>OZ021722.1:2980000-4456000 GCA_963978545.1 Linyphia triangularis | reverse complement strand
TCCTTAAAAGTGCTTAATATTTTTTAACCTGTTTTCAAGGCCTTGAAAATGCTTAGAGGTGCTTAAAAGTCCTTGAAAATGCTTAGAGGTCCTTAAAAGTCCTTAATTTTTGTGTATGTTGACCAACTTCAAAATTTACAAAAATGCAACTCAGACTTGCTATCCCTGCGTGTCCGTCACTTATCCTCATTATATCGGAATTTTCCGACATATTTGTATTACACATGCGCCAACTTGTAACTGTTTTGGTAGAATATACTTTAGAATTTTTTTTTATACAGACACATGTCAGCCTGAAAACAATTTTTTTAAGGTCCTTTAAAGCATTAATTAGGTTCTTAAAAGTCATTGATTTTCATTCTGTGATTTGAGTGGGAACCCTGATATTGTAATAAGGAAAATAAAATCATGTTTTATAGAATAGTCAATAATAATTATTTGGCAATAAATAGAAAAAAAGTATAGATATCGAATATTCTGTGCATTCCTACTAATTATCCTACATTTGCAATCTTATATGTCCTATATTTAAAAGTAATATTTTGCTAGTCACTATTTGCCACTCAATGAAACAGAGGGATATTCATTTGTAAACTAAACCCTTTAACAAATGAAAAGTATTATTAAAAGTTGTGTGTATTTAGTTAGTAATAACAGGGGTCGCATTCTCCATAAAATCCCTAATATTCCCTAAGTTTTTGTTTTTTCCCTAAAATTGTACTTTAATTTTTTGATTATTCGTAAAAAAAAAAAAAAAAAAACCCCTCAAAATTTTCATGATTTTTCTCCAAAAAACTTAGATATTTCTCCAGGGGAGAAAATTTTTTCTGAAATTTTAATCATTGACAAACAATTTTAAATTGTAGCCAGACGCATTTAAGTTTTACAGTTGAAGCAATATTCTTTTTGAAGTGTGTACTTTGAATGTTGCTTAAAAATTAAATCAGTGGATTTAACTTGGGGGAAAAAAAAAAAAAAAAAACCTAGTATAATTGTTTGATTTTTTGTTTGTTGTAATGCTGAAAAGTTGTTTGACGTTAAATTTTTTCGGAAATTTAGCAATTTTTTGCCTGTTCTGAAAAGAATATCTCTCTGTTAGGAATCTATGTCAGCTTTTGCAATTTTGGATTTATTCATAACTTTTTTTAGAATCATCCATAATATTTTCTGAACTGTCCCTAAAATGTTCCTGAAATTTTTGAAATTATCCCTAAAATTCCTACCTAAGTTTTTTAGTAAACTCACTGCGTCTTCTGTAATAATTGTTTACTGTTTATGCTCGATTGTTTGTAAAAAGTAGTGGCAGCGATTGAATGGAGAGGGCACATTGTGCATCATTGATTAGAAATTAGTAATATCTCCTTTCCTTCCTCCCCCTTATTCCTCCAATGCTATAAAGTAAAAAAAAAGAACTATCACTGAAACTAAATGCACTTTTTTTCCTGGGCATTGTTCATCATGTAGGCTTGTTGTATTTGAGATTTTCTGGTGCAAGAGCTACGCAACTGCAACGGATCATCATTAGAGCTAGATCTGGATTACATAAGGATTCATATTTATCAGTGACAGTTTGCGGTAGTTTCTGCCATATGTCTACTCATTTTTTGCTTCTACAATATTACAATGATGCAGCAAGAAACTTGTATACAGTCTGTATTAGGTAACATTTCTAGTCAGTACTACAAATACAAATACAATATGTCAAGTGATAGGTCTTGTCTTGATGAATTCCCATTACATATATTGCAACATTTTTGTTCATTAAAAAATCTCCAATTTGGCAGTACATCATATTTTGTCATTTTAAAAGGGTGGTGAGGGGAGACGTTTCAGTTATATGTAATTCATTAAAAGGCTAATCAAAGAGACATACTATACAATCTGTGTTTAAATTTTGCTGGGCTTGCATTCAGACCTTGAGCCATTTCTTTAATGATTGTTGTTTGAGATGCTTAGATTTAATTCAATTACTATCATACTACATATTTTTTTCATCACTTCTCTAAAGTCTGTTTATGTGACCAATTTTAGAAAGAAGATTTGAAGTGGGAGGCGAGAAAAGAAAGAGAACGTGGTAATGCGTTCAGAAGGGCATGCCTGTGAGTATTTTAATTCTTATTTTACTTTGTTACTTACACATATTTCATTACAACTGCTAAATTTTAATTATTAAACTAGATTCAGTTGTTTCTTTTAAGTATAATAATAACTTTAAATATAACGAAAAAACAAAGAGTCTGCGTATCTGTTCCTCTATTCTATAGAAAGCTTCTTCTAATAGGCGTAGGGTTATGACATTTTCAAGATATTTTTGACCTTTTAATTGAACTTTTGAGAAATAGAGGAATAAATAATATAAACACTAAACATGTTTCACAAATTTTTATTCCAATGTAAATCAGCCCATCTGATGGCTGTGGGGTTAGCGCTCTGGCCTCGCATTCCAAAGGTGCTGGGTTCGAATCCCGGGTTTGTCATGGATGTTCGTTGTGGTTCGGAATCCACGATAAGCTGTAGGTTCCGGCCTGATTAGCCTTTGTTGTGCATAAAAATAGATCGTTGAGCGTACAAACCAACCAACCAATAAAAATCAACAATATTTACAAATGTGATGAAAAGAAAGGGCGACTCTCCAAGCCATTACTTTTGGAACAAGTTGAGTCGATGAAACGTATCTTAAATTGTGGTTCCTTTAAATTTTTGTTGACAGCCAAATACAAACAAAGCAATTTTTTTCTAAAAGATGTTTTATTGAATACAAAAAATCTGTAGTTTATTTTACAATGACTCGTTAGACATTTCATACATCTTTAAATAAAAGCTATTGAAGCTTTTCGATTGCTTAATATTAGAACAACGATAGAAAAGGAAAGGCATTTCTCTTGCACAATTCTTTGGTGAATTTATTAGGGCTTTGTTCATTATTATACGTTTCATTTGTATTTCACAGCCTTTTAAACTATTTTCTCGAGTGATTCTATATTTTAAAAACATAATTACTGTGTAAAAGGAAATTAACTAAAATCCAGCAAACCCATATTTTAACAAATTTCTAGTTCGTTACTATTGCACTCGCAACTATATTGCGAAGAAAAATGTATCTCTTCGTTTAAATAAGAAAGGAAAACTTTGAATAGACGTTTTAACTCTCATTTATAGAGCTTGTAGGTACTCATAATTTTGTGAATGAGTTTTTTTCATACAAAAAACTGCTGTGTATATTTTTTGTTTGGCATTGTTTTTGAGTTGTGCAGGAAATAAAAAAAAAACACCTTTTTTTTCGAATTTTACTTTGTAAAATCTTTAAAAAGGTTTGAATAAAGTATTCAACATTTAAAAACTTTTATTCAGTATTTTCACCATTCCATCGTAATTTGCAAATAAAAATAAAATTTAAAATCGAGAAATGTAGTTCTGGAATAAAAATGTGTAGAAGCGGTTATTGAGTTGACTGTCGCAAAACATGTTTACTTACACAGGTTCTCTAGTTTGTTTAACTTCTTTGCAAAAATATAATCTTAACCACCATTTATGAAAGCTTTTCTTTCCTTATTATAGCCGCGAACATCAATTAAGCAAAGAGCTGAGACAGCAGAGAAATGCAATGCGGATGGAAGAAGAGAGAATTGAAGCTTCCCGAGCTCCGTTACCACCGTTAGTAAATTATTAGTATGTCCATAGAAGCAATGCTTGCCTTAAATAAGTAATATAATACATTCAAAATGTTCGACGTAAAAAATAAAAGAGAAGGCATTTGGATTTTTTTGCTAAGCCAGCAATTTTTGGTTAAAAATAATATTGCGCATATTAAATTATTAGTACGATATAAATCTTGGCATTAGTCTTTATAAAAATTCTTCCCCCAGGTGGTTACAAAGCTTTTGGGATTGAGCTCGTCAGGCATTTCGGAATTTCGGCACGACGTCACAAATCCAACACTGTTACCAGTTCTCCCTGCTCCTCAATCAGTGCTTTCGTCGTGTTTTCCGTATTTCTCTCGGCTTTGAGATTACATAGTTAATTTATATAATGCTATATCCAAACGAAGAACAAGTTAATTACTTTTTCAGTTTATTCTTAGATTGAGTTGTTTAGAACGAGCCATAAAAATACTCAAGCGAATAGCCGCATGCGGCTCGCAAACCACTGTCTACTGGCCCAGAGGCATCAGGCATACAGAATTCCAAAGCAAAATGAATGTCTCTTTAATAGGTGGCGACATGCTCTCAATTCCCAATGCTAATAGTAATTAAAGCCAATCTATACCAATTTAAGCACTTTTATTATTATTATTTTTTTATTTAAAAATTATGCTTTAGTTTTTTACTCACTTGTGATATTCCTTCTTTTATGTAGATTTGACCCAGATGAGTTAGATTCACCTCAAGCTGTGTAAGTAAAAAATTGTCTTTAATTTAAATTCTTATATCATTTATCACATACCTGGCTAATTGTTCAAAAGTGGATGGTTGAATATTAGGGAAAGATTAAAACAATTTGCAAATGGACAGGAAATATTGCAAAGTGGCCACAGAACCTGGAAATAAAGGAAATGTCAGGGAGCTTTTAGATTGTGGAAAAATATCGGGGAATTTTTTTAAATTTCATGAAAATCGAGGGAAATTATCGGTTGTTTGGTTTGCACGTATCCCCACTCATCCACCTGTATATGCTGTACACAAAGAGGCACCCACTGCTGTAGCAATGTAACATGTTTATTTGGTTTGGGTCAATTTATTTGGCCCTTGTTAACACGTTGAGTGCCACGTCAGCCATCGGTGGCTGACACTGAACTTTCCGTTTCGGCTTCGTCAACCACCGGTGGTTGACAGTATGTTGTCATTTTTGCCACTCCTATAATTTGACATAGTGCCTTTCTTAATACTTTTTAAAGGGCAGGAAGTCTTAGTTTTTGAAGTACTATTGATATTTCAATAGCTAAAAATATTATTAAATATTCTATATCCAAAATGCCCTTGTGAAAAGTTACCTACCTAAGAATTTTTTAAGTCTGGCAACGCTGCGTAAATGCGTTAAATAAATATCTGTATGCATTTCATTCTAAACATAAATATCTTCTACTGCGATAAGAAACATTAGCTCTAATATATTTACACATCTTTATTGAGTAAATTTCATTCTGTTAGTAGTGCGTTTCCCATTGCTATATCGTCAATATCAGCGCTTCTAGGTAGCGCTCATGACCTGAAGGGGAATTCCTTAAGAATTCGCGTGGTGCTCGACGTGTGAAATATACTTTGAAAATGAACATGCTGTTTATTCAAGTTTTTCTCCCTTCATTATAGGGACCAGCAAGAGGATCCCCAGCCGGTGGACCAAGAGCAGCTTGTTGTAGAGAACCAACAAGATGCTGCACCAATGGAAGAGTAAGTAAATTCTTTGCAAACGTGTAGCTTATGCCTGATCAATAACACAGGTCTGCAATCAAAAAACTGCATAGGATTTATTTTTACTGTTTCTTATAGATTTCTACTCACCTAAAAAGGGGAGAAATACTAAAAAATATTCCATAACGTCAGATTTTCTTGAAAATCTTGTTTTTTTTAAATTTTATTAGAGTGAACTCAAAGCGTGTCAATGACTTGGTGTTAGAGAATTAGGCCTTTCGATAAATGCTGCCGAATTGCTAGGGTCAAGACTAAAAATATAAAAACTTAGTGTGACACAGAACCTCATTTTGAGAAACGCTACCAAGGAAGATGGGACGTTAATATGCTATCTGACTATTGTTGGATGCTTAAGTGAGACACTACAAATGGATATCGGATGAAAGGAAGAGAGATGAAAAGGTTTCATAGGCTTACAAAATTATAAGAAATATTATTTTATTCAATGTAATAAAATGCTGTTTTATTCATTAGTGTTATGCATTTTTCATGCAAACACTCTGTATTTTAAGAAAAATCTGTACGTGATGGAGGGAAATGGAGATCATTTTTGGATTCAGTGAAGATTTTTTTTTTTTTTTTTAAATATCGCAAAAATGAGGAAAATTTTCTGTCACTGTTAAAAAGGTATGTTTCCCCATTCGTCCTTATTTTGGCGGACTGGAGAACTGTGGTGGTAATTGTTAGAAGTTGAATGTTGCAGAATAATTTAAACTTTTCATTACCGCCAAAACTATTTTTAAAAAACTGGCTTGTTTAGCTCTTTGTTTGGCATACATGATCTATTTGATCAGGGTGTTTAGATATCTGGAAAAGTTGGGGACATTTAGAAAAAAAGTGTGCCGTAAAATCGGGGAATTTTTTAAGGAATATATCGACGAATTCAGGAATTATTAGGAAACTTTCTTTCCTGAATTTTGTTGTCTTGTTCAAAAATCTTCATAAACTGTTCTGTTACTTTATTTAGTGGTGTTTTCAAGTACAGGTTCCACCCTAAAGTTTTTAATGTTCCTTAAATTTTTGCTTCCACTTAAAATTCCTAAATTTATAATCAAAATTTTCCATAATTTCCAAAAACATCCTAAAATTCCCCGATTTTCTTCCAACACCCGAGAAAAAACTTCTATATTCAGGGTGACAGTTTTCCTCCTTTTGGAGGATTTCCTCCTTTTTGGTTTTTTATGTAACATTTTCCTTCTCTTTGTCCCTGTTTTAAGGATCTGCATTTTATTTTTATCTGAACCAGTTTTTCCTGCAAAAAGTATACTTTTCCTCATGTCTGAACAAAAGATTTTCCCTCTTAGCTCCGCTTCCTCACAGATTACTTCACTAACTCCTAATATTTGAAATGTAATTATTACATAGTATGAGAAATTTTGTTGTATCTTAAAAATTATTGAATTATCCTTCCTTCATACTTATTTTGTAGATTTTTTGTGTATTCCTTCCTCGAGCTTTTTTAACGAATTTTTGGATTTCCTCCTTTTTGCTCTCTGATCACTCTCATCCCTGTATATTCCTTCAGATGAGAAAATGGATTTACTTAAATTTGCATATGTTTGTCAAAGTAGTATAAATGTTTAATTATGTAACCGTTATTTTGATTAAAAGTTGCCAGTATTGAAACAAGCTTTGGAAAGAAAATATGTGTCAGGTGCCTATGCCAGCTTTAAAAGAAATACCCCTAAACAATTTTTATTTATCCCTAAAATTTTAAGAATTACCCGTAAAGTTTTGAGAATTATCTCTAATATGTTCTAGAAATTTTCGAAAGTATCCCTAAAACCATACAATTCTACAAAAAGTGACCGTTTGGAGTTAATGAAATGTGTTAAATTTGCAATAAATTTTTTTCAACTTTACGTGTGCAGTCCCTTTCACTGCATTTGATAGGTTTTTTTTTTGTTATGACTAAAAATTGGTAACTTTGTTTGAATCTGAATTTGTGTGTTTGAAGTATTGGAATAAATTCCACAACAACGATATGACCCCGCCTATTTTGATTCCCATATTAGTTAAGTTTTATTTTTTATTTTTATAAAGATTCCAGTTCATCTAAGTTTATAGGCGCCAACTTTTCCCTTTTACCTGGGGGGCGAGATTTGGTGGATAAACTCGTTGGGGTGGGAGGGATTAACCCAAGATTTCCAGACACCACTTTATTCAAGATCTATCTACTAAATGAACTTAACCTCCATACCAGACAATGAATTTTTGTCGAACTGTTTGATTCATGTTGCAAAGTTATTTGTATAAAATTAGCTCAGAAATATTTTATGGAAAATGTAAGAGCACTAACCAGGTAATTTATCCTGATAAAATAACTTATTTCAAAAATCGTTCATACAGTATTTTAAAAGATATACTTTTATGATATCGCAATAACATGAAGGAAGAAAATTGTAATAATTCTGGATAATAATCAATGACAAAAGAGCTTATGCCAGAGCTCGTTATAGCCAAATTACATATTCGAATATCATACAATACTTTAAAATATATGTTTTTATGGAAATTGTGCAAAAGAGACTTGATTTTCATTTGGGGGAGAGGGGAGGATAGTGATTGTGTGTTACCAAAAAATTGTGTTCACTTTTTTTTGTTTTTTATGTGAGTTTTTTTCTTTAGAACATTATAAAATGTTTTTTTTTCTCTTTCCCCCCCCCCCCCATCCCATTCTAAGCAGTATTTTATATTGGAAAAACAAATTTTTGAAGCGGGGGCAAAATGATACCTTTGCCCCCGCTGTTGGAGGAGCAAGGGGGCGATCGCCCGATATGCCCCCATGTAGTTGGTCCCAATGTGTAAGTTGTCAAGATTAATATCATTGAGAAATTAGGGACTGCATTATAAACATGTAGAAATGGCATTGAAATGACTTTCGTAATTCAACATGTACATAAAACGTAGTTAGGGTAACTTCTTGTTAAGTATACTTTAAAAATGGACATGCTATTTATGCAGTCTTTTCTTTATTATAGGGAACAACCAGCGGCTGCAGAAGCGGAGTAAGTAAATTCTTCATAAATTTTAGAAAAGTGTTATTTATTTAAAACAAAAACTTTACTTATCACAAAACTGTCAGATTTTAAATTTTAGCACAAAAATTCATATTCGAATGTAGAATCATGACTGCTTTGCCTCTGTGATTTAATCTTGATTATCAATCCAAATTTCATTCATCTGCTACCTTTTAAATGGTATACAAAATGCTCCTGTGCCTTCAGTAAAACAAATAAAATACGGGACTAAAGGAAATCGGCGCTTTTGAAAATTTCAGGAACTCGGTGAAAAAAAGCAGTTCAATCAGAAATTAAATTTTTTTTTTCCTCATTAGGGAATTGTTGGAAAAATTCAAATTGTTTTTCCAGGAAAACGATTTGAATTTGGCAATGCTATGATATGAAGAGGGAAAACTCTTCTTATCATAACGTTACCACCAGGATATCACCTCTAAGCTGTGAGCTTGAGTGGCATCCAATTATTCATATTTTTTCCCCCAATAGGATCTCGCCTCCAGTTTCCAAAAGAGGGAGAGGCCGGCCCAGAAAACCGGCCAAGAAAGTAATTGGACGCAGGGGGCCTTATACTAGAAAGCCGAGGACACCATCTTCTAAAAACTTTGGAGAAGAAGAGAAGCGCTTACTGATGGTGGAGAAAGAGATGAAGCTGGTGAAGTTCGTTCAACTGACACCTGAGGTAAAAAGGCCTTCGTTTAGAGGAAGTTCTCATTTGCCTTAAAATTTTTAACATTTCATGCGTGTAGCCAGAGGGTGGGATATGGGGATATATCCCCTCCCAAAATTTGTCTTTTCACTATTAGAGTGACAAAATTATAGGATTTTATTGTTTAAAATGGTAAATATATTAAAATATTTTTAACATTCGAAACATGCGTAGATTAAATACAGAGTGGCCACAGAACAGGGCAAACCTGGAAATCAGGGAAATGTCAGGGAGCTGTCCAATTCTGGAAAAAATCGGGGAAATGTCAAGGAATTTTTAAAAAAAAATTTCATGAAAATCAGGGAAATTTTGTATTGTTTAAGGTACCTTCATCCATATTTTGGCGCTATTTACCTGGAGATTTGTGGTGGTAATCGTTAGAAGTTTAATGTTACGGAATAATTTAAACTTTTCTTTTCCACCAAAACTGTTTTAAAATAAATGGAATATTATATCTTTAGCATACATGTTCTATTTGATTAGGGTGTCTAGACATCTGGAAAACCTAAGAAAATTGGGAAAATTTGAAAAAAATGTTGCTCTAAAATCAGGGAATTTTATAGAAATCTGTCGGGAAATCAGGAAACTTTTTTTTTCTGAATTTTGTGGCCACACTGAAATATCTGCTTTCTTGATTGCTAAATAAATACATATGGCATTAATAATAAAAATGATAATCAAAATTTATAATTTCATATCCCCCAAAAAAGAAAAAATTCTGGCTACGCCCTTGTAACATTCCTTGCACTTTTGTGTCTTCCTGAAATTCTTAAGGGAGTCCAGTACCAAAATTTCGTCAAAAATCTCAACTTTGTTTTCTGATTTAAAAAAATTGTTCATACATTCCTGAAGAGAATGATGTTTTTATCTTATTCCTGCGGTGATTAGAACTCTACAAAGTTACCTGTTATTTAAACATCACTACTGGGAGTAACTCCTTGAAGCGTCTACCTAAAGTGCGTTTTTTGAGCACTAGTGTTTTTCACAGTTGTTGCAAATTCAAATCGATATATCTCCAGGACCATTAACAATTGGCTATTAAAATTTTCGGAGCATTTAATTTGTATAGTTTTAAGCATTTTGTCTGCACAGAATTTTATTTTTTAAATTCAGTTTTAAAATATAACATTTACCGTAAAGGATAACATAAAGAAAAAGCAAAAATTTCAATATTTTAACTTTTAAGAATTTTTTTAATTCACCCATCAAAATTCTATGAAGACAAAATTTTCTTTGTATAATTATACATTACAGAAAGTTTTCACTTTGAAATTTTTTTTTTTTTTTTTTCTAGACTTCTATCAAAATACGCAAACATCAACTATTATGGATTTTTCTTGGTTTTTAAATTTTTTAAAAATAAATAAACACTATATAAAAATAAAAAAAAAAGGTAATCAAAGATATATAAATAGTATCTTATTTATATAAGATACATTTTTGACATAAAAATATTTATAAATAATATTTTTGTTTTTTGTTTTTTTCGGTACCGGACCCCTTTTAAAGTGTGCTTAAATTTTTCGATAATTCCTAAGAAAAAATAAATAAATATAAAACCAAAAAAAGAATCAAAGATTTCTCTCCAAAACCTGCGAAAACCACCTGATATTCCTCCAGATGAGAAAAGTGGTTTTTAATTAAATATGTTTGTGAAAATAGTATTATTGTTTAATTATATAACTGTTATTTTGTTTAAAAAAATTGTTTGAAGTTCAAATTTTTGCTGGTATTAAAACGAGCTTTGAAAAGAATATGTCTTATGTTACGAGCCTATGTTAGCTTCAAAAGAAATATCCTAAAATGTTTAATTATCCCTGAAATTTGTAAGAATGATCCCTAAAATTTTTCGGAAATTATCCCTAAAATGTTCCTGAAATTTTTGGAATTTTTCTTAAAATTCCTACCTTAATTTTTTAGAAAACTCCCGGTGTATATAACCTTGAAACTGGTACAGAATCAATCACGGACTGAAATGACATAAATGGCTTTCGTTTGATGTCTTATTTATTATAATTGAAAATTTATAAAAAAAAATAAAAGGCAGGTGTCGACACTGCATATGCATTGACGTAAGGATTTAAAATAAAATATATTCGACGTTGTTTTCGAGATTTTATTTTATGTAATTTCATTGACCTTCCGCTGTTAAGATTGACAAGGAAAAAATCCTCGGAAGGTAATTAACTCACTTGCTCACAATCTTCTGAAACTTGGCAGATGGACTCGTTGTGGATGACAATGCATTCATTCAAGTTTTGGTGGCAAAAATAGTTAGTTAACATTTCAGAATAGGTCTTTTGTTCTTAGTGGTCAAACACTATGAAATCTCGAAATGAGCTACTAAAGTAAAAAGTTGCAATTGCACATAACAATTGGCAATGCATTTAAAGAAATTAAATTAAAAACTTTGTTTTGTGGGTTATTTGTTGTATCTTCTGGTTCTTCTGCTCGAAACACTGTTATCTGAATATCACAAGTACTACTTGGAAGATGATTAAAAAAAAAAAAAAATGTCCCCCCCCCCTCCTTGTACAAGAATTGTTTAACTTTGTTGAGTTGGGTACCAAATAAAATTTATGGAGACGAGGATTTCAAAAACATACAACAAGAATTTTGTTTATTATCAAAGGGAAAGTTAATGAAAAATTACTAATTAACATTTCATTATTAATTGCAATCAACATTTCTGAAAAATTAACGATTTAAAAAAAGTTCTACTAGTCTTGCACCCTTTTGCAAATAATACTGCGCGGCCATGTGTAATAGTCTGTAGTAGATAGACATTAAATGAAAACAATTTATGTCATTTCATTAAGTGATCGTTTTCGTACCTACTTGCCAAAGTTCAAGGTTAAAAAACCTTGAAGCAAAGTAGTTTCGAAATGCACTGGGCTAGAAGATGGCAACATAGCGATCATAAGAGATATGGTCCTTACTAGGACTTCCTCTTAGGAGATAATGTTTGTTTACTTATATTTGAACTGTTACCAAGATTTGATTATGCAATTGCGTGTGATCTATTAGCTCATTGGATTGGAAAATTGGGTTAAGTTTGACAAATTCATAAGTGATAGATTTTTCTTTATTTTTTAATTAAAATTCAACGTGTGGTAGAATCTTTATGACATTTTTTATTAAAGAAAAAGAAAACCTTTTATCTTATTATTTGAAATTTTAGTAACTTTCAACACTAGAGTTCTATAAATTTCTTTAATAACAAATAGGCATAGCAATAATTCTTATTTCAAAACATGAAATGGTGGATTTTTCCTAAAAATGCTGCCAAACCATTAAAATTATATTAGACCATGCTGTTATAATATCGCAATAGGCTATCGGATAGCGTTTGAAGCTGACTGTAGATCAAAGATCATAATTGATCTTTGATCACATTATAAATGATTTTAGAACTTTTATTTTTCCTTTGAGTAACACCAGGGGTCGCATTCGCCCTAAAATTTCTTCGAAACCCTCAGAAAACCTTTAATATTCCTCCAGGTGACTCTTTTTCTGAAATTTTAATTATCGACTAACAATTCTAAATTGTAGCCAAACTATAATTGATTGTTTATAAAGCAGTTATTTTGCTAAATAGTTGTCTGCAGTTGAATTTTTCAAAAATTGGCAGTTTTTCTGCCGGTATTAAAACAAGCTTTGGAAATAATATGTCCATTTTAAGAGCTTATGTCAGCTTCAAAAGAAATATCTGGAAACGTTTCCGGATTATCCCTTAAATTTTTGGAATTATCCCTAAAATATCTATCAATTTTTTTTTTATATAAAACTCACTGTATCCCCCTGTATTTGGAAACTACAGGTGTTTGTCTTCCAGAAAATATGGAATTATGGTATAGGTGCTACTTACTTACTGGGAAAGATGCCTCGCTCTTATCCTAGGATAATTTTTTTTTTTTTTTTTTTTTACGGAGTTATAGCAAATAAATGTTACATTTTTTTCCCTTCTAAACTCCAGTAAGTTCTTAACCATTTGCCGTGATTTTTTCCCTAGTTGCAACGATCACCAGCACTAAGGAGAATCATGGATGGAAGTTCCTACCTTCCAGTATCCACCATCGGTAGACCTGTAACACGCCTAGCATTAAAAAAGGCGAAATTGTAACCAAGTAAGTAAGTACTCAAACTCCTTCAAGTGCTTCTGCTTCAACTCCAAAGCTTGTAATTTTCAAAGGGGGGGGGGGGGATTCGATAGTTATAGGCCAAAGAGTGCAGCTGTATAATATTGATTTGTGAGGGGGTTGTCAAGGAACTCCAGCTCCTCACTGTTAAGAAATGTTAAGAAATCTTTGATAGCAAAATGGGGAAGTTGCATGATTTTCAAACTCGTTTGAAAACAATAGTTCCTTTTAAAATAAGCATAATGGTACCATTTACAGTTTGAAAAAATTCAGTTTATATTATTTAAATTAACTTTTGAATGACCCTGACGTCACTTCCTTTAAAAACACCGTCTTTGCACAGTGACGTCACGATACATGATCTAGGTTCTTCCGGTTCTTCGATTCCTGCAAAAGCAAAGCTGTTGTGATTTCGTTTTTTTTTCGTTTTTGCACTGAAATTTTATATTTACAATGTTAAAAGTGTTGTATAAGTAATGTATTGTTCCTTACTGCGAAAATACCACCATTTATGCTTTGGATAAGGTATTTTTTAGTGAACCTAAGGATCATTTAAGGTGCAAACAATGGTGAACAGCAATTAAGTGATACAAAACCAAAAATAAGAAATTGTTTTATAAAATTTCTCTCTATTGCTGTGAATATTATTTTTCAGTAAATGAAATTATTTTCGAAAAATATGCACGAACCAATTTGTTATCGTTAGGATATCTTTTCTTTAGCATTTCAGATTGTTAACACGCCTCATTTTATTTTTTAATAGATCGTTAAGAAATCGAAGTTATGTGATATTTTCACTTCAATTAACAAACGAATCATGCAAAATATTTCAGTTGGGTCTTTTAAGAGTATTTATTAATATTATCGATCTTTTCCTTCTTTGAAGATTAAAAAACAGTTGTTTGCGATTTTCAAATCGTGGATTTATCCTATGGCATTATCGCCATAACTTTCACGCTCTGCTCTGTCATAAAAAGAAGTATTATTGTCACCACAATATATTTAAACAGAGGCAGTTTAAAATTTAGTCATTTTCTGTGAAAATAATTTATACAAACAGATTGAATTTAAGGTACTACTACACATTGGTAATTGGGAAATTGCTTTTGAGTCTTGATGTTTTTAGAAAAAGTGGATTATTTTAAATATTTTCATAACAAAACTATGAAAAAGAAAAGCTATATTTAAGATCCATTTAAAATTCTAGCAGGTTCACATTAATCAATCATTGTTTCATTTGCAATTAAAATCAAAGTTCTAAAAAAAATACAAATTAAGTTATGGCCGGTGCAATTACACTCTAATTAAGTAATTACATTTTAATTAATTAAATATCAAGTGGAAAAACATTGCAAATATATATTTTTTGACACTTGTTTAAGTGTGAAAAAAATTGCACGAGTCTAGTACAAAAATTAAAGAAAAAACATATGCAACGTTGGTAACTTTAAGACCAACAAAATCATATTAGAACTCAGAAAAACGTATGAATGATAGCAAAAATTAAAGAAAATTCTATAATGTAAAAATCACTAGTCTTTGAATTTTAACTCCCCCTATTTCTGCACCTACATAGGTTGGATTTCTTGCCGAAAATGACACATACTGATAGACTTGGAATGTTATCCGATTGTGCTTTTTTAAATCCTTAGTCTAACTGCATGATAAATTTGTAGGGAATATTAAAAAACAGATGAAATTAAAAAAATTTGAAATTATTTTAATAATTAAAAAAAAAATTAATGTTTGAAATATTAACGTTGTGAGTTATAGATTATCCAAGCAATTGCTTCATTGAATGCATTAGACACGAGGTGAAGTTAGCTCCGGGTACGGAGCCTTCGTATATCCTGACGTCACCGGTCAACAGGGCTGTTTTCGGTCACATGATGTTGTTCACGTTTTTGTTCATTTTTAATTGCATTTTTCATATTTAATGAAAAGTTTTTTGAACATTTTGATTGAATATTCAGAAACTACATAAATTTTTCTCTCAGAAAAATGTAATACTACAGCATTTTGGGTATAGTGCAACTTCCCCATTGTCTGAAATTTCCTGTTATCCTTTTGTACATTTTTTTGGCACCACTTTTCTTAACTGCTTAAAGAGCAAATTCGATATTTATAGGCCAATGAGTGCAGCTGTATAATATTGATTATTATAAAATTCGTAGCTGTCAAAGTTTTACTTATAATACATTTGAGCTCTTGGGGAGAAATTCAACAAATTATCAGATTCATATTTTAGTTATTTTTATTTCCTATTTTCATTTTCTGTGTCTGCTTTCTGTATCAATTTATCGCATTTTGTCAAAAATTGATATCTGTAGTATACTGATACGAAGCAGTAATTTCTTTCCAATTGCCAGGGTACTAATTTTTTAGATATAATCATGAAGAAAAAAAATTAAATAATTTTCTTTAATTTTCTATTGGTTGTTAGATGAAAAAATTTTAATTTAATAATTGAAAAAGTAACTACAATTCTTTAATGATAAAATAACACTTAATAAAAACATAATGCCAATAAATAATACAGGTGTATGTGTTGCCGAATCCAAAATTACATCAGAACAGGCTGAGTTGCAAAATCCAAATGGTAACTAGGGTTATCATAAAACCTTGGAGACGGATTGCCACATTCAGCATTGAATCGCCCATTTTCTAAAAGTCGCCAAAGGAATCGCAAAGGTCGCAATTGACCGTACTGTAAATCTAAAGTCAAATTAGTTTCCTAAATGAGTTATGTGACGAACATACCTTAAATTATGGTATTGTAATTAAATAATTTTTATGTTTTTGAAAAGACTGTAACCTTGCACAAACAGTAATATCACAAATATATTGATTTTTAGAAAATTATTAGAAATTTTAATTTAACCTTTCATTTAGGATGGCTGAATCGGTTTTATCTTTGGAATTATCTGCGGCCCCCGAAGGAGCCAAGACCCTTCTGAAATTGAGAAAATCCTGAGTGTGAGAGTATCCGACAGCTACATAAAATCAACTGGACCAATATGAAAACTCAAAAAAGACATCTCAAACTTTTGTAGATTTCGAATTTTCATTCAGGATTGTAAGAAACGAATCGAGTTTCTTAATTCCAAAGAGCGAGAAACACTGAAGAGAGGCACAAGGCAGAACATTCTCTGTTCTACCTTGAGTTCATATTTACCATGTTTTGAACTTTCAAACTTGAAAAAAGCCTTAAAGATGATTTGAGGTGATTTGTAAATAGTTTGTAAATAGATTTGTACACAGTTTGTAAATAGATTTGTAAATAGATTTTGTAAATAGATTTTGTAAATAGATTTTGTAAATAGATTTGTAAATAGTTTTAGTAAACATGGAAGGTTCATTCCTGCGCGCGCTATATATTTTAAGTATGACCCAACCACATTTGGTGTCCAAAGCACAATTAACACAGAAAATAAAGCGAAGGAGACCACTAAGTTTTCATTAGAAACTTAGTCGGGCTGAACACTTTTCGCGAACAGTTTGACTGTAAAACTGCTTTAAATGGTGACTGTTATAAAATCAGCCAAAACAAACTGGTTGTGTGTCATGATTATAAGAATATGTAGTTATACTTTGTAGTAGCAAGATCTGCACAGTGAAGAAGCGCAATGCAGCAACACATCTCCTGCATAAGCTGGAGATTCCTTACTCTTCACTTCATTCAATAGTTGTCTCGATGAACGAAGGACTGACTGTGTACATTCATTTTTTGCAGCCTCCACTAATGTTTTCTCTGTTATTCAAAATGAAGATAAAGAATATCACGATTATACTTCATTTCGTAAAATTGGTTACAATACACCCTGGTTTTGTTCCATTGATCTCTATAAGAACTGCCCTTCATACCTTAGAAAAGAACTCACCATGAACTCAGTTCTCAAACTAGAATTCAAAAACAAAGAGCACGAGTTTCTTTTCGATTTCATAACACACTGTAAGAATATGCAGATTTTTTTCACCCAGTCTGTTTGATCAAAAGCCCCATCCCTCCTGTTGATGTCAAGTTCAAGCTTCATGACTTTAGTGGCTATGTTAATAGTCAGAGAAGAAACCGACGTAGTCCGTATATTTCCACAGACCAAGAGCAAGGAGAATCCAGTTGCATTGAATGAAGCAATGTGTCTAATATTTGAAGCGCTAATAAAAGGCAACCCATTTATATTAATGACCTGCCTCAAATTGCTGTATGATACAGACAAAGATAGTGATGGTTGCTCTGGATGACTTTTCAACTAAAGCCTCCCAACCAAAACATCTTCTTCCGATCAAGATGGCAATCCTGACTCCAACTCATATCCTCTTGCTGCCACCCCAACCTACCTTAAAAATCAGGACCCTGAGCAATTGCAACCCGGATTTCTCACTGAGGATCTCCAACAAAGAACAATAATATGAACACCCTGAATTTTACTTTGAAGGGTTTTGGCTCGGATATAACAAAGAGATACAAGGATTTTTTTGGTGAATATTTCAAAGGGCGTCTTTTGAAAGGCATACAGATTCAAAACAGATGATACAAGTATGTTGGGAGTTCTACTAGTCAACTAAAAGAGCATGAGTTGTGGTTTTATGCTCAGGATAACAAGCAGAGGTCGTCGGATGATATTCGAAAGGAGTTTGGTGAGTTTAAAATTGTTTTCGACATATAGTTTAGCTTAAAGGTATTGTAATAAACTTAGTGGAGTTCTTGGTTGAGATTTACTGTACGGTCCCCTGTGGCGACTTTCCAAAGATAACGCCAAGTTCTAAATGACGTCAACAGGCTGTGTCGCCAAATCCAAACAGCCTCTAGAGTTATCGGAAAACTGTGGTGACTGGTTGCCACATTCGGCGCCGAATCTCCAACTTCTAATAAATCGACAAGAGAGACCGTACTGGAAATCTTAACCAAGCTCATTATTGCATTAATTATATATGTGTAAAAAAAGTATATCTTGTACATATATACTTCACGAGCTTTGTTGTAGAATATTTTAGAGCATTCTGTATTCAATTTTAAAATCGAAAATTCTTTTTCCAAAAAGTTTTGCATGTATTGCAGAAGCCATTAACGATTATTAATTACTATCTTATTATATTTGTAATGCAAAAAAGTTGCATAAACTACAGTCACAAGAAATTTCAAAAATAATATTAAAATATAATAAAGGCAATTTATGTTTCATATCATTTATATATTTCCTTTTTCCAGACGATCTTTTACTTTCGGATATAATTTACAGCAAAAAAACTAAATATGCCAATTAACCCTTTTTAATTAATCAGGGTTCCAGCTGTCATTGAAAGTGCTTAATAATTTTTAACTTGTTTTCCAGGCCTTGTAAACACCAAAGTTCCTAAGTTTATTTGTGTACAATTCTGTTTCTTGATTTGCTGTGTACATCTCCAATGACTTTGCAATTTTTATCCAAGGCTGTTTCCTAATTAAGCATTAATTATTTTCATCTAAAGTTATTTCTAAAACTTATGTTTGAAATACTGGTACTCTTCTGCTAAAAATCGCCAAATTGCAGCAATAACCTATTAAAAAAAATCATCCAATAATTTATAGCAACCAAGAAACCATGATTATTGTATTTAAATAACCGAATCGAATGTAATAAAAATAAAAGTCTGTGGTTAAAATATTATTTTCGCATAAACATTTCAGCTTGACAATAACTGTCGTAACTTTCACACTTAGTGGTTTTTGTTACCTTTAATCAAAAAAATTAATAAAAAAAAACTAATTAAAATTTTAACATTCTGTTTTTCAAAAGTCGAATTAGAAGGCTAAAACTACTTATGTTGAAAATTTCAGAGCTGTATCTATATTTGAAGTCCCTTTGTAAAAAAAATAAATAATAATAATTAAAAAAATTAATTAAAAAAGAACTAATTAAAATTTTAACATTCTGTTTGACATATGTACAATTAGAAGGCAAAAACTTCTTATGTTGAAAATTTCTGAGCTTTACTTCAATTTTAAGTAGGTTTCTATTGATCCACAAACATACACGCAGCTTGTTTTATTATTTATAGATTAAAGCCTGGATGAATAAGTAATTTGATGTTATATTCAAAGTCTAAGAGTTTTCACTTAATAATAAAATGTTATCTATCTAACAAAGAAGTTCACATTAACTTTTAAGTTTAAACTAGCATAAATTTAGTGATTGGTACATATGGTTAATTGTTTTCAAATTGTTTCCCTAGTGAAATTAAAGGTGCGGATAAATTCCTATGCGACGATGATCCAAAAATGGAAGTTAAGTCAGCAGGTTATAAATGCAGGTTAGTTATGAAATTTTTTAAAATTAATAATTGTGCATCGATGTGTAAGATATCTTTATATAATTGAGAAATCTAGATTAACCCTTAGAGTAAAGAATATGTTGTTTCTTATTAGCAACCTGGATTACAATCGAACATCAGACAATGATAAAGGAACCTAAGAAAAAGAATTTGAAAGTTTGATGATGAGCAGATCCGCTTCTAGTTCATCAAAAATTAAACAAAACGAATTAGATAAATCTTCAGATAGCACTCATCAATCTTTATCAAAAAAGTAATTATATGAAATTATATTTCCTTATAAAAAAATTGTTCTTTCTAAAACAGTAATGAAATATTTTAGATAATTAAAATATTTTAAATTTACTTTCCAAATTGATTACTCATCTGAGCAATGTAACACAGAGTGGCCACAGAACCGAGTAAACCTGGAAATCAGGGAAATGTCAGGGAGCTTTCTGATTCTGGAAAAAATTAGGGAACTTTTTAAAATTTCATGAAAATCAGGGAAATTTTGTATTGTTTAAGGCACGTTCATCCATATTTTGGCGCTACTTGCATGGAGATTTGTTATGGTAAGCCATTGGAAGTTTAATGTTACTGAATAATTTAAACTTTTCATTACCAGCAAAGCTATTTTTTTTAAATTTGCATATTGCATATGTGTGCTTTTTTTAAAGTCATAGCATTTTTTTTTCTGCCAAAAAATTATGAACTTTGTGCTAGTCGTGTTTTATAGAAATGAATTTTTGCCTAATTTAATCTGGACTTTTGTGGTTTAAGATAATATTTTTATTGTAAAAATTTTTATTTCTATACATCTATGAATAATTAAATTTTATAAGAAGCTGTTAATTTTTCATACATTAAATGTTATTTATCTTTAGTCGAATTCCTAAAGACATCATTTATCATGAAGGATATGTACCTAGTGAAATTTGTGACAGAATAGTAAAAGGCTGATTGTTTAAGTTTTATGCACATGCATGCCCAAGTTCAGTAAATATTTAGGACACGAATTTAAGTTTATGCTATTAACAGGAATCAGCATATGACATATATTAAAGAAAATAACGTGTCTTATTTGTGTTATTTTTGAAATTAAAAAGAAAAATATTGTTCTGGTTTTGCTTTACCTTGAAGTTAGCAAGTATGGCTGTAGTTGGTGAATTTTGTATTTTTTAGTTAATGTTTTCCATTCTTTTTCACACTCTAGCTCTAAAAATGCTTGTTTTGATTTTTATCATAAATTTATTACGGTGCAATTATACTTTAATTATTTAGAATTAAATTTACTTAATAAATTTTGGTATTTTTAAATTGACCATTATTTTGTTTTTTGAACTATGGCGCACATTAGGGAATTTTTTAAAAAATCTTCTGGAAATCAGGGGAAATGTCATGGAATTTTGTTTCTCAAATTCTGTAGCCACTCTGATTTTGCAAAGTTTATCCTAGAAATGAAAAAGATCTGGTGAATTTTTTTTTGTTTTTTTTTTTGCAATAATTGCTCTGCTAATTTTCTACGATGATGAATATTTTTTTAAAAGGAATTAACACTCTAAAAGGCATAAATCAAAAATTTGTTCAAAGAGTTTAAAATCAAAAGTCAAGTGATATTGCAATACTATAACATCTATATAAAATGCTACTGACCTTTGCTGGAATAAGACTGAGAACATTATTATAGATTAAAAAAAAAGAAAAAAAACGTTTGCACTTAAGAAAATTAAAATATATATATTTGTATAAAAAATAACAATTTATAATACTGTAAAATTAAGCAGATATAATGTTCCTAAATTTTTTTACTACTCGCTCCCATTAGGGTGATTAAAAAAACGTGGCCAAAATTTCAAACTTTGAAAATTCACTGGTTTACCAGTTAATTTGGTTCTTCCCCCCAAAAAAAAGTAAGTATAATGTTAAATTTGACAATATATAGAGACAATAAATAATGCAGAACAACTATAAGTACAGTAACTCGTGTGCATATTAACTTCCTATATGGATGTCGCCTACAAATCTCAATTTCTCTCTGGCGTTGCTGTGCAACGTTACAACATCAAAATGTTGTATGTTTTTGTTTTAATAATGCTTTACTAAGTGAAAGACAATAGGGCATGTAAATGAATGATTTTTTATATTATTGAATTTATTATATGTAATTAGGGTGTTATTGCAAAATTTTATATATTGATATATTTTGATGAAATTTTACATGGCATAATGTTTTAATATGCAGCAATTTTTCAGAGCATGCCTTGATGAAAAATCGAAAGTTTTGATAAAATGAATCACCCTAATTCTCATACAGATTTTTCAAAACTTATTTGGAAATTTGTTTTTTCAAAACTTGGTTGGGAATTTGTTTTGTCAAACATAATACTTACCATTTTTTTTTATTAAAGTACTCCACATTCTTAACATCACAAGAAATATTTGGACTAAAGAACTTAGCTGGTGTCCATAAATTGTGATATGTGATGCCCAAAAATTAAGTCAAAACTGCAATTTTTTGCTATACATACTGCTTTTATATTGTTGTTATTAGTTAAAAGGACCTAAATTCAAAAAAATTCCAATGCACATTTTGATACTTTTCTGATTATTCCTTAGAAAATCTTTTACATCATTGAATGGATCAAGTTCTTAGGTCATACAAACCCATACAAAAAAAAAAAAAAAAATCTATTTCAAACAATGGACAGATGCAAAAGTGTCAAAATATGCATTTTAATTTTATTGGAACAATCAAAATTGACAAGCTTTGTTACTTTTAATTTTTTTTCTTCATATTTTTACCGTGCAATTTTCATTTATATTCAATTTGCATTTTTGCAGTGCATAATGGAAGTGTTCTGGTGTTGTCAGAGTCATCAAGATGCCTGTTAGTTGTGAATCCGATAATTCATCACCAAGTTTTATAATCAGTCTGAGGAATTTTAGATTTGCCAGACAATCCAAGCGTTATCAACCACCTGCGCAGGCCTCGACATCTAATAATAAATCTCTTGAAATCAAGGGTAAGACATTTTATGAACTTTGTGTGGAATGAGCGAGATGTAAAGGTAGAGATTATTTAGAATACAAATAGTTGAAATGAATTAATATTCAAACATTTAACAAAAGAGATCCTTAAAGAAAAACCATGATAAAACAAATAAAAAATATATCTATATACATGTCTCAATATTGTTACTTGTTGAGCAATCCCAAAAGCTTTGTAGCCACCTGGTGGAAATTTTTTTATGAAAAATAATGATAACGGTAATATCTTACAAATAATGTAATATGGGCTATGTAATTTTGTACTAAAAATTGTTGACTTCACAAAGTTATCAAAGAGCATTCACTTTTATTATTTGTGCTGAACATTTTGAACTTTCATAAGCACTGAAAATTGATCTAGGACAGAGTGGCCACAGAACCGGGAAAACCTGGAAATCGGGGAAATGTCAGGGAGCTTTCTGATTCTGGAAAAAATCAGGGAAATGTCAGGGAATTTTTAAAAATTTCACGAAAATCAGGGAAATTGTCTTTGTTTTGAAGGTACGTTTCCTTGTTCAGCCACATTTTGGCGTAAATTAGCCAGAGAATAGTGGTGGTAATCGTTGGAAATATAATGTTACGCAATAATTTAAACGTTTTATTATCGCCAAAACTATTTTAGAAAAATTGGCTTATTATCTACTTAGCATACAAGATCAGGGTGTCTACACTTCTGGAAATGTTGGGGAAATTAAAAAAAAAGTTTGCTGTAAAATCAGGGAATTTTAAGAAATCTGCCATGGAAATCAGGGAACTTTTTTCCCCGAATTTTGTGGCCACCCTGTTTTAGCTCTGATACGCGAAATCGTGATCGTGTATCACTGTTATTGTTGCAGTTATTAGTTTTGACAAAAAACTTATTTTCCTTTAATTTAAAAAAATACCCCTTAAAATTTAGAGAGGTAGTAAAATTCCCTTTAATAACTATTTAACTGGCAAACACTGGGCGTTCGGATAAAACCAAAACCTAACGATCAAGTGACCCTCTAATGCCTGCTCACTCTGGCGTTGCGACGGAAGTGATAGTTTTATGTAATTTCGAACTAGACACCAGAACTGTTGATGATCATGTAACATAGTCTTTTATTCTGACATCATATGGTACGTACGGCACCGGTCAAGCACCCCGTTTTTTTTTTTTTTTTTTTTGAGAACATAGATTGTGTTAAACGAGGCAAAAAAGACACATAGTGCATGAAGAATATCTTGTAATTCCAGTTCCAATACCTGCAATGGCTTGCATAGGATCTGGGAGTGGGGATTCTAGGTTGTTTTATTGAGGGACCAAGCCTTTTACATAACATATTTGTTTTTCATGAGCATGTTTGCATAGTGGCCACAGAACCTGGATATCAGGAAAGTGTCAGGGAGCTTTCTGATTCTGAAAATGTCGGGTAATTTTTTTAAATTTCACAAAAATCAGGGATTTTTCGAATTTTTTTTTAAGGTACGTTTGGTTCCCTGTTCATCCGTATTATGGCGCCATTTTCTTGGAGAATTGTGGTAATCCTTAGAAGTTTTGTGTTACGATATAATTTAAACTTTTCGTTACATCCAAAACTATTTAAAGAAATTGGCATATTATTATATCTTTGGCATAAATGTTCTATTTGATGTACACATCTAGAAAAATTAGGGAATTTTAAAAAAAAAGTTTGCCTAAAAATCTGAGAATTTTAGAAACCTATTTTGGGTAACTATTTTTTCCCAAATTTTGTGGCCACTCTGGTTTAGCAGCATCAATCAAACAGTGGATTGATGAGTTGTCTGCAGTTGCCATGGCAGAAGTGCTTATCAAAAGAATTGCAATGAAAACTAAACTGTCAAGTGAATCTTTTATGCTTTCTCTTGTTATGGAAAAGAGATCATTTTGCCTTCAGTATTTTAAATTGAGGTATTAACTTAAATGCTGTAAACAACTTATTGTTTTGGTATGGGCTACAGAAATCACATTCACCTTAAAATTCCTAATATTCCTCAGATTTTTGTCTCTCCCTGAAATTCTTAAAATTGTAGGCAAGTTTTCAGCTAATTCCCAAAGAAAAAAAAATATAAAAACACTGAAAATTCCCCGATTTTCCTTCAAAACCAGTGAAAAAACCTCTACATTACTTCCGAGGAAATTTTTTTTTCTGAAATTTTAATTATTAACAAACTATTTAAAATTGCAGCTAAACTCATGATAGTTTAAAGTTGAAGTAATATTGTTTTAAATACTAGTTGCTTAAATTAAATAAGTGGATTTAATTAATTTTGCTTATTTGTCAAAATAGTATAATTGCCATATAACTATTGTTTTGGTAAAAAGCTATTTGACATTAATTTTTTTAAGAAAAGTAGCAATTTTTCGTTGGTATTGAAACCAGCTTTGGGAGAAATATGTTTGTGTAGGGAGCTTCTGTCAGCGTTTAAAGAAATATCCCTCAATTTTTGCCAACCTTAATAAATATATGTATTAAAAATATTTTTTTCACATGATTATAAAAAAATATTGTATGCAACATGTAGGAAAATACTTTTTCAAATTCAGGAAATTATTTAACATGTGCTAACGCATACATCAAATAAGCATTTTACCTCGTTTGGAAAAGTATTACTTTCCCAAGTAGTTGCATAAGTAACTAGTATATGAATACAAAATGATGCATTCTGGAACTAAAGGGATAATAACTGCAAAATATTATCAGAGCCCTCAAACTGTTATTTAGTTGACATTGATACTAGCATACAAAATCCAGAATAAATGTTTAATTCTAAATAAATAACTTTTTTGTATTAAAATCTGTGTAGTTGTATTTTGGCAGTGTTAATTTACTTTGTTTCAGTAAATCTCAATTTATTCAGGAGATTTGGTTTCTATAGCTCCTGAAACAGTCGTAGAACAAAAATGGAACTTGACAATCTATATTTAAAAAAAATTCTATTAGTGAATTTAGTTACATCCAAGAAGTTTTTTATTAAATTTTCTTACAAATTAAAGAACTTTTTTTTTAGATTAAACAACATTTGGAGTTGTTGTAACCTTTCTTAATTTGTCAAATGTTCATATGATTTAATTGTATTGTTCAAATGATTCCTTATAAAAAATTATTTCCCATGCATGACCACATTTTCACCGCAATTTATTTTTAACCCACTGGCGGTCATGCACATATATATGCTTCTTTTGATTCCCAGTTTTTCCAGCAATACATTTTTAATTTTAAAAATAAAATATTTTTTTTTTATTTATTAGGCTGGAAGTTTATAACCTACCTAAAACAAATGAATAATAAAAAAATATATGTTTGAATTAGCAATATAATTTAAAAATTATTGCAGGGAAAACAACTGTAGAATTCTTCCTATTCCCTGGACCGTTAGTGGGTTAAAGCATTTAAAAATTTATTGTGTATTACTTCTTAGAAATTGCTGGAGAATTTCTGATTGATTTTGAATATGAAAATATGCACTGAACTTTTGTTCTTTGTCAACTTGTCTCTTTATTATTGTGGAATTTTTTGCCATATTGGTAATTGTAAAACATATTTTTCATTCTTCTCCAAACATCGTAGACAAACAGAAAATCCCACTGACGAAGCAAGTGGTGCAGCTTTGTTCCATATCACCATAAAAGCAAACAGATTTGTCACAATCTCCACAGTTTCTTTAAAAGTGAGTATTTTTGTGTTAAAAAAAGTCATTGAACTAATTTCCTGAACTTTTATAAATATATAAATTAAAAGTGTTTTGCTTCTGAATGAGTTTCATTGCAGCTGTATATCTGGATTGTAGTTTTTTATTTACATTTAACTATTGTAGTTTTTTATATGTAAAATAGTTTCATTGTAGTTTTCTATACCACCTGAGAAAACATGATAGACGTGGAATATGCTCTTCTTTCATTAGCCAAAAACCGATTAAAAGAAATTCCCCCCATGAGTAAAAGCTCACTTTTTCTATCCATATTTAGTATATTTTAGAAATGTTTTTTTATTTTTTGTAAACCAGGTCCTGAAACTGTTTATTTTTTCTTAAAACAATTAACAATCTCAATTTTCTGCCTATTTATTATTTTTTTCATAAATTTTTATCATTCACTTCTTTTTTCTTTTGCTTCTTCCCATTAAAAGCACAGATTCTAAGCACTTTCTCTTAGAGACCTTTCGGAGCGCATTTCCTCCTTTCATTAACAATGTTATGGCACAATAGAACTTTGAACATGTTTTTAGTAGGTCCTTAGAAACTCTTTTGGTGTGGAAAAATAATAATACCCATGAAAACAAAGGTTTTAATACAAACCCAATTTTTATATTCATTAACAGAGCGCCAATTATGTTGCCAGCATGTGCTTAGTGTTTGCATCTAATTTTAAATATCATAAACATTTCTATATTAGCAAAATGTGTGGCAAACTACGTTTCAAAATTTATTTATTAAAAATGAATGGGAATTTATGCGCTCGCATCCAAATATCTTTTATTCATTCTGATAAAAACACTTTTATTATTTATTAAAAATATTTTGGTAACAGGAAAAAGTTTCTTCAATGGTCAGTTAAATACAATTGTATCACCATTGCTTGATGGCAAGTTGGTTTATTAGAAGTCTTTCAACTTTTTAGTGACAGTTACAGCTACAAAATTTGATAGAATGCATTGTCATCGACATAAAATCTATCTGCCTAGTTTCTGACCGATGGATGATGGTAAGGGGGTTAATTAGGCCTCCGCAGATTTGTCCGCCATCGACAAACATACACACAAAATCGAAGTTAATATAAAGGATTTAAAAAGTAGGAATTGTAAGAAAACATTGACATATTCTTATGTATCATATTTTCATATACATGAGGCTGGCTTATATGCCTTTTATATTTACATACAGTTAAGACAATCGCTGCTCATTCACGCAATGTTTTGAAGTAATCATACAAGTCTTTCTGTTTAATTTATGAACCGTCACAATAACTAAAATAGAGAGTTTGTTCAGCCAAAAGGATTTATAATAAAATTACTTAAACAATATGATTCAGTTGATTTATTGTGAGAAGTCATAAACCAAACTTATCTGAATAACAGCTTTCTGTAAAATTTACAACTTACTTTTTAAATAACACTTGTACCTAAAAACGTCTTAAATCCTGCTTATCACACTTTATAACTTTAACCAGATTTTTTTTGCATTGTCAACAGAATATTTGCTCAATTTTAAAAGAAAGTTGATTTACGGAGTTATTACGATCGCCGTATGATGGAAGAAATGTAGACATCATCAAAACTGGTTTTTAAATTGCTTATTACATGTTTTTTTCTTGTTTTTTTTCTTGAAGTCAATTGTTAAGGATGATAAACTGTCGACTATTATAAACCATAGAATTCATGTTAAGCTAAAACGAATTAAATATCACAAATTTACTTTTGAAGAATTTGTAAAATCTAAGATCAAATTTAATGTAATATAGGAATTTAGTAAATACTTCAGTAAAAAACTTCAGAATAGCATTAATTTTGAATTTATAGTCTTTGAGTCGTTAATCCTCTACTTTTCTATCATTTGTAGAAGTTCACCTAAAACAAACTGCATAAATGTGAAACATTGATTTTACTAAATGCAGCTCCCAAGTGGCGATTTTATTTATGTACAGGGCATTTCTCTGGTGTTCACACAGGATATTTTGGCTCTTTTTTCTTCTCGTAAACAGATTATAATTTTTAAATTACGATGAATCTAGTAGTTTTGTTTTTGTTTGATGAATCTGGTATCATAATTTTTTAATTCTAATCCATTTACGAGAAGAAATAAGACCTAAAATGTTCCATGCGTCATTACTTACTAGAGTATGTTTACTATATCACTCATGCATGAATTTTTATTGTTTGTAGATTGGAGTGGAAAATTAATTGAAAGCTGTGGTCTGTCCAAGAAAAAAAAAAGTGTCTTGTCGGATCTGGTTACCAGTGCCTTCAGCAATAATCAATCCTTTCACACACTTTTTCATTCATCACACTTTTTCTAAACTCTTAAAAAACATCTAGGCTTTTATTTCGTTTAAAATTTTATCTAAATTTTTGAATTTTTCTTTCGAAACTCAATTCAAGAGGCGATTGGAGTGCTAGCCTCCAATTGTGGGTTCAGTATCAATGCATGGGTACTGGACTCTTCTTCTTGAGGACAGTTTGGAAGAAAAATTCACTTAAAAAAAAAAAAATAATAATAATAAGTAAACAAATTATATAGAGAACAAGCACAAAAGTGTATTTTGAGGAAAACAAATTTCAACTTGTAAAAATTGCTTAGTTATTTAAAAAAAAAAAAAAAAAAAAAAAAAAAAAATCTAGTTCAAAATTTAACTTTTTAAAAAAGCACTTTAAAACCAGATCCGTTCTAGATGCAGCAGACCACTAGCTCAACCTGAATTTGAAGACGGAAGTCTGAAGAAGAGTATATAAAGAACAAAGAAGTGAGGATAAAAGGCCATGCTAGAAACAAAGCAAAAGCTCTCGACGGAAGTCTGAAGAAGAGTATATAAAGAACAAAGAAGTGAGGATGAAAGGCCATGCTAGACACAAAGCAAAAGCTCTCAACAAAAAAAAGACAAAAAAAAAAAAAAGACTAAATCTGAAAACGATTGATTTTGTTCATTAGGCAAGATGCAAGTTGTGCATGAAAGATTTTGATATTCGCGCTGTGCGCAAAGCAGCTGTAAGTCACAAAATAAAGACCTCCTCCACAAAAAAAAAAAAAAATTGAAAGTCTTTAAAATGTATTATTTAGGTCCTTAAAAGTCGTTGATTTTTAATCTATGCTTTCAATTAGAACCCTGTGTTAAAATCATACAATGAATAAAACCTTAAGAAAATAATAAAAAGACTTTCATTGCAAATCAGACTCGAAAATCCCATAATCGTAGGGATTGATATGGATTAGAGAAGTCTCAAAGATGACTATGGGGACAAACAATCCCCCAAGAACTATCCAAGGAAATATTGAAGATTGGATTGTTAGAATCTGTTACAGGAAAAACAAAGCAATATTTCTGAAGATGAGATCAGAAGAGAGAAGATACTGATGATTTGTCGGCCATCTTTCAATCCTCAAGCACTAGCAGAGGGCGGGATGACCATCAACTAAACAGAAGATTCAGAGAAGAGATTTGTGGTTATGAGGACGAAAAAGGTTGTTACAAAAAAGAATTAAGGTAGGTTGTTTGTTTGATATTTGTGTGAACTTTTTGAGTAGGTTTGTAGGCAAGACTGTGAAATTTTGTATAATAGTAGTTCCTGATTTCGTCTTTTTCTATTTTAATTTTCATTCATAATCGATAGACATTAAATGAGAAAAATTTATGGCATTTTATTAAGTGATCTTTTTCGTTCCTACTCGCCAAATGTCCAGGTTTTATGGAAAGTAGTTTCTAAATGCACTGTACCTAACATATTGGGGATTGTAACAAAGGGAGTATAGCAAATGATCCTTACTAGGACTTCTTCTTAAGTGTTGTTGGATTTTTGACTTGGCTCACTTAAAATTTAGAGCAATTTGAACAAACTTAAGAATGGAATGCAGGGCTTTGAATTGCAAATGCTATGGCTCCAAAGAACTAAACTTAACTACATATATTTTAACATTTTTGTATCGTAATTTTTACGTAAAAGGTCATATATATATATTTGTCCGTTTTCAGTTATCCTTTTTCTAAATCCATAATATTTACTTGGTAAATTGAACTTTGAAATTAAATCACACAACATGCTTTTTGAAGATCCTTTGGAAATAAGATATGTATCTTATACAGGATGTCATTATTTCTTTTCTATCCTGTAGCTAGGATTGCATGGGTAGCATTCGTTCTAAAATTCCTAATATTCCATAAATTTTTGTTTCTCCCTAAAATTGTACTTAAACTTTTCGATAATTCCTAAAAAAAGAAAAAATTCCCCGATTTACCTCCAAAACCAGCGGAAAAAATCCAGATACTTCTCCAAAGGAGAAAATATTTTCTTAAATTTTAATTATTTAATTTGTTATATATTTGCAGTTTTTTGCCAGTATTAAAACATACTTTGAAAAGAATGTCTGTGTCTGTATGACTGTGCAAGCCTTAAAAGAAATATCCCTAAATTTTCACAATTGTCCATAAAATTCTGAAATTTTCTCACATTTTTTTGGAATTACTACCTCTAAATTTTTTAAGAATTATCCTTAAAATGTTTGGAATCATCCCTAAAATTCCTACCTAATTTTTTTTAGTAAAAACTCGCTGCCTATGATTATCATATTATGTGTGCTTTCTATTTATAAAATTCATGGTATTTTTATAGGTGGTATTTGTCATTCTACTCTAAAGGTCGTAGGCAGCCTGAAAAAAAAAAAAAAAAAAATAAAATAAACTGGCAAGAAGAACTTTGCTTCTTCACACAGTAAAGCCAAGCAGGGGTCAGGATCTCAACAGTTTCTTTGTGAGTATTGTTTTTCATACGAAAGTCATTGAACTAGATTGTCTGAACTTTAATGTATGTATTAAGCGTTTTGTTTCTGAATAAGCTTTTTTAAATCTATAAATATTATCCATACAACATGAAAAATATGGAAAACAGGACATTTTGAAAATTTGAGGGTAGAAGTTAACTTCCTTCCTTCTTAAGTTGAAAAGTTATTAAAAAAGTTTATCAAGAGCAAAAACTTGCAAATGCTATCAATAAATTTTAATACATATACATTTTTCGGATACTATTTAAAAAAAAAAATTCTTAAATTAATTTTTAGAATTGTTTACATTATTGTGAAAATACGGATGACCTAAAGAGAAAACGGGAGACTTTGGGAGAAAAATTCGGATTATTTATTTCTTCTGGGACCCTGTATTGTCTGGTTTATCACGAGAATAGATCCCTTCAGATTGGCTAGTATGTTACCATAGAAGTAAGAATACCCCTATTTTTCTTGGGGAATTCCTGAAGGAAGTCAAAACTCATCTATGTATTTACCGTATTGTAACCTTATCAGTTACCAAATTTCTACATTCATCACCCCATATTAATGAATCTTGTTTCCATAGCAACTACCATCATCCAAACTATTTTGGCGGCATCATCAAACAATAGACACTACAAATATTACAGAGTGATCTCAGAACCTGGAAATCATGGGAAATGTCAGGGAGTTTTTTGATTCTGGAAAATATCAGAGAAATGTTTGGGAATTTTTTTAAATTTTACGAAAATCAGGGAAATTACTATCATTGTTTTGAAGGTACGTTTCTCTGTTCATACGTATTTTGGCAACATGAGAATCGTGGCGGTAATTATTAGAAATTTTGTTTTACAGATTAATATAAACTTTTCATTACAACCAAAAAAATTTTTTTAAAAACTTGGAAAATTTTCAGCATATATATATGTTCTATTTTATCAGGGTGAGAAATTTGAGGAAATTTGAATTTTTTTTTCGGTAAAATAAGGGATCATCTATCATGGAACTTTTTTTTCTGAACTTTGTGGCCACCCAGTATTAGTTTACAAATTTATGTACTGGGTACCAAAGGAATTAAGGTGTTCAGGAGCTTAACAAAAATATTACAACTACCATCTTTAATTTACAAAAATATCGAAAAGGAATCTTCAGGTATTACATTGTATCATAAGGAAAATCCAAAAACCCAACAGATAGCTTCAAGTTAAAAGTAAAAAATATTGAACCACTTTTGATCAAACGTGTTTTTTTTTAAACATGAAATAGCCACTAAAACCTCTAAACCTTTTTAGATCCAACGTAATTCTTTAACTAAATATTATCACCTTAAAAAGTTGTAACCATTAACTTTAAGAAATAATATTGCTTTATTAGTCTAGTCGTATTTTTTATTGCCGAAATTTGAAAAACTTGTTAAAGTGGACCCATTATTATAAATAGATTAAAAAAAAATTCCATTATAAAAAATTACAAAAGCCTGCATTTAAAAAAATAAGACATTTAAAATTAGCTATGTATATTTTTTCCATTTCCATTGCAGACATAAAATATTCTCGTTGGTATTTTTAAAATTTTTTGCTTTTACAATAATTAACAACAGTGCATAGTTTATCCAAAGAGTAATAAAATAATTTATAATTCCTGTAATATGTCAATATCTTTTTATTCACCCTAATCCTTTCTTCATTGTTCTCTAGATTATTGATTTCATTATTTAGATATTTTACATTCATGCATTGTTTTTTTAATTGTCAAATGTGTTAAAATAATTATAAGAAGTCTTAAATTTCTTGTTTTTTTCACCCTTTTAAGTATGATTTATATACATTATATTAGGTTATATAGTAATAATTAGATGATTCACTTAAAGACAATTTTTAATCAAAGCAGATTGTTTCTTGTCCTCTCCTTGCATTTGTTTTGAAAAATTTGTTGCAGGATACTTTTTGCTCAAATTTAAAAGAAGGTTGATTAACAGAGTAAGTAAAATCGCCATTTGTGGGCAGAAATGTGGAAGTCGTTGAAACTGGGTGATTTAAATTTTTTTTTTTACAAACCCTCGAAAATTCCTTGATTTTCTTACAAAATCAGCGAAAATGCTAAAATAATGCTCCAGAGGAAATTTTTTTCCCAACAAGATTTTAATTGTTAAATATTTAATTTTTTGAAAATTGACAGTTTTTTGCCTGTATTGAAATAAGCTTTGGAAAGAATGTCTTCGTTAGGAAGCTATGTCAGCTTTAAAAGAAATATCCCTAAATTTTTTTTGAATTATCCCTAAAATTCTTAGGTTTTAGAAAACTCACTGCACCCCCTGTCTTAAATTGTAGGGTATAATTAAATGTGTTAAGTATATCGAATTTATTTTTCAATAAAGCATAAAATCTAAAAACAAATTAAATCCAATATAAAGTCAATTATTAATGATGATAACTTTTATTGCAGGTAAATCATACTATCCACTGGAAGGCTATCTTGAGGAATCTTCAGAGAAGTAATTCCTGTTGTGTTCATGGACCAAATTATATCCATGAAAACGTATTAAGTTTGTCTTTAGCTGTTTTGTTTTAAAAAAAAGACAAAATCTGAAAACGATTAATTTTGTTCATTAGGAAAAATGCAAGTTGTGCATGAAAGAATTTGATATTCACACTCTGGGCAAAGCAGCTGTAAGTTACACAATAAAGACCTCATCCATGAAAACAAATTTTTGAAAGTCTTTAAAAAATATTATTTTGGTCCTGAAAAGTCGTTGATTTTTAATCTATGCTTTCAGTTAGAACCCTGTGTTAAAATCATACAATGAATAAAACCTTAAGAAAATAATAAAAAGACTTTCATTGCAAATCAGACTCGAAAATCCCATAATCGTAGGGATTGATATGGATTAGAGAAGTCTCAAAGTTGACTATGGGGACAAACAATCCCCCAAGAACTATCCAAGGAATTATTGAAGATTGGATTGTTAGAATCTGTGACAGGGAAAACAAAGCGATATTTCTAATGATGAGATCAGAAGAGAGAAGATAGTGATGATTTGTCGGCCATCTTTCAATCCTCAAGCACTAGCAGAGGGCGGGATGACCATCAACAAAGCAGAAGATTCAGAGAAGAGATTTGTGGTTACGAGGACGAAAAAGGTTGTTGGAAAAAAGAATTAAGGTAGGTTGTTTGTTTGATATTTGTGTGAACTTTTTGAGTAGGTTTGTAGGCAAGACTGTGAAATTTTGTATAATAGTAGTTCTTGATGTCGTCTTTTTCGATTTTAATTTTCATTCATAATAGATAGACATTAAATGAGAAAAATTTATGGCATTTTATTAAGTGATCTTTTTCGTTCCTACTCGCCAAATGTCCAGGTTTTATGGCAGGTAGTTTCTAAATGACTGTGCCTAACATATTGGGGATTGTAACAAAGGGAGTATAGCAAATGATCCTTACTAGGACTTCTTCTTAAGTGTTGTTGGATTTTTGACTTGGCTCAATTAAAATTTAGAGCAATTTGAACAAACTTAAGAATGGAATGCAGGGCTTTGAATTGCAAATGCTATGGCTCCAAAGAACTAAACTTAAATTACATATATTTTAACATTTTTGTATCGTAATTTTTACGTAAAAGGTCATATATATATATATTTGTCCGTTTTCAGTTATCCTTTTTCTAAATCCATAATCTTTACTTGGTAAATTGAACTTTGAAATTAAATCACACAACATGCTTTTTGAAGATCCTTTGGAAATAAGATATGTATCTTATACAGGATGTCATTATTTCTTTTCTATCCTGTAGCTAGGATTGCATGGGTTGCATTCGCTCTAAAATTCCTAATATTCCTTAAATTTTTGTTTCTCCCTAAAATTGTACTTAAACTTTTCGATAATTCCTAAAAAAAGAAATTAAAAACTTTGAAAATTCCCCGATTTACCTCCAAAACCAGCGGAAAAAATCCAGATACTTCTCCAAAGGAGAAAATATTTTCTAAAATTTTAATTATTTAATTTGTTATATATTTGCAGTTTTTTGCCAGTATTAAAACATACTTTGAAAAGAATGTCTGTGTCTGTATGACTGTACAAGCTTTAAAAGAAATATCCCTAAATTTTCAAAATTGTCCATAAAATTTTGAAATTTTCTCAAAATTTTTTGTAATTACTACCTTTAAATTTTTTAAGAATTATCCCTAAAATGTTTGGAATCACCCCTAAAATTCCTACCTAATTTTTTTTAGTAAAAACTCGCTGCCTATGATTATCATATTATGTGTGCTTTCTATTTATAAAATTCATGGTATTTTTATAGGTGGTATTTGTCATTCTACTCTAAAGGTCGTAGGCAGCCTGAAAAAAAAAAAAAAAAAAAAAAAAACTGGCAAGATGAACTTTGCTTCTTCACACAGTAAAGCCAAGCAGGGGTCAGGATCTCAACAGTTTCTTTGTGAGTATTGTTTTTCATACGAAAGTCATTGAACTAGATTGTCTGAACTTTAATGTATGTATTAAGCGTTTTGTTTCTGAATAAGCTTTTTTAAATCTATAAATATTATCCATACAACATGAAAAATATGGAAAACGGGACATTTTGAAAATTTGAGGGTAGAAGTTAACTTCCTTCCTTCTTAAGTTGAAAAGTTATTAAAAAAGTTTATCAAGAGCAAAAACTTGCAAATGCTATCAATAAATTTTAATACATATATATATACATTATATTAGGTTATATAGTAATAAATAGATGATTCACTTAAGGACAATTTTTAATCAAAGCAGATTGTTTCTTGTCCTCTCCTTGCATTTGTTTTGAAAAATTTGTTGCAGGATACTTTTTGCTTAAATTTAAAAGAAGGTTGATTAACAGAGTAAGTAAATTCGCCATTTGTGGGCAGAAATGTGGAAGTCGTTGAAACTGGGTGATTTAAATTTTTTTTTTTTACAAACCCTCGAAAATTCCTTGATTTTCTTACAAAATCAGCGAAAATGCTAAAATAATGCTCCAGAGGAAATTTTTTTCCCCCAAGATTTTAATTGTTAAATATTTAATTTTTTGAAAATTGACAGTTTTTTGCCTGTATTGAAATAAGCTTTGGAAAGAATGTCTTCGTTAGGAAGCTATGTCAGCTTTAAAAGAAATATCCCTAAATTTTTTTTGAATTATCCCTAAAATTCTTAGGTTTTAGAAAACTCACTGCACCCCCTGTCTTAAATTGTAGGGTATAATTAAATGTGTTAAGTATATCGAATTTATTTTTCAATAAAGCGTAAAATCTAAAAACAAATTAAATCCAATATAAAGTCAATTATTAATGATGATAACTTTTATTGCAGGTAAATCATACTATCCACTGGAAGGCTATCTTGAGGAATCTTCAGAGAAGTAATTCCTGTTGTGTTCATGGACCAAATTATATCCATGAAAACGTATTAAGTTTGTCTTTAGCTGTTTTGTTGGGAAAAAAAGACGAAATCTGAAAACGATTCATTTTGTTCATTAGGCAAAATGCAAGTTGTGCATGAAAGAATTTGATATTCACACTCTGGGCAAAGCAGCTGTAAGTTACACAATAAAGACCTCATCCATGAAAACAAATTTTTGAAAGTCTTTAAAAAATATTATTTAGGTCCTGAAAAGTCGTTGATTTTTAATCTATGCTTTCAGTTAGAACCCTGTGTTAAAATCATACAATGAATAAAACCTTAAGAAAATAATAAAAAGACTTTCATTGCAAATCAGACTCGAAAATCCCATAATCGTAGGGATTGATATGGATTAGAGAAGTCTCAAAGATGACTATGGGGACAAACAATCCCCCAAGAACTATCCAAGGGATTATTGAAGATTGGATTGTTAGAATCTGTGACAAGGAAAACAAAGCAATATTTCTAATGATGAGATCAGAAGAGAGAAGATAGTGATGGTTTGTTGGCCATCTTTCAATCCTTAAGCACTAGCAGAGGGCGGGATGACCATCAACGAAGCAGAATTTTCAGAGAAGAGATTTGTGGTTACGAGGACGAAAAAGGTTGTTGGAAAAAAGAATTAAGGTAGGTTGTTTGTTTGATATTTGTGTGAACTTTTTGAGTAGGTTTGTAGGCAAGACTGTGAAATTTTGTATAATAGTAGTTCCTGATGTCGTCTTTTTCTATTTTAATTTTCATTCATAATCGATAGACATTAAATGAGAAAAATTTATGGCATTTTATTAAGTGATCTTTTTCGTTCCTACTCGCCAAATGTCCAGGTTTTGTGGAAAGTAATTTCTAAATGCACTGGACCTAACATATTGGGGATTGTAACAAAGGGAGTATAGCAAATGATCCTTACTAGGACTTCTTCTTAAGTGTTGTTGGATTTTTGACTTGGCTCAGTTAAAATTTAAAGCAATTTGAACAAACTTAAGAATGGAATGCAGGGCTTTAAATTGCAAATGCTATGGCTCCAAAAACTAAACTTAAACTACATATATTTTAAAATTTTTGCATCGTAATTTTTACGTTAAAGGTCATATATATATTTTTTGTCTGTTTTCAGATATCCTTTTACTAAATCCATAATCTTTACTTGGTAAATTGAACTTTGAAATAAATTCACACAACATGCTTTTTGAAGATCCTTTGGAAATAAGATATGTATCTTACACAGGATGTCATTATTTCTTTTCTATCCTGTAGCTAGGATTGCATGGGTAGCATTCGCTCTAAAATTCCTAATATTCCTTAAATTTTTGTTTCTCCCTAAAATTGTACTTAAACTTTTCGATAATTCCTAAAAAAAGAAATTAAAAACTTTGAAAATTCCCCGATTTACTTCCAAAACCAGCGGAAAAAATCCAGATACTTCTCCAAAGGAGAAAATATTTTCTAAAATTTTAATTATTTAATTTGTTATATATTTGCAGTTTTTTTGCCAGTATTAAAACATACTTTGAAAAGAATGTCTGTGTCTGTATGACTGTGCTAGCTTTAAAAGAAATATCCCTAAATTTTCACAATTGTCCATAAAATGTTCTCAAAATTTTTTGGAATTACTAACTCTAAATTTTTTAAGAATTATCCCTAAAATGTTTGGAATCATCCCTAAAATTCCTACCTAATTTTTTTTAGTAAAAACTCGCTGCCTATGATTATCATATTATGTGTGCTTTCCATTTATAAAATTCATGGTATTTTTATAGGTGGTATTTGTCATTCTACTCTAAAGGTCGTAGGCAGCCTGAAAAAAAAAAAAAAAAAAAAAAAACTGGCAAGATGAACTTTGCTTCTTCACACAGTAAAGCCAAGCAGGGGTCAGGATCTCAACAGTTTCTTTGTGAGTATTGTTTTTCATACGAAAGTCATTGAACTAGATTGTCTGAACTTTAATGTATGTATTAAGCGTTTTGTTTCTGAATAAGCTTTTTTAAATCTATAAATATTATCCATACAACATGAAAAATATGGAAAACAGGACATTTTGAAAATTTGAGGGTAGAAGTTAACTTCCTTCCTTCTTAAGTTGAAAAGTTATTAAAAAAGTTTATTAAGAGCAAAAACTTGCAAATGCTATCAATAAATTTTAATACATATATATTTTTCGGATACTATTTAAAAAAAAAAAAATTCTTAAATTAATTTTTAGAATTGTTTACATTATCGTGAAAATACGGGTGACCTAAAGAGAAAACTTGAGACTTTGGAAGAAAAATTCGGATTATTTATTTCTTCTGACACCCTGTATTGTCTTGTTTATCACGAGAATAGATGAAGTCTTAAATTTCTTGTTTTTTTTCCCTTTTAAGTATGATTTATATACATTATATTAGGTTATATAGTAATAATTAGATGATTCACTTAAAGACAATTTTTAATCAAAGCAGATTGTTTCTTGTCCTCTCCTTGCATTTGTTTTGAAAAATTTGTTGCAGGATACTTTTTGCTCAATTTTAAAAGAAGGTTGATTAACAGAGTAAGTAAAATCGCCATTTGTGGGCAGAAATGTGGAAGTCGTTGAAACTGGGTGATTTTAATTTTTTTTTTTTACAAACCCTCGAAAATTCCTTGATTTTCTTACAAAATCAGCGAAAATGCTAAAATAATGCTCCAGAGGAAATTTTTTTCCCCCAAGATTTTAATTGTTAAATATTTAATTTTTTGAAAATTGACAGTTTTTTGCCTGTATTGAAATAAGCTTTGGAAAGAATGTCTTCGTTAGGAAGCTATGTCAGCTTTAAAAGAAATATCCCTACATTTTTTTTGAATTATCCCTAAAATTCTTAGGTTTTAGAAAACTCACTGCACCCCCTGTCTTAAATTGTAGGGTATAATTAAATGTGTTAAGTATATCGAATTTATTTTTCAATAAAGCGTAAAATCTAAAAACAAATTTAAATCCAATATAAAGTCAATTATTAATGATGATAACTTTTATTGCAGGTAAATCATACTATCCACTGGAAGGCTATCTTGAGGAATCTTCAGAGAAGTAATTCCTGTTGTGTTCATGGACCAAATTATATCCATGAAAACGTATTAAGTTTGTCTTTAGCTGTTTTGTTGGAAAAAAAAGACGAAATCTGAAAACGATTCATTTTGTTCATTAGGCAAAATGCAAGTTGTGCATGAAAGAATTTGATATTCACATTCTGGGCAAAGCAGCTGTAAGTTACACAATAAAGACCTCATCCATGAAAACAAATTTTTGAAAGTCTTTAAAAAATATTATTTAGGTCCTGAAAAGTCGTTGATTTTTAATCTATGCTTTCAGTTAGAACCCTGTGTTAAAATCATACAATGAATAAAACCTTAAGAAAATAATAAAAAGACTTTCATTGCAAATCAGACTCGAAAATCCCATAATCGTAGGGATTGATATGGATTAGAGAAGTCTCAAAGATGACTATGGGGACAAACAATCCCCCAAGAACTATCCAAGGAATTATTGAAGATTGGATTGTTAGAATCTGTGACAGGGAAAACAAAGCAATATTTCTAATGATGAGATCAGAAGAGAGAAGATAGTGATGATTTGTCGGCCATCTTTCAATCCTCAAGCACTAGCAGAGGGCGGGATGACCATCAACGAAGCAGAAGATTCAGAGAAGAGATTTGTGGTTACGAGGACGAAAAAGGTTGTTGGAAAAAAGAATTAAGGTAGGTTGTTTGTTTGATATTTGTGTGAACTTTTTGAGTAGTTTTGTAGGCAAGACTGTGAAATTTTGTATAATAGTAGTTCCTGATTTCGTCTTTTTCTATTTTAATTTTCATTCATAATCGATAGACATTAAATGAGAAAAATTTATGGCATTTTATTAAGTGATCTTTTTCGTTCCTACTCGCCAAATGTCCAGGTTTTATGGAAAGTAATTTCTAAATGCACTGGACCTAACATATTGGGGATTGTAACAAAGGGAGTATAGCAAATGATCCTTACTAGGACTTCTTCTTAAGTGTTGTTGGATTTTTGACTTGGCTCACTTAAAATTTAGAGCAATTTGAACAAACTTAAGAATGGAATGCAGGGCTTTGAATTGCAAATGCTATGGCTCCAAAGAACTAAACTTAAACTACATATATTTTAACATTTTTGTATCGTAATTTTTACGTAAAAGGTCATATATATATATATTTGTCCGTTTTCAGTTATCCTTTTTCTAAATCCATAATCTTTACTTGGTAAATTGAACTTTGAAATTAAATCACACAACATGCTTTTTGAAGATCCTTTGGAAATAAGATATGTATCTTATACAGGATGTCATTATTTCTTTTCTATCCTGTAGCTAGGATTGCATGGGTAGCATTCGCTCTAAAATTCCTAATATTCCTTAAATTTTTGTTTCTCCCTAAAATTGTACTTAAACTTTTCGATAATTCCTAAAAAAAGAAATTAAAAACTTTGAAAATTCCCCGATTTACTTCCAAAACCAGCGGAAAAAATCCAGATACTTCTCCAAAGGAGAAAATATTTTCTAAAATTTTAATTATTTAATTTGTTATATATTTGCAGTTTTTTTGCCAGTATTAAAACATACTTTGAAAAGAATGTCTGTGTCTGTATGACTGTGCTAGCTTTAAAAGAAATATCCCTAAATTTTCACAATTGTCCATAAAATGTTCTCAAAATTTTTTGGAATTACTAACTCTAAATTTTTTAAGAATTATCCCTAAAATGTTTGGAATCATCCCTAAAATTCCTACCTAATTTTTTTTAGTAAAAACTCGCTGCCTATGATTATCATATTATGTGTGCTTTCCATTTATAAAATTCATGGTATTTTTATAGGTGGTATTTGTCATTCTACTCTAAAGGTCGTAGGCAGCCTGAAAAAAAAAAAAAAAAAAAAAAAACTGGCAAGATGAACTTTGCTTCTTCACACAGTAAAGCCAAGCAGGGGTCAGGATCTCAACAGTTTCTTTGTGAGTATTGTTTTTCATACGAAAGTCATTGAACTAGATTGTCTGAACTTTAATGTATGTATTAAGCGTTTTGTTTCTGAATAAGCTTTTTTAAATCTATAAATATTATCCATACAACATGAAAAATATGGAAAACAGGACATTTTGAAAATTTGAGGGTAGAAGTTAACTTCCTTCCTTCTTAAGTTGAAAAGTTATTAAAAAAGTTTATTAAGAGCAAAAACTTGCAAATGCTATCAATAAATTTTAATACATATATATTTTTCGGATACTATTTAAAAAAAAAAAAATTCTTAAATTAATTTTTAGAATTGTTTACATTATCGTGAAAATACGGGTGACCTAAAGAGAAAACTTGAGACTTTGGAAGAAAAATTCGGATTATTTATTTCTTCTGACACCCTGTATTGTCTTGTTTATCACGAGAATAGATGAAGTCTTAAATTTCTTGTTTTTTTTCCCTTTTAAGTATGATTTATATACATTATATTAGGTTATATAGTAATAATTAGATGATTCACTTAAAGACAATTTTTAATCAAAGCAGATTGTTTCTTGTCCTCTCCTTGCATTTGTTTTGAAAAATTTGTTGCAGGATACTTTTTGCTCAATTTTAAAAGAAGGTTGATTAACAGAGTAAGTAAAATCGCCATTTGTGGGCAGAAATGTGGAAGTCGTTGAAACTGGGTGATTTTAATTTTTTTTTTTTACAAACCCTCGAAAATTCCTTGATTTTCTTACAAAATCAGCGAAAATGCTAAAATAATGCTCCAGAGGAAATTTTTTTCCCCCAAGATTTTAATTGTTAAATATTTAATTTTTTGAAAATTGACAGTTTTTTGCCTGTATTGAAATAAGCTTTGGAAAGAATGTCTTCGTTAGGAAGCTATGTCAGCTTTAAAAGAAATATCCCTACATTTTTTTTGAATTATCCCTAAAATTCTTAGGTTTTAGAAAACTCACTGCACCCCCTGTCTTAAATTGTAGGGTATAATTAAATGTGTTAAGTATATCGAATTTATTTTTCAATAAAGCGTAAAATCTAAAAACAAATTTAAATCCAATATAAAGTCAATTATTAATGATGATAACTTTTATTGCAGGTAAATCATACTATCCACTGGAAGGCTATCTTGAGGAATCTTCAGAGAAGTAATTCCTGTTGTGTTCATGGACCAAATTATATCCATGAAAACGTATTAAGTTTGTCTTTAGCTGTTTTGTTGGAAAAAAAAGACGAAATCTGAAAACGATTCATTTTGTTCATTAGGCAAAATGCAAGTTGTGCATGAAAGAATTTGATATTCACATTCTGGGCAAAGCAGCTGTAAGTTACACAATAAAGACCTCATCCATGAAAACAAATTTTTGAAAGTCTTTAAAAAATATTATTTAGGTCCTGAAAAGTCGTTGATTTTTAATCTATGCTTTCAGTTAGAACCCTGTGTTAAAATCATACAATGAATAAAACCTTAAGAAAATAATAAAAAGACTTTCATTGCAAATCAGACTCGAAAATCCCATAATCGTAGGGATTGATATGGATTAGAGAAGTCTCAAAGATGACTATGGGGACAAACAATCCCCCAAGAACTATCCAAGGAATTATTGAAGATTGGATTGTTAGAATCTGTGACAGGGAAAACAAAGCAATATTTCTAATGATGAGATCAGAAGAGAGAAGATAGTGATGATTTGTCGGCCATCTTTCAATCCTCAAGCACTAGCAGAGGGCGGGATGACCATCAACGAAGCAGAAGATTCAGAGAAGAGATTTGTGGTTACGAGGACGAAAAAGGTTGTTGGAAAAAAGAATTAAGGTAGGTTGTTTGTTTGATATTTGTGTGAACTTTTTGAGTAGTTTTGTAGGCAAGACTGTGAAATTTTGTATAATAGTAGTTCCTGATTTCGTCTTTTTCTATTTTAATTTTCATTCATAATCGATAGACATTAAATGAGAAAAATTTATGGCATTTTATTAAGTGATCTTTTTCGTTCCTACTCGCCAAATGTCCAGGTTTTATGGAAAGTAATTTCTAAATGCACTGGACCTAACATATTGGGGATTGTAACAAAGGGAGTATAGCAAATGATCCTTACTAGGACTTCTTCTTAAGTGTTGTTGGATTTTTGACTTGGCTCACTTAAAATTTAGAGCAATTTGAACAAACTTAAGAATGGAATGCAGGGCTTTGAATTGCAAATGCTATGGCTCCAAATAACTAAACTTAAACTACATATATTTTAACATTTTTGTATCGTAATTTTTACGTAAAAGGTCATATATATATATATTTGTCCGTTTTCAGTTATCCTTTTTCTAAATCCATAATCTTTACTTGGTAAATTGAACTTTGAAATTAAATCACACAACATGCTTTTTGAAGATCCTTTGGAAATAAGATATGTATCTTATACAGGATGTCATTATTTCTTTTCTATCCTGTAGCTAGGATTGCATGGGTAGCATTCGCTCTAAAATTCCTAATATTCCTTAAATTTTTGTTTCTCCCTAAAATTGTACTTAAACTTTTCGATAATTCCTAAAAAAAGAAATTAAAAACTTTGAAAATTCCCCGATTTACTTCCAAAACCAGCGGAAAAAATCCAGATACTTCTCCAAAGGAGAAAATATTTTCTAAAATTTTAATTATTTAATTTGTTATATATTTGCAGTTTTTTTGCCAGTATTAAAACATACTTTGAAAAGAATGTCTGTGTCTGTATGACTGTGCTAGCTTTAAAAGAAATATCCCTAAATTTTCACAATTGTCCATAAAATGTTCTCAAAATTTTTTGGAATTACTAACTCTAAATTTTTTAAGAATTATCCCTAAAATGTTTGGAATCATCCCTAAAATTCCTACCTAATTTTTTTTAGTAAAAACTCGCTGCCTATGATTATCATATTATGTGTGCTTTCCATTTATAAAATTCATGGTATTTTTATAGGTGGTATTTGTCATTCTACTCTAAAGGTCGTAGGCAGCCTGAAAAAAAAAAAAAAAAAAAAAAAAACTGGCAAGATGAACTTTGCTTCTTCACACAGTAAAGCCAAGCAGGGGTCAGGATCTCAACAGTTTCTTTGTGAGTATTGTTTTTCATACGAAAGTCATTGAACTAGATTGTCTGAACTTTAATGTATGTATTAAGCGTTTTGTTTCTGAATAAGCTTTTTTAAATCTATAAATATTATCCATACAACATGAAAAATATGGAAAACAGGACATTTTGAAAATTTGAGGGTAGAAGTTAACTTCCTTCCTTCTTAAGTTGAAAAGTTATTAAAAAAGTTTATTAAGAGCAAAAACTTGCAAATGCTATCAATAAATTTTAATACATATATATTTTTCGGATACTATTTAAAAAAAAAAAAATTCTTAAATTAATTTTTAGAATTGTTTACATTATCGTGAAAATACGGGTGACCTAAAGAGAAAACTTGAGACTTTGGAAGAAAAATTCGGATTATTTATTTCTTCTGACACCCTGTATTGTCTTGTTTATCACGAGAATAGATGAAGTCTTAAATTTCTTGTTTTTTTTCCCTTTTAAGTATGATTTATATACATTATATTAGGTTATATAGTAATAATTAGATGATTCACTTAAAGACAATTTTTAATCAAAGCAGATTGTTTCTTGTCCTCTCCTTGCATTTGTTTTGAAAAATTTGTTGCAGGATACTTTTTGCTCAATTTTAAAAGAAGGTTGATTAACAGAGTAAGTAAAATCGCCATTTGTGGGCAGAAATGTGGAAGTCGTTGAAACTGGGTGATTTAAATTTTTTTTTTTTACAAACCCTCGAAAATTCCTTGATTTTCTTACAAAATCAGCGAAAATGCTAAAATAATGCTCCAGAGGAAATTTTTTTCCCCCAAGATTTTAATTGTTAAATATTTAATTTTTTGAAAATTGACAGTTTTTTGCCTGTATTGAAATAAGCTTTGGAAAGAATGTCTTCGTTAGGAAGCTATGTCAGCTTTAAAAGAAATATCCCTAAATTTTTTTTGAATTATCCCTAAAATTCTTAGGTTTTAGAAAACTCACTGCACCCCCTGTCTTAAATTGTAGGGTATAATTAAATGTTTTAAGTATATCGAATTTATTTTTCAATAAAGCGTAAAATCTAAAAACAAATTAAATCCAATATAAAGTCAATTATTAATGATGATAACTTTTATTGCAGGTAAATCATACTATCCACTGGAAGGCTATCTTGAGGAATCTTCAGAGAAGTAATTCCTGTTGTGTTCATGGACCAAATTATATCCATGAAAACGTATTAAGTTTGTCTTTAGCTGTTTTGTTGGGAAAAAAAGACGAAATCTGAAAACGATTCATTTTGTTCATTAGGCAAAATGCAAGTTGTGCATGAAAGAATTTGATATTCACACTCTGGGCAAAGCAGCTGTAAGTTACACAATAAAGACCTCATCCATGAAAACAAATTTTTGAAAGTCTTTAAAAAATATTATTTAGGTCCTGAAAAGTCGTTGATTTTTAATCTATGCTTTCAGTTAGAACCCTGTGTTAAAATCATACAATGAATAAAACCTTAAGAAAATAATAAAAAGACTTTCATTGCAAATCAGACTCGAAAATCCCATAATCGTAGGGATTGATATGGATTAGAGAAGTCTCAAAGATGACTATGGGGACAAACAATCCCCCAAGAACTATCCAAGGGATTATTGAAGATTGGATTGTTAGAATCTGTGACAAGGAAAACAAAGCAATATTTCTAATGATGAGATCAGAAGAGAGAAGATAGTGATGGTTTGTTGGCCATCTTTCAATCCTTAAGCACTAGCAGAGGGCGGGATGACCATCAACGAAGCAGAAGATTCAGAGAAGAGATTTGTGGTTACGAGGACGAAAAAGGTTGTTGGAAAAAAGAATTAAGGTAGGTTGTTTGTTTGATATTTGTGTGAACTTTTTGAGTAGGTTTGTAGGCAAGACTGTGAAATTTTGTATAATAGTAGTTCCTGATGTCGTCTTTTTCTATTTTAATTTTCATTCATAATCGATAGACATTAAATGAGAAAAATTTATGGCATTTTATTAAGTGATCTTTTTCGTTCCTACTCGCCAAATGTCCAGGTTTTATGGAAAGTAATTTCTAAATGCACTGGACCTAACATATTGGGGATTGTAACAAAGGGAGTATAGCAAATGATCCTTACTAGGACTTCTTCTTAAGTGTTGTTGGATTTTTGACTTGGCTCAGTTAAAATTTAGAGCAATTTGAACAAACTTAAGAATGGAATGCAGGGCTTTAAATTGCAAATGCTATGGCTCCAAAAACTAAACTTAAACTACATATATTTTAAAATTTTTGCATCGTAATTTTTACGTTAAAGGTCATATATATATTTTTTGTCTGTTTTCAGATATCCTTTTACTAAATCCATAATCTTTACTTGGTAAATTGAACTTTGAAATAAATTCACACAACATGCTTTTTGAAGATCCTTTGGAAATAAGATATGTATCTTACACAGGATGTCATTATTTCTTTTCTATCCTGTAGCTAGGATTGCATGGGTAGCATTCGCTCTAAAATTCCTAATATTCCTTAAATTTTTGTTTCTCCCTAAAATTGTACTTAAACTTTTCGATAATTCCTAAAAAAAGAAATTAAAAACTTTGAAAATTCCCCGATTTACTTCCAAAACCAGCGGAAAAAATCCAGATACTTCTCCAAAGGAGAAAATATTTTCTAAAATTTTAATTATTTAATTTGTTATATATTTGCAGTTTTTTTGCCAGTATTAAAACATACTTTGAAAAGAATGTCTGTGTCTGTATGACTGTGCTAGCTTTAAAAGAAATATCCCTAAATTTTCACAATTGTCCATAAAATGTTCTCAAAATTTTTTGGAATTACTAACTCTAAATTTTTTAAGAATTATCCCTAAAATGTTTGGAATCATCCCTAAAATTCCTACCTAATTTTTTTTAGTAAAAACTCGCTGCCTATGATTATCATATTATGTGTGCTTTCCATTTATAAAATTCATGGTATTTTTATAGGTGGTATTTGTCATTCTACTCTAAAGGTCGTAGGCAGCCTGAAAAAAAAAAAAAAAAAAAAAAAACTGGCAAGATGAACTTTGCTTCTTCACACAGTAAAGCCAAGCAGGGGTCAGGATCTCAACAGTTTCTTTGTGAGTATTGTTTTTCATACGAAAGTCATTGAACTAGATTGTCTGAACTTTAATGTATGTATTAAGCGTTTTGTTTCTGAATAAGCTTTTTTAAATCTATAAATATTATCCATACAACATGAAAAATATGGAAAACAGGACATTTTAAAAATTTGAGGGTAGAAGTTAACTTCCTTCCTTCTTAAGTTGAAAAGTTATTAAAAAAGTTTATTAAGAGCAAAAACTTGCAAATGCTATCAATAAATTTTAATACATATATATTTTTCGGATACTATTTAAAAAAAAAAAAATTCTTAAATTAATTTTTAGAATTGTTTACATTATCGTGAAAATACGGGTGACCTAAAGAGAAAACTTGAGACTTTGGAAGAAAAATTCGGATTATTTATTTCTTCTGACACCCTGTATTGTCTTGTTTATCACGAGAATAGATGAAGTCTTAAATTTCTTGTTTTTTTTCCCTTTTAAGTATGATTTATATACATTATATTAGGTTATATAGTAATAATTAGATGATTCACTTAAAGACAATTTTTAATCAAAGCAGATTGTTTCTTGTCCTCTCCTTGCATTTGTTTTGAAAAATTTGTTGCAGGATACTTTTTGCTCAATTTTAAAAGAAGGTTGATTAACAGAGTAAGTAAAATCGCCATTTGTGGGCAGAAATGTGGAAGTCGTTGAAACTGGGTGATTTAAATTTTTTTTTTTTACAAACCCTCGAAAATTCCTTGATTTTCTTACAAAATCAGCGAAAATGCTAAAATAATGCTCCAGAGGAAATTTTTTTCCCCCAAGATTTTAATTGTTAAATATTTAATTTTTTGAAAATTGACAGTTTTTTGCCTGTATTGAAATAAGCTTTGGAAAGAATGTCTTCGTTAGGAAGCTATGTCAGCTTTAAAAGAAATATCCCTAAATTTTTTTTGAATTATCCCTAAAATTCTTAGGTTTTAGAAAACTCACTGCACCCCCTGTCTTAAATTGTAGGGTATAATTAAATGTTTTAAGTATATCGAATTTATTTTTCAATAAAGCGTAAAATCTAAAAACAAATTAAATCCAATATAAAGTCAATTATTAATGATGATAACTTTTATTGCAGGTAAATCATACTATCCACTGGAAGGCTATCTTGAGGAATCTTCAGAGAAGTAATTCCTGTTGTGTTCATGGACCAAATTATATCCATGAAAACGTATTAAGTTTGTCTTTAGCTGTTTTGTTGGGAAAAAAAGACGAAATCTGAAAACGATTCATTTTGTTCATTAGGCAAAATGCAAGTTGTGCATGAAAGAATTTGATATTCACACTCTGGGCAAAGCAGCTGTAAGTTACACAATAAAGACCTCATCCATGAAAACAAATTTTTGAAAGTCTTTAAAAAATATTATTTAGGTCCTGAAAAGTCGTTGATTTTTAATCTATGCTTTCAGTTAGAACCCTGTGTTAAAATCATACAATGAATAAAACCTTAAGAAAATAATAAAAAGACTTTCATTGCAAATCAGACTCGAAAATCCCATAATCGTAGGGATTGATATGGATTAGAGAAGTCTCAAAGATGACTATGGGGACAAACAATCCCCCAAGAACTATCCAAGGAATTATTGAAGATTGGATTGTTAGAATCTGTGACAAGGAAAACAAAGCAATATTTCTAATGATGAGATCAGAAGAGAGAAGATAGTGATGGTTTGTTGGCCATCTTTCAATCCTTAAGCACTAGCAGAGGGCGGGATGACCATCAACGAAGCAGAAGATTCAGAGAAGAGATTTGTGGTTACGAGGACGAAAAAGGTTGTTGGAAAAAAGAATTAAGGTAGGTTGTTTGTTTGATATTTGTGTGAACTTTTTGAGTAGGTTTGTAGGCAAGACTGTGAAATTTTGTATAATAGTAGTTCCTGATGTCGTCTTTTTCTATTTTAATTTTCATTCATAATCGATAGACATTAAATGAGAAAAATTTATGGCATTTTATTAAGTGATCTTTTTCGTTCCTACTCGCCAAATGTCCAGGTTTTGTGGAAAGTAATTTCTAAATGCACTGGACCTAACATATTGGGGATTGTAACAAAGGGAGTATAGCAAATGATCCTTACTAGGACTTCTTCTTAAGTGTTGTTGGATTTTTGACTTGGCTCAGTTAAAATTTAGAGCAATTTGAACAAACTTAAGAATGGAATGCAGGGCTTTAAATTGCAAATGCTATGGCTCCAAAAACTAAACTTAAACTACATATATTTTAAAATTTTTGCATCGTAATTTTTACGTTAAAGGTCATATATATATTTTTTGTCTGTTTTCAGATATCCTTTTACTAAATCCATAATCTTTACTTGGTAAATTGAACTTTGAAATAAATTCACACAACATGCTTTTTGAAGATCCTTTGGAAATAAGATATGTATCTTACACAGGATGTCATTATTTCTTTTCTATCCTGTAGCTAGGATTGCATAGGTAGCATTTGCACTAAAATTCCTTAAATTTTTGTTTCTCCCTAAAATTGTACTTAAACTTTTCGATAATTCCTAAAAATGAAATTAAAAACTTGGAAAATTCCCCGATTTACCTCCAAAACCAGCGGAAAAAATCCAGATACTTCTCCAAAGGAGAAAATATTTTCTAAAATTTTAATTATTTAATTTGTTATATATTTGCAGTTTTTTGCCAGTATTAAAACATACTTTGAAAAGAATGTCTGTGTCGGTATGACTGTGCAAGCTTTAAAAGAAATATCCCTAAATTTTCACAATTGTCCATAAAATTTTGAAATTTTCTCAAAATGTTTTGGAATTACTACCTCTAAATTTTTTAAGAATTATCCCTAAAATGTTTGGAATCATCCCTAAAATTCCTACCTAATTTTTTTTAGTAAAAACTCGCTGCCTATGATTATCATATTATGTGTGCTTTCTATTTATAAAATTCATATTATTTTTATAGGTATTTGTCATTCTACTCTAAAGGTCGTAGGCAGCCTGAAAAAAAAAAAAAACTGGCAAGATGAACTTTGGCTTCTTCACACAGTAAAGCCAAGCAGGGGTCAGGATCTCAACAGTTTCTTTGTGAGTATTGTTTTTCATACGAAAGTCATTGAACTAGATTGTCTGAACTTTAATGTATGTATTAAGTGTTTTGTTTCTGAATAAGCTTTTTTAAATCTATAAACATTATCCATACAACATGAAAAATATGGAAAACAGGACATTTTGAAAGTATGAGGGAAGAAGTTAACTTCCTTCCTTCTTAAGTTGAAAAGTTATTAAAAAAGTTTATCAAGAGCAAAAACTCGCAAATAAGTAAAATTGCCATTTCTGGGCAGAAATGTAACAATCAACAAATTAAATCCAATATAAAGTCAATTATTAATGATGATAACTTTTATTGCAGGTAAATCATACTATCCACTGGAAGGCTATCTTGAGGAATCTTCAGAGAAGTAATTCCTGTTGTGTTCATGGACCAAATTATATCCATGAAAACGTATTAAGTTTGTCTTTAGCCTTAATTTACTTAAAAAAGAAACTTGTATTGCGCTGTTGCATATTTGTGCATTTACAAATTACGAAATTATTTAAAGAATGTGTGCATTAACATGACTTTTTATTAGCATGATTATAAAAAAGAATTAAATTTAAAATCAAATTTAAATATTAAAAAAAGTAAAAATTAAAAAAAAAAAAAAAAAAAAAATTAAATTTATAAATAAAAATAATAGAAGACTCTAAAAGAAATACTAAATTATATATATCAAAAATAATAAATTAAATAAAATTTAATAGATAAAAATGAAAACAAATTGCATGGGATTAGAATGAGATAACATCAGTTCCAAAATTGGTATCTACTAGTTATTGTTTGTAACTCTTTTGTAATCATATTGCAGTGACTCAGCTGTGAAGCTTCAGATTAATTAAAATGAACTATGGAAAGTTTGCATTTTTATGGAATGCACCCAAATTTGGTTGTCTTGTAAGAAAATAGGATTTGTATAGGACAATATTATCAGGGAAGGAAAATTGAAATTGATATCATCATTAACTTAAACTGGACATTTTTATTGAAACCATAAGACTTACTATATTGGGTACATACACTTTCTAACGGGACTAATAATTCTGATGATTAATTTATTTTTAAAAAATGGGAAAGAAACAGTCAGAAATCCTGATAAATATTTAGTTTCTTAAAAGCTAAAGAACATTTTGCTCTGCTAAATTTACTCTTTATGCATTGTTTAGAAAAGTTATATGCTTTAGTCACCAAGTCCAAATATTTATTCACCTTTCTCATACATAACTTCTTGTGACTTCTCTTTCTCATAATATTTAGGAGCATGACATTTTTATAGTATTTAGCTGAGTAACAATTCCACCGCATTTAGCCATATGTGATGCATGGAATAAAACTCCTTAAACCAATTCAAAATTATAAACCCCGGAATTTTTTAAGGCAGCTTGCATCCAGTAACTTCTGCAATATATTTGTGAACACCCCCCCCCCCTCCCCCCCCCAACTCACATTACTAAAATATTCATCAATTTTAAATTTTGTTCTCAAATTGTACGAGGTCATGAGGGTAACAGATTTTCTTTTGTAGCCACCGAAAAGTAAATTGAATTCCACTCGATTAGTTTGGTTTTCTCTCGCTTTTGATTGTCTGAAGAGTTGAGCACGAGCTTAAAAGTAGCATTGAAAGGTTGCTGCAATTTTACAAATCAAATGAATGCAAATAGCTCCAATTGATGTTGAAAGGAATCGATCATTGACTTCAACTGACTGGGAAACGAAACAACTATAAATTAACTAATTTGTACATTATTTACCATAAAATGAAGTGGTATAGTGTTAAATTAATATATATTCCTTTTCAGCTCAATATTGTGAAAGAGGAACTAAATATTTTTTAACCTTTATTCATTAATTTACAGAACTTTAAATTCAATTTTTAGATACTCTTTACAAACGTACGTACCATAATACGTATGTGACCAATTTTTTTAAGGAATGGAGACATAAATTCCCTATTTAAAATTAAGCGATTTAAGTTACAGTATGTGTGTTACAGTTATCTATTGAAATATTATGTTATTCATTAAAATTTAATGACAGGATGGCAAAATCTTATTTAAAACATCTTGCTGAACAAAGTAATTTTAAAACATTAAGACATTAATAGAAAATCTAAGATGGACAATACATGATGACAGAGTCTTTGTGTGTTGAAAACTGAACAGCAGAAATTTCTTAGGAATTTGGAATTCTAATAACTTCAGACTTTAAATTCCACAATAATACAGGCCTATTCTGCAATCGGTGTTGTAAGATATGTTACAAAGAGTAACGACTTTGGCTTTTGATTGCCTATGCTGTTGTTGACTATTGACAAAGCGAGTCCTTAAATGATACTAAAGTAGCCTACTACAATGATATTAAAATTGCCTAATCTAGAAGCACAAAAGGATACTGTATTACCCAAATACACGTTTGAAAGAGCACATAGGAAATCAATATCAAGGAAAGGTGAATAAAATGTCCATGATTGGTTTGGTCCGATTAAGGGTTTGTCCATGATCTAGCCAATTATCTCTTCCTGTGTCAGGTTCATTAACTAGAGCTGGACTTGCTTCTCAAAGGAGTGGGGGAGGATTTGGTCCTCTGTCTGGCTCATTAATTTGAGCTGGGCTTGCCTAAGTCAGTCTAGTTATACCAAATTATCTATCTGGCGCATTAACTTGAGATTGGTTATTATTAGGTTAATTAAATCTAATCTCCCCCAAGATTTATTAAAGACTATTCTCTTTTAGTGTCCAGCTAAATAGCTTTAGTCCCAATCCAGGATCTTTAACCTGAGCAGTGGACCAGGTCTGCATAGAGCTTGAGAAGCTAGCCCATAACTATCCGTACCTTATTTCAGACCTGGTTCATTGTTTTGCTAATTACCTTTTACCTGGCTCCTCAATTTGAGCTCGGCTTGTAATTGTCAGGCTAATTATATAGGGTACCAAACCAGGCTCATTAATTTGAGCTTGGCTAACTTAGGGGCTATCTGGTTAATTACTCTTGGTCTTCCCTAGGATATGTTCTAAATTATCAAACTAATCCAGTTCACAGTCCAGAAAATCACTTGTCTCAAACCGGGCTCATTAACTTGAGCTTGGTTAACTTAAGCTAATTTAAAACCTTAAACTAATTTCCACAGCTGTCTAGCCAAATACTTTTGCCCCAGCCTTTTTCGTCTTTCAAAGGAAATGCGAATCTCGTCCATTGTCCGGCTAATAATTTCATGCCCCAGCTGGGCTAAATAATTTAAGCTCAACTTGCCATTGTGGCCTAATCCCCCATTTTCAGCCAGGCTCATTAACTTGAGCTTGGCTTACTTCAAAACCTAATGCAAATCTCGTCCACACTGTCCCTCAAGTTATATCTTGCCCCAGTCGGGCTCACTAATTTGAGCTCGACTTGTCATTAATGGCCATATCACCCCTTGTTCCAGCCAGGCTCATTAACTTGAGCTTGGCTTATTTCAAATCCTAATGCAAATCTCGTCCACACTGTCCCTCAAATTATATCTTGCCCCAGTCGGGCTCACTAATTTGAGCTCGACTTGTCATTAATGGCCATATCACCCCTTGTTCCAGCCAGGCTCATTAACTTGAGCTTGGCTTATTTCAAATCCTAATGCTAATCTCGTCCACACTGTCCCTCAAATTATCTCTTGCCCCAGTCGGGCTCAATAATTTGAGCTCGACTTGTCATTAATGGCCATATCACCCCTTGTTCCAGCCAGGCTCATTAACTTGAGCTTGGTTTATTTCAAATCCTAACCCTAATCTCGTCCACACTGTCCCGCAAATTATCTCTTGCCCCAGTCGGGCTCACTAATTTGAGCTCGACTTGTCATTAACGGCAATATCACCCCTTGTTCCAGCCAGGCTCATTAACTTGAGCTTGGCTTATTTCAAAACCTAACGCAAATCTCGTCCACACTGTCCCGCAAATTATATCTTGCCCCAGTCGGGCTCACTAATTTGAGCTCGACTTGTCATTAACGGCCCTATCACCCCTTGTACCAGCTAGGCTCATTAACTTGAGCTTGGCTTATTTTAAAACCTAACGCAAATCTCGTCCACACTGTCCCGCAAATTATATCTTGCCCCAGTCGGGCTCACTAATTTGAGCTCGACTTGTCATTAACGGCCCTATCACCCCTTGTTCCAGCCAGGCTCATTAACTTGAGCTTGGCTTATTTCAAAACCTAACGCAAATCTCGTCCCCACTGTCCCGCAAATTATCTCTTGTCCCTGTCGGGCTCACTAATTTGAGCTCGACTTGTCATTAACGGCCATATCACCCCTTGTTCCAGCCAGGCTCACTTGAGCTTGGTTATTTTGACGAGCCTTAAGTGAATTCCATCCCTTGTTTAGTTATCAGAAAGAAGCGAATTTAGGTTTCGAATGCAAACTTGATCTCGAACATTTTCGTCTGTTCAACTGAAACACTTTTTCTGTAAGGAAGTCAGTATGGGCTATTCTGCGATAATCAACCTTTTGAATGGGTAGTTAAATGATTTTCAATTCATGACGATAAGTGTTTGTTGTGTCAGATTGGTAAAATTTCCAAAATTGCGGTCATCTTCAGTTCGACATTTCTAAGGGAAGAGTAGGTCGCATTATTTTTTTGGAGAGGGAGACTCTTTGGGATTATTTTGTTGGTTTTAGATGTTGGTTTGTGGTATGTCCAACTTTACCTAATTGGCCTCTGTGAGGGTACCCGGGCCAAATAGTTCCCAGATGCCAAATAGGCTGAGTTGGACTTGTTGGATTAGTGTGTGTGTGTGTGTGTGTGTACTGTTGGTTTGGTGTGTGTGTGAGGTGAGAGAGAGAGAGAGAGCTGTTGGTTTAGTATGTGAGCTGTTTGTGTATATATGATCTATTGGTTTGGTGTGTTAGAGATTTGAGGCATTTCGTGACTACGATATTGGAAATTCTTCAATCTGACTTAACCTACACTTATGCATCAACTAATAGCCTTGTGACTTTCAATTCCTATATTACTTAAATTCTATGAGAGAATTTGCTGTCCTGTGTCCGCATTTGAGACATGAGATTATTCCAATTCTGAAATATTTTGACCAAAACTGAGATTTTGCAGATTCTGTTATAAATAATTTTAATATCCTAGATAACAAAAACTCTGAAATTATGTCGATACTAGGGATTTTTTTCCACAAATTCATATTTTTTCAGCATATTATCTCAAAAATCGTTCAGAAGCAAGTTATTAAATCGAATTCTTATTTTCTAAAAGGTTACTTTGGATGCGATTTTAGAAGTCATTGGTTAATCTAAAGCAAAATTTCTCCTTCGATCGGCCAGAGCTTAAAATCTTATTTTTGCAAAAGGATGTTTCCTAATGTACACAGTTGCATAGCCAAGATTAATTGGGCTATCGGTGATAAACTAAAGCGGGTGACTTTTCCAATTATGTGATAGGACGTCATGTCACATGACTGGAAGGTTCACGTTGAGTTAATTTTGAGCTTACTCAAACCTTGTGATACATAGGGTATGTGTTTCAAAAATTCACTTTCAATATCTCCCTCCTCCTTGGCTACGTCACTGTTACTACAAAGGAAACATGCCAGAAAGATGATTTATTTAAATTTTTCACATATCGGGAAAGACTAAATTTCTTCTATTTTTGTCATAAATTTGATTCGACAGAAAATGGGTTTTTCCCCTTAGTGACCGATTCTTACAATTTTCATTTGTAACAACCATGAATTTTCCCTTAAGAAATATATTTCCTCCTTTCTGGCATTCTTTTAATTAGCATGTGGACGAGATTCCAATGTATAATCACAACAATCAAAAGTTTCCTTTAGGAAATATATTTTCCCCTCATTATATTATTCTTTTAATTAACAAGTGGATGAGATTTTAATGTATAATCACAACAATCAAAAGTTTCCTTTACGAAATGCATTTTTTCTCTCACTATATTATTCTTTTAATTAATAAGTGGACGAGTTTTCAATTCATCACAATCACGAATTTCCCCCTTTCCTGACTTATTCTTTGTGTGGACAAGATTCTAATTCATCCTATTGACTGCTGTGGATATTTTGCATGGAAAGACTTCAGTTGGTTGGTTGTTTTCAGATTATCTGGCGCCGACACCAACCCGAGGGCTATAATGCGCCGAAACATTCATCATTAGACAGCCAACATACATTTACAAACACCCATGCCTAACATGGGACTCGAACTCGCAACCTTTCGGTCTAGAAGCTAGTACGCTAACCACTATACCGTTTGGTAGGCTGGAAAGACTAAAATTAAAAGATATTTAAAATTAACTAAAGTTAAGAAATAACGTTAAATTTAAATGTCGGCATTTTTTAGTTTCATTGTGAAATTTTTGTGCTTTGTGGTGTTACAAATACACATGAAATCTTTTCCTCTTCTACTGAAAAATGCACCAAAAAAAAAAAGTGTGTGTGTGTGGGGGGGGGGGGGAGCAAGATATGTCGACTTCCAATGCTGTATGAATTTAATACTTGTTCATTTCCCTATTAAAATACTGATCGAGAGCGAAAACCATTACTGATTCCTTTGATATTTTATTTCCTATGTGCTCAGTGGGGAGAGAACCTTTTTCTAATAGTCTAATTATCTGAGATTTAATGATTGTTAAATTTGTGTCACTAACAGCCGATTGGTGTGCCAGACAAAATGGAAATTTGTTTGTTCGCTCAACGACCTATTTTTGTGCACAATAACGGCTAATCAATCTAGGACCTACAGCTTTATCTGGATTCTGAACCACAATGAACATCCATGCTTAACCAAAGATTCGAACCCGGCACCTTTGGCATGCGAGGCCAGAGCGCTAACCAAACCCCCATCAGCTTGGCCAATATGAAAGTGGTTAGTTGGTTGAGCTGATTTGCTTTTGGTGCATTATCGCATTAGTGGCACAGTTCAAAAGCGTAGAAAGCTGAGAAGCGAAAGTCGAGGTCTTCGTAAATCTTTCATACATATATATCCCCACCAAAGACAGTTTGCATCATTAACTTAATAAAATATTCATATACATTTTCCAGTCAAAATTACTGCATCCTAATTGTTTTTATAAGTGCAGTCTACAGATGAAGTAGTTCTTCTTTTCTCCAAAAATACATATTGTTTTGGGACATCGTTAACTTGGGAGTGTATCATAGTCCAATAAGTTAATATCTTCTAGATACTCGGTTCCATTTATGTCGAAAGATAATTATCACAAAATTGTTCCCACGCCTTTACTGCACCACTGCATTTCGCACATAATGTAGAATATTCTTTAGAGACTTCCTCTATTCTGAAGTGAGGATTCGAGGACATTCTTGAGAAAATGGCATCCTCTTCAGAAGAGTGAAAGAGAATTTTCTGAAATAGTTTTGTTATCGTATGTTTCCAACACAATAAGCAAAGCTCTCATCAAACTGTCTTTTAACGGAATTCGTTAAAAGAAAAAAAAGCAGTAAAAATGTATCTAGTAGCTCGCAATATTGCCTGCTGTTGCGTACTGGGTTTCCACAAGCATAATTTCTTAAAAGAGAATCAGATGAAGCTTTTTGAATCAGGTTCCAGTGTCAGAAGCACATTTTAAAATTGACTAGGTTTGCCGTCATAATTGTTAAAATAAAAATCGTACCATTTACCCATTTTTATTGTAAAAATTAGTATTATAACATCGTAACAGACCTTCAGACTTGTTAAAAAAGTTCTGAAAAGTTAAGTACCCCCCTCCCTTTTCTTCTCCCCTATATACGTAAATAAAAAAAAATCTCATTGGAGTCAAGTTCCAATTATTGTCTAATCAATAGCATTTGGAGATAGTTTTGTTGATTTTGCAACATTTTTTTTTTTTATTATCATTACTTTATTAGCCTTCAGCATACGATTATGCTTAAATTGAAGTCTCACATATATTCTTTATCGACATGAATAATAGGACCACTGTTATTATACCTTTGTGATAATCTTTTAGTCGTGTACCAGTTCTTTTTCCAGTTTTAATGTAAAATGAGAAATTTTATGGATAAATAGACCCCACAATTATCTGGTTAGGCCCGACATAGATCTAGTTCAGTTCAACATGAATCAAAGCAACAAATAATTATTGGAAGAAATTACCATTTGATGATTGAATGAAATGCGAGTAGGCATAAGTTGTCAAACTTCAGTGAAATGGGGGCTTACGTTTGTGTTCATGCGTAATGTGCATTGTTGCTCCAAAGCAAAAACCGAACTTAATATTTTCAGCAAATATACAGTATAGGGTCTTCGTCCGCTTGCATTTGTGTCAAAAAAGTAACACAGCTTGAATTAAACTTAGTGTCAGAAGCATCGTGATAATCTAGTCCAAATTCTCATTTGATTGCAGATTGAATGGGTCACTTTTTGGCAATCATAAAATGCAATTAGTTTACTTTATTTATGAGTTCATTTCAATCGTTTTTGAAATTCTTATCAAATTCTCAATGTATCATGTATCATTAAAATAAAAGAAATAAAAAAATAGTGCAGCTAGCCTGGGAGGTAAAACATGAAAGTCAAATTATTTGATAAATCCTAACGTTCTGCCATCAATCAACTTTAAAAAAAATTCTCTTAGTTGAATTATTGCAAAAATTTCCTCATAGCTGAGTCACTAGAGTTTCACAGAACATTGTCATTATTAAAAACACAAAATTCAATTGTTTTGTCTTTGTACTTATCAATGAAATTGTTCTAATCTCATGCAATAACAGGAAGAAAAAAAAGATTTTAAATATTTTACTCAAAATATTTTCTTAATAATAATTAAATGCGACTTTCTTTTCAAAATTAATTTTTAAACGCATTACATATATTAATTTTAGGAAAAAAAAAAATTAAACCTTGTAATTAGGAGTAAAAATTTAATTTCCAAAAATTTTTTATACATTATTTATGAATAAAAATAGGATTAGGAATTTCATTTAAAAAAAAACTTATCATACTACACGTAATTGCTCTTCTTGCGAGCGAATATCATTTTGTATAGTCACATCTTTTGTATAATTTGTCACATATAACTATTAGTTGTGAATGTTTGTGATAAATATTGCTTATTATAATGATCAAGTTATTTGTCCTTCTACGAGTATGTTTATGTATTAGATTGCCGATGCACAAATTTGCACTTATTATAAATAAGAAGGTTTATGATTTGCATTCACCTCCTCTCACCAACCTGTATGATATACTGAATACAAATTGTTTAAAAAAAAGTGATAACTAGGAATACAAATTTAATATTTAAAATCTTAATGAACTTCACAATTACTCTTCTGATATGTGTCATTTTGTACATTCACATCTTTTGTATAATGACATAGGTAAAGTCGCATGTAAATATTAATTGTGAATGTATATGTGATTAATATGGTTTGTATATGATATTACAAAATTTCGTTTTTGTAAAAGTATGTATATTAGAGTTATTTTTCCTACTCGCAAGGTTGCACTGAATGTAAATAAAAATTGTCCGATTATTTGTAAATAAGATGTTTATTTAGTAACTCTTCTTGAATTTAAAGGGTTTTTCTATCACGATTCACTTTGAAAAATATAAAATTAACTACAAAAAGTAACAAAATTAGCAGTTTTTAATAAAAATATCTATCTATGTATGTATTTTTCTGTGTTTGGAGTCTGATTATGATAATTTTCGATGAACATTGATGCAGCTTCTTCCAAGTATGTGCCTTCCGTCTATGAAAGCTTCTGCTTTTGGGAAGTAAGTATTATTGGACAGCATAAAAGAATTACATTTTATTTAATTTTTGTCTTTTTTGAGACGAGTTTAACTTTCTTGTAAATTTGTACAGCCTGGGGGGTTGGGGGGATGCAAGTACACCCTTCCCTACATCTTTCTGGTGGTTCGAAATTACAAAAAAAAAAAAAAAAAAGCAAGCCCGGTGGCCACTTCTTTTTGTGGGTGAGTCTGGATCTCATAACGTGTAGTCGGGTTTCCAGCTATGTACGAAACGCAATGGACAATATCTGCATTTTTTTTATTATTTATTATTATTATTCAATTCTAAATGTTTCGAACAGGCCATAAACACAAATTTCTGCTCGATACGCTTTTTTTTTTTTTTTTTTTTTTTTTTTTTATAAATTTGCGATCAAAATTGCCTTGTTAAACGTTGGCGAGAAAACGATTCATTCCGCTGATATTGAATGTGACGTCACAACTTCGATAACATCTTGGCTTGAAATGCAGCAGCGGAAACCAAATTTGCAAGTTTCTCGCAAATTACTCCCCAATTTGTACGGAATGTAGCAATGGTCTACCAACGCCAACTATTTGGCAGAAACCTCACGATAACCATAAAAACGATAGGGTCTCTTTACGTCACGGATTTTGTTGACTGTTTTGATCGAACTGGTTTTGGCTCGGTTTCGGGGCATTTTTTTTTAAAGAACTTTTGTTTAAGTATTTGGAATCGGAAAGAAATTTCTTCATAAATATATACTAATTTCACTCGTTTTTAAAAAAAAATGCAGGAATTATCCAGCACAGGACAGTTTCCCCTTTCAAGACCTCCCAGAAGTGTCCACAGAATCGAAAAATTGAGAAAAGTCGGGAAATTTTTTAAATTTCAAGGAAATCCGGGAAATTTACGATTGTTGTTTCCCCGTTCATCTATATTTCGGCAGAACCTGTAGAATTGCAGTGGTAACCGTTAGAAGTTTAATATTACAGAATAATTTAAATTTTTCATTACCGCTAAAACTACTCAAATCGACACAAAAGTACCGAATTGGCACATTATCTCTTTAGCATACATGTTTTATTTCACATCTGGAAAACCTGAAATTGGGGAAATTAAAAAAAAGTTAGTCGTATAAATTTTTTTTTTTTAGAAATCTCAAGCGAATTATCAGGGGACTGCGCATTCAATCATAATTTTGCGCCTTTTACCCTGAGAATTGTGTTGGTAGTCTTCAGAAGTTAAATGTTACGGAATAATTTAAACTTCTCGTTACCATCAAAACTTTTTTTTATATAAATTGACCTATTATGTCTTTAGCATACATGTTATATTTGATCAAAGTGTCTACACATCACAAAAAATTGGGCCAATTTGAAAAAAAAAAAGTTAGCCATAAAATCAGAATTTTTTAAAGAAATATGTCAGGAAACTCCCCCCCCCCCCCCCGAATTTTGTGGCTACCCTGCAGGAATTTGCATAGCTCTAGTGCAAGAACTCCCTATTTGTACCTGTGAGTGTTGAAATTTGGACCCCCCCCCCCTTTTTTTTTTTCATCCCTTAACCCTTTCGCCCTTATTAGATCACTTGTGTTAATCATATTTAACGGTGTTCCATATTTAACAATGTCCCAATCATATTTAACAGTGGGTGATCATATCAGTGATCAAATTTGTACAAGATTTAGGAGCGATGCTTAACCTGAAATTTAAATGTTTTTACTTTCCATATGGTAACAAAAAGTAATGTCTCTGGTCAACGACAAAAAAAAACTATATATATATATATATATATATATATATATATATATCGTTTTTGTATTTTTTACGTTTTGGACATCCTGACTTCAAAAAAGTGGCACAGAAAAATTACAGTGTACTACGTGGTCAGCATAACTCCCATAGGAATTGACTTACAATATTCAAATCTGGTTTTCGGTTTAGCGGTGGCCATGGGACCTGTCATTAACGTTTTCCTCAATATTGCGCATAAGGTATCTGCCATTGAAAAGAAAGAAAAAAAAGAAAATTGAAAAAATTCAGCAATTACTAAATAACGACTCAAACTATTTTGATCAAAATCGCATGTCTCTTAAGGTGGTCTAAACATCCCCAGCTTCGAAATTCCCGTAAAAATCTTAAAAGGGCGTAAAAATTTAAAAAACGAATGTCTTTAATAAAGAAATTCTCTTCCCTTGATCACTTACTAGTAAGGATAATGGAAAAATTATCGAAAAGTATATCACTATTTTAGCGGGGGAGTTTTTTTCCTTTGTAAGAACTATTCCCAAAAAACTCAACTGGCAATTTGTTTGCACAAAGAAACGAAAATGCTAATAACACTATTCCACGTCAAATTTAAATGTAGTGTTTTGGTGTCATTATATTTACCAAGGTTCCCACGGTTATTAAAAGTGCTCAATATTTTTTTAAACTTGTTTACAAGGCCTTGAAAATGCTTGGAGGTGCTTAAAAGTCTTAAATTTGTGCGGATGTTGTGTGCCCCAACTGCAAAATTTATAAAAATACTACTCGGACTTGCTGTCCCCGCGTGACCTCCACTTATCCGCACCGTATCGGGATTCTCTTGACATATTTGAATTACGCATGCGCAAATTTATAACTTTTTTGGTAGAATATACTTCATGAAAAATTTATATATAGACATAATTCACGAAAACAATTTTTCGAAGGTCCTTAAAAGTCATTGATTTTCGCTCTGTGATTTGAGTGGAAACCCTGTTAACAAAATAACGAGTGTAGAAGCGCATATAATCACAGGGCTGCCACAAGCGACTAAAAAGGCTACTAAAGCGACTATTTTAGCGGCCAGGCGACTATGGCAACTATTTCAATGAAAAAAGGGCCCAAAACGACTATTTTTAACAAAACCTTCAACTATTTTTGGGCTGAGGCGATAGTAGCACGAAAAAAATCGACATCAAGTTACTAACAATCTTCTCAAAACGGTGATTTTTTTTAAGGGGGGGGGGGTGAGAGAGAGAGCAAATACTACCGAAATAGTTGTTCATATTCGCGGGTACAGATGTTATTTTGTTAGTCCGACGATAGTAGGCGCTCATGCTAGATAGTTGTTTTTGACGGCAACCGCGGTCATTTTCGTCTGCCTGTTAGGTTCCTATGTTTTATCTTTTGCTCTGCCAGGCGCTAGACATTGTTATATACTGAAATATCAAATTATTTCGCTTTATTTACTCTACTTAACAAAAATTAATTTGTGGTGAACGACGGAAAAAAATGCTATCAGTATTTTTACAGAATTGATGTTATATAGACGTTATGTCCGAGATTGGTGCTGATGTGATGAATGATTTCGCCGTGTAGGTCAATCGATTCAGAATGATTAGAATTTCAATGTTGTAGCTAAATTTATAAATAATAAACTGATTTAAATTTTGAGGCAATTTAATTACTTTGAATGTAGCTTAAACAGGGTGGCTACAAAACCGGGAATTCAGGTGAATAAATGACAAGGTATTTCGTAAAATTACTTTTTTAGTCAGAGAATTTTGAAATTTTTGAGTTTCCTTTCTTGCATTCCCCGTGCGGACATCTATCGCGTCACAAGAAGTGGATGCCCGGTGCGTTGAATAATACAGCTTTTTTTTCATGTGCTTTTTCGTAAAAGTCATACCTGGCTAGTTAGCCGATTTGGGTGTATGAAGTTTCTGACCTTTTTCTACTTTCGGCAGCTGAGCCAAACTGGCCATCCCCTCTCCTCGGCCCACAACCGCATGTTCATGTCCCCAGTTTTTTTTTTTTTTTTTTACACTTTTTGAGATCATTGTAATGTTTGGAACACATTATTTCCGTTAGATATTTGGTTATCTTAAAGCTTCGCGACCGCCGGCGCGTTATTGTTTAAAAAAATCCTCTAACTTAAATCTGAGTGCATCCTTTACAGATGATTGTTTTTTTCTTGTTTTGTGTTTTTTGTCAATAGAATATATTAGAACACTAAATTCCTTTATATTTCAAATTGATTCCATCGTATCTTTTTGTTTTTATTAACCCTTCACAGTACTGTTATAGATGTGCAACAAATCTATAGGCATTAATAAGCAAAAAGAATTAGATCCTGTACTTGATTTTTTTTTTTGTACTTTAATTTTGACATTTTATTAAAAGTAATTAACTGAAAGAGATATGTGTTTTTGATTTATATGTTTAATACAAATCAAACGAAAAATTGAAACATCCTCCTCCCCCTCCAAAAATTTAAAAATCTGAATGCGCTACTACTTAACATTCAGGCAAAGGGTCATGGAATTTAAAAAAAAAATAACATGTTTTATTTTTCTTATTTTTAAATTAAAAAGAAAAGTACTGTACTAGTTTCTTTTCCTTGAAGTTAGCAAGTATGGGTGTAGTTTGTAAATTGGTTTATGTGAATTTTATATTTTTTTTATTAATGTTTTCAATTTTTTTCATACTCTTAAAGATGCTTGTTTTGATTTTTAGCCTAAATTTATATTTTGGTACAATTATACTTTGATAAGTAAATATAATTGTAAATAGTCAAATTTATATATTTTTAAACTGGTCATATTTTCTTTGTTTTTTTAATGATAACGTCGACAGAGATGCACATCAGAGAATTTTCTGGAAATTAGAGAAATGGTTGGGGAAGTTTGTTTCTCAAATTCTGTAGCTATCCTGTTAAAAAAATTAAAAACTGGCCTTAATTAAATTCGCCTGTCATTGTCATTACATAGTATAATTGTTTAAACATAAAACTTGTTTTTCTGCCAAAAAGTTGTTTGACTTTGGAAATTAAAAAAAATAAATATGTACTTGTTTTGGCCAATCGATTTTTATCATCGCTTTTGCGTGAAGTTTAGCTTTTTTTGCTTAGGTGCTGTCTGGGAGTAAGGTTGAGTTGCCAACTTCCATCGCAGTTATGTAAATAGGATAATGCCTCCCCCAAGACACATGCCTTTTACTGTTATGTATTAGACACTATTTTGAATTGAATGAAGAGTGTCTCTGGGTTTTTGTGTTTATGTAAATCAACAGTTTTATTCCGATCTTGATGGTAACTTAAAACCTTTAAAACAAGAGGAAGGTCTTAACCGACTTGAAAAAACAATTGTTGTTATGAAAAGTTTCAATGTCTGAGACTACTATTTTTAACATCTGTAAAGCAACTATTTTCAAAGTCAGTGGCAGCCCTGTAATCATGAAATCTAAAATATATAATGAGAAAAGTAAAAATGTCTCGTATAAGATGGGCATAGATATGATAATGCATTCCCATAACCAAAATAATTGCATTTTCAAATATAGAGGCTAAATATAGTCTACTTGTGTTGCATTCATTACTGTTTCCAAATCTGGGGTTTGGTACTTCAATAGCTTAACCAAGCTTACTTGGATTTAACTCTATTTTTATCTTCTAGTGTTCGAAGTTGCTACTATTTCAGTTTGCACTTAAAATGGAGTATGCACTCACACAAACGAATACGCGCATGCAAAATAGATAATTTGAATTGAAGGGTCTTTCGATCAATCTCCTGTGTTTTTGTTAAATCGTTTTAAGTTTTTGGATGTTGCACCGCATATGTAACACTGGTTGGTTTTGTGTCAGTATCAACATGGAACCAACCATGGTAAAAGATATTAGTTTAACTTTTACACCTCCATCATCTTATGTGTTTTTGAGTCAACTTAATTTTTGTTTGGATGTAATCTACCTTACGTTTTGTTATGTCTGTGGTCCCCTTGCTGAATTATAATCTGATTGTTCAACAATACCGAGGCGATAAGTTGTGGGGTTTTTACTAATGACTTTTTTCTCAGTTGTTCTCCAAAGAAATCGTAAAGGCACCAGATAACTTTGAAAACTATTGACACCTGACTCTTTAGAATTTTGAAGTGTTTGTTTGTATTTCGTTTGTTGGGATCTGTCACAAGCACATTTCGTTATTAATTCTAATGACTTTCTCTCATTAAAACTAATTGTTACTACAACTTTCTGCAAATATGTAAGTATAAGTGTATTCGGGCGATCTAATTGACCCTGCATATTTATTCAGCCAAAGCATCTGCAACAGTGTTCTCAGAGGAGAAGGGTAAAAATCATTTTTACAAATATTTTTTTTTCTTCTTAGTTATTCTCTTAGGAATTTATACTCTTTATAAGTGAACTTACTTTAAATTTACCCTTTGATTCTCATTATAAGCTTAATTTCAATACAATTTTAACTTTCCTAACAGGCTTTTCAGTGGTAAACCAAAAAACTATCTAAAATACTCATTATATTCAAACTTTTTTTTTCAAATTAGTTATTTTACAATTTTATAAGGTGTTATTCAAATACCATACCTAATTTTCATTGTAAATTATCATATATAATGATAAATAGGAAACAATATAAATTTCTGCAAGTACATCAAAATGACGTCATCTACGTCAGCACTTGTAATATCCGCATCCCAAAATGTTTTTAAGGTATAAGGAACTAGCATATGTGATCTTTAAAATGATATAAAAACCACTACTTAATAAGACTCAATCGTATAACTAAAACACTCGTGAAAATAAAATATTGCAAGAAAAGTTAGCTGAGTTTAGTTACTGAACAAAATTTAAATTGCTCACTAAATTTATTTAAATTTCTTTAATTGTATACCTTAAGATGAAACATATCGTGTTGAAATTAAAATTGAAACAAAAAGTTCAAAATGTTGTTCCATGGCCACCAGCAACCTGCATACCAAATTTGAACATCGTAGGTCAATTTGTTTCGGAGGTATGTTGACCACAGACACACATTCATACACACAAACAGACATTATTTCTAGATCACTAATGAAATCAGGATGCTCCAAATCTTGGAGAAATGCAAAAAAAAGAAAGGTTTTTTTTTTTTTTTTTTTTTTTTTTTTTTTTTTTTTTTTGTGACTGAATGCTGTACTTTCTTTACCCTATGCATACATATGAGTAATTGAAAGTAAAAAATTGATACAGGGTAAGATTCTGTACTTAATAAAGTATATATGTGCAAATATTCAAGTGAGTCGAGTGAAAAATCGAGTTTTAGCCAGCTTTTAGAGGCAATTACTCCAGTGTGCGATGCCCAGTGTTCCCCTATTGCGCTGGATGGAGGAGAAATTGAAGAGACAGCCGTGGAAGCATTAGTGTAATTTAAAATTGTGTGATTTCTCAACAAAGATGCTTAAAAAATTAATAAATTTTGAAAAAAAAAGTGACATAAAGAGAAAATTTGAATTCATATATCGATTAATATTTCCACAAAAAGCGACTTCTAATAAGCCTAGAGCGCTGAAAGTTTCAACATAAATAGTTTTGACTTTCTAATTTTGCTTTTTACAAACATCACGTGTTAAAATATTCTTAAAGGGGTGTTGCATTATAGTTATTGACGGGGAATCTTTTTATTGTTTCTCGACAAGGGAGGGGCTTCTAATATTAAAGCTTTACGTAGCAACTAGTTTTTAGTGTCTGAGGCGACCTTACGCTTACGCAGCAATGAACCTTTCATCGAACAAAGCGAGCTCGATTTTGCTTTGCAATGAACCTTCCTGCGAATGAAGCGCCAAAAATTGGGTCTCTACACCAATGACGGATTTCGGCAACGCGGGGCCTCACAGCTGGTTAAATTATGCACATGGTAAAATTTCGTTGCGAAGCACGAGTACTTAGCTAGTTTTTACCATAAAACTACAACAATCTCGTTTTAAATTGAGGCCTTCATCTGCACTAACATCATTTGTTTTCAATTTTTCTTTTAATAGTCTTTTAGCATAAAAACCATGCTAATTTCATCGGTAGATGAGTAACAATTATAATCCTCAAAGTCAAACGTACAAAATTTTAATACTATTGCAGTAATTTTACGGTCTTGATTTAGAACAATGAAATATTTCATGCACTGTATGACGAGTTTAGACTAGTCATCTTCATAAAAGGGCAAGAGGAGTTTATCATTTTGAAAGAATTTGAGAAAAGGGCGTAGTAACTTAGCAACAGATAAAACAAAATTAAATTTGTCCACTACTGTTTTGTCTCTTGTTAATTCACGAATAGTCTGATAAGATTTGCAACTTGGTTTGCTTCAATTCCCTTTTTCTACCTCTTAGATTTTCAAACGCGAGTTATCATATTATGTCTTATTGTCTTGATTATTTTCATATTCATTCTGTTTTCAGTCATTGTTTAGCATCAACGGCCATTTTTCCAACTGGTGGATTTTGAATCACCCATCATAATGAATTGGTATAGTTTTGATCTTGTTGCCAATTTTTCAAAAAACCCGCCAACCCATACAAGTAGACTAGAAATTTATAAGACGATATCGTTTCCGGAATGTGGCCTAACATTTACCACACAACAACTCACTGCAATCAAAACTGGCTAAACTTGAAATTAAGATTGTAGTCTGTAGTGTCATCTCAAAATAAGACCCTTTCACATCAAAAATCACAGTTCATCAAAATCAAAAATCACAGACCCAGATGTCAAACATGGAAGAGCAAATTAAAAAAGTAAGTTATTCATCAATTATTTTTTCAATAATGCATCGATTTTATGTCTAGCCTTTAATGTAATAAGTACAACTACCCTTGTGTGACTATAGTTTCCTGCAATTTAAACGACTTTTGTGGCCACAAATTCTTGCTGAACTTGCTCTTAGGGAGCAGAGTAAACTCCTAACATGTGAGAGATGCTTAGATCAAGCCATTGGAAGTTTAATGTTACGAAATAATTTAAACTTTTCATTACCAGCAAAGTTATTTTTTTTTTAAATTTGCATGTTATCTCTTTAGCATACATGTTCTATTTGATCAGGGTGTCTTGACATCTGGAAATCCTAAGAAAATTGAGGAGATTTGAAAAAAAGTTTGCACTAAAATCAGGGAATTTTTTAGTAATTTGTCAGGGAAATCAGGGAACTTTTTTTCCTTCATTTTGTGGCCACCCTGTAACATAATAGGGAAATTTCTAAATTATTCTTATTTGGAAACATGCATACTCAAAAATGAAAAGTGAGGTTTCTAAGCGTGAACTTGAATAATTTTTTTTTGTAACTTACTGGTTGTTGATAGAATATTTCTTTCTGGAATATTTTGATAAATATCATTTTAAATTATCCAATTATTAAAGTTTGTAATTTGCGTGTTTTAGACGAATATTTGCAAATGACAAAGATGAAATTGAACTTCTTACACTACGTGAAGAATTGGAAGAAATAAAAGTAGATATTACGGAACTTGAAAAAAAAAAAAGTGAGTTAACTTATAATTTGTTTAAGAAGTTAGTTATTGAAGTTGATATATGTACCAAAATTTAACCATCCCTCAAAGTATTTTAAATATCATTTAAATTATACGTGCAATGTTTGATCTTAGCAGTTTAATATTAAATTAATTAGATAAAAGAATTTCTTAAACTTTGTTTCCAGTATCAGCAATTTTTTTAATGGAAAAGGAAATAGGTTCTAAGGCCAAAAAACAAGAGTTTTTTTTTTCTGTAACATTGGCAAAAATATTAGAGTAAGTAGCTAGGAAAAAGTTTTTTCATGCTAAATACTTTGAGCAAATATGCAAATATTTAAAATTGATCAGAAGAATGAACAGTGATAAAAAAATATTTGGATATACTTCTATACAAACCTGGTATAGAAATACTCAGTTTACGGTTATTTACCCATCAATTTTCATGTCTGTAACTGATAGATGCTGTTCTAAGGAAACCAGTTCGGCAAGCTTTTAACAAATTATTAATGGATTATGTGATCACTGTGACAGTATAATTAATCAGTTTAACGATTTTTTTCTTTAATTAAATGTTTTAAATATCAATTAAAAAATTTAGTGTCTGAATTTTTTAATTGTATTGTCAGGTTTGGTCAAGTTTGCAGGAAACATTTTTTTTTCTATTTGACCTGATGTTTAAACTTGAAAACACATTATTTAAATATTTCTTTTACTCTTGTAATATTAAATAATATTTAAAAAAAAAAGGAAACATTAACTAATGCTATTAATGCAAATTTTTTTAATGTGATTAATTTAATTAAGATATCATTCAATTGATGCTGTATAAACCTTTCCCATCATTAAAGATAATCTCATAAATTAAATTGATGATATCTTTTAATTCAGTGTTAAGAAAGTGCAATGGAATTCATAATTGGCTCTCTCTATTTTTTAAATTTTTTTTTATCAGACGGCATCAGTTGAAGAGGAAAATTGTAATATCAATTACCAAGAGTCAGCACTTCGGGACCAAAACAACAATTTGAAGAGTCAACTGGAAATCTTGATCAGCATCTCACTTCTGTTTTACCACACAACAACTCACTGCAATCAAAACTGGCTGAACTTGAAGTTAAGATTGTAGTCTGTAGTGTCATCTCAAAATAAGACCCTTTCTCATCAAAAATCACAGTTCATCAAAATCAAAAATCACAGACCCAGATGTCAAACATGGAAGAGCAAATTAAAAAAGTAAGTTATTCATCAATTATTTTTTCAATAATGCATCGATTTTATGTCTAGCCTTTAATGTAATAAGTACAACTACCCTTGTGTGACTATAGTTTCCTGCATTTTAAACAACTTTTGTGGCCACAAATTCTTGCTGAACTTGCTCTTAGGGAGCAGAGTAAACTCCTAACATATGAGAGATGCTTAGATCAAGCCATTGGAAGTTTAATGTTACGAAATAATTTAAACTTTTCATTACCAGCAAAGTTATTTTTTTTTAAATTTGCATGTTATCTCTTTAGCATACATGGTCTATTTGATCAGGGTGTCTTGACATCTGGAAATCCTAAGAAAATTGAGGAGATTTGAAAAAAAGTTTGCCCTGAAATCAGGGAATTCTTTAGAAATTTGTCAGGGAAATCAGGGAACTTTTTTTCCTTCATTTTGTGGCCACCCTGTAACGTAATAGGGAAATTTCTGAATTATTCTTATTTGGAAACATGCATACTCAAAGACGAAAAGTGAGGTTTCTAAGCGTGAACTTGAATAATTTTTTTTTTTGTAACTTACTGTTTGTAGATAAAATATTTCTTTCTGGAATATTTTGATAAATATCATTTTAAATTATCCAATTATTAAAGTTTGTAATTTGCGTGTTTTAGACGAATATTTGCAAATGACAAAGATGAAATTGAACTTCTTACACTACATGAAGAATCGGAAGAAATAAAAGCAGATATTGCGGAACTTGAAAAAAAAAAAAGGTGAGTTAACTTATAATTTGTTTAAGAAGTTAGTTATTGAAGTTGATATATGTACCAAAATTTAACCATCCCTCAAAGTATTTTAAATATCATTTAAATTATACGTACAATGTTTGATCTTAGCAGTTTAATATTAAATTAATTAGATAAAAGAATTTCATAAACTTTGTTTCCAGTATCAGCAATTTTTTTTAATGGAAAAGGAAATAGGTTTTAAGGCCAAAAAACAAGAGGTTTTTTTTTTTTTTTTTCTGTAGCATTGGCAAAAATATTAGAGTAAGTAGCTAGGAAAAAGTTTTTTCATGCTAAATACTTTTAGCAAATATGCAAATATTTAAAATTGATCAGAAGTATGAATAGTGATAAAAAAATATTTGGATATACTTCTATACAAACCTGGTATAGAAATACTCGGTTTACGGTTATTTACCCATCAATTTTCATGGCTGTAACTGATAGATGCTGTTCTAAGGAAACCAGTTCGGCAAGCGTTTAACAAATTATTAATGGATTATGTGATCACTGTGACAGTATAATTAATCAGTTTAACGATTTTTTTCTTTAATTAAATGTTTTAAATATCAATTAAAAAATTTAGTGTCTGAATTTTTTAATTGTATTGTCAGGTTTGGTCAAGTTTGCAGGAAACATTTTTTTTTCTATTTGACCTGATGTTTAAACTTGAAAACACATTATTTAAATATTTCTTTTACTCTTGTAATATTAAATAATATTTAAAAAAAAAAAGAAACATTAACTAATGCTATTAATGCAAATTTTTTTAATGTGATTAATTTAATTAAGATATCATTCAATTGATGCTGTATAAACCTTTCCCATCGTTAAAGATAATCTCATAAATTAAATTGATGATATCTTTTAGTTTTGTTGTTAAGAAAGTGCAATGGAATTCATAATTGGCTCTCTCTATTTTTTTTATTTTTTATTATCAGACGGCATCAGTTGAAGAGGAAAATTGTAATATCAATAACCAAGAGTCAGCACTTCGGGACCAAAACAACAATTTGAAGAGTCAACTGGAAATCTTGATCAGCATCTCACTTCTGCGATACCACACAACAACTCATTGCAATCAAAACTGGCTAAATTTGAAGTTAAGATTGTAGTCTGTAGTGTCATCTCAAAATAAGACCCTTTCACATCAAAAATCAAAGTCACACACAAAATCAAAAATTACAGACCCAGATGTCAAACATGGAAGAGCAAATTAAAAAAGTAAGTTATTCATCAATTATTTTTTCAATGATGCATCGATTTTATGTCTAGCCTTTAATGTAATAAGTACAACTACCCTTGTGTGACTCTAGTTTCCTGCATTTTAAACAACTTTTGTGGCCACAAATTCTTGCTGAACTTGCTCTTAGGGAGCAGAGTAAACTCCTAACATATGAGAGATGCTTAGATCAAGCCATTGAAAGTTTAATGTTACGGAATAATTTAAACTTTTCATTACTAGCAAAGTTATTTTTTTTAAAATTTGCATGATATCTCTTTAGCATACATGTTCTGTTTGATCAGGGTGTCTTGACATCTGGAAATCCTAAGAAAATTGAGGAGATTTGAAAAAAAGTTTGCCCTAAAATCAGGGAATTTTTTAGAAATTTGTCAGGGAAATCAGGGAACTTTTTTTTCTTCATTTTGTGGCCACCCTGTAGTATAATAGGGAAGTTTCTAAATTATTCTTATTTGGAAACATGCATACTCAAAGACGAAAAGTGAAGTTTCTAAGCGTGAACTTGAATAATTTTTTTTTGTAACTTACTGTTTGTTGATAGATTATTTCTTTCTGGAATATTTTGCTAAATATCATTTTAAATTATCCAATTATTAAAGTTTGTAATTTGCGTGTTTTAGACGAATATTTGCAAATGACAAAGATGAAATTGAACTTCTTACACTACATGAAGAATTGGAAGAAATAAAAGCAGATATTGCAAAACTTGAAAAAAAAAAAGGTGAGTTAACTTATAATTTGTTTAAGAAGTTAGTTATTGAAGTTGATATATGTACCAAAATTTAACCATCCCTCAAAGTATTTTAAATATCATTTAAATTATACTTGCAATGTTTGATCTTAGCAGTTTAATATTAAATTAATTAGATAAAAGAATTTCTTAAACTTTGTTTCCAGTATCAGCAATTTTTTTAATGGAAAAGGAAATAGGTTTTAAGGCCAAAAAACAAGAGTTTTTTTTTTCCTGTAACATTGGCAAAAATATTAGAGTAAGTAGCTAGGAAAAAGTTTTTTCATGCTAAATACTTTTAGCAAATATGCAAATATTTAAAATTGATCAAAAGTATGAACAGTGATAAAAAAATATTTGGATATACTTCTATACAAACCTGGTATAGAAAAACTCGGTTTACGGTTATTTACCCATCAATTTTCATGGCTGTAACTGATAGATGCTGTTCTAAGGAAACCAGTTCGGCAAGCGTTTAACAAATTATTAATTTATTATGTGATCACTGTGACAGTATAATTAATCAGTTTAACGATTTTTTTTCTTTAATTAAATGTTTTAAATGTCAATTAAAAAATTTAGGGTCTGAATTTTTTAATTGTATTGTCACGTTTGGTCAAGTTTGCAGGAAACATTTTTTTTTTCTATTTGACCTGATGTTTAAACTTGAAAACACATTATTTAAATATTTCTTTTACTCTTGTAATATTAAATAATATTTAAAAAAAAAAAAGAAACATTAACTAATGCTATTAATGCACAAAATTTTAATGTGATTCATTTAATTAAGATATCATTCAATTGATGCTGTATAAACCTTTCCCATCATTAAAGATAATCTCATAAATGAAATTGATGATATCTTTTAGTTTTGTTGTTAAGAAAGTGCAATGGAATTCATAATTGGCTCTCTCTATTTTTTTTTTTATTTTTTTTTATCAGACAGCATCAGTTGAAGAGGAAAATTGTAATATCAATAACCAAGAGTCAGTACTTCGGGACCAAAACAACAATTTGAAGAGTCAACTGGAAATCTTGATCAGCATCTCACTTCTGTGATACCACACAACAACTCACTACAATCAAAACTGGCTAAACTTGAAGTTAAGATTGTAGTCTGTAGTGTCATCTCAAAATAAGACCCTTTCTCATCAAAAATCACAGTTCATCAAAATCAAAAATCACAGACCCAGATGTCAAACATGGAAGAGCAAATTAAAAAAGTAAGTTATTCATCAATTATTTTTTCAATAATGCATCGATTTTATGTCTAGCCTTTAATGTAATAAGTACAACTACCCTTGTGTGACTATAGTTTCCTGCATTTTAAACGAATTTTGTGGCCACAAATTCTTGCTGAGCTTGCTTTTAGAGAGCAGAGTAAACTCCTAACATGTGAGAGATGCTTAGATCAAGCCTCGTTTGATGCTTTTCAACTTTTGATTTTAAACGTTTAGCATAACGACAGTTGGGACAAATAGTCTCGAGGGCTACCCGGTATAAGTTTTCTTCCAATCGAGATGCAAATGGGTGTCGGTTTCCTTTTGAAAAGTTTCTTCTTAAAACTCCTGCTGGGAGGTGTTCTCACTTTGACACTTGTGTTACATTCAGCAGCCCAGGTATTACTTTAACCCTTTACTCTCGAACGGCGCCTCTCAGGCACCGCATAATTGGATGCCCCAACACGAGATGACCACTAGGTTTGATGCGGAAATTCGATGCATGGCCAATGACTGTGTTTAGTTTCTATGAAGCGAATCCAAAACCTAGAATCGAATAAAAAATGCAGCGAAATGTCTCGAGTTGCTGGTCTCTCCGCGCTTAAAAGGCCTCGAGTGCAAAGGGTTGATAATGTACTGGTACAATATAGCTGTTGTGTCTGAAAATATCCAATTCAATCAACTTAACTATGACTTAATGAGCGCAAAAAAATGCTATTGATATTGTACTGCAGTCAACCACAAGCTACTATAGAGAGTATTCCAATATGTCTAAATGTACTAAGTATATTTTCTTAAAAGTCAGTAATTCGAACCAGTATATTCCTGATAGTCTCTTGCTCAAAAAAAGCTCAATACAACAAACCAGCCGCAAACTCCCAGTCTCTCAAAATCTCGCACATCTAAAAGAATTACTCCAAAAAGTAAAATCCAAATTATCTTCAAAATATACTATGAATAGCATTAGTTTGCGGTTGACTTAATCATCTAAAAAGAGAAAATATTAACTTGAACCTATTTAATTTTCAAGCATTCATAGAGTGGCTTTATAACCTGTGGGTTTGTAAACTTAACAGCCCCTTTCAAGTAAAGCGGGAGTAGTGTATCACGCTGAATGTTTCATTGGCTCACTTCTCATCTAAGAAAAGGCATTTTAGCACTGAACTTTTCTTAACTTCAAAACCCTTCTTGATTTCCGAAATTTTAATTAAGTAATAACATTTTACAAAGTAATTCTCCAATTCTTTTACTTTGTAAATGAATCATTAATATTTAGAGTTAGAAAGCAGACATAGGTGTTTGGGTACTGATCATGAATCATTACAATGTCTTCATGAGCAATTAACTTGGATAAAAGTACACAGCACCCTAAAAAGCCACCACATTTCACTCAAATGATAATGCAATGACTTAAAGGTATTGAAAATGATTTTAAATATTGTATTTAATGTTATTAGCATTCAAATATAATTCTCATAAACAATCTATAAGATTAAAATTTTAATTTACATAGTTAAATATTAAATATCTATTTGAATTAGTTTTACTAATATTGATGTCAAGGAGTTCTTTGATCTAATATTTATTTCTGATTTCTTTATTACTTTTGTATTCATAAAATTGCACCTTAGCAATCGTGTATCCCTTTAGTAATGAACGCTATCATTTTCCTAATTTTGCATGTTATATGATCATAATTAAGATATGGCTAAATTATTAGCACTCTTGCTACTCCCTAATAATGAATAACTCTGATAAAGTCACGTACTAGATAGCATTATTTATCTCTTGAAGGAAAACCAGGCATTCCTATTTGAAAATCCTATCTAAAAAAAAAACACCTGAAAATCTTTAAATATTTTTTTTTTTTTTTTAAGAGGAGTTCACGTCTGGGTTACTAATTTGTAAATTAAGATCTTCAGTTTTCGAGTTCATGGAAGTTACACTAAAAATAAAATAACCTTCTTATTGAATATAACAAAGAAATATATATTCATCCTCAAAACAACAACATCCTAAAATTAATATTGTGTACCTTGAAAGAAGAATAAGCAATATATATGTATTTGAAAAGATTGTCAAGCTCAGTTATGTATGTTTAAAAAGTTCGTTTTTTTAGTGTCGGAACCACCAAAGTGATAAACCTATTTTCTGAGTTAAGTAGGCAGAAGTAATCAGTAGTACCTAGGTGTTGTATCTGTCTTTTGTATACGAGACCACCAGAGTAATCAATAATTTAAAACAGAGTGGCCACGGAACCTAGAAATCAGGGAAATGTCCGGGTTCTTTCTGATTCTGGAAAAAATCAGGGAAAGTCATGGAATTTTGAAAAATTTCATGAAAATCTGGGAAATCTTGAGGCATGTTTTCCCGTTCACCCACATTTTGGCGTCGTTTACCCGGAGATTTGTGGTGGTAATTATTCGAAGTTTAATGTTACAGAATAATTTAAACTTTTCATTACAGCCAAAACTATTTTTAATGTTATTAGCATGTTATCCCTTGGAAAAATTGGGAAAATTTAAAGGATTTCCATTGATTTGGCTGAAGAGGTATATTACGGGTTTTTGCCTAATCGTATGTTGAATGATGGTTGAAATTCATGTGTAAAGTATCGTTGCAATTAAAGTTAAATTCGTTTCTGAATATATTTCAAAGCAGATTCAATGTCTCGCGCCAGGTAAAGAGATTAAAATATATATATATATATATATATATATATATATATATATATATATATATATATATATATATATATATATATATATATATATATATATATATATATATATATATATATATATATATATATATATATATATATAATAAAATAACATGCGTAATGGTGGATTTGCATACAAAAATTTGGTTAATATTTCATCTATGAACAGAACATAAATTAACATTTGGGAATTCTTTTTTCCCTTGCATTATAGATTTTAATTTCTGCTACCACAAAAAAAGAAAGAAGCTGGTTTGCTAATATTTTAATACAACACTTTTTTTATTTGGTTTGACAATGGCGCTATGTTGCTGATGTTACAGCTTACAGATGATTTTACTTTTAATTGCTTCTAAAATAATTATTGTTACAAAAAATATATTCGAGTAATTCTTAAAAAAAATCACTTAATTTCTTATAGGACTACTTTTTTGAGTGCATGCAAAAAAAAATAATTTAAATTTATCCTTTGTGATTGCTTTTTTATTTTAGAGTCATAAATTTAAGTTTTCAATTAATGTTTTGTTAATATAGTCTTTTTTTCTCTTTTCAGATAAACACATCCAGCTTATGGAAAGCTAGGAAATGAATTTGAACATTAGTTAAATTTTGTCATGGAAAGTCATAATTTTGAACATAAAAAATGACACAAGTCATGGAAATACTCTGAATTTCATGGATTCCTAAATATTTTAAGTAAAATCACATAACTGTGGCAACATTAACACCATGATCGTTATTCAGCTCATCGAAAATTATAAATGCTTTTATTTAGGTTTTGACAAAAAAACAACGGTCACAGTTAAAAACCATGGCCAATTAAAACATTTCTGAACTTCACATTTTTGTCATCACACGAGTAAGGTCTCGTAGGTTAAATTTTTTTTGTCATAATATAAGAACTGAAATGAACAGTTTTAATAAGCTTATGTACACTTTTTGATTTTTTTTTTTTTACTGTTTTGGATGTAAAACATTTGATTTTTGATATAATTCATTATTATTGACCTATTCTTTCTTCAAATATTTCTTTATTATGAAAGATTGATGAACTTTTTTAACACTGAAATGTCAAAGAATAGAAAATTATTTTTCCTTTTTTTTTCTAATTTGGAAGTTTCTGAAACATGGATTTTTTAATTAATAATTATCCTTATTATTATTAATATTTTGTGATTCGATTTCTTGAGTCATGGAAAATTATTTGCTTCAGGTTTGAAAAGTCATAGATTTGTGAAATTTTATTTTGGCAGAAATCCTGCACATAACTTATTGATTTTTGATGAAACCTTAAATATTTTTAAATTACTCTGCAATTCAAACAGTATTAGTTGAATTGCAATTTTGGTATACATTTAAAAAAAAATATATATATTTAAGACAACGTATGTTTATCAATTTACTATTGAAGTCGGACTGACAAAGTTTTAATCATATAAAAAATTTTATTTTTAAAAACGAAATTTAGTTTCTTTATACGTAAAATTAAATTTTTTTTATTTGTAATATTTTCTGAGCCTGAGCATATTTTCATGCAGTCATGCTGGTTCTTTTTAAAACTAATTCAAAAATGTGTTTGAAAAATTCTGTTACTTGCTCAAAATATTTAATATAAAGCAAGTGTTATTTTGTAATTGTATTTTTTTTTTTTTTAATTGGCTGGACTAAAATTTATATAATAAGAAATCGACTTTATATGTTGTAGCCAATACCAACTGCTAAAATGGCCACCATCAAAGCTCAAGTTTCAATAATATGATTTCTTTTGCATCACTGCAGTCTCTTTTGATTGGATGACTGGGAACTGTCCTCGTAACCACCAACACCAAGTCTCTACCACAATCTCACAGGGTACCGACGAATGGAACAACAGAGTATGCTTCACAACACATCCATTCCAGCATCACAGCTCACTGACTGCTGCATTGGAGAAGTTTGGATTGTGAGATGCCAGCTCAGGTGTTGACCCTTCTTCCAACAACAGTCTCGAAACTGTGGTGCGGAATCCTCGTTCGTCCGTGTTTTGGACCTTCAGGTAAGTTTGCGTGATTGGGTTATGAGTGAACTGTAAATCTCATAGCGCTTTCTCTTGCTTTGCGTGTTAGAATGAGTGTAAGAGCATCGAGTCTTCATGCCTTTGCAGCTTTGTGGACTATCGTTTTGTGGTCTGCTCCTTGATATAGATCGATTTAAGATGGGGTGAGAAAGTTGAGGAAGGTTATTTTGATGTATTTCGAGCTACTTCACTCGCATTTTCACATTAAAAGGGGAAGAATTTTCCTCCTCTTGCTAAATTCAAAGATGAAGGTAGGAAGAGACGAATAGCATTGAGGGAGGGATCCTCTGCAAATTGAAGTAGCTTCAATGTCAATGTGGTTGTAAATAATTGGGTACTTTAAGTAATTTTTTTTATTTTTTATTTTTAAGAGTGTTTGGAAAGAGTGTTTTGTACTGCTAAAACTAACACCCTGGCAACTTGACAGTAAACCTGACAAAACTGGCATATGAGTATTCTGCCTGTATCAGTGGCTTGTGGTGAAATTTTTCTTAAAGGAAACAACATAAATGAATGTAACAACATTAGTCTCAGTCTGTTCCATTAGTCTTGGTTTGCTACTTGCTGTACTCATAGGTGGGCAGCCCTCCAGTTTGAAAACAATACCAAATGTGTTACCCTTTTAGTTTTTTTTTTTCATTTGTAAGAAATGCTTAAAAAAGCTTAAAAAATTACGTTTAAATATGGATTTAATGTTTAAAGAAACTTGCTCACGATTGAAATTGGGGGAAAAAAATGTAATTTCCCTGCACAAGGAAATTTAAAAAAGCATTAATAATTGCGATCGTTGTTGTAGTACAGCCAATAGAAAACTTGGAACATATTCGAAGAAATACTTGACTAGCTCAATCCTAAAGACTTTCAAGCAAAACATTTTCATCCGATATAAAAACACGGTAGCAACAAGTGGTTTCTAATAAATAAATTTGAAGCGAAAATAATTTATGTTTTTCATATTCTATTATTAAAAAAAAAAGAACCTATTCCATCAATGATGGCTGCCGAAGCAATTCAAGCAAATTCTAAAATTGAAATTTTTTACGTGAATTCTAACCTTATACTTGCCATTAAAATAGTACTGAAAATAAATTAGTACAATTTTCCCCCAATAAAATTAACTCAGTGTATCAAAACCTTAAGGAGTTTAAAGAACAAAGTTGGCTCTTTTTCATTGGCTTATATGAGCAGCAAACTTATCATGTTCACGAAGTTCGCTGTGGCACTTTTCAATCAACAAATTAAATGGATGATTAATGCGTTTGCCCTCATCCAATGGAGCTGAAATCGTTATTGATGGCAATGCATTTTATCAAGTTTAGAAGATAAAAAAAAATTGCCATGAAAAAATGGATAATGGTTAGTCAAAAGCACGGAATCAGTACCTTTCATTGCAATGGTTCAAACATTTTGAAAACTTGATTTGAACTCAAAATCATTTAAATAATTTGCACTCAAAATCATTTAAGTAATTTGCACATAAAGCTGGCAATACATATAGGGGATTTATAAGAAAGTTTTTTATGTTTTCTGATTTCGAAAGATTTTCCAGAGATTGTTTTTTCAGTTCAAAACTCAAACAGCTTTCTTGTTTTGTTGAGAATGGCGCATCGTCTTTTATCGAAAATTACTTTTATGTTACAATCAGTAATTGGTTTCTATGATAAATACATTTATAGTATGTATTTCACAAACCAATTTATCTTTTTTTTTTACTCGAGGTTCAACAGTTCCTCTTCCATTGGATTCACCAACAAATGTAATTTTCGTAATGCCTAGTTGTTAATAAAATAGTTGCTTTGCCCTGGAACTCTATGCGTTTGATTCCCTCAGGTCGAAATCTCTCAAATCTTCAGATGCATTATATATTCGACTGTTTAGCTCTTTGCATGTCAACAGAAGAATGTCTTATATTACCAGTTTCATCTACTTTTTGTTATTATATCTCAAATATTTTGTGGTCTGAATGATTACTTGAATACACTGTTATGAACTCTCCTCGAAGTTTACACTCTTCAAACCACAACATCACTTTCTGATAGCAGTAAGCTCAACAATTAAACTCAACTCTCTTTACAATAAATTGCACATTGCCGAAAAAATGCTATTCTTTTTGATTTTCCACATTACAGTATAAAACCATGACTGAATTTTATCTCCTCTAGAAGATGCTTAGATACTATTTAGTTTATCTTACCTAAGTCAGTGGTAAAATTTTTATTGTTGTTCAGTTTTTCAGTTAATGAATTCAAATGCTTTTATAATGACAATAAACATAAGATTATCTATCTCATAAGTTCCATTCTTCTAATTGGTTTCTAACTGGTGCCAGTTAAAACCATTCATTGATTTCCGTACTTCTAAGGGTGAGTTTGGATGGTGGTTTCATGTTTGCAGATGTAGTTTTTGCAGCATCAGCTGTAGTCCGACTTGTTAGTATGTTATCAAACCTTTTACAAAGTGATTAACAAGTGAGTCATAAATTGTATGATTCAAAGTTTATACTAATTGGTACTTAAAGATATCCCACTTTTATTCATTCTTCAAATGGTAAATTTAGATGGTGGGTAAATATTTACCTTCATATTCAAGTGGTGTTTTTTAATTCCTGCTTCATATGTTGCGGGTTTAGTTTTTCCTGCATCCACTGTAGGGCACAGTTCTTTTCCCATTATCAGCAATTTTGTCTCTTTCTCAGTTTAATGAATTTAAAAATTAAAAGCGATTTAGCTCATATGTGTACCATGTTTGTCTGTTATCTGAGTAACAAGTGACTCATAAATTGTATTATTCAAAATTTATTCTAATTGGTACGTAAAGGTGTCCCAGTTTTATTCATATTTCAAAATGTGAATTTAGATGGTAGATAAAGATTTACCTTCATATTCGAGTAGCGTCATATGTTGAGGGTTTAGTTTTCCCTGCATCCACTGTAGGCCACAGTTCTTTTCCCATCATCAGCAATTTTGTCTCTTTCTCAGTTTAATGAATTTAAAAATTAAAAGCGATTTAGCTCATATGTGTACCATGTTTGTCTGTTATCTGAGTAACAAGTGACTCATAAATTGTATTATTCAAAATTTATTCTAATTGGTACGTAAAGGTGTCCCAGTTTTATTCATATTTCAAAATGTGAATTTAGATGGTAGATAAAGATTTACCTTCATATTCGAGTAGCGTCATATGTTGAGGGTTTAGTTTTTCCTGCATCCACTGTAGGCCACAGTTCTTTTCCCATCATCAGCAATTTTGTCTCTTTCTCAGTTTAATGAATTTAAAAATTAAAAGCGATTTAGCTCATATGTGTACCATGTTTGTCTGTTATCTGAGTAACAAGTGACTCATAAATTGTATTATTCAAAATTTATTCTAATTGGTACGTAAAGGTGTCCCAGTTTTATTCATATTTCAAAATGTGAATTTAGATGGTAGATAAAGATTTACCTTCATATTCGAGTAGCGTCATATGTTGAGGGTTTAGTTTTCCCTGCATCCACTGTAGGCCACAGTTCTTTTCCCATCATCAGCAATTTTGTCTCTTTCTCAGTTTAATGAATTTAAAAATTAAAAGCGATTTAACTCATATGTGTACCATGTTTGTCTGTTATCTGAGTAACAAGTGACTCATAAATTTTATTATTCAAAATTTATTCTAATTGGTACGTAAAGGTGTCCCAGTTTTATTCATATTTCAAAATGTGAATTTAGATGGTAGATAAAGATTTACCTTCATATTCGAGTAGCGTCATATGTTGAGGGTTTAGTTTTCCCTGCATCCACTGTAGGCCACAGTTCTTTTCCCATCATCAGCAATTTTGTCTCTTTCTCAGTTTAATGAATTTAAAAAAATTCATGAATTCATGATTATAAGAAGCACAAGATAAACAATTTAGCTCATATGTGTACTATGTTTGTCTATTATCTGAGTAACAAGTGACTCATAAATTGTATTATTCAAAATTTATACTATTTGGTACGTAAAGGTGTCCCAGTTTTATTCATATTTCAAAATGTGAATTTAGATGGTAGATAAAGATTTACCTTCATATTTGAGTAGCGTTTTTTAATAGCTTCTTCATATGTTGCGGGTTTAGTTTTTTCTGCAACCATTGTAGGACACAGTTCCTTTTCCATCATCAGCATTTTTGTCTCTTTCTCAGTTAAATGAATTAAAAAAAATTGTAATAATTAAAGCAAAAGAAAGATTTTTGTCTCTTTCTCAATTAAATGAATTAAAAAATTATAATGATTAAAGCAAAAGATTATCGACTTAGCTCTTGTGTTCCATGTTTGTATGTTCTTAAAGCCTTATACAAAGTAATTAACAAGTGACTATACATTTGTATGATTCAAAAATTTTACTAATTGTAGCGTAAAGTTGTCCTAATTTTATCCATACTTCAAAGTGTGAGTTTAGATGTTGGGTAAAGATTTAACTTCACTTAAGTAGCGTTTTTTAATAGCTGCTTTATGTGTTTCTGGTTCAGTTTTTCCTGTGTCCACTGTAGTCCAGCTTCTTTTAAGCAACATAGTTTCCATGGTTTCAAGAAGCTCAGTAACTTCCGTTGTGTTTGTAGATTGGTGTCACATAACCACTGTACTTTCCATGCAATTCCAGTATTGCAGATTATCATGGTCTGTTATATTTAAGTTTAGTTTACTTTCCATAAATTTTTTTAACGATAATTAGCTTCACATCACCTTGAAATATTAGGCTTTTTTCTAACGTAAAGCCAATTGCTCTTGTTGACTTAAATTGAGCATTTCCCAGAATGAGAGATAGAGCATACTTGTCTGCAAACTGTAGAGCACATGAAAAAAATTCTAATAATTTGAGTCAGTCGCTTCACACGTCAGCACTTCGCGTTTTCACAGAAACTGTAAAGTCGCTTGAAAGGGCTTCTAACTTATTGAGAACATTGTTTTTGACTAACACCAAATAACTAGCCAAATAAGCTGGACAATAATCGACACACGCAGTAGTCCCTCTTACATGCATGCTTTAACTTCTTGCATGCAGGATTATAGCACAATTCCACACTATTGTAACGGATCAGAAAACGAGTCTCAAGCACTAGAGTTCACGAGAAATGTCCAGTTTTTGTCGCTTGACTTGAATTAATAAACAAGGTGCAGAAACGGTATGATGCAATTGTAACTCTGTTGCATAGAAAGGCACAGATTAGATACTAGAAAAACATGGTCTCTCTAACTTTGTGAGGAAAATTTTAATTTTCTTCCGAGTTATGGCTTACAAAGTTGAAAGTCTTTGAATTTGTAGTGTAAAAACTAATTTAGTTTTAGTCAAACAGATTTGAAAAGCTTAAGTCTTCCTCATTCACTGATTGAGTACTCTTAATGTAATTTCTATTAAATTAATATACTGCACGTACGTCGAAGTCCAACTATGCGTTAACTTTCTGATAGTCGGGAGCTTTTCAAGCATCCACTTCTTTTAATCAAACGTAGACCTTGCTTTGTTTGTGTTTTTGTTGCGAAAGGTTATCATTGCACCTATTTGGTAGTGTGTGTGTGTGTAGTTTTAGTTTTATGTGTTTATGGTTTTTGTCTATGGGTTGTATTGGTTTTGTTTGTGGTTTGTATTGATTTTGTTTATGGGTTGTATTGGTTTGTCTGTGGATTGTATTGGTTTTGCTTATGGCTTGTATTGGTTTGTTTGTGGAGTGTTATTGGTTGTGTGTGAGTTTGTTTTGATGTGTATGTGTGCTTCTGGTTTTGTGTGTGTGAGTGGGATGTATAGGTCTGGTTTTGTGTGTGTGTTGGTGTTTGTGTGTGTATCATTCACCCTAAACAGGTAAGCTAATTGTTATATGTTTACCCAATGATAACCTGTCTGCAACAAGACCACAACAAATAAGATCTTCGTTCGTTCATCATGAATGGAATTGTCTCCCTATTCTCAAGGTGAATGCACTAATAATGGTCAAAGACAAAGACTTCCCTTTCATTCCCAGTCTATGATATCACTGTTGGACTGTAAGGGACAGATTTCCTACCTAAATGTCTACCGATATTAATTAATAATAATAAAAAACAATTTCGAGAAATATTAATTTAAATTTAGTGAATTATATGCAAAATAAAAAGTACTCTTGTTTAAATAGGTGTCTATTATTATATTGTGTCTCGACACCTGTGCAACACTAGAAACAGTTCATTACATGCTTTTGTAAACAAGGTAAATGAGTTCAGACGTCATTTTTTAAGTTATTAGCGCTCTCTGAATCCTGCCAGAGTTACTTTTGCATCAAATAGGAACATGAAATGACTGTAAGATTTGGTATGTGTTAAACAAATGTACTTCTTAGTTTCATATAAAACGACAGAAAGTAGAAACATCCACATCATGACTTATTTGAAAATTGCAACAATAATAAGCCATAACACTATTTAGCTATAACCGTAAGAAACATTCCGAAAAAGTTGTTTTATGAATTTGCTTATTACAGGGCAGACAAGTATTTTCTAAGCCAATCTCTCTGAAATTGATCGTTTCAGTTTCTATTCCTCAATTTCTGATTGTTGGTTGCTCTATCGTGATATTTTTATGTTTATATATTTGGAAGTTTCGACTGTCTATTTCTGCTACTTCTAAAGTGCTTGATACAGATATATACGTCTCGCAATTTTGAGCATCTAGAAGAATACGAGATCGAAATCTTCTCGTGAAAATCCCTCTCTCTGACCCCACCCCACCTATGAGAGGACATTGAGGCCATGATTGATTTAATGTGCACCATCCCCCATTAGGTACACACTGATGAAATGGTGCTGTTATTTGAGGAGCCAATCTAGTAAATGCCTTATTCAATTTTAATTCACACCTGAATTCTGATTTTTAAGAAAGTTCAGGCAGAAACTGTTTTCCTGTAAGGTTTGTTTCCCTGCACTAATGTTCATTAAGCTGTATTGCACTTACCACTCCAAGGCTGCTAGTGCGTATTGCCATGGCAAATTCTAGCGCCTTGAAGTTCACTCTTACTTGTGGACAATTTTCATCATCTTGGTCTTCCTCTAACAGGTTTTCTTCCATTCGAAACCTAATTGCCAGCTTTTCCTCAATATACTTGCCAGAAGGCATCTGCCCAGATCTTGCATTTTAGCTCTACTTCACTCTTATGCTAGTATTTTTTTTTAATTTAATCAACCATCTTCTAATTTAGTTGCGTCTTTGGGGGAATTTAGAGAATGTACCAATCCATGGCACTTCTTCAGATCATGTGACAGAGCATCGTAACATTCAAATTGTAATGTTTGATTTTGAAGGCGAGTTTTTAATTTTGTTTCAACATATTAAAAATATCTTTATAATACTTGTTTTGGAATAGTTTCCAAAATTGCCTCCTTATCCGTTAAAAACCAGATAATACTTTTGTGTTTATTGTTATCATTATGGAAATGCTTCATTGAACTGTGAAAGAGACTTTGAGGATAACCATAAAATATCCTTCATTACTTTGTTATTCAAGAATATGTCTGATCCAAGGCTGCTAGTGCGTATTGCCATGGCAAATTCTAGCGCCTTGAAGTTCACTCTCACTTGTGGACAATTTTCATCATCTTGGTCTTCCTCTAACAGGTTTTCTTCCATTCGAAACCTAATTGCCAGCTTTTCCTCAATATACTTGCCAGAAGGCATCTGCCCAGATCATGGGTTAGACAATATCCAAATTTTACAGATTTTTGATTTATAAAGAACTACTTGCACTTGTTTTTACTTCAGAGAGTGATATTTGCTTTTGGGACACTTTCCAGCATTGCCTCCTTAACCATTACAAATCAGATCTATATTTTTGTGTTTATTGTTATCATTATGGAAATGCTTCATTAAACTGTGAAAGAGACTTTGAGGATAACCATAAAATATCCTTCATTACTTTCTCATTCAAGAATATGTCTGATTACTTACAGGCTTATTCATGGGTTAGACAATATCCAAATTTTACAGATTTTTGATTTATAAAGAACTACTTGCACTTGTTTTTACTTCAGAGAGTGATATTTGCTTTTGGGACACTTTCCAGCATTGCCTCCTTAACCATTACAAATCAGATCTATATTTTTGTGTTTATTGTTATCATTATGGAAATGCTTCATTAAACTGTGAAAGAGACTTTGAGGATAACCATAAAATATCCTTCATTACTTTCTCATTCAAGAATATGTCTGATTACTTACAGGCTTATTCATGGGTTAGACAATATCCAAATTTTACAGATTTTTGATTTATAAAGAACTACTTGCACTTGTTTTTACTTCAGATAGTGATATTTGCTTTTGGGACACTTTCCAGCATTGCCTCCTTAACCATTACAAATCAGATCTATATTTTTGTGTTTATTGTTATCATTATGGAAATGCTTCATTAAACTGTGAAAGAGACTTTGAGGATAACCATAAAATATCCTTCATTACTTTCTCATTCAAGAATATGTCTGATTACTTACAGGCTTATTCATGGGTTAGACAATATCCAAATTTTACAGATTTTTGATTTATAAAGAACTACTTGCACTTGTTTTTACTTCAGAGAGTGATATTTGCTTTTGGGACACTTTCCAGCATTGCCTCCTTAACCATTACAAATCAGATCTATATTTTTGTGTTTATTGTTATCATTATGGAAATGCTTCATTAAACTGTGAAAGAGACTTTGAGGATAACCATAAAATATCCTTCATTACTTTCTCATTCAAGAATATGTCTGATTACTTACAGGCTTATTCATGGGTTAGACAATATCCAAATTTTACAGATTTTTGATTTATAAAGAACTACTTGCACTTGTTTTTACTTCAGATAGTGATATTTGCTTTTGGGACACTTTCCAGCATTGCCTCCTTAACCATTACAAATCAGATCTATATTTTTGTGTTTATTGTTATCATTATGGAAATGCTTCATTAAACTGTGAAAGAGACTTTGAGGATAACCATAAAATATCCTTCATTACTTTCTCATTCAAGAATATGTCTGATTACTTACAGGCTTATTCATGGGTTAGACAATATCCAAATTTTACAGATTTTTGATTTATAAAGAACTACTTGCACTTGTTTTTACTTCAGAGAGTGATATTTGCTTTTGGGACACTTTCCAGCATTGCCTCCTTAACCATTACAAATCAGATCTATATTTTTGTGTTTATTGTTATCATTATGGAAATGCTTCATTAAACTGTGAAAGAGACTTTGAGGATAACCATAAAATATCCTTCATTACTTTCTCATTCAAGAATATGTCTGATTACTTACAGGCTTATTCATGGGTTAGACAATATCCAAATTTTACAGATTTTTGATTTATAAAGAACTACTTGCACTTGTTTTTACTTCAGATAGTGATATTTGCTTTTGGGACACTTTCCAGCATTGCCTCCTTAACCATTACAAATCAGATCTATATTTTTGTGTTTATTGTTATCATTATGGAAATGCTTCATTAAACTGTGAAAGAGACTTTGAGGATAACCATAAAATATCCTTCATTACTTTCTCATTCAAGAATATGTCTGATTACTTACAGGCTTATTCATGGGTTAGACAATATCCAAATTTTACAGATTTTTGATTTATAAAGAACTACTTGCACTTGTTTTTACTTCAGAGAGTGATATTTGCTTTTGGGACACTTTCCAGCATTGCCTCCTTAACCATTACAAATCAGATCTATATTTTTGTGTTTATTGTTATCATTATGGAAATGCTTCATTAAACTGTGAAAGAGACTTTGAGGATAACCATAAAATATCCTTCATTACTTTCTCATTCAAGAATATGTCTGATTACTTACAGGCTTATTCATGGGTTAGACAATATCCAAATTTTACAGATTTTTGATTTATAAAGAACTACTTGCACTTGTTTTTACTTCAGATAGTGATATTTGCTTTTGGGACACTTTCCAGCATTGCCTCCTTAACCATTACAAATCAGATCTATATTTTTGTGTTTATTGTTATCATTATGGAAATGCTTCATTAAACTGTGAAAGAGACTTTGAGGATAACCATAAAATATCCTTCATTACTTTCTCATTCAAGAATATGTCTGATTACTTACAGGCTTATTCATGGGTTAGACAATATCCAAATTTTACAGATTTTTGATTTATAAAGAACTACTTGCACTTGTTTTTACTTCAGATAGTGATATTTGCTTTTGGGACACTTTCCAGCATTGCCTCCTTAACCATTACAAATCAGATCTATATTTTTGTGTTTATTGTTATCATTATGGAAATGCTTCATTAAACTGTGAAAGAGACTTTGAGGATAACCATAAAATATCCTTCATTACTTTCTCATTCAAGAATATGTCTGATTACTTACAGGCTTATTCATGGGTTAGACAATATCCAAATTTTACAGATTTTTGATTTATAAAGAACTACTTGCACTTGTTTTTACTTCAGATAGTGATATTTGCTTTTGGGACACTTTCCAGCATTGCCTCCTTAACCATTACAAATCAGATCTATATTTTTGTGTTTATTGTTATCATTATGGAAATGCTTCATTAAACTGTGAAAGAGACTTGGAGGATAACCATAAAATATCCTTTATTGCTTTCTCATTCAAGAATATGTCTGATTACTTACAGGCTTATTCATGGGTTAGACAATATTAAAATTTTACAGATTTTTAATTTATAAAGAACTACTTGCACTTGTTTTTACTTCAGAGAGTGATATTTGCTTTTGGGACACTTTCCAGCATTGCCTCCTTAACCATTACAAATCAGATCTATATTTTTGTGTTTATTGTTATCATTATGGAAATGCTTCATTAAACTGTGAAAAAGAGACTTTGAGGATAACCATAAAATATCCTTCATTACTTTCTCATTCAAGAATATGTCTGATTACTTACAGGCTTATTCATGAGTTAGACAATATCCAAATTTTACAGATTTTTGATTTATAAAGAACTACTTGCACTTGTTTTCGATAAAACTGTCTCGTTTTAACTTCAGAAAGTGGTTTTTGGTTTGGGAAACTTTCCAACAGTATTTTATTACAATGTGTATTACTGACAACCTTTATGTTTCTTCAAGAATATCAATTTAACTGTAGGGTTCAATGTTTTTGGGCAAATCTTTTTGGATAATTTCTAACAATGTTTCATCAGAACCTTAAATCCAAATTGTAAGAGCTTTTTTTTTTCTTTTTCTTGGCAATTTCTATCGTATGACCACCATTAACCTCCATACCAACGTTGAATATTGTAGATCAATCTGTTTGAGAGTTTTGCTGACCACATTACATCTTTTAGAATTTTTTTTCTAAGTTAAGTTCAGGATTCTTCAAAATGTCGCAAAAATACATACACACAGTGACCAAGTGCGAAATTTTTACTACAGTATATTACATGTAAGATAGTTGAAAGTAAAAACTTTTTAAAATTCATAAAGATGGAATGATAGCGAAAAGTCATCAGTTGCAGCGATTTCAATTCCCCCAGGGAATGAAAATTCCGATTTTCGAATTCAGTTTTCATTTGAAAGAAGTTAGTACAAACTGCTCAAGCTTTGCTGTGCAGTGCTCTAGCTTTTTTACCTTTGGAAAAAATAAGTATTTGGTCTCTTTAGATTTTGCCAACTCTGGAAGCAGAAATCCCGACCTAAATGCTGATTTTCTTAAATTAAAAAAAAAAAGAGTATTGAGTTAATGATGTAGGTACCCTGCTGTAGCCACTCTATACTGGCTGTTGAATTGGGTGTGAAATGGGCATTTTTGCTCTTTGAATTTGCCATCGCCAAATATTCAATCCCGACTTTCTCTTTGGTGATCTTGAAAGATTGGCATTTAATCATTTTGATTTTGGCGATTTTGTAGATGAAAATTCTGACTTTCGTGTAATATTCGGCGCAAGCTAACAAGTCTGCATGTTTATTATCTTAAGAGATGGAAATATTTTAAATGCTGAAGACAATCAATATTGATTGCCTATTTTGGAAAAATTTGGATTTTCCCCCCTTTTTTTTTGTGCCAAACTCATATGAAAGTTTTGACATTCCAGCAGATTTTGCATAAGGTATCAATTCTACGTTGTTCAATTCTGAACGTTGTTCATCATCTCTGATTGATTAACTTTTTTTTTAATTTTTTTTTTTTAATACTTTTAAACGAATGAGTGCTGAGGGATTTGACAAAAATATCTGTTTTGAGATTGCGATTTTGTAACCCTGAAGTTATTTGGTTATTACATGGGATTTGATTTACATATTATCTTTTGGTCTCAATTATTTTAATTTAGGGATTGTTCCATTATTTATTCTCAAGTTTGTGTTCCTATGAGATCCAAATTAGGTGAAATAGCTATTTCATATTCAGTAAACAATGAAAGGTCACGCATTTGGTGACTAATTTGTTAGTTTATATGACATGGAAGTTTAAGGTATAGAACCTTTCAAAGCACCATTAGTGAGATTTTTCACGAACAAGAAAATTTAACATAATTTGTATTGAAATACCAATTTCCTAGCATTTTATTGAGGCTATTCCTTGTCGCATTTGTTTTGTGGAAATAATGCATTTTTAATAAAGCAGGTAAAAATAAATTTGTCCCATTCAGTTGCGGACAAGTGAAACATTCTATTTTAAGGATTGTCTGATAAAGGACTGATATTTGGTGTCAAAAATACCTTTTATATCATACCTTGAAATACGGAGTCATGCATGCATAATTATATATCAGGCATTGAAAGTAATCTTTTAAGTAAATTAATATGTTGCTTTTTGAATTGATCTTTATATTTGAACATGCTCCGTAACAAGCAGAGTAAATATGTAACAGTTTTCCCCCCCCCCCTCCCCGTCTTTTCTGGGGCGGTGAAGTCTCCAAAATTTTGAAGAGTGTCTTAAAAATTCCTTTAAATACCATCTTCGGCCATATTAATTTTTTTTTTTTTAAATAGCTTTATCTGCCATGGAAACCAACTGAACTTAACTCAATATTCAACAAAATGGACTTCAACTTATGGCTTAAAAGGTTAATTAATGCGTCTGTAAAGACATAATTCTTAAAATACTAAATACCAGAATGTGTTGTTTGCAAATGAGGAAAATTAATGTCAACCATTTCGGAAGTTTTCAAGTGAATATGAAATGGAACCATTATGACTTGCGCGTTTTTAGATAAACAGAACTGGGGTGGATCGTGCTATGTGTACTTCTTACTGTTGATACGAGACATGGAATAATATTGTTAATATCTCGATGCTGAAAGGGACCTATTAGCGCTGAGTTGGCCACAGAACCTGGAAATCAGGGAAATGTCAGAGAGCTTTCCGATTCTGGATTGTGGTGATAATCTTTAATGTTATGGAATAATATAAACTTTTCATTACCGCCAAAACTATTAAAAAATTATCTCTTTGTTCTATTTTATGAGGGTGTCTTCTCATTTGGGGAAATTTTTAAAAAGTTGCCGTAAAATCAGGGAATTTTTTTAAAATGTAAAGCTAAGAAATTATCAGGGATTTTACTTTCCTGAATTTTGTGACCACACAGTGAAAGGGACTTCCTTCCTAAAACTAAGGATTGGATGACAGAGGCAAAAACAAAATAATTCAATGGAAATATCACTACAAAAAATCTTAACAACCAACAAATCAATAATTTTGTTTAAACAATTGCGACTAGTTTTGTGAAGGATATGGAATCATCCATGAAAGCAACGCGATTCACAGAATCCCAGGAGAAAGATATGGCCAGATTTTAATGGATTTGGTGAGGGATGCACTATCTTGAAGTGCTGAGGCCGAATTGCCAAAAGCAGCCACAAACTTATGAATTCAGTGAATATGCAGGCAGAGCCTGTCAGAATCGGACGGAGAGCTCCTGTGATGAACGTGACGTGCTGCCATGCGCCGCTTGCCTATTCGAATTACTAGAACTTCAATTAATCAACGACTTGTCGAGTTCGTTCTCTTTAATTTGGGCAAATGCCTTTTTAAGTTGTTTTCCTATACTTGTTTCCAGGGGGTTGTTAGTCGACCGTCACAACTGGCGGAGAGTGAGGAGATAGAGCGGCAGGTCTAAAGCCACCTAATTGAACATGCATCCTATGCTCGCTGGAGGTTGGACAGCGCTTTGAAGACCAATGGGAATGAACTTTCTCTTTTATTTGTTGATTTAAAAGTGCCACAACAAACTTCGTGATCATGGTGATTTTGCTGCTTGTATAAACCAATGAAAAGAACCAACTTTGTTCTTTAAACTCCTTAAGGTTTTGAGATTCTGAGTTTGGGAAAAAATTATGCTAATGCCGTGAGATAAAGACAAATCCAAACATTTAGAAAGGTATTAATATAAAAAGTTTTGGTGACAGAAGAAATTTAAGTAATTACATATATGCCCTTGCTATGTATCATTAATGTCACTGTCAAATAATATATCATTATAAAAGATTTGTCACACAATCAAATTTAAATAATCATATCACGATCTCTAAACTTGCTATGTAAATGCTGTCATCTGTGTTTCCCACACAATCCATATTCATACAGTCATTACACGATATTTTTGGCCATTATTTTAGAAAGCAGTTTAGTTAAAAGAAATGTCCCAAGTAAACTAGGTATTTTAAATGGTAAGCTTATCTGTTTGTTAAGATTCAGGCTCTTTGGATTGACTGCTAGCACATGTATGTTCATCAGCGAAATATGTGTATATTTGCATCCCAACACTAATTTATATTTATTTATCTCGCAATTTTTGTGGAATTTTTTGGAATAACTCTCTAAAATTCCCATAATTTCAAAATATCAAATCCATCCATTAATAAAACCCCATTGACATTGAAGCCACTTCAGTTAGCTGAGAATCCCCACTCAATACTATTCGTCACATCCTTTCTTCGTCTTTGAATTTAGCAAGAGGGGGAAAATTCTTCCCCTTTTCATGTGAAAATGCGAGTGAAGTAGCTCGAAAGTAACTTCCACAACTTTCTCACCCCATTTAAAATCGATCTAAATCAAGGAACAGACCACAAAACGATAGCCTGCATAGCTGCAAAGGCACGAAGACTCGATGCTCTTCCACTCATTCTAACATGCAAAGCAAGAGAAAGCGCGATGGGATTTACAGTTCACTCGTAACCCAATCACGCAAACTTGCCTGAAGGCCCAAATCACGGACGGACTAGGATTCCACACCACAGTTTCGAAACCGTTGTTATAAGAAAGGTCAACACCTGAGCTGGGGCATCTCACAATCCAAGGTTTTCCAATGCAGCAGTGAGTGAGCTTTGATACTGGAATAAATGTGCCGCGAAACTTACTCTGTTGTTGTGTTCGCCGTTATCCAGTGAGTTTGTGGTAGATACTTAGTGTTTGGTGGTTACGAGGACAACTCCCAATCATACAATCAAAAGAGGCTGCAGTGACGCAAGAGAACTCATATAACTTAAGCTTTGATGATGGTCATTTTAGCATTTGGTATTGGCTACAACATATAAAGTCGAAACATTTAAAATATAAAAGTTGTTTTATATTCATATTAGAATCACAAATTCCTTTCTAATTTTTTAATTTAAAAGACTGAAGTGATAAAAAAGTATTATTTTAACAATAGTTTTTATTCATGTAAGTTTTAGAATGATATTAAATTAATTTCTCTTCCAATAAATTTCAGTAATTTGTGGAATCAGATGATAAGATCACTCTGGCTATTAAATAAAGTTTTAATTGCATTCAACTGATTTTGAAACTTTTTTTTATTTTTATGCCAGTATCAAAAAACAATTATCACTGTATATATATATATATATATTTTTAATTAAAACATTTATGAGTTTGCAAACTTTTTTGAGCCTCCTATTTTATAATCCATATGCAGTCAAATTTGTAAATGGTTATTCAATTTTTGTGTGTGAAATGTTCCATTTAAATTTTGATTATTTAACTAATGTAACTCTGCGTAGTTACAATTTCTTGAATTACTTTTCTTCTAATACAACGAATTAATTTCTTGAATACAACCATCATAAATACAATTTTATGTCAATTGAATAATGTGTGTGGTAGCAGAGAGACATTTTTTGTTTAAAAAAAGATTCATACTGAAATCTTGATAATTTAATATACAAATATCCAATAAGTTATATTGCAAACTTGAATTACTGTTTACTGTATACGGAACATCATAAATGCAATTTTATGTAAATTGAATAATGTGTGTGGTTCAAAAGTGGGCTTTTTTATGTTTACTTCCTTAACAATAAATGTAATTTTTTTTCCAAATGCAGCTGAAATATCACATTTACTATAGTGCCATTTTAATAGGTTCCAATTTTTTTCCTAATGTACTGATTGAGCCCTTAGTACTTAATATCGCGACACTGTCTCAGAAAGTCCTCCAGAAATAGTCTTCGATTGAATGCGATTTTGAATGATTTGTAATTGTGTTCTGGAGGATTTACAACCATGATACCAACTGTCATGAGGATCGAGTAAGAGGAACCTTTACAACGGAATACAAATTGTAATTTAGGAATTCAATTGACTTTTGCCATGATAGAACTAAATAAACAAGTATGGTAGACAAGACTGAAATCAAATAAGCTCTCTCATTATTCAATCATGTACCTCTTTGTAATCATATAGAATCTTCATTAAGGTAATCTTTGCTATGTAAAACGAGTATGATCAGTGTGCTTCCAAATTTTCCACAACTTTTTTTTCCAAATCAAAATGTAATTGCAACGATTTGCCAATGCCGGTTTTTAAACAAGGCAAAGTGTTTTTAAGTTGCTGATCCACCAATTCAAACACCTCCATTGAGTTAGTTTTGTTCTGAACGAAATCTTCTGAATTGATGATGTTCAACGTAAATGTGTTTCGAAATTTCAATCTTATTTTGGAGATCTACTACGGAAACCTCGTAATCTGTATGTGATTTCTAAAGGGTGCTTAATATATATACCATTTCTTATAGGTCCTTAAAAAATTCTTTCCTTTCAAATGATCACTTTAAATCGATGTGCAATTTTTTTTTCTTTTTTCTTTTTCAAATTCGTAGGTTGTCCGCTTTTATTTAGTCACAAGCAAAATCTGAGATGCTCACAGGTTCTAAAAAATTGCTTCTGAGGTACTTAAGAAAGCTATTAGGAACTTCTTATTTTTACTTTACCGACCATTAAAATGTGACTTTGGTAGGTTGAGTGTTTTATGATTTTAAACTTTCTTTATAGCTTTATATAGTACGAGTTTGATCAAAGTTTTTTAGTAATATTTTGGCATTTTGTCGCAGCATAGCTTATGAAGAATTTTTCCTCGAATCCTCCTGAAAGGCAACAATTTCTTTTGTTCTCCCTCCTCTCTTTCTATCCTTCTAAATCAGCACGCGGAGCATTTGGGGCACATAGTTTCGCCCGCATCGGGATGAACGCTGTGTTGGAAGTGGGCGTGGAGTCGAGTTGGGTGGGGGGGGGGGGGGGAAGGGGATGCACGATATTGCGGGATAGACTGACCTCAGTTCGACATGCTTTGTGTCGGCCCTGCGGTGTGGAAATACTCCAGACAGCTGTTGAATTTCCTATGATTCCATTGCAAGCTGACAACATCTTGTTGTCTATGGACAAGAAGAAATACTAATTTAATAGATACATTTCCATGTAATTATACTGAGTTCCTGAGTTGACGTCGCTGACAATGGAATTGGAATGTCTGCCGTGATTCTGGTGGTGGAGGATTCTAAAAAATTACAAACTACTCGGTAAAACTTTTATATATAGTCCAAATACTGCACAAGCGTTTTCTCTTTGGCAACATTCGTTTCATTCTTTTTCAACAACTGGAAAAATTTACCAGGAAGTAAAACAGTAGTATATCAGGGCTTTAAAAGAGAATTATTATGGAATTTAAATCGCATGGAATCGTGAAATTACATTTTCTAAGTCATGGTGATTTACAGATTTTTTTAAAAATTAAATTTTGAAAAATTGTTAGTTTTGAAATTTTAATAAACAGTTAAAAAAAAATTAAATATATATATTTTTTGATAAATTTCTTCATATTTGCATATGGGGTAAAATAGACCAGAAATATTGTGGCACGGCTGGAAACATGCATCTCTCTATCTTTTTTGCCTCCTACCTTTTTCTTAATCTGCTGCTAGTTTAGTGAATGCTGGGAAAGGAGAAGGGAATGAAAATTTAAGAAGGAAGAATTTGTACGACGTTTAAAAACTTCAGTCTGTTCTGGAACAAATTGTCGCTGAGTGTGGCTTATTGTACTAAGGTCAAAATTCGAAATCGATGAAAATATGTTTTTAGGAATTTTTATTTTAATTAGAGTAGATGGAATGAGCTCTCGTTTTTATATTTGTTATTCCCACCTTTAAATAAATAAAGAAGGAAAGTTTTGCAGATGTAAAACAGAACTTCTAGGAAATCATATCCCGTGCAATTTCGTTCAAACGGTACTTCATTCTTTTATACTACACCATTGTATCATTTATTTTTGGTACAATGTTTTTATCATTTATTGTATTAATTGTGCTAATGATCTTTTTTTCCCCTTATTTAATGCTTTTATAAGGTAAGTTACTATTTCATATTTAATACAAATTAGGTCAAAGAAATCATTTCGAATAAATTTAATACCAGGAAATGTCTATTTTTATTGATAAATTTTTTTTACAAGTCTATTACAAGTTTAAAAATGACATGGATAGTTTTGTTGTTTATGTTATTAACCTTTATCCATATGAAGTAACACATCAATTTGATATCCCCACGACAAATCATCTAATGATTTGTTCATTTTTGCAACTTCCACAGAAAACAATTCTACTTTTTGTCAACTTTTCTGGAAGACAAACTGGATTGTGAAACAAAATAAAAGTCATATTTTGCAATCATTATTCATGGATGCCACAGGGATGCAAATGACACACGAGGGGGGAGGGGGGGGGGAGGGTGCAATTTATTATTTTAATTGTAAATCTTTAAAAAAAAATTTTTAAGTAATTGTTACGTTATTAAATTTCTTACCCTTTGAATATTTTTAAACCTATATCATACTTCTATTTCCATTGAATAGTTCTTACTTGGGGTATAATGGAACATCAAGCATTCTTAATGGAGCATAATTTAATGGAGTCTTTTCTCTACATTACATTACTTTTAATTTTCAAAATCCAGAGTGGTGCAAGTGTGGCCCTTGTAGGCACCCATGGCTATGATTTTAAAATTCTGATGATATTATGATACTGTTTAGTCAGACTTTTTATCAATCAATATATTTTCAATGCTCTACTTTCCTTACAATATCGATATTCATAACGATCTTCTTTAAAAACCAGGTTATAACTGTGTTAAAATCGAATTCCTATCGTCTAATTCTTTCGAGTTTATTGTTCATCTTCAAATCCCGTATTTGATACTTAAAAATAGATGTCAAATTTACGAGGCAAATTTCGGGCCCATGAATTTCAACACTCAACGCAATATCCGAAGTGCCTGTTGAATTTTTCAATCTTATCTCAATTTGTACGTCCCAAAATTTTTTTGTATTCTAGTTCTTTGGAGTTATGAGTGAATGGAAGCAAGAGATTTCGGCTGTATTCTGAATCTCTCGGATTTTAAACGACTCCAGAAGTTCATGACCTCTTTTCATTAAAAAAACCCACACCTTTCTGTCGTGATATTCAGTTACTGCAAAACCCTTTTCGGCTCGTTTCAGATTACCAAATAACCTTTCCTTTCTTATAGGTGGCAATTTTAATCCTTGTATTTGAAACCAAATGACATTTTCCAAGAGTTGCCATTTTTACTTGCATCATAAGGAGCGAAATCTCTCGACATTCTATTTCCGCCCGTTTGAAGTCAATCCATTCTGTCCCTTCAGAGTCTGATTTTTTTATTTTATTTTCTCTATTAAATTGTAGTCATTTGCTGTTAATTTCATCAAAATATAACCTAATAATTATTCATTCCAAAATAAACTTTAATGAATCATAACTTTGAATTTGAATTGCACAAATTCCCAGTCAAAGTCAATACAGGTTAGAATTAAGTCTGTGAGAATGTGAATCTGTCGATTTTATAAGAATGATTAAATTGGCTAAGGTAAAACAAAAACAAAATGTACCATGAATGGATCGGAATAAATTTGGATCAGTTGGAAACTTACAACATTCCATTTGTTTTATGCAATTCTCCAATCCTTGATCAAATACTCGGAAGATTTTAAGAAGTCTTTAAATAAATATAGAACTCTGTATGCATGTAACAATTTGTTTTCTAATAGCTTGTTAAAAACAGTTGTTGCACTTGGAATCGCAAATACTAGTTATTATTGAATGGCAGTTTTCTAAAATCTCTAAAAATATTGCTTAGTTGCACAGTAAAATTTCGAAAAAAAATATTATTCAAGTCGTGTCCGTTTCATTCTCACGCGAATGACACGCAATTTGGTTAGCAGAATAAGTAATGCATTTGGTGTAAGTGTTCTTTGACGAGTTCATCTTCCAAGTTCCATTTGACGATCTTGTGCTTTGAAGGAGTTCTCTTCCCTTGAGCATCTTCCATAATGACTGTTTCTTCTCCTCTGTTTCACTTACAAGAAGGGATAGTGTAATATTTATCGAAAAATATCTTGCCAATTTCGACATTTCGGCGTGATTTTAATAAAAAATATATATAAAAAAAGGGTAAATTGCACCAATCCATCGCAAATATAAACGCAGTGACCAGTATTAAGTGTAATTGATAACTGTCCCATGTTAAACACTCCTAGTTTATTTGATAATCTACCACTCTATAATTTTCATTGAGAAAATGTGCAGACGATTTCACCTCGCTGCTGGCGAAAAATATTCGTATTTGTCAAAAGTGAGCCAAGTTGTTGATAATATTACGTAACTAACGTATTTTTTGCTAACTTAGGTCACTAAAAAAAAAAAAAAAAAAAAAAAAAAAAAAAAAAAAAAAAAAAAAAAAAAAAAGCGAATATTTTTCGCCAGCGAGTTGAAATTGTCTGAACCCTTCCTTATTGAAAATTATCGAGTGGTGGGTTTCCTAATAAAAAAGAATTCTCATTATTTGGCAAGTTATGACGTATTTGGTAATCATATTTAGTTCAACTCATTCCGAGTTAATTTTTGTAGAGTTTCGGCCATGTTTTCTCTTCAGAAATCAGTCAGACCAGTATAGATTCATAGTCTATTGACATTTCTCTACGTACTGTAAAAAAAAAAAGTCAAAATGATGTTCAATTAACTAAGATATTCAAGGTACCTAAACGCAGTCATCTCTCTGACTGACTCGTTGAGCAGCAGTTCCTAATCTTTCTAGTTGTGCGGACCATTCATTTTGTAAATTTTTTTTAAGGCACACTAGCTAATAGAATATCTGCCACTCAGTGTGCGTGTTAGTTTATACTGTACAAGAAGGATTAAAAAATAATTTATAAAGGACTTCACTTAGCTTTCATAAGTAAAAAAAAAAAAGTGGTCAAAATTAAGAAAAAAACTTCATTGAGATTGTGAGCCATGCTGTTGAATTCACTCTTTAAACCATCAATGAATACAATCGAATACGAGTGGCCTGATCATACGTATTTCTACCCCTGACGCTCCTATATTTATCTTGGCTTAGACTTATTACCCGTGATTGGCCCGTGGACCGCCGCTGTGGGGGGGATTTGTCGTGAAGTTTCCGAGTGTGAAATGGTTTTACTCTTCCGCAAGTTCACATCACCACGTTTTTTCAACTTGCCTGCTACCAAACTGCATTGTTTTTATTCTAATTTGAGTAAAATATCGTAAAAACGGGTCGAATGTTTTTTTTTTTTTTTTTAATTTTTTTTATAGTTTTTCTGTTTTAAAATAATCTCTAGATGGAATTTTTGCAAGGTAATGGTGTCATTTCAAGGCTCGAGAGTTATTTTATTAGTTTCAAGTACTATTTTGTTCTAAAAATAAATTTGAATATTTGAAACTCATTATCTAAAAAATTGTATTTTTGGCACGTGAAACTTCATTTAAACAGTGATAACTGAAGTTTGATATATTTTTGAAATAGCAAAATTTTCTTCAAGCAAAACAGACTCTTACTAAAAATATTTACATACTATTAAAATAAGAAACTCACCTACCTCAAAAGTATTCCTACTTCTCGAAAAAATGAAATGTGTCAAAGATTTATTCCTCTAAACTCTTTCTAACAATATGTTATTCGTTCAATACGGAGGAAAAACAAAATGTCATATCATTTGAACAATTCTGACAGTAGACGTTTAATTTTTTAAAACTTTTGTTCAAAAGAACATTATGTAATGGTAACATACACACAGCCAAATATTAAAAACAAACCAATTGCAAGTATACAATTCGATTTAAAAGCCCTGTATCAAATTTGAAACTTAGGGTATATTTAAAGGTTAACACTAGAGACAACATCTCCCAACACCCGCGGAGAGTGATATATATATATACCGTGAATGCGGGCTACTTTGGCCCTAGGGTCCTTCTTTGGCCCAAACTGAGAAAAAAATATAAAGTTCTCTGCTAACCTTCAGGAAGAAGTTTTTAAATTGATTTAGACAGTTTCTGCTATGGATGCTGTTCCATAGCGGAAACTGTCGAATTCAATTTAAAAACTGCTTCCTGAAGGTTAGCAGAGAAAATATTAGTTTTAATTATTATAGATAATTTATAAATTTAACAAGGAAGCAAAATTTCAATGAAATGAATCATACCACAAAAGAAAAAGTGGAATAATCTAATACAATCGCGAACTGTACCTAAAGTGTTCATGGATTGATGTTTGGAAACAAATCCCAAGTCGTCTCTGATTGGCGCACTTCCCGCGTCTTCCGGTTACTCACTTCCGGCAGAGTCTCTCCGTTTGTTTCAATGCATTTGTCATTTCGATTCAAGGATTGTTTTGCTTTTAAAAACTCAAATGAGCAGCAACTATTTAAAAAAATTAGAGCTTTTAGCTCAGATGAGATACAAAGAGAAATTTATTATAGATGAAGGGATCGATTTATCCAATCCATTGGATGTTTTTTTTTTTAAAGCAAACTGTCTGTTGATGATTCCAGACATTGGCGAGAAGTCTCGTTTGGATACGTTTATATGTACCAAATTTTGTTTTAGATACCCAATTTGATGAAATAAAGATTTTTTTTCCTCAAAAGTTTCAGCTCATGCAATATAATTTTACATTTTCAGATATAATATATTTACTACTAGTTGAATACCCGTGCTTAGCTACTAAATTTTAACAAGTGCAATATTTTAACTTGCTGTGAGGCCTCGCGTTGCGGAAATCTGTCATTCGTATATAGGTTCCAGTTTTGGGCACTTCGCTCGCAGGAAGGTTCATCGTTACGCAAAATCAAGCTCGCTTCGTTCGCTGAAAAGTTCAATGACACATAAACACAGGCTTTTACTTCACTCGTTAAAAGGTTCATTGCTATGCAAGCATAGGCTCGCTTTGCTCGATGAAAGGTTCATTGTTGCGTAAGCATAAGCTCGCTTCACTCACTAAAATCTAATTGCTACGTAATATTGGAAGCCTCTCCCTTGTCAAGAAAAAAAAATCGTTTTGTGAAATATTTGTTAAGAACAAAAAAAAAAAAAAATTCTGTTTTATAAAAATCCAATTAGAAGGCCACAACTACTTATGTTGAACATTTCAAAGCTGTAGCCCTATTTGAAATTGTTTTGTAAAATTTATATTAATTATTTAAAAAACTTAATTAATAACGAACTAACCAAAAATTTAAAATTTTGTTTTTCGAAAGTCCAAAAAGTCCAATTAGCAGACCAAAACTACTTATGTTGAAAATTTTAGAGATGTAGCCCTATTAAAAATCGTCCTCATCTTTCAGAAATCTGTGGCTTTTAATCTGCGAAACATTATTTGTTCCAGTTTTCATACCACATTGCGGAACGAAGCAACATCACCCGTACTTCCTTCTTGAATACACTTTATTCATTATGATTAAAATTTTTAACTATGGTAAACAGTAAGACTGAAAAAGACACAGTTTGTATGCACAAACACGGAGATCAAACAACAACCGGAAGTATCGAAAAGTCTCTGTGGTCTCGTCCGGTTTACAGCGCCATCTATGCACAGCTTCTCACTTCAAGTCATGAATAGACAACCCAATATTGTTCGAGTGAATAAATCCTATCGAATTAGATGGCTGGGACACATATATACAGATATGATGAAACAAACTCAACTAGAAAATTGGCCTTCTCTAAAGTTGAAGGAGTTAGAAAAAGAGGAAGACCTCGCTCTAGATCAGCGTTTGCCAATAATTTATTGAAACGGGCAGCATGACTTATGTTGGAACTTTCCGCGGGCCTCAGATTTACCGAATACGCCAATGAATAAAATGCTTTACTACAAATCTTCAATGTTAGAAATGTGATAATTACTAAAGATTCAACAATATAAAACAATTTTGAAAACTGAAACAATAGTTTAACTTTTTTATATTAATAATATAACAATTGATATTTGATTCTTGTTTCAAATAATTAAAAAAATAATTGTCTTTACATCATAAATAAAAGTCGTACAAGAAGTTAATCTTTAGTGACAATACACTGCAAAAAAAATCCCGTCAAATTTACGGTTTTAAACTGGCAGCTGGGTCGCCAGTTTAAAACCGTAAAAAATACGGAAACATTCCGTATTAAATACGGTTTTGACTGATTGCAACGGTTTTTCCCCGTAAAATGAAAGGAAACTTTCAGTAATAATTACTGTCATTCCATATAAGATACAGTTTTCTCCCGTAAAATAAACGGAAACTTTTCGTATTAAAAACGGTTATTGACTGCTTGCTAACGTTTATCCCCCGTAAAATAAACGTAAACTTTCCGTATTAAATACGGTAATTTCATACAAAATAATTTATTCCCGTAAAATAAATTAAAATTTCCCGTATTAAGTACGAGGATTCCATACAAAATGCAATTCCCACCCGTAAAATAAACACCTCAATTACACAAAAAGTTCATTGTATATAAACAGCCTATATAGCCCTGTCCAACGTATTGTAAATATATATAAAAAACATATTTCCTTAAAAGTAAACTTTACTTCAACACAAAAATTAGATGAACCATGGAAGACTGTTTAAGCCTGTTGAACACTTGTGACCATAAGATGGTGGGATACATTAGTTTTTCCTTCTTGGTGACTGAGCCTTTGTCTGGATTCATACCCAGAAGCACCTGTGATAATCATCAAAATTAAGTTTTTAATATAAATCCTTTATATGCATTTTCAACTTTTATGTGCAATTACAACCAGTGTTTAAGCTTTTTAAATGCCACTAGCATAGCTCTGTTACAATACTACTGTCCTAGTTAGCATTCACAAAAGCAAAACTATTTTTAAAACAAACCTCAAATAGTAAATGCAATAAACACTTATATGTAAATGATAGCAGATTATCAAAACTACTATTACAGGGTGGCCACAAAATTTACGAAAAAAAGTTCCCCGATTTCCATGATGGATTTCTAAAAATATTCAATGATTTTACGGCAAACTTTTCATCCAATTTCCCCAACTTATTCAGAAGTGTAGATATCCTGATCAAATAGAACATGTATGCTAAAGAGATAGCGTGCAAACTTTTTTAAAAATAGTTTTGGCGGTAATGAAAAGTTAAAATTATTCCGAAACATTAAATTTTCAACGATTACCGCCACAATTCTCTGGGTAAATGGCGCCAAAATGTGGATGAATAGGGAAACATGCCTTCAGAACAAAGAACATTTCCCTGATTTCAGTGAAATTTAAAAAAAATCCCTGATTTTTTTCAGACTGAGAAAGTTCCCTGATATTTCCCTGATTTCCATGTTTTCCCGGTTCTGTGTATTAGTGTCTCCCTTTGAAAATACATTAGCCTTGTCAATCCTAAGGCAAATCTCAAATCCTCAATTTTCAAAATTGAACCTCAATTTCTTGCCTAGGATCATAAAAGTCATCACCCGATTTCATTCTGATCAAATAATTTGCTTATAAAATGGTACTTTAGCACTCAAAATCGAAGTAATGTAAAGTAAAAATACGGCTTAAAAACAGTTCCTGAGCGCTTTCCTTTCAAAATTTCAATTTCTCATATACCATATCAAACATAATTTGTTTGCAAAATTTTGAACTTAGTTTGATTTATAAAGTGTTTTTGATTAAGAAAATGTAATTTGAAACAATTTGTTAAAAATGAAATTTTCCATTCAATACCCTCGAAATTGAAAAATTTCACGATTTTTAAAAAATTGAATTTTTGATTTTTAGAATACTGTTTTTTTATTTAAAATTTGGTACAAGAATGCCTATAAAAATATATCCAACTTAAAATAACACTTTGAAAGCATTTGAGCCATTTTCTCGAAAATACAATTCCCCTTTAAAACACATGGGGGACTTTTCAATGAATTATTGTCCAAAAAGTAAAATTTTCTAAATTTTTTCCCGTTTGAGAAATTGAAGTTAATATGTAGGAGCATCTTTAATTCCAATTTTATAACACTCACTAAATAAGAAGTGGGTCTAAAGATGGTCCAAAAAAGGGCACTTTCAAAAAAATTCATTTTTTATTTTCCCCATGTTAATCGTAAGGAAAATTTCATATTTCAAAATTTTCAAAATTTTACAATCTTTTTGCAACTAGGGTAACCGAAATCATCACTCGAATCGATTTCCACTTTCAAATCGTCATTAAAGTGAAATTTTACTACTCAAAACCTAGTTATTGCAGAAAAATACATTTAGGTTTTGACAGAAACAACGGTCACAGTTAAAAACCATGGCCAATTAAAACATTTCTGAACTTCACATTTTCGTCATCACACGAGTAAGGTCTCGTAGGTTAATTTTTTTTTTTGTCATAATATAAGAACTGAAATGAACAGTTTTAATAAGCTTATGTACACTTTTTGATTTTTTTTTTTTTACTGTTTTGGATGTAAAACATTTGATTTTTGATATAATTCATTATTATTGACCTATTCTTTCTTCAAATATTTCTTTATTATGAAAGATTGATGAACTTTTTTAAAACTGAAATGTCAAAGAATAGAAAATTATTTTTCCTTTTTTCTTCTAATTTGGAAGTTTCTGAAACATGAATTTTTTAATTAATAATTATCTTTATTATTATTAATATTTTGTGATTCGATTTCTTTAGTCATGGAAAATTATTTGCTTCATGTTTGAAAAGTCATAGATTTGTGAAATTTTATTTTGGCAGAAACCCTGCACATAACTTATTGATTTTTGATGAAACCTTAAATATTTTAAAATTACTCTGCAATTCAAACAGTATTAGTAGAATTGCAATTTTGGTATAGATTTAAAAAAATATATATATATATTTAAGACAATGTATGTTTATCAATTTACTATTGGAGTCGGACTGACAAAGTTTTAATCATATAAAAAATTTAATTTTTAAAAACGAAATTTAGTTTTTTTAAATGTAAAATTTAATTTTTTTTATTTGTAATATTTTCTGAGCCTGAGCATATTTTCATGCAGTCATGCTGGTTCTTTTTAAAACTAATTAAAAAATGTGTTTGAAAAATTCTGTTGCTCAAAATATTTAATATAAAGCAAGTGTTATTTTGTAATTGTATTTTTTTTTTTTTAATTGGTTGGACTAAAATTTATATAATAAGAAATCGACTTTATATGTTGTAGCCAATACCAACTACTAAAATGGCCACCATCAAAGCTCAAGTTTCAATAATATGATTTCTTTTGCATCACTGCAGTCTCTTTTGATTGGATGACTGGGAACTGTCCTCGTAACCACCAACACCAAGTCTCTACCACAATCTCACAGGGCACCGACGAATGGAACAACAGAGTATGCTTCACAACACATCCATTCCAGCATCAAAGCTCACTGACTGCTGCATTGGAGAAGCTTGGATTGTGAGATGCCCCAGCTCAGGTGTTGACCCTTCTTCCAACAACAGTCTCGAAACTGTGGAACGGAATCCTCGTTCGTCCGTGTTTTGGACCTTCGGGTAAGTTTGCGTGATTGGGTTATGAGTGAACTGTAAATCTCATAGCGCTTTCTCTTGCTTTGCGTGTTAGAATGAGTGGAAGAGCATCGAGTCTTCATGCCTTTGCAGCTTTGTGGACTATCGTTTTGTGGTCTGCTCCTTGATATAGATCGATTTAAGATGGGGTGAGAAAGTTGAGGAAGGTTATTTTCATGTATTTCGAGTTACTTCACTCGCAATTTCACATGAAAAGGGGAAGAATTTTCCTCCTCTTGTTAAATTCAAAGATGAAGGTAGGAAGAGACGAATAGCATTGAGGGAGGGATTCTCTGCAAATTGAAGTAGCTTCAATGTCAATGTGGTTGTAAATAATTGGGTACTTTAAGTAATTTTTTTTATTTTTTATTTTTAAGAGTGTTTGGAAAGAGTGTTTTGTACTGCTAAAACTAACACCCTGGCAACTTGACAGTAAACCTGACAAAACTGGCATATGAGTATTCTGTCTGTATCAGTGGCTTGTGGTGAAATTTTTTTTAAAGGAAACAACATAAATGAATGTAACAACATTAGTCTCAGTCTGTTCCATTAGTCTTGGTTTGCTACTTGCTGTACTCATAGGTGGGCAGCCCTCCAGTTTGAAAACAATACCAAATGTGTTACCCTTTTAGTTTTTTTTTCATTTGTAAGAAATGCTTAAAAAAGCTTAAAAAATTACGTTTAAATATGGATTTAATGTTTAAAGAAACTTGCTCACGATTGAAATTGGGGGAAAAAAATGTAATTTCCCTGCACAAGGAAATTTAAAAAAGCATTAATAATTGCGATCGTTGTTGTAGTACAGCCAATAGAAAACTTGGAACATATTCGAAGAAATACTTGACTAGCTCAATCCTAAAGACTTTCAAGCAAAACATTTTCATCCGATATAAAAACACGGTAGCAACAAGTGGTTTCTAATAAATAAATTTGAAGCAAAAATAATTTATGTTTTTCATATTCTATTAATAAAAAAAAAAGAACCTATTCCATCAATGATGGCTGCCAAAGCAATTCAAGCATATTCTAAAATTGACATTTTTTACGTGAATTCTAACCTTATACTTGTCATTAAAATAGTACTGAAAATAAATTAGTACAATTTTCCCCCAATAAAATTAACTCAGTGTGTCAAAACCTTAAGGAGTTTAAAGAACAAAGTTGGCTCTTTTTCATTGGCTTATATGAGCAGCAAACTTATCATGTTCACGAAGTTCGCTGTGGCACTTTTCAATCAACAAGTAAAAGAGAAAGTTCATTCCCATTAATCTTCTAAGCGCTGTCCAATTTCCAGCGAGCACAGGATGCATGTTCAATTAGGTGGCTTAGACTTGTCGCTCTATCTCCCCACTCTCCGCCAGTTGTGACGGTTGACTAACAACACCTTGGAAACAGGTATAGGAAAACAACTTTAAGGTATTTCCCCAAATTAAAGAGAACTAACTCAACTAGGCGCTGATTAATTGATAAAGTTCTAGTAATTCGAGGTGGCAGGCGTCGCATGTCGTCACATCACGTTCATCCCAGGAGCTCTTGTATCCGGTTGTGACAAGGCTCTGCAGCTATTCACGGACTTCACAGGTTTGTAGCTGCTTTTGGCAGTTCGTCCCCATCACGGTTCTGGGTTAATGTAACCCTTCACCAAATTCATAGAAATCTGGTTCTTTCTCCTGAGGTGTTTGAAAAGTGGTTCTTTCGCGGATCATTTCACATGCTTCAGAAAATTAGTTCTAAGCGTTCAAACAAAATTGTTGCATATTAGCTCTTAAAACTTTCGAAAACGTTTGATTTTTTGCGTAATTCAATCGTTCAGTGTGAGAGTTTTATAGAAAGGATTTCCCTTTCATTTAACAAATAACACTGTTACATATCTTTTTTTTAACCGTATTAAATGCATCTCGTACAATCCATCCCGCAATTGTATAGCTTAAGTGCAACCCTTAGCTAAAACTTATCAATCACCAGTGCATATGTTTATATCAGTGGTTCTTTTTCTACAAACTCAGTTTATTCAATAAACTAAAGAATTATATTTTTAGATATGTTATTACATTAAATAAAAGAATTTATATTGGCGATGTAAATGGCAGTTAACTTTAACAATTACACATGCAAGTAAATGAAATTGCAAAAGAGGAAAAGGTTGTGATTATTGGGGGGAAAAAAAAGTATGAAAGAAAAATCTGCAATATTTATATTCTGTTGGTTTTTGTCTAAACGTAATTGAGTAGATTTTATTTATGTGCATGATTTTTATATGGTGAGATTTCGTTTCGGTATTTTGCCGACCAAACGGTATAGTGGTTAGCGTGCTGGCTTCTAGACCGCGAGGTTGCGGGTTCGAGTCCCGTGTTGGCATGGATGTTTGTAAATGTATGTTGGTTTGTTAAATGACGAAATGTTTCGGCGCATTATAGCCCTCGTGTTGCTGACGGCGCCAGATAATCTGAATACAACCAACGTTTCGGTATTTTTCTAAACGTGATGCGTTTCTTCACACTTGTTCCTCTTATCAATACTGTTTTTCAAGATGTTTTCGAATATTTTCCATTGGAACGAGATCCGGACTATTTCTGTGTCACGTCATTGGCTCTAATGGATAATTTTCATTTGTATAGAAAACAATTTTTGATCTAACTTCGATAAAATTTTTGACATTGTCATAATGAAAACTGAAACCAGAGGAATACTTCCTCAAAATTAGGAATAAATAAAATTCTCTAAAATTTCTATATGTGTATATCAGTATACAGAATTTTTTTGCCCCACTTCTTCAAATGACATGCGACTATATTAAGAACATTATCATTGAAAGATTGTTTTAGTTTTCATGCATGATCTTTTAATTTTTCATCAGCTTTTCTCATCATAAAGGTTCTAAAATCATCCACTGATCCAAGACAAATTCGAGATTCGACTTTAAAAGTAACTCTTTTTCAATCACCAAAACCCTAACTTTCATGCTCTGGCCTTGCATGCCAAAGGTGCTGGGTTCGAATCCTGGGTTAGACACGGATGCTTTTTGTTGTTAGGAATCAGCATTAAGCTCTAACCCATCTTCAATGGTCGAATGCTTTCTTGATGATATCGAGCCTACCTGATGACTGTGGGGTTAGAGCTCTGGTCTAGCATGCCTAAAGTGCCGGGTTCGAATCCTGGGTTAGGCATGGATAATCGTTGTGGTTCGGAATCCATTTTAAGCTGTAGTACCCGGCCTGATTAGCCGTTATTGTGCACAAAAATAGGTCGTTCAACGTACAAACAAACCAAACCAAACCTTGATGAAATCGAGAATCGGGAACTTTTCAATTTTGAGACTTAATTTACTTGCTTGTGTAATAGTCAAAAGTTAAATGTAGTTCATGTTATTAACCTTTAACTGCTGTAAGCGGTCTGACAGACCGCGAGTCATTTTTTGTGGAATACTTCCACCCCTTAAAATCTCGCATCTTTGATTTTTATATTAATTTTTCTGATAGTATGTTTCTTAAACTTTAAACTGATGTTCACCAATTTGTTTGGCGCAGTATGGACCATGTGTAGCTCTTGCGCAAAAAACCTCAAAACACCCAACCACAGTAGTTAAAGGTTAATATAAAATCTTTTAGTAAATGTATCATATTTTATACTGCGACGCAAAGGTTTAGACAGTGAGCAAATTCACACAAATTTCAAATTTAATTTATTTCCTTAATAAAGTTTCACTTTATAATCTTATTTAAAGATTTGAATTATATTTCTCTTATGCTAATTATGCTTGTTTGATCAATTTTTCTAATTTTTTCTACGTATGAAAGCTTTCATGTTTTAACTATTTTATTAAGTGGAACTAACCGTTGGTTCTGCGCAGCATGGCCCTTGTGTTGCCTTTGGGCCAGCAAACCCTAACAAACCAACCAACCAATACAGTTTCAGTGCAATATGCTATGCATACCTAATAATATTTACTAAAATAAAACTTAATTGTGCTTGTGTTACAAATTGTAAATTGGTGCAAAACCATATTAACATTGTTTCAAAAGTTTAGACACAAATTAAATTGAAATAAACACGATTTAAAAACTTAATTGTGTATCCATTCTTGTTGATTAGTTCTTATACCAACAAGTTTCTATTGAAGAAACTAAATCCTGCATAATTTGGGACTCGGATTTCGAACTGTATTTCCTTTAAAGATATCTTGAGTACAATTGCAGGGGCCGCATTCATGACTTGAAATTCCTAATATTCCTTCAATTTTTGTTTCATTTAAAAGTTCTTAAACTTAAATTTTTCGTTAATTCCTAAAAAGAATTATGAACACCCAATCTTCCCGATTTTCCTCCAAAACTCGAGAAAAAAACTCTTCATTCCTCCGAAAGAAAATAATTTCTGCAATTTTAGTTATTAAAATTTTAAATATTAACTAACTATTACTATTGTATTACTATTGTAGCAAAACCCATATTAATTTAAGTTTTAAAGTTGTAGCAATATTCTTTTTGACGTACTTTGAATATTGCTTAAAAATTAAATAAGTGAATTTAATTAACTTTGTATGTTTGTCGTTTGTTAATTAACTTTCGTTTTGCTAAAAATTAATTTGCCATTAATTTTTTATTAAATGGCAGTTTTTTACCTGTATTGAAACAAGCTTTGCAAATATTATGTTTGTGAAAGGAGTTTCTATCAGCTTTTAAAGAAATATCCCTAAAGTTTTTTAAAGTATCCACAAAATTTATACCTAAATATTTAGAGAAACTTACTGCGTTCCCTGCTTCCGACTTGAAAGGTCATACTATGCGTAAATTGCGTTTTCCCGATCAGCCGCATACCGCAGTTCGACTTTCCGGGTCGCGAGGTCACACTATACATAGCTGGAATTTTCCTGGTCTGCCGAGTACTGCAGTTCGGCTTTCTGGGTCGCGAGGTCACTTTACACGTAGCTGCAATTTTCCCGGTCAGCTGAGTACCGAAATTTGGCTTTCCGGGTCGCGAGGTCACACTAAACGTAGATTGACTCTTCCCGGTCAGCCGAGTACCGCAGTTCGGCTTTCTGGGTCGCGAGGTCACTTTACACGTAGCTGCAATTTTCCTGGTCAGCTGAGTACCGCAGTTTGGCTTTCCGGGTCGCGAGGGCACACTATACGTAGATTGAATCTTCCCGGTCAGCCGAGTACCGCAGTTCGGCTTTCTGGGTCGCGAGGTCACTTTACACGTAGCTGCAATTTTCCTGGTCAGCCGAGTACCGCAGTTTAACTTTCCGTGTCGCGAGGTCACACTAAACGTAGATTGAATCTTCCCGGTCAGCCGAGTATCGCAGCTCGGCTTTCTGGGTCGCGAGGTCACTTTACACGTAGCTGCAATTTTCCTGGTCAGCTGAGTACCGCAGTTTGGCTTTCCGGGTCGCGAGGACACACTATACGTAGATTGAATCTTCCCGGTCAGCCGAGTACCGCAGTTCGGCTTTCTGATTCGCGAGGTCACTTTACACGTAGCTGCAATTTTCCTGGTCAGCCGAGTACAGCAGTTTGGCTTTCCGTATCGCGAGGTCACACTAAACGTAGATTGAATCTTCCCGGTCAGCCGAGCAACGCAGCTCGGCTTCCTGGGTCGCGAGGTCACTTTACACGTAGCAGCAATTTTCCTGGTCAGCAGAGTACCGCAGTTTGGCTTTCCGGGTCGCGAGGGCACACTATACGTAGATTGAATCTTCCCGGTCAGCCGAGTACCGCAGTTCGGCTTTCTGGGTCGCGAGGTCACTTTACACATAGCTGGGATTTTTCCGGTCAGCCGAGGACCGACATTCGCAGTATTCACATTCACCCTAAAATTTTTAACATTCCTTAAATTTGTGTTTCTCTCTAAAATTCTTGGAATCGTATTTAAATTTTTCGTAAGAAGAATTAAAAACTTTCCGATCAAAGAATTTCCCGACTTTTGTATTCCGTGAACAAATTCCAAGAGTCCTCCCAAGTAAAATAGTTTATGAAGTTTTAATTATTTGATTTTGAATTGTTTTAATTTGATTTTGAACAAACTATTTTAAATTTTAGCTAAATTCATGTTAATTTTAGTTTTTAAGTTAAAGCAGTTTTTTTTTTTTTTTTCAAGTACTTTGAATGTTGTTTAAAAATTAAATAAGTGGATTATATTAAATTAATATATTTGTCAAAATAGTATAATTAATTATATAACTGGTTTTACTAAAAAGTAGTTTGAAGTTAATTTTTTTAAATTGCCATTTCTTTGCAAAGAATAAGTTTGTGTTAGGAGCTTCTGTCAGCTTTTAAAGAAATATCCCAAAATTTTTTGTAATTATTCATTATAAAAAAATTTCAAAAAAATTCCCTAAAATGTTCCTAAAATATTTTGGAATTATCCTTAAAGTTCCTACCTAAGTAATTTAGAAAACTTACTGCTACGACCCCTGCATTTGCAAAAGAGTCTTGTCTACCTTTGCTGTAATTTCAAACTACAAATTTACTCGAAGATTATCTTTTGGAATAAAGTCTGGGCTACACTCTGGCCAATCGAGAACATTTATACACTGAAAATTAAACCAGACTTTTGTATTGTTTGCAGTAAGTACCGAAACATTGTTTTGTTCAATTTCGGACCACCTAGAAGTTCAGCGACTAACTCAAGGTTATCCACCAATGTCTTTGTGTAATGTTTTGTTGTTTAGTGACCACTGAAAAAGTGCAGAGACACTTGTCCGTTGTAGTAAAAGGCTGCCTAAATTATCACCAATGTGTTCGAAAAAAGAAAAAAAAATATTTATGCTGAGATTCTATGCTTTAGCCCTGTCAGTATGATGCTCTGCCATCTTGACCATCCAAATTTCCCTTTTTTTCTCCATCGCTAAAAATCAATGGTCGGCATTTCTGTCCATATGAGATATGATTGTATAGGTTTATGGGTAGATTTGATTTGTGAGTTACAATGTATCTTCAGAGATGATTTCCTTTTCATTTTGTAACGAACCATTTTTCCTGTTTCCAAAAGTCATCTACAAATCGTATCCTTTGTACTGAAAGTCCTGAAGATCTTGGAACTTCACAAACAATCATTTGTCAGGCACTCGCCAGTCTTAGATCTCACAAACAATTGTTTGCTGGGCACTCGCCAGTCTTAAGATCTCACGAATAATCGTTTGCTGGGCACTCTCCAGTCTTAAGAGCTCACGAACAATCGTTTGTTGAGCGCTAGCCTATCTTTAGATCTCAAGAACAATAGTTTGCTGGCCACTCTCTAGTCTCCATTGGAAGCAATTCGATAAATTGATTTCTTTGGTCGAATAATAATAACTGAAATTTTCAAAGCTAGCTTAACTTCAGCCTTCAACTGCCAAATCTTCGTAACCTTACTTTCTGGAATTCATTTACCTCGCTGCATGTAGACTATACAAAGCATTTTTGTTTGAAGCATTTGGAAGTCTGTGACGTCATCGTGAACTTTTATATTGTGTCTAAATTTTTGCCACAAGAGCATTTCTGATTTTACCCCAAAAATTAATATTATAGCCAATCAAACAATCGTGTTTTGATTATAGTATGCTAAAAGAGTGAGTATGTTTAAAAACTTATAATTTTTACTATCACAATTCTAAATTTTGTAGTCTAATGTCTTCATTGTCTAAATTTTTGTGTCATGGCATATTGGCAATAACTACATTTTGGTATTAATTTTTTTTTTCAAGTGCATCAATTAACCTTCTACGTCTTAAATTGAAATTTTTTGGATGACTTTTTAATAAAGCATAATTTTTAAATCCTCTATGTTAACTTCGTTTTTAGATGTGTGTCGGTGGTGGCAAATCTTTGAATGGATGATTAATGCGTTTGCCCTCATCTAATGGAGCTGAAATCGTTATTGATGGCAATGCATTTTATCATTGCAATGGTTTATAGTAAAACATTTTATGTTCTTTATTCTGATTTTGAAAGATTTTCCAGATATTGTTTTTTTAGTTCAAAACTCAAACAGCTTTCTTGTTTCATAGAGAAGTTGAGAATAACGCATCATCTTTTATCGAAAATTACTTTTATGTTACAATCAGTAATTGGTTTCTATGATAAATACATTTATGGTATGTATTTCACAAACCAATTTATCTTTTTTTTTACTCGAGGTTCAACAGTTCCTCTTCCATTGGATTCACCAACAAATGTCGTAATGCCTAGTTGTTAATAAAATAGTTGCTTTGCCCTGGAACTAATACTCTATCCGTTTGATTCCCTCTGGTCAAAATCTCTCAAATCTTCAGATGCATTACATATTCGACTGTTTAGCTCTTTGCATGTCAACAGAAGAATGTCTTATATTACCAGTTTCATCTACTTTTTGTTATTATATCTCAAATATTTTGTGGTCTGAATGATTACTTGAATACACTGTTATGCACTCTCCTTGAAGTTTACACTCTTCAAACCTCAGCATCACTTTCTGATAGCAGTAAGCTCAACAATTAAACTCAACTCTCTTTACAAGAAATTGCACATTGCCAAAAAAATGCTTTTCTTTTTGATTTTCCACATTACAGTATAAAACCGTGACTGAATTTTATCTCCTATAGAAGATGCTTAGCTACTATTTAGTTTATCTTACCTATGTCAGTGGTAAAAATTTTATTGTTGTTCAGTGTCTCAGTTAATGAATTCAAATGCTTTTATAATGACAATAAACATAAGATTATCTATCTCATAGGTTCCATTCTTCTAATTGGTTTCTAACTGGTGCCAGTTAGAACCGTTCATTGATTTCCGTACTTCTAAGGGTGAGTTTGGATGGTGGTTTCATGTTTGCAGGTGTAGTTTTTGCAGCATCCGCTGTAGTCCGACTTGTTAGTATGTTTATTAACAAGCGGATCATAAATTGTATGATTCAAAGTTTATACTAATTGGTACTTAAAGATGTCCCACTTTTATTCATTCTCCAAATGGTAAATTTAGATGGTGGGTAAATATTTACCTTCATATTCAAGTGGTGTTTTTTAATTCCTGCTTCATATGTTGCGGGTTTAGTTTTTCCTGCATCCACTGTAGGGCACAGTTCTTTTCCCATTATCAGCAATTTTGTCTCTTTCTCAGTTTAATGAATTAAAAAATTAAAAGCGATTTAGCTCATATGTGTACCATGTTTGTCTGTTATCTGAGTAACAAGTGACTCATAAATTGTATTATTCAAAATTTATACTAATTGGTACTTAAAGGTGTCCCAGTTTTATTCATATTTCAAAATGTGAATTTAGATGGTAGATAAAGATTTACCTTCATATTCGAGTAGCGTTTTTTAATAGCTGCTTCATATGTTGCTGGTTTAGTTTTTTCTCCAACCATTGTAGGACACAGTTCTTTTCCCATCATCAGCAATTTTGTCTCTTTCTCAGTTTAATGAATTAAAAAATTAAAAGCGATTTAGCTCATATGTGTACCATGTTTATCTGTTATCTGAGTAACAAGTGACTCATAAATTGTATTATTCAAAATTTATACTAATTGGTACGTAAAGGTGTCCCAGTTTTATTCATATTTCAAAATGTGAATTTAGATGGTAGATACAGATTTACCTTCATATTCGAGTAGCGTTTTTTAATAGCTGCTTCATATGTTGCGGGTTTAGTTTTTTCTGCAACCATTGTAGGACACAGTTCCTTTTCCATCATCAGCATTTTTGTCTCTTTCTCAGTTAAATGAATTAAAAAAAATTGTAATAATTAAAGCAAAAGAAAGATTTTTGTCTCTTTCTCAATTAAATGAATTAAAAAAATTATAATGATTAAAGCAAAAGATTATTGACTTAGCTCTTGTGTTCCATGTTTGTATGTTCTTAAAACCTTATACAAAGTAATTAACAAGTGACTATACATTTGTATGATTAAAAAATTTTACTAATTGGAGCGTAAAGTTGTCCTAATTTTATCCATACTTCAAAGTGTGAATTTAGATGTTGGGTAAAGATTTAACTTCACTTAAATAGCGTTTTTTAATAGCTGCTTTATGTGTTTCTGTTTCGTTTTTTTCTGTATCCACTATAGTCCAGTCTTTTCAGCAACATAGTTTCATGGTTTCAAGAAGCTCAGTAACTTCCGTTGTGTTTGTAGATTGGTGTCACTTAACCACTGTACTTTCCATGTAATTCCAGTATTGCGGATTATCATGGTCTGTTATATTTAAGTTTAGTTTACTTTCCATAAATTTTTTTAACGATAATTAGCTTCACATCACCTTGAAATATTAGGCTTTGTTCTAACGTAAGGCCAATTGCTCTTGCTGACTTAAATTGAGCATTTCCCAGAATGAGAGATAGAGCATACTTGTCTGCAAACTGTAGAGCACATGAAAAAAATTCTAATAATTTGAGTCAGTCGCTTCACACGTCAGCACTTCACGTTTTCACAGAAACTGTAAAGTTGCTTGAAAGGGCTTCTAACTTATTGAGAACATTGTCTTTGATTAACACCAAATAAGCTGGACAATAATCGACACCCGCAGTAGTCCCTCTTGCATGCATTCTTTACCTTCTTGCATGCACGATTATAGCACAATTCCACACGCCATTGCAACTGATCAGAAAACGAGTCTTAAGCACTAGAGTTCATGAGAAATGTCCAGTTTTTGTCGCTTGACTTGAATTAATAAACAAGGCGCAGAAATGGTATGATGCAATTGTAACTCTGTCTCATAGAAAGGCACAGATTAGATACTAGAAAACATGGTCTCTCTAACTTTGTGAGGAACATTTTAATTTTCTTCCGAGTTAAGGCTTACAAAGTTGAAAGTCTTTGAATTTGTAATGTAAGAACTAATTTAGTTTTAGTCAAACAGATTTGAAAAGCTTAAGTCTTCCTCATTCACTGATTGAGTACTCTTAATGTAATTTCTATTAAATTAATATACTGCACGTACGTTGAAGTCCAACTATGCGTTAACTTTCGGATTGTCGGGCGCTTTTCAAGCATCCACTTCTTTTAATCAAACGTAGACCTTGCTTTGTTTGTGTTTTTGTTGCGAAAGGTTATCATTGCACCTATTTGGTAATGTGTGTGTGTGTGGTTTTTGGTTTTTATGTGTTTATGGTTTTTGTCTATGGGTTGTATTGATTTTGTTTATGGGTTGTATTGGTTTTGTCTGTGGATTATATTGGTTTTACTTATGGCTTGTATTGGTTTGTTTGTGGAGTGTTATTGATTTGTTTGTGGAGTGTTATTGGTTTGTTCATGGAGTGTTATTGGTTTGTTGTGGAGTGTTATTGGTTTGTTTGTGGAGTGTTATTGGTTTGTTTGTGGAGTGTTATTGGTTGTGTGTGAGTGGTTTTTTATGTGTATGCCTGCTTCTGGTTTTGTGTGTGTGAGTGGGATGTATAGGTCTGGTTTTGTGTGTGTGTTGGTGTTTGTGTGTGTATCATTCACCCTAAACAGGTAAGCTAATTGTTATATGTTTACCCAATGATAACCTGTCTGCAACAAGACCACAACAAATAAGATCTTCGTTAGTTCATCATGAATGGAATTGTGTCCCTATTCTCAAGGTGAATGCACTAATAATGGTCAAAGACTTCCCTTTCTTTCTCAGTCTATGATATCACTGTTGGACTATAAGAGACATATTACCTACCTAAATGTCACACCGATATTAATTAATAATAATAAAAAACTATTTCGAGAAATATTAATTTAAATTTAGTGAATTATATGCAAAATAAAAGTACTCTTGTTTAAATAGGTGTCTTTTATTATAATGTGTCTCGACACCTGTGCAACACTAGAAACAGTTCATTTTAGGCTTGTGTAAACAAGGTAATGAGTTCAGACGCCATTTTTTAGGTTATTAGCGCTCTCTGAATCCTGCCAGAGTTACTTTTGCATCAAATAGGAACATGAGATGACTAAGATTTGGTAAAACAAATGTTTTTCTTAGTTTCATATAAAACGACAGAAAGTAGAAACATCCACATTATGACTTATTTGAAAATTACAACAATAATAAGCCATAACACTATTTAGCTATTACCGTAAGAAACATTCCTAAAAAGTTGTTTTATGAATTTGCTTATTACAGTGCAGACAGGTATTTTCTAAGCCAATGTCTCTGAAATTGATCATTTTAGTTTCTATTCCTCAATTTCTGATTGTCGGTTGCTCTATCGTGATATTTTTATGTTTATATATTTGGAAGTTTCGACTGTCTATTTCTGCCACTTCTAAAGTGCTTGATACGGATATATACGTCTCGCAATTTTGAGCATCTAGAAGAATACGAGATCGAAATCTTCTCGTGAAAATCCCTCTTTCTGACCCCACCCCACCAATGAGAGGACATTGAGGCCATGATTGATTTAATGTGCCCCAGCCCTCGTTAGGTACACACTGATGAAACGGTGCTGTTATTTGAGGAGCCAATCTAGTAAATGCCTTATTCAATTTTAGTTCACACCTGAAGTCTGATTTTTAAGAAAGTTCAGGCAGAAACAGTTTTCTTGTAAGGTTTGTTTCCCTGCACTAATGTTCATTAAGCTGTATTGCACTTTCCACTCCAAGGCTGCTAGTGCGTATTGCCATGGCAAATTCTAGCGCCTTGAAGTTCACTCTCACTTGTGGACAATTTTCATCATCTTGGTCTTCCTCTAACAGGTTTTCTTCCATTCGAAACCTAATTGCCAGCTTTTCCTCAATATACTTGCCAGAAGGCATCTGCCCAGATCTTGCATTTTAGCTCTACTTCACTCTTATGCTAGAATTTTTTTTTAATTTAATCAACCATCTTCTAATTTAGTTGCGTCTTTGGGGGAATTTAGAGAATGTACCAATCCATGGCACTTCTTCAGATCATGTAATGCTCAAATGACAGAGCATCGTAACATTCAAATTGTGATGTTTGATTTTGAAGGCGAGTTTTTAATTTCGTTTCAAAATATTAAAAATATCTTTATAATACTTGTTTTGGAATAGTTTCCAACATTGCCTCCTGAGCCGTTAAAAACCAGATAATATTTTTGTGTTTATTGTTATCATTATGGAAATGCTTCATTAAACTGTGAAAGAGACTTTGAGGATAACCATAAAATATCCTTCATTACTTTGTCATTCAAGAATATGTATGATTACTTACAGGCTTATTCATGGGTTAAACAGTATCCAAATTTTACAGATTTTTGATTTATAAAGAACTACTTGCACTTGTTTTCGATAAAACTGTCTTGTTTTAACTTCAGAAAGTGGTTTTTGGTTTGGGATACTTTCCAACAGTATTTTATTACAATGTGTATTACTGACAACCTTTATGTTTCTTCAAGAATATCAATTTAACTGTAGGGTTCAATGTTTTTGGGCAAATCTTTTAGGATAATTTCTAACAATGTTTCGTCAGAATTTTAAATCCAAATTGTAAGAGCTTTTTTTTTTTTTGTTTTTGTTTTTTTGCAATTTCTATTGTATGGCCACCATTAACCTGCATACCAACGTTGAATATTGTAGATCAATCTGTTTGAGAGTTCTGCTGACCACATACATCTTTGTTAGAATTTTTTTTTTTAAAGTTAAGTTCAGGATGCTTTAAAATGTCGCAAAAATACATACATACAGTGACCGAGTGCGAAATTTTTACTACGGTATATTACATGTAAGATAGCTGAAAGTAAAAACTTTTTAAAATTCATAAAGATGGAATGATAGCGAAAAGTCATCAGTTGCAGCGATTTCAATTCCCCCAGGGAATGAAAATTCCGATTTTCGAATTCAGTTTTCATTTGAAAGAAGTTAGTACAAACTGCACAAGCTTTGCTGTGCAGTGCTCTAGCTTTTTTACCTTTGGAAAAAATAAGTATTTGGTCTCTTTAGATTTTGCCAACTCTAGAAGCAGAGATCCCGACCTAAATCTGATTTTCTACAATTAAAAAAAGAGTATTGAGTTAATGATGTACCCTGTTGTAGCCACTCTATATTGGCTGTTGAATCCGGAGTGAAATGGAGATTTTTGTGCTTTGAATTTGCCATCGGCAAAGATTCAATCCCGACTTTCTCTTTGGTGATCTTGAAAGATTGGCATTTAATCATTTTGATTTTGGCGACTTTGTAGATGAAAATTCTGAGTTTCGTGTAATATTCGGCACAAGCTAACAAGTCTGCATGTTTATATATTTATTTTAAGCAATGGAAATATTTTAAATGCTGAAGACAATCAATATTGATTGCCTATTTTTGAAATTTTTTGTATTTTTTTTTTTTTTTTTTTTTTTTTTTTGCCGTGCTTATGAAAGTTTTGACATTTCAGCAGATTTTGCATAAGGTATCAATTCTACGTTGTTCATCGTCACTGATTGATTAATTTTTTTTTTTTTTTAATTTTTTTTTTTATATACTTTCAAACGAATGAGTGCTGATGGAGTTGACAAAAATATCTGTTTTGAGATTGCGATTTTGTAACTGTGAAGTTATTTGGTTATTACATGGGATTTGATTGACATATTATCTTTTGGTCTCAATTATTTTAATTTAGGGATTGTTCTATTATTCTCAAGTTTGTGTTCCTATGAGATCCAAATTAGGTGAAATAGCTATTTCATATTCAGTAAACAATAAAAGGTTATGCATTTGGTGACTAATTTGTCAGTTTATATAACATGGAAGTTTAAGGTATAGAACCTTTCAAAGCACCATTAGTGAGATTTTTCACGAACAAGAAAATTTAACATAATTTGTATTGAAATACCAATTTCCTAGCATTTTATTGAGGCTATTCCTTGTCGTATTTGTTTTGTGGAAATAATGCATTTCTAATAAAGCAGGTAAAAATAAATTTGTCCCATTCAGTTGCGGACAAGTGAAACATTCTATTTTAAGGATTGTCTGATAAAGGACTGATATTTGGTGTCAAAAATACCTTTTATATCGTACCTTGAAACACGGAGTCGTGCATGTATAATTATATATCAGGCATTGAAATTAATCTTTTAAGTAAATTAATATGTTGCTTTTTTGAATTGATCTTTATATTTGAACATGCTCCATAACAAGTAGAGTAAATATTTAACAGATTTTTTTTTATTTTTATTATTTTTAATTTTGCATTTTTTTTTTTTTTTTGTCTTTTCTGGGGTGGTGAAGTCTCCAAAATTTTGAAAAGTGTCTTAAAAATTCCTTTAAATACCATCTTCGGCCATATAAATTTTTTTTTTTTTTTAAATAGCATTATCTGGCATAGAAACCAACTGAACTCAACTCAATATTCAACAAAATGGACTTCAACTTATGGCTTAAAAGGTTAATTAATGCATTTGTAAAGACATAATTCTTAAAATACTGAATACCAGAATGTGTTGTTTGCAAATGAGAAAAATTAATGTCAACCATTTCAGAAGTATTCAAGTGAATATGAAAAGGAACCATTGGGGCTTGCGCGTTTTTAGATACACGGAACTGGGGTGAATTGTGCTTTGTGTACTTCTTACTGTTGATACGAGACATGGAATAATATTGTTAATATCTCGACGCTGAAAGGGACCTTTTAGCGCTGAAAGCAGAGTTGGCCACAGAACCTGGAAATCAGGGAAATGTCAGAGAGCTTTCCGATTCTGAATTGTGGTGATAATCTTTAATGTTATGGAATAATTTAAACTTTTCAATACCGCCAAAACTATTAAAAAATGGCATATTATCTCGTTGTTCTATTTTATGAGGGTGTCTTCTCATTTGGGAAACCTGAAAATTTGGGGAAATTTTAAAAAAGTTGCCGTAAAATCAGGGAATTTTTAAAAATGTAAACCTAAGAAATTATCAGGGATTTTACTTTCCTGAATTTTGTGACCACACAGTGAAAGGGACTTCCTTCCTGAAACTATAGGACTGGATGACAGAGCTAAAAACAAAATAATTCAATGGAAATATCACTAAAAAAAAAAATATATAACAACCAAAAAATCAATAATTTTGTTTAAACAATTGCGACTAATTTTGTGAAGGATATGGAATCGTCCGTGAAAGCAACGCGATTCACAGAACCCCAGGAGAAAGATATGGCCATATTTTAATGGATTTGGTGAGGGGTGCACTATCTTGAAGTGTTGAGGCCGAATTGCCAAAAGCAGCCACAAACTTATGAATTCAGTGAATATGCAGGTAGATCCTGTCAGAATCGGACGAAGAGCTCCTGTGATGAACGTGACGTGCTGCCATGCGCCGCTTGCCTATTCGAATTGCTAGAACTTCAATTAATCAACGACTTGTTGAGTTCGTTTTCTTTAATTTGGGCAAATGCCTTTTTAAGTTGTTTTCCTATACCTGTTTCCAAGGGGTTGTTAGTCGACCGTCACAACTGGCGGAGAGTGAGGAGATAGAGCGGCAAGTCTAAAGCCACCTAATTGAACATGCATCCTATGCTCGCTGGAGGTTGGACAGCGCTTTGAAGATCAATGGGAATGAACTTTCTCTTTTATTTGTTGATTTATAAGTGCCACAGCAAACTTCGTGACCATGGTGATTTTGCTGCCTGTATAAACCAATGAAAAGAACCAACTTTGTTCTTTAAACTCCTTAAGGTTTTGACATTCTGAGTTTATTTCATTTATGGGAAAATTGGGAAAAAATTATGCTAATGCCGTGAGATAAAGACAAATCCAAACATTTAGAAAGGTATTAATATAGAAAGTTTTGGTGACAGAAGAAATTTAAGTAACTACACATATGCTCTTGCTATGTATCGTTAATGCCACTGTCAAATAATATATCATCATAAAAGATTTGTCACACAATCAAATATAAATAATCATATCACGATCTCTAAGCTTGCTATGTAAATGCATGTGTAAACGCCTGTGTGAAAAAAAAAATCTGTGTTTCCCACACAATCCATATTTATACAGTCATTACACGATATTTTTGGCCATTATTTTAGAAAGAAGTTTAGTTAAAAGGAAATGTCCCAAGTAAACTAGGTATTTTAAATGGTAAGCTTATCTGTTTGTTAAGATTCAGGCTCTTTGGATTGACTGCTAGCACATGGATGTTCATTAGCGAAATATGTGTATATTTGCATCCCAACGCTAATTTATATTTATTTATCTCGCAATTTTTGTGGAATTTTTTGGAATAACTCTCTAAAATTCCCATAATTTCAAGATATCAAATCCATCTATTAATAAAACCACATTGACATTGAAGCCACTTCAGTTTGCTGAGAATCCCCACTCAATACTATTCGTCACATCCTTTCTTCGTCTTTGAATTTAGCAAGAGCGGGAAAATTCTTCCCCTTTTCATGTGAAAATGCGAGTGAAGTAGCTCGAAAGACGTTAAAATAACTTCCACAACTTTCTCACCCCATTTCAAATCGATCTAAATCAAGGAGCAGACCACAAAACGATAGCCTGCATAGCTGCAAAGGTATGAAGACTCGATGCTCTTCCACTCATTCTAACACGCAAAGCAAGAGAAAGCGCGATGGGATATACAGTTCACTCGTAACCCAATCACGCAAACTTGCCCGAAGGCCCAAATCACGGACGGACGAGGATTCCACACCACAGTTTCGAAACTGTTGTTGAAAGAAAGGTCAACACCTGAGCTGGCATCTCGCAATCCAAGGTTTTCCAATGCAGCAGTCAGTGAGCTTTGATACTGGAATGAATGTGCGGCGAAACATACTCTGTTGTTGTGTTCGCCGTTATCCAGTGAGATTGTGGTAGAGACTTAGTGTTGGTGGTTACGAGGACAGCTCCCAATCATCCAATCAAAAGAGGCTGCAGTGATGCAAGAGAACTCATATAACTTAAGCTTTGATGATGGTCATTTTAGCATTTGGTATTGGCTACAACATATAAAGTGGACACATTTAAAATATAAAAGTTGTTTTATATTCATATTAGAATCACAAATCCCTTTCTAATTTTTTAATTTAAAAGACTGAAGTGATGAAAAAGTATTAATTTAACAATAGTTTTTATTTATGTAAGTTTTAGAATGATATTAAAGCAATTTCTCTTCCAATAAATTTCAGTAATTTGTGGAATCAGATGATAAGATCACTCTGGTTATTAAATAAAGTTTTAATTGCATTCAACTGTTTTTGAAACTTTTTTTTTTATGCCAGTATCAAAAAACAATTATGACTGTATATATAGATATTTTTTAAAATTAAAACATTTACGAGTTTGCACACTTTTTTGAGCCTCCTATTTTATAATCCATATGCAGTCAAATTTGTAAATGGTTATTCAATTTTTGTGTGTGAAATGTTCCACTCAAATTTTGATTATTTAACTAATGTAACTCTGCGTAATTGCAATTTCTTGAATTACTGTTTACTGTATACGACCATCATAAATACAATTTTATGTAAATTGAATAATGTGTGTGGTAGTGGAGAGAAATTTTTTGTTTAAAAAAAGATTCCTTCTGAAATCTTGATAATTTAATATACAAATTTCCAATAAGTTATAATGCAAACTGTGAGACACGAATTTACTTGAACTATAAATGAAACTACGAATGACAGTTTTAACCATTCTCTTAACCAAGCACATCAGGACCATTCTGATACAGCTAAAGCATGCAAAGTGTTAAGACAACAAGAAAGAGTTTTACAAAATTCTAAGAATGACAAATTGCCTATTGACGTTTGATGATCAATTTATTTAATATTTTAAACAATCATCTGAATTGCTGATGTAATATTGAAACATAACTATTTTTCAAATATTTATATTTGTAATGCTCAGCACAAGATTGTGACCAAGTCCAGTTTAAAAAAAAATATTTATTTTTTAAAATTAAGGCAATACAATTATTTTGTAATGGATTCATAGTTCGGATAGTTGCACTATTTTTATTATTGTTTAAGTCACCCTTGTTTTAGTACATTGATTCTTATTGCATTTTTATGTCTGTACCTAATGACATAATGACATATCAAACTTCTTCATTACTTTAAATTCAATTGATTATACTTTTTTCCTTTAAGTATATTGCATATCACCATTTATATGATACCATTATTGCTTATAATTGTTACTCTTGATAACACTATAAATTTGTTGTGTATTGAACTATATGTATATTATTTTTCTATATGTATATATTATATGTATATTATATTACTATAGTATTATGTATATTATTTTGCATTAAAATCATTGCAAAATTATATATGACAAAAAAAAAAAAAAAAAAAAAAAAAATATTGTCTTAAGAATAATTTGATAAATCATTATTCAAAATGCATTGTTAAAATGTAAATTACAATACAAAAAAAGTTTTGAATGTTTTTCAAAGAATCCATCTTTTGCTTTCCAAAATGTTATAATTATAATTAAAAAAAATAAATTAATTTCATTTTTTTAATTAAATTTTATTTTATTTTTTTACTAGCATTTTCATTTTTCATGGAATTGTTTAAACTGTTTTTTAACAGTTACAAAAATTGAATTAGTATTTAAATTCAGATTTTGATATAGTGAAATGATACGTTTGGTTTTTGATAGGTATGTTAATACATAAAACTTAAAAATAATTATTCAAAAGTTATACTAAGCATCAGAATGTAATTCAATCCAGTTTTTTTTATATATTAAATGTCTTTTTTTGAAACACTGACGTTAAAAAGTATTTGAATTAGTGTTATGTGATTAGTTAAGCAGTTGCTCTATTTTCTGAAGTTGTTGAGTTACATTTCGTACTTCAGTGCATTCATTGTGATTACATTTTAATGTCTGAGCCTATTGACTGATATATTACTTTAAATCTAATTATATTATTTTGCATTCAAATTACTGCCATCACCATTTTACCATTTGTGCATTACTGTATCAGTTCCACATTGCTTCGTCTCACAATATTTATCTTGTTTTATTATAACAAACATTCTTAATTAATTGTGAAACTACTCATTTTTTTCTAATCAACTACAATTACTAAAAGTAATGAGCTGCTTTCTTTATATTAAAAAGAATTTTTCTGATATTTTCCTAAATTTTATACTTTTTCAATGGATTGACTTTAAATTTTGTTCATCCACCCCAAGGTATTACTTATATTAAAAAGTTTAGACAAATTAAATGTGTAAGTTTTCCCAAATTCTAGAGATACATCATTTTATTGGAACAGGTACAGTTGAGATCCAGAAATTCAAACACATAAATTGTATGCGTGTATCAAATTGCGTAATCACAAATTTTGTATTTGTCTTGTTAAACATTTTCATAGAACGAATTGTACTAAAGTTGCAATTAAAAACAAAAGGCACATCTTTATCGAGAAAAAAGCTGACTAAATACATTGAGTACCTGTGGACTTGAAAAGCTTGTGCGCATTTTCAGATTTAATTTTTCTTAAACATTTATAATATAATCGTTATGAACAAAAATTACTAATATTATTACGACGAAATTGTCCAAGGCTTAATATCCTTGAAAAAGAGTAATTTTTTCCTAACTCGACATCAGGATTGATAACTATGCAATCACTAAAAAAAAAAAAAAAAAAGCTTCTGTTAAGACAATTTATTATCTGGACATTTTGGAAAAAATTAAAGAAACGCATTAAAATAATTGAAATAATATTTTCTAATCACTAAGAAATGTTTATATTCTTGGTAAACTCTAGCATTTTGGGAAAGATTATAAGAGAATTTAGCTTTCACAAGTTTTTGAATCGAACGTAAATGATTGACATCTGCTACTGATTTGGTGTTCAATGGTATGCCGCTTTTTATGCAGTCTATTTTAGTATTTATTTAGTTCATTGGTTTCATATTTTATTTTTTCCAAAAAAATATATTTTAAAACTATTGCTTATTCTAAATGTTCGACTCCTTTATTAGTTCGATGACATAACAGCTTTTCCCAATCTGTGGACGAGAATCAGATTTTGGTGGGTTCCAAAACAAAAATGTGTGCTTACCATATATGAAATGATAACCATCAGCATGCATTGCAGTTCTTTCGAAAGAGGTGACATTTTATTCTTTCATTGTTTTAACTTCGTTTTTAAAGTTTGACGGCCTGAAACATAATTTAGAATTGTCATTGGATCGTTCGTTTATATTATTGGAGCTAAAAAATACTGTGAAACTACACTACTATTAAGAACTAGTGATATACACAAGTGATTCTTGCCTTTTTAAAATTATTTGTACTAAATTTCTTTAAAAGTTAAAATAGGTAAAGTTTAGAGGAAAACAACGAAAAAGTGCGTTGTTGATCAACTTTCCAAAGAATGTTCTCTGTTGTAAAAAGCAAAAGCTTTGGATTGGAGGCCTTCTCTGAGGAACGGGAATTGATAGTACACATCTCTGTATTGGGGATTTGTTAAGAGAGTGGTAGACTGGACCAGCTTCATTGTCTTTTATCAATTTTTTGATCTGCATCTTGACATTTTGAAAGCTAAAAAAAATAAACTGAGCTTTAGAATTTAGAATAAAAACAGAATGTCAAATATTAGCTTACAACACATACAGAAAAGTTGGGGAAATTTGTAAAAAGTTTGCCGTAAAATCGGGAAATTTTTAAGAAATATATCAGGGAAATCGGCAAATTACCAGGGAACTTTTTTTTAATTTTGTGCCCACCCTGTTCAACTTTTTTTTAGTCAGAATGGCCACAGAACCTGGATATCAGGGAAATGCCAAGGAGCTTTCGGATTCTGAAAATAAATCAGAATTTTTTATTTTTTTTTTACAAAAATCGGAAATTTCCGATCGCATTGAAGGTACACTTCCCCAGTTATCCGTATTTTGGCACCATTTATCCGGAGAATTGTTGTGGTAATCGTTGGAGTTTATTATGACTTTTCATACCGCCAAAATTATTTTTAAAAAAATGGCCATATCATCTCTTTAACATACATATTCTATTTGTTGAATGTGTCTACAAATAAATCTATCGGAACCTTTTTTCCTGAATTTTGTTGCCACCCTGACAAGTGGTTTCTGTATTATTCATATTTTTAGGTAAGGTTTTTACAAACTAGATCCTAATCAAGTTTAAGTTTAATAATTAAACGCAAAAAAATTATTGATTTTTTTAAATTTTTAATTAACATTTTATTACTGTGCTTTTATCAAATTCTTCAAAACAAAACTACGAGAGAAATTGTGGAGTGGGGGGGGGGGGGTACACACACCATTTGGCTATGATGCAGGGATTAATTGACATTTCTTCTTAAAATTAGATATTTTTTTTAATGGTTGTTACAAATTGTGATTTTTTTTTTTAATGGTTGTTACAAAATGTGATTTTTTTTAATGGTTGTTACAAAATGTGATTTTTTTTTAATGGCTGTTACAAAATGGGATGTTTTTAAATGTTTTTATTTTCATTGCTTTTGCGAGAAATTAAGCCCCTCCCCCCCCCCTACTCCTCTCACTTGGAAGCTGTACAATGTCTGATATATTCAGACTTTGTTATGCTTAACCTTTCTTCCAGAAAAATGGACAAAAGTAGTTTTTCCCGAAACAATATATTGTGTTAATTCCAGGTGACTTGCCTACGAATTTTATTCATTAAAAAAAATTATAATTCCTTTAAAAAAAAAAAAAAAAAAAAAAAAAAATCGAATATGAACAATTTGATATTTTTTGGGAAATTTTATTTAAATTTGAAAGGTAGTGTGAAAAATATGCCAAGTTTTCCCAAACTACATCTTTTGCATAGTCTTTCAGCAAATTCTGGAGAATTCAAAATACAACATTTAAATTAAGATCTTGCTTTGTTCAATCGTAGTTAATTTTTTAATCCACTCTATTTCTTTAAAAAAAGGAAATGTCCCTGACTGCGAAAACTAAATAAAATAAGAAACCCTTTAAAATTTAGCGTGTCTTTATTTTTCTGTTTACCGATTATCGCTTGTTTAAACCTAATTTTGTCCTCGTCTTTTTATTGATATGAATTTTCGCTGGGCCCTAACGTCTTTTCCAGCACTGTAATTAGGAAAGGCGTGATTTCGTATGAATGGGAGGGGATCGTTCTCCTGTGCGTTTGTTTTGACGTGGAATTATTCCGCTACTTATTATCCCCTGCTATCCCGCTTTCTCATAAGATCAGGGGTCGTATTCGACCTAAACATTTACAATGTACCTTAAATGCCATTGCACGTAAAAATAAGGCAAAAACGACAAGATTGCGGCCATCACCGATTCAGAATTTCATGATTTTTCTTTCTTTATGTTACCTTACCTTAGGAAAGGATAAATCTGAAATATTTTGGCTGTATATATTTTTTATACATATATATTTGGAGTTATAGGGGGGGAGGGGGGGAGGTCAAAGTATAAAACACGCGTGTCTTAGATTTTGTTGTTGTTGCTGTTCTGTAATTGAATTCATGACTGGGTTTGAAGGACTTCAGATAACTTTTTTTTTGTCCAACAGCTTATATAAGTGGTATATTAGCATCTCAAAGTGCAAGTTCACTTGTAAATAGTCGGAGCTACATATGAGGATTCCCCCTTACCCAAACGGCGCTTTTTCGTAAAAAATCCAATTTTAAAAATGCAAATCTTGACTTTGATATGATTTAAAGAAATTTTTCGTCACGAGTCACTAAACACATTCATAAAAAGAGAATCTAAGGTTAATATTCATTGTTAATTGTTTATTTATGTGTACATAGTTTTTGTATTCAAATGTTTGACTCAATAATATTTACTTTCAGGTATTTCTGTGGCCAAGCCTTGATTGACGACTCACCTGCCTCTAAACATGAAAAGATGGTGTCGGGTCTGAGTACGAAATAGTGCTACCAGCACTCTCGGACTAGTAAAACTTATAGTGGAAGATTATCGAAAGGTAAAAAACAAATTTAAGTTACGAAAGAACAGAAGACATTTCTTTTATTTCAAATTCCTCAGAAAAAACTCTTACAAAAACCGTTTTCCTTTTTCTCTCGAGACCTTTTTTTTTTTTTTATCATTCACTATTGCCACTCACCTTGGCAGTAAACAATTTACAGTGGCACTGAAGTAGCAAATATATACATATAATTAAACAACTTTTAACATCCTCCCACCTTAAGTTGTCTGTTGACAACTTAACATATAATTTTAAGTTCAAACTCTTGTGTCTGTGGACTGTGTGTTGCCAGGACAGTCTTAAATTTTTGCGGAAACCTCCAGAGGATATAGTCTTTGAATCGGTCGAATAATTTGTCCACTAGTGGTATCCAACCGTACTACTCTGGTAATCTCATCCTTTCCCGGGAACATCTCGATAACGCGTCCCAATGGCCAGTCGTTGCATTTTACATTATCACTTCCAATCAGCACTATATGTCATCTACTTGAATTTTCCTATTGTGTTGCCGGTGATTGTTTTTCTGAATCAGGAGTCCTAAATATTCAGATCTGAATCTTTTTCTGATGTCTATTATTAATTTTTGACGATATCTCAACCTCCTGTTCCAAAGATTTTCATCAATCTGATCCAAGTCTGGAACTCCAGGATGCTTGAAATCTTGTAATAAAGCAATTAACTCACTGTCACTCTCGGCAACATGTGTAAGAGGTCTTGAATAAATTAAAAATTCAGTGTCACATAAGATGGTGGTCATTTCCTCATATGAAAGAAAAGCATTACCTAAAACTCTTCTTAAAATTTGTTTCATCACGCCAACTAATCTTTCCCAAAAACCTCCATACCATGCGGCAGTTGGCGGGTTAAAAAGCCATTGGATCTTTTTAGTTGTGCTGTATCGAACAATTTAATCCCAGTCTACAAGTTTCAGCTGGTTTGAAGCTCCCACGAAGTTGGTCCCGTTGTCACAATATACTAGACGGCCGTCCTCTTCTTGCTATGAAACGACGGGAACTTTGAAGAAAGGCTTCAGTGCTTAAGGATGAAACAAGTTCCAAATGAACTGCTCTATAAACTGCACATGTATAAATACAAATCCAAGATTTTGTTCCATCTTTCAAAAGAAGGGGTCCAGCCATATCGAATCCAATTATTTGAAAATTTGCAGTGTCCTTAATTCTGTTTTCTGGAAGAGGAAATATTGATGCCGTCAAGTTTTGTTTGGCATGTCTTAAGCAAACAACTCACTTCGATACTACTGACCTCACAGTTTTCCTTGCGTTTAATATCCAGTAGTGCTCTCTTAATATATTAGTCAGCATCTGTGATTTTGCATGAGAATTTTTCAAGTGTTCAGTCATTATCAATCTTTTAATAACTTGGTTATCCGAAGGCAAGATCATAGGACTTCGGAAATCCAAAGAGTCTTTCCTATAAGTAAGCTTAGTTCGCAATCTGAGAATTCCTTCATCATCGGTATATATATCTAAATTCTTCAATTTTTTCTTATTTTCTTCTACAAAATATTCATTTTGAATAATCTTAACAATTTTCTTTTCTGCTATCTCTACTTCTCGATATGATAATTCACCGCTTATCCTTGAAGATGCCATTTGTTGACAGTTATAAAGAAATCTTTGCATCCAAGCTATCATGCGCACAATTTTATCATAGTTCGAAAAGTAATAACTGTACCACTGAGATCCAAGATGTCGACATTCATTGATCTTCTTTCTGCTGGATGTTGTACTACAATATTCGCATTCTGCCGATGAACTTAAGGTACAGATGACAGATTCTGTTTCAAGATCAATTTTTATTCTCTCTTGCGAGATAGCAGCTTCATCAGTGTCTTGCTCTGTAGCAGGCCAGTTTGCTTCTACTTCGGTAAGCCATTTTGGACCCTCCCACCATCTAAGCGTTAATAACTGATGTGCCGAGCAGCCTCTTGAAGGTAAATCTGCTATATTGTGTGTTCCAGGGATATGCCTCCACATCTCCGGATCGGTCAACTTCCTGACCTCTTGAACTCTATTATTCACAAAAACTTTCCAGGAGTCATTTTTCTGTATCCAGGTTAGTACTGTAGTTGAGTCAGTCCAGAAATGCTTCTCAGCGTTCTTCCATTGGAGACCTTCCACTACAGACGTACACAATCTAGCTCCTATTGTTGCTGCAAGTAACTCGAGTCGTGGAATGGAAATAGGTTTTACTGGTGCAACTCTTGACTTTGCAGCTAACAAATGAACTGTAACTCCTTCAGAATGTTGAACTCTAACAAATACAGCAGCTGCATAAGCTTGTGCACTGGCATCACAGAATGTATGTACACTAATACCGTCAATACAGTTAGGATCTTCTGAAAACCAGCGCTTGATGGTCACTTGCTTTAGAAGGTGGAGTTCGCTAAACCAATCCAAAAACTCCTTTTTAATATCGGTTTGTACTTCACTGTCCCACGAAGTGTTATCTTTCCACATTTTTTGCAGTAACAACTTTGGTTTCAAAAGCACAGGACACAAGAAGCCAACGGGATCAAATACTTTATGTGAGATAGAAAGGATAAGTCTTTTTGAAACGGTCGCCAACTCACAATTTTCCAGCCAATCTAAGTTTATGCTCAATACATCTTCTTCACGATTCCACTTTAAACCTAACACTATAAGGAAACCTTATCTGGATCATCATCTTCTGTATATTGCCATTCTCGTAAATTAAATTTTCCTTCTGACATGATATGCCGAGATTCTTCAATAAATGGAGAAATATCCCTTTTGTCCTTCAAGCTGGTCACGAGATTGTCTACATAGAAACTATGAAGAAGCTTATCGACTACTTTTACATCAAATTTATCGATTCTTAAATATTTCCTCAAATGATACTCCAACACCGCTGCTAATAGAAATGGACTACTTTTCACGCCAAATACCACTCGAGTGTGGCGCAGAATTTTCAAATTTTTATTTTTCTCTCCTTTCCACCAAAAGAATAGCAGAAAGTTTCTTTCTTCAGGTCTTACACTTATCTGCAGAAATGCTTTCTCTATATCGGCAATAATTCCATATTTACACTCTCTAAATTTCAACAAAAAGCTAGGAATTAATTCTAATAAATTAGGGCCACACTCCAAACACTGATTTAAGAATGGCGATCCGATTTGTTTCGCTGAAGCGTCAAACACCGGTCTCACTTTCGTGGTACCTTGTTGTTTCACAACTGGCCTATGTGGCAAGTAATGTGCATGGTGAACAGCTTCTTGTGGGATTTCTTCCATAATTCCTAATGATTCCCATTCTTTAAAGACTTTGTCGTAGTCTTGAAACAAGTTCTCTGACTGTTGTAACTTACTAGTTGAAATTTCTAATCTCTTTAGAGCAAGATTTTTGTTACTTGGAAGAGGAAAATGGTCTTCTTTCCAGGGCAAAGCTATTTCATAACGACCTTCTTCGTTTATTTTAATCGTATCTTCAAAATATTGCTTTGTACGATAATCTCGCTCCTTACGAGATTCTGTCTCAATAGGATCAGTAATTCCTAATACGTCCAAGCTAAATAAATCCGTTATACTTGCATCCTTTACAAACATTGCCATCGTATTATCTTCTTTACCAGTTGGTAATGTTGTTTTCCCCATCACAGTCCATCCTAAATATGTTTCAGTAGCGACCAGGCCTCCACTTAAAACTTTTCTTTTTCCTGTAAAAAGTCTGCCTGATACATCAGCACCAATCAAAATGTCAATAGCGCTACCCTTTTCTTGACAATCATTGAGATAAATGTTCATAGATTTCAATTCTTTTGTCCAAGGACCTTTTGCCACTGACGGCACATCATCGCATATGTTATCTTGATCTAATACATCAAATTTACACAGAAATTTACCATCCAAGGATCCCAGTTCAATCTTATAAATATTATGCATTTTTTCGCCAAGTTTTGAACCTCCAAAAACGGAATGCGATATTCTTTGTTGTCGTAAAGGTAAGATTCCTAAAGCTTCAGCAATTTCCTTTCTTACGTAAGACCGTTGCGATCCTGAATCAAATAATGCTCTTACACACATAGCAGACGTTTTGCCAATTAATTTAACTTTCAACGTCTGTAATAAAACTTTTGGGTTTTTACCAAAGCTCGCCAAATTAATCGTATTCTGCTCTCCTTTATCTTTCTTGTCTACGTTATTCGGAGTAACCTCCTCTTCTCTTGCTTTATTCTGCGAGGTTTCTGGGCACATTATTACGCTGTGGGCCTTGGTACAAACGGGGCATCTTATGAAACATTTGCATCTGTCAGCTCGGTGATTTGCTTTAAAGCATTTGAAGCAACGACCTTTATTTTTCAAAATGTTTCGCTTATCTATAATAGACATTTTTTGCGCCTTGAAACAATTGAAACTCTCGTGTTTTTTGTTGCAAAAAATACACGAATTCTCTTCTGATCCATTTGTACTCAACAAACTAGCTGCAGACGATAACCTATATTGATAATGGTTTGGCGCTCTTTTCTTGACAAAAGTATCATCTTTGAGGCCAAAACCTGTCATCGCCAAAACAATCCGTTCTTCGGATTCAACTTCGGACTTTAAAAATGTTAGTAAGCTATTCAGTTTATCCTTTGGATCACCACCATGGTCGACATTAGGGCTTCTCTGCCAGGCTCTTAGAAAATCTTCAGGCATGCACGATTCGACCAAAGGAAGAAGCATAGCCGCACTTTTATCTTTTGTAACGCCAAGTGTTTCAAGTGCACGAATTTGAGTCTCTAAATTATCATAAAGCGCACTCAAATTAATTGGCGCAATTTGATGAGAATTCTTTAAAACTAACTTTAATAGCTCTCGTGCATAGACTTCGATGAGCAAATCTTTCCGACCAAAGCGTGCTTTTAAACAGTCAATTGCTTTTGGATAATTTTCAGCAGTTGGCGGAAAACTTTCAATAGCCTCTTTAGCTCTCGAACCTTCCACGGTTGCTTGTAATAAATATTGGAACTTATCCGAATCTTCAATGGTAGTGTCCTTGTCAATTTTTTCAAATTGACTCCAAAACGGTAGCCACTCCTTAATATCACCACTGAATTTCCTTAACTCCAATTTCGGTAACGTAAATTTTCTTCGGGATTCTACATTATCAGATACAAGAAGTTGAGGATCCAATTGACTCTGTTCTTGTATACGAATTCTCGCCAACGTCACTTCATTTTCCAATTTGGCCTTCTCTAATTCAAATTGGTATCTTTGTTCTGTTTCATATCTTTTAGCTTCGCTTTCTTCTCTGATTCTCATTTGCAGTTCTTCTTTTTCTTCATCTTTTTTGATTTTTCGGTCCGATACAGTGTTTTGTAGAAGAACTTTAACGAAATCCGGATCCTTTCGGTATTCATCGCTATTCAAAATTATATCTTTTAGATCCGTTACCTTGGCATCATTCGGCACATTTTCACCTATTTCTTCTGCCACATACTTCAAATCTTCTTTCTTAAAACCTTTTACGTCTTTAAACATCTTTAATCAGGATACTTAATTTTCTTACTAACGAACCTTCAACTATTCTTACGAGTTTACTGCCCGTCCCGCCGAGGGTACCAAAAAATGTCGGGTCTGAGTACGAAATAGTGCTACCAGCACTCTCGGACTAGTAAAACTTATAGTGGAAGATTATCGAAAGGTAAAAAACAAATTTAAGTTACGAAAGAACAGAAGACATTTCTTTTATTTCAAATTCCTCAGAAAAAACTCTTACAAAAACCGTTTTCCTTTTTCTCTCGAGACCTTTTTCTTTTTTTTTATCATTCACTATTGCCACTCACCTTGGCAGTAAACAATTTACAGTGGCACTGAAGTAGCAAATATATACATATAATTAAACAACTTTTAACAGATGGCATCAACAATCTCCATGTTTTTAATTCATAGTAACCGTCCTGAAAATAAGTGTGGGGGTGTTGGTGTCGTTATTTACCATTTTCAAACTTATAATATGTTCGTCTAGCGAGGCTTCAATTCTATATGATAAGTATCGTATCCAATAAGAATATTTTTTTAATATTTTAAAGTCTGTTAATGCAAATAAAAAAAAAAAAAAAAAAAAAAAAAAAAAAAAAAAACTTGCCATGACTGTTTAAATTTAAAGAATTTGCATTGAGTACTAAAAATAAATTTATAAATAAATTAATCAAAACCAATTAGAATTTTTACAGTGGTGATAGAATTATTTTGCATAGTTCTTATTTGTCTCCATAGTCGCTATGTAATTCTTTTCTCCTCCTCTTCGAATAATCAAAATTTGACAGTCGCCAAATCTTGGACATCTTATTGTGTTTTAATGGAGACCGAAAAACTATTTTAAAGTGCAGGACACAATAATAACCCCTATGTACTGTTTGGGGTCGAATTCGCCCTAAATCTCCTGATATTTCTTAATTTTTTTTGTTTCTTATTAAAATTGTACTTAAACTTTTTATAATTTCTAAAAAAAATATTAAAAACCACTAAAATCCTCGATGTTGCTCCAGATGAGAAAAGTGAATTTAAATTCGCATATTTGTCAAAATAGAGTAATTGTTTAATTTTATAACTTTTTAGGAAAATAAGTTGTTTGATGTTTAATTTTTAAAAAGATACGGGATTTTTTTTTTGCCCGAATTGAAACGAGCTTTAGGGTGAATTTCTGTGTTACGAGTCTGTCAGCTTCAAAAAAAATATCCCTAAATATTTTAGAATTTATTTAGACTCACTGCGCTCCCTGCAATTTTCAATGATAAGCCTTTTGTGTTTATGGGGGGGGGGGGGGGGGAAATCCCTAACGCCTGATCAATATTTTTCACTGGTACATCGGATAGGTACTGACTCGCGGTGTTGTTGCAGGTTTAATTAGTTCCCTTGCCTGTTACCCTCTCTGTCCACTCTCGTTTTATTCATCGCATTGAAGTATTATGAATTTCAATTCAATGAATGAGTTTTATTGTTAATGCAATGTGCGATCGTTTAAAAAGAATTGAAGCCTTGCTGGGTGTAAAACATGTGCGTCTCGCTGCACATATTTTATGCAAAATGTGTCAACAAGGCCTGATATAAAAAGTTGGGACAGTGCTCGATACAAACGATAGTCTAACTTCCAAAAAGATGAAAACCTTTCTTAAAAACTTATTTTGGATCTGTTTACTTCGAGATTACTTTAAACATGATAAATAATTTCTCAAGAATTTGGTTTGGTTGAAAAAAAAATATTGTAGCACCAAGTAATAATACAGTAGTTTGAATTTTAATAATCTGAATTTGCTTAAATTTTCGTAGCTGTTCCAATGGTAAATCAGGCCTTAGTTTAACAATTTCCAAAGTGTGTTTGTGGTGATCCCTTCCCCTCTGAATCCGCTCCTTTGTCCTGTTTCCTTTAATCCATATTTTAATCTTGGTATAGCGTCTTGTTTTTGGGAACATTATTCGTCGACTTCCCGAAATTATAATTAGTAGATCGGAGTCGATCTTGTTTATAGTAAATTAGTGGTCAATAGATGGCAGCACCTCATTTTGAAAAGGAGTAGACTTATGATGTATCTTAGTCATCCAAGTTCTCCGTTTAATGAAGAAGACAATGCTAGAATGGATTTTGGAATGGTATTTTAAATTCCCACAGTCGGCAATGCAGCCTAACGGAATTCATTTTGTAAAGATATTTCCTTTATCTGCTTCCAATTTGTCTACTAAGCTCTTGTGTTGCTTAATGAGTTCAATGACCACGCATCTTGAAGTTATTTCGGTAGATGGCAGCACGTCGCTGGACATCGTACGGTAAACTCGCTTTTGGGTAAAGTTCCAGGTTGCGGCCCATTTTGATTAAATAATCAAACTCGTTGAGAAAAAGTAATTCAAATTGCATTTTTTTTTTATTAAACTAGTGTTCTTCGGAGGAATCACATGGCAGCACGTCCTGTAATCGCTACTTATGGAAGCTCTGAAGTTAAAGCATTAAAAGTCTGCATAACTCGAGTTTTGCTTCAACTTTCAATGTTAAATTTCGTAGAAAAATTCCTAAATGTTTGAAGTATTTCTAAAATTTTTGGAATATATCCCTTCAACCTTCCTGAAATTATTATCTAATTTTTTTTTTTTTTAGAAAAATCGTCAAGGATTACGAATATGATTTAAAAAAAGAAAAAAAAATCACATTTGTGATGATCAACACCATTCCCTCCTATAGAACCGAGCCTTAGTTCTGTTTTGTAAATTACACATTTTTATGTCGCAGCAGCATGTCGTTGCTCTACCAAAATTAGTCTCACTGTATATTTAAACTGTTAATGACCTTGCATTATAATCAGCATATTGGAATGAGTGTGTTTTAAAGTATGTATGTGGTCAGTAGATGGCAGCACGTCGTAGTGTTGGAAAATGAGTGGTTGGGCTGTTTTGAAGTGGGCTTGTTTGTTTTAATGGATTTTCAAATGGTATTTTGAAATCTCATAGTCGGAATTTAAGCTTGATAGAATTTAATTTTTAGGAAAAAAAAAAAAAAAAAAAAAATGGTGTTTACTAGACAACTCCTGTGTTGCCTATCATGAGAGACATCTTGAGAGTATTCTTTGCATTTCGGTAGATGACAGCATTTCTTGGTTCCGATGGAACAGTTTTAAAAATGCTAAATTCTCAAGCTATTTCTTTAGTAGATATCAAGTATAATTCTTTTCAATCGTGGAACTAAATATACAAAGGTAATATCAAAAAGGTAAGGAGATATAAGAAGGTAATAACGAAATACACAATCGTTATAGTTTTTTTGCACTTGTAAATTCCAAATATTTCTAAAAATTTTTCTTTTTTCCTAAATTTGTACTAAAAAATTTTCGTTAATTCCTATAAAAAAAAAATTGAAAGCCTTTCGAATCGCCTGATTTTCCATCAAATGGCCCCTCCTACATCATGCCTTATTCCTCTAGGTAAGAAATGGATTTAATAAAATTCGCATGTTTGTCAAAATAGTATAATTGTTTAACTGCTGCATTGCTTGAAAAGTTGGTAGAAGTTGACTTTTTGAAAATTGGCAGTATTTTGCTGGTATTGAAACTACATGCTTTGGCCCTTAAAGTTTGAAATTTATGCAGTTATCCCCAAAATTCCAACTGAATTTTTTATAGAGAACACGCTACGCCCTAACCCTCCCTGGATTTTTGAAATGTAAAATATGAGTCAATATATTTTAATATGTTTGAAATTAATGAATATGACCTGTAAAAAAAAACCGCATTTTTGATGGATATATCCTAATTTCACAGCAGCATTGAGTTGCTCTATCAAAATTATTCGACTATACTTAAAATTGTTAATGACCACCCTAAATCATAATAAGGGTATCGAAATTGACGAGTTATTATTATGAGTTGGTTATCAATAGATGGCAGCACTTCCTAACGTTGAAAAAATAAAGTTTTCTTCACATTGGTCGCTTTAATGAAGACCTTGTTGGAATGGCAATTTAAATTCGTCAACGAGGGCTCTTGACAGAATTTAATTTATAGAAAAAGTTGTACCCTAGACCTTCGATATATCGCGCTTGTCGACAAAACGCGCGATATATCCGATTGCTCTATATATCGAGCGATATGATTGAATGTAAAATAAAAATTATATACGAACCTATGTATTTTGTTAAAAAAAATAATTAAACTTGTAAATGGTCAAGTGTTTACGATTGTAATAATACGAAACGGTTTACAACCTTATTAGTTAATACGCCATTCTCAAAACTGATATCTTCAAATCTATAGAACACAACTCCCAAGATAAAGCGCTAGGATATCTAGTTTTGACGACACGAGGATATATTTATTCCGCTACAGACTGCCCCTCTGGGTCCGAAGTCGTCCCGACCAGGAGCCAGACACAGGAATGTCCTTGCAATCTTCTTTTGGTGAAGATGAATGTGGGATTGCAGTTTTCTTTTTAGGCCGTCGGCGTTTTTGAAGAAGTACTTCTGGCTGAGAATCTTGACCTTGGTAAGTAGACAGTGCTGAACTATAAGGACCCAATGACACATCAAGATTGTCTTGATTAACCACTTCATAGGTTGTTAGAGATCTTTGAGTCAATATTACATATAATCCGTCTCTTCTCGGCATGAACTTTGATGTTTTTCCATGTTTCTTATTGCTTAAATGATGTGATGTAACCCATACCATATCGCCAGGAACGTAACGAGGTCCTGCTTTCCGAGATTTATCAGCATAGTCTTTTTGACGGTCCTGCTGTATCTCTTCCCTCTCCCGAACTCCTTTCAATGTCTCAGCAAATCTTGTAAGGTAGGGTGTTATTTCTGGGGCATAGTTATCATTCTGAATTATGGCTCTTAGGTCACGAGAAACATCACCAGGAGTCCTCATTTCTCTACCAAAATGTAGGTAATCAGCAATCTGTCCTGTACTTTCACATTTCGACGAGTTCATTGCAAACCGAATGGAAGGCAACCGCTCTACCCAAGTGCTGTGGTCATTACCGACCAATATCGCTAGGCGTGGCTTTAGATCCCGGTTTTTCCTTTCAATTGGATTTGTTTGAGGGTGATAGAAGAGAGTGAGACTCTGTTTTATGTCCACCTAAGACGGTAAAACAACTTCAATCTTTCTTGCTCTTGGTACAGAAAATGTATCAAGAATTTCTCTGATTTAGCCAGACCATTGAGCAACTTGACTAAAAAGAATGCTACATGGAAATGGGGTAAAGAAGAGCAAACTGTCTTTGAAGAATTGAAACAACGACTCATCACAGCTCCTGTGCTTTCACAAGTTCAAGAACAAATGCTAGTAGTTACGCCTTTGGGGCAGTGGCGGCTCGTGGGTATTAAAAGTGAGGGGGCCCAAATTAACAATTGCATGTCATGGGGGGAAGGAAACATGCAAATATCAAGACACATGAATTTCATGTAATTTTGTAAATGTTACTTAAATATATATGGGAAAAGACAACAATATTAAACAGTTAAATTATCTAAGCATACTGATATCTGATAAAGTAAATATTTCAATAAAAGGAATTATTATTACGAAAACGACGCGATGTTTCGTTTGAGAATGGACGACGTCAGGACGTGAATGTACTTGCACCTTTTGCTTTTGAAAATTAAAAATGAAGCGAAGAATTCCTAGGCAAAAAAGTAAAGTACAGGCCTCAAATTATTCAATTGAACGTAAAATTACGGCATATCTATTTATAAATTGTTCCGTAAGAAATCCGATTCTCATTCACGATTGAAAATTCCTGATTTGAAGCTGTAGCCGCTTTGCACCCTTTTGTATGCGATCTGCACCCCCTTGCCACTGTCTATGCGTTTGAGGGTTTAAATTTTTTATTTATGGAGATTATTTTAAGGATCTTCTGGTCTTCCGGGAAGCCTACCAAGAGCTGGACGCTATCTCAATGACCAGTGGTCAGTGATTAGGAACAGCCATAAGTACAATATTATCGGGACTCACTGTAAGACTAAAAAAAAAAAAAAAATTAAATTAAATTTAAAAAAAAAAAAAAAAAAAAAAAAGAGTGTTAAAGTTTACCTTTTTGCTCCCCCCTCCCCCCCCGTTAAATATAAATAGTTACTCCTAATCATATAATGAAAAGCATGTTATAATTAATAATTTTATTAAATTAAGAATAGAGAACACATTAAAATGAACTCATGTCGATTGGACGAAGTGTAAAAGCTAAACAGCTTTGAAGATAAAACTTTTTTAATATAAAAAAAGTTACCAATATTTTCAACAGTATAAAACATTTTATGTACAATACAGGTGGCTGGATTAGATACCAAGAGTGTAGGAAGCAAAAGCTTTTTTATTGTGTTTGACATAATAATAAATTAAAATACTAATCACAAAAAAATAAGTTAAAGTATGAAAACCGATGTCACTCAATTTCTATTCTGTATTTAAGAAAAAGAAAACAAAGAGTTAGGGAAGAGTTATAAAAAAAATAAAGTCAAAACTGTGGTTAAAAATTCTGTAGAAATCACAGGGGAAAAATTTTCATCAAATATTACATGAATCATAGAAAAAAGAAACAAGAAAGAAAGAAATGCCGACAGCAACAATTTCACTTTTCGTAACTTTAGAGTAAATACTTAAATAAATAATTTTATAATATTTTAAAATAATTTAGATAAATCCTTTTAAAGACATCGGTATTGCTCCTAATATTCAAGTCAATGATATTTTATGAATCAATTCATGCAAAATAATTTTGGCTTAACATTAGAACTAATGAAAAATGCCATTAACTTAGAATGGGCAATATTTATAAATTTGCAAAGTCAAAGGTATTGTTATATTGACCAGTTCAACAGTTTTAATTTAAATTCATGAAAAAATGAATAATTACTTGATTTGAGGATGAATAATTACTTGAAAAATGCATTGCATATGCATCTCAAATTTGAGATGTCTACTTACATTGAAACCAACCTGCAAAACATCCGATGAGGCTCGATTCGACGACATTTCACGTGCGAATTGAATATAGCAAACATGGAACTCGCTTCAAATTTTAATATTTTATTTAATTCAAAATTTATTTTGAGAATTGGATCCTATCTGAGTTAAGAATAAACATCGTTTCTTCAATTTTAAGAATGCCCAAATTTTATTTGACAATTTCAAATTGATTGTATCATTTTGCTTTTTAAAGGGTGTAGGTTCATGACTCAGATTCTTTACTAAACGCTAATGAATTTTTTTTCTGGTAACAGTAACTAGGTTTGCTTTATCTACATATTATTTGGGAGAGAGGGAGAGGGGGGAGGGGAGTTTTGAAAATTCTGTAACTGTGACGTTTATCTTTTAACTTTAACACAGCATTATACGATGGCTTAGTTCTAGTGGAGCCACTTATTTAGAGAAGAACATTTTTTATTCTCTGTATAGAAATTCTTCCGTTGATGGCATCGGATTGTAAGTTACGTTAATAGTTTAATAGGATATCAAATATTAATGTGAGACAAATCACTTCTTCCGATCATATGGACGACATTTAAATACTCAAACATTTTTCGGGAAAAAATTAAATTTCTAAATAAAAACAATTTGCAGAGAAAATCTTACTCTTACATTTTGAAAAACAAAATGCGAAAATGAATGCAATGGATATTTATTGTAGCCACTTTTTTCGCACCGTCATACTAGAGGACCAACGCGCAATCGCCGTCTCTACAAAAAATGGCCATTCCTTTACAGAGATGTCCACCCCAGAGCAGAGCTATCAGGGATGTTTTAGAAATTTTGTATTTATGCTTTGGCAAAACAGGATGTCACGTGAAAGTTGCAATCTTATATGCCCTATCGGTTTCAAATTCAAGGTCGTCCGAAGAAGGGGTCATTTTGTCCCCAGGAAAACTAGCATCTTTAAGTCTTTAAGAGAAGGGTCGCTTTTTTGTAGTAATGATTGTGATTGATTAACATTTTTTCGGGTTTATTGCAAGAGCTCGCCCTGCTCCCTTCACAATAGTTAATGTCTAATGACAGAATAAATAAGTTTAAAGCTTTTTTTTTTAAATATTAAAAAAATCCCACAACAAAACAATATTAACAAGCATATATGTAAATGGGGCCAGGGTCCAAAAAAGTGAAGGGGCCCAGGCCCCTCCTGGCCCCCTGCACCAGCCGCCACTGCTTTGGGGCTGTTCTTTTACAAGGACATGGTGCGGACGAGCACCTTGTAGAATATGCAAGTCGTCTTCTGACATCTGCTGAGAGAATATTTTACTACTAGATACTCTACTACTGATCGGGAAGCTCTAGCTGTCATCTGGGCGTTTAACAAATTGTCCTGACTGTAGTTCATGACAGAACTTGTTTTCTCTGGATCTACTTCTAATCCGGAGCTTGTGATCCAGCACTAGCAGAAGCAGCTGTCATATGTATACCTAACATTTTAATAATGAAGAAGTAACAACTTGGTTTCAGATTATCTGGCGCCGTCAGCAACACGAGGGCTATAATGCATTCGTCATTAGACAACATACATTTACACAAACACCCATGCCTAACACGGGACTCGGAACCCGCAACCTCGTGGTCTAGAAGCTAGCACGCTAACCACTATACCGTTTGGTCGGCGATTTCTTTAGATGAAAGAAATATCGTATAATAAAAAGGTTCATAATAAAGTTTACTACTTTTTCCTTTTTTTTGGGGGGGGGGGGGGCAAAAATCATTACTCAAGGTAGCTCTGAGATTAGGTGTTGTAAGCATATAACCTCAACATTTTATTTAAAAGTTTTGTCCGAGAGCCTCGTAATCTCTATAATATAGAGAGGTAAGCACTAATGAAAGAGCAGGTGACGTCGCCACGGATTTATAGTGAGTGGATCAGTACCAGTTATTGTACAAACAGGTGTTTAGGCAGAAGATGACACGGGATATTTTAGACTCGATAAGTCAGCTTATTATGCTTATGTCAATACAATTATACTAAACTCCAACTTAACTTGACATCACTAGACGATAGATCTTCACCGCGCTCATGGGCAGTTAATCCATTTCAGCGGAGTGAAGAAGTAATTCTCGCCAAACCTTATAGCCTTTTGTCTTCTACAGGGTTATGGTTTGGCGAACATTATGCTTTCACGCCGCCAAAATGGATTAAATACCTATGAGCACTGTGACGATCTACCGTCTAGTGAAGTCAAGTTAGATTGAAGTTTAGTATATCAATAAATGACTGGAGGGCATTAAAAAGGACTGGGACCGTTTTATTTTCTTGAAATATTACTTTTCTTTTATTTAATGGACTTATAATTCCCGTTAGTTTTCTCATATAACTGTATTAATTTAAACGCCTGAGACCCATTCGGACTTGAAATGAAGTTTGTTTTTCAATTGTTCAATGACAATGGTATTACCCATAAAGGCAAAGTTTTTAATATAAATTCTTTATATGCTTTACCAATTTTTATAATCATTAACAAAGTGCCGTCTCTGTTGTCAGCGTGTGCTTAATGCTTGCGTCTAATTTTAAATATTAAAAACATCTGGTTGGTTGGTTGATAGGTTGAACTCCAGGCTGGGAGCCGAAAGGAAGGACTTTGTGAACTAGCACCTGCCTCCGCGTACATATGTGAGAGAACCAACTCTGGAATAGGTTGAGGTAAAAAAATAACTAAAAAAAAAAAAGGGGGGGGGGGGGCTGTCAAATCATTTCGTTGCAGAAGGAATTTTGTGATGTTGTCATTTCAATGCTTTCTCCTGTTAAGGAATATATGCAGTGAATATATGCAGTAAACTACATTTAAAAATTTATTCTGTAAAAAAGAATTTGAATATATACATTCACACCGAAATATCTTTTATTTATTCTGATTAAAAAGGCCGACCAAACGGTATAGTGGTTAGCGTGTTAGCTTCTAGACCGCAAGGTTGCGGGTTCCGAGTCCCGTGTTAGGCATGGGTGTTAGGCAACATCAGTAAATGTATGTTGGCTTGTCTAATGACGAATGTTTCGGCGCATTATAGCCCTCGTGTTGCTGACGGCACCAGATAGTCTGAAAACAGCCAACCAATCTGATTAAAAAGATTTTATTACTTATTTGTTGAGACAATTTTGGTAACAGGAAAGAGTTTCTTTAACGATGGGTTTAACACTATTTCAGACCGATTGGATGACTGCAAGTTGGTTTATTATTCCGTAACGGCGACTTTTTAATAATAGTGAAAGCCACCAAAATGTGATAGATGAGATGTCGATAACAATACATTCTATCTGCCAAGTTTCCAGCTCGATTGGATGGCGGCAAAGGGGTTAACAGGCCTCGGCAGATTAACCCGCCATTGACAAACATACACTCGAAATCGAAGTTAATATAAAGGATTTAAAAAGAGAAACCACTAACCACCATACTTTCTTCTTCTGAAGAACAAAAAAACAAAAACAAAACAAAAAACGTATGATCACACTTTCCCCTAAAGGGAAATTGGGTTTCTCTCGTGACCCTTCTGGGGATTTTCCTCCCAAGTGACATCTTTCTTTTTAAATATTCGTTTCAGAACGGGCGTCACCCTGTGAAGCTCTTTAAGGTCGCCCTTTCTAGAAAGTGCTTTCTCCTCAGGTGACCGACTTGTTCCTCAAGACATCTGGGCTTACAATCAAGTGGGAGATAAATTTAGAATATTTACGCAAGTCAAAAAAAAAAAAAAAAAAAAAAAAAAAAAAAAGCTAAAAGGCCGTTTCTATGCACGCTTTTAGTAACACTTCCGAGGTTAAATTATTGTAATTGCTATCATCCAATTGAACTGAAACTTAATGGATTGACTCGTTGTCGATGACGCATTTTATAAAGTTTTAGAGAAAAAAAAAAGTCGGCACAGAATCGATGGTTTTCTTTGTAGTATTATGAAAACTCGATATGAACTGAAAATTGCTGAAATAAGATTGCGAAATCAAATTTGAACAGTTTTGTAGGTCGATTCGTTCTAGAGTTGTGCTGACCACGTACACACAGACAGACACTTTTTCTAGGTCACTTTTTTGCAGTTAGGATGTTCGAAAACATAGTAAAAAAAAATAATATTAATATTATCGATTTTTTTTTTTAATCGAAGTCATTACTTTGATTACCCCTTTGTAAGAATATGGGTAATTGAAAGTAAAAACATATTTAGCTATCGAGAGGCCCTAGGATAAAGTCCCCCCCTTTGGTGCTTTGCATTTTTTTTTTTAATCCTTTGAAGGACTAACATTATTTTGAAACAAAGTGTCACTAATAAGTTAACACGACGCGATCTTATCTTTCGCTCGTCGATTTCTGAGTTACCTGATATAGTCCAGGGAATAGAGACATTTTGCCTTGCAAAAGGTTATGTAGTTCTGATTTTTTAATATGTTATAAAGGTTGGTCTCGTGGTTTATAAACCAAGTTTTCGACCTCCTAACCCTTGTGCGTTCTCCGTGGTGCACCAAAAACTGAGCCGTTTTTTAGTTTATATGTCATAGCTCTTTGCCAATGCATCTTAGAAACACACATTATCTTCAAAAGTTGTAGAATATTAAATTATCTACAACTTTTGTATACTAAGTTTTTTTGTAGACGTATTATGTAAATAGTTATGTCGCATCAAAGTCAAAACTTTTTCGTAAAAATGCTACTTTTTTAAGATTTGTGTCAAGTTTTTTGATTATATCTCCATAATGGTACATTTTAGAGAAAAAGTTTGTGAATAAAAGTTGTAGAGCAATAAATTTGCTACAAGTTTTCTATATAAACTTATTTTCTAGGACTAATAACAAAGGAGTTACTCGGCTTTGTGTATTTTCCGTGGTGCACCACAAAAAAACACGTTTTTCAGTTTATAGATCATAACTCTTTCGCAATGCATTTTAAAAACAAACATTAAGTTTAAAAGTTGTAGAATATTAAATTTTCTACAACTTTTGTAAACAATTTGTTTTTATAAAGCTATTATGTAAAGAGTTACGTCGTATCAAAGTAAAAACTTTTTCGTATAAATGCTGCTTTTTTAAGTATTTTGCGGAGTTGTTTAATTATATCATCATAACAATAAGTCGTAGGGAAAAATATATTAATCAAAAAATGTAGATCTATAAATTTGCTCTAAATTTTATACAAAAAGTTACTATTTAGGACTAATAACTAAAGATCTACTCTTCTCTGAAGGTTTACGAGATGATAACCTATAATATATTATGTATAGGTAGGGGTTTTAAAATAGCTTCTTACTGCATAGTCTGACAATTTTAATAAAAAAATAAAACAAAATTTACATTATACTAATGATAATGTAAAATAAAAAGTGGAAATATATTAAATAATGTATATATCTATATACAATAATGGTAATATCAATTTACCATTTTCGCCATGGTGCACCAAAAACCTTCTGAATTCTGAAATTTTGAATTTTTTTTCAGTATACCGATCATATCCTTTTTCCACAGCATTTTATAGGGGAAAAAATTATATTTTAGGTTGTAGAGTATTAAATTTTCTACCACTAATGTATGTGCAAAATTTGTTTTGTAGAACTATTGTATGAAAAACAAATTGTATGAAAAGCATCAAAGCAAAAACTCTTTCGTAAAAATACCATTTTAAGATTCTTGTCGAGTTTTTAGATGATATCCATAAAAGTATATCATAAAAATTGTAGAACTTTAAATTTGCTACGTTTTATATACAAAGTTATTTTATAGGACTAATAACAAAAGAGCTACTTGGTAAGATCTAATATTAAAAACAGTTTCTTACTGCAAAGCCTGACAAGTTTAATAAAAAATCAAACAATATAGGTATTAAAATAATAGTATTATAAATAAAAAAAATATAAATATTATAAAAATGTATATATATATAAAATAATAGTAATATCAGTAAAACTTACAATTTAGAAAACTTATAAATTTTTAAATTTAGTTTCGTTTAGCCACGAAGGCTCGGCTAGTTCCTTCGCTACTTCTTGAATTAAGAGTTCTGTTGGGTCGTCTTCATCGTTGTCATCAATTATGATGTTCGCTGTATTGTCACAGCTTTCTCCATGACAGTTTTTACATATTATGGAGCACTTGAGACCGGCCTTTCTACAACCGTAAGCCTTAATGCATCCTATGTTGCGCTGGCAGAAAATGTAGGTCAGAATTGATTGAGGAGCTGAATCCCTGGTGGTTGTAATAGGAAGAAGTTCTTTACTGTCCATCTTCCACCCACAGACCAGAGGATTTTTCAATTGGTCCATCCATGTCTTTACTTGATGGTATCTGGGAAAGACATGGTGCGTAGCAGCTTCTTCTGTCGGAGGTAGCTTTGACAGATTTAACTTGCTCCCAGTTGTTGATTTGGAAAATTGCTTATAACGCAAAGCATTTCAAGTTGTTGCCCTGTGACCACCAAAGAGAGCAACAAGAATGCTTGATACTGCTTCGGTGATGCTTGAAACACTGGCATTAGGATCTAGGAAGATCTTTGCAAATTCCGGTAATATTGGATATGATGAAGCAGCCAACATTACAACGCATGTATTCCAATATTAAGTAACTACACTGAGTGGTTGATATTCTGTTGGGATGGTTAGTGGAGGGGAGGGTTGAGAATGGTTTTTCGGTTCTTCTAATCTACCCTGAATTCGCAGTGGCAAATCTCAATCAACAGTATATGGAGTTTTCGCGGAAATTGAGTTCTTAAAAGAATTCCTTTACATGTCACTAATGCCCCCCGACTTGTGATTTTTCTATTCTATCTCAAAAGATCTGTACCCCACGTAGTTTAGAATCAGTCACTTGAATGCAGTCTATTTCTCATTTTTATTTCCGAATGCAGAAATTTTTGGTGCATCACGGCAAAATGGTAAATTTTATATTACTATTATTATCTATAGATATATACATTATTTAATATATTTCCACATTTTATTTTACATTATCATTAGTATTATATATATATTGTTTTATTTTTTTATTAAAATTGTCAGACTATGCAGTAAGAAGCTATTTTTAAACCCCTACCTATACATAAAATATTATAGGTTATCATCTCGTAAACCTTCAAAGAAGAGTAGCTCCTTAGGTATTAGACCTAGATAATAACTTTTTTGTATAAAACTTATAGCAAATTTATAGATCTACAACTTTTGTATAATATATTCTTCCCTGCGACTTATTGTTATGAAGATATAATTAAACAACTCCGCAAAAAACTTAAAAAAGCAGCATTTTTATAAAAAAGTTTTTACTTTGATACGACGTAACTCTTTACATAATAGCTTTACAAAAGCAAATTGTTCACAAAAGTTGTAGAAAATTTAATATTCTACAACTTTTAAACTTAATGTTTGTTTTTAAAATACATTGCGAAAGAGTTATGATCTATAAACTGAAAAACGTATTTGTTTGTAGTGCACCATGAAAAATACACAAAGCAGAGTAACTCCTTTGTTATTAGTCCTAGAAAATAAGTTTATACAGAAAACTTGTAGGAAATTTATTGCTTTACAACTTTTATACACAAACTTTTTCTCTAAAACTTACCATTATGAAGATATAATCAAAAAACTTGAGACAAATTTAAAAAAAGTAGCATTTTTACGAAAAAGTTTTGACTTTGATGCAACATAACTATTTACATAATAGGTCTACAAAAAAAACTTAGCATACAAAAGTTGTAGATAATTTAATATTCTACAACTTTTGAATATAATATTTGTTTCTAAGATGCATTGACAAAGAGTTATGACGTATAAACTGAAAAACGGCTCAGTTTTTGGTGCACCACGGAGAACGCACAAGGGTTAGGAGGTCGAAAACTTGGCTTAAAAACCACGAGACCGACCTTTATAACATATTAAAAAATCAAAACTACATAACTTTTTGCAAGGTAAGACCGATTTTTCAGTCTCTATTCCCCGGACTAATAGGAAGTATCTAGATTTTCTCCCTTTCGAGACGTAAATGCTGAATACTAAAATTATAATTATACTGAAATATATGGTGGTTTAAAATATATACTTAAAAATACTACTAATAATTAATTAATTAATTAATTAAAATAATTAAATAAAAAAAATATAAAAAATAAATAAAAATAAATAAATAAAAATATATAAATATAAAAATAAATATAAATATAAATATAATAATAAAAATAAAAATAAATAAATAAATAAAATTAAATAAATTAACGTTTTAAAAAATATTTGTTTGCATATACTTGTTTATGAATAAATGACTGGTCCCCTTAGATCACATGTTATTTTATCTTAAACACTATGAAGAACTTCCGTAAAATATTTCACGGCAATATCCTTATTTCTTTTTAAGTTATCATGTTAATGGCGTAAATAAATAAATAATTGTGAAATTTTACGAAAATTCGCACTTTTACGGTAGTTGGATACCTTAACTGAAGGATCGACAGAGTTCAATATTCAGAATCCCAAAATTTTTAAAGAGCCGCAAAACAAATATAAGCAGTACCAAAATTTGCTTTAACAAACATTTTTTTTTTATATATAACTTTTACGGTATAAAATCACGGCAAAATGAGACAAGCCGGTAAATCATTTTTGTTTGAAATGAACACAGACAACTTAGTCTATTCTTTCTAAAATTCAAGATTTTTTTTTTCTTATCAATTTTTCTCTTCCTTTTGGACGAAGTCGTGACCATGTTTCCACATCATAAAATATCAAAAGCAAAGGCGTTTTAAAAGTGCTCGAACTGCCGCGAAAGGTGAAAAGAGAGAACAACCAACGCCAACAAAAGCTCGAAGCAACTGTGGCGCATTGTGGGCACAATCCCATTGCGCATTCTGATTGGTACAAATATCAACTGAGATGAGATGCCAGGTGGCCGCTAGTGACGCTGATTTTCAGTTGTAATTTGAAAACAGTGTCCCTCTGAGTCGCTTATGACGGGTTGACAATGCACACATTTATCAGATTGAATGACTTAGAACTCTAATATCCATGAGAAAGAAACCTCATGCGGCTCAGGACTACTGTACTATACTAAACTTCATCTTAACTAGACATCACTTAGACGATAAATCGTGACAGTGCTCATAGGTATTTAATCCATTTTGGCGGAGTGAAGACATAATTCTCGCCAAACCTTATAGCCTTTTGTTCTCTACAGGGTTGTGGTTTGGCGAACATTATGCTTTCACGCCGCCAAAATGGATTAAATACTTATGAGCACCGTGACGATCTACCGTCTAAGTGATGTCTAGTTAAGTTGAAGTTGAGTATAGTATTTTCGACGTACTCATTCGTAATCCAATACAAATTTTTCCGTACCTTCCATAGAAGATAAAAAAATTACCTTTTATCAAATCCTTTATATCCATTTTGCGTGGATGTATGCCCATGGGGGGCAAATCTGCGGCGGCTTAATTAAACCCCTTGCCGTCATTCAGTTGGGCTGAAACTTGGTAGATAGGTTCGATGACAATTCTTTCCATCGGATTTTGGCGACTGCCACTAAAGGGTCGCTTTTACGGAATACTAATAAACCAACTTGCCGTCATCCAGTAGCGCTGAAATAGCATTTGAGCGATCATTGAAGAAACTCCTTCCTGTTGCCAAAATTGTCTAAATAAATGATAAAGTAAATTGTTTCGATCAGAATAAATAAAAGATATTTGGTTGTGAGTGCATAAATTCACATTCATTTTAAGGAATAAGTTTTCGAAAGTAATTTACCGTATATTTTGCTGATAGAGATGTTTAAAAATATTTAAAACATAGATGCCAACACCAACCACACGTTGGCGACAGAAACGGCGCGATGCATATATAGGATTTCTATTTTTTAAAATTTTTTTTATGTTTTATATTGTTATAATAATAATGAAAATTATTTTTTTTTAATTATTTAAAATGAAAGTATCAAATATTAAATGTAATTTTATTTAGATAAAAAAAAAAAAATTCAATAATTTTTTCACGTTTCAAGAATGCATTATATTGTTAGATCAATAGTAATTTAGTTAAAGTTATATATTAGCATATTTGGTATAAATCTACGCATGGGCGCCCACAGGAATATTTGCAAGGGGTGCAAGAGTATATTTTTATCAAAATCATTAAATTTTTTCGACATGTTACAAATTATACTCTTTGAGAACAGTTAAAATTCATGGTATATATTTTTGAAAGCTCAACCCTGTTAAAGAGGGGGGAAAAAATACAAAATTGTAAAAATATTAAAATGTATCTTTTTAACGATTTTTTTTATCTTCCAACTAAACTCACGGCATTCAAGAAACAGTGTATTTAATAGAGATGCAAAAGACAGAAGATGCAAAAATAAAGAAGAATAAAATTTTGTTATTTCTTCCAAGTTTCGGATATAATAATAATAATAAATAAATAAATAAAAATGAAACACAAAGGCAGTATGGGAATATGTTCAATTGAATTCTAAAAATAGACTTAAAAAACAAAATATTTGTCTACAATTTTGAGAACTACTCAGGAAATGATGATACAGTAAAAGAAATAAGCACTTCTACTCATCAGCCTCTAATAATCAAAGACAACAAGCACCAGAAAAGCAAGTAGCTATAAAAAAGGACATATGAGAGAAACAAAAGACTAAATTAATAGAAAAAAAAAAGAAGAAAAAAAATGCTTAATGTAACATAAAAGTAAAAACGGCATACGTGCTTTTTTTTTTTTAATCTTGGAATTTACATCTTTTTCCAGGGGGAATTTACATTTTTCAAAAGCCAGGGGGGTGCAAGTGCACCTCCTTGCACCCTCCTGGGAGCGCCCATGAATTTGCGGCCTGCAATAAGCCCTAACAAAAGTCACACGGCCCATCTCTAAAAAGTTAGTGGCGAACGCTGTTTTAGATCAACTTAACCTTTCATTATTCTTTAAATCAAATGCCCAGACGATTCGATTAAAAACTTCAACCACAAGCACTTCTTCTCCAATTAGAAGTATTATGAAACTAAATACAGATTTTCTTTAACCCTTACCTTGACTTTATGATTGAAATGGAGCATATATCATTCAATTTCAAAAGAACTATGGAAATTCCCAACCAACTTCTATTCGCAATATCGAAACGCATTTCAATTACTAACAGCATGAGCTTCACAAAAAGGAACACTTTAAGTCAAAGTGGCTGAAGTCAGAAATACAAATTATTTTATGTATTTTAGGAACTAATACAGCAGTGTTCAGTTGGTTGGTTGTTTTCAGATTATCTGGCGCCGTCAGCAACACGAGGGCTATAATGCTCCGAAACATTCGTCATTAGACAAGCCAACATACATTTACAAACACCCATAACTAACACGGGACTCGGAACCCGAAACCTCGCGGTCTAGAAGCTAGCACGCTAACCACTATACCGTTTGGTCGGCACAGCAGTGTTCAGTGTTTGGTTATAAAATAATGTAACCCATATAAACAAAGTTTAAAAAAAATTTAAATCCTTTACATGCATTGCTGATTTTCATATTCATTAACATAGAGCCGATTCGGTTGTCAGCGTATAGGTTGGTGTTTGAATCTAATTTAAATTACATTAAAACATCTCTATCGGAAAAAATACGCAGCAAACTGCATTTCAAAATTTGTTTATTAAAAATGAATGGGAGTTTATTTCCAAATATCTTTTTATTTGTTCCGATTTAGACAATTTTTGGCAACAGGAAAGAACTTCAACAACGATTTTGTTTAACCCATTAGCGCCCAGTGTCCTCATTTGAGGACGCTGTAAAAAACTGCTATTTCTACTATTAAATTAAAGAGTATTATTTTTTTTACAAATTGGTCTGATAGATGGGAGCACTATACAATGTGCATTATGTGATTTGTTTAGAATTAAGTAAAAATGGGCGAGGAAAATGCACTATAATTTCCCGCTTTTTTGGTAATGGCGTTGTGTTAACTTCATACTTCAGTATCGCACTGGATATATAAGGTAAATTATTTCAGTTTGGTATATATATAATCTAAATAGTCCACATTATACTGTTAACATGGTTTTCAATATTTATTGTTATTAATCTATCCGTAATAAGCAGGAAATCTTATCCGTCATCATTTGAGGACGCTGGGCGTTTGTGTATACTTCTTATTCTCCATTTAGATTTGTTTTCAAGCGCGTATTACATTTTTTGCAGTCAAACTATAAATGAACACTGAAAGATGAGTAGAAGAAAAATATTTAAAAGCTCAGAAGAGGCAACTGCTTATATTTTTCTGAAGAAATTGAAAACGATATTACAGCAATGCCTTTGGATGTCGATAAACTAACAGATGAAAAACAATTCGATGATGATAATTTGGACATTCTAGTTGTATCATATGTTGCAGATACATTGGAGATTACAATACCAGATGATAATGATATCGGATTTTTTTCCGAAATAATATAGTTAATAGTTTCCGTAAATGTAAAAGGGAAACATAAAAAGTTGTATGGACGAACGAAACCCAATTCTTATACATTTGAGACTCAGGCTAATTCTTCTAAGAGAAATTCTGATAGACAGCGAAAACTAGTTATATGAAACCAGTTGAGCTGGTTCGAAGAATTTTTGATTGTAGAGAAAACTAATCGATATGCTCATGAAGTGAAAAATGAATTATAATGTGAATAAGGATGAAATTAAAACCTTTATTGGTTTTTGATACTTTCGGGTTGTAATACTTTGGGCAGAAGCAGATGATTTAGGAGTAACAACAGTGAAGAATGCTATAACTAGAAATTTCTACTTATAGCTCAAGAGATTATTGCATTTTCAAGGTAATAAATTACATCACAAAAACAAACATGATAAATCATTTAAAATACGTCCCTTGTTAGAAATGCTTTGCAGGAATTTTCAGAAACGGGGAATTTTTCATGAAAATTTGTCTGTTGAGGAAATGATCGTCAGGTAATATGGACATCATTCACTGAAGCAATTTATAAAATCTAAACCTATTAGATATGGTTGTTGCAAATGGCTATGTCATTTATAAAAAGTTACATGGTTCTAAGTTGATGTCAGTCAAAGATTTTAGAAGGTATATTGCAGCATTAAAAAAAAAAGAAGAGCCAATTCAAAAACAGCCAAAGGATGACCAGTACATTTACGTATAGCATCTAGATCCAAAATATGCATCCTCATATCAAATTCATCCAAATTCGGTATATCATTGGCCAGAGGGAGAAAATATGATACCTGTTCTTCAAAGAGAAGAACGAAATGTAATTTATTATTATGCATAGAATGTTTTCCCCTTTTTCATACAAAAAAATCAACCTTGAAAATGTAAAAAAAAAAAAAAAAAAAAAGTTTTCTTACAAATGTAAAAATAAATTTTGTTTCTTAACTTTATACTGCTTATTAGTTTGTTTATATATCAAAACTACATAGCATTAGGTAAAAAAATTACATTTTTTTGAAAATAAAATTTTTATGCATACAAACGCCCAGCGTCCTCAAATGAGGACGGCTTAAAACATACGGTTACAGTTAAACAAATTCAAAATGCTTTTGAAATACTCTTAATTTATGCATTTCTACCCATATATATCAATTTCAAAGAAATTTTTCAAAAATTGTTAATTTGGGCGTTAATGGGTTAAATAGGATTTATTAGTATTCCAAAAAACGATTATGGAAATGCGCGACAGTGGTAGCCCCCAAAACTCGATAGAATACCTTGTCGTCGACATCGAAACTATCTGTCAAGTTTCAGATCGATCAGATAACGGTAAGGGAATTGATTAGGCTTCCGCAGATTTGTCAAGGCAGCCAAACAAAATCGAAGGTTGTATAAAGGATAGTTCATCAAATAGTATGGAAAATATAAGTAGTAAAAATGGCGGAAAGTGGAACTTATTCGTCGTAAATAGATATAGATAAAAGAAATAAAGATTAATAGCAGGATTATATTTTTTTTTTTGTAAGTTGTATGTAGTTTGAGGTCTAAATAAGACTAAAACTTTATGATTATTTGTTTTGTATTTCTAGGTTTCTAAGTCATCTTCATTTTTGAATATATTTACAAAATTCCATTTATGATCCTATTTAATTATTAAATTTTCCTTCATATGAACAGGGCCTGATTTAGAAAACCTATTGCCATAGGCACAACATAGAAGATGCTTCCTCCCCTCTTTGATGGTTATTGGTGTAATTTAAGTATTAATGACAATTTTGATTAACGTACTGCTTAAATTAATGTCAAGAAATTATTGTTTTTGAATAATGAGAATTAATGAGTTAATAAAATATAGTGTTACGAATTTTTGTATATTTGTAAATATTTCATAGTGTTAATTTTGTAAATAGGAAAATTTATGTACATTTTGCATAAGGCAATGCAATAGTTTGTTTCCCTGCAATGAGTCTCTTGATGCTTGATAACGAGTTTTACAGAGGTAACGCTGGGAGGCGAGTGTTACAAGGAGCAGGGCATTTAACATTATGGTAATGGCAATCTCGCCAAGTTGGCGATGATTTTGGCAACTAATTTTGTCGCCAAATTTGGCGAGAAATCGCCAAATGTTGCCAAATTTGGCGACCATTTGGCGACATTTTCGGTCCCCATGTACATGTATAGGACTTTTCGACTACGACCTGGAAAGTTCTCTAGAAGTTTCAAGAAGGTTCACCGCCTCCCCTATATAAGCCCGGCCGTGAGTGGGGTTAGTTAGTTGACTGATTTTGAGTCACTGAGTTAGTTGTTAGTTGAGTCCGTTAGTTGACTGGAATTACTGACTCTCAGTAAACATTCCGAGTAGTTCTAAAGCGAATTGTATTGCATTGTCTTTTGCGGCGATTTAGCAGTTGTGTTGCCAAGTTTTTAACTGCTGTTTTGTGCTCTATTGTTGTGAAAAGAGCTGTATTCTGTCTACTAGAAGGAGAAGTTCTGGAGTTGTAAAGGAATCTGCGAAGAGTTAAAGTGGAATAAACTTCTGCAAGTTTTGATCTGCTTTGGCTTCAAATCTTTCGAACCCGTCCAACGCAACAATATTATGATATTGTATGGCATTGATCAAGTGCACTAGTTGCATAATAGTTTAACTTAAATTACATATATTATGACAAAGAAGAGTTACGAATTTTTCCGGAATGGATGTATCTTTCTTAATTTTCTTGGAATTAATTTCTTAATCTTAATTTCAATGGAAAAAATTCCCGCATTTTTTATTTTTTATTTTTTTTATTCAATTCTAAATGTTTTGAAAATGTCATAAACATAATAATTTCTACCTAATGCGCTTTTTGTTGTTGTTGTTTGTAATTTGCGATTAAAATTACCTTGTTAGAGGTAGGCGAGAAAACGACTCATTTTGTTGGCATTGAAAGTAACGTAAAGAGATCTCAAACATCTTGGCTTGAAATGCATCCGCGGAAACCAGATTTGCAAGTTTCTCACAAATCACGCCAACCTGTACGGAATGTGGCAATGGTCAACCAACGCCAACTTTTTCAACGATAAGTATTTGGCAGAAATCACACGATAACCATAGAAACGCAGAGATCTCTTTACGTCATGAATTTTGTTGACTGTTTTTGATCGGACTGGTTTTGGGACATTTTCTTTTCTTAATATTTAAATAACTAATTTTTTTAAAGAACTTTTGCTTAAATCTTAGAGAAATTCTTCATAAATATGTACTAATTTCAATCGTTTTTAAAAAATGCGGGAATCGTCCATTGTTATATTTCACATTCTACTGGTGCATCAATATTTAAACAACATATTGATTTTGAAAATCGCTTTTGTTAATCTAAACAAAGGTCAAAAATGCACAGCCAAAAGCAAAAAAAATAAATAGTTTTCTTAGAATAAAAGGCAATGCATTCGGATAAATAAACTAACTATATTTATGCAAATGAACTTTTACCAAAGTAGATATATTTTATAAAATATTTTGAACATAAAAAATACAATAAAATAACTTTCAATATGAGTTTAAGAAAGAAAAAATTAATCTTAAAAAATGAAAAGTCTTGTATTTCACATTTTTTTGATTTTTAAGACGTACTTATTTTGGAAATCAGTATACGCCGTTTTCAAATAAGTAAGCGTGAATTTGTGCTTTGTTTATCAGACAATTAATTGAATGATAGTACAAGTAACTGAAATATTAAAATTAAAGCGCAGTCTTTTTTTTTCCGTATATACACCATAGAATATGTGCCAATTTGTCTAAAACCATCACATACTCAAAGGCAAGTACTAAGGCTTTATTTTAATTTATGCTGAACATGAGAAAATGAGGGTTTTTTTATTATTATTTTAATTAGAGTAAATAAAAGATAACTGGACGTGAGTGCATACATTTATTATGGAGTGTGGTTCAGTCAATTCAACGATGCGTTGAGTAGTAACGCTGTTGTGGTGAAATAATTTTAACCTATCATTTTTTTTTTAAACTCTTTTCTGTTGCTAAAATTGTTTAAATTAGTTAAAAGATAATTGGGACTTGAATGCATAAATTCACATTAGTTTTTTGATAAATTAAATTTGAAACGTAGTTTTGGCGCATATTTTGTTGACCGAGATATTTTTAATACTTAAAATTAGATGCAAACACCAAGCTAACGCTGACAACAGAATAAGTGCTATATATTAATGAATACAAAAATTGGCATTGCATATAAAGGATTTATATTGAATACTTTATTTTTATGGTTTATATTATTTTCATCCCCCTCCCTCGAAATGTAAGTCTAGTTGTGATACTAATGGACACCAAGCACACGCTGGCAACAGAAACGCCGCTTTGTTAATAAATATAATAATATAACCCATAAAAAAAAGAGTTTTTATAAATCCTTTATTTGCATTATCAATTTTTATATTCATTAACACGGCTCCGATATCAAAAATATTTCTATCATCAAAATGAGTGGCAAGCTATATGTTTCAAAATTTATATATTAAGAATGAATGTGAATTTATGATCTCACATCCAAATATAATTTATTTATTCTGATTAAAGTAATTTATTTATTCATTCATTCATTTATTTATTTATTCAATCATTTATTCATTCATTTATTCATTCATTTTTTCATTCATTTATTTAGTCATTCATTTAGTCATTCATTCATTCATTCAGTCATTTATTCATTCATTTATTTATTCATTTATTTATTCATTCATTTATTTAGTCATTTATTTAGTCATTTATTTATTCATTCATTTATTTAGTCATTTATTTATTCATTCATTTATTCATTCATTTATTTAGTCATTTATTTATTCATTTAGTCATTTATTTAGTCATTTATTTATTCATTTATTCATTCATTTATTTATTTATTCATTTATTTATTTATTCATTTATTTATTTATACATTTATTTAGTCATTTATTTATTCATTCATTTATTTAGTTATTTATTTACTCATTTATTTATTCATTCATTCATTTATTTATTCATTTATTCATTCAGTTATTCATTCATTTATTCATTCATTTATTTATTCCTTTATTCATTCATTCATTCATTTATTTATTTATTTATTTATTTATTAACAAAATTTTGGCAACAGAACGCCAACGTGCGTAATGCGACTGGATGACGGCAAGTTGGTTTATTGGTATTCCTCAAGAGCGACTTTTTAGTGACATTTACAGCTCCAAAATTCGATAGAATGCATTCTCATCGACATCGAATCTATATGCCAAGCTTCAGTCCGATTGGATGATGGCAAGGTCTCATGAGATTTCGCCGCCATCAAAAAAACATATAAAAGTGAAATACAGATAATTATAGCCTAAAATATAGCCAAAATGGCAATTTTTTCTAAATGATTGATTTAAAATATAAAAACGATAAATAACAGCAATCCACGTCAGTAAAATAAAGGATTTAAAAATTGTCAATGCATATAAAGGATTTATATATTAAAAACTTTAGTTTTATGGGTTCTTTCGCTCGCGCCACTATTCCTGTCAACAACACACTTACAAAACCGCAATGAGTGAAAGTGAATCGTGTTAAAGAAATTAAACCTAACAATTAAAAAATAAAATAGGTTGCGCGAGGGAGTTGCTGTGGAAATGTGGTCACCGCCCCTAGGGTGGCCTGAACGCGAGTGTATATAAAAAGGTCACGTCTTGCTCATCTCGGATCGTGCTTTTGTTTTGACTCTTAAGTAGGAATAGATAAGTAATTGGCAACTCAACATGATTTGGCTGACGGTAAGAACGTTTCATTTGATTTCAAATAATTGTGACAATTTGTCGGCTTTTTGAGTGAAAAGGAGCTAAATCCAATTTTCGGCTGTAGAACTTAAAAAAACCTATTATTTGACAAAATCGTGAAAATGCTTTTTTTTTTATTTTTTATTTTCAATTTCTCATGCGTTTACATAGGATAATGAAAATATTGATTTCTGTCAAACAAAAATGTATTTCTCCCGAGTTTTGGAACATCCTGACTTTAAAAAAGTGGTATAGAAAAAAAATGTCTGTCTGTCTGTGAGTCTGTTTGGTACGTGGTCAGCATAACTCTCGAATGAATTGACCTATGATGCTCAAATTTGGTGAACGGTTATCAAATTTTAAATTTTTATACAAAGCAGCTTCTAAATGAACTGGGCTAGAGGATTGCAAAATAGCGAGTATAGAATATGGTCCTTACTAGGTTGGTTGGTTGTTTTCAGAATATCTGGCAACAACACTAGGGCTATAATGCGCCGAAACATTCGTCATTAGACAAGCCAACATACGTTTACAAACACCCATGCCTAACACGGTACTCGGAACCCACAACCTCGAGGTCTAGAAGCCAGCACGCTAACCACTATACCGTTTGGTCGGCTGATCCTTACTAGGACTTCCTTTCAAATAGTTAGTGTCAGTCTAGAGACTCTATTTGAAAGTATTTTTCATAAAAAAATCATAAATTCATTTAGATATTTATGTAAATGCACCAAGGTAAAAGTGTTTGCATTTGCAACGCTACTTAAATAAGTGATAGTATATAATAATGAATTTGAAAATTATTGTGCTAGTTAGTGTAAGAGCAAATATTTGTAAGTTAGGGATGGCATCAGGGATTGTGATGGAATTTGAAGATAATATTATTTAGAACGTCGGATACGTTATGTACGTAAATGCAAGGAGTTACGAGTACTTTTATTCTGTAAATAAATATGCATGTTTTCTAAAGATGTTTTATTAATGTTAAATTAAGTACACAAGAAGCCAACATTAGTTTGTGAATCTTAACTCCAAAACTGGTGTGAGTTATCATCAATATTAAATTAGTTACTTGTTATTATTATTATTATTATTATTATTATTTTTTTCAAAAAATAATTTTTTTTAGACAAGTAAATAATCGTTTAAAATGTTAATGTTATTCTAAATTGAAGTTTGGCATATTAACCCTTTGCACTCGAGGTCTTTTTCGTGTGGAGGTACCGGGAACCTGAGAGGCTTCGCGGGATTTTTGGTTCGATCCTCGGTTATGGATTTGCTTCATAGAAACTGAACACAGTCATTGGCCTTGCATCGAATTTCCGCATCAAACCTAGTGGTCCTCTCGAGTTTCGGCATCCAAAAAATCCATTGAAATTATATGCTGCATTGATACGTGAAGAATATACTTATATAAGTAATTTTATTTGTTTTTAAAAACAACTATAATTGTTCTAAGCTTTTTTTTTTTTTTTTTTGGTGACTATCAGATATATTTTTCTTAATTTTGGTGAATTGATTTGTTAACTCAGTTTATGCAGTGAATGTATACATTTTTTTAAACCCCATATCTTATACATAATTTTGATAAATGTATCTTTATTTCTATATCTAACATTTTTTTAAAAATAGAAAACATTTAAAAAAAAAAAAAAAAAAAAAAACTATTAATGTAATATATATTAAGTGAATACTTCCATATTAAAATATTTGCAAATCTCAATTTATAATACATTTAAACAAACATTTTAGGTTAAGTCATTTTTAATATTGTGTTTACTGATAAGGTTGTTTCAAGCTTTCTTAGTTTATAGTATAACAAATTCTAAACACTCATCAAAATATTTTGTATTAAAAATACTTTTTTGAGATAATAAATTTGATGCGTTTTTATCGTGTAAAATATTCATTTATCTTCATCAAAGTTATATTTTTTTAGCATTTAGGAATTCTAAAATATCGTTTTATTTAAGATGCGCCTTGCAATGTATTATTAGTTTGAAATTTTTTTATCTTTGAACTCATCTTAGAATTATCTCTAAGAATTATTGAAAAAAATTTCTCGGAAATTCTAAACATGATTTTTACATACTTTAAAATAAAATAATGAAAAGATGGTATGGAAATAATAACATGCTATTTATAATTGCTAATAATCTTCTAAAATATATATATATATAAATTTATTGATTTGCTTTAGAAATGTTGATGATGAGGTTGAGTTTTGTAAGTATATAATATATCCCCTTTAAGGTTTTTCTGTTCGTTGAATTCATTTTGTAATGCAAAAATGAAAGGATTTTTTGTTTAAAATTTTAACTTTAAATAGTAACGTTATGAATTGTTAACATCATACCCTCTTCCGAAAAAAAATTATTGAACAAAAATCGTTATAATTATTATTATTATTATTATTATTAATTATTAATAGTATTATTATTATTATTATTTATTTATTTTTATTTATTTCTTATTTTTATATTTATATATTTTTATGTATATTTATTATTGGTTATTTATTATATTCATCTATGAATTTCTAATTGCATTACTACATTATATTCCTTTTATTTTCTGGTATAGCACAGTCTTTTTGGCCAAAAATGTATGTCCTCTAAAATTCTGCTTCAACCCAAGCTGCATGACAAATCCTAATTTTACATTACTCAGGATTGAAGTTCCTAAAGAGCAGGGATATATAAGATTTCTTAAGTTGTTTCACTGTGCTTTAATTGATATTTTTCTCTTTTGTGTGGTGTCGCCATCTACTGTAAACTCTCCCAAATTACCTAAACTTTTGGTCTATTTTCCATTTTTACTTTCAATTACCCATATGTTTACATAGATTAATATGAAAGTATAATATTCAATAAAAAAAAAAATCGTTTTTTCCCCATCTTTTTTTTTCTTCCCCCCCCCCCCCCCTTGCTTTTTTTGCATTTCTCCACTTTTTGAAACACCCTTATTTAAAAAAAAAATGGTCTAGAAAAAATGTATGTATGTGTGCACGTGGTCATCATAATTCCCTAACACATTTACCTACGATGCTCAAATTTGGTGTGTGGGTTCGTGGTAGCCATGGGACCTACCAATTAGATTTTCGTCAAAATCGTGCATGGGCATAAAAAGTTGAAATTATGAAAAATCGTGTTTTTCAGCAATTGCTAAAAAACGGGTTTAACGATTTTGATTAAAATCTTTATGCAATGTTCTAACCTTCCCCAACTTCAAAATTCCCGTAGAAATGCGATAAAAGAATAAAAAGTTGAAACAGGAGAGCTTTTAACACAGAGCTCTCTGCCTTCGAGCATCGCCCATCAACTCTTGATTTTTTCCGATTCACGCACAAGAAAGGACAATGTTAATGTCTATCAAAATACATTCAAGGACAAATGTAACGTCAACCAATTTCGTCATTTTGGCGGATCTTTTTGCACACGTAAAAATTGTGTTAAAAACATCGCAAAACTGGTCATTTTTATTTGAATGAGTCAAAATATGAAAACGGCATATTAAATGTGATTGTGATGATTATTGTCATGCCACAAATGCGGTGATGGGAAAACTTTGATGTTTAAGAGTCAAAACTAGTGATCCAGTGCGAGTGCGCACTAGTCTTATATCCCAACTTTATCCCATTCTTATCCCAACTTTCTTTAACGCACTAGTCTTAGCTAAACTGAAATTAATTTCTCTAGCTCGATTTGCCGATGTTAATTTGTAAGGTTTGCCTAAAAAGAAAGTTCAATATCAAACTATTTTTTTAATTATTGCGAAATTTAAATATCACCTATATATGATTTAAATGTTGTATTTAAACATTTATATATATATATATATATATATATATATATATATATATATATATATATATATATATATATATATATATATATATATATATATATATATATATATATATATATATATAATTTTAACCATTTTTATTTTTATGCGGAGAATATGTATAGCATTGACGTTTTTTATGTATTGTATTAATTAAGGAATATATTTTTTAATAATTTCATTTATTGTATCGAAAAAATTATCTACATTTCAGTCAATTAATTACATTTAATTATATAATTAGAATTACCCTTTCGTCTGATTTTTGACTTTTATTTAAAGTTTTATTTTTCAATTAAATCTATTTATATTTTACAATTATATTATATTTAAAATTATAATTAGGAATCAACTATAAAAATGTGTACTTTTATACTTTATAATTTAATTTTTTTTTTAATATTTTTTATTGCAATAATTTAAACTTTATTATTATATTTATTATGATAAGTTAACACTTACTATTTTACTAAAATTAAAATTATTAAACATTTGGATAATTAGCTAAATTTTATAAGAGTAAATAATGTGTTAAATAATGTTAATTTATACCTTGGAGAATTTTCTAAATATCTAATAATTAATTCACCGCTTTACATAATCTGTTTTGAGGTTAAAATTAGGCAATTAATAATCAATTAATATAAATCAAAAATTAATTATACATTTTTTATTAATTATCAATTTTTAAAATTGAATTAATAATGAATTATTAATTAGTTTTTAAAAATCCACGACCGAGTTACACAGCTACACATTTCTTTATGCTACTAACTACCATTTACATTTTCCCAATACCGTATATATTTACGATTATACTCATTTTTCAGGTTCTTTCTCTCTTGAGTACCGGCATCGCAGTTTGGGCCGGCGGCTCCGAATCGGAAGCGAGGATCCTCGACAGCGGCTACGGCTACAAACCTGTCTACCCAACCTCCAAACCAAAATTAGTCGACGGCGGTTACGGCTACAAACCGGTTTACCCCGTCTCCAAACCCATCATAACAAGCTCCTACAAACCGATTATCGCAGCGATACCCATTATTACCTCGAAGCCCGTCACTTCTTCGAAATATGACTACGGATACTTAAACGGCTACGGCTACGGCTACGGAAGTGCGTACGGCTACGGCTATGGCTACAAACCGGACCTGGGTGGTTACTACACGAACAAGCCTTACTACGGAAGCTACAGCTCTTACAAGCCCATTTACGCTTACGGGGGACACTACGTGTACGACCCTTACTACTATGGAAGCTACAAACACGGGATTGGATACGGCAATGGATACGACTACATCGACTGGTGAGACCGGACTATGTACCACGTGATATCCATGGTCCAAGCCAACTTGTCCCGACCTCATTGAATACGCTAAAATGTTTTTACTACGCGCTGATTGGTTGCGCAATAATCTTACGTCTTGAACTGAGCCAATTGTGATTCGCCAAGTGAATGACGTCATGAAAGAGCTCGGTCAAAGTCATATGATTGGTTAGAACTCGTATAAACGCAAAACTGTGTGAGCGGGTTATCAATATTTCCATATAAGGTGTGACTTTCTCGGAACTGTGTCTTTAACGCGGAAGAATCCATCCTGCAGTGCATTCAGTGAGGTCAGGATAAATTGTCTGGTAATTGGTGGCCCATAGTTACCAAAAGACGCTAACTAATTTTGGAGGAGAGTTCTCTGTCGTGATTGTTAAGCCTTCTTCGGCTTAAACTCAATAGTAAAACATGCAATATCCAGACGTTGCATTTAGAGATCAGCGATAATATCCTATTTAAGAACAAAGAGATTAAGTACAATACCAAACCATTTTGGATCTGCCATCTTGATGTAAAGAGATATGACATTTGATGTGAAGAGATGTTGCATTTGATGTTGAATGTTGTACATACTAAAACTAGTAAAAAGGTGCCTTTGGTTATGCAAATTTGATGTTCTCTGTGCATTTGGTGTTGGTCGGTTATTGTATCAGTACGGGTGTAATGATGCCTTTGGTTAATATACAAGAGCTTGGTGTTTGTTAAACATTTGGTGTTGGTCGATATATATCAGTACTGGTGTAATCTTATTTTAGAGGTCAAAAAGGTTGCGATCTTGGGCATGGTTCATATCAGAGATTTTACTTTTTTGTTATGATTGTTAATATTTTGTAATGAATAAAAAATAAATTGAAATTTTTAAATCCTTTATTTCGAACACATGTTTTGTTTTGATTGTTGGTTAATTATATATCTGGTGTTTCTTTCTTTAGTGAACAAAGTGTCTGTTGCTTGTTGTTTAATAGCTTTTTAATTTCCAATGAGGGTTGAAGTCTGAAATAATAAATCATTATACAGTCAAACCCCGTTAACTCGAAGTTGATTGACCCTCCGGCATTTTTCTCCTTAACCGAATTTCGTGTTAACAGACCAATTTTTTTCTTTCATTTAGTTAATAAAGGTTTATACTACTATCTATATGTATATTTGATACTGTTGCTTTTTAGAACATTTAGGATTATAAATAGTATAATAGTTTTACAAGATGTACATTAGGAACAAAAAAAAAAAAAAAAAGCATATGTGTTTACCAATAACTTATTATTAAAGAAGTATGTGATTGATTTTTGCTTTAAAATTACAAGAAAAACAACATTTTTTTTTAAATGCGTCTACTTCAAAATTATTCAAGGCACATGCATTCGGAAACATTGCAAGGTTTCATCTAAAAAAATGGTTTAAAGAGCAGATTTTTTTTCCGTCTTAACCGGGATTTCCTTTTGTGAGATTTCGTTTTAAGCGAATAAATTAACGTTAAGTTTAAGCTTCATTGTACGGAGAACTGCTTTAACTTCGCATTAAAATGGGGATTTCGTATTAAGCGATTTCGCTTTAACGGGGTTTGACTTAACATCACAATATGTGGAATGAAATTAATGTAAAAAAGTGCAAACTTTCCATTAATCATTGCTAATAGACTATGTATTATGCAATCAGTTGAAAATTTTGAATTGTTACTCTTTTAAGGTACACATATACAATTGAGATAATTTTCTTTAATTTTTAGGTTATAATTTCAATTTTTTTGGCAGTATATCAGAATTAAAAATGATGCATTTTTATATATAAACTTTTTTCCCGTCAATTTTTTAATCAGCTAATTGCAATTAAAGTGACTAATTAGGACATTATTAGAACATGCATAAATTAACTTGTATTTAACTTAGAGGTATTATTTTTATTGCAAATAAGAGATATTATATTGACGCTTGTTCCTATGGAGAATTTTGAATTTAGCTTCAATATTTATTTAATTATAAGTTTTTGAATAAAAAGTGTAAAAAAATACATAGTTTTTAACAGAAATTAAGTTTAAAATATTCATAAAAAATTTGTTTATAATAATATATGTTAGATTATCCATAAAAAATACATTCACAACTATTGTCTACAAAACAAAATTATAATTTTGTAAATCGGACCATTTCTTATGAAGTTATGACCGTTGGCGTAAAGTCATATAACCACCACTTCGGAAAACGCGTTTAAAGTTGAAAAACGCGTGATACAAAATGGTTTATAAAACCTACTGTAATTTAAAAAGTAATTTGAGTCTAAGAAAAGAGTATAATTTTAATGGTAATGAATTCGGGAATATTTTAAAACCAAAAAGCAAAAATGCAGACTTGAGTCAAATTTTGCATTTCTTAATGTATGTGTATACCTTAAGTGGAAGTCTTATTAACAATCATTCACCAATACCCGTTATGTTACCATTTTCTAACCTATAGTTCATTTAGAAACTACTTTCCATTAAAACCTTGACATTTGGGTGAGTAGGTACAAAAAGGATCACTTAAGGAAATGACGTAAATTATTAAACTCGAAAATAGCATTTAATACATTTTATTTTATATTTCAAATCCTTACGTCAATGCCTATACAGTGGCGCCATCTGCAATAGTTTTTTTAAATAATTTTTTTTTTTTTTTTTTTTAAATTTTCATTGGTAATAGATAGACATTAAATGAAAACAATTTATGTCATTTCATTGAGTACTACTCAACACATGTCAAGGTTTTATACAAAGTTTCTAAATACACTGAGCCAGAAGATTGTAACATAGCGAGTACAGGAAATGATCAAGTAAAGATCATTCGTAAGTCCTCTTAACAGTCTTAATAAGGTTCATTCCTCATACTATTAAACTTCAACTTAACTAGACGGTTGATCGTCACAGTGCTCATAGGTAATTTATCCATTTTGGCGGCGTGAAAGCATAATGCTCGCCAAACCGCCTTTTATTCGACAAACGGGAATACTGTATCACCCCTTTTCATTCTTATCCCGTCCCACAAGAAAAAAAAAATCACGCTAGGAAACTCAGCCCAGCGACCCCGTAGTGTAAAGAATAAAAGGCTATAAGGTTTGGCGAAGAATTATGTCTTCACTCCGCTAAAATGGATTAATTGCCTATGACTACGGTGAAGATCTATCGTCTAGCGATGTCAAGTTAAGCTAATGTTGCAAACTTCTAGCTTAAGTTCGTTTTGAAACTACTTTGGATAAAAAAAGCCTTGAAATTTGGCGAATAGTTACGAGAATGATCACTCGATAAAATGAAAAAAATTAAAAACTCGAAAATAGCGTCTAATGTTATTTATTATATAAATGAAAATTGAAAAAGCTAAATACTGTTGGAGGTGGTGCTACTGCAGAGGCATTGACGTAAGGAATTCAAATAAAATATACTTGGACGCTGCTTTCGTAATTTTTAATTTATATCATTTCATTAAGTATAGTCATTTTCGCACCTACCAACCAAATTTCAATGTTTTATCAGAAAATAGTTTCTAAATGCACTGGGCTAGAAGATTGTAACATGGCGAGTATAGTAGACTGAGAGGCGACTGCAATTTTTGGACCCCATCGAACATCATTCTGAATTTTTTATAGAAATTGGAGAAGAGTGAGTAGATTAGGAATCCACTGGTCTGCCGTGGCAAAAATGGCAGAAACTGGTCAAAAATCGACTTTTAATAAGTTGAACTAAATCCAATTGCCAAACGCGCCATAACTTGTCAAATAATGAGCATTTTTTTTTTATTTGGTAACCCTCACTTTTTAATTTTCAGCAGACTATTCAGATATCTGGCGACGGTCTACTTGCATCTATTTAAAGGGAGCCAAGTTGGCAATAAACATTACGTCACTGATGACGTAACTAATGTCGCCAATTTGGCTTACTTTTAAAAGATACAAGTTTTACCGAGCCAGAGATCAGAAATCGTTTGCGCTTTTTTTTCATTGAAAATCAAAATACAGTGATGGGTTGCCAGACGAAAAAGGCTGATCTCTTTTTGGCAAGTTAAGACATATTTGGCAATCGGATTTTAGTTCAACTCATTCCAAGTCGATTTTGGACTAGTTTCGGCCATTTTTTACCACGGCAGACCAGTGGATTCGTAATCTACTCACTTTTCTCCAATTTATATAAGAAATTCAGAATGATGTTCGACGAGGTCCAAAAATTGCCTCTCGGACTATAGGGAAATAATCCTTACTGGAGCGTCCTCTTAAATCAAGTGGAACGAAGAGAAGTATGTATCTAAGAAGTCAGTTTTAATTTAGAGTGCGTCAAACAGATGGAACTAAGAAAAGTTCTTATCAGTGTTTGAGCAAAAGATTAAAAAGGGCCGTTGAAAAATCCACTCGAATGGTGGATGGGAAAGTATCAGATGTGAACATTATGCTTACTGATAAAACTTTTGAAGGGATAATTCGAAAATTTGATCTTGAAAGAGTGAACAAAAGATTCTAAGATTGTTGTTTAAAGTCTTTGGTTTAAGAAGTAGCATGGTATCATTTAAAAATAATATAACCCATAAAAAAAAAGTTTTTAATGTAAAACCTTTATATGCAATGGCAATTTTTCTATTCATTAACATAGCGCCGATTCTGTTAGCAGCGTGTGCTTGGTGTTTGCATTCAATTGTAAATATTCAAAACATCTCTATCAGCAAAACATGCGGCAAACTGCGTTTCGAATTTTATTTATATAAATTTATGCATTCATGTCCAATTTTTTTTTTATTTGTTTCGATTAAAATAATTTTGGTGACAGAAATATAGTTTCAGCAATGATCTATCTCCCAAGTTTCACAACCCGATCAAATGACAGTCTTTTTTTTAAAGAATTTTTTTATAATTAAAAAAAAATTCACAATTTTGAAATAAAAAAAAATTAGCTGAATACCTATGATAGTTGATAAAAAAAAAGTAGCTTAGGTTTTTAAATTATTGTTACCCTGGTCCTAACAATAACCCTTGGCCCGATTTGGTCAAAAGTGGTTTGTTTTCAATTGGTCAAAAAGTGTGGTCTGGTGTCTGTCCCCACTTAATTAATGTTTGAGCATGGGCAGGAAAGGCAATGTGTGGACATGCGCATAATTCGCCAGTTTGTATAAAAAGAGATGTATGCTGATGTTGTGTAATTGTATCGATATATCGATGGTTTATAAAACTCAAATAAAAAAACAACAACTTTGTAATGGGCTTGGTAAACTGTACTTCGGCTTTTAGCCGATTACACTAAACAAAGTTTGGTAAAAGTCAGTTAATTCATTTTACATAATTACTTTGGCTTTTCAGAAGTTTTTCAAAGGAATGAATGAGTTTAAAACTGTTATAGGCCATTGAGGATAGCCCGTTCTGTGTTTAAGTTATCAAACGTTTTCTTACAAAATATACGTTCTCATTTCATTTGGATAGTTTCTTTGGATAAATAAGTATTTTTTTTTATAAAAACCGTAAACAAAAGAAAGTTAATTTCAACTTCCTGGGTGACTTAGACTGATTAGAATGTAACAATCCGTTACAGTTCTTAATTAGGTAGTGAAAGCAAAAGCCCTTTTAAAAGAAAGTTAATTCGTTTTTTTCTTCTTTTTTTCTCCTCTTTAGAGAATCCCCTGATGAATTCTCCTCGTAATTTAACTGTATAATTTCCGAAGAAACTATTTTATTCGCTTCATAAATTTTATGCTCATTTTGCAGTTTACTAAGCAAAACCTCCTAACATTCTTCTGCGACTATTTCAAGAAATGGACTGTATATAAGTAAGTCGCGCATTTCTGTATCCAAACACATAAACATCTGTCTCAGAAGACTTATCTCAACTAACTTTCGCTAATGATGCTTCACCTGGTAAGTGTACCTCGCATTGGGAGTCAAATTATTTGTATTTTTTGGTATTTGTTTTGTGCAGGGGATTATCTACCATCTTGTTTAGTGCAGAGGACGGTCTATGAACTTGCGCATGAAGTCGCTTGTCTCCCAGCTTGTTAATCAAGTTTGGTTTGTCTTTCTCAATTACATCCAATCTTTTTTTTTAGTCTGTCAGCGCATGAAGTCTAGCTTGTCTTTATCAAATAGTTTCTCTGTTCTAAAGTCTGTTAGCTTGCGCATGATGTTCAGCTTGCCTTTCTCTCATTTAGAAGACTAACAGCTTCGGTTTGTATTCTGGTTTGTCATTGTTAAGGTACTTGCCTACGTTTGGAGTACTTTTTAAAAAAAACTTTATGTAGGAATATTTTAAGTACCTTTTTATATTTAGTACTACTATAGATTAGTAATACAGTGAAAAAAATTCAAATTTATCATTATTATTTTTCAAAAATTGCAATTTTGCATGAAATTTTGATGAAATATTTCAAAAACTTAAAACAAGATAAATGAAAAACTATTAAGTTTTTTAGGAAATAAATTGTATATACACAAACTACATGCTTTTATCTAGAACATATACTACATTAAGAAAAATAAATATATTCATTAAAACTTTTTTTATGGATAGTCGAAAAATAAGTTAGTGATATTTTAACAGTTTCACTTTGTTTATATTCAAACTAAAGGTTGTATCTCATAAAATAACCATCTAATCTCAATTTCGATAGCACATTCCCAAGAAAATAATCAACAAGAGAAGTGCACACAATTTTATAATGATTCGTGAACAATTTTTTGAGTTATGACATTTCAAATTAGCAATATTTGTATGAAAATCAATTCCGAGAAAAATGCATTTAAACTTTAAAACACACAATTTCTATATCATTTCTATACAACTCTATTTCTATTTCACAATTTTCTATATAAACTTACACTCTTAAAATGTACCTTATCCTTTTTCAATTTTTTTTAGTTATTAAAAAGAAGAAAATATTAATATTTATCGAGAAATCACTTTTTAATCGGCAACTTTTGGTTTTGGTGTGCTATTTCCGGTTATAATTTACAGTTTTAGATCAATTTTAAATTGTCATAACTTTTTTTCTCAAATCAACGCAGAGTTAAAAAGAAGATAGTTTTAGAAACTTAAAGATTTGGGCTAATATATCCACGAATAATATTTTTTTTGTCAGATTTCATCAAAATCGAGCTTTTCGACGTAGGCGAGTACCTTAAAAAAATTTCTGTTTTTGAGGTAATGTAGTCTTTACCAGGTTAAGTGTCGTTCCCATTGGGACTCGGATTGTATAACACTATTTGTTTTGTCCATATGATTGTCTATGAACATTCGCATCAAGTCGCTTGTCTCCTTGCTTTTTTACACTTGTGACAACAGAAACACGTTAAGTTAATGAATATAAAAATTGGTAATGACATATAAAGGATTTAAATGCAAAATTTGTGTTTTTACGGGTTATATTTAAACCATGTTTCATATCTTGGTAGCTGAAATACAATAGAGTGAAAGATAATAAATAAAATGCCAGAAACAATTTCAATTCTTATATTAAGCTTAGCACATGGCGTGTTGCTCTTCTTCTGACGCATGTTAGAAATGGAGATTATGAATCTAACGATCAATCAATTACAGATTTAATAAATTTATTCAATGTATATGAAATTATGACGATTGCTTGGACCGCAAGTTGGTTTACTGGTATTCCAAAGAGATAATTGAAACGTGTGTAAAAGAGACATTTCAGGGGCAGTGACAGTTCCCAAAACTTGATAGAATGTATTGCCATCGACATCGAATCTATCTGCCCAGTTTAAGCCCGATTGGCTGTGGATCAACCTGATTAGCTATCCTCCGCATGTTTGTCCTTTAGCGACAAACACATACAAAATGAAAGTTAATATAAAGGTTTTAAAAACACACACAATTCTAAAAAGTTTTTCGCCAAGTAAAAACATTAAAACCTCAATCAGAAGAAGCGGTGATATACATTTTTCTAAAGTTAGTACAATCTTGATTTACATTTTTTTTTTTTTACGGTGCAACAATAAATTGTGCTATTGTGTGAGGACTAATTGAGATAAACATAGAACAAAATGGATTTGAAAAAAAAAAAAAAAAAATGCTCGTATTAAAATATGAAAATTCGCTAAGGTAGACTTCATTTGTTGGCAAAACGACGAAAATTCCATCCAAGAGTGTTTTGTGTTAGAGGTAAAAATTTCCATCGAAACACATTCGCCTCATCGTTGAGGTTCAGTGTCAGAAAGTATGAGATTGAATAAAAACTGAAAGCACCATTAGTAACACCTTTCTCGAAGTTGTGTGTTGTGTAGGATATAAATGTTTGACGTCTGTTGGTAATTAGGAGGAAGTCCTAGCTAGGATCATTCCCTAAACTCGCTATGTTGCTATTCCAATCGGTACATGAATAGTATGGTTCGTAACTAACGGCGATAGCGGATACCATACCGGCGCAAATCTCAACAATTACATTAAAGCAACAATCGGCAAAAATGAGCATCACACCAAAGTAAATATCAGCGTTAACTCCCAATATATCGTTGGAAATATCTGCAATAGAAGCGATTATATCGACGTAACACTCTACGAAATTGTCAACCATAACGACGTAAATTTCATTGATAGTGTTCACTACAGAAGCGCAAATCTTTAGAATAGTGGCTATTGTATCGACGGTACTTGATAAGTATGGTATGGTAAAGTAAGGAAAGAGATTAAAAGTAGTAAACTCTTTTATTTTAAAGGCATAAACTGACATGATTGACTGTTATTTTTCTGATAAGTACCAAGAAATGTAACAAAGACAACCAAGTCAGCTAGTAGTCTTCAAAAGACATCATGGCTATAAATATTAAATGCCAATCACATGGGTGGCAGTTAACAGGCTAATTTGCATAACAAGACCAAACGAAGTACGGCACTGGATCTATCTAAATCAGTCTTGGTTGGTTGGTTGTTTTTTCGATTATCTGGCGCCGTCAGCAACACGAGGGCTATAATGCGCCGAAACATTCGTCATTAGACAAGCCAACATACATTTACAAACACCCGTGCCTAACACGGGACTCGGAACCCGCAACCTCGCGGTCTAGAGGCTAGTACGCTAACCACTATACCTTTCTAAATCAGTCCTGACAAGGTGCTGGTAGATCAAAGGCATGTGCGCTAGTCACCACATTATAATCTTCTAGGCCAGTTTATTTAGAAACTGGTGTTGTAGCAAAGCTTGACGTTTGGTGAGTAGGTACAACAAAAAAAGATTATTAAATGAAATGACATCGATTGTTTTTTTTTAATGTCGATCTATTATAAACGAAAATTAAAATAGCAAATCACAAAAGCGCGTGGAGTCACTGTGTATGCGTTGACGTAAGGTTTTCAAATATAAAATAAAATAAATTAGACGCTATTTTCAAGGTTTTTAATTTATATCATGTAATTAAGTGATCTTTTTCTACCTTCTTACCAACTGTCAAGGTTTTGTACAAAAGTAGTTTCTAAATGAACTGGGCTAGAAGATTGTAACATAAATAATATAGGGAATGATATTCCTATTAACTGCCTAGACTAGAGGTCGGCGATATATCGATATTTCTAAAAAAATATCGGTATTAAAAATATTGATAAAAGTCACCGATATATCGATATTTTCAAACATTCTTAGTTTTTTGATGATCGTTTTGTAGTTCATTTGTGTTTTTTCGATTTTCCCTTTTCAAAAACTTCAAAACTAAAGTTTGAACTTGGCTGAGAGACAGTTAAAATGCCACCAATATTCAATATTTTGCCATAGACTTAAAAGCTATTGAAAATTATCTAAATTTTTCTTAAAATCACTTCATCAATTAAGCGAAAATATAACTTTTTTTTTTGTAATAGATCCATTTCAGTTGAAAAAGTAGTCACCTTACTAAAAAGCAATCATGAAGAGTTAAAATTTGCCCCGAAAAATTGTTTCTGGCAAAATTAAAAATCAAATTAAAAAAATCAAGTATCGATATATCGATATTTTATAGATATTTTTTTTCTATGCAACGATATAGTATCGATATTTATTTTGATCGATATTTCCGACCTCTAGCCTAGACTGTGTCACTCAGTTTAAAAGGGTTTGTTCCTAGAAAAAGGCGCAGCAATCTCGGTCAGAATATAACTTATTTTTATCTAAGACTTGTTTTCTTAGTGCTTTTTGCTAACAATTAATATTTTTTACAATTATTTTTTCTAGAATTATTATTACTTACAAATGTTATAAATATCAATTATTATTATTGCTTACAAATGTTATAAATATCTATTATTTTGCTTTTAATACATTTTAATGGTCAATGACTGAGTCACTATTTATTTGCTTTTTTTAACCATTCTAGTGGTGTTCTTTTTTTCTTTGCTTATATTATTAAATATGCTAGCGCTAAAGTTCAAAATCCGTTAAAAGTGCACATTACCTCGCTAGTCTGCAGATACATTGATTTGCTCCGTTAACGTGCGGAATTAAGATTTTTTTGCATTTTTCTCAGGTAATGTACACAATAACGACTTCCGAATCGTCAAAGTTCAAGAGAATGGATCGATGATTGATTCTATTAACTAATTTGATTATTGTATTAACTTGATTATTTAGATATTGAAAAATAAATAACATTATGCTAATTTAAGAGCACAGAAACGTTGCTATTGTTCAAACTAAGATATTAGTTTCACTTTAACGAGTGCCAAGGAGGTAATGTGCTGATTATCTAGGTAATTTGTAGATTTAGGTAGTTTGAGAAATGTGACAATTTTCGGCAATTTAACGGATCACCCTACTCTCTTCAAAATTTGAATTCACCTTGCACCAAAATTGGTCCCCATTCAGTTGCAACCAACGTTTGGTGCTTAGTTTCACGATTTAATGGGAGCCGACCAAAGGGTATAGTGGTTAGCGTGCTAGCCTCTAGACCGCGAGGTTGTGGGTTCCGAGTCGACGTGTTAGGCATGGGTGTTTATAAATGTATGTTGGCTTGTCTAATGACGAATGCTTCGGCGCATTATAGCCCTCGTGTTGCTGACGGCGCCAGATAATCTGAAAACAACCAACCACGATTTAATGGTGCTACCTCGGACCGTAAGCACCAATCGCGAAACTAGGCACCAAATGTTGATTGCAGCTAAATGGGAACTAATTTTTTGTGCAAGGAAGAACAAAATTTTTAGCAGTGTAGTTGATCAGCACATTACCTAGATGATCTGTAAAGTAACTGATTCTTTCACTTTAGCAGTAACGTATTCCCTACTTTGCTTGCATTTGGCAATTGTCACGCTTTCAAAACTTAGATGACACTTTAGGTAACGCATAGTTTTTTTTTTTTTTTACGCGATCATTTCATCAACACGAGAAGATTGAATGCCATTTAACACGTAAGAGTGCAAAAAACATGACTGTTCAATTTGAAAAATGAATAAAAAGAAAACTGGTAGCCGTGTTTAAATGTGAAATGGGCTGACTGAAAATGAAATTATTTTTTTTTCCAGGGCATTACAAGCGACGCACTTTGCACTTCTAATGATAACTTTTTTCGATTCATTATTATTGCTCTTGTTATTCCTAAACAAGTCAGGAATTTTTGAGATATCCCGTATCATTTACCAGTGCACCAGTGTTTAACTGGCATCTCCAGTAAAGAGCTGCTGGCATCTGGGGATTGGTGACCACAGCTGGTGCGCCGACTGTTAATGTGCAAATCAGCCTAAAGACTCATTTCTACGCTACCAGTCGGCCTACCAGTTTATATCGCCAGTCTGTGACGTCTTATGACGTCACATGGCTACTGGTTCCAGTCGATCAAACATTTTTATTTACTGGCTCCGGATTCTCACATAATCCAATCGTGTGAACTCTCCTGCGATCATCGACAGGTGGAGCTGGGGTCGCTTAGCTGACGTCACAGAACTGGAATCCGACTGGTAGCGTGTAAATACGGCTTAAAATCTCATTTATACGCTAACAGTCGGCCTACTAGTTGAGATCGCCCCTTGTCTGTGACGTCACTTGGTTGCTGGCTCCGAATATTTTCTATTTATTGGCGTCGACGACCGCTGACGTCTTTCCCTATTCTCGCTATATTACTTATCTTCTATCCCAGTTCATTTAGAAACCGCTTTTGTAGGAAACCTTGACATTTGGTGAGTGGGTACGAAGAGGATCACTAAATGAAATGACATAATTTAAAAAAACACGGAAATAGAGTCTAATATATTTTATTTTATATATCAAATCCTTACGACAATGTCGATGCCGTGGCTCCATCTGGTTGTGTCTTTTACAATTTTAATTTTCAGACGGACATTAAATGAAATTTTTTTATATCATTTCATTAAGTGATCTTTTTCGTACCTAGTATAGGGAATGATCCTTTACTTGACATCACTTAGACTGTAGATCGTCACAGTGCTCATAGGTATTTAATCTATTTTGGGCGGCGTGAAAGCATAATGCTCGCCAAACCACAACCCTGTAGAGAACAAAAGGCTCTAAGGTTTGGCGAGAATTATGTCTTCACTCCGCTAAAATGGATTAACTGCCTATGAGCACAGGTGAAGATCTATCGTCTAGTGATGTCAAGTTAAGTTGGAGTTTAGTATAGGACTTCCTCTTACAGGATCCATTAATTCAACTTAACTGGCACTGTATACTTTAGATGATCTTCTAACAAGGTGCAATCTTTTCCGCAGGTTATATCCGTTCTCGTCCTGCTGCTTTGCATTGCTGATGTCTACTGTGGAGGAAGTTACTATGGAGGCCACGGTAAAGGAGGCTACTATGGAGGTTATGGAAAAAGTGGTCCATACGAGGGCGTCTACGGTGGTCCCGGTCCCTTAGGAGGCCTAGGCTATGGGGCAGGTTTAGGTCTCGGATATCCGGTGTCCGATCCGAGCGAAGAAGTTCTGGGATGAGACGATCATTAATCAGGTAGTTGGGGAGGAGCCTTCGATACGCTCCATTTAACCTCATTAGAACCCTGGTCATGTAGAAACGCGTTTTGTATACATCCCCTCTTCCTCCGATCGCTCCAGAAATGTGTTCCAATACCAAAGAAAAGGCGCGGGGCGATTCTCTGCTTGACGCACAGAACAAAGGAACAATGATAGCAATGTTAAAAGTTTAAAGTTAGTCTTTGCTTTCTGAAATTATTCGTTCAGGACTCGGACAAAGTTTTAGATTATATATTCTTCTACTTCATATCTAATCAGCGAATGGAAATTTTTGTTGTATTGTCTTATAGTGCTATAAGAGTTTTTGTCTCAATTTGGTTCTTGTAAGTTGGTTGGTTGTTTTCAGATTATCTGGCGCCGTCAGCAACACGAGGGCTATAATGCGCCGAAACATTCGTCATTAGACAAGCCAACATACATTTACAGACACCCATGCCTAACACGGAACTCGAACCCGCAACCTCGCGGTCTAGAAGCTAGCACGCTAACCACTACACCGTTTGGTCGGCTTGGTTCTTGTAAGAATAGCGGCATAATAAGTGGCAAATTGAAGAAGACGTATGTTTTCAAAATGATTGTAATGGTACCAGTTGTAAATTAATGAAAACCCATATATTATATATATTTTGATTAAAACATTTTGGCACCAGGAAATAGTTTCAACAAATGATCGGTAAAAATGGGATTTTATTAGTATTCCGAAGCGATTATAGAAGCATGTGTAATTGTAAAAGCGATCTTTTAGTGAGAATAACAGTCCCAAAATTTGTTAGTGACTAATGTCCTCGGCATCAAATCCTATTTGCCAAGTTTCAGATCGATTGGATTATTGCAAGTGAGTTAAATTGGCCTCCGCAGAACATTTCTATAAGCAAAATATGCGGCAAACTACTTTTCAAAATTTAATCCTTAACTATGGGTATGGAACATCGCACAATTTTTCAAATTCACCAAATAATACTGATCATTGCATTAAAATATGATACGGGATGTTATTTACTATTTTCATATTTTCACTTATTTAAAGACCCACCTAATTGGCGAAGATATTCGATAGACATTACATTGTCCTTTCTTGTGCGGGAAACAGATACAAATCAATCGTTGGTGGGTGATGCTCAAGGGCAGGAAACTCTGTGTTAAAGTAATTCGTGATTATTTTTATTTTTTCCCCCTTTTAAAAAAACTTTTTACGCTTTTATCGCATTTGTACGGAAATTTAGGTGGTGGGGAAGATTAGAACATGTAAGAGACATTAGCAGAGAGATTTTAATCAAAATAGTTAGGGCTGTTTCTTAGAAATTATTGAAGAACGAGATTTTTTCATGATTTTTCATTATTTCAATCTTATGAGCATGCGCGATTTTGACGAAAACCTAAATGGCAGGACCCATGGCCACCGCCAACCCATGTACCAAATTTGAAGAGTGTAGGTCAATTTGTTTGGGAGTTATTCTGACCACGTGCACACAGACAGGCATTTCTTTTTTTATACCACTTTTTTTAAAAATCTGGGTGAGCCAAAAAAAAAAAAAAAAAATTAATCGAATGCTGTACTTTCTTTACCCTATGTAAAGATATGATACGCAGATTTGCCCGCCATCGACATACACAGCCAACCATCCACACACAAATTCGAAGTTATTATAAGGGATTTAAAAATGGATCTATTTTAACTTAATTTCAAAGCCAGAAACATATTTTGCCGTATTTCGAATAATTTCACGAGATTGAGTAGTTCTCTGATCGTTTCAAACTTAAATTCTATGAATACAGTTTAGATATAAGGTGAGGTAATAATAGCCAGGTAAGTTGAGATGGCTGCTTTCAAATGATGCTGATGGTGTTGGATTCCGATTCTTTTGGAAGTGAGCATAATTTATCAACACATCATTTAAATGTCTTTGATAAATCAATCTTAAAAGTAATTTACTAGATAATTTCAAATATTACAAAAGTGTTACTTCTAATACGGAAAAATCTTTTTAAAAAACGGTTAATTCTTTTAAAGGGGTGCAGTTACTTTTGAATTTTGAGTTTAACATACAACGCACCTTTGAGACAATTACATCCATACATTTCTAAACATGTATTTGTTAAAATTGCATTCCAAACCTCTCATCACACGTACATTCCTTTAGTTTGCAGTTTTAATTTATTAAATTTCTTGTATTAACTTCCGACTTTGTGTGTATATTTATGTGTTTTGTTTGTCGATGGCAGGCAAATATTCGGAGGCCTAATTATGTGAGACTCTTTGACATCATCAAATCGGGCTGAAACTTAGCAGATAGATTCGATGTCGGTGACAATGCATTCTGTCCCATTTTGAAGGCTGTCACTGTCACTAAAAGATCATTTTTATGGAATGCTAATAAACCAACTTGCCGTCATCCAATCGCATTGAAATAGCATTAAACCAATCATTGAAGAAATTCTTTCCTGTTGACAAAATAATTTCAGTATATATAATAAAATTGTTTTGATCAGAAGAAATAAAAGATACTTTTATCTGAGAGTGCATAAATTCACATTCATTTTGAATGAATAAATTTTGAAAAGTAGTTTGCCACATATTTTGCTGATAGAGATGGTGTTAGCATCTAAATTTAAATTTTTAAAACAAGCACACGCTGGCAGCAGAAACGGTGCTATGTTAATGAATATAAAAATTGACTTATGTATACAAAGGATTTATATTAAAAACTTTGTTTTTATGGGTTATATTATTTTTACAGTCAAAAACGATTTTTTGTGAAGTGTTAGTTGCCAAATCGCTTTTTACTTAAAGAGCGCAAAAGGCTTTTTTTTTCTAGAACATTTTATTTTTTAATAATATCTTTTGCGGAATAGGAAGGTTTATGTTCTTTAACTGGTAATTTCCAAATCTACCTTCTTGCTTATAACAGCAAAGAAATTGTTTTTTGATGGATATGCATTTACAAGATAATTCACCCTAATGTCACTAATTGTAGCTGGTTGTCTATAAATTCATATTTGATCTAGTTAAAACAACAATTGCCTTTGAATATAATTTCAGAGTTTTGAAGAATGATTTCAGCTAGCCTTCGTCAAGTCTAAACAAGCAAATCTATCACAACGTTCTTACGCAGCTCGGTAAATCTTCTACTCGAGGTGATGTGTCAAAATTGGAAATGGACTGTTCCACAGGTTTTCTCGGGAGACAATTTTATAAATGATCCAAAGTGGACAACTTACAATAGTATTTACCTTTCATAATTCAATGTCAAGCGCAAGTCATTACTCCAGTCAACACACCTAAAAATCTAAAATCCTTTTGTTGTGGAAATTCACGCTTCAAATAACCGCTGGTGAGAAAACGGAATCGTTAATCTTAAAATAAATATCCATACCCCCTGGTCCACTTTAAAGGGTAAACATTATATAGGACAATGGAATTTTCTTTGGTTTACTTTTTCTTTTGAATCCGATAGGGAGAAGAAAGGGTTAAAGAGAGAGCAAGCTGTTTGCGTAAATTAAAGAACTTTAGGCTGAAAATGTTACTGGATTTGATATTACCAGGGCTCACACTCAAATCACAGAATGAAAATCACTGGCTTTTCAATGACTTTTATGGATCTAAATAATGTTTTTAATGACCTTTGAAAATTTGTTTTCGTGCATCATGTCGATATATAAATTTTTAATAGAATATATTATACCAGAAAATTTACAAGTTGGCGCATGCGTAATAAAATATGTCACAGAATTCTGATAACAGTGCGGACAAGTGGTGGTCACGCGGGGATAGCAAGTCTGAGTAGTACTATTATAAAATTTGCGGTTGGCACAACAGACGCAAAAATTAAGGACTTTTAAGCGCCTCTAAGCATTTTCAAGGCCTTGAAAACAAGTTCAAAAATATTAAGCTCTTTTAATAACTTTCAATGACCGTGGAAACCCTGATTACGTTAAAATGGAAGATTATATTAGAAAAAGATTCTAACTTTCGTAGTCAGCAGTTAAGAGATTCAAAAGAATAATTCCTGCGATTATTAACATCCTAATCAATTATGGATTCAAAATTAAACCTTATCAATTATGAATTACTAAAAATGAAAATCAAATATTGAATTGTGTTGCTGAACTTATGGAAAATATAAACTTTCTTTATTTTTATTTTTCACTCTTCTTATATATTATATTTATAAGATCAAATTGCTTTTTCCAGAGAAATGCAAAATAAATTTATTGATTTTGATAAATATTTTGGTAATCGTTGCGGGAAAAAAACCTCCCTTTTAGAGGACCTCATGAGTTGATTTCTTTTAATATTATTTTAGAGTATTCTTTACCATATAATGCTTATGTAAGTGTTTACTGATAGAATTAAAGCGTTAACAAAATTAAAATCGGAAAAAATACAAATTCAAAGTTGTGTCGGCTAAGAATATTTAATCCCTTTTAAGGCATCTATGTAGAATCCAATAATAAATTTAGACGTTATCAAGCGCAAAAACTACACTATGACATTGATGCGCCAAAACAACGTGAATCGTACACAGTCTGGAAATGGTGTGTCTTTCAGGGGTTTCCACTTTTTTTTACTCTGAAAAGTTCTGCTTGTTCTACATTTTTTTTTTTTTTTAATTAGACTTTATAGGCCTTTATCAAACTAAACTTACCTGTCGCCCCTAAAAAAAAAAATCTAACTCCACCATTGTTCTGTGCACACATTAGTACACCATTATATTTTTATTCAACTATTTTTGTAGTTGAAAACAAAGCTATGAATGTTTTCCTCTTTTTGACATTTTGACTGTTTTCTGAAGAGGAAAATGTCGCGCATTTACGCATCAAGAAGGAGAAAATCCGAAAAACTCTCTGACAATCAACGCAATACTATCTGTCTACTAATTAATTTTTGTAAGACAATTTTGGTAAAAATCATTTGAGAGAAAGCATACACTTTTTACAAAATGATACTTGTTCTGAACAGATATTGTAAGAAATTCTTTCAATTGTCTGTCAAATAAATCGAATTTTAAAACTCAACAAAACTGCACATTATGAAACATTAAAATACAGTTGTCTTAAAAACACGAAGCGTCATCGTCCGTATCCGTAGTTGGGTTGTCCATCAATAAACACAATATTTGAAGTTTAAAAATACTGTTTAATATGTACATTGTACATACTTAAAGGAAGATCCTTTTTTTTTTACAAAGACAACTTATCAGTTAAGAATTTAACTTATTAAATTGTGCTATTAAAGAAAAAGTGACCTTCTATTGTTGGTGAAATTAAACTTCCTTTACCGTCTTAATTATCATTTAAAACAAATTAATCGAAAATATATAACTTCAATTTTTAAAGCAAATTATTAATTGTTTAAAATATAAATTTCTGTTCGAGTTTGAAATCCCTCGTTGAGATCTTACGATGAATCAAAGTAGGTACGTAATGATATGTAGTATAACTAAGTATTGTGTCTTTTAATTGACTAATTATAACTATATATTAGGATGGTCTATGTAAGGCGTCAAAAACGAAATTTCATCTGATTTTAACTCTCACCCCTTCATTCCTTTCGTTTTGGTCTATCTTGACAGTGTGCCAAATTTCATTTCAATAATATATTAACCCGTGTCGCAAATGGCCTGAAGTTGTTAAAAGATTACTAAAATTGAAATTGTTTGAAAAAAAAAAAAATATTAAATTTCTTCGGCTTCAATTTCATACCCCCGAATATTTTTTCTTTTGACCTATTTTTGTAGAGAACCAAGTTTTATTATGATAAATTAGTATTAACCCTGCTAAATTGATATTGAAGTTTGTAAAAATAAAAACAGAATTGACAAAAATGAACGAACATATTCTAAAAGTTTTATTTCCTAAATTTAAAAAAGTTGCAAAATATTGATACAATTTAACTAACAAAATCTAACATTTAAACAACAAAAATGTCAGATTTTTAGCGGTATTTTTTTTTTTTTTAGTAATGCCTCATATTTTACAATATGTGTAGTACTGCTTGCAGTGATCGTCCACACGTTGATCCTATCTGCACACATTAATCACTTTTCATTTACAAAAATGACCACAATAATATTTTTTATAGTCAAAGGTAAAAAATGGGGGTAAGAATACAAAATTTGTAAGTTGTAAAATAAGGAACACCCTGCGCTGTACAGTAAAATGCAGTTATGTGATGAAAACTTCCATTTTCCTTACGGCACAGCTTAATCTCTTTAAATTTTCAAAAAATTGCTTACAATAATATTTTTATTGCCAAAGGGAAAAGAATTGGAGGGTGAGGAAAAAAGAAATCTGAAAGTTAAAAAAATAAGGACCACATATATGCCGTAGTCCCTTATTACAAATTTTTCTGTTACACTTTCTAGGCCATTTTGTTGCGATTAAATTGCAAAACTGAAATATGATAAGAATAGCTATTTGATATGCATACAACTGATACCATTACAATCACTTTGAAAACTTGCGTCTTCTTCAATTTTCCACTTATTTTGACGCTATCTTTACAAGAACCAAATTGAGACACAAACTCTTATAGCACTATAAGACAATAAAAAAAAAAAAAAACTCCATTCGCTAATTAGATATAAAGTCACAGGAATTTACGGATTGAGATAGAGCATATAAAATATGTTATGTTTCAATTCTTCGTCTTTCTGAAAAAGGTAAAGAAGTCCAACAAAGAGGCAAATGAGTTGAACTGCCGACCGCTGAATTTTTTTAATTGGAAGGTCCTTGTAAAGAAACTTATTTTTAAAATCTAAAACTTTGTCCGAACCCTGAACAAATAAGTACAGAAAGCTAAGGCGAACTTTTAAGATTGCTACTCTTTGTCCTATGTTATGTGCGGTCAAGCAGAGAATCGAGTAGCTCCTTTCTTTTTGTATTGAAAAGTAAGCACAGTCCTGGAGCGATCGCAGAAAAGGGACCGTACACAAAGTGCATTTCAACGTGACCAGGGTTCTAATGAGGTTAAATGGAGCGTATCGAAAAATCCTCCCCAACTACATGATTAACGATCGTCTCAACCCAGAACTTCTTCCCTCGGATACAGAACCCGGATATCCTGAAGCAGTTCCGGGGATTGGTTTCGGTGGCTTGAATGCTGCCGGTTTTTTAGGTCTTCCTTTTTTAACGGGATACGGAGTGGCCCTAGGCATCGGCCCAGGCATCATCGGCTGAAGAAGTTTTTCAGAAGAAAATTGTTACGAAAACTTATGAAGAAAGAGATAGCTGAATTGTTTGATCATTATATTGGGCACTTGTAATTCTGTGGCTGGAAGGTGAAAGAATTGTTTAGTGCACTTTTTGTAGGTTTGAAAAAAAAAGAAAAGAAAAGAAAAAAATTGGTTGCTGTCAATGTATAACTTTGTGTTATAATCACTAAATATCAATTTGCTGATGTTTTCTTGCAAACTTTTAGATAAAATTATCACAGGGAATATTGGTAATATGAAGCTATGGTATAAACTTGTTGAAACCGTAATGCAAAGTGAGTGTAGTTTCTTGCAGTACGAAATTCTCTAAATAGAAAATTTAGTTTAGAATTATGTAACATAAAACGATTTCTTTTTATAAAATATTAGGTGATATTTATAATATTGTTAGAGAGATTTACTCTTTCGTATTTTCTGCATCGTAAAGTAATCATAGGGAATATTGGGATGTAAACTTATTGAAACTGTAATTCAAAGTGAGTGTAGTTTCTTGCAGTACGAAATTCTCTAAATTTTCTAAAATTTACTTTAGAATTTTGTAACATAAAACGATTTCTTTTAATAAAATATTAGATAATATTTATAATATTGTTAGAGAGATTTCTTCTTTCCAACTTTCTGCATAATTTGTGCCTCAATAAAATATCTTCTAATTTAAACCCATGTAAAATTACGATTTTTAAATATTTTTTATCGAACAGATTGCATGTTTTTTAAAATCCTTTATATAAATTCTGATTTTGCTTGTGTATGTGTGGTGTATAAATATGCGAAGGGCTAATTGATACACTTTCCATCATCCAATCAATCTGAAACTTATCAGATGCACACGTTTTCGATTCAGTGGATTCTATCATTTTGAGACTGTGACTACTAGACAGCTTTTACACACGCTACTGTTAGCGCCTCGCAGGGATAATGAACCCCTTTGTATCCATCTAATCGATCTTAAACTTGGCAGATTAGACTCGTTGTTGATGATAATGCGTTCTATCAACTGGGGGGGGGGGGGTACAAAAGAGTTAGTCCATGGCACGGATTGGATGGTTTTCTTCTCAGTAGTTAAACACTACGAAAACTCGATCCGAGTTCAGAATCGAGGTCAGCATAACTCCCAAACGGATTGACCTACGATATTCTATTTTTGTGTACTGGTTACACGTGGCCACAGGACTTGGCAGTAAGGTTTTGATCAAAATTGTGCCTGCGCACAAGGTAGCCGCCATTGACAAATTTATGTTTCTATGCAATTTACAAAAAACGTCTCTATCGATTTTGAATTTCCGTAGAAATGCGATAAAGGGGCAAAAGAAAGTGAAAAACTTTCTTCAACACATATCTCTTTCCCGAGCATTACTCATCAACGCCCGGTTCTTCTCTATTGAACTTACAAGAAAGGGTAATGTGATATTTATAGAAAAACATATCGCTGCCCTGGCGACATTTTTTTTGTGTGTGCCGCCAATGTAATAATTATCGCCAAAAATATCCCCAAACTGACAGTTTTTTAAAAAAAATAATGAAAATTTGAAAGCGAAGACGTTAAATTACACCAATCCATTCCAAATTCAAATACAGTGACCCAGTATTCAGCGTATTTGAAAGTTGCGCGATGCAATCCATTCCAAATTCAAATACAGTGACCCAGTATTCAGCGTATTTGAAAATTGCGCGATATTCCATACACCTAAGGTTTTTTTTCTTTTCTTCTTTCACTACCTCGTCTGTAAATATGAAGTCCGAAATTTATTTTTAAATGAAACCTTCCTTCAAGTGGCAGAACTAAAAATGGAAGTTAAATGTAAGCTACAATCCATTTATTCGTGGAAACTTCTCAAGCATGTAATTGCTTCTCGTAAGTCGTCACTCGTATTTAGAAGTCTACCCTCCTCTAAGACGAGTTGACATGCGTGTTAAGACAGCGTACATTTTCACAATCACAAGGACGTTATAACTCCGCAGGAAAGCAGCAAACTGGAGAACTTATCGGGTTTGATGGAAGTATACTATAAATTGTACTATCACATCGCAAATTTGAAACTGCGATAAGAGGAAATCCTATACTAAACTTCAACTTAATTTGACATCACTAGACGGTAGATCGTCACAGTGCTCATAGGTTTTTAATCCATTTTGGCGGCGTGAAAGCATAATGTTCGCCAAACCACAACCCTGTACAGAACAAAAGGCTATAAGGTTTGGCGAGAATTATGTCTTCACTCCGCTGAAATGGATTAATTGCCTATGGGCGCGGTGAAGATCTATCTTCTAGTGATGTCAAGTTAAGGTGGAGTTTAGTATAGGTTTGGTTGGTCGGTTCGTGCGTTCAACGACCTATTTTTATGCACAATGACGGCTAATCAGGTCGGGACCTACAGTTTAACGTGGATTACGAACCACAACGAACATCCATGCCTAACACGGGATTCGAACCCGGCACCTTTGGCATGCGAGGCCATAGCGCTAACCTCTCAGCCATCAGATGGGCGATCCTTACTAGAACTTCCATTTAAAAGGAAGTCCTACTTAGGTACATTACAATCTTCTAGGCAAGTTCATTCAGAAACTACTTTGTATAAAACCTTGAAATTTGGTGAGTGGGTACGAAATAGAGGTTGGCGATATATCCATACGACGATATTTAAAAAAAAAAAAAAATATCTATAAAAGTCACCGGTATATCGATATTTCAAACATACATAGTGTTTTTTCGATTTTCTTTATTCCTTTTTCAAAAACAACAAAACTGAAATTTGGACTTGGCTGAGAGGCAGTTAAAATGGCACCAATTTTCAATATTTTGCCATACACTTCATAATCATGTGCACCTATAGGAGGGCAGAAGGAGGTGCACCACCCTGGCTTTTGAAAATTAAAATAAAATTGAAAAAAAAACGTGATAAGTATAATATATATATATAATGCAATGTAAATGATTGAAAAATTAACATAGGGATGAATATATAAGTGTGTGTGTCTGTACGTACGTACATACATACAAAACATGTATGTATGTATGTACAGACACACTTATATATTCTTCCCTCTGTTAATTTTTCAATTATTTACGTTGTAAAAATATTATGCTAAACATTAAGCGTTGCCATCGAAAGCTATTGAAAATTATCTAAATTTGTCTTTAAATTATTGCACTAATTAAGCGATAATATAACTTTTTCTTTTTTAATAGATCCATTCCAGTTGGAAAAGTAGTCACCTTACAAAAAGAATGAAAAGTAGAAATTTGCTCTGAAAAACTTGACAAAATTAAAAATCGAATAAAAAAAAAAATACATATATGTATCGATATATCGATATTTTTTTCGATGCAAAGATATAGTATCGATATTTTTTTTGATCGATATTTCCGACCTCTAGTACGAAAATGGATCACTTGATGAAACGACATCAATTAAAAACTCAAAAAATAGCGTCTAATATATTTATTTCATATTTGAAATTCTTACGTAAATGCCTGTGCAGTAGTACCACCTGTAATACTCTTTTGCTTTTTTTTTTTTTTTAATTTTCATTTATAAATAGATAGACGTTGAATGAAAACTATTTATGTCGTTTCATTAAGTGATCATTTTCGTACCTACTCACCAAATTTCAAGGTTTTATAGAAAGTAGTTTCTAAATGCACTGGGCTAGAAGATTGTAACATAGCGAGTATAGGGAAATAATCCCTACTAGAACTTCCTCTTCAATGCCTCGATCTACACTACTCGTATTCATAACCTATATAGGTATAGTCGTTAGGGTGCTATAGTTTCTAGACCGCGAGGTTGCGGGTTCGAGAAGTCCCGTGTAAGGGCATGGTTGTTTGTAAATGTATGTTCCCTACTAACCATCTTTGTCACAGTTACGTCACTGCAACGAAGTTTTTCGTCGCAAAGATCACGGTCACAATGTGACTTGCATGGGATATCGCAGCGATGTCGCAAAAGTTCACGTCACTTTCGACTTCCATGTGATATCGCTGCGACATCACACTGTGACGAAGTTGCGATGTTACTTTGTGATATCGCAGCGACATCCAGTGATATCCCAAAATAATTTTAGAATGAAATGCGATTTTCGCAACGAAAGTCTTGTCGCGGCGATATCACATTGTGATCAGTATGTGATCTTAATGATTTTGGCGACATCTGTGTGATTTAGGCAATTTTCGCAACGCTTCTAAGTTAGTGTATATATTATATACCCTTTTTTCATTCATATAGCCTATTTTAAAGGCAGGTAATGAGCACCACTTTTATTTTTCATAAAATATTTCTTCTCAACATATTATTCTTGCAGTAAATCCCGATCATCAGGAAATGCTGGGAAATTAGAATAACTGAATTTTTTGTTTAATTTAAAGTCGACGGTTTTTTTTTGCCAATTTTCATTATAGCGACATTTTAAACTATAAAGAAACGTAAAATTAAAATCTTCGCAAACCGAACCTTTAAAAAAATTCATCATGGAATTTTTAGTTGCAATACGTATGTTATATTTTATCCTTCCAGTCGGTAATGTGAAATTTATAAAAAAATTTAAATCATTTTCATAACTTAAAATCCTTTCAGAAAAAAAAGCATTGAGCATTTTAAAATATAAAAAACAAAAAAGTCCGATAAAGCGATTTCTAAATCGACCCGTTTTCGGCATGATTTAAAATGCCTATGTGTTCTATAAAACAGCGGTTCCCAACCTATTGTGGGCCGCGAGTAGTGTGGTACTGGCCCGTGGAAGCTAATCAAGAGTCTAATAATCCAAGATAAATATTACGAAAGCTTCAAGGGTAGAGAAAGGAATAATCGAGTCACTCGATGATTAGTAACAATCCAATTATTCGATTCTATTCTTCGACGGTTTAACGAGTGAATTCTGTTTCAAGAAGATTAACTAAAATATAGAAAATATCTTCAAGTGAAGACTCGTTAATTGAATTATCGACACCATTGATCTCGTTTTGGATAAATGTTTGGCAAAAATATCCAGTTATTACCAAAACTGCATTAATTGCATTACAATTTATAAAAAGAACTATTTTTTAATCCTTTAATTCTAAACTTTTACTAATTACTGATGTACGCACGTATTGTATTATTTAATGAGTCGCAAAGTTTTTTTTACAAAATAGGTGGTCCGCACAACTTAAGAGATTGCGAACCGTTGCTATAGAATGTTGGATTTTATAAATTACTGGTAACAACGTATAGAACATGGAAATGAAATGCATATCGCTACGGAATTCTAGACATTTAGCAAAACATTCACTTTTGAAATTGATTGCACTATCATTGACCAATCTAAACAATAAAATTATTAATTAAAATTAATATAAAATAATTATAAAATTATATATAAAATTATTAATCTAAACAATTAAAATTATAGATGCGACAAATTTATTTTGAGATTCCGTCTACACCAGCAGGCGACGCAACACGAGATCAATTCAAATTACCCCCTACCATGCAGTATTCGTTTACAGCCCGCGGTTTCTTACCATCTTTATTTACCCTCGGGGTGATGAATGGTTATAAGGGGTCACTTTAACTCGGATATCCCTTTAGGTCAGTTTGGTATCTGGTCTCCAGCCCACTCGCTCCCTACTTTCTTTGTCTCGCTTGCAAAATTCGAGGAACGGAACAAAGAACTAAGGGAGAGTAATGTTGTACACCTGTTCAGTTTACTGGTCGCGTCTTCGAAGGGGAAGAAGGGGGGGGGGGGGAGTGAAAAGCGCAGTTGCCTTTCTCTTGCTTCGATCTCGACTGAATCTGATTTTCTATTTTCTTACATGATTTATTGGATTCGACTTTTTTCCTTTCCATTTTTATCTATTAATTGGACTGACTTTCCAAATAATATTGAAAATTCTTCTTTGATATTCTGTGGTTATTGGCTAACGCTTGTCATTTAAAATTTAACGAGAATAATAAATAACTGCAAATAATGATTTATTTTCAATTTGAATTTGTTCTATAAAGGAAACGGGGGGGGGGGGTGTACAAATAGAAGAAATGCAACCCAACTGGTTAGTTGGTTTATATGCTCAACGACCTATTTTTATGCACAATGACGGCTAATTAGGCCGGGACCTACAGCTTAACGTGGATTACGAACCACAACGAACATCCATGCTTAACCCAGGATTCGAACACGGCACCTTTTGGCATGCGTGACCAGAGAACAAACCACACAGCCATCAGATAGGCACCAACCAATTTGGAAATGATGTTGAAAATGGTAGATAAATATAAAAATAATACAACTTTAACCGCACGATTATTATTTCTAAAAAGAGTTAATTAACTTAGGAGAACAATGAAAAATACATATTGACATTTAAAATACTTTAACTGGATTTTGAAGCGAACATTATTTCCTTTTATTATTTCAGTAACGAGTTAAGTTTAACTCGATGACTCAGAAAAACGACTTCCAGGATGTTCCACGTTTTGGAACATCCTGATTTCAAAAATGTGATATAAAAAAAAATTTGGTCTGTTTGTTTATGGTCAGCATAACTCCCGAACAAATTGACCGACGATGTTCAAATTTGATGTGAGGATTGGTAGGGGCCAAGGGACCTACCATTAAGGTTTTCGTCAAACCCGGCATGCGCATAAGGTAGTTTTCAGGTTTTTCAATGATTTCTAAAAAACGGCTCTTACGATTTTAATCAAAATCACTGTGGTGATGCCTCTTAAGGTGTTCTAAACATCCCCACCTCCAAAATTCACGTAAAAATGCTTAAATGGCATAAAAAGTTGAAGGAAGGGGAAAAAAGGGGGAAAAATTCAACACAGAGTTCTCCATCAACGATCGTTTTTCTCCTCTCCTCAGTTTCTCTTAAAAGAAAGAATAATATAAGAATTATCGAAAAGTATATCACCGAAAACACTATTTTGGCAAAGTTTTTTTTTTTTTTTTTTTTTAACGACTCATATAAGATTTATCGCCAATCTGGCCATTTTTTCTAAGCGAATGAAGAAAATATAAAACACAAATACATGTTAGTATTATAGTGTAATTAAAAGTTGTGCGATGCTCCACGCCCCTGTTTCCCGGTTGCTGCCGGATGCCCGGTTTAGACTATAATTATAATAAGAATAAGTAATAGATTTACATGGATTCCAGACAAACAAATTACATTGTATTTCGAAAACTAATATATATTTAATGCAATAAACGATATAATATATGTACATTTCTTCTGGATTTTAGAATTCTGTATTACTGACTGCCTGAATTATTACTTGAATTACTGACTTTTTTAAAAATATTCTGGATGTAACGGATACTGGAATTTCTATTACAAACCCCTTCCCCACTTCGTATGCAATTAAACAAGCCAGATTTATTTAAATAACATATTTAGATTTGAGCGTTTTCCGGACATATGATGCTAATGAAAACTGAACGCAAAATTTACTTGAATATGAGAAACATTATTTGCAAACATGTATATTCATTTGGATATAGAATATTTGCTACTTGAGGAAATTTACATCAACTAAAATCCATCATAAGTCAGCTTAAATTTTAACAAATACTTCCATGATTTGTTTTCAGCAAATGAATGACAAGATCAGTTCAAGCAAATGAATTTAGTTTAAGAAATGAAATGTATTATTGTACCATTTTTTTAATGCATAACTCGAGAAATGCATTTTTCAAAATGAGTGGCAGATTTCTTTTTTTTAATTTGGCTTATTTCAATTTTGATCACTCGATAATCTCACTAAAGAACCATCTCTGCTTTTTCAATCTTTGAACTTTAATTTCAGATTTCGAGAAATGAACTTTATTTTACATAATATTAATTTTTCCAAAATGGTATGTGTTAACTATTAAGAACAGTGTTCTCCACTACGCTGCCCGTAGTAGCAAGTCTGACAAATAGTATTTTTTTTTTTCTCTTGAGAGCCTGAGAGAAATTGATATTGACTTACAATTGATATCTCACAACTGATGATATCGACAAAATCAGCAGAATATAAGAAGGTATAATTTAAATATATTTATTCAATGTTATGCCAAGTCACATGAAGACACACAAGCAAGGTTTTAATAAAAGATCACTTATATTTTAGATTTTAATTTAAGATAGTATAACGAAAATATTTTTTTAATTATTAAAAAAAATCAAATATCAATTACTTTTATAACAACGTGCAAAAAATAAAACTTTTTATAATAATTTTGAATAAAAAATCGTGGCGAAAGTAGCACTTTTTCGCACTAGTGTGAAAAAATACTCTCTCGCACGCCTAGTGCTCAAATATTATATAGGTTTGGGTATTGAAAAATATATTTTCAGAAGAAATTCATTGACTGGAGTTGCCAGCATTAACAAATATATGTATTAAAAATATTTTTTGCTCGTAATTATAAAAAATAGTGTATGCAACACGTGGGAAAATACTTTTTCAAACTCTTTAAATTATTTGACTTGCGCTAACGCACTCGCGTTAAATAAGCATTTTACCTCGATTGAAAAAGTATTATATTCCCAAGTATAGTTGCATAAATAACTATTTTTCGAGATAGTAAAAAGTTCATTATTTTTTCCATTTTTCAAAAATATTTTTATTGTTGGATCTATTCTATACCAATAATTACATTTGTGATCTTGAACATACACAGTAAAAGTAATATGTATTGGCATATTCGGTAAAAATCTGCGGTCCACAAAAAACTTCAACATATAACTCATACCGCTCGTCTCTAAAAGTTAGAGGTGAATGCTGCTCTACAGTATTTAAAAGAATATCGTGCTGTATTCAGAAAATAAATTCATTGTGTGAGCTTATGTTCTACTTGCAAATTTCCGAAATTATATATTTACGTTTAATAATGAACGTGAATGCATTCCATTGAAACGAGTTTTACAATTTGTTATATAACTCAGCCTTTCAATAAAGAAAATATACAACACATAATTGAAAAAAAGAAAGAAAAAAAGAAATGGAATGCGCGTAAAATCGGATATTTGTAAATTAATTAAGAAGTAAAATTTTTCATTCCATGATAAAAGAAAATCTTTAGAAGCATCTGGTAATTCCAATGTATTCAAAACAACTAATGAAAAATACAGCTTTAAAACATATTCGAATTTTAAACCAATCAAAAACGTTTATTTTATTAATTTGTCTTCCAAGCAACTATATATGACGTCAGAATATAAATTATCGTACTTTTAAATAAATGTAATGGCAATATTCTGGTTCACTACACAAACACATTTTTTGAATATTATGCATTTTCGAATTGGGTAAGTTAATATATACATATTTATTATTATTATTTAACTTCAAATTGCTATTATAATAACTTTTTATAAATTGTTTTTAGAGAATTAAATTTTTGTTGAAAGCAATACATGAGACGAGTGTAAAAAAAGTATTTTCTTACACGCCTCGTGCTCAAATATTATATAAGTAGTCTTGACATTGCATTGAAATGACACATTTTTAGAAGAAATTCATTTACTGGAGTTGCCAACATTAATAAATATACGAATTGGAAATATTTCTTGCGCGTAATTATAAAATATATTATATGCAACACGTGGGAAAATACTTTTTCTAACTCGGTAAATTATTTGACGTGAGCAATCACACTCGTCAATAAGCGTCAATTAAACTTATTTATTCAAGTTGTAATTAAAATAATATAACAAGCATCATTATCCTGGTTTGCTGTTATTGTATTCCTTATTTGCCAGGACAATATTGAAACTTGCATAACTAGAAGCTGAAACATTCTGTTTATGTTTATATTTTCTAAAAGTAACTTTGTTTATAGGTATCACAATATAGAATATATAATAATCTTCTACTGGCCTAAGTATTTTCTGTAGGTATCTGGAAAATGAATATTAATTAAACATAACTCTGAGGACAAAAGAACTTCACAATTCTACAACAAGGTCATTAAAAGTGCTTAATATTTTTGAACTTTTTCTCAAGGCCTTAAAAATGCTTATATGTCCTTAAAAGTCCTTAATTTTTGCAGTTGTTGTATGTCCAATGGACGATTCCCGCATTTTTAATTTTTTTATTCAATTCTAAATGTTTTGAAAAGGCCATAAACACAAAAAGTTCTGCTCAATGCGCTTTTTCTTTTTTTTTTAATTTGCAATCAAAATTACCTTGTTCGACGTTGGCGAGAAAACAACTCGTTACGCTGGAGAAACTCTTCTATGTAATTGGATAAATGCCAATGCAAGAAAATGATTTCCATTTGAAAAACGGATGATTTTGAAATTATTCAAGAAATAATATCCTCTACATTTGATTCTTTTCATCTAGTAAATTTATTCAGAATTGAAAGTATAGGATTGGATAGTCTTTTCTATATTATTTTTATTTTCTTGTTTTAATTTTTTGAATAAAATATGCATAATTATCTACCAGTATAACTAACTTTGAAAACCCTCATACTATATTTTACACTGATGTTCCCGTATTTTCGTGGATTAAAATTGATTATATTTATTTTTACTTTCTTTTTTTAATTCATTTAATAGTTAATTTATGAATATTAGAGCATTTTATAACAGAATTTAACAATTAACTTTTGGTTTTATTCTGGAAAAGAAAGTGGTCAATTACTAGCATGGCTGTGGTCAATTACTAATGTCTACTGGGTCAATTACTGGCAAAATTGCTTTTGGTAAGAAATTCTGATGATATTTTAAATTGTAAAAAGGACTGGAACACCATGTTAATTTATTATTGAGCTTCATTAATCAATTTATATTTTGGGAAGTTTTCATAACATTCCGTTAATAATTTTTTAAGAAAAAAAATTAAATGTGTAGAAACTTGCACTAAATGGTCAATTACTGGTAGGTTCACCTTATAATATTGTTAGAATATATTACCCCTCGAAAAAATGTAATAATATTTTATATGCAAACCCAACATATGTACTAATTTTATGTAAGTTATGTGTAAAAACTGAAATAAAATTATTCAAGGTCAAATAAAGTAATTATATATACAAATTTATGATTAAGATTTTTGACAGGAAACTCTAGTAACATGAATATCTATATATTTAATAGGCAATACGTTTTTTGGGGTTAGTCCGTCCGCCTAAACTGCTCAACCAATTTCAATGATCAAGGTGTCATTTTAAAGCAAATAAGCTGTAGATTTGCCAAAACGTGCCAAAATAATTTATTAACACTTTATTAATTAGTTAAATTTCAATATTTTTCATCATTAAGCTACTACAAAGCCTCAATGATTTTAAATATAAGAATGGCAACATCCTTAAGTAAACAAACCCGCTGCTCGGGGGTTCAACCAACCAACCAACCGTTGCTAATTTTAAAGCTATCCTTACGTATGTAAACAACAAACCCGTTGCTAATTTTAAAGCTCTTTTTAAACTCTTCGTTTCAAAGTAGATTTTTTCTGTTTTTCTGAAGCATTTTTGTATTAGAGTAATTATTATTTTGAAGTATTTCTATCCAGAAAATGCCTCGCGTTGGACGTCGTTCTCTAACGGGGCGACTTATCAGAATAAATAAAAGATATTGGGACTTCAATGTAAGGGCATAACTAATGAAGTTTTAAATCAGAATGTTGGCGGATAGTATATTTAACTTTCTATTATGAAACTTGCAATTTGGGTGTTTTCTCTATTAGGCCTTACATTAAAGTTATAAAAATTTGGTTACATTTTTTATGGCTGGCAAACCTATTCGAGCGCAGCAAGATGTTTTAACCACAAATTCGAGCGGCAAAGCCGCTCAATCCGAGCGCAGCGAGGTGTTTGGGGGTTGGCGAGCGTTAGCGAGCAGGGGGCGAAGCCCCCTAGTTAATATTATTGTAAAGTACATTCCTGAGAATTGTTTTAACAATGATGTTTAATGGTTTTGCCTTTAAGTTGTCTTTTGAACACATAACTTCTATTCGAAGCCATCGTCAAATGTTATTAACACAATTTTAAAAATAAATTTAGTTGAAAGAAGGTTGTAGTTGCTGAATCGTGATTCAAATTAAAGCAGTGTTTATCATCGAAAAGGTAAACATTGACGAAGGAAATATTCACGGGCCAATTGTGATTTACCAAGTAAGTGAAGCCAGGAAATAGCTAGGTCAAAGCCATATGATTTGTTCAAACACTTGGGCAATTCCATGATAACGGACTAACATTCTAGTGTTATTTTAACACAAATACAAACCCACTAAGGAAAGATTTTTAATTTTGACTGAAAATGGCACTTATATAAATATTTAAAGGGTACATGATTCTTATTCTGGGTATTAGAATTTGTTGCCATTTAATTAGAGTGCACAATTTGGTTATAAAGTCAAGGTAACGGACTAACTGAAAAACAACATAGTTCTTTTGTTCATTCAAAAATTTTAAAAGTTTGTGAATTATATAATGTAAAATAAATAAATGATGTATAGAATGAAAGAGTAAGTGGTAATGGACAAACAAAATCATAGTAATGGACTAACATACAGTAGGTAAAAAAAAAAGTCTCCGTACAGAAGTCAAAGTTGCAAATAAATTAGCATAATTTCTATAATCTTTTGCTTCGTATCACCAGTAACTACTGAAATATGTTTCATTTGATTCTTTAAAATAATTTTATAGTAAATACCTGTTTTTACAAAATGCAGCAAGTATTTAAATTGAAATATTTAGGAAATGTTGCTAACTGCCATACAAAAAATGTTTCAGTATGCAATATGAAAATTAATTCTGAAGTCTTCCACAACAGATTTGCAGTAAATTTTTAAAATATGAAGTGTACGCAAGTGCCTTGAAGACATGATAGCAGCAATTGTTTAATTTTACCTCGTAGCTGATCGTCTTAAAATGGAGTTTCGAAACCTAGTTGTCAGTTGGCGATTCAGTTATGAAATTATGGATTATCTATGAAAAAAATTGGGGAAATCTTTTATATATTGAAGCCTAAAGTACAATATATTATTAAAAGACACCATGAGCTTCAAACTTTTGAGGATAGAGATCGATCCGGAAGATCTTCAAAGCTAAAAAGCTTGCTTAAAAGAAATATCCTATAATAAGGTTCAAGATAATCCGCAAATAAGTTCACCTCAAGTCACACATGGCTTAAAAATTGATAAAAAAAACATTGAAAAGAATTCTCAAGAGACAATTTTCGTGCATTTGTTACAAGATTTTGTGTTTAGATTTCAAGATACACTTACCGATCCCTACTTCCTTCTACAAAATATACATTGCTGACAACAGCAGCCCTTATACACCACCACACCATAATGCCTCCTCCACTGTGTTTGACAGTTCCACATAAATTCTAAATTAACATTTGTTGATTTGGTTTTATCCAGACCATAACTCAATTATCTGACCCTTGGATATTAAATTTTAATTCATCATTAAAAAGAACTGATTCACAGAAAGATAACTGATAACTTGCATGCTTTTTTGCAAACTCAAGGCGCTTTTTTCTGTTACAGGTACTTATTTAAGGATTCTTACGGGCTGCAAGTTCATTCAGACCCGCTATTTTAATAATATTTCTCACCATTTGAGATGTCCCTTCAATATTTTTATAAATTTTTAACCCATGTGCGACTTAAGCAATATCTCCAAAGTATTTCAATTTAAATACTTGCTGCGTTTTGTAAAAACCGACATTTATTTAAAACTTATTTTAAAGAACCAAATTAAACATAATTTCAATAGTTTGAAGATATGAAGCAAAGGAGTAGAAATTATGCTAATTTATTTGTAACTGTGGTTTCCGTACTGAGACTTTTTTTGCCCACGGTATGTGTCTACAATCAAATAAATCTGGTGACCAAGCACAGAACATAAACTTAAGCATTTAAATATTTATGAAAAATAAACTAAAATTAAGATAATAAACAAAATATTATATGCAGTTACAAATTTCAAACTTTTGATTCTATGTGTTGAAAATCATGCTGTAATACACAGTTGAGAGGTGTGGCTGGATAATAAAAGTTTAAGCCTCTTAAAACTGATTTTTAGATGGCTTAGTTTGGTAGATGAATGTGAATTTGTCTTCATTAAGACTAACGTTAAGTGCTCGGCCAATAAACTAGTTATTCTTTCCAATATGCAGCATACCACTTTCCTGAGGTAATATTCATCATGTGACTATCACTTTATTTTTTACTTGTTGTACAATATCACTCTCCATTTTCTTTGATATATAGACAACTTTACCTTGAAGCTTGGCGTTAACTATCGCTGAGCAGAGCGGAGTGGACTAGAGCCAATTACAAGGCTGCCAACGTCGATTGTAGCACAAGCCTTGTGCTACAATGGACGTTGACAGTCTTGTAATTGGCTCAAATTTAATCCGCTCTGCTCAGCAATAGTGGACGCCAAGCTTTAGGGTAATTAGAAGTCACTGAGCAGTTTATGGTTAATGAAGAAACTGATCCGACACAATGCACTCTCCGTGTTAGTGGAATTGGTTGTGCATCACACCAGATCTTATCCAATTCCTCAAGGCATTTTCTACCTTTTGTTTGTAAAAAATATTACATTGACTTTTGTATTTTTTGGCAAATTCCGCCGATATAATAAATTTAGCAAAGGTATTTGCATCCGTAACAACACCATAATTCATAAACTATATTTTTTAGAGTACCTTCCCGCGAGAGGCCACAAAAAAATGACAGTTTATACGTTGCCCTGCTCCATCAGGAAATTTGTTGATGAAAAATTTTTTATGCTTTCTTGGTATGTCTCCTCAATTAATAGGAAGTTACAAAAATGCTCTGTGATTTATCATGAAGGATAGAATAAAACACAATAGCATAGTAAAATACCTTTTCTAAGTAGCATATACAAGCTGTATATAATATAACCTGGTTTTGTTCCCAGTGGGTACTTTAGACCTCATCTTGTTGAATTATAGAAAACTTAATGCTAAAATCAATTTTTGATTAGTAACTTTTTGCAACATATTGAAATAGCTTGATTGTTTTTTTTTTACATTGTGATGCCATAAAAAATATGGTAATTGTTTTTGAGGTTGTACATTATTATGTCTTGTGTGCATAAACAAGGCATAATTTTACCTCTTCTTCTGTTATCCGATAAGCGTACTGCAGCTTAGTCAAGACATCATCTCTAGTTTAATTCAAACATATATCTTATTTCCTTTTTGAATTTATCTTAGCAATCATCCTATTTTAGTAAGAGTGCCTTGCTGGTTATCCGAGCTACATGTGAAGCTGTAATGACCGAAGATGAAAATTCACTATTCAAAATGTTTCATCTCGTGTTAATGATCATCAATTCAAAGTGTATGACTTTTTCTAAGCTTTAGGATCAGACCTACTTAAGTGTAATATTACTCTTAAGTAAGGTTATTTGTAAAACCTGAGATATAAAATATCTATAGTTTTGTGTTTAATAGCATTCTTTCCTGGTTTCATACGGCTGTTATGACGCTGGTACAACATTTTATCATATAAATGATCTGTTATCCAAAAAGTCAGTCAACTAATTTTTACTATTTTGTAGTCAATAGGTCCTTGCCATATTTGAAAGAAAGTTTCTCAAAAGCACCTTTGGGGAGAATTTAGTTGATGGTTCATGGAGAAGACAAACCAACACTGATCTGACATGGAACAAGAGCCTGCTAAACCAGATGGGTGAAGCAAGACTTTCCTGGTCAATGACATAGAGCTGAAGACGATTATGTTAGTCAACAGGTAAATTACTCTTTTGATAGCAAAACTAGTTTTCTGGCTAAAAATTTTTTTAATGAAAAATGCCATTATTGTTCATGTAGTTTTACTCATTTTATAATTTTTGCGCAGCAAAAGTGTGCATAAAAATTGCTTATGGTTCAAATATATTTGAGTCATAAGCTTCAATTTCATTGACTATCCATGCACAATATTAATTTTTAACTAAAAATATGTCAATTTAAATTCTTTATAGTTTTGAAATTACTATATATGTATTTATATATGTGTATATGTATATATTATATATGTGTGTATGTATATATATGTGTGTATGTATATATATATGTGTATGTATATATATGCATATAGATATATGTGTATATATATACACATAGGTGTCAACTTTTCAAAAAACATGGGGGGGGGCGAGTTTTGACGGAAGATGAAATTTTTCGAAAAATTATCGAAATCTATTAATTTTTCGAAAATCTAGGTATGACACAACTTCTCATATAATACCAACAATAAACAGTTATTATAATTTATTTGGAGAATGGAGGGGAAAAAAAAGGAGATAGTGTTACAAAAATCAGGGTAGGCAGCCTCCCCAGAAATTAAAAGTGGGGAGGCCAGCCCCCCCTGCCCCCCGTACTTTACGCCTATGTATATACATAACAAAAGGAAAAAAATGAAATTACAAATGTAAAATCAAAAACATCAAAGCTATAGAAATACAACAAATTACCAGTACATATGCTAATAGGTTAAAAAGATGCCCCATGATACAATTCCAAATTTCTGCTGTTTTTCATTTTATTTTGTTTGTATGTATATATATATATATACCTCAAAATATTTACGTAATCCATGAAGCAAGAATCCATGGTGAAGTATGGCTGCTGTCAACATTTTGCAATACTAATTGAACATAACAGCATTAATTTCTTTCAAATTTCAAGAAATTGTAGTCTTCAGATATATCTTCTATGAAATGTAATTGATTTAGAAGAAATACAATAATGCCACTAAGGAAAAAGTTAAGCCTGAGGATGTTTTTTTTTTGTTTTTTTTTTTTTAGCTTTTGAATTCTCTAATTGACCATATATGTTATGCGTGTGTTATTGTCTATGTATGAAAGTGAAATTAGTTTTTCTATATAAAGACTGGAGTACTTATTTTAAGCAAAGTTTGAAACAACATATCATAGAGGTTAAATTGTGAAATAATTAGTTATAACAGTTGTCTAGTTATTCTGTGATATAACTAGTTTTTGTATAAAATTCCTAATGATAGACAATTAGATAGTAAAATAAAAGCACGCTATAATTTTTTATTTTATCTTTTGTTGCAAAACTCTAAAAGTAACAAAAGGTATAGCAGGCATCTTCTTCGAACAGTCGTTTGAACCCCCTCAAATTACCTTATTATTTTAAAATCACTTACTGTTGCCAAATTTATTGCTTTTAATAATAGTGTTCTCAAATATCAATTTTGGGGAATTAGAGGTCCCAAATGGTTGCTGGACGTAACAACTTTCAGTAACAAGTCAATTTTTTTAGCAATAATTAAAAATGGACAAATATTTTTTGTCACTAATTAGAAAGTACTAGTCTGATAAAACCTCTGTTATCAGAGTGAGTCATAGATAGACATAAATATCAGCATTAGGTATTGTATTCTTTTACTAAGAGATGTATTGAACCTTGATTCGAAAGGCAGAACTTGGCATGGCTCGGATATCTGGTCGTCTAGTGATAAGTTGTATCTGTGAATCCATTATTCAGTTCAATGGAACTTTTTTAATATATAAGTTATATTTTTTAAGAAATAATGGAGGGAAATATTAAAATTAAAAACTGTTTTAAAACCATTTTTTTTTTTTTTTTGTCCTTTTACTTTCACAGGTGAAAAGAGGATCATTTCCAGCTCGAGTTAACATATTTCCTACTGCATATTCATTAAAAACCAAAAAAAAATAAAAATTGTCAAACAGATAGCAATATGTGCAATTGTAAATAAACTATTTGTTAGACGCAGACGTGTGTTAGCTTTTTAATTGGTATACCATTTATCAGTTTTAGTTTTGCAAAGGTAAGGGAAAAAGGATTTAAAAGAAAAAAAAAATCAGAAAATAGTAAGTCATACTATTCCAAATAAATTTGTTAGTAATTAATGGATTACAGTGATGAAAGCTGTAAATAATCACTTGTAACAATATCAGAATTGAGTATAATTATCAATTATTTATGTTGGCATTACACGTTTTAATTACTATTATAACCTTGTTATGAATACTTAAAGTTGGCACAGAATTTCTGTTTTTATTTTTATGAACTAGCATCTTGTGCTATAATTGCATTAGATTTTTAAAATTGCATTGTGAATGGCAATTTTAAAAATGGTGTATTTTAAACTGAAATTTAAGAATAACATATTTTTAATTTTCTAGGTCCAAAGCCTACACCTAATGCTCTGAAACACGGAGAAAGAATACTACATTGAAGGAAGTGGCATAATTCCTGGCAGTCAGATTGACAGATACCTTGCCGAAAAGAAAAAACATTCTGCAATATTTAGTGTAACAAAGAATATGTTTGCTTTGTGTTCAATAAAATAAACTTATTACGCTTCTTATGTTTTTACTCTTATTTTAATTGCATATTTCCATTTTTGCTTGATTTGTTCAACCTGTTTTTAGTTTTGTATTTTTCTTTTATGCTAAACTTATAAAGGGGAAGATTTGCCCAAAATGGCAAAACAACATTGTAATCAGTTTAAAAGAAAAATTGAGATGCATGAGATACATTACATTGTGCTTTAATAGATTTAGTCATGTTTTGTCTTATTTTTAAGGTATATATTTAGCTGAGAAATCTATTGGAATGGATAAATTCTCTTGGTTAAAGGCTAATTAGGTAGTTAACTGTTTCATTGGTTTTTAATATAGGAGACTAGTTTTTACTTCCCAAAGTCTTGTTGAAGACGAACAAATATTTTCTAATGCTATGATTCTTTAATTTATTATACCATTAAGTTCATGTATATTAAGTTTAGAAAAAGTTCATACTTTTAGAAAATATTCAAATATTTTCTAATACTATGATTATACCATTAAGGCCAGTCATTAAAGTAATGACTGGCCTTGATAGTATAAATTATATTACCATAGTATTAGAAAATATTTGACGTAAAGAAAAGATACTGAGCCTCTTCATAGTGAGAGTAGATACTTGAAGCAGATATAGGTAGTTGATAAAAAAAATTAATTGTGAATTTTTTGTATAATTATGTTGCAGGAACAAAGCTTTTGTTGTGAAAATCACATAGATGTCGCCAAAATCACTAAGATCACAATGTGACATCGCAGCGACAAAGCTTTCTTTGCGAAAATCGCATAAATCACACGGATGTCGCCAAAATCACTAAGATCACATTTAGGTCACAAAGCGATATCGCAGTGACAAAGCTTTCGTTGCGAAAATCGCATAAATCACACTGATGTCGCCAAAATCACTAAGATCACAATGTGACAAAGCTTTCGTTGCGAAAATCGCATAAATCACACGGATGTCGCCGAAATCACTAAGATCACATTTAGGTCACAAAGCGATATAGCAGTGACAAAGCTTTCGTTGCGAAGATCGCATAAATCACACGGATGTCGCCAAAATCACTAAGATCACATACAGATCACAATGTGACATCGCAGTGACAAAGCTTTCGTTGCGAAAATCGCATAAATCACACGGATGTCGCCAAAATCACTAAGATCACATTTAGGTCACAAAGCGATATCGCAGTGACAAAGCTTTCGTTGCGAAGATCGCATAAATCACACGGATGTCGCCAAAATCACTAAGATCACATTTAGGTCACAAAGCGATATCGCAGTGACAAAGCTTTCGTTGCGAAGATCCCATAAATCACACGGATGTCGCCAAAATCACTAAGATCACATACAGATCACAATGTGACATCGCAGTGACAAAGCTTTCGTTGCGAAAATCGCATAAATCACACGGATGTCGCCAAAATCACTAAGATCACATTTAGGTCACAAAGCGATATCGCAGCGACAAAGCTTTCGTTGCGAAAATCGCATAAATCACACGGATGTCGCCAAAATCACTAAGATCACATTTAGGTCACAAAGCGATATCGCAGCTACAAAGCTTTCGTTGTGAAGATCGCATAAATCACACGGATGTCGCCAAAATCACTAAGATCACATTTAGGTCACAAAGCGATATCGCAGCGACAAAGCTTTCGTTGCGAAAATCGCATAAATCACATGGATGTCGCCAAAATCACTGAGATCACATTTAGGTCACAAAGCGATATCGCAGTGACAAAGCTTTCGTTGCGAAGATCACATAAATCACACGGATGTCGCCAAAATCACTAAGATCACATACAGATCACAATGCGATATCGCAAAAATCGCAAATTCGTCCCCAATGTCACAATGTGACAAAAAGCGATATCGCAGCGATATCACAAAGTTACGTCGCAAAACCCCCTCTAAAACGGACATTGGACGACTATGTGACCCCTGTGTGATATCGCCGTGACATCGCGTGATCTCTATGCGATATCGCTTTTCGTCACATACTCGTCACATGGTTATTAGGGTTGGCTTGTCTAATGACGAATGTTTCGGCGCATTATAGCCCTCGTGTTGCTGACGGCGCCAGATAATCTGAATACAACCAACCATAACCTATATAGTCCTATTTTCTGTTTAGTGCGAAGTAAAAGCAGTTCTCCGTAAGATGAAGCTTAAACTTAACATTTATCTTACAAAAGGGAATTTCGCTTTAAACGAAAAAAAAAAAAAAAAAAAAAAAAAAAAATGCTCATTAAACCGTATTTTTTAGATGAAACCTTGCAACGTTTCCAAATGCAGCGGTACAATGACTCATGTGAAGAAGTAGACACATTTAAAAAAAATAAATAAAAATTGATTTATTTAAAACAACACCAAAATCCATAATCGACCGTTCCTAATGTTTTCCTTGTTAAATAATTGTACTAAATATAAGCCTTGTATTGTAAATGTTCTAACAAATAGTTGTGTTACACACACATGAACGTACACACACATACAATAGCTTAAATTTGCATTAATTAGATGTAAAAGTTTTTAGACAGTTAATACGAAATTCGGTTAAGACGACAAATTTCGGTGACCCCAAAATTTCAACTTTTTCAATTTGCAATTTTTTTTTTTTTTTTTTCCATCATTAAAATTTATTTTTACCCTTAACATGGGGTTTAAGAAGATATTTTTGAACTCAAATTTGCATAATTAGTTCAAAAACTAAAAATTTTCGACTTTTTCAAGTTTCAAACTTATTTTCCTTCCAAAATGTATAGAAACCTCACCCGAATCCCTTTTAACCCTCAATTGGAGTGAAACACAATAAAGTGTTAAATTATTCATTTCATGCATCAGAGTAACGCATTGCAATGAGGGTTTAAAGACGGGCTTCTATTTTTTCGAAGTCTTGAAAGGGGTGTTTATCAAAATTTAAATTCTCCCCTTTACAAGGATACCTCGTTTGTAATAATACCTCGACATGAAGTATTTTTAATAATATTTTGAAAACAAAATTGATAACACTTAGTGTAAGCAATGTTTTCTTTAAAAAGCGTATTTCTCAAAACTACATTTTTCATTATACATGTACCTTTTCTTTCAGAAACTGCATTAACTAAACTATCTTCTTAAAATTTTTACCACGTATTTCTTTTATGTACCTGTATATACATAAGTAAGAGTTTGTTGTTATTTTAAAGTTGTTTTTTTGTTTTGACTTGTTTCGTCAAAAAAAAAAAAAAAAAAAAAAAAAAAAAAAAAAAAAAAAAAAAAAAGTAATATTTGAAAGACTTTCACAAAAATTAATTTAAATAAAAGAAAATGAATTACAATCTCAAGCTAATTTCAATAAAATAACAATACTAAATGCACTGAACATTTTTTTTTTTTTTCTGAGAAAAAGATAAATGAAATATGCCAAATTTACATTACTGATATAGACCAACTCCCCTTGCCCTGTTGACAAGCTGTCGACTGTGAGAAGAGGGAATGTTATGCTCTGTTGCCCATGATTTGCTGTAAAAATGGATCAGGTATCGAGAGTATCTTCTTCACTTCCTTAGAATAGTGTTTTAGAATGGAATCAAAAGAGCACAGTCTGGAGCCGTGATCGTATAGTGGTTAGTACATTGCGTTGTGGCCGCAATAACCCAGGTTCGAATCCTGGTCACGGCAGGATATTTTTTTTTTTTAGATTTTAAGTAAATTTGGTAAATGTTCGTGATAATTTTTTCTTAAAATTTAAGAATCCCATTTTTTTTTTTTTTTACCAAAAGGTGGTTTTTAGATTGCCCATTCAAATAAGTATTCTATTTCAATTATCCCAGCGGTTCAAAATATTTGGTGGTATTTTTAAACTTTTACAGTTGATGCCTTAACGTTTATGAAATTAAAAGGTATTTCCAAATAAATCATTAAATTAAGGGATGACAACACATTTTCAGAAATACAAATGAATGAATTTTATGCAACTTAGTTGGAAAAGTAAAACTTTTTAAAAAGAGGAAAAATACTTGACGCGTCAAATAATTTGCCGAGTTTAAAAAAATGATTTAAGATAATGCCAGATAATCTGAAAACAATCAAATCCTCGACTCTCTACACTCCACCCATCCCCTCCTCACACTTGCAATTATGATGCATTGTCCATTTATGTATGTAGAAAATAATGATTATTGATTGGAACCCTAACTAAAACTTTCCTCGAAGAAAAAAATCGAAAAATTGGAAAAATACCGAAAAATCGATATCAATCCGGAGGCGGTTAGACTTATCAGAATGTAATGAAATTTCACAAGGATTTTTCATTCCTATGGAACCCAATTAATAAAGTGTTAACAAATCATGACTGCAAACTTCTTTTATTACTTTTTACCAGATACAGGATGATTAAAAATTAACAGGATTTTTAAAGAAATTTTGATACTAACTTGATTTTTGAGATCATTTAGTACCTTTTTATCGCTGTTCCCTTAAAAAAGGAGAAACAGTTTTTTTTTACCCATCCTAATATACTATATGAAATAATAAAAAAATATTTGACAAAGAAGTTATGTTTTTTAATTAAGAACCTAACGAAAAACTATATTGTGCTTAAATAACTTGACTGGGAAAGTGAGTGCATCATTTGGATCTTCACCAACAACAGAATCGGCTCTATAATAAATTTGAGAGTTACCATCAATCAAATCTGTTATCTTCCTATTCATTAACAGCCGACCAAACGGTATAGTGGTTAGCGTGCTGGCTTCTAGACCGCGAGGTTGCGGGTTCGAGTCCCGTGTAGGCATGGATGTTTGTAAATGTATGTTGGTTTGTTAAATGACGAAATGTTTCGGCGCATTATAGCCCTCGTGTTGCTGACGGCGCCAGATAATCTGAATACAACCAACCTATTCATTAACAGAGCGCTGATTCTGTTATCATCGTGTGCTTGGTTTCTGCATCTAATTATAAATAACAGAAACATCCCTAACAGCAAAATGTGCCGCAAAGTACGTTTCAAAATTCCTTTATTAAAAATGAAAGGGATTTCACGCATTCACGTGCAATTATCTTTTATTTATTCTGATTAAAACAATTTTCGGCAACAGGAATTTCAATAATGATCGGTCAAAATTTAACTTACAACGTTTCAGAATGAGGCAGTGAGTGATCAACGTAACTCTTACAGTAATTACAGAGAACCGTCTTATAATAATGTTACGAATTTTTGTATATTTGTAAATATTTCGTAGTGTTAATTTTGTAAATAGTAAAATGTATGTACATTTCGCATAAGGCAGTGCAATAGTTCGTCGTTAGTTTCCCCGCAATGTATGTCTTGATGCTTGATAACGGGTTTTACAGAGGTAACGCTGGGAAGCGAGTGTTACTAGGAGCAGGGCATTTAACAATATGGTAATGGCAATCTCGCCAAATTTGCGAGATAGAGCCAAGTTGGCGACGGTTTTGGCAACTAATTTTTGTCGCCAAACTTGGCAAGAAATCGCCAAATGTCGCCAAACTTGGCGACCATTTGTTGACATTTTCGGTCCCCATGTACATGTATAGGGCTTTTCGACTACGATCTGGAAAGTTCTCCAAATATCTACCTCTAGAAGATTCACGAAAATTCACCTCTCCTATATAAGGCTGACCAAGAGAGCGGGGAAGTTAGTTGACTGATTTTGAGTCACTGAGTTAGTTGTTAGTTGAGTCCGTTAGTTGACTGGAATTACTGACTCTCAGTAAACATTCCGAGTAGTTCTAAAGCGAATTGTATTGCATTGTCTTTTGCGGCGATTTAGCAGTTGTGTTGCCAAGTTTTTAACTGCTGTTTTGTGCTCTATTGTTGTGAAAAGAGCTGTATTCTGTCTACTAGAACGAGAAGTTCTGGAGTTGTAGGAGAATCTGAGAAGAGTTATTGGAATAAATTTCTGCAACTTTTGATCTGCTTTGGCTTCAAATCTTTCGAATCCATCCACGCAACAATAACAACTCAATTTGGCCGAAAAACATTCAGATAGCATCTCTGAACACAGCACGACAGAATGGGAATCTGACTTGATATATTAAAAATTCTTTGATAGCCACTTTATTTTAGAATTTTCTTAGTTTAATTGGAATAAATATTGCACGTTTGTAAGATGTAATTTCATACCAAAGTCGTAAAATGTCTCTGGATACATATTTAAATCATCCTATGGAATCCAATACCAGTTAATAAAGTGTTAACAAATCATGACTGCAAACTTCTTTTATGGATTTTTTAAGTAACAGTATCAATTAAAAATTAATAGAATTTTTAAAAACTCTTTGATAATAACTTTATTTGGGACTTTTCATTGTTTAATTTGAATAAATATTGTATATTTGTACGAAGTAACTTCAAAACAAAGTCATACGTCTGGATGCATATATTAACCATTCGTATGCATTCCAATACCACTTAATACTGTGTTAACAGCTGATAAATAATTACTGCAAACTTTTTCCCCTTACCAGATACTAGTTGATTAAAAATTAACAGGATTTTTTTTTTTTTTTTTTTTTTTTTTTTTTTAAATTCTTGAACTATTTATAGAAGGACGATAAGTCAGTAAAAATGTCAACAAGATCACCATTTTTATTTTTAAAAAAAAAAAGTTTTGTCAAAGAATGAAGATATTTCGAAGTTGTTGTTCCTCTCAATACCTCCTCGATTGAAATTGCCGAGTCTCTCCAGATTCCAATTCTTTTGTCCATACTGAACAATGTATTGATTGAATCCAAAATCCACTTCCGTCATACCTTTAAAGTGTTACACACTAACCTTGAATCGATAGCAGCTCTCTGCGTAAATCATTCTCGATGTCAGAATGCTGTGACCTACCCGAAAAACCAAACCAACACTTATCAGATGCTAAGAAACTGAAATATGTGCTTTAATTCCTATCCCGGAAAAGAAACCCATTGTGGAACTTTTAAGAACCATAAACGCTCGGCCCCGAATGGCGACAGACACATAAATATTCTTATTCATAAGACAACGGGACCGAAGGTTACCAGGAACGATTCCAAGACTTAAAGATGGGCTAAGTAGCAATGAATAAAAATATACTATATTCTTCTATTTTTTTTTTTTTGTGATTTGTGTTAGGAAACACCTAAAAATAAGTGCATGCATTACAATTGGATGGCAAATTCTATTCACAGTTGTATTTGGAGATTTTTTTTTTTATTCCGTATATAAAGGGGCATCAACGGTGGAGAAGTCAATTGTTGTCTGAGAGGTTGATTGTTACTGGAAGTCGTTTTCTTGAGTCAGTTCAAAATGAAGTCGGTAAGTAGGAGGCATCTTAAGTATCGATTTGTTATAAGAAAATATCGATTCTACCGGGTAAACCATACAGTTTCCTGTTTCAGTTACATGTTTACACTTACCTGTTTACAGTTACATGTTTACAGTTACCTGTTTCACCTTTGATACCTATCTGCAAATTCTGGATAGTTCCATAAGCGATTTCTTTTCTGCAAACAGGTGAAACCAATTCAATACTAATTCTTATCTATGCTATGTAATTGGTTGCCCATGATTACCAAGCCACGCAAGAAAGTTTTTGGGAAAGTTTCTGGTATAGATTTCTATGGTGATTGCTAAGTCTTCTTCGGCTTCGAGTATTCACTTACAAGAGCTGATTCGGTGCATGTGCTCTTTTCATTTTGACTTTTTCAAAACTTTGTCCATGCTTAGAGACGGTGCAGTTTGACGAGTTTTGCGGGAATAATTTTTTTTTCTTCTTAACTCTCGTTTCTTAACGGTTGTCTCTTGTATATCTTTGGAAACAAGGATATCTTTCGCCAGGAAATAATGTTGCGTCAGGAAAGTAAAGTCTTCAGCTGCTTCTTGGGTATCAGAAAAACTTATTTGAGGAATCTCAGTTGGAATGATGGATTTAAAAAAAAAATATGGGTTCACTTACTGCGTTTTTAAGTTTCGGAACTTGCCAAAAATCAGATTTTTTTCTTATATAAAATTGATTCTAACTTTTCGGAAGTACTTTGTTTACCTCTATAGTTTTGAAACTTATTATCTTTTTTTTTACTTCCACAAACAATCGGAAATTTGTTAAAAAAGAAAGTTCTTTTTAGTGGATTGTATCTGAGTATAAAAATATTAAATTCATTTTTATGTTGAAACGACAATCACTGTCTATCGCTTTTAAAAAATTTATAATTGCTGTGTCTATTCAGTACCTCTACGGAAAACTGCTGAATGTGTTTTGTTTTATATATCATTCATACAGAAGAATGTAATACAAATTTTTAAATCATAAGAAAAGGAAATTAAATTTGACAAGTTCCGATTACATTGTTTTCTATCTTTTGCATTTAAAATAGGACTTAAAAAAACGACACGGTTACTCGCAAATGAATATGTTCGATATTTTTAAAATATTTATCTTCCTGCGCTAAAAACAATTACTGAAATTTTACAAACAGATAAGGTTTCCAGTGTGTCTGTTCGTTGCTCGAAGTATAACTAATATGTTTTTAAATCTTTGTGAAAGGCCTCAACATTAAATAATCATTTTTAGTATATAATTAAAATTAAATAACCAAAATTCTTGTTGGAAGCTTAACCAAATATAGCCCTAAAAACCTAATATCAGGGTAATTTGTATTTTTATTAACTTTCAATTGCATAAGGTAATGCAAGTACTGGTTTCTATCTTTTTGCATTTCTTCACGTTTCAGAACATCCTGATTTCAAAAAAGTGATCTAGAAAATGTCTTGTCTGAGTGTACGTGGTCAGCATAACTCCCGAAAAAATTGGGATCGATGAGAACGATGGTATGAGGTACGAATTGGGAACGATCGGATGACCGAACCTTGGGACCTACCTTCAAGGTTTTCGTCAAAATTGCGCATGCGCTTAAGGTAGCTGAAATTGAAAAGCTCATATTTTTCAGCAATTGCTAAAAAACTGCTCTTAGGATTTTAATTAAAATCACTGCGCTAATGTCTCTTAATGTGTTCTAAACATCCCCCCCTCTAAAATTCCCGAAGAAATTAAACAAATATGTAAAAAGTTTGAAAAACGAATACCCTTAACAGAGTGTTCTCTGCTCTTGAGTATCTCCCACCAGCGATTGTTTTCCCTCTCTGTTTCACTTACAAGAAAGAGTAATGTAATGTTTATTTAATAATCTTTCGCCAATTTTGTCGTTTGGGCGGCGTATTTTTTTTCTTTCTTCTTTGATACATGTAAAAATTTTTGCCAAAATACTGCTAAAATGGCAATTTTTATTTAAATGTGTGAAAATATGAAAACAGGAAATAACACTACTCCATGTCTAATTTGAATGCAATGACCAGTGTTATAGTGTAATTGACACTTGTGCGATGTTCCACACCCCTATACCCCAAGACAACTTATCCTGACCGCACTGAATACGCTGTAGGATGGATCCTTCCGCTTAAAAGATATAGTTCCGAACAAAACACAATTTGGAAAGCAATATTGGACATAGTTTTATATATTAAACTTAAATATACGTTGATAAAAAAGAAGCGCTTTTAAATTTTATTTTTGCTTAATACTTTACTTTTCTAACCATTATAAGAGTTTTAACTAATCATATAGCTTTGACCGAGCTATTTCATGACGTCACTCACTTGGCGAATCACTATTGGCTAACAGTGTCTCTTCTCAGTTCAAGACGTCACATGTGAGTTTATTGCGCACCCAATCAGCGCGTAGTAAAACCGGATCACACATCAATGTAGCGTATACAATAATGTCAGGATAAGTTGTCTTGGACTATAGTTTTAAACGTTAACAAAAATATAAGTCTTCTACCAAACCCACAAAATATCGTATCACCTTTCACTCAGCTGTAAAACTATCTTTCCTTCCAGATCATCCTCGCAAGCGCATTGCTGTTCCTCTCTTCAGTCCGTGCAAACCAGAACGGTTACCCTGACCAATTAGAGTCCGAATCCCGGAGCGACAAGGACGACGTCACAGCCTACGAAAGCTTCAACTCTCCCGTTTACGGCGGCCTCAAATCCGGAGCGCCATCCGGAAAAGGATATCCCTTACCACCTCCCGCACCAGTCGCCGCCCCCTCCGCCGGATATTCCGCCTACCTCAACAATCTAATGCCATACGGATACGGAAACGCCTACGGAATGATGCCATACGCCGCACCTTACTACGGATACGGAGGGTACGGGGCACCTTATGCTGCCGGATATGGTTACGGAGGTCCCGGCTACGGATATCCTGCAGGAGTGCCCTATGGTAATTCCCTGTTTGGAAGATCGGCTCCACTCAATACTTTAGCCTATGGCGGATATCCCGGTTATGCCGGTCTGGGCTATCGCTTTGGAGGGCTCGGGTACAGCAATGCGGCTTACAGAGCACCGGCGGTACCAGCCGCTGTTGCTGGTGTCCCGCCTCCAGCATATGCTGGTCCGGCCGTGCCAGTTCCGAGCAAAGGTTTGCAGTATGGATATGCGCCACCGGCCGCCCAGAAGTTGCCTGTATACTGAGATTGAACTTTTTTCAAGGGATACATTGTAAGTATAAAATAGCGTTTTGGATTACCTAATATATGGCGGATACTAACAGAATTTTTCCGTGAATTGTCCACAAATTGCATTTTTATCCAACTACTTCTGCGACGTTTGACGTCTACTTCTTAGAGAATCGTTTAAAAAATACACGATTTAAAAAAAAAAAAAAAAAACATGTCAAAATCATCACAAAACACATTTTTTACTCCTATGTCCTTTCTTATAACACTATATATCAATTTTAAAACTCTGTATGGTACATATCGGGTTGGTTGGTTGTTTTCAGATTATCTGGCGCCGTCAGCAACACGAGGGCTATAATGAGCCGAAACATTCGTCATTAGACAAGCCAACATACACTTACAAACACCCATGCCTAACACGGGACTCGGAACCCGCAACCTCGTGGTCTAGAGGCTAGCACGCTAACCACTATACCGTTTGGTCGGCGTGAACTTGTTATACCGTTGGAAAAAAAGTCATCCGAAATAATGATAGAGGAATTTATGCAATAATATATAGATTATAAATTTTCTTTTATTTGGCTATCCTTCATAGATTATTCATTTTAATTTTATTCTGTACTATTAAACATTTATTCAACTTTATCTCTAAATGCTCTCTTCTCTTCTAAGTACTTCAATAAGTACTTAGTTTAAGAGAATTAAAAACAAGTTTTGTGAATGAATATAGTTCATACGCTACAGACTAATCAATTTGAGAAAATAGCAAATACTTTTTTCTTTCTTATATGTTTATCTATCTTACCCTTCTCTAATTTCTTAAGAGTGTGTATTTACCAACTATCAAATTTTTTTTTTGTAAAAATATCATTACTTTCATCTTATCATATTATTTAAATGTGAAATTTTATATGCAATTTAAAAATATTATAAACATTAAAATGTTAAAAAATGTGAACCCTACAGTATTATTAATATCATTATTTTAACCTCCATGTTATTAATATTATTATTATTATTTTAAACCTGACATTATTATCGATTTCATAACTGTAAACATTATAATATTATCATTACCCTTTATTAAAAAAAAAAACCTTAAAACCTTGAAGAGGTAAATTCAATATTTGTTGGGAATTAAACACTTTATTTTTGACCATTGACCTAATATTAGAATGACGTCATTATCGGATGATCACAACAGTTTCCTTAATATTAATAAACTTTTAAATAAACTGTTTTTATTATAATTTATATTTATAATTATATATATATGTATTTAAATAAGTATAATAATTGTTTTACCGAATGCTAATAAACCAACTTGCCGTCATCCGATCTCGCTGAAATAGCACGTGACCGATCATTGAAGAGACCCTTTCCTGTTGTCAAATTTGTTTCAATAAATAATGAAATTGTTTTAATCAGAATAAATAAACGATATTTGGATGCGAGTGCATAAACTTACATTCATTTTTAATGAATAAATTTTGAAAAGTAGTTTACCGCATATTTTGCCGATAGAAAGGGTTTTAATATTTAAAATTAGATGACAACACTAAGCACACGCTGCTAACAGAAAAGGCGCATTGTTAATGAATATAAAAATTGGCAATGCATATAAAAGATTTATATTAAAACTTTTTTATGGGTTATTTTATTACCATTTTGGGCCACATAAAAACCTAAAACAATTGATTTTTTTTTCATTAGTTGCTCAAAAAGGATAGAACAAAGAAGATATCCGCCTGATAGGAAGATGCCGTTTGAAGACATACTTTTTATATCTCTTTCACGCTTGAGAAGATTCAGTCAAAGACTGAGTCAAATTTCACCGAGAGAACTGAAGTTCTTAACAAGTGCCCAATGTCCTTCTTTGTATCTTTTGTATTTATGTAGTAATTTTTTTTTTTAATATTTCATAATTTTCAAATTTACTGAATTTTATGTAATTATTTCTTTTTTGATATTTTAATCGGTATCAGTTGATTTCTTAAAATGTTAAATATCTCTTATTAAGCTCGTATTTTTTTGTACTGATGGATTTAAATAAAAAAAAAAAAAACGTTATCTTTTATTTGTAATTTACTTTATTTCATTTATATTCTTCATCTAACACAATAAAAATATTTTTGATCTTTGTATTTATATCGTCCCAAAAATGTACATCTAATAGCGGAAAGCGTTCGCACATCGCTTAAGGTACAAACTTGCTTTTAAAAAAAAAAACCTTGCGTTTAGACCATCTGCATTGATAAGCAACTGGGTAGACTGCTTAACGCTGGGGAAATGTAGCCATTGCCAGATTATTGGGGAAACGAAAAATAAAGATTGCCGAGGATTGAACGAAAAATCTAATATTGTACAGAGCAGAACTGTCAATAGTAGACCTTAATCAGTATTAATGTGTAAAAAAAATATCTACTCTAGCCCAGTCGATCCAGTTGTTTTTCTATATTGAAGGTTTAGACTGACGTATTTTTTACAATCTGAATAAGTAAAAAAAAATTGTAAATTCATTTCGCTATCAATTCTTTCAAACGTTCATTGCATAGATTAAAAAGAACGCCGCTACAATGATAGGACCAAAAAGTCAGAAACGCTTTCAATGAACAACTGTTTAATGTCAGATGATTATAGAGGAAATCCAAACAAGTACGTCAGCTACAAACACCTGCAGTTTTCCCAGGGGAAGGCATTGATAATAAAAAAAAGTTATATAAACCCGAGCATTCGGCTCGTGCAAACCCTTTTCGATACGCTCAAACGATGCAAAAATCACTTGGACTTCTTCTTCTCCTCTCCGCCACTTTGGCGGTGGCCGTTGGCGACACTTCCGACGCTCCCCGAGTGCCACGGGACAGATTCCGCCTGATGGTGTCCAACATAGGCGAGCAGCGAATCCAGGACGAAATCGAAGACTTCACCAACTACAAGTGCGAGAAGATGGTGGTGGTCAGGAACAAGGCCCAGGAGGCTTTCCGACTGACCTGCAGGTCAAAGCAGGACGCCACCAAGACGCTCTCTGTCGAGCCTGGAAGTGCCTTCCTGTTCAGCTTCCGACCGCTGAAGAACGGCCAGAGCAAGTTCTGGTGCACGGTCGAATACAAGCAGCAGTTCGCCAGGTTCTTCGTCTACAACGAAGCCCTGCACTACATGTGCCCTCGGGACATAGACGAGGTGCACCAGTACACTGTGACCCACGAAGGCGTGTACGTGGACGAGGCAAAGGAGAATGGCGGTACCAAGATCCGCGCTCTGTTTAAAGGTCACAACAAGTTCATCCTCTGGGAAGAGTTTGTCGCGAATGTCACCGACGGATTCCTGTACTCTGGGTTGGTGGACGGGGGAATGTGCTCGGACGTTCCTGAGCAGTTCAACGACAAACCCGCTGCGGTGACGGTGTGCTACAATCACTGTGTTCATCTGTACGAGCACTTTGGATGCACGGGTGCGATGCAGACTGTCCAGGCCAGCAATGAGTGCGTTGATGTTGAGATTAACTCGGCGTTGGCTGGGAAACTAAGTGCCGTGAAGGGATGTTAACGGTTATCGAGAACTTAAGTTGTCATTAAAGAACGCTCGATTGAAAAAGATCGCAAAATGCATTCATTTTTTTTTAAAATGTTGATGAAATATTGAAATATCATTCTGAAATTATAATTTTTTTTAAATATTAATTCTAAAAGTACTTCTTGTGTGTAGTGATTTTAATGAGTATTTTGCAACAGAGAAAACGCTTACAGAGAATTGAATTCATGATTTGGAATGATCCATGCATAGCGCACATTTTCTTGTAAATAAATTATATTTAATTAGTAAATAATTAATCTGAATAAGACTTTTATTTACTGCAGTGAAGGAATGTTAATGGCTGAACAGTTTTTGAGACCGAATTTGTCAATAAAGGAGGATCGATTGAAAAAGGTTGTAAGATGCATTCATTTTTGAAATGTTAATGAAATATGAATTCTAAAAATACTTCATGTATGTAGTGGTTTTCAGTGGGTATATTGCAACAAACGCAGAAAACATGCAGAAAACGCATTCAGAGAATTGGATTCCTGATTTGAAATGTTTTATATTCATGAAACATTTTCTTTTTCAGAACACTTTGCATTTAAATAGTCAATGATTAGTATCTGAATAAAATGGAGTATAATACTTTTACTTTTTGAGAAAGCAAACAATTTGACATGAGCTTACCTTAACATATGCACCTATTTCTAAAAGATATCCATAATTTGTAAACGCAGCTGTAAATTAATTTGCATTTTATGTTACTTTAAAAAATCTATATATATAATTCTCTTGGGTAACGTCCAAATTCGGCTGTATTTCTGTTAGCAGAATGGCAATGATTTCAAACAAATCTTCTAAATGTACTTTATATACGAATTTCCAAATTCAACAATCCAGCCAATCACAATATATCTTTTGAAATTTGACTAATACATCTGGCAACAGCAACAACTTGGATTCGCTATATTTTGCTTTTCTTATTATAGTCTACAAATAGAAATTATTGCCTTTTTAAAACGTGTTGATTTAATAGTTACTGTGATGCAAGAATAAATAGATCCAAGATATGTACATTTCTTTTGAATTAGAATTCCGCATAAACCATACTTTTCGGAAAAGTTTTCTGCTGGAACATGTTCCGGAGGTCGCCGGGTTGCATTCTGAGCTAAATCGCCAACTTTCAAAAAGTCGCTAAGAGACATTGTGCAGTAAATCTGAACCTATATTCATTTCTAATCAGTGCAAATTCAGCTAATACGGATTGAAAACTATCAAAATAACGAATTAAACCACCCACTTAACTTCAAAATCACATATGAAATTTAAAAAAAAAAAAAAAAACTTTTGGCGAAATAGGGCTAATTTTTTCTCCAAATTTGATTTTCAAAAAATTTGGATTGATTGAATGCCGGATAATTGGCCTTTCACTGTTTTATTTAATTTTCTGAGTATCGCAAAAGAGATTATGTGAACATATAATTGCTTCGTTAAGAAATTTCGATAAGCAACTTAAATTATTTTGGCTCTTCATACGAAACCAGCCCGCAAATTTGAATTATTCAAAGAAATAACCGATCGTTTTTAACCCTTTGCACTCCAGGCCTTTTTCGCGCGAAGCAACTCGAGACATTTTAGGTTCGACTGGTGTTTATGGATTTGCTTCATAGAAACTATACACAGTCATTGGCCTTGCATCGAATTTCCCCATCACACCTAATGGTCCTCTCGTGGTTTAGCATCCAATCGTGTGGCGCCTGAGAGTCGCCACTGGACTGCAAAGGGTTAAATATATGTACGATACTGTTTATTTTTGTTGTTTTCCAAGAACTTTCTACTACGTTGCCACACTGTCCCTGCTTAACGCGTCAACAGCAGTATGATAATGACGTGGCAAGTATTCTAGCTTTTCATAAATAACAAAAGGTTTTCAGTTTCATGGCATTATGCATCTGAAATAGCTTTTTGCTAGGGCATATTTTAAATGCTCCACTTTGAGGTGAGCAAAGCGAGCCAAGGGGATTGCATAGCTATCCAGGGGGTTGGCGAGCGTCAGGGAGCAGGGGGCGGAGCCCCCTAGATAACTCTATTGCACGATTTACAATTTTATTTTATTATTAAGTTTGGAATTATTACGTGCGAATTCTAAATGCAAATTCTAATTTAAATAAAGAACTTAAAACAGTTAAACTATTAATTGCCATCGAAAAACTAATTTAATGCAATTTAATCCAATTAACAAATTTAAATACGCCTGCTTTTCTATATATTCCATGCATGGAAAAATAGTTATTCGAAAACATTTCTGCTTATCTATAGAATGCGAAATTTCTTTATCTCGCCCAATATGACGTTTCTTGAAATATGTCTCAGAAGATATCAATATTTTGTTATGCAATTCTGCTTTTGGAAAATGTAATCTTGACAAATGTTTTCACTTTACTTAGTTAACCTTGAATGTTATGGATAGATTACTTGATTAGATATATCGATACGGGAAAAAAATAATATTCAAAAGCTCTTTTTGATGGTAAATACTATATTCTAATGCATATTATGATAAAACATCAAGATATTAAACTAAACTAGCATAATTTTGCTTCGTAATTATTTCATAAAGTTTTTTTATGATTATGATTTCAAACTACGCAAGTATAGTGTTGAGAAAAAGTTTTCCATATAGACTCATTTTTATTTTAAAATTAGTTTTTGTGAGAGAAATATCTATATTTAAAGTAACATTGTAAGAAGCATATAGGAAGAAAAACTATACTAAACTTCAACTTAACTTGACATCACTAGACAGTAGATCGTCACAGTGCTCATATTCATCTAATCCATTTTGGCGGCGTGAAAGCATAATGTTCGCCAAACCACAACCCTGTACAGAACAAAAGGCGTTTGGCGAGAATTATGTCTTCACTCCGCTAAAATGGATTAATTGCCTATGAGCACGGTGAAGATCTATCGTCTAGTGATGTCAAGTTAAGTTGGAGTTTAGTATAGGAGTGTAGAACATCGCATAACTTTCAATTACACTATAATATTGGTCATTGCATTCAAATTTGATATGGTGTAATTTATCATTTTCATATTTTCACTCATTTAAATAAAAATGACCAGTTTGGAGATATTTCTGGTAATTATATTTTGCATAGGGAGGGAAAAAAATCCCAACCAACTTGGGTTGGTCGTTTTCAGATTATCTGGCGCCGTCAGCAACACGAGGGCTATAATGCGCCGAAACATTCGTCATTAGACAAGCCAACGTACATTTACAAACACCCATGCCCAACACGGGACTCGAACCCGCAACCTCGCGGTCTAGAAGCTAGCACGCTAACCACTATACCGTTTGGGCGGCCGAACCAACTTGGGATATAGTGGACTATAAAAGACTTTACGGGGCATTATCTATATACACACATATTGCTTAGAATGTGGTTATAAGTCAATGAGATATTTGGAGACTAATAGCAAGAAACATGTTGATTTAAACTGAAACTAGTTGGCCTACAGACAATTTTATGCCATTATTTTTGATGACAAAATATTTCGTCTTTACACACTGAATTCATAATGAGTCAACGGTTTCATGAAAAAAAAATAAAAATATTTTGGTTTATCAACATATCTTAATTTGAAATATATAAAGTGTACTTGTACAAGCATAAGTTTAAGTCCAAAGAAACTATGGTTACAATAAGAAATTATAAAAGATGTAGGTTGGTTGTTTTCAGATTATCTGGCGCCGTCAGCAACACGAGGGCTATAATGCGCCGAAACATTTCGTCATTTAACAAACCAACATACATTTACAAACATCCATGCCAACACGGGACTCGGAACCCGCAACCTCGCGGTCTAGAAGCCAGCACGCTAACCACTATACCGTTTGGTCGGCATAAAAGATGTAGGTATATAATAAGATGTTATATAAGTGAGACAACCAGAAATTCATTTTTTTTTTAGATTGTGAACACAGACTACATGGACTTGAAGCTGGTAGAGTGGCATTAGTCAGTTTGAACTTTGTAGCGATACTACAAACAGAAATAATAAAAAAAACTTACCCTAAAGTTATAAGCAGCTCGCTGAAATAACAGTCAGAAATAAACACCGCAAAGCCTAGCATATTCTTATTAAAAGCACAGACCAAAGATACTATAATAACCCTTCGGGTTAAAGATGGCAAGCTTCCATAGAGATAATGTAAAATACTTGAGAGCACATGACGTCATTGCAGGGTTTCTACACATTGGCAAGCTTATCGCTCTTTTTGGTTTCACTTGGCGATAAAATTTTATGGTTTCCCAGAAATCTTTTATCCAAAAAAAAAGAACAAATCTGCCTAGCTCATTAAACTTTCACTTAAAAAATTTACACACCCAACCAAATTTTTGTTAATTTATATTTTTAACTAAAATAATTGAATACTTTTTTAAACAATATTAATATTATATTGAACCACTACAGCAAAAGTTCCATCCTGTAATGCAATACGAATCCTAATATTAGATTTGGGGTTTTTACATCATATTCTAATATTAGTGAACTTTTAGTAAGTTTTCGTAATAAATATGAACATCAAGAATTAACAAAATTACTAATTATAAAATTATTGAAACACATTCTAGAAGAAAATGATTTCGATAAAGTTTCCATGCATTCTTCGAAGCAGTACATTAGGAAACTAAAAAATATCTAGTTATTGAGTGCAAGAATTTAAAAATGACTTGCAACTACAAAAACCAATATCATTTAGCATGTACTAGTTTAGAAGAATTTACTAACAGTTGACAATAATCATTTAGCTTTATTAATTCACAAAATAAAAAAACCGCAATGGTAATTGAGATTGGCGTCAAATTTCAAAAATCATAATAAACACATAATAATTGAGTGCATTTATGCAACTAACAAATGATAAACATTCTTTAAAGCGATGTCAAAGTAATAAAAAAAGAAAAAGCAACTATATTTAACATAAAAACTAGCCTGCTGAATGAGACGAAAAAATAAAAACAAACGATTAAGAACACTAACCATCAAGTTTCATCACAACCGTCAACACTGCAAAAAATGTCCTGTTAAAATTCTCTTGCGAAAATTCTATAATCTTCAGAACATTACCGAAATTTATTGTGCACAAAAGCGAACAATTTGAACAAACTTGAATAAATAATATGTTACTTTGCAAAGTAGAATCCTCCATTTTTGTTCTGCTATTTAAATCTCCCACGAATTCGACGAAATAAATCTGATGTTCTTATTTGTTTGTTTAAAAAGCACGATCGCCAAAGTAAGAACAAAGCTCTGCGCATGTCTGGAAATCGGAGCAATTTGGCGAAAGTTTTGTGCTCTCAACTCTGAAAATCCGCGAGATGGCAGCACTTACGTATCGGCGAAGCTTGCCTTCTTATAGTTTTAAGTTCTTTGCACAGACTATGCAATATAATTCCTGATTAAAGTAACTTAATTAAAGTTCTGCAGACAGCTTACGAAGTTCTACATCCAATGGAAACAATCCTTCCACAGTTGCCGTTACCATTCCCAAGGCATAAAAATTGTGCCGGTCAAGTGCATTGTGTGGTATGTGCTATGACCAAACTTAACCCTTTGCACTCCAGCGGCGCCTCTCAGGCGCCACACAATTGGATGCCGAAACAGGAGAGGACCTCTAGGTTCGATGTGGAAATTTGTTGCAAGGCCAATGACTGTGTTTAGTTTCTATGAAAAAAATCCGTAAACGCCAACCGAACCTAAAATGATTCGAGTTGCTGGTCCCTCCGCGCGAAAAAGGCCTGGAGTGCAAACGGTTCAAGATGCCACCTTGGGCTGATATTAATCTCATATCCGCACTTCGATGAAGTTATGTAAATTAGACATTCTCTTTCAGGCTATATCATCCATATAGATAAGCAACTGGATAGACTGCTTAATGCTGGAAAAATGAAGCCGTTGCCAGTTCGCTGGGTGGACAAAAAAATACGGATTGTTCAGGATTGAAAAAAATTCTCTTGTTGTACACATCAGAACTGTCAATAGTAGACCTTAATTAGTAATAATCTGCGAAAAAATATCTATTCTAAGACTTAACAAGGTATCCCGCATTTCCACCCGACTATAAAACTGAACTGTGATTGGTTAATCATCCACCCATCAGTATCAACCCACCAGCGCATTTCCCCCCTTGCATTGCAGCAGTCTATCCAGTCGTTTATCTATATCGATGGGCTGTATTAGAGAGCTATATAAGTAGAATTCAACAGCTCTGAAACGAAGATGCTACTAAACGCTTAATTGAAAATTTCTCTGAGAAGCAATCTTGGCTGGAATATGTCTTGCTAATCGAGATTTTAAAGTGTAAATAATGAACGATTCTCGCATTAATTTTTTTTTTATTCCATTCTAAATGTTTCCAAAAGGTCATAAACACAAATTGATCACTGCACTTTTTTCCCCCTTCTTTTTCTAATTTTTAATTTTTTTATTTTTATTTGCAACCTAAGATCGCCTGTTAGATATGGGTGGGAAAACGATTCATTCGACTCGAACTGAATGTGACGTCACTTCCTCTGGAACAACTTGGCTTGAAACGCAGCGCTGAAGAAACCATTTGTGCTAGTTTCTTGCGAATTGCGCCCACCTGTACGGGATTTGACAACTAATGACCAAAGACACCAACTATATAAAAGAAATCTCACGATAACCATTGAGAATGGAAGGATTTGGGGCCGTTCAAATTTTACGTAAGCACCTAATAGGGGGGGGGGGGCGGGTTAGCGATTTGCTTATTTTTGCTGACAAGGGGGGGGGGGAAGGGGGTATGAGTGACGCTTACGTAAGCATTTAATTATCCCTTTATTTCTAAAAAAAAATTGAAACTTACAAAAAATTTCACTTTTGTACACCGAGTTCTAGGATAGGTGACTTTCCATTCAAATCGATCTAAGGGATTTAAACTTACGTCACATAAGAGTGACGTACTCTGCCTTCAGCCAATTACAATCAAACATTGATGATGCAAAATACTGCAGTTTCAAAATGAATAAAGGGGATTCCCCTCTTTTGGGTGTTTGGAGACGTGAATCCTACATTAAACCTAACTTATGTGACAGACAATTTTTGTTTTTGTTTCGCTTGGCGACTGGCGGGCTCCTAAGATGGAACAGTAGTTGGTTTAAGGTTCAAGATTCCGAATTGAGTTGTGTTTTGAACAAGTTTCTTTTTCCACTGCAATCCTTCTTGAACTTTTTGAAGATTAAGCAAATATAGTTGCTCTGCTTTCTGTTTGCTTTTTTTAAAAAAAACAAAAAACATATGTCTTCATTTCGTGAAATTTTATATAAAAAGCTGTTTGAAGCTTCTAAAAAGTCTACATCAAACAAACCCTTGAAAGATATTCAGGATATAAATAATGAGGTATGGCGTCATTTTAAAAATGCTTCCAAAAATGACGAAGAACTAGAAGTGTTGGTGTTAAAAAGAGTCGAAGAAGAGTTGCGAAAGGCAACTAGAAAAAATAAAGTTAAAGTTCATTATTTGCATTGAATCCTAACTTTTTTTTAGATTATTAACGTTACAAAAAAAAAATCAGGAGCAGGGGGGGGGGGGGGAGTGGGCTTACCGTATGCTTACGTAATTATAGAGGGGGGAATGCGATTTGCTTATTTTTGCTGACAAGGGGGGGGGGAGGGGGGGTCAAAAATTACCAAAAACATGCTTACGTAATATTTGAATGACCCCTTTCGTGAATTGAGTGTTTTGATCGGACTGGTTTTGGATTAGTTTTGAGGCGTTTTCTTTTCTTAATATTTAAATAACTATTTTTTTCAAAGAACTTTTGTTTCAGTAGTTGGAATCTGAAAGAAATTCTTCATAAATATAAACTAATTTCACTGATTTTTTAAAAAATGAAAGAAATTGTCCATTATAGTATACACTTTTTATTACATGCCTTATGTTTTGAATTTCAATCTTTTAATTAAGTAGGATTGATACAAACTTTACAATGGCAGGCTAATGTATGAAGTAGGGATGACCTGTAACTTGAGCTCGACTTGTAAAGAATACTGTGACGTTTTCAACCAGCTTTTAGTATGTGCAAGTCTATAACTTTTTGCACACTTTAAATCAAAATGAAATTTTTTGGGTTATGTTACTTTTGCAGGAAGGAGGCGATATGTTTCATCCTAACTGTATAACCAACTCTTATATGCGTTATAAAACACAACATGAAATGTTAAACAAATAAAAATGACGAAACGCACAAGACTCATTTAGGTGGGATAACTTTAACGCTTTTGAACAATCGTCCCAGTAGCGATTTAGTTACTTTTTTAAAATTGTTTACTGCAGAACAATTTAAGATTTGGTCTAGATGATAGTTCCACTTAATCAATATTGTAATATAACTATTATATTCTCCAAGCTAAAATGCTATTTAAATTACTTATATGCATGATCTGTTATCCGGTTCCCTGTATTGAACACTAAACCCTTTAAAACACCATGTTTTATAAATTGAAACAACTGAATCAAAATCCTTCTATACTAAACTCCAACTTAACTTGATATCACTAGACGATAGATCTTCACCGTGCTCATAGGCAATTAATCCATTTTAGCGGAGTGTAGACATACTTCTCGCCAAACCTTATAGCCTTTTGTTCTCTACAGGGTTGTGGTTTGGCGAACATTATGCTTTCACGCCGCCAAAATGGATTAAATACCTATGAGCACTGTGACGATCTACCGTCTAGTGATGTCAAGTTAAGTTGAAGTTTAGTATAGACCTTCTTTCCTCCAATGTATACATGCAATAACAAACATGCAATTGCATTACATTTATTATAAATTTCCCATTGGCCATGCGCACATTTCACAATTCGAGCACTTACAAGTGCTTTCCGTTTTATCGCTAGTAACAAGCTTGTACAACACTATAAAACTGATTATTTCGATTCGAAAATAATAACAACGACTGCGCAAGATAAAAGTGTTCGACACTTGGCGACCGTGAAATTGAATGCGTGAAATGAGGAATTATTTTGGGCCTTATTTCAACGGTTGACCGAACAGCGTGTCCATTAAAAGGCCTGCGATGCACTGGATGAAAGCGAAACGCGAAGTTTCGAAATCGTAACGACTTTCAACGCGATAACAAACTCGTAGAAAAGATATAAATATGAATTGCCCTACTTTTTTGTAATTGAATGAATGGCAATTTAAGATACGAAATGTTATTGAATGCAAACGAAGTTGTAAATGTGCAATTTACGAAAAATGTCACCAGAGAAATATGTCAGGAATGCAACGCTTATATGTGGGTAGAATTGTTTCATATCCAATCCATAACCACTAGTGTGCGTTTTATTTTCGATGGTGTTAATTTTTTACTGGACACCTTCTCACGTTGTTCCATTTGATGAGAAAAAAATTCACAATTTTTTTTTTTATTAAAATCAAATGATATTTAGAGGTTGCTACCAGCTCTGCAATATCTGACAAATTTAGCATTACGCAAGCACTGCAATTAATGTGTTTCATTTATTTATTAGAATATTTTATTTTTTGGCCAATAGTTATTGAATCATTCTATGTATTACGCTTCAAGTAGCTTCTGTATTGATTTTATTCCAAGAAACTCATATCAATTTATTAGTAACATGTCAATTTTAATTAAAAAGTTTAAAATTAGAGAAGTACTAAAGTTGATATTTTGATATTTCTTTAATTGATGGGGCTTAATTTCTTACCTCACTATTTTGTTCCTCTCTTTATAGTTGATGACCTTGTTTTTCTAATAAAAAAAACCCCCTAATATTCTATAAAAGTGAATTAATATAGCCATTTAACTGTTTCTTAACTGTAAACGCAACCATTTCACTGTTTAATGATTACTTTCTTCTAATGCAACTGCATGTGCTTTTTCTTTACTTTATCATGATTTTTATCAGCTTCTGTTCATTGAAAATGTATTTTAATATTTATCGCTATTTGTAAAGTTAGTTTAATTAGCTACACATTTTCTAAATCATCAATTTAATCAGCGCAACGCTATTGTTTTCATCATAAAACCTACTACAAGAAAACGAGCCATGATCTGACTCATAGCCAAAATATGAATCGTAGAAAACTTTCATCCAAAAGAGAAACCATGAGCAAACCATTAAAAATGCCTGCCATTCAGTAGCTATACTTGTCATGGAGGTGTGTGCTAAAGGTTGAATACCAACGAAATTAACCCTTTGCACTCCAGGCCTTTTTCGCGCGGAGGAATCAGCAACTCGAGACATTTTAGGTTCGGCTGGTGTTTATGGATTTGCTTCATAGAAACTAAACACAGTCATTGGCCTTACATCGAATTTCCGCATCACACCTAATGGTCCTCTCGTGGTTTGGCAATCGTGTGGCGCCTGAGAGGCGCCACTGGAGTGCAAAGGGTTAAAACAACATGTGATTTGCTCAAATAAAATAATTCCTTTTGTGATTGAGCAAACTTGAAGAAGTTAAGTAGTTAGTGTGTACAGGTACATTAAGGTTCGTATTCTTTGGGGGAAAAAATTTCAATGACTTTTTAATACTAAAAATTTCTTTTGAAAACAAAAATTCATGACTTCACAATTTTGCTTCATTATTATCAACTTATAATAAAATATATTGTTACGAATTTTTGTATATTTGTAAATATTTCGTAGTGTTAATTTTGTAACTAGGAAAATTTATGTACATTTCGCATAAGGCAGTGCAATAGTTTGTTTCCCTGCAATGAGTCTCTTGATGCTTGATAACGAGTTTTACAGAGATAACGCTGGGAAGCGAGTTTTACAAGGAGCAGGGCATTTAACATTATGGTAATGGCAATCTCGCCAAATTGGCGACGGTTTAGGTGACTAATTTTTGTCGCCAAATTCGGCGAGAAATCGTCAAATGTCGCCTAACTTGGCGACCATTTGACGACATTTTCGGTCCCCATGTACATGTATAGGACTTTTCGACTACGATCTGGAAAGTTCTCCAAATATCTATCTCTAGAAATTTCAAGAAGAATTGACTCATATATAAGACCGGCCGTGAGTGGAGTTGGGGGGTGAGTCAGTTAGTTGACTGAGTTGAGTCCGTCAGTTGACTGGAATTACTGATTTGAGATACTGAGTCTCAGTGAGCATTCAGAGTAGTTCTAAAACGAACTGTATTGCATTGTCATTAGCGGCGATTTAGCAGTTGTGTGTCAAGTTTAACTGCTGTTTGTGCTCTATTGTTGTGTATAGAGCTGTATTGAGTCTACTAGAACGAGAAGTTCTGGAGTTGTAAAGGAATCTGTGAAGAGTGATATTGAAATAAATTTCTGCAAGTTTTGATCTGCTTTGGCTTCAAATCTTTCGAACCCATCCACACAACAATATATATACACAGTGTACATTGTACACTACATATGTTTCAAATAAGTTTATTAATGAGTACGTGTAATAAAAAAGCTAGCAATAGAGATATTTCTTTTTCTCACATTTTTGTACATTAAAGTGAAAAAACTTAATTTTTTTTCCCATGATAGTGGTAATTTCAATTGCCGGTAGCAACTCCCAAATTTTATTTAAACTACCTAAAATTTTTACTCATGTATTTTCTCACCAAAAGGAATCATTTAAGAGAGTGTCCAGTTAAAAAATGTTTAATTAATTTTTAGTGGCATATAAGACACACCCTAATAATCGCCATTCAGATGGGGAGGCTGTATACTGTTGCGTTGGTGGGTTCGAAAGATTTGAAGCCAAAGCAGATCAAAACTTGCAGAAATTTATTCCAGTATAACTCTTCACAGATTCCTTTACAACTGCAGAACTTCTCGTTCTAGTAGACTCAAAACAGCTCTATACACAACAATAGAGCACAAAACAGCAGTTAAACTTGACACACAACTGCTAAATCACCGCAAAAGACAATGCAATACAGTTCGTTTTCGGAACTCTCTGAACGCTCGCTGAGACTCAGTATCTCAACTCAGTAATTCCAGTGAACTCACTGACTCAACTACTCACTCCCCGCTCACTTTGGCCGGTCTTATATAGGGGAGGCGAACATTCTTCAAACTTCTAGAGGTAGACATTTGGAGAACTTTCCAGATCGTAGTCGAAAAGTCCTATACATGTTCATGGGGACCGAAAATGTCGCCAAGTTTTTGCGACATTTGGCGATTTCTCGCCAAATTTGGCGACAAAAATTAGTCTCCAAAACCGTCGCCAACTTGGCTCTATCTCGCCAATTTGGCGATATTGCCATTACCATAATGTTAAATGCCCTGCTCCTTGTAAAACTCGCTTCCCAGCGTTATCTTTGTATAACTCGTTATCAAGCATTAAGACACACATTGCGGGGAAGCAAACTAACGACGAACTATTGCACTGCCTTATGCGAAATGTACATAAGTTTTCCTATTTACAAAATTAACACTACGAAATATTTACAAACATACAAAAATTCGTAACAATACATTCAAATAGGTTAACGCAGAATAGCTTAACACGAAATCCCATTTGATTCGAAGCACACTGGTAAAAAAAATTAGTGGATAGCCAGTTGTTCCCTTAATAACTTCTCAGTAAAGCAGCATAAACACATGAAGTGACATCTTTATGTAACAACAATAAGTAAAACAACTCATTCGCAAATTGAAATGCAAAGTGAACAGTTGGGGAATATACAGAAGAATAGAGTTACATTAGTATACCGATGTACTGATGCAATTGCATTAAAAATCACGAAACACAAGGAGTTGATCTTTAGTGTGTGACATGACCACTTCTGTCATCAGTGTTTACAAGCCACAGTATTCTCATATTGAACATGAGTTTCTTGATGAATTCTAGTAGCTAAATTGCTCGTCCCATCTTATGAACTGTTTGTAAGTGATGGAAAGTTCCCAGTACATTAAATATTTCCACAATGCATATCGTAGAAGCGTCCTTCATATGTTTGTTGAAATTTGGATTAGAGAAGTGATCTGGCTTACTTAGAGGAGCGATTTTCTTATTTTTTATTCGTTTATCCAAAGCAAAAGTGGATTCATTATAAGTATCGATAAACACTATTTAGAAACCCATGTTTCGTCATTAAAGACTTGTCTAGATCAAGTTAATGTAATTATCTTTTGAGCTCTTGGGGATCTTATTCAACATATTGCACCCAATGATCAAATCTTTTTGAAGTCAGATACCCCCCCCCCCCCCTTTTTTTACTAAAACTAATTTTTTTTTTCAGTTTCATGAGTAACTGTGGTCGTCAGAAGATCTGTAGAAAGATGGGAACATGATCTTACATGGTAAATGTCAATTCAAGATAACGATTTGGTGGGAAAGGAGTTTAAGTGCAATGTGTTGGATTGGCCTATGTGTGGAGCAACCTGCAAAGTCTTTAGCATTTTTAATTTTCATTTATAAAATAAATATTTTCGAGTTTTTAATTTATGTCATTTTATAAAGTGATCATTTTCGCAACACCAAATGTCAAGATTTCATACAAAGTAGTTTCTAAATGCACTTGGCTAGAAGATTGTAACATAGCGAGTATAGTAGAGGTCGGCGATATATCGATACGACGCTATTTTTATCGATATTTCTACAAAAATATCGATGTTAAAAATATCGATAAAAGTCACCGATATAGCGATATTTTCAAACATTTTTAGTTTTTTGATGATCGTTTTGTAGTTCCATATTTTTTTTCGATTTCATTTATTCCCTTTTCAAAAACTTCAAAACTATTATTTGAACTTGGCTGAGAGACAGTAAAACGTAACCAAGATTCAATATTTTCCATACACTTAAAAACTATTGAAAATTATCTAAATTTGTCTTAAAATCACTGCACCAATTAAGCGAAAATATAACTTCTTTTTTTTTTGTAGTAGATCCATTTCAGTTGAAAAAGTAGTCACCTTAGAAAAAAGCAAACATGAAAAGTAGAAATTTGCCCCGAAAAACTTTGTTTCTGGCAAAATTGAAAATCAAATAAAAAAAAAATCATGTATCGATATATCGATATTTTTTTCTTTGCAACGATATAGTATCGATATTTATTTTGATCGATATTTCTGACCTCTAGAGTATAGGGAATGATCCTCATTAGGTCTTAAACCTTTCTTCTTCAATAAACTGGAAGCTTAAAGACATTTTTCCACCTAAAATAACCTCAACTAACCCTACCTAAAGAGAAGGTTTCACAGATTATAAAAACGTAAAAAATTAAATAATATAACCCACAAAAACCAAGTTTTTAATACAAATCCTTTACATTCATTGCCAATTTTTATATATTCGTTAACACAGCACCGATTCCGAAAAAAAGTGTGTGTTCTTAGTGCATGCATCTAATTTTAAAGATCAAAAACATTTCTATCAGCAAAATGAGCGGCTAACTACGTTTCAAAATTTATTTATTAAAAAATGAACGTGATTTTAGGAACTCTCATTCAAATATCTTTTATTTAATTTATTCGGAATAAAACAATTTTATTATTTATTTTATAAAAATATTTGGCAACAGGAAAGAGTTTCTTCAATTGTCGGTTAAATGCTATTTTAGAGCAATTGGATGACGGAAAGTTGGTGTGTTATTATTCCGTAAAAAGCGACCTTTTAGTGACAGTTACAGCCCCAAAATTTGATAGAATGCATTGTCATCGACATCGAATCTATCTGCCAAGTTTCAGCCCGATTGGATAACGGCAAGGGGGATTAATTAGGTCTCCGGAGATTTTCCCGCCATCGAAACACAAAATCGAAGTTAACATAAAGGATTTAAAAATCGGCAAGTTTTAATATATTTTTTTTGTCAAAAAAAAAAGGGTCCACCAAGTTCTCTTACTTCTCTGTTTCAAGAAGCCAGAATTTCCACACAAAAAATCCACTTTAGATTACCTGAAATACTATCTGTTCTACTTAAATTGATCTTGATGTCGGAAATAAATGAACGATTTCGCATTCGATTCTCAAACCCAGAGGAAGGAAAAAAAAAGTGTCTCATTTTAATTTTCAACTGACTTTTCTGGAAGTCCGTTTAACCCAATCAAGCATGCGAGAGTAAACAACATAAGTGCTCGAAAGTTACATGAATTTTGCGGGTATTTCGTAAGAAAACGTGATACTCGGTTACAATTTTAAATTGATTCCGATTGCTTTTGATTGGAAGTCCGAGAAAGTTCACAGTGATTATGGAGTGGGTATAATGTTCGGAAGTATATATAGTGGGTGTGGGATTAAAATCAAGGTAGTTGTGCTTTTGGATACAACAACGCTGAAGTTAAAAATGGTAAGTTTGTCTTGACCATGTACATTTTTTCTAAAGATTATTCAACTTAAATAGTTGTGTTTTAATTTAATTCCTATTTTAATTGGATTTCAGTTAAAATTATGTTTAAAAAAAATTAAAAGTATTAGATTCAATTTTTAACTTAACTATAATTATTTAGGAATCTAGGAATATCTAGGAATCAAAAATTTAAAAATTCTCAATTTTTTTTATTTTTATTTTTACTGATACAAATAATACAAATATTTCTAAATAAAATAACATAATTTTTTTTTTTTTTTTTCCATTTGTAGAATTTGAAATTTTTAAGTTTTTGTTACGTGACTACTGTAGCTTCAACGTACTATCTTGAAACTGTTTTTCTCGATGATGGGTTTTTGTCCCTTTTTTGAGTTCGAATGAACTTACAAACTACTTATAAATATATGAAACTTTTCCACAATTATTTTTCATATATATTTCTGTAATTTGTCTTCGGGAATTGTGTATTTTGATTTAACTTTTTTTTAAAAAGTTTTTGAAATTTAGCATACTATGGGTTTTATATAGTTTTTGCACACAATTTTTTTTATATATATAAATATTTTATGCAAAATTCATGAAGGCAAATTTATGATATGAATTATAAAAGTAATTTAATTAAAAAATAAAGTGATTTTTTAGATACATCAAATTTAGGAAAGGTCAAAAGTTTGAAGTTTTTTAATTAAAAAAAGAATCATTTTTTATTCTTGAAAATTTAAAATAGTTTTTTGTCTTTCAAAGGTTAATACAGTACTGCATAACAAATTTCCGAAAACAAATTCTATTAATAAGGATTTTAGAATTTTCAGTCCCTGACCCCCTTTGAGACCCCCTTTGAAGTCTTAAATTTTTTATTTTAATTACTATTTAAATACTAGAAAGTTGGAAGGCGCTTAAGGCTTCCTTTGAAAAATGATAAATGTGATAAACACTATAATTTAATATACACAAAATAAATATTAAAAATTCAATTTTTTTTTTAATATTGTGCAACTGAAAATTATTTCTGATATATATGAAATGATAAAAAAAAAAAAAAGAAAAGAAAAAAGTATTTAACACAAACATTGTTTTTAATGAAAAAACCTATTGGGAAAAAAATACATTGCGAAGGAATTCAATAAGGCAATTGAGTGCATCATTTGGAACTTCACTCGCATCACTCTATAATCGATTTGAGAATTACCATCAAATCGATTATCTTTCAAATCGATTAACACAGCGCCGATTTTGTTGTCAGCGTGTGCTCGGTGTTTGCGTATAATTTTAAATAATAACGTCAAAATATGCGGCAAACTGCGTTTCAAAATTTACTTATGAAAAATGAACGATTTTCCCAATCAATTATCTATTATTTATTCTGATTCAAACAATTTTGGCAACAGGAAAGAGTTTCAACAATGGTAAGTTAAATTTTAACCCACGGTATAAAAAAGAATAAGAGAGACAATGAGTCCAGTATCCAGGTTAATTCTAATAGTAATAAATCACTTAACTCTTTTCAATTTAATTTTTTTATTTAGTTTGTTATGAAAAGTACATAAAACAAATTAGAAGAGAAACATTTGTTAAAGACATTCGCTTTTCTACTTTTTACGCTTTTATTGAATTTCTAGGGGAATTCCGTGGGATGGGAATGTTTAGAACACCTTAAAAAAGGGATTACCGCAGAGACTTTTTATCAAAATCGTTTGTATCGTTTTTTTTTGGAAATTGCTGAATAATATAAATTTTCAATGACAGCTAAAATATGGGCATACCCTATTTTGACGAAACCCCATGGCCTAACTGTGTTCAAATGTTTAACATCGTAAGTGATATCGTGGGACGTTCCAAAACGCATAGAATTGCGGGGGGGGGGGGGGAAACGCCGACTGTTTTTTCAAACGAATGTAATACTTTCTTTTCTCCCTATATTACATAATTGAAAACATTAACTACACATAAAAACTTACGTATGACACTACAATAACACATTAAAAACTACTTTACACTTTGTAGGCATAATTATTGTTGTACTTACTGGGAATTTAAAATATATATATATATATATATGTATACAAAATTTATATTTAAATAATTTTTTGTAAAATTTTATATCTGTATATTAAATATGTAAATATACAAAATATATATTATATACATTTTTAAATATAAAAATAAATATAATATCTAGTAATGTATGTGCTCACAAATATTAAGTCCGCCATTTGCAATCGGACTCTGTTATTGAGTTGAGAACACTTGAGAAAATACTAAACCAGAAAATACTAGGGGTGTGGAACATCGCATAACTCTCAATTACATTATTATACTGACTCTAATTGGTGTTATTTACCGTTTAGAAAATCATTCATTTAAAAAAAAATGGCCAATTTGAAGATAAATCGTATATGGAAGACTAAAAATAAAAGTCCGCCAAAATGGGGATTTTAGCGGTATACTTTTCGTTAATTCCTACATTATTCTTTCTTGTAAGTGAAGCAGCGGATAGTAGAAAAACGGTCGTCGAAGAGAATAGACTGAGAGGCGACTGCAATTTTTGGACCCCATCGAACATCATTCAGAATTTTGTATAGAAGTTGGAGAAAAGTGAGTAGATTACGAATCCACTGGTCTTGCCGTGGCAAAAATGGCCAAAACTGGTTAAAAATCGACTTTTAATAAGTTGAACTAAATCCAATTGCCAAATGCGCCATAACTTGACAAATAATGAGAATTTTTTATTTTTTTATTTGGTAACCCTCACTCTTTAATTTTCAATTAAGAAGGTTGCAGACGATTCAAATATCTGGCGACGGTCTACTGGCATCTATTAAAAGTGAGCCAAGTTGGCAATAAATATTACGTCACTGATGACGTAACTGATGTCGCCAATTTGGCTTACTTTTAAAATGTGCAGGTTTTCCCAGCCAAGGATCAGAAATCGTTTGCGCTTTTTCTCATTGAAAATCAAAATGCAGTGGATTGCCAGACGAAAAAGTTTGTTATCTTTTTGGCAATCAGAATTTAGTTCAACTTTTTCCAAGTCGATTTTTGACCAGTTTCGGCCATTTTTGCCAAGGCAGACCAGTGGATTCGTAATCTACTCACTTTTCTTCAATTTCTATAAAAAATTTAGAATGATGCTCGATGGAGTCAAAAAATTGCAGTCACCTCTCGGACTAGGATAGAACTTAGTGCTGAAGTCATTCGTTTTTTAACTTTTTGCGCTTTTATAATATTTTTAGGGGAATTTTGTAGGTGGGAACGTTTAGAACACCTTAAAATGTGGCAGTGATTTCGATAAAAATGTGCAGAAGCAATTGTCACCAGTTAAATAATATAAAATCTGGAAAATTTGGCATTAGGGCAAATCGATATTCGGCACTTATATTTTGTTTCGGTGAAACGAAGTGTAAAGATGTGGATGGAATATCAGTTCTTTGCTTAAAAGTAAAATTCAAAAGCACATTTCAAATAATTAAAAACATTCCTTAATGTCTAAGCTACTTTAATCAACATTCGATCTTCAATTAGCGTTGCCATCTTTTCTTGTCGCGAGACTTTCTTTTATCTTCGACAACTTATACTTACTTTTTTTTTTTTTAATATTTTATATTAACTTCGATTTTGTGTGTATTCGATGGCGGACAAACCTGCGAAAGCCTAATTACCTCCTTTGGAGTCATCCAAATCGGGCTGAAACTTGGCAGATAGATTCGATATCGATGACAATGCATTCCATCAATTATTGGTGCTGTAATTGACAATAAAAGATCGCTTTTATTGAATACTATTAAACTAACTTGACGTCATCCAATCGCGATAAAATAGCATTTAACCGATAATGGAAGAAACTCTTTCCCGTTGCCAAATTTTTTTAAAAAAGTAGATAGTAAAATTGTTTTAACTAGAATAAATAAAATATACTTGTATACACTATCTACCAATAAGTAATTGGACACCTGTGATAAAAGAGATAAACACAATTTTTTCAAATTCAATTAGTGGTTGAGCCTCCACCTAAGGCAATTACAGTATTTACACTCCGGGGCATGCTTTCCACAAGTGTTTGTATGATGGACAGTGGTATTTTCTTCCACTCGGCTTGGAGTGGACATGTGTGTTCTTTTACCGATTTTGGACGGTTGCTGCACTCCTTAATTCGACGGAGAGTCCCAGAGGTGTTCCATAGGATTCCCGTCTGGACTCTGAGCAAGCCAGTCCAGTCGGTTCAGCCCACTGTCATCATACTAATCCATGGTGGACCTCGCAACATGACAAGTGGCGTTGTCATCTTGGAAGTAACAATGATCCAACCCGTAAAATTGCCACAGCGTAGGAAGCACATAGATATCTAGGTTAGTGGAGAAGTAGTCATGGTTGAGCCTACCATGAATTGGAATCAAGGGTGACGTAGATCAGGACTGCAGGCATCCTCAATTGCATGGGTGTCCAAATACTTATTGGTAGATAGTGTATAATTGTTCAAAATTCACGTTTATTTTTAATAAATAAATTTAGAAAATTAGTTTACCTCACATTTTGCTGATAGAAATATTGTCGATACTTAAAATTAGACGCACCAAGCACACGCTGTTTACAGAATCGGCTCTGTATAGAAATTGGCAATGCATATAAAGGGATTTATATTAAAAACTTTGTTTTTTCATGGATTGTATCATTTTCAGATTTACTTCCTTGTCCTCGCCACAGTGGCCTCGGCCGACCCCTTCTCCCTGGGCTTCGGCAACACCTTCCCCCCCTACGGCATCCCCTCCCCCGCCGCCGAAAAGGAGGTCGAAATCGAGGAGATCGTCAAGAAGCTCTCTCTGGACAAGAGCTGGCCCTTCCTCGACAAGGAGATCACCTTCGACAAAGGGGTGAGCGCGGGCATCGGAAAAGAGCTCGAGTTCGAAAAGGAGCTCGCCACCCTCAGCAAGATCGCCGGTTTCGAGAAGGCGACTCTGGGACTGGAGAAGTCTGCCTCCTTCGAGAAGACCTTCCCGTGGGCCATGTACGAGAAGTACTTCGGACTGAGCAAGAAGTTGACCTTCGAGCAGGCCATGCTGTTCGAGCTGTATAAGCAGTACGGGTGGTATGGACTGTGGGTGGCCAGGGAGCTGCAGCGGAGGTAGGTTATTCATGTGTTTCGTACAGTACGCAAATAATAATAATAATACAGCCGACCAAACTTTATAGTGGTTAGCGTGCTAGCTTCTAGACCGCGAGGTTGCGGGTTCCGAGTCCCGTGTTAGGCATGGGTGTTTGTAAATGTATGTTGGCTTGTCTAATGACGAATGTTTCGGCGCATTATAGTCCTCGTGTTGCTGACGGCGCCAGATTATCTGAAAATAATAAATGAAATGATAATAATATAGTAGAACCTGGATTAACCGCCCCTCCTTTATCCGGAACTCTCTGTTAACCGGCAATCATTTAGTCGACATCAAAAATCTCCCAAATGAGTAATAAATCATTTTTTCCTTTTTAAACCGTAATCTTTCCCCTCGCTCTAAAGTTACATAAGTAATGGTGAAGGCTTTTGATTGTTTTTCTAAAAAACTGACATGGTTAGAGCAACCTCCGGATGCAGATCAAACTGAACTATTGCCTTCAAAAAGACTCCGGGATAGAGCAGCGAAACAAAGATTATCAAGATTATTGCGACGAAAACTCATTTCCAACAATTATGTCGTAAAAAAACATTAAAAGTCACGTATACAATAAACGAAAATCATTTACTTTTTATTGTTTTTTAAAACTCTCTTTTATCCGGAATTTTCGCTTAACCGACCTACCTTTGTTCCGAATTAGGTCGGTTAATCGAGATTCTACTGTAATAATAATAAAATCCGAACGTTGGTTATATCTTGTTTTCTAATTGATGAAATAACAAAAGTCAAGTACCGTTGGAAATCGTGGAAGGTTTTAATTAATTGTACATAATTTTTTTTTATCATGAGTTCTTTTATCATAATTTTTTTTTATCATCAACATATTAAAACTAAGCCAAACTTTGAAAAGTTCAATGGCAACTTCATAATAATATACCATGTTTAGATTTAGAATTAAAAACGTCTAAATACCAAATTTCATAATTTTCCAATGAGTGGTTAGTAATTTAAATGATGTAAAAAAAAAAGCAAATTATTGCTAAAAAGAAAATTTGTTTTTTTTAGCCATAAATTCTTAAATAGTTAATATATTTTAGCAATTTTTGTTTCAAATGATAGTTTGTAAAGGCCAAACATAAGTAACATACAACTTTTGTATTAGAGAGTTTTTTCATAATTAATTATTAATTAATGAAACAAGTTTTAAATTTTCTTAAATAGAAACATGTATTGTTTTTAGCTTCCATTAGAATTCTCATGGTCGAAAACCCCTTCAGAATTTTTTTCATTCCATTTTGACTTTTGGTTCTCGATATTTTAGCAAAATTGTAAAAAAGCACCCTTTAAGGGATAAGTGTAATAGATTACGTCTTGAAGCAAGCAAAACGTTTGCTTCCTCCACGCTTCGCTTTAAAGATATTTGCCCTCAAGATCGGCCCAAAACATTTTCACTCATAAGTGACGTGTTTCTCATCATAATGAACTGATATTTGGTACCTAGGATAAACGAAGTGTTCTAAATCGATTGAAAACATAAAAAATAGGGGTTCGTATTGAAATTTTTAAAGATAGAGTTAAATTTACTTAGTATACAGCCCCCTAAGACCATGCCGAATCTCGAGCTAATTCCAAAACACACGATTTAAAAAAAAAAAAAAAAACACGTCAAAAACCATTACGAAATACTTTTTTTTTTAACCCTTCCGTTTTTAACACTATATTTCACGTTTAAAATTCTGCTTCAACATTTCAAGACTTCCAGTAAACAGTCGACTCGCGATAACTCGAAGTCTCATAAGTCGAATATTCGTTTATCTCGAAGTTTTCATTAGGTCCCAAGAATATACCTTGAATAGAAAATAATTACCGAGTAACTCTCGATAACTCGAACTTCGGATAACTCGAAGAATTTGGCCAGTCCCTTGAACTTCGAGTTATCGTGAGTTGACTGTATTTTACCCAGCACTGGGTGAGATTGGCCGAGATCCGTAGTAACGGACAGTCTACAACGGTCCACACCGGGATTGACCAGTGTCGCTCCGATATTGGGATTTGTGCTACTGTGGATTTTTCAGAAACAGTAAGAGACTGAAACAAGAGACAAGTAGTATGTTGGATAGACAGGTAAAGAATTTTAAATACACCACTAACGATATTGAAATGCGGCAATGAATTGTTGTAAAATGTCAATAAAAGGGTATGAGTCCTCATGAAAAATAGCATTTTGAAGATATTTTGGTTTTCGGTACTCATTTTCACCAGTTTTGTCGATTTATAAATCCCTCAAATGAAAATAGGCCTCATTGGAACAGGTCATCAAATTCACTTCCATTAATCACTTTTGTTAACTAGTGTATTCAAAATTCTGGACCTGTCTATCCTAACTACCGCTTGTCTCTTCCCTCTCAGTTACGCTCATTTCAAAGTTAGGGATTTCTTTTAGACGCGAGCAAACTTGGCGATAAATATTATGTTACTTATGACGTAATATTTATTGCCAATTTGGCTGACTTTTAACAGATGAAATATCTTAGCGCCAGGAAACACAAATCGTTTTCAACCTTCTTAATTGAAAATTAAAAAGTTGTTTGTTACCAGGCAAAAAAGGGCATTTTTTTTGGCAAGGCATGACATATTTGGCATTCAGATTTAGTTCAACTCAATAATGGTCAATTTTTGAATAGTTTCGGCCATGTTTGCCCCGGCAGACCGGTGGATTCATGCGATCTACTGATATTTATCTGCATTATATAAAATTCAGAATGGTGTTCGATGGTATACATAAATTTGCAGCGGCCTCTCGAACTACAAGAATCAGCGACTTATTTTTCAAAGAAAACCTACTTGTCCATAAAATATATGCTGCACATTGTTCTTGAAGTGTTTATTTTTCCTTATCTTATAGGACATCAATAACAAACAATCTTTCTTATTGATGTTAGGTTCGCCATCGCCAAGGAGTTGGGTTTGATAGGAAGAGAAATCGAGTTTCAAGAAGCGATTACCCTCGGTCTCTTTAAGGGAATCGGTCTCGAGAAGATCTTCGAAGCGGTCAACAAGGCCATCGGAGTGGAGAAGGCAACGTTCGAATTCGATAAAGGATTCGGAATATTCAAGAAGTTCTAAACACGACATCGCATCACCAGTAAGCATTCTTCTTCCTACATCTTGACCTAAAAGTTATTTAGATATAATTCCGGTAAGACTTCTATCTAAGAACCTAAGTTATTTACACATAACTTCGGAAAGACTTCTAGCTCCAGTGCCGACTCTGTCGTCAAGAGTTATTTACTTGAAGAAGAAATGCTAAACTAAACTCCACCGTAACTTGACATCACTAGACGATAGATCTTCACCGTGCTCATAGGCAGTTAATCCATTTTAGCGGAGTGAAGACATACTTCTCGCCAAACCTTTTGTTCTCTACAGGGTTGAGGTTTGGCGAACATTATGCTTTTACGCCGCCAAAATGGATTAAGTACCTATGAGCACTGTGACGATCTACCGTCTAGTGATGTCAAGTTAAGTTGGAGTTTAGTATAGTAAGGATCATTCCCTGTACTCTCCATGTTACAATCTTCTGGCCCAGTTCGTTTAGAAACTACTTTGTAGAAAAACCTTGGAATTTGATGAGAAAATGGAACTCTTAATGAAATGGCATAAATTGTTTTCATTTAATGTCTAATGAAAATTAAAATAAGCTAAATTCTATTGCAGGTAGGCATTGGCGCATGGATTTCAAATACAAAATAAAATGTATTAAACTCTATTTTCGAGTTTTTAATTCATGTGAGTGATAATTGTCTTGCCTGTTCACCAATTTTCATGATTTTATACAAAGTAGTTTTGGAAACTTTAGAAACTACTTTGCAGAAAAACCTTAAAATTTGGTGAGCTGGGCTATACTAAACTTCAACTTAACTTGACATCACTAGACGGTAGATCGTCACAGTGCTCATATGTATTTAATCCATTTTGGCGGCGTAAAAGCATAATGTTCGCCAAACCACAACCCGAGATAGAACAAAAGGCTCTAAGGTTTGGCGAGAATTATGTCTCTACTCCGCTAAAATGGATTAACTGCCTATGAGCACGGTGAAGATCTATCGTCTAGTGATGTCAAGTTAACCTTTAACTGCTGTGGTTGGATGGTTTGAGGTTTTTGGCGCAAGAGCTACACATGTTCCAAACTGTACCAAACAAATTGATGAACACCTGTTTAAAGTTTAAGAAACATAGTATCAGAAAAATTAATATAAAAGTCAAAGATGAGATATTTTAGGGGGTGGAAGTATTCCACAAAAAATGACTCGCGGTCTGTCAGAGCGTTTACAGCAGTTAAAGGTTAAGTTGGAGTTTAGTATAGAAGATTGTAACATAGCACTTGTTATTTGCACTTCCTCTCAACTCTTGGCTCTTCCGCCATCATTTATTGGCAGAAATCGCCTTGAAGCAAAATCTTCAATGGAGTCCAGCTGTAAATTATTATTATTATTATTATTTTTTTTTGCTTGATAAGGTTTGTTGTGTGTGTTTCTCAAATATTTCTTCAAGAATGAATAATTTAACGGGTTGATATCTATACTGTAATTTCAATTTTTTAAAATAACTTCTCTGATAAAAATAATTTAACGTATGAAGTTTTCTGTTGTGATTTCTAAGATGATTGCCAAAAAAAAAAAAAAAAAATAATAATAATAATAACAATAATTTTTCCGATGAAGAATTCCGATGTTGGAATTTCGTATATATTTTTCACAATATCTTAAATAAGTTTCTAAATAATAAATAATTTAGCTAGTCAAGATTTGTATTTTCTTTTCTTTCGAGGGTAAATAATAAGCTTGTATTTGTAATTTCTCGGATAATTCATTAAGAATTAATAATTTAACCAATCAAGATTTCTAAAGTACTTATCAGTTAACTACTATATAATAAATAATTTACAGATTCAAATATTTCAATTATTTGCGAATAAATAAGCTAACAAACCACGTTTTTCGTTGAAGTTTGTAATTTTTTTCAAGTGGTTTCTCGTTAGTAAAGAATTTATCCGAGTAAAGCGTTTCAGTCACAAATTGTTTACACATTCTATAATTTGTTTATCTTTGTATTTTTATGTTTAAGTAAGTAAGATATCTAAACTTGAAATTTTTTGAAAACTTTTCTGGTAAAATTGACAGTATTCTTTCGAAAGACCAAAATGCCTAACTTTGATACGCAAACAGCATAAAAAGATAAAACTTCGATACTTAATATCTTACTTAAGATTCAGGGTAATTGAGTGACTAAAGTTTTTTTAAACTTTTTTTTTCTTTTGCAGATTTAAATTGAAATGGACTAAGATGGAATACTTTGATACGGAAAAAGAAGATGAAACGATTAAATGTCCTCGTGTAAATTATTTATAAATAAATAAATATTATTTATATTGTTATTGAAAATTTCATTTTTTTTTTTTTTTTTACTCTGCAGTTTTACGAATGTTTTTGAGTATGCCAGTAAAATTTAGAGACCTTAGTTAAAATACAACCATATATTTTATTGCAAAGGGGTTTTAGAACAATGCCATTAAAAAAAATCGTGGGATATTTTTTGTAATCTTATCCTCTGTAGCTCTTATGTATATAAAAATAAAAATACCAGTATAAAATAAAATACCAGTAAAAAAAAAATAATTTAAAAACCCCAGAAAATTAAATATTTTTTTACGATTTTCTTATTTTTCCCAATATATATATATATATATATATATTTTACTTTTATTTTCCAACTAGTTCTCGTGGTACTCTAAAGACACTGTTTCGAACAAAAGGAGAATAATACCAGAGAAAATATAAAAATATTAGAGCAGTATTTTATTTCTTCCACATTCCACAGAAAATGACCAGGCAAATATTCAATTTCTAAAAATTTTTTACAAGTCACACACTTGATGTCTAATAATTAAAAAGCCAAGTATTTCCCATGAATTAAGAGAACAACCCAGGAAGTGTTCGCCCATTGCCCCTCACTTTTCAATGAGAAACAGCTTTTCGTATCATCCCTTTAGCTGCTCCTCGACCTGAAAAGAAAGTGCTAAATGATATTTTAGTCCAGGGAATAGAGACATTTTGCCTTGCAAAAGGTTATGTAGTTCTGATTTTTTAATATGTTATAAAGGTTGGTCTCGTGGTTTATAAACCAAGTTTTCGACCTCCTAACCCTTGTGCGCTCTCCTTGGTGCACCAAAAACTGAGCCGTTTTTCAGTTTATACGTCGTAACTCTTTTCCAATGCATCTTAGAAACACACATTATCTTCAAAAGTTGTAGAATATTAAATTATCTACAACTTTTGTATACTAAGTTTTTTTGTAGACCTATTATGTAAATAGTTATGTCGCATCAAAGTCAAAACTTTTTCGTAAAAATGCTACTTTTGTAAGATTTTTGTCAAGTTTTTTGATTATATCTTCATAATGGTACATTTTAGATAAAAAATTTGTGAATAAAAGTTGTAGAGCAATAAATTTCCTACAAGTTTTCTATATAAACTTATTTTCTAGGACTAATAACAAAGGAGTTACTCTGATTTGTGTATTTTCCGTTGTGCACCACAAAAAAAACACGTTTTTCAGTTTATAGATCATAACTCTTTCGCAATGCATTTTAAAAACAAACATTAAGTTTAAAAGTTGTAGAATATTAAATTTTCTACAACTTTTGTCAACAATTTGCTTTTGTAAAGCTATTATGTAAAGAGTTACGTCGTATCAAAGTAAAAACTTTTTTATAAAAATGCTGCTTTTTTAAGTTTTTTGCAGAGTTGTTCAATTATATCTTCATAACAATAAGTCGTAGGGGAAAATATATTAAACAAAAAAAGGTAGATCTATAAATTTGCTATAAGTTTTATACAAAAAGTTACTATCTAGGATTAATAACTAAGGATCTACTCTTCTTTGAAGGTTTACGAGATGATAACCTATAATATATTATGTATAGGTAGGGGTTTAAAAATAGCTTCTTACTGCATAGTCTGACAATTTTAATAAAAATATAAAACAATATTTACATAATACTAATGATAATGTAAAATAAAAAGTGGAAATATATTAAATAATGTATATATCTATATACAATAACGGTAATATCAATTTACCATTTTCGCCATGGTGCACCAAAAACCTTCTGAATTCTGAAATTTTGAATTTTTTTCAGTATACCAATCATATCCTTTTTCCACTGCATTTTATAGGGGAAAAAATTATATTTTAGGTTGTAGATTATTAAATTTTCTACCACTAATGTATGTGCAAAATTTGTTTTGTAGAACTATTGTATGAAAAACAAATTGTATGAAAAGCATCAAAGCAAAAACTCTTTCGTAAAAATACCATTTTAAGATTCTTGTCGAGTTTTTAGATGATATCCATAAAAGTATATCGTAAAAATTGTAGAACTTTAAATTTGCTACGTTTTATATACAAAGTCATTTTATAGGACTAATAACAAAAGAGCTACTTGGTAAGATCTAATATTAAAAACAGTTTCTTACTGCAAAGCCTGACAAGTTTAATAAAAAATAAAACAATATAGAAATTAAAATAATAGTATTATAAATCAAAAAATTATAAATATTATAAAAATGTATATAAATATTATAAAAATGTATATATATATATATATATATATATATATATATATATATATATATATATATATATATATATATATATATATATATATATATATATATATATATATATATATATATATATATATATATATATATATATATATATATATATAAAATAATAGTAATGTCAATAAAACTTACAATTTATAAAACTTATAAATTCTTAAATTTAGTTTCGTTTAGCCACGAAGGCTCGGCTAGTTCCTCCGCTACTTCTTGAATTAAGAGTTATGTTGGGTCGTCTTCATCGTTGTCATCAATTATGATGTTCGCTGTATTGTCACAGTTTTGTCCATGACTGTTTTTACATATTATGGAGCACTTGAGACCGGCCTTTCTACAACCGCAGACCTTAGTGCATCCTATGTTGCTCTGGCAGAAAATGCAGGTCAGAATTGATTGAGGAGCTGAATCCCTGGTGGTTGTAATAGGAAGAAGTCCTTTACTGTCCATCTTCCACCCACAGACCAGAGGATTTTTCAATTGGACCATCCATGTCTTTACTTGATGGTATGTGCGAAAGACATGGTGCGTAGCAGCTTCTTGGGTCGGAGGTAGCTTTGACAGATTTAACTTGCTCCCAGTTGTCGATTTGGAAAATTGCTTATAACTCAAAGCATTTCAAGTTGTTGCCCTGTGACCACCAAAGAGAGCAACAAGAATGCTTGATACTGCTTCGGTGATGCTTGAAACACTGGCATTAGGATCTAGGAAAATCTTTGCAAATTCCTGTAATATTGGATATGATGAAGCAGCCAACATTACAACGCATGTATTCCAATATTAAGTAACTACACTGAGTGGTTGATATTCTGTCGGGACGGTTAGTGGTGGGGAGGGTTGAGAATGGTTTTTCGGTTCTTCTAATCTTCTACCCTGAATTTGGCAGTGGCAAATCTCAATCAACAGTATATGGTGTTTTCGCGGAAATTGAGTTCTTAAAAGAATTTTACAAGTCACTAATGCCACCCGACTTGTGATTTTTCTATTCTATCTCAAAAGATCTGTACCCCACGTAGTTTAGAATCAGCCACTTGAATGCAGTCTATTTCTCATTTTTATTTCCGAATGCAGAAATTTTTGGTGCATCACGGCAAAATGGTAAATTTTATATTACTATTATTATCTATAGATATATACATTATTTAATATATTTCCACATTTTATTTTACATTATCATTAGTATTATGTATATATTTTTTATTTTTTTACTAAAATTGTCAGATTATGCAGTAAGAAGCTATTTTTAAACCCCTACCTATACATAAAATATTATAGGTTATCATCTCGTAAACCTTCAAAGAAGAGTAGCTCCTTAGTTATTAGTCCTAAATAGTAACTTTTTTGTATAAAACTTATAGCAAATTTATAGATCTACAACTTTTGTTTAATATATTTTTCCCTACGACTTATTGTTATGAAGATACAATTGAAAAACTCGACAAAAAACTTTAAAAAGCAGAATTTTTACGAAAAAGTGTTTACTTTGACGCTACGTAACTCTTTACATAATAGCTTTACAAAAGCAAATTGTTCACAAAAGTTGTAGAAAATTTAATATTCTACAACTTTTAAACTTAATGTTTGTTTTTAAAATGCGTTGCGAAAGAGTTATCATCTAAAAACTGAAAAACGTATTTTTTTGTGGTGCACCACGGAAAATACACAAATCAGAGTAACTCCTTTGTTATTAGTCCTAGAAAATAAGTTTATATAGAAAACTTGTAGGAAATTTATTGCTCTACAACTTTTATTCACAAATTTTTTCTCTAAAACGTACCATTATGAAGATATAATCAATAAACTTGACACAAATCTTAAAAAATTATCATTTTTACGAAAAAGTTTTGACTTTGATGCGACATAACTATTTACATAATAGGTCTACAAAAAAAACTTAGTATACAAAAGTTGTAGATAATTTAATATTCTACAACTTTTGAATATAATGTTTGTTTCTAAGATGCATTGGCAAAGAGTTATGACGTATAAACTGAAAAACGGCTCAGTTTTTGGTGCACCACGGAGAACGCACAAGGGTTAGGAGGTCGAAAACTTGGTTTATAAACCACGGGACCGACCTTTATAACATATAAAAAATCAGAACTACATAACCTTTTGCCAGGTAAGACCCCTTTTTCAGTCTCTATTCCCCGGACTATTTGTAAAATGCAACACAAAATTCAACAACATCAATCAGAAACAGAATTTAAAATATTTTTAATTTCATTTACCATCTGATTTCCAATCGTTCCCGATGTATGTCTTCGTTAATTTTATATTTCCAATTCTGTTTTAAAATATAACATTTAGCATAAAGGATAGCATGAAATGCAAAAATTTCAATATTTTAAACCTTAAAATTTAAAAAAAAAAAAAAAAATCTAATTTACATGGAAGCTGGTTTTTGATACTACACTATAAATTATCGTAAGAGCAATTGGCTTAATATTACATTTATTACTTTTAATTACCAATAAATAAACCTAGGATAATTAAAGTATGATTTTCATCAAAAACAAAATCGATTTTCTATGTTTTTTTTTTTTTTGGGGGGGGGGGGGGTATTTATTTTTCTATGTTTTGGAGCTTCCTGACATAAAAAAAGTGATCTAGAAAAAATGTCTATCTGTCTGTCTATGTGTACGTGATCAGCCTAACTCTCCAACGAATTGACTTACGATGTTCAAATTTGGTATACGGGTTAGTGGTGACCATGAGACGTAGCATTAAGGTTTTTGTTAAAATTGCGCATGCGCACAAGGTATTTACCATTGAAAAATCATGACTTTCAGTAATTGCTCAAAAGCTGCTCTAACGATTTTGATCAAAATCGCTGTGGTAATGAAAGGCGTAAAAAGTTGAAAAACTAATACCTTCAATGTAGAGATCTCTTCTTTTGGGCATTGCTCATCAACGACCGCTTCTCTCCTCTCCTCTGTTTCACTTGCAAGAATGGATAATTATCGAAAAGTATATCCGCCCCCCCCCCCCCAAATTTACCATTTTTGGTTGTGTTTTTAATGCCTATTTAATAATTAATGCCAAAAAATGTTGCCATACTCTCCCTTTTTTATTTTCTCTAAATGAATGATGAAATTATAAAAATTGTATAAATAATACCAATCCACATCAGTATAAGAAGAAGTCCTATACTAAACTTCAACTTAACTTGACATCACTAGACGGTAGATCGTCACAGTGCTCATAGGCAATTAATCCATTTTTGCGGAGTGAAGACATAATTCTCGCCAAACCTTATAGCCTGTTGTTCTCTACAGGGTTTGTGGTTTGGCGAACATTATGCTTTCACGCCGCCAAAGTGGATTAAATACCTATGAGCACGGTGAAGATCTATCGTCTAGTGATGTCAAGTTAAGTTGGAGTTTAGTATAGTAAGGATCATTCCCTATCCACGCTATCTTACAATCTTCTAGCCCAGTGAATTTAGAAACTACTTTGTATACAACCTTGTAATTTCGTGAGAATGATCACTTAATGAAATGACATGCATTGTTTTCTTTTAATTTCATTGATTTATAAATGAAAATTGAAATAGCGAGATACAAAACCGGTGGAACCTCTGCATATGCATTGAAGTAAGGATTTCTAATCTATAATAATAAAACAAGCTGTGTGTCTGTCTGTGGATCTGTGGATCTATAGAAACCTACTTAAAATTAGAGTAGAGCTCTGAAATTTCCAGCATAAGTAGTTTTAGCTTTCTAATTTTATACATCACAAACAGAATGTTAACATTTTAATTAGTTCTTTTTGAATTTATTTTTTTAATTAATTAATAAATATGTTACAAAACGATATCTAATAGGGCTACAGCTCTGAAATTTTCAACATAAGTAGTTTTGGCCTTTTAATCGAACATTTAAAAAACAGAATTTTAAATTTTTATTTTGTTCTTTTTTAATTAATTTTTTTAATTAATTAATAAACATTTTACAAAATGACTACTAATAAGGCTACAGCTTTGAAAATTTCAAGATAAATAGTTTTAGTCTTCTAATTGGATTTTTGAAAAACAGAATTTAATTTATTTTAAATTTTTTTTTTTAATTAGTTAACAAATATTCTACAAAACGATTTCTAATTGGGCTACAGTTCTGAGATTTTCAACACAAGTAGTTTTGACCTTCTAATTGGACTTTTGACAAAAAGAATGTTAAAATTTTAATTTGTTTTTAATGAATTTTTTAATTAATATTTTCACAAAAAATGATTTTTAACTGGGCTGCAGTTCTGATATTTTTAACATAAGTAGTTTTGGCCTTCTAATTTTGCTTTCCACTAACACGTGTTAAAATACTCTTAAAGGGGTTTTGTATTATTGTATTAACGGGAATTTTTTTCTCGACAGGAGAGAGGCTTCTAATATTAAGGCTTTACGTAACAATTAAAATTTAGTAAGTAAAGCGAGCTTATGCTTACACAAAAATTAACCTTATAGCAGTGATGTCGATGAGATAACAAACTTGTAAATTGTTTACGCTTGTAATAATACGAAACGGTTTAAAGAAACAACTTTATTAGTTAATACGCCATTCTCCGAAACTCAACTGCTATCTTAAAATCTATAGAACACAACTACCAAGTTAAAGCGCGAAGATATCTAGTTGTGACGGCACGAGGATATAATCATCCAGCAAGAGATGCACGAGGATATATTTATTCTGCTACAACCTTTCAGCGAACGAAGCGAGCCTATGCTTGCATAGCAATGAACCTTTTAACGCGTGAAATTAGTCTGTATTTATGTGTCCATGAACTTTTCAGCGAACGAAGGGAGCTCGATTTTGAGTAGCGATGAACCTTCCTGCGAGCGAAGCGCCAAAAACTGGGTCCTATACACGGAATGACAGATTTCCACAACGCGAGGCCTCACAGCCAGCTAAAATATTGCACATGTTAAAATTTCGTAGAGAAGCACGGGTATTTAGCTAGTATAAAATAAAATATATGACACGCTATTTTCGAGTTTTAATTATTATCATTTCATTAAGTGATCTTTTTCGTACATATTAACCATATGCTTTACGCAAAGTAGTTTCTAAATGCACTGAGATAGAAGATTGTAACATAGCGAGTATAGGGAATAATCCTTACAAGGACTTCCTCATAATAGTGCAATTGAAAGTTGTGCGATGTTCCACACCCCTAGGTTTTAGTTTATGTTTAAGGTACACAATTAAATATTGCACTTTAATTTATGATACTACAACGCACGGCATAAAAGTCAACAGAGCTGAAAACCCCTTTCGCCATTTTTTTTCTCCTCAAGAACTTTGATAGGGGGAAATCGTAAATGTCTCGATAAAATGGGTTGTTGACTTTCTCCTCAAGAACTTTGATAGGGGGAAATCGTAAATGTCTCGATAAAATGGGTTGTTGACCAATAGAGAACATTTACCAAGCTCTAGTAATTGGCGGGAAGTTGGCGTCATTTTTACTTGTGTGTTGTGCAAGTGTGTGTTTGGGTATTTAAGATATAAAGGCGCTGCAATTTATTTGATTAGAGTGAAAAAAATGGTATTTGGTCGACTTTATTGTGAGTGAAAACATCTTTTAAAAATGAAAACAGTAAGTTCATATTTTTTTAAATTTTATGTTTACCTTTAACTGCTGTAGGCGATCTTGCAGATCACGGGTCATTTTTTTATGGAACGTTTCCACCCCCTAAAATATTTAATCTTTGACTTTCAAATTAATTTTTCTGATACAATGTTTCTTAAATTTTAAAAACCTAACATAGTTTTTACTATGTATCCTTTGTAGGTACTCTTTCGTTAGACTGGTACCAGTTGGCGCAGTTATCGCCAAGCCTGAATGTTTACACGTTTAAATGACGCATAAATGTATGTGAAGTCAAAGTATAATGTATCAAAGTGAAGTTGAAGAAACCAAAGCATTGACCTCCCAAGAAATGAAGCCGACCAAACGGTATAGTGGTTAGCATGCTAGCTTCTAGACCGCAAGGCTGCGGGTTCGAGCCCCGTGTTAGGCATGGGTGTTTGTAAATGTATGTGTGCTTGTCTAATGACGAATGTTTAGGCGCATTATAGCCTTCGTGTTGCTGACGGCGCCAGATCATCTGAAAACAACCAACCAACCCAAGAAATGAATGGTACTTCATTACAGACGCTTATAGTGAAGGTAAAAAGTAAAAATAACTCATATAAGTTAGCAAGATTGCTTTTAAATTCAGAATCCCAGCGATCGTATATAACAAAAGACGGCGTAGCTAAATTAGATTTGGAAAAAAACGTGCCGAGATACTCTTTCACATAGCCTATTTGGTGGTACTAAAACTAAACTGCAGAAACATGTCGTGTGTGATACTTCTTAGTTGTGATGAGCACTTTGAAATAAAAGTTACGATGCTCAATCAAGGGACCTACCACTGAGATTTTCGTCTAAATCGCGCATAATGTAGATGCCATTGAAAAAATAACGTTTTTCAGTAATTGCTAAAAAACGGCTCTAACGATTTTGTCCGAAATCGCTGTGGTAAAGCCTCTTAAGGTGTTCTAAACATCCCCATCTCCGAAATTCCCCTAAAAATGTTTATATGGCGTAAAAAGTTTAAAAAAAAAAACCGAATGCCTCTAACACAGAGCTCTATTTCCTTGAGTATACCTCATCAACGATAATTTTTTCTCTTCTCCCCTCAGCTTTACTTATAATAAAGAATAATATAAGAATTATTGAAAAGTATATCGCCCAAATCACCTATTTGACAAAGTGTTTTTTAAAAAAAAAAAAAAAAAAAAAAAAAAAAAGAAAGAAAGACCCATACAAAAAGTATAGTAAAAAATATCGCCAAACTGATAATTTTTTTCTAGATAAATGATGCAAATATAAAAACGGTAAATGCACAGATTGACATCAGTATTATAGTGTAATTGAAAGTTATGCGATGTTAGGCACTCCTAGTTTAAGAGTAATTTTGAGCTCAATTCGAGGTGTCATATGGGGTTTGATCATTTCAAAGAAAAACCATATATTCCATGCCATAGAAAAAATAGTTTTGCCTCCAAAACTTTATAGAATCATATGTAATCGACAGTCTGTTTGCAATATTTATTTCAATTGGATAACGACAAATGGGTTATTAGACAACCGAAGATTTTTTTTTCCACCACATACAAAAAAATTCAAAGCACTTAATCACTGGGCATTTATTCATTTCTTCATTGAGAATGAAATTCCTTTCAAACTTTTCATCGAAACATTTCTTCGGGACCATTTAAAGGGACACCTTTACCACCTAAACTTTTTTTTTTTTAATATTGTATTTTTAAATAAAAAAAAATAAACATACCTTATTTAAATTTATATGAAAGAACAATATTTCATAAAATTGAATTCTTTTTCATTTTTTTTTTTTAATTTAAAAATTTCACATTTTTTTACACATTTTTTAAAATGCTAAAATTTTTTCACACAGTTTTTTCTGAAAACTTCTTTGAACGATATTATATAAGAATCGGAATTAAAATCTGAATTACTCATAGTAATTAATGATAGTATAAATGTATAAATGCTTATTTATATAAATAAATAAAAAAAAAATAAAATAAAAAAAATTATATATATATATATATATATATATATATATATATATATATATATATATATATATATATATATATATATATATATATATATATATATATATATATATATATATATATATAAAACTTTGAGAAAAATGAATTTAAAGTTTTCATTTCTTCGGAACATCATCCTATCATTCAGCATAAAATGTAAAATAATTTGTTTAAAAATCCAGATATAGTTTTAAATTTCTTAATTCGTATTTAGAAGATTCCAAACTATAAAAACAATGGACAGTAACAATAGACAATTCCTGCATTTTCTAAAAACTATTTTATTCAATTCTGAATGTTTCGAAAAGGCCATAAATACAAAAATTTCTTCTCAATGTCTTTTTTTTTTTTTTTTTTTTTTTTTTTTTTTTTAATTTGCAATCAAAATTCCCCAGTTAGACGTTGCCGAGAAAAAGATTCATTCGGCTCGAATTGAATGTGACGTCAAGAGGTCCCAAACATCTTGGCTTGAAATGCGCGGAAACCTGTTTTGCAAGTTTCTCACAAGTCGCGCCAACCTTTACGGAACCATGGCAATGTTCCACCAAATCAACGTCAACTATTTGGCAGAAACCTCACGATAACCATACTAACGAAAGGACTTAGACGTCACATATTTTATTGAGTGCTTTGATCGGACTGAGTTTGGCTCGGTTTTGGGGCATTTTCTTTTCTTAATACTTAAGTAACTAATTTTTTGTAAAGAACTTTTGTTTAAATATTTGGAATCTTCTTCTGGAATCTTTTGAAAAGAACTTCTTCATAAACATAAACTAATTTCACACGTTTTTAAAAAAATGCGGGAATCGTCCATTGTACAAATTGTTTTCACAAACCATTTTTGCCGAAGCCCAACAATCCTTCAGAAGCGATCTTTCTGCTCGACATTTGCATGATTGAAATAAATTAAAAGTTGTTTTCAATATCGGACATACTGACGAAAAATATATATGTTAAGTTTTTCACTTTTCTCGTTTAATGGGAATCTCTTGGAAGAAAATATCCGTATAGTCGACTGATGGTACAATATATCTCAATCGCTTAGGATACTGTTATACATTTATAATATTTTGGTAATTCGATTGGATAATTTGTCCCACTGTTAAATACGACGTGGATAATACATCTCATTCGTCTAGCATATTGCAATACATATACTATATTCTTGTGGTAATTTGATCACTGATTGGACATATTGTTCCACTATTAAATACGATTAGGACAATATATCTCAATCATCTAGGTATATTATAATTATATCCGTATCATCTTATATTTAATTTATAATGTTTTGGTAATTTGATCACTGATTGAAGACATTGTCCCACTGTTAAACATGATTATAGACTGAGAGGCGACTGCAGTTTTTGGACCCCATTGAACATCATTCTGAATTTTTTATAGAAATTGGAGAAAAGTGAGTAGATTACGATTCCACTGGTCTGCCATGGCAAAAATGGCCGAAACTGGTCAAAAATCGAGTTTTAATAAGTTGAACTAAATCTATTTGCCAAATGCGCCATAACTTGCCAAATAATGAGCATTTTTTTATTTTATTTGGTAACCCTCACTTTTTAATTTTTAATTAAAAAGGTTGCAGACGATTCAGATATCTGGCGACATTCTACTTGCATCTATTAAAAGGGAGCCAAGTTGGCAATAAACATTACATCACTGATGACGTAACTGATGTCGCCAGTTTGGCTTACTTTTAAAAGATACAAGTTTACCGAGCCAGAGATCAGAAATCGTTTGCTCTTTTTTTCATTAAAAATCAAAATACAGTGGGTTGCCAGACGAAAAAGGTTGTTCTCTTTTTGGCAAGTTATGACATATTTGGCAATCGGATTTTAGTTCAACTCATTCCAAGTCGATTTTGGACAAGTTTCGGCCATTTTTACCACGGCAGACCAGTGGATTCGTAATCTACTCACTTTTCTCCAATTTCTATAAAAAATTCAGAATGATGTTCGATGAGGTCCTAAAATTGCAGTCGCCTCTCAGACTATTAGGACAATATATCCCACAAAAACCGGGACGTGTACGCCTAGTAAAGCCGAAAGGATTGTCTATTTTAAACCTCATTTGAATACTCGAAACGTGCAATCGTGTCACGTGATGAAACAAAGGCGAATAGCTGTTGCTAAAACGAGTCTCATGTTCATGGAAGAGCCTTTTAAGACACTTAACGAACAAAAGACACTTGAACAGAATGAAGGATCGCCTATCGCCTGATAAAAGAGCCTTTGTTGACAGAAACACAAAAAACAAACTGCTCATATCTTTCGCAATTGGACGATGATTGTTTGGATTATCCGTTGCATTCAACAGGACATTATCCATTGAACATGAGCTACTTGAAGAAATTGATGTAAAAAAAAATTATTTAAAAATTCTCAGAAATAAAAGTGAGAAAAAAGCACTTTTAAGTTTAAATGTATTTTTAATAATTAGGCTTTTATTGTTAATGGTTCCGTAATTTGCTTTACTATTTTTTTAATACATGCATTTTATAATTATGTACTAGATTTGTTCCTTTTCTTTTTTTTCTGTGCAACCTTAATTTCAATTTAGTGCCAAAATCATAAATATAAAAATTTGTATTTTTGGCAATTTAAAACTTTAAAATTTTTAATACCAATTTTTTGTTCGCGTTTTATTTTACTACTAGGCGCGGGAAGGGTTTAGGTTATCTCTTTTAATTGTTGGGCTGCATTTTACCTTTTTGCCCGGAGCGGCAAAACTGCCAGCGCCAGTCCTATACTATGTGTCTCTTTTCATTGCGAACAAAAATATTCTAATGTAGACTAGTTCTAATGTTATTACAATTTTATTGATTAGGTGCGATTTCTTTCGATCCGGCCGTTTCAATCAAACTTAAATAACAGTTTTACGGTGAAACAAAAATGGAGCCGAATACTTAAATGATACGCTAATGAACCGATTTTAACCTGTTTCTCTGGTTTCATAGTTGCGCTTAACAGATAGTTTACAAATTTGGCGGAAAATCCCAAATTAGTAAACACATTATTAGTTAATTTTGTCTTGCATTGAATTTATATAGAGCCACTTAAAAATCTATAAATATCTGTAGGGAAATTATCTGGTTGAGGCACAGGACATTTTCGTCTTGTGCATCTTTCTTCCCTCTCGTAAATGAATTAGAATGGCAAAATTATGATGAATCTTGTAGTTATATATATATATAGAAAATATAATTTTTTTTTCTTTTTCGCAAAGTTACAAGGGTAAAATTTTTAATTTAACTAGGCCAAATACATTTTCAAGGACGTGTCCCGTGCGTCAGTGATATTAGATGCTTATTTGTCCTAGTTAAAATAATTATTTTTTCATGTAACTTTGCAACAAACCAATATTGTTTAAAAAACAAAGACATAACTACTATATTTATCATAATTTTAAAATTATTATCTGTTTATGAGTAGAAAAAAGAGCTCAAAAACCTCGTGCATACAACAGAGAATTGCCCTAGATGTGTTTAATAAGACAATATAAATAATATGTTACATTGATCCTAAATATACATAACTCTGACTTCTATTTGGGATCAAACTATATGTGATGAAAATTTTTAATTAATTTTCGAGTAATTAACACGCAAAAAAAAAAATTATACAATTTTTTTTTATAGCAGACCTTTATAATCTACCGCTATATATCTTTTCTACTTTCTAGGTCATCCTTCTCGTTATTTTCACATCTGCCATCGACGCCAGTTTGTTGCATACATCTCCCCTAACACACTTGCATGGCGGATTCAGTTACAAGCCTCCTTATGACGACCTCATACACCACTACAGGGCAAGATATTACGCACGAAAAGCTCACGGACTAGCAGCATTGCGTAGCAAAATATTCGGCTTGGGGAATCGCTTTTATGGATTCAGATATAGCTCGAATTTCGGGAGGCCAGATATTCCATCACATCCAGGATATTTTGGATCAGGATATCCTCCACCAGGACTCGAATATCTGAATTACTACATTAAACCAAATATCGAGAGTATACTTCAAGAGTTTCCTGTCAGCAAATCTTACATTCCAAAGAGCCATCAAAGTACACATTTGCAAAATGTCGCCTACGGGAAAGGATTTTCCTACCAGACTCAGAACTACCATCCTCTAGGAAAATTTCCTGATACAAGCAAGTTAGTTGGGTTCTCAAGATTCCATTCTTCACCGATCGATTATAAAACACCTCTTGAAGAGGACCCCTACTCTCCAGGTTACAAATACACCTATTACATAAAGGGTCCAACTTTTTCAAAGTTTGCACCTCAACTGCCTGTAAAAGGATACGACTCTATTTATGGTACTAGGTATGGAGGCTTTTCCAAACAGATTCCAATGTGGGGAACAAAAGTTATGAGTTGGGATAGTAATCCGTTAAGCAAGTCGAATGTCTTCAAAGGGACTAATGTCTATAATTTCCACTATGGCGCGGCGGGTACTGAACTTGGTATTAAGAAAATGACGGATATACATGATTCAAACCATGACGCCGGGAATTTTGATTTCTATACCAAAAAAGGAACTGGCGTTTATGATTCAAACTATGAAGCTATGAACCCTGGCTTCCAGATCAGAGATGTACACAATTCGAACCACGACGTCGTGAATTCTGACCTGTATAATAACAACAAAGGAACTGGCGTGCACGATTCGCACTATGATGTCCTGAATCCTGGCTTTCAAGGCAAAGAAGGAAGCAATTATGACTCGAAGTATGATGTCGTGAACTCTGATTTCCATAATGGCGGAGGATCGAACTATGGTGCCGTGAATCCTGGCTTTGGGATTAAAGATGGATCTGACGTGCACGATTCAGAATATGGTGCTTTGAATTCTGGATTTCAGGACAAGATATTGGGTGAAGATTTTAATTCGAATTATGGCGCCGTCAACCATGGATTTCAGAGCTCGAATCCGATTTCGGCCTCCAATTATAGAAATACTGGACCTCATAACTCGGTTCCATCAAGTGGAATTGACTTTCAAATAGTTCCTGTGCCACATGGTGTGCATTCGAATTTACCGAATGAACATTTTCTCGTATCTGATGAAAGTTCTCACTTAGAAAAGAGTTCCGAATGAGTTGTCCCTCATTTGTTTCCAGTATCAGCCAGTGCATCAGACAGAGTTGTTCAAAAAGCGAACAAATCTCCAGTTCAGGAAAAAGGAAAAATGATGGAGCCAATGTCTGTAAGAAAATAAATGGTTTATTAATTAGGAATTGATTTATTTGTGTTCTCTTTTTGAAATCTGTTTATAGTGCTCTGGCGCTTATTTGCTATGTTAACTATCTATTATTTTAAAAATAAAATTAGAGCATTCTCTCAAATTTCGTATAGTTGTAATGTATAAATTTTCCTGTATCATGGTAGATGAAATGCAGTCTTTGTAATAAAGTAAAAGACTTGTGGCCAAAATTAAAGCAAAGGAAATTTTTAAAAAGTCAATTCTATTTGTCCAGAGCATAGTTAAGTTATTATAAAGTAGCAGACTGTATAAATTTTACTATTATTTATTTAAAACATACAAAGCACGCACATATAAAGATTTACTTACACGTATCAAATACGACTGAAAATAATGACAGTAAGAAATTGATTTCTGTATAAATTTTTTATTTTTAAGGCTGTGAGAATAGACTTTTCTTGATTTTCTGTTTGCTTAAAAATCCCAAAACAGTTTCAATGTTCTTTATTCAACTTATTTAAAGTACGAATTTTGTATTTATTTCCCTCTTTCTTTTTTACAAACCCCTCCATCGCCCCCTTTTCCGCATCTGAATCAGTTTCTGACGTAATGCAACATTTTTGTAAATGCATTTTGAAACCAAAATAACGACTTAAAACTTGAGATATGTTGTACCTAAAAAGACAATAACAGAAGTTTATTACAGATATTTTTCACTTAAAAAAAACAGTTTAAAAATGCATAATAAGATTTCTAAGTAGAAGAGAACTTTTTTTTAATGTATATTAACTGTTGAAGTCAATGTAGTTGGAAAACCAAAATTTTGGTTTTTGAAAAGGGAGTGTGGTTTGCGTTGCAATGATATTCAAAAAAGTGTGTTAAAAGTTTGAGAACCTTTTTATTGTAGCGTATTGCGTGATTCGAAATTAATATAGTGCATATGTCATCGGCAATGTATGAAAAGCCGTCATTTTATAGGATACCTAGGCATTTTATATAAAGCCCGACGTTTATAGGCAAAGTATGAAATATGATATTATACACTTTACTTAGGTTTGTATAGACATTCTGTAGAATAACAAATGTTTTTTAGGCAAGCTATATGAAAAAAGAGTCATGATAAAACATTCTATAGAAGAATACCTAGGTATTATATACAATGCCTAGATATAGTATATAATAATTCTCATATTTTAATACTTTGCCTAAAAACACCGGGCAGAAATTAGACGTATTTCATACTTTGAAGATTTGTCATTTGGCATTCTATAGAATGCAATGAAAGCAATGTGTGAAATGTTTAACCGTTTCATAGTTTGCGGGCCAGTTTTTGGTATTATGGCCTAGGTATTCTATAGAATGCTGGTTTTAATACATTGCCCGTAACACAAATACAGTCTTTAAATTTGTTAGTTTTGTTTTATACTTGAAACAGCCATTCGTAAGAACATCGGTAAGCGGAATATTTGAAACTGCTAAGTTTTTGTTAACTTTTGTTTTGTTAACCTAACTGGTAACGTTTGTGCTTTAGCTGAAGAACTTCGTGTGTCTTAGAAATCGCTACAGTCTGCCATAATAGAAAAAAGAATAACGATTATAAATGTTAGCGAAGAATCTAACTGAAATGTCAGAGGGGGACAAGAAGTAAAATTAGAAGAGGGGGGATATATTGGAGTTCGCAAATGCCCCAAGTTATGTGAACGCTTGACAGTATATTTTTTTCCATGGACGTAAATGCGCCTTGTTTCTACACATTAGCTTGCTTCATTTAGCTTCTTTACCTGCCCCTGACCTCAACCTACCATCCCCCACCCCCACACACACTTTCGTCATCTTGGCTCTAAAATATTTTTGGAAACTTAAAGCCTACTTGTATCAGGGTTGAGGTAAATGGTTGCTTAAAATCTCATGATATTTATTTACCGGAGGACTCCGCGGGGTTCAATTATCTGTTACAACCTTGCAGTTGGCGGGAAAACCTCGATTTCGAAAATATTGGACTTTGACCGTCCTTTGCCCTTGGTCCTCCAAATGTAAAGCAGTTTCCTTTTGTGGAACAAAACCTCGGTATTCACAGCACAACTTTTTGGGGGTTTCCCACCAACATGACACACACACAAAAAAAGATTGAAGTTCAAGGTATGGGACGTGAATGCATCAGACATTACCCAACTGCATTTCTCGCACACACACACGCACTAATCTCCTCTTTTCAAAATTTGGTACAACACAAATAACCGCAAACAGAACTGTAAAAAAGCAACCCAAACCTCTTGACTTCCCTTCCCATTAACTTTTGTTAGCTCACGCAAAGATTTGCAAACAATTTCCGCCCGTCGAACTGACCTTGACGGAATAAAAAAAAAAGCAAATTACCGAAGAAAATTACTGTCGCAGCACAGACCTCACGTTGAGAACAAGCAAATGTGGGTCAGCACTGTTGAGCACTTTCTCTTTTCTAAATGCTTGTCCTCACTGCTTTAATTCGCTATTACTTACGCGTTGCCTACGAGAATAGACGGTTTATTAATGCTCGTTGGCATATATGCTAAATACTGCGTATGCTGAGGCAAATGTCCTCTTTAACTTATGTTTCCCGCCGCATGCAGAGAAAAAAGTTATGGTAATCAAGTTTTTTTTTTTTTTTTTTTTTTTTTTTTTTTAAGTTCATCGTGAATGTGAGATGAGGCTTATTTATGTGTGGAATGGTTTACTGAACACGGGAGAAACATTCGAAGTAAGAATGGAATTGAACGTTAAAGATTTCGAAGAGTTCAGGGTTAGGAAAAGAATTATTTTAATGGGAGATAAAAGAGGCTAGGGGGGAGGGGACGGTGAATTTTATTTGTCTTAAGATTTGGGGTTAAGAAATGCCGATTATGTATCGATAGACTTCCTAAGAAATATAAAAGTTTTGGTTTTCAGTATATTCAAATTTTTTGTTAAATATGCTGACTCATTCTTTTCAAAGACTATCCATTAATAACATCAAAATTATAAGTGCTTTTTCTTTGTAACGTTTCTGTTTCCTGGAAATATCCTGGGACAATATATACGTCGACTGGGACTATTTGTTCTAAGCGTCTAGGTTATTGTAATCATCATCATCATCGACAGTCTTTGGTGGGCTTTCTCATGAAGTCTTATCCAGGCTCCATTTGACTGTGGTTTTTCAGATCTTTACTTTCAGTATGTTAAGGGGGCTTTCAAGACAGTCCAGCCATCGAAGCTTTGATCTTCTTCGTGGTCTTGAATCCAGATGGCCAGGAAAGTTCTCTATGTTGTTCTTATCTCATTCCTCCTAATAACATAGCCTGTCCATTTGAGTCTTTGGATCTTAATAAATTTCACCACGTCGGTGCCTTTGAATATAAGGTGCAGCTCGGTGTTGATTCGTCTTCTGCAGGTACGGTCAACTAAAGTTCCACCTAAGTAGGCCCGTGCTGGACCCCTTGTTAGGGCGGTGGACGGCCTTGGCCAGAGGGTGCCAGCACTAGGGGAGGACTACCAGGGGGTATGGAATATAATAACTAAAGCGTTAATCGCACATGACGCTGGGTTCAATATGCTTTTCTGCCAACAGGTCACGGTACGAACGGACCATCACACTTACACATATCGTACTCGTATTTATCAAACAAAATGACCATGTATGGTTTGCTAAATTCTAATGTTCATTTGATCCATTTCAAATATTTGCAATGTCTTAGGGTGAAATAAAAGACAAAGTAGTAGTTGAAACATAATTAGTGTAATTTTGGTAAACTAACACACATAGAAAATTAAGACGAGACAATTTAACATTACACACATTTCAAAAAAAGTTACCAGCATTTACTACTAAATTTCTTAAGGAAAGTAACAAAAACAAATATGTTCACAAATGTAATGTTCTTTGATTGAATTTACAAACTAAACCTGAAGAAGTCTTTTTAATTCGGAGCTGGAGTGGCAAAGATAATCAATAACGGTGTCTGGATCTATGGAGTTTAAAATATCAGTTTCTGAGTGCATTACAGTAAAGTTTCTAAATTTTCGTTTGTCAAAGACGATCTCAATTTGGTTTTAATAAGTTTCAATTTAGAAAATGCTCTTTCGCAAGAAACTTGAGACAATGGAATGGTTAGAAGAAATTTATATACTTTTAGTGCGTCTGTGGGCGAAGTCAACAAAACGGAAGTGATTTGTGAATAATTATTACAAAAAGGTCAATTATGGAAAAAATATTGACGCACTAATTCTGGCAGTTGGGAATTCTGAAAGCCCTAATTGAACACTAAAATTTGGCATCGGTCAAACAATTAGTGCGGGATAATTAACATCGGTTTAAGGCTCGCGTACATTCGGCAATAAGCTAAAATTGTGGATTTGGGCCAAAATATTGACACACTAATTTTGGCAGTTGGGTATTCTGAAAGCATAATTGAGCACTACACGTTTCCATATGTGAGACAATTAGTGCGTCTGTGGGCGGAGCCAACGAAACAGAAATGATTAGTGAATAATTATAACAAAATGGTCAATTTTAGCCAAAATATTGAAGGACTCAATCAAGCTGTAAGGGATTCTGAAAGCACTCATTGAGCACTAAAATTTGGCCCCGGTCATACAATTAGTGCGTGATAATTTACATCGGTTTAAGGCTCGCGTACATTCGGCAATAAGTTAAAATTGGCGATTTTGGCCAAAATATTGACGGACTAATTTGGCAGTTGGGTATTCTGAAAGCACTAATTATGCCCAACATTTTAACATTTAATGAATGATGATTGCTTTTGTGGGCGGGGCCAGCATTTTGCCTGCCTACCCTCAATTAACCTTGAATTTTATGAAAAGTAAGGACGCACTAATTTTTTGGAAGATGGATTCTTAAAGCACTAATTGAGCACTAAAATTTGGTATATATTAAAAAATTAGCGCGTTTGTAGGCGGGGCTAGCGTTTCGTTGGCCCCGTTCACGCATTTCATTATATTTCTCGGTAAATATTGACGCACTAATTTTTTTAATAGTGGATTCTGAAAGAACTAATTGAGCACTACATTTTGGTATATATTAAAAAAATAGTGTGTTTGTGGACGGGGCCAACGAAACGCACCTGTCCATTCAGTAGTAGCCTACAGTCGCAACACTCAACCTGGCTGCTCGGCAATAAGCCTCGTCGTAAAACTTGTCAGTTTCGGAACACGAGGGCGGCGCCAAAATTTCCAGGCTGGAGGGAGCACCGGGATACGCCCCGGCGGCCCAGCACGGGCCTGCACCTAAGATGCTTTTGAGAATTTTTCTCTAGAATATAGCAAGAGCTTTTTCCTCGTTTCGTCGTCCAAGTCTCAGATTGTAATAATAGCCATGTATTTTTCATGAGCACAGTTCGAAGCAACTCGATCCCTGTTTCGATATGCTGTGCCATTTGTTGGGTGGCTGAAGAGAATGTTTTTTGTTAGGGTTGTTAACTAATATCCATGATAATTATAAATATGCAATAACAACAATTATTCGATATTCTGCAATAATCAAGAATTACATGCAATAAATCATTTCTTTAATAACGGCAATAACCCAAGTATGACTGAGGTCTGATAGAGGACAACACTTTAACTTACAAACACAAAATTTATTAAACACCATATTTCATATTACAGCAATTGAATATTAAAGTAAAATAACTTAATCGGACTTACTATTAAAATACAAGCATAATTAAAATGAACTGTTACCTTTAACAGTAACAAATCAGTTCTTATTTAATTTAATAATACTCGCTTGCTCCTCTCTGATAATAGAATATTGACTCACCCAAACTCCATGGAAGGCTCATACTCATCGAATTAATATCCATTTTCGTAAATGATTATTTTCACTACACACACTTGAATTATACACAAATTCTTCTTCAAGAGTTACACTCGCAGGAAGGCACATAAAATTACATCTTGTCGATATTGGAATGGCGCTAGCGGTATCACCTTATTAGATGATTAGGTGGAACCCACACATTATTTGAAACCAATTGATTTGAAGGAACTTGGCGGGGTACAATCGTCAATCTGCGGGCCGTGCAATTGTAAAATCCCTTCCTCTCGAAAATATTCGTAGACTTATAAATTTCGGAGCAGACACATTGTGTTAAACTGCAAAAAATCACAAAAAGTCCAACACGCCTTGGCGCCAACTAGTTGCTTCTATAGAACTACAAAGGTTTTCAGGTAAGAAATCTTAAAGTGACCCCTGCATTCCCTCGAAAAGAACCCAATTTCTGCAAAAGGGAAGACAGCAATCCAACACATTGTTAAATTAGATTGGGTTGGTTGGTTGGTTGTATTCAGATTATCTGGCGCCGTCAGCAACACGAGGGTTATAATGCTCCGAAACATTCGTCTTTAGACAAGCCAACATACATTTATAAACACCCATGCCTAACACGGTACTCGAACCCGCAACCTCGCGGTCTGGAAGCTAGCACGCTAACCACTATACCGTTTGGTCGGCAAATTAGTTTGGGAGAACATATCCTACAAAGAAGAAGAAAAAAGAAGAAAATATTCGAAATTTCTACAAAGGCTACGTTACTACTTAGTAAGAACCTTTATCTTCATTATTTGTTGATAAATAGAACTTAAATATAAAAAAAAATCCATTGAATATTTTATGATTGATTTACAAGGTACGATTCATCGCCTGGCCGGCCAACTACACGAGCCCTGCCAAGTTCTGCTTTCCAATTATGTCTCATCAGGAAAGTACAATGCCTAGCTCTGATGAACTATCAAACAAGTAATTCCTCTAAACCAGTGTTTCTCAATATTCTTTAGCTTGAGTACCTTATGATCTATCATAACTGTTTTTAATATCATAACCCTCCCCAACCCCCTTATGATTAATTACAAACATCTACATTCACTGTTAGGTGAACACTGACCCTTATCGTCTTACAGATATATAACAATCCTGTGCAAATAAACATTAACTTCTTTCTAACTTAAAGTTAATTCTGATTCAACTGTATAATTTTGATTGATTTTTCACCATGAAATGCTAGTTGCTACAAAACAACTTTTTATATATTTCTTTATCTTCAATCTGTACAACTTTTTCTTTTCTTTTTCTGTTTACCATCTGAGACCATTTCACGCGCACCTTTGGGTGCGCATACCACCCAAGAAAAGTTGCTCTAATCAGTGGTAGAAGTGATGAAAAAAAAGTGGGAGGATGCCCAAAAGTTGGTGGTAAAGTCCCCCTCCCCTATCTTTAGAAATAAATTTTATAATTTCGTATCTTTTAATAAAAATATTAAATAAAAAAAAAAAAAAAAGAATTTATACTTCCTAAAATTAACATTGAACAAGGGTCCAAAATGTAAAGTAAACATAACTGCTTATTTAGATTTAAATAGTGCTTATAAATGTGCATGATTTCATTAAATTAAATTAGTAGAGAACACAAAAATGTGTTTTTTTTTTTTTTTTTTTTTTTTTTTTTTTTTTTTTTTTTAAACAACAACAACAGCAATATATTGTCATTATATAAAACTATAATAGAAATTTTATTTGACTTGAAAGAAAGTTCCTCCAAAGTTAATAGTTGACCAATTGTTACAGTATTTGTTAATAAAAATACTTGTATCTTTATGCAAAGTAGTATAATATATTTTTATAATAGTATGGTATATATACCTTAAATAGTTTTAAAGTTTTCAAACGTTAAAAAAAATCACCTTTTCTCAGTGTCACTACATTCAAAGGTGGCTAATGTTATTTTTCATTAGTAGTTTGTAGACGGATTCAGTGTTTTTAAAAGTGAGGGGATGAATTTCAGTGGTTTTAGAAGTGGGAGAGGGGGGGGGGAGGGATGGATGGGTATTTTCTTGACAAGTGAAGGAACGCGTCACCCCGCATCTACCCACACTTCTAAAGGTGGCTCTAATCCATTTTAAATTAGCAGTCGGATCCGTTAATTTCTATTGAAAATATTTATTTTAATAACATATGCATCTCATTGTGAATGCTTTCAAAAACATCTTATCAGGGTTATTTATATACACTGGTGTGCAAAACTTAAGCAACAATGTAAAAATTTAGCAGAGAGCCATGAAATTGCAGAAAAGGAGGTCTGGAGATCAATACAATGAATACGTAAGTCAGTAGAAACGTCATGCGTATGCAAATATCAGGAACGAAACGTCAGAGGCGACGTGAGCGTACGCAAAACGCGTGATGTCAAACAGCGCAGCTCAAAAGTAAAATAAAAGGAAAGACGTAGACGCAATTCAACATATTCGCTGCAAGTGCCAGTGAGTCAGTTCGTGAAATATGGCTAGAAGAAATCACCTGGACGACTTCACACGTGGAAGAACGATCGGAAAGCTGGAGGAGGGGTGTACTGTCACCAGTGTAGCTGCAGAGTTCGGAATCAACAAAAGTGTCGTTCAGCGGGCTTGGAAAGCGTTCCAAACCACAGGTATAGCTGTTAGAAAGGTTGGTGGTAGTCGCACGAGGACGACAACTGCAGGGGATGATCGATATATTGTCCTGCAGGCGAAAGGAGGCCGACAGCTGTCAGCAAGTGCCATTGCTCAGCAACTCTGCACAGCAACGGGGCGACAAGTTTCGCGGTTTACTGTGGCCAGACGCCTTCACAAAGGGGGCCTATTCGCCCGCCGTCCTGAACGCTGCCTCTCGTTGAAAGTTGGTCACCGACGCCACCGTTTACAGTGGTGCAGAGAGCACAGAAACTGGACAACTGATCAATGGAGTCGTGTCCTCTTTACGGATGAGAGTCGCTTCAGTACCGGAAGCGATTTTCAACGCATTTTGATTTGGAGAGAAGTCGGGACCCGGTTTTATCCCAGTAACATCAAGGAAAGACACCGTAACGGTGGTCCTGGAGTTCTTGTCTGGGGAGGTATTATACTGAACGGGCGAACTGAGCTCCACATTTTCGACAGAGGGTCTGTAACCGGGGATCGCTATTGTGAGGAGCTACTCCTTCCCCATGTGCATCTGTTCCAAGGTGCCATTGACCCAGACTTCATTTTTATGGATGACAATGCACGGCCACATCGGACTCTTGCTGTTGAGGAGCTACTGGAAAGTGAAGATATCACTCGAATGGATTGGCCAGCGTACTCCCCAGATTTAAATCCCATCGAACATGTGTGGGATGCTTTGGGGAAATGCATTGCAGCACGCTTACATCCTCCAGAGAACACCCAACAACTCAAACAGATGCCGATTGAGGAATGGGCACTCCTACAGCAAGAAATGTTGCACCAGCTGGTTCTGAGTATGCGGAGACGGTGCGAAGCAACCATTACAGTGAGGGGAGGGCATATCCCATATTAAGGAACATCTGCTTGTTGTTCTTCCTCTTGGATAGACAATCAAGAGTCACGATACTATTCGTTCAATAAAGCTTGTTTTTGTTTGATTCCATTCCGTATGCATTGTATTCCTTTTTCAGCGCCGATACTTTCGTCATCCTTTACGTACATAATACTCTCCCTCATTTCTGAATTTCATGTCTCTCAGATGATTTCTCGTGGAGTTATGGCAAAAAACCCATCTGTTGCTTAAGTTTTGCACACCAGTGTACATGGGAGGGGTTTAGAGGCTGTTCATATCCTCCTCTCTCCCTTCCCTTTAACATTATCCATTATATAGCAGCAACTGCAATAATTTCTTCTTTTTTTTCAATCTAAGCAACGACTGCAATGATTTCTTTTTGTGGGAATTTTTAAAAAGTTTATTAATTTGAAAAATTTGAAATTAAGTAACATAACCCATAAAAGCAGAGTTTTTTTTTTTTAAATCCTTTATATGCATTGTTTAGTATTTTATATACATTAAGACAGCGTCGATATCAAAAAGGTTTCTACCAGCAGAATGTGGCAAACTATGGAAACGAAATTTATTTATTAAAAATCAACGTGAATTTATGCTCTCACATCCAAATATAATTTATTTATTCTGATTAAAGTAATTTTATTATTTATTTATAAAAAAAATAATTTGGAAACAGGAAAGAGTTTTTACAATGATCTGTTAAATGGTATTTTAAAGCAATTGGATGACGGCAAGTTGGTTTATTAGTATTAGCGACCTTTTAGTGAACATTTACAGACCCAAAAATTTGATAGAATGCATAGTCATCGGTATCGAATTTACCTGCCAAGTTTCAGCCCGATTGGATGACGGCAACAGGGTTAATTAGGCATCCTCAAATTTCACCGTCATTGACAAACGAACTGTTACGAATTTTTGCATATTTGTAAATATTTCGTAGCGTTAATTTTGTAAATAGGAAAATTTATGCACATTTCGCATAAGGCAGTGCAATAGTTCGTCTTTAGTTTGCTTCCCCGCAATGTGTGTCTTTTAATGCTTGATAACGAGTTTTACAGAAATAACGCTGGGAATCGAGTTTTACAAGAAGCAGGGCATTTAACATTATGGTAATGACAATTTCGCCAAATTGGCGAAATAGAGCCAAGTTGGCGACGGTTTTGGCAACTTATTTTTGTAGCCAAATTTGGCGAGAAATCGACAAATGTCGCCAAAATAGAAGTAGTTGTACAGAATTTAAATTTTTTTTTTTTTTTAATCATTTGAATAGACCATTTTTACAAAGGATATCCTTAATAAATATTAATCAACAAAAAATCGGATTTTATTTTTTCTGAGTTAATTTCAAAACAAAAAATTACATTAATGTAATTAAATGTCCATTTCTTTTTTTATTATTATTATTTTATTTTTTTATTTTAGAAGCTGTGGGGGTAGAAAAATTCATTGATTTTTTAGGAAATGGGAGTAAGGGGGGTGTTAATTTTTGTAGAGGAAATAGATCAAACGGGATTGAGTGTGACACGAGGAGGAAAAGGGTTTCAACAAAGTCAAAATTTTGCCTAAAGGTAATGAAATTGAAACGGGTCACAAATTGGTCAAATTTTTGAAAAAAATTAAATGTTTTAAGCAAAATTCATCGAATTTTAACTTCAAAAACAACTCCTTAGTAAAATTTAAGTTTTATAGTTACATCTAATAGAGTTTTGAGGCAAAATTCTAGAATGGCCATAAAATTGGATTTGCATCAAAATTAGTCGTCATGTAAATGATATTGATATTTTTTTAAAGTTATCAATTTTCAAAATTTCAAAAACTTATTCCACTTAGAGTGCTTAGTATCACACCCTAACATCATTTAGGCCATTATTCTTTGATAATAATGGCAATATGTTGGTGCTTAAAATTCCCGAAATTGAAGAAATCATTGATGTGATTTATGTATGACCCCTAGATGATATCCCCCCCCCCCCTTCCCCACCCTTCCTTTTTTTCCCTTTCGAAATGAAAGTCTAGATCCGGCCTTGCTTCTTAGCCAACTCCAGAGTCGAAAGCAGTCTTTATAGTGCCCCCAAGAAATATCCCTTCATTTTGTCTTCACCTCCCAATGTCTCAAAATCACCTTGGGATATCTGTCACCGCATCACTCGTACAAAGCCTTGAAAGGAATAAATCACATCCTGTTTCACAATCGTGAATTTCGATATGACACTCCATTCGAAATAATAATAAGTACGGGAATATTATTATAAGCTCGTTCGTTTCTTAAAGCGCCCGCATTTAAAGTGTCGTTAAAGATTGTCTTCGAAACGTGTATATATAAAAGAAGGGGACGACAATTCGAGATACGTCAGTTCTTTTCAGTTTTTTGGTTGTGAGTTCGAAGCTGCTGTCGAGTCATTTTTTGAAGATGAGAATCCAGGTAATGTTTTAGAAAATAATCCCAGTTGTTTTCGTGACTCTTCTGAAATGAAGAGGCAGTCCTATACTAAACTTCAACTTAACTTGACATCACTAGCCGATAGATCTTCACCGTGCTCATAGGCATTTAATCCTTTTTATCGAAATGAAGACATAATTCTCGCCAAACCTTATAGCCTTTTGTTCTTTACAGGGTTGTGGTTTGGCGAACATTATGCTTTCACGTCGCCAAAATGGATTAAATGCCTATGAGCACTGTGACGATCTACCGTCTAGTGATGACAAGTTAAGTTGAAGTTTAGTATGGTAAGGATCATTTCAATATACTCGCTATGTTACAATCTTCTAGCCCAGTTCATTTAGAAACTACTTTGTAAAACCATCTTGATATTTGGTACGAAAAGGATCACTTCATGAAATAACATAAACTAAAAACTCGAAAATGGCGTCGAATATATTTTATTTTATATTTGAAATCTTGACGTCACTGATTATGCAGTAGCACCACCTTCAATTGCCTTTTTTTCTTCTTTTTTTTTTAAATTTAGATCAACATTAAGTGAAAACAATTGATGTCATTTTATTAAGTGATCCTTTTCATACCTACTCACCAAATATCAAGGTGGTTATAAAAAGTAGTTTCTAAATGCACTGTGCTAGAAGATTGTTAACAAAGCGAGTATAGGGAATGATCCTTACTATACTAAACTTCAACTTAACTTGACATCACTTGGACGGTAGATCGTCACAGTGCTCATAGACATTTAATCCATTTTGGCGGCGTGAAAGCATAATGTTCGCCAAACCTCAACCCTGTAGAGAACAAAAGGCGTTTGGCGAGCATTATGTCTTCACTCCGCTAAAATGGATTAATTGCCTATGAGCACGGTGAAGATCTACCGTCTAGTGACGTCAAGTTAAGTTGGAGTTTAGTATAGAGCTTCCTCCTAAGGGGACCTAGAGCTCAAAATTTGAATTTCTTATTTATTTTTGGGATCAAAACAATTGTTAATATGTAATTGCAGAACAGTGTACTTCATCGTTAGGTGGATAATATCTATACCCCCCTCCCCTCCTTCAAAGAAATGTAGCGTGTTTTTTTTTTTTTTTTGTTTTTTTTATAATTATCATGAACAATGCATTAAATATTTTATATAAATGCGTTGTAAAAAAAATGGCCGTAAGCAAAAACCTAAAATTTTTATTAATGAATTTAGTAGCACCAATTTTTTTATATTAATAAAATATCCATTTCAAAAAAATTATTGACACAATTTTTTGTTTTTAAATTTAATATTTTTGTTTTTTTAGTGTTTTTTGGCCGAATTATACGCCTTTTTAATAAGATTACTCCTCTTTCAATTTTTAACAGTTTTATTAATTTCTAAAGTGATTAATTATATTAAAGTATACTCTAAAGATGTAGGGAGAGATTTTTATTTAAAATTAGTTTGAGAGGTGATTTTAAAAAGATGTTTTGTGTTTTTCGCAAGAAGTTTCTAAATTTTCACAAAAAATTCCTATTTTTTTTTGTAATTTCTTAAAAACAAATTATTACTATTTACTAAAAAAACCTCTCCCTGCATTTATAGAACAGATATTCAAGATTTCAAAAAATATAAACAGTTTAAATTTAAGTACATTTTTTTCAAAGCCTTAGCATTTTAAACACAGTCAAAAAATTTCCAAATCTAGATTTCGAGAAAAACGAACTTAAAAATAAAACCTTGTACAGAACTACATAGTAGATCGGTATGTAAAAGTTAAAAAATTGAATGTTTGCAGTTCTCTAGAAGTTTGAAATTTCTTCCATGTCTTCTTGAATATATGTAACTTAATTTTATGCAATAAAATAAAAAAACAATTTTTTTTTTCCAAATTTGTTCTATATTTGGGGTACGGGTCTCCCTTAAATATTTTATAAATATTTAAAAATTATATCTATCTATATTAAAGTACATAAATATCTAACAAAAATATTTGCCAAGCAAAATTCTTTATTTTGAGTTAGTGTGTACAAAATCCTCGACTGCAAGAACTTGAATTTGGTTTGTACCGTTACAAGATTGTTGTTTACATGTTGAAACCATCGTTGAAACTGACTTAGGCCGCTCTTCCAGATCCAAGTCCATTGTCATAGATTTTGTAGTCTGTAATCCTGTGCGCAATTGAACTCAAAAATCAAGAATTTTGAATTGTATCTTTGATGTACCTCGTAAATTTAGCTATATTTTTTTATGAGTACAGCGACAAATTAAGGGCTTCAAAGTACTTAGCTGTTACGTAAGATCGAGGTGTCATTCGAAATGACTAGAACTGTGAATGTGCCAAAAAAATGTACCAAAAGTATGTATTTTTCAGGACCGACCTGAGCCGCATTTTAAAGTGATTATATAGGGTGGTCATAAAGAAACTTTGCAGATATATGCACCTCTAGCTTCCGTTCTGTTCAACTGAAAAAGATGAGATTTTAGGTATAGAGATAGAGATTAGGTATAGAGATTTTAGGTATAGATTTTAGGTATTCAGAGATATAAGCTCGAAATTCTGTGAATGACAACAAGATGGATTATAGTTATAGAAACTCGAAATTTTTGAATGGGAACACCTACTTTTTCTTGTGCTCAGTGCATGCGAAAACCCTTACGAGCTTTGGAATGGTACCGGTATCACAAAAAAAGGACGCGTTATGCACGCACTCAGAAACAGCTCTGCGAACGACCAATAAAATAACGATCGGAGCTCATGGTAGAAATTTGCATATGATAGAGGCCAAAGCTCATATGAGTGCCATCACAGGTAATCTCATCGGTTTTCTACGCTGAATATCTGACGGAGATGGATTTTTTTTTTCGCGTGCATAAAGAGTCCGTTTTTTGTGACACACGTACCATTCTAACGATCTTTAGGGTTTTCGCATGAGCTGAGCATTTTGCGATAAGAAAAAGTGGGTGTTACCTTTCAAAAATTTTGAGTTTCTGTTACTATAACCGTAGCCTTGATCTATGGTATGGAGCGGCTGCAAGAAGTCCATATATTGGCAAAGGTTCTTTATGATCACCCTGTATTTTTAATAATTGCGCTTATGAACTTGCCTCTACTACGACTTTGTTTCTTGATAATTTAAGTGGCAGCATATAACAGGATTTGCGATTTGTTGATATTTTTCTGACTACGAAGCATTTTCAATCGTTCATTTATTTTAAATAGATTGGTTTCAATGAATTATTGTTCGAAATGTTCTTATGCGTGCGGTAATGAACAAAAATCATAGACACGAAATTATAGAACTATTGCAACGCACTTTTTGAGACATTGCTTTCACAAATGTTATTCAAAAAATGTATTGCAATTTAAAAAAAATTATTGAATAAACTTCTGCTAGAACTCTTTGTGTCGAAAGATACGACTAACTATATACTGTAAAGCCTCAATTTTAGGAATGTAATAGATCATAAAAGGCAGGAATTAATATTTCATAGCATCATTAAATATTATTTATTTTTCATTTCACAAAATATATTACAAATTGAAATTTAGAGTTGTATTTTTTTTTACCATTATCACTTATTCTTTTCATTCCATCTTTGATTAATATGAAATGTTTCCAAAGTGTACGACGACTTTTTCCTAACATCTCGAATAAATTATCCTCATTTGATGCGCGTACAACCGCTTAGCGTTTTCTAATGTCCCCTTATATTTATTTCATGTTCTCAAAAGTTCTTAACCTTGTAGTTTCTGAAAAGGGAAATAGATGGCAGCACGAAATAATATGTTTACATTTTTCAATATTCCTTTTAAGGGCAATACAGTTATTTCAAAGTGAAAACTCAAAAGCAAATTTACTAGTGAGATAAAAATAACACGAAAATGCTTATTGAAACAATTTGTAGAAAAATTTAATGTTAGGTTAATAAAGTCTAAATGTTTAATGGTTAATATATATATATATATATATATATATATATATATATATATATATATATATATATATATATATATATATATATATATATATATATATATATATATATATATATATATATATATATATATATATATATATCAGTTCCACACGAGTTTAAAATCAAAATTCTCAAAGAGATAGCAGCACCAAACGAATATATATATATTTTTTTGTAGTGTGTTTTCCTCAAATGTTCTCTGCATTATTTTTGGTTCTCTATATGATTCTAATGTCATCGTCTACAATGGCATTTGATTAACCTTTTATTGCTAAGAAAACAATTAAACAGATAAGATTCGATTGTTGAAAGCCTTCAGAAATAATCTATTAAAATTCAGGTATTTTGTGATTTATTACCACTGAAGGAAGTTAGGAACTGCCACTTAGGTTCCACTTAGGTAGTTACCACTTAGGAACTGCTGATCTGTCTAACAGAAATATAATTAAAAAAAATGGTCAAATAACACGGGTATTCATTCATATGCCTTATGTATGTAGGAACACTCAGCCAGCAAGTATTCCCGCTTATTTTTTTAAATTTTTTTTATACATATAAAAATAAATTTAAAATATTTTGTGCATTGCTAGAAGTGTGGATAGACGAAGGAGACGAGTCCCCCCACTTTTTAAGAAAATACCCATGCGTCTTCCCACTTTTAAAAACACTTAATCCACCTAAAAACTACTGATGAAAAACAACCTTTAAATATAGTGACACTGAGAAAAAGAGTTTTTTTTTTTTTTTTTTTTTTTTTACCTTTGAACTATATATATATATATATATATATATATCAATATATATATCATACTATTATTAAAAATGTATTATACCTCTTTGCAATAATATATAAATATTTTTATCAATAAATACTGTTACACTTGGTCAACTTTTAACTTTGTAGGAAATTTCTTTTAAGTTAAATTTCTATTCTTGTTTTCTTGTTTCATATAAAGACAAACTATTTAAAAAAAAAAAAAAAAAAAAAAAAAATTAGAGTTCTCTATTAATTTAATTTCGTGAAAGTACACACATTTATAGGCACTATTTAAACCTAAAAAAAAACCACAGTTATGTATATAAGGTTGAGTAACCCTTTACTTCCAAGAAAAAAAATATTCATTAAAATTATAATTCATTAGAATATTCATTAAAATAATAAATTTTGGACCCTTGTTCAATGTTAGTGTTAGGAAGGATAAATTATTTTTTTACTAATTAATATTTTTATTATTAGTCACGAAATTTCAAATTTATCTTTGAAGATGGGGTGTGGGGGATTGCACTTGTCACCAACTTTTGGGCACCCCCCCCCCCCCACTCTTTTTTCACCACTTCTACCACTGATTTTGTCACAAATCACTCATAAATTTTATTATCTGCTGTGCTGGTGAAACATTCTTTAACTAGAAATATGCTCATTTTATAACAGTTCATAGTCCACTCACATTCCTACTTTCTCAATCGTGTCTGTTTGTGTTTTCAAAGTTATTTTCACTTCATATGAGCACTTTTAAGAAGAAGTTCAAGTGAGGATCATCCCTATACTCGCTATCTTATACATTCTAGCCCAGTTCATTTAGAAACTACTTTATATAACCACCATGGGCGCCCCAAGGAGGAGCACTTGCACCCCCCCCCCCCCCCTAGCACTTGAAATTTTTAAAAAATGAGGGAAAAGATTTAAATTTCAAGATAAAAAAAAAAAAAAAAAAACATATGCCAATTATATACGTTATGTTACAAAGATTTTTTTTTTCTTCTAATAATTTAGTCATTTGTTTCTTTCTTATATCGTTTTTTATAGCTACTTGCGTGACGATTTTCTGACGCTTGTTGTCTATGATCATTAGAGGCTGATGAGTAGAAGTATTTATTCCTTTTATTGTATAATCATTTCCTGGGTAGTTCTCAAAATTCTAGGAAAATATTTGTTTTTTAAGTCATCAGGATATGCTATCTTAAAATCTATTTTTAAAATTCAATTGAACATATTATTCCAATACTGCCTTCGCCCTTCGTGTTTCATTTTTTTTTTATTTTTTTTTTATTAATATTATATTCAAAACTTGGAAAAAATAAAATGTTACTCTTCTGTATTTTTGCATCTTCGAGTTCCTCTATTGTAAACACTGTCTCTTGAATGCCGTAAGATCTAGTTGGATGATAAAAAAAAAAAAAAAAAAAAAAAAAAATCGTTAAAAATATATATTTTAATATTTTTACTATTTTGTATTTTTTTCTCTTTAACAGGGTTGCGCTTTCCAAAATATATTAAATAACATTTAAAAAAAAAATTAACGATTTTTATAAAATTTAGTCTTGCACCCCCTTGCAAATATTCCTGGGGGCGCTCATGATAACCACCTTGACATTTGGTACGAATATGACCACTTAATGGAATGACAGGAATTGTTTCCATTAATGTCTATTATAAATGAAAATTAAAATAGCAATAGACGTAGCCAGCTGGAGTCACTGTATATATGCATTGACATAAAAATTTCAAATATAAAATAAATTATATTAGACGTTATTTTCGAGTTTTTAATTTATGCTATTCCACGAAGTAATCCTTTTCGTATCTACTAGGCTAGGTTGGTTGGTTGGTTGTTTTCAGATTAACTGGCGCCGTCAGCAACACGAGGGCTATAATGCGCCGAAACATTCGTCATTAGACAAGCCAACATACATTTACAAACACCCAATGCCTAACACGGGACTCGGAACCCGCAACCTCGCGGTCTAGAAGCTAGCACGCGCTAACCATTATACCATTTAATCGGCCTACTAGGCAAGGAGATGAGTATAGGGAATAATCATTGCCAGGATTTCCTCTTGAGTCCGCACTTACTTAAAAAATAAAAACGTTTCGTACTTGTGGCTCTTTATACAAGCGTTTTAAAACTCGAATAAGAAATAAATGCGAAGGGATATGACATTAGAAAAGAAATAGTACGAAATAGTTTTTTACTTTCAAAGACCCATAAGTTAGCGTAGGGTAATTAGGTATACTTTTTTTTCTTCTTTTTTTTTTCTTTCTTTTTTTTCTTCTTTTTTTCTTCTTTCTTTTCTTCTCCATTTTTTCACGTTTCAGAACATCCTGATTTCCAAAAAGAGTGGTGTAGAAAAAATGTCTGTCTGTGTGCACGTGGTAAGCATAACTACCGCACGAACTGACTTACGATGTTCAAATTTGGTGTATGGGTTGATGGTGACCATGGGACCTTCTATTAAAGTTTTCGACATAATTGCGTATGCACATAAGGGAGCTTCCATTAAAAAAACATTTTTTTTTTTACTGTAATTGCTAAAAAACAGTTCTAACGGTTTTGATCAAAATTTGTGGTCAAATGCATATTTAAGTGTTCTAAACATTTCCATCTGCTTAATTCCCGTAGAAATCTGACAAAAGGGTAAAAAAATTGAAAAACAAATGCAGAGTTCACACAGAGTTCTCTGTCTTGAGCATCGCCCATCAACGACTGATTTTCTTCGGTTTCAAGTACAAAAAAGGATAATGAAATGTTTATCAATTTAAATTATAGGGGGGGGAGGGGTTGGGGGGGGGGGGGTTCCTGACCATATAATAAGTAATGCCAAAAAAAAAAAAAGATCGCCAACTGACCATTTTTGTTATTTAAATGAGTGAAAATATAAAAAGGGTAAATATTAACACCATCCCATGTCAGATTTGAATGCAATGACTAGTATTATAGTGCAACTGAAAATTGTGCGATGTTCTAAAGGTTTCTTATGGGTTACCTCCCTCCCCCTTTCTTCGCATATATTCGGATCACATTTCATGTCATTTTAACTAGTGGTTATTTATTTATTTATTTATTTATTTATTTATTTATTTATTTATTTATTTATTTATTTATTTATTTATTTATTTATTTATTTATTTATTTATTTATTTATTTATTTATTTATTTATTTATTTATTTATTTATTTATTTATTAAATTTATTATTATTATTATTATTCTTTATTGGAAGTTGAACTTTAGCCGTAAACACCTTGAATATTAAATTTTGGAACAATCTCCTTTTCATCATGGAATGATCTTATAAATTTTTGCTTATTCATATTTTCAGGTATATTTCTTGATCTCCGCAGCGGTCTTTCAGTATTGCGCAGCTACCTACTCGGACGGCTACGGAGCATTGGGCTATGGCAACACAGGATTGGGCTACGCTGGTTTGGGTGGCGGAAAACTAGGGTTTGCTTATGACACACCAGGACTCCAGTACAATTCCTTGGGATTGATCAAGTCGCCTTACAGCTACCCACTGGACATCGACAGTTACGGTTACAACGCGATTCTTGATCCTGGATTCAGCTCCGGATATTTTAACAAACTGTACAACACGAAGCCTCTCAATTACGTGTATGGGTCTAACATCGGTTACTATGGCAACTACGGTTATCCTCTAAAGAAGCGATGATTTAAAGACTAAGATGGTTCAAGGACTAGAATTGTGTGTTATGTCGTAAGTGGGTGATTCTTTTAACTTGAAAAATCGATAATTTGTGAACATATGACAGTAGGACGATACGGTATGAACATATATGCAACTAGGGGTGTAGAACATCGCACAACTTTCTATTACACTATAATACTGACGTGGATTTGCGTCGTTTACCGTTATTATATTTCCCTCATATATTTAAAAAAAAATGGCCAGTAAGGCAATATTTTTTGCGATAATTCTCGTATGGATCCTAATAATAATATAAATAATAAAACAAAATAAAATTAAAAAAAAAAAAAAACATCGTAAAGTTGTGATTTGGCGATGTACTTTTCGATAATTCTTATATTATCCTTTATTATAAGTGAAACTGAGGTGAGGAGAAAAAATTATCGTTAATGAGGTATACTCAAGGAAATAGAGCTCTGTGTTGAAGGCATTCGTTTTTCAACTTTTTACGCCTTTAAAGCATTTTTAAGGAAATGTTGGAGGTGGGGATGTTTAGAACACCTTAAGAGGCATTAGCACATCAATTTTTTATCAAAATCGTTGGCGCCGTTTTTTAGCAATCATTGAAAAACATGATTTTTTCAATGGCAGCTACCTTATGTGTACTCGCGCTTTTGACGAAAACCTTAATGGTAGGTCCCATGGCCACCAGCAACCCGCATACCAAATTTAAACATTGTTGGTCAATTTATTCGGGAGTTATGCTGACCACAGACACACATACATACACACATACATTTTTTCTAGATCACTCTTTTGAGATCAGGATGTTCCAAAACGTAGAGAAATGCAAAAAAAAAAAAAAATCAAAATTTCTTTTTGACCGTATATTATACTTTCATTACCCTATGTATACATATGAGTAATTGAAAGTAAAAAGAAAGGGCCGATTTTTTTTCTTGAAAAAAATTCCAAACCAAAATTCCAAACCATTTCCAACCAAATTTTCAAGTTTTCCTTTGCTTTTACTCTGTATAATGATATTTACTGATATACAATGAATGCATAGAATATAACTAATTACCGAATAATGCTTAACTTTCGTATTTTTTTTTTGCATAGATTTGTCATTGCATACTTGACGGTTTGAGTGGTATTAAAGTAAGAAAAAGACAAAGGTGTTCTCATCTACCATCAAGATTGTAGCTGAAGTTTGTATTTCTACTATTTTCGGTATCACTTTCTTATTTTCTCTATTCAACAATCTTTCTAATGTAAAAGCCGTATTGAATATGCCTTTGTGAATAAAATATTGCAATTTGTACAGAATTTGATGCCGTTACTATAACAAGTAGAATCTAATGTGTGTTTTGTAAAAAAATGTGCAATAATAAATTTATTTGTTACAATTAGAAATACGTTCATACATTTACACGTCAAGGGCTCTGTATCCGAACTCTTGGAATACGAGAACTCGCATTTGACAAACATTTCCATGTGCAACCTTTAGTATCTGTTAGTAGTTTTAAATTAGTTTATTTTTAGCACTAGTTCTGTGAAGTGGGGATTTATGACTGATCTATTTTTATGATAGACAATAAATGCATTTAGAAAATAATTTGTTTAGAGGCTTGACATTTTGTGAGTGAAAATGATCACTTAATGAAATGACGTAAATTTTTTTCGTTTAATGTCTATATATTATGAATGGAAATTAAAATAGCAAAAGACAAAACCAGGTGGAGCCACTGTATGTGCATATGAAATAATGCAAATATGAAATAAAATATATAAGATGCTATTTTCGAGTTTTTAATTTTATGTAATAGTGGGTATTTGACAAATTTTCAAAATATGTTTTAAATAAAAGGTATGCACAAAATAAAAGACACGTGTTTTTTTTCTTTTTTCAAAATAATGCCGCAAAACGCTAAAAATTGCACTTTAAAATGCAAGTAGAAGCCCCGCCCCTAAAACGCTGCTCAAAAACCCATCTGACTGTGTGACGTCAATCTTGCATTAACAACATTGCAATCGCGAGTGAGTTTCCAGCGCGAAATGTGTTTTTCTTTTGATTTCGTTCCAAGAAATGTCTCACCGGTATTATGCAGTACCCCATTGTACAAGTACTTCAATTAAAACTCCAGAAAAGTTGTTTACACATGTGCCCAGGAAAGCAGACATACAAAAAAAGTGGTTAAATCTTGCAAGAACTTAGTTTTCACCACAGGCTACGATTCACTTCTGTGAAGATCATTTTGATGCAAGTAATACTTTATTTAATTCTTTTAAATGTTTTAACTACACAATATTAAGTTTAAGTACTGATGCACTATTGAAATATTGATTTTTTTTTTGGGGGGGGGGGTAATTTTGAAACCAAAATATTTGTTTTGATTACATGAATTGTTTTGACAAAAACATTTTTTGTTTGTCATATTAACCTTTAATTACTGTATGCGGTCTGACAGTCATTTTTTGTAGAATGCTTCCAACCCCCTGAAATATTTAATCTTTGACTTTAAATTAATTTTTCCAATTCTTTGTTACTGAAATTTTAAATTGATCTTCACCAAATTTTTTGGAGCAGTATGAACCACGTGTTGCCCTTGAGCCAAAAAAGATCAAACCACCCAATCACAGCAGTTAACCCTTTATTTACTGAATTTTTGAAAATTTGTTCTAACTCTTTTAAATACTTAATGTTTCCAAAAAGAAGCAATCTTGTGCTGTCATTCAATAGGTGAAGAACAAACTTCATAGAAGTGGACTTCAAAGTCCCTATGGGTTTCAAAGCATTTAAATCAGTACAGTACCATGAGAAATGCAGTACAATGACTGGACTTATAAGTACCGTCAGTAGATAAAGGGTTAAAGGATTTTGTTTATGATAATCTTGTGTTTCTATTCACCTCAATGCATTATTACTTGTCTTTTTCACCTTTTTGTCTTTTTTAAATAATATCAGCTATAAATTATAACGAGTGTTCCGTTTCATCCCTTTCTGCGAGGTGAATCGGAACAACATGAAAAAAATCAAAATAAATACAAGTCACGTTTTTTCCAACATTTTTGGGCTTGATCATTATAGAAGAAGGTAAGACCCACGTTCCTAAGTCAAAAATATGTTCGTTAACGATATTATTACACTCGATTTTTACTTTGAAAGTTAAAAATTGTTCCTTTTCACTCCGTTTTAACAGTACTCAGCGGATTATATTAATTGCTATTTTATTTTTATCCTAATGTTTTTATGATTATTATAACTGTAAAAGTGTTGTCGTTGCTTTTCTAATTATAAGAACTGTGATAATTGTTGATACTTACACAAATGTTTTGACATTTCTAAACTCTGCAGAATAAAATTCTGAGCCTGACTTGAAAAAGAACCCCACCATCAAAGCATCTATTTTGGGTAAATTCGAAATGTGTGCCTTTACAAAACCGTATTCCGATGTTCCAATAGCACTTCTTTAAATAAATATTTCCTAAAAGTTACGCCGAACAAACGGTGTAGTGGTTAGCGTGCTAGCTTCTAGACCGCGAGGTTGCGGGTTCGAGTCCCTTGTTAGGCATGGGTGTTTGTAAATGTATGTTGGCTTGTCTAATGACGAAAGTTTTGGCGCAATACAGCCCTCGTGTTGCTGACGGCGCCAGATAATCTGAAAACAACCAACCTAAAAGTTACCTTCAATAGTCATAATTTATCATATTGTAGGAAAAGAGATGAACCAAGCTTTAAAATAAACGTATGAAGCTGTTTGCTTACAAATGTGGTCAACATTGATGTCACACTCTGCAGAGGAGTTTATCCGAGCGTTTCTAATCACGTGACGAGGCGCTCAGAAAATCAATTTTTAAAATTTGATTTATAAAAATTTGAGCAATTATTTCGAGTTAAAACTGCTTGTTATTATTATTTCGTTAAATACTATATGCCGCATTTGGCTATTATTTGTTGATGGTGTCCCTATTTCATTTATACAAAGTGTCTCTAAATGAACTGGGCAAGAAGGTTGTAACATAGCGAGAATTGGGCATGATCATTACTAGGACTTTTTCTTAAATCTGTAAAAATCAATGCAAACTGGCACAAATAATAGAATAAAACAAAGGCAAAAGTATTAAATTAAATAAGAGTTTTATTCTTTTGACGTTTTCCATCTTCACATCATGGCCAAAGACAACAAAGACGGCCGCGATTCACACACTTAAGAAATGCTGGTTTGTACTCGAGGATGAAACTCGGCTGGTTCACTGCTGCACTTTGCTGGCTGCTGGCCTTTCTTCAAATGCGCCAACCCACACTTGGCTGACACCTGCAAATTGGGAAAACAATGAGATCACTATTTTAATTGTAATGAAGTATTGTATGGAGAAACGCCCATCAACGACCGTTCAGGTTTAGTGAGCTCACATTAGAAATTATGGTAATGTGCACATTAGCATTAATAGTAATGTTTACATTAGCATTAATTGTAATGTTCACATTAGCGTTAATGGCAATGTTCACATTAGCATTAATGGTAATGTTCATATTAGCAATAATGGCATTGTGCACATTAGCAATAATTCTTTTAAATACAATAGGAATTTAAAAATTTTAAATTGTGCTTCACTGTCCTTCTATATTAAATGCTTTACAGCAATCATTATACATTTCAAAACGTAGAATAAGGAAGGTATAGTGAGCTACAAACAACCATATCAATGCTTAATTAAACTAATGACACTTTTTAAGTAGACACTTTTCTTTGTTAAATGATTTACTTATTATGTTGAATTCCTTTGTATTCAATCTATAGGGCTATTATCACTTAGAATTATTTCCCGGCATTAATTGTAACAGAAATGCTAACATAGTAACTAACTGAGGAAAAAGAATAACTGTAATCGTATTAGAGAGAGTCCTTTTTCATCTCATTGGCGCCGACCAAACGGTATAATGGTTAGCGTGCTAGCTTCTAGACCGCGAGGTTGCGGGTTAGAGTCCCGTGTTAGGCATGGGTGTTTGTAAATGTATGTTGGCTTGTATAATAACGAATGTTCGGCGCATTATAGCCCTCGTGTTGCTGACGGCGCCAGATAATCTGAAAACAACCAACCATCTCATTGGCGGATGTCCACCACCACCACAACTACTGCGAAGGTATAGTGAGATTCTAGACTGTAATGACCAATGCTTTAAAATCCATTTTCCCCTCCGAAATGTTAATGGTTGGTACTTCGATATTTCCCAATGCTATTCACATTCATCGTGTTAGATAATTTTTAGAAAGGACAATGAGGGAAACTGAACATTCAAACTGTAGGACATTAACTCTTAAAATTTACTGCTAAGCATTAACTGTAGAGTAGACATAAAAGTTAAGAGGACATCATTGTAAGGATAATTACCTATAATCACTATGTTACAATCTTCTAGCCCAGTACATTTAGGAACCACTTTCTATACAACCTTGACATTTGGAGAGTAGGTACCAAAAAGATTACTTAATGCATTCCTTAATACATAAGATATGCGTTGACGTAAGGATTACAAATATAAAACAAAATATATTAGACGCTATTTTCGAGTTTTTAATTTATCTAATTTCATTAAGTGATAGTTTCTGTACCTACACACCACATTTCAAGGTTTTCTACAAAATAGTTTCTAAATGCACAGGGCAATACGATTGCAACTTAGCGAGTATAGGGAATCATCCTTACTAGGACTTTCTCTTAACAGAATAACCAATTGAGAAAAGGAATAACTGTAACCGCATTTAAGAGGCATGTAATAGCTGCTCTGCAAGCACCTTATGAACGATCTTAGGACCTGTCTTAGGACCTAACTGACCATGACTGTCTGGACCAGGACTTACTGACCAGTCCCTATAAATGAAGCATCTAAACGTCACTCACCCGAAATGATTAGATTGAGATGCTTGTGTTCCGCACCGGAAGTTGTATCACATTCATGACGATTTGGCAGTTAGGGAGGTCTTGGGACCTACGGGCAGGTTCTCGGCCTTGAAGTAGTTCTTGACAATTCCCTCCAGGGTGGCGACTTCTTGAGCGTCCAAATTGAGGATGGCTTCGTTGGACCTGGCTTGTTGTTCGGCGCTGGCTTCGTACGCCAGCTTGTTGGGAATGACCAGACCATTGCCAGATCGAGCGTGGTGTTCGTCAGCGTAACCGTGACCTGGAAAAAGGGTTAATGATGTGAATTTCGAGTATGTTGCCCAAGTACTACATGTCTATATTTCATTGCCCTACATGTCTGTTTTAGTACTGCGTGTCTATATATTAAGTTGTCCAAGTACGTTTAAAGCATTTTATTGTAAAGTTGGGGGGATATGTCTACTACATGTGAAAATATCTTCTGTCAAATTTGGTCGCAGCGGTTGCTACAGAAACAATGCCCTTTTATTTAGAATAGGGGCGATGATTGCACGTTAAATGGCGTCCAAAATTTATAGATGTCTTTCTCTGGGATCCCAAATAGAAAATACAGCCATTCCATTTTCTTCGGCAACAAAGAACGCTATAGTTCAGGCCAAGGTTACTTGGTATTTAAAACCCGCATGTACGCATACTATCTGGACGCTTAGATTGATTGCAAAGAATTCGAACTCAATCAGAATCTTTGCATCTCTGATTGAGATTTAAAGCCTCCAAGGCTAAGTGTTGCAAGCTTGTTTTCATCGGAGTACTTAGTATTAAGTAAAGTTGGTCTGAATTATAAATAACGTCGGACAAACAAGCAAAAAGCAACGTAGTGTGAGCTAGTATTGTTTCCTCGGCAGCAGATATAGATAGTAGAATAAGCAAAAATAAAGTACTCTCAACTTAAGGGTGTGTATTCAATTCCGGGTCAACTCATAGTAATGTAAACATGAATGTATTCGTATATGCTGCAGTGGGTTTGAATTTCTGATTAAATTCGCGGTGGCCTTCGAAGGGGACTAAAGTGATCGTGGATTATAGGTGCGCAAAAAAAATCGAAGCTTCAATGTCCTCATATTGCGTTCGGATGTAAATGGTATTGAACTAGACCAAGCTGGTTCCACCAATTTTTGATGTAAGGGATTGTTTTAAGGTTTAATTACATGTTAAAACGTTTTAATGCCCTTAATATTTATAGACTCCGAAACTTTTTATTTAATATTATTCCAGTGTGAGAAATTGGTGATCTATTGAATTTTACTTGTCGGGATAATTATAGAGGAAAATTGTGCCGTATATTTAAACGGCTGAAATTATTTTCAATTTTAAATTAAAATATAAAAAGAGGAGAAATAACTTTTGGGTTAGCGTGAAAAGCATTATACTAACATACATTAACTTGTGGTGCACTCAGATTTAATGTATTAATAGGTTGTATAATTAGTTATTTATTGGAGCCAAAGCGAATTTAGTGATATTTTCGAGAATTTTCGAAAAAAGCGGAGAAATTTTCTGTCAATAAATTTCTTCATGATGCAATAACGTTCACTTTTTTCTTATATGATAGATATGAAAATGAAAAACAAAACATAGCACAGTAATGCTCTATTTTTATAAAAATTCACTTCCATTTTATTGAAACTTACCATGACCACCACCATGTCCATGTCCATGACCATGTCCGTGACCTGCAAATAATCATTTTAGTTATAAATAACTGTCACTGTTCTAAAACTGATAGGTATTTAAGTATATGCAACCTTGTGGTATACAAACTTAAAAATATACAATGAATTTCAATTCAATTCCATCGTAATAACAATTGAAAAATTTATAAAAAAGGAAAGAAATGAAAATTACGATAGTGTGAATAAAAAATAACGATAACAGGTAGTGCCACTAATGAATAACTATATTATGAATGAAAATAACGATATAAAGGAAAATACGATAACAGGTAGCGCCACTAATGAAACGTTAATTAATAGATTATATGTTAAATATTAATGATGGAAACTGAACTTCCTTCAAATTTCATTAATCCTGTTATTGTTAAATCCATTAAAGACTTCGTTACATGCTGTATTCTCAAATACATAGCATTATCAGCAAAAAGAAGACATATGATTGTTATAAAGACATCAATTTATTAATTTCTCAAACTTCTTTTATACTCATAGAGAAAAAAATTATTTAAATTAACTTACCGTGTCCATGACCATGTCCATGTCCGTGACCATGACCATGTCCGTGTCCGTGCCCATGTCCATGCCCGTGTCCGTGCCCATGACCTTTGGAATTTAAAATACTTATATTAGGGATTTAAATATGTATGTTTATTTCTTTTTAATAATAAATTACATACACGTAATTCATGTTACACTGGTATACTCATATCGAAATTACGAAATTTTACAAATTAGTCAAAGCATCGTATTTTTCTGAAACGTCCAGGTATTCAAATATCATATGATTAATTCATTTATATCTCAAAAGTCATAAATATATTATTTTCCAATTCAAATACATAATCTTAAATGTCTCTTTTGTTAATTTAATAATAAGCGGTACTTTTCCGTTAAAGGGGGCCATTGATACCTACAAGTAGGGTACGGATTCTGCGCGAAGAATTATTTGGATCAAAACGCGTCAAATTATTGCAATCATAGGCAGTTCACTTGTTATTAAAAAATGGTGGATGCTGCCATTTTTTGACGAAAATCACCTTGGCGCAGAATCCGTACTTGGAAGTTTTACCCACATTTTACATATTGCCAACGGCCCCTTTTAATGGAAAAGTACCTAATCAATAAACTGTCGCATTTGTGTTTTTCTTATCAAAATCTTACTGTACCTGATATTGTTGATATGTCTTAAGAAATTAATATTTAAAAATAATTTTGTTAGGTATTATGTTTGGCAAAGTAACTGAATATCAACTTAAGATAAACCATCATACATCTTTAAAATTGACAATAACTTACCATGTCCATGTCCGTGACCGTGACCATGTCCATGTCCGTGACCGTGACCATGTCCGTGTCCATGACCGTGACCATGTCCGTGTCCGTGACCGTGACCATGTCCGTGTCCGTGACCGTGACCATGTCCATGTCCATGTCCATGTCCATGTCCATGTCCTGGAAATAATTTAAATTTTAATAATAATGATTTAAATTATACTTTCAACTATCATAAAAACTTTGAAGGATTTTACTTTTCGTTTTTATCTAACTAATGTTTGATTCAAAATAACCTAATAAAATAAAATTAAATCTTTGGAATGATAACAGGATATTAATCTAGGAATATATTTCTAAGAAAAACATTTGGAATGGTGAGTGTTCGTGAGCAGGGGTGGAGCTCATTATTTTAGTCTATATTCACTTTTGAATATTTTGCATCTATCCTGGAAGTTTTATTGAAATTCCATTTTAAAGTAGCTAATAAAGTCACCAACTAATAAATTAATCCAAAGTTTTACTGAAGTTGTTATTCAGGAGTATGAACTGATAATTTTTGGAAACGTTTCCATTAGTTTATTATACACTTTGTAAAAATTTTTACTAAAAAGTACAGTAAATTGTTCATAGAATGTTCAATTATTTACCATGTCCGTGTCCGTGACCGTGACCATGTCCATGACCATGACCGTGACCATGTCCATGTCCATGACCATGACCGTGTCCGTGTCCGTGACCTAAACATTAAAAAAAAATATTTTACTTGAAAATAATGAATTATAATTAGATGAAATAGAAGTGATTCCCAAGTTTAGTAGAAAACAAATACATTTGGAAAAGTATGGTTACTTTATGATTTATTTTATGTTGATACTAACCATGATATTAAGTATAAATATGTAGAATATAGTAATACTTTATGTTCTTATACCAAAACGTTTTGTTGTGCAAAATTTAAATTTTAGTGTGTTTTTTTTCTCTACCAAACATATTTAGTTTTAACTTACATGGTAAGTTAAAACTAAGTACAGTAAACTTTTTAAAGGATGCTAAATTATTTACCGTGTCCGTGACCATGACCATGTCCATGTCCGTGGCCATGTCCATGTCCATGTCCGTGACCATGACCATGTCCATGTCCTGTAAAGCAACGAAGTGACATTAATTTATGCATTCAAAGTTTTTATTTTTTATATGGTAAATCTAAGAATTTAAAATTTAAAAAAAAAATCCTAACTTATATTTATGGTTCAAAATAGCAATTTTAAATTATTCAAATATCAAGTAAAAGATTTCATTTGAAAAAACAACAACAACATACAAGTTGAAGTTAATGGTTTATTATTAAAATGTTGCATATGATTAAATAAGTTTACCATGTCCGTGGCCGTGCCCGTGTCCATGACCTAAAAAATATCTCAATTTATTTTCTAATAAATAATTATGAAAACGAGAAATGAGAATTTGTGTGTGGTTAAATTTGCAATGCCAATTTAAAAGGATAACAAGGATTTTACAGTCAAAATTAAAAAGAAAAGCTAATGAAATAATTAGTAATAAATAAAATAAAAATTCTCTAAGCAATTTTATCGTTGTATAGAAGTGGAACATACAATAAATCTTATTAACGTTAAAATTTTCATAGGTTAACTATTAATATTATTACTATTATTATTATTAATGTCATCGTTCCATTAGTTAAAAAATTACTATTCAGATACTTACCATGACCATGACCAACACCATGTCCGTGCCCATGTCCGTGTCCGTGACCATGACCATGCCCATGACCATGACCTATTAAAGTTAATAAACTGATATTAGAAATATAAATTTATTATTTTATTTCTGGTTAATAATAATATATCAAAAACTGACAATTTAAAATGAAATTAATATTCCATTAAATTGCATTTTTTTTTAATTTGTCAAAACAGTTTATTTTTCTATAATGATCAGTTACTAAAATATCGCATTTAGGATTAATTTACAAAGATTACATTTAAGATCAGAAAACAAGAAAAGGATTTTACAATAGTATTAGTGTTTAGCAGAATAATTCTTACCATGTCCGTGCCCATGTCCATGACCGTGTCCGTGACCTAAGATTTATAATAAATTTAGAGCCAAACTTTATATAAAATGAAACATGTTAGGCAATGTACAAAATTAACATGAATGGAAGTTGAGAGTAGATAAATTTTTCAAATTATATACATACCATGTCCATGTCCATGTCCGTGACCTAAAAGTTAAATTATATTTATTACAAAGCTTTACATAAATTTAGAAGAAAAAAAAAATAGGCAATGCACAAGAGTAGTACATAAAGTAACTAATAAAATGGTAGTTGATAACAGATAAATTTTTCATATTAGCTACATACCATGTCCATGTCCGTGCCCATGTCCATGTCCGTGACCTAAAAATAAATTATTAATAATAAATATTATGTTGGACAAATTATAAACTTTAGGAAATGCCAAACATTTAACAATAATTGAAATCAGTAACAGATATATTTGCAATTTGGATACATACCATGTCCATGACCATGTCCGTGTCCATGTCCATGACCTAAAATTTATATTACATAAGAAATAAATTTTTGCAACCAATAAAAATTTTAGTAAACATCAAAAATTAACATAATGGAAATTGATAACATTTATATGTATTTAAAATTTAGATACGTACCATGTCCGTGACCATGACCGTGTCCATGCCCATGTCCGTGCCCATGTCCATGTCCGTGCCCATGTCCATGTCCGTGCCCATGTCCATGTCCGTGCCCATGTCCATGTCCGTGCCCATGTCCATGTCCGTGCCCATGTCCATGTCCGTGCCCATGTCCATGTCCGTGACCATGTCCATGTCCTGCAGTAAGGTATTAATATATATGTATGTTTTAATACTATTTAGCAAACAATATTGGAAAATTTTAAAGTGCATTTATAAAATTTTACAGATAAATATGAACTTACCATGACCATGTCCGTGACCATGACCATGTCCATCTCCATGACCTAAAAGAAAAGAAAGTTTTAAGTTTTGTAACAATGTATTTATTAATTTATATGAGTTAATTGAGTCCCCCCCCCCCCATTAACCACTGCATTCTAATGAAATATCAATCAATTATCTCTCTGTTATAAACCACATTTAAGCATATTTGTAACAAAATGATTGGACAAATATTTGATAAAAAATAGTTACATAAAATTTTTAAAATAACTTTTCATTAAACCGATTGTCTTTATCACTTGTTAAATAAATCCTGTAGGAGTTTATAATAGTTTAAAATGTGTACTTTTACGTACCAACTTAAAATCTCTTGAAAGCTAATGATTAGTTATCTTATAGCACATTATCTTTCTTATGCCAAGCATGAGTAATTAGGACTGAAAACCGTCACTTAAAAACTAAAACTATGTTTTAAATTACCCTAAAATTTACGTTCATTTAGGTATAAAAGATCAAAATCCTTTTCTAACTTTCTAATATTTTTGTGATATTCAAGTAACTGTATTTAAGTAACTGTGATAATTGAGTAACTGTGATACTTGAGTAACTGTGACACTTGAGTAACTGTGATACTTGAGTAACTGATGATTACAGAAAAATAAATTTTGGCAAACAAGCCATACATTTGCCTCGTTATATCTATCACACTTCACTACTTTCACATCTCAAGTCGCACCTCCACATGCTCCCCTCTACTGCAGAAATAATTTGAAACCAGGGTTGTCGCTAAGAGTGCTTTCATCCGGGTACTTAGAGCCAATTAGCTTGACTCAAACTATAGAATAGCTTGGCTCCAGAGTGTCTCTAAGTGTTAGCTACCCTGACGTACCCCTCTTACATCAGGCAAGATCCACATACAATAGGGAAATCTGTATTTTTAAAACACGCCATTCTTCAATAGCTCAATATAATTAATCATCAACAACGTACCATGTCCAAGACCATGTCCTCCTCCTCCACCACCTCCACCACCTCCGTGTCCGTATCCGTGTCCTACACTCTTCTCGCTGACGCCATGACCTTCACCGAGATCAAGGGCGGAGATGTCTGAGAGACCAGCCACGGATCCGTGCTCGTCACTGGTGTATCCGTACCCGATCCCTGAGTCCTTGCCGACACCAATGCTCAACTCGTGGCCTCCTGGAAGACCAAAGCTCTTCTCGTAGGAGCCATCGGCACCATAAGATGTCTTGCCATCTGATTGGAATAGAAAAGTCGTGGTATCAAAAGAAAATGGAACGTGTACATATGATTCTTTAATCTGGAATTATTGTCATTGTTTTGTAGGTAATTTCTGGGTAGATACGACATTTTTGGTTGCATTGAAGACTTTCTGGTGCAAAAACTATACGTACTGCCGCGCTAAACACAAAAGTCCTGCGAGAAATGGCTACTAAAAGTTTAAGAATTTTATGTAGATGATGCCTTACTGATTTAAAAGTTACTTACTAATTTAAAAAGTTCATAAGTTAGACACTTAGTAGGTCAATCAATTAATAAAATTTAGTACATGGTTTTGCTGATTGATTGCACTTTCTGGCACAAAAGCTATATGTGAACTGTACTTGATGCCTTACTGATTTAAAAGTTACTTACTAATTTAAAAAGTTCATAAGTTAGACACTTAATAAGTCAATCAATTAATAAGATTCAGTACATGATTTTGTTGATTGCATTAGAAACTTTCTGACACAAAAGCTATAGGTGAACTATACTTTGATACTAAGCACACAAATTGTGTCCAACAGAACTCAATGAGATATGTCGGCTTAAAGTTTAAGAACTTCATGTAGTTGATGCCTCATTGATTAAATTATTAAAAACTTATTTAATAAGCTTATAACTTATTTAATAAGTTAGTCAATTAATTAGTCAGTTAATTAATAAGATATAGTCCACGGTTTTGGTTAGTTACATTTGGAGACTTTCTGACTCCAAAGCTTTGGTGAACTAAACTGCCGTAGTATGAACAAAAGTCGTGTCCAGCTGAGTTCAAATTGAGAAATGGCGGTTTAAAGTTTAAGAATTTCATGTAGTTGATACCCCACTGACTAACTTATTAACTTATTTAAAAAAGTTAATAAGTTAGTTAATTAATAAGTTTATAAATGATATTCTCATGAAAATACGATTGTTAGAACTTTACCATTATGTAAAACAAATTATCAATTATCATTGTGTATAGAATTATAATGCGAAATCTTTGGAAATAGTTAAGGATCTAGAATAATGGGGTTGTCAACATTAGATCTGGAATCAGTTTGTCTAGTATGGTATCATAGGAAGCCATTGCTGTATCTATGATCATTTGATGACATCAAGTATCATTGTGTTCATTGAATTTAGAAACTCCAAGGATTGATTATTACTGAACCATTGGTAATTAGTAATCGCTGAAACTATGACGAATAAAATGAAGTGCGAAAGCTTTTATATTAGCACCTTACACAATCGAAGATAAGACTTGTAAAATAGACATGTAATGTAGTTTTTTTTAAATATTGTTACTGTGAAAGAATTAAAAAAAAAAAAAATGTTTGAAGAGCGTTTTGGTAATATTCACTGACATTTTTTTTTTTTTTATTTCTTTAATTTTAAAATCATTATGTTTATTTAAAAAGGATACTTTTTGTTTTATACTTCAAAAATTGTGTTATCATATACTTTCGTAATCAAAACTGTATTTAAAAACATTAAAACCACGTTGATACATTTTTACAATATCTAGATAATTTTTTTTTTTTTAATATCACGATACTTTTTTAAAATAGCTGTACCATATATTCATGCTCTACACTTGAAATTATGCAAGAGGAACATAATCAGTATTTATCCCCCCCCCCCCCTCACCTCTAGGTGGTAGTTGTGTCATGGTTTCATTTCATGTAAGGTGGTAGTGTAAAAATATCGAAAAATCTCATATAAATATTAATTAATAAAAATCTTAATAATTTGAATGTAAAACTGAAATTAGATATGCAAGCGCTAAATTATTCTTCAACTGTACATAGAGTATTCTCATTAAATGAATTAAACCTCGAAAAAGTTAATTTGAGATAAAAAAATAATAATGATATTCAATAAAAACCCAGATATACTGCGCATAATTGATGGAAGGCTCCACTAAAAAAATAGTGAATGCTTTTATCAATATATAGCTTTGTATTTGTAAAATTAAGTGGCCTGTGAGAATTGATCCCTAAAACTACAGCGCCCTCTATTGACAAAAACTATTTTACTTTGGATAAAAAAAAAAACTCTTAAATTTCTATGCATTTAGGTAAAATTCTTTTGTTGAAGTTAGCTAGCAATTGATTACTTTGATTCGTTTTATTGCTTATGAACCACACTGGACATAAAAATAAAATAAAAACTAGTTTTTAAAAAACATTACCGAGCCCCAGACTGAGTAGGTCTAGGTTTCTTCCTTCCACCTTTTTGACGTCTCCAAGGGAAGGGAACTTTCCACTCAGTCCCTTGGTGTACTCTCCCAGGGCACACGCCACTAGGACGGAAAGATGAAGTACCTGAAAGATACGACACTTGAATGGATACACTCATTGAAATACACTCATTGAAATACACTCACTGAATACACTCATCACTATAACCTTCATCGCTGACTCACTCACTGTTAAATTCTGTAGCGCTGTAAGATGGCGCCATATAATTGAGATTAATTAGATGCGCGTGCATCTTTTCATTTATTTCTGATCACGTGGTGTGGAAATTAGATTGCTGTGAAAAATTAATTTGATGCGCGTGCAACTTTTCATTTGCTTCTATACCTTCACTTTTGATATGGTTATTATATCGTTAAGCTTGGCGTCCACTATCTCTGAGCAGAGCAGAGCGGAGTGGACTAGAGCCAATTACAAGACTGCCAACGTCTACTGTAGCACGAGCCTCGTGCTACAATGGACGTCGACAGCCTTGTAATTGGCTCTAGTCCACTCCACTCCACTCTGCTCTACTCTGCTCAGCAATAGTGGACGCCAAGCTTTAGAATTATCTTCTCAGAGGAATGTTTCAATTTCAATAGATTTTTTTCTTCGCGGATATAATGAAAGTGGCAACAGTGGAGGATGGAATTGTCTTGAAAGAAAATAATAAAAAAAAAAGTTTTGTAAGATTCTGAGGAATTGTAAATAGCAAAAATATTTCTGTACCGTTTCATATATATATCAGAAATAACTCTCATTTACACAATATTAAAATAAAGATTAAATTTTTAGTAAATATATCGCGTACATTATATTCTCTCTTCAACTCCAGCGTAAATAATGCTTAACTCAATAAATGATTCAGAAGAAATGTAACTCAAATGTAAGTAACACAAAATTCATTCAGTGTTCAGTCAATGTAACATAAAACTCAGAAGTAAAACAAAATTTAAAGCAATCGGATATTTTTGGCAAATTTTTTTTGAACTTTTTCCCCCTTATATAATTCAAATTTAGACGTTTGCGTGATTTTAAACGAAATCAAATATTAAGTTCTTTATAAAGAAAACTTTCCCAATTCCATAACACGCCCGATGTAAAACTAATCATAATTCATAAATCCCTTTTTAAAACCTTCACAATAAGGAAAATGTATATTAAGTTAATTATAATCGCTGCTGTTTAGAGCATTATCTCTAAAAAAACCCATTTCCCTTCGAAATAGGAAATAACAAAAACAAATCTCGCAAATAACCGTAAGTTCAATGGAGCGAAGCAGGAAAGAGACAACTAAACTCAACTCGCTTTAATTCAACAGTCCGTGACTTTGTCAGCACTACTCCAGTTTCCGCTTCTTCGAGATTAAGGGGGAAAGAAATGGCACGCTCTAGATCCTTAAACCCGTTCACTTTCAGTTGAAAATAAAGTGATACCTTTCATTATTTCAACCGTTACTTTACCTGATCTGAGTTCCGATATAATCATCAGAAGGATAATTTTCTGATCTTGAAAGGGAACGGTAAGTTTTTAAGATTCAGATTAGAATCGCGTTCTGAAATAGAATCTTGAATTCGACGAGTTTCACTAAGCATATGTAACTGAAGAATGCATTTTGGTTGAACATTTTCATTAGTCTTTATCATAAAATTACAAACTGAAGAACGCATTTTGGTTGAAAATTTTCATTAGTCTTTATCGTAAAATTAGTAACTGAAGAACGCATTTTGGTTGAAAATTTTCATTAGTCTTTATGATAAAATTAGTAACTGAAGAACGCATTTTGGTTGAATATTTTCATTAGTCTTTATCATAAAATTAGTAACTGAAGAACGCATTTTGGTTGAAAATTTTCATTGGTCATTATCATAAAATTAGTAACTGAAGAACGCATTTTGGTTGAAAAGTTTCATTGGTCATTATTATACCGTGAGTGAATCATATCCTAGGTAGCACAGTGATATTGGCCAATATCAGAAACAGGAGTTATGTGACAAATTGACCAGTCCATGCCAAATCTCGAACATCGTTCCAAAATACATGATTTTTTAATTTTTTTTTTAATAAACATATCTAAACCATCACAAAATATATTTGATACCCCTCCGTCCTTTCTTATAACACTCTACGTATTTAACTTTTAAAACTCTGCATGATCATTCCAAAACTTCCAGTATATGTTACCCTATCTTGGGGCGAGATTGGCCAAGATCCGTAGCAACGGCCAGTCTGCAACAGTTCACATCGAAAATGGCCAGCGGATTTAGGCTCCTGGGGGGTGTTACTGAAGAACGCGCTTTTGTTGAAATTTTTCTTGGGTCTTTATTTTAAAATAATATAATACTAGTTCGCCCCATGGCCCTGTCAGCTCATTTAAGAGTACTTAGAAGCTGTCTAGAGTTAAATAGAGGTATAACATTTTTTAGGTTTCTACTACGTGCTTAAATCATTATTTTCTCTTTTCTAACGGGCTGCCATCTACTCTACTGTCACAAACTCCTGAACTTTTGGTGATGAAATTTTTTTGCCATCGGTTTTCAAATTAATAACACAATGTGCAATTGTTAATAAACTATTCGTTAGAAACGACAGTCCTTTAATTTGGTATATCACTTATCAATTTCTGTTTTTTTTAAAGGTAGGAAAGGAAAAAACTTTCTAGGAATGTTATATAAGATACCCTTAATGTATAATATTTTACCAATTTCTCTAACATTTTAAAATCACAGAATACAGCGCTTCAAAAGGAGTGACGTTATCCTGACAGGTTTCTTATTCAATAAAAATTTCAATTTAATTTCAGAGTCGTAATTGGATTGGTCACAAATGTAGGTAGACGAAAAAACCCCACTTTAAATAACGTCATGCATAAAAAGTATACAAAAGTAACTTTTAGAAAACAAATCAAAAGAGCAAAAAAAGAAGCGGAAATACTTCATTGGATAGAAAACTACTAGTAAAATGCTTATTATCTTTATTATCAAGTTAGGCATAAGATTATTTTTAAATTAATAGCTATTTTAATATTTATCGTATTATTGCTTTTTAACAAATCAATAATGTATTTCTTAATTTACATAATATACTTTAAACAATAAAAAATTATAATAATTATATTAATAATAAAAAATTAAAATCGAAATGCATTTTAACTATACTTTTAGGTTTTACGTAATACAACGTAATTTAGAAAGCTATAAATAATTCATTTGGTTACTAAAAATTGCATCAATAACTTTTTTTTTTATCTTTAAATAAATTTTCAAGAAGACAATTTGTGAAATTAGTTCTTTTAACATTGTATCCAAGTTATTTAATAAACTTGAATGAGGCACGCACACATTTATTATTTAAAATTTATGCCAGTTTGTAGATTACCTTAACAAGTAACAAATTTAAAAGAGCAATTTTTATTAAATTTTACAAGGATTTACTTAGTATTGTTTGGTTTCATTATTATAACTATTAAAATGTATTATTAATTGAAAATTTTATATAGATAAGAATTATTTTTGATGAAATTACAGGATATTGTTTAAATTTTAGAAACGTGAACTATTCAACTAAGAATTCATTAAATAGTTTTTTGTATCAAAAATATGTGATTTATCTATTTAAATATATGAGATTTATTTATCTAAAATAATGAGATTTATCTATGTAAAATTATGAGATTTGTCTATCGGAAATTATGAGATTTATCTATCTGAAATTATAAGATTTTTCTATCTAAAATTATGAGATTTATCTATGTAAAGTTATGAGATTTTTCTATGTAAAGTTATGCTATTTTTCTATGTAAAATTATGAGATTTATCTATGTATTGAGTATTCTCTTCTCATTAAAAGAAGTTTGGAGCTACAAATTTGATGTTTTTGATATAAATTCTGCTTCAAAATATTCTAATTTGACAAGTTTATAGAAAAGACGTCTAATAAGACTCTTAATCAAAATTACAGGAAAGAGTATGAAGTTAAGAACTGTGAATCATATTGGAGTTCTAATGTCTTAAGCGATATTTTAATGGATAAATTTGAAAGTTTTCATACAAATACTATATTAAAAATATTTTTAATTGGCAAGTTTATGGTATTTATAAAAAGATACGAGTTCTCTTCTGAATTAAGGATTATTTTACGTTGTTAATAATTGAGTTACAATATTAGTAGTTATTAAGTATGTTATTAATAATTGTAAATCGTGATGGGTGTTTTTCTGTATTTGTTGCAAAAATTACTTGCACGTGTTTCTCTAAATCAAACAATGAATTTTTACTTTTTTCGGATTAAAATCCATTTTTCTAATTGCGCTATACTCTATATTACAATACACGCTATGTTATAAACTTCTAGCCAAGTGCATTTAGAAACTACTTTGTATAACCATCTTGATATTTGATAAATATCTACGAAAATTATCATTTATTAAAATGATATAAATTAAAAACTCGAAAATAATTTCTAATATATTTTATATTATATTTGAAATCCTTGCATAATTCATATGCAGTGACTCTACCTGTTATTTTCTTTTGCTATTTTAATTTTCATTTATAATAGATAGACATTACATGATTTTTTTATTTTTATTTATTTATTTTTTTTTTATTTTTTTTATTTCATTAAGTGATCTTTTTTGCACTTACTCACCAAATGTCAAGGTGGTTATACAAAGTAGTTTCTAAATGCACTGGGATGGAAGACTGTAACATAGCGAGCATGGGAAATAATCTTTACTAAGACAGGATTCTATTCCTACGGGATTCAACTGCCAGTAACTTAAGTCAAATTAATGTATCATATTTACTTATTTTATTAATTTTTACATCATATGAATTTAATTGATAACTATTGAACAAATAAAACACTTTTTTAGAGTGGCATATATTTTTAAATCAAATATTGATACTGATGTGGAAATTTCAAGAATATTTCAATTAAGAGCTTGGAAAATAAATACAACTTAAATATTGATAAGAATGGTTTTAGATCATTTCATTCAGAACAATGACTGAGAGAAGTTACACAATTCAAAATTGTCATCTCACAAGAATTGAAAATAAATAATTTCTATAAACCACATTAAAAAAAAAAAACATTATAACATTTATATCAAGTATTGATTATTTAAGTGGAAATCTTAAACGATTCATAAATGATAAAACATATTAGCAATTTAATGTTAGTACTTTTCTGATTATTTGTATTTATTACATTGAATATTTTTTAAAGTAAGGATTTCTAAAATCTGAGATGGTCTTTTTGAGAAAAAAACGTTAAAAGATTAAGTTATTAAGTTTGGAGGAATAAATATGATAGTTTTTATTTTTTATGACAGTCGTTTAGAAAAATATGAAATACAACTTTTCTTAGTAGATAAGTTTAATAATCTTGTAACTCCCATTAAAATATATATACGTAGCCTTTCTTTCAATTATTTTAAATTTTAAATAAGCTTTATATTAACATATTAACAGGTGCCTTTTGCTCTTTATTCGAGGAATCGATATGAAGAAAAAGTTGCATTGATTTTATATGTCTAATTAGGGAGTTAGGTTATGTAATGAAAAAATTTCTGTCTAGAAAATCTCTCCCAAAAAGTTAAAGGTTCTCTCATAATAACACCATAAAAGTTTATAAAAAAAAAAGCTTGTATTATAGAAATTCTAAATGAATCAACAATATCCAATAAGTAATCCAATGCAGTACGATGCACGTGATTATAATTTAAAAAAGTTCTCTGTCTAAAAATCTCTTACAAACTATGCATGGAGTTTATATGTCAAATTAGAGAAAATTAGATTATTTAATGAAATTAATTTTGACTGTGAGAATCTCTCTGGAAAAGCGAAAGGTTCTGACTAAAATTCTCATCAGAGTTTCTTAAGAAAAAGTTGTCTTATAGAAATTCTAGAAAAATCAACAATATCCAATAGCTAATCCAATGATGCACAATCTATGTGATTATAATTTTAAAAAGTTGTCTTACTATAAATCTCTTACATACAATGAATGGAGTTTATATGTCTAATTAGAGAAAGTTAGATTACTTAATGAAATAATTTTGACTGTGAAAATCTCTGGGAAAACTAAAGGTTCTAAGTGAAATTCTCATGAGGGTAAAAGGCTGTCTTATAGAAATTCTAGAAGAATCAAAAATATCCAATAGGTAATCAATCGTTGTACAATAAACGAACAATGCATGGAGTTTATATGTCTAATTAGAGAAAGTTCGGTTATTTATTGAAATAATTTCGATTGAGAACATTTTTCGTAAAAAGCTAAAGGTTTTCATGAGAGATTCTCTCAAGAAAAAGTTGTCTTATAGAATTTCTAGAAGAATCAACAATATCCAATAGGTAATCCAATGCTGTACAATCCACGTGCTTACTTACCACAAACTTCATCTTTGTGTAGGTTTGATGTATCCGTTCGCTATATCTTTTCTGCCATTGCAATCTCCTTATATACTCGCCTCAACTCCAAGCCACGCCTCCTCAACGCGTCATTGGACAATCCATTTCAAAAAAAGTTTCGATTTTTGGGAATTAAATTTAGGTTTTTTTATTTTTACTTTCACTTTCAGCTAATTGAAGGAGGGGGAAGCGATAGCGCGTGTTGCCACCGCCGTCTTCCAAAGAGCGAGATGAAGAAGGATGTGGATTTAATCCTCTTTTCCAAAGGGGGGTGCCTGGCGCAGACGACTTCATCGGTCTGGATTCGAATTCGACGTTTCTTCTCAGTTATTTTCTTTTATTTTTTACTTCTTTTTTTCTGTGACAAGTCGTTGTCGTTTATCGGATGAGGATTATGGGAGATTGTTTGTTAATGTTCTGTAATGGGGCGAGTGACGGTTAAAAGTTGGGATTGTCTCTCGTCTTTCTTAATGTTTGCATTATTTTAAAATTATTTATATAAACTTCAATTTTGCTTGTGTGTGTGTGTGTGTGAGAGTGTGTGTGTGTGTGTGTGTGTGTGTGTGTGTGTGTGTGTGTGTGTGTGTGTGTGTGTGTGTGTGTGTGTGTGTGTGTGTGTGTGCGGAAGCCTAAGTAACCCATTTTCCATCCTCTGATCGGGTTGAACTATGGTAAGTAGCTTCGATGTCGATGACAATGCATTCTGTCAAGTTTTGGGGCTGTCACTGTCACTAAAAGGCCGCTTTTACACACGTTTCCATAATCATTTTGGAATACTAATAAATCCTATTTATTAACCAATTCCAGATAATTTTTGAAACTCTTTCCTGTTGCCAAAATTAAACAGAATAAACAAAAGATGAATGGACGCATATGGAGTGTGGTCCAGTCAATTTGGATTGCTTAGTTACGCTGTGAATTTTAAGCGATCATTGGTGAAAGCCCTTCTTGTTGACAAATAATTTAATTAGAATAAATAAAAGATATCAGGACGTGAATACATAAATTCACATTTATTTTTTGTAAATAAATTTTGAAACGTAGTTTGCCGCATATTTTGTTAATCGAGATGTTTTTAATATTCAAAATTAGATGCAAACACCTAACACACGCTGACAACATAATCGGCGCTACGTTAATGAATGTAAAAATTGGCAATGCATATAAAGCACACGCTGACAACATAAACGGCGCTACGTTAATGAATGTAAAAATTGGCAATGCATATAAAGGATTTATATTTACAACTTCGTTTTTATGGTTTATATTATTTTTACATTCATTTATTCATTAACTCATTAAGGGAACCTTGGTATCTCTGAAACTTATTTTTTAATTGAAGCCTTTAAATTTTAATTTGATCAGCATATTAGTAAGTACTTATAAGCAAAAATTAAATCTCGCAAAAAAAAAGTTAATGTAATGCCAATGATGATGAAAGCAACAAAAATTAATCTGTGATAGAAATTTATTATCTTTTAACTAAGCAAAATAGTTAAAGGCAAAAGAATTATGGATAACAAAGCAGGGATATTATATTATAATATCAGATACTTTAAAAGAGTATAAAAAAAAGTTGTAAAGAAGATACTAAGTGAATGATATGAAGGAATACAACAAGGAACTTTTTGGATGATACCAGAAAGTGTAACAAGAATATTTTAATGGACTATACCAAGAAGTATAAAAAGAATATTATAATGGATGATACCAGGAAGTGTGACAAAGATTTTTCAATGGATGATACCAGGGAGTCTAACTAGAATATTATAATGGACGATACCAAGGAATGTAACAACTATCTTTTACTGAACGATACCAAAAAAGTGTAATAAAAATTTACAATAAACGATACCAAGAGGTACAATAAGAAAATTAAAATGGACGATACCAGGGAGTGTAACAAAGATATTCAATAATGATACTATGAAGTATAACAAGAATATTATAATGGACGATACCAGACAGTGTAACAAGGATATTCAATAATGTTACTATGAAGTATAGCAATAATATTATAATGGGAGATACCAGGGAGTGAAACAAGTGTCTTTTAATGGAAGTATAATAAGAATTTATGATGGAGGATACGTGGGAGTGAAGAAGTATCTTTTAATGTATGATACCAAGAAATGCAACATGGATATATGGAGAAAATTCAATGGAAAGTAATATTTGGAAAGTAGAAAATTGTAAAATATATTAAGTTAGAACATTGCAAAATATATAATTTTAGTTTTGAGCTAATGAATTTAGATTCAGTGTGGCTGCACTGGCTGTAGTGCATGAGCCGCGTAACTTAATGTATATAAGTTTTTTTCTTTTCTCCCTTTATAAGAAACGAAAATTAATAAATGATAAATTAAAGGACCTTCGCTTCTGACGAATAGTTTATTAACAATTGCCCATTGTGTTATTTATTTGAAAATCGATGGCAAAAAAATATCATCATCAAAAGTTCTGGGAAGTTGTGACAGTATACAGTAGATGGCAGCACATTAGAAAAGAGAAAACCGTGATTTAAGCACGTTACCAAAGAAATATATATCTCTATCTAACTCTGGCGAACCTCTAAGTACTCTTAAATGAGCTGACTGGGTCAACTAGTATTATAATATTCTAAAGTAAAGACCCAAGACAAATTTCAACAAAACACATTCTTTAGTTACATTCCCAGGAGCATAAATCCACTGGCCAATCCCGATGTGGACTGTTATAGACTGTCCGTTGCTACGGATGTTGGCCAATCTCGCCCCAAGATAGGGTAACATATACTGGAAGTTTTAAAATGTTGGTGCAGAGTTTTAAAATTGAAATACGTATAGTGTTATAAGAAAAGGCGGAGGGATATCAAATATATTTTGCGATGGTTTTAACACGTTTATTTAAAAAAAAAAAAATGGTGTATTTTGGAACGATGCTCAAGCTTCGGCATGGACCTTCCAATCTACGCAGAACCCTTCTGTTTCCGAAATTTCCCAATATCTCTGTGCTACCTGAGATGCTGTTTGCACTCCCTGTTTTTGTCAACAATTTTCTTTAATAATAAAATGACTCCCAGACTGTCTGTCATTTTATTTTTTTCATTAAGTTAAATAATTCTTAACGTTTCCACGGGACACATTCTGCAAGTTTATTTACCTTTGAGAGTGCGGACAAAATTAACGAATCATTTAGTTGCATTACCGAATCGAATGAGTAAATTTGTGCATAACTGGCCAATATTTGCCAATATAATACAATTTGAACTTATGCAAACGTATTGCTAATCTATTTTTTAAATTAAGACATTTATTCCATTAACAAGATATTTATGCTTCATCTGTTCCAATGAACAACATGTGATTTAATTGTTGTGATCCAGATCTTTTTTGCGACATTAATTTCAAGAAATGTGTTTTTTTTTAAGAAACTTCTTTTGTATTGGAAGAGAGATTGATTGATTGTGACGCATATGAAATCATTAGGTTTCTATGAATTGAATGAGTAAGTCTGGGAATAACTAATGGATATTTCAATGTATGCCAATGCAATACTAATCTGATCTCTCTTTAATTTAATACATTTAAAAATCAATTTGGTAAAATCCTTTATATTATTCGATACATTAGCAAGATTTTTATGCTTCATCTGTTTCAGTAAACATGTGATTTAATTGTTGTGATCAAGAGCTTTTTGCAACATTAATTTCAATAAACATTTTTTTTTTTTTTTTTTTTTTTTTTTTTTTTTTTTTAAACTTTATTTGCATTGGCAGAGAAATTGATTGAATGTTACGTATATGAAGTGATTTATCAATTTGTCTTATTGTTTGTGTCTTTTCTCATTTGTGTCCTTTCTTATTTATATCTTTTGTCATATTGAGATTTAAAAAAAAAAAAAATTAATTGAAAACAGTTTTCACTTAGCACACTTTTAATACTGGAAAATGAGTACGAAACAAATCAAGCAATCAATGAATGTTACATAATTACCCGAATCATAACAAAAAACTGGTGACTCTCTTAAGTTTCAAAGGGAGTTGGTACCCTTTATACCTGGTAATGTTAATTTGGCATATTTCATGTACATTTTTCTAAGAAAGTAATTGACATGGAAGCCTAATTTTTTTTTTTCAGTCCAATTAGCAAACGCTTGTTATTCTACCTAAGTTAGATTTTTATTGTAATTCATTTATTTTTTATTTAAATGAATTTTTGTGAAAGTCACTCAAGTTTGATAAAAAATTACATTTTCTTCCCCCCCCCCTCCCCCAACAAAATAAGCCAAAACAAAAAATATTTTTAAAATAATATATTGTATATAATATATATTGTATATTGAATACACAGTTACATAAAAGGAATATGTAGTAAAAATTTTAGGAAGATAGTTTGTGCAGTTTCTTAGAAAAAGATACATGAATAATGAAAAATAAAGTTTTGAGAAAAACGCATTTTAAAGAAAACTTTACTTACTCTAATAGTTACCAATTTTGTCTTCGAAAAATTATACTTTTAGTTCAGGTATTATTATAAATGAGGTATACTTTTATAGGGAAGAATTTAAATTTTGATAAACAAAACTAAAAATCGATTTTTTAAAAAATTTTTTAGGGTTACCTTAAACCTTATCTTAAATTTGATACCCTTAAATTTATAAAAAAATCGATTCTGAATTTATTATTGTTTATTAAAATTTTAAATTTTTTTTCTTGAAAATGATACTTTATTTGTAATAATACCTCGATTAAAAGTATTTTTAATAATTTTTTTTAAAGTCACAAGTGGTAGCTATTAGTGTAAGCAAATCTTTCTTTAAAAAGCATTTTTCTCAAAATTTCATTTTTCATTACTCATGTACCTTTTCTCAAAAAACTGCACACTCTATGTACAATACGCAAAAAACAAAAAAAACAAAAAAAAAAAAACCGATGTCTATATCTTCGGTTCTAGTTATCTTAGAATTTTGAGTTTTGCACCAAAATGTTTTGTTTACGATTTTTTAGATGTCTGATGCAAAAAAAAAAATTCTTAGGAGGCTTGTATACTCAGTAAATTTGACTCTATCTTTAAAAATTTAAATAAGAACCCTTATTTTTTTTTTTCATTCAATTTAGAATACCTCATTTACCCTAGATACAAAAATATCTCATTATGTTGAGAAACACGTCGCTTGTGAGCGAAAACGTTTTTGCCGATCTTAAGGGCAAACGTCTTTATAGCGGAGAAGAATCGAACGTTTTGCATGATTCAAGACGTAATCTGTTACGCGGTCCTTAAGTGAGCTTTTTAACATTTTGGCTAAAATATCGAGAACCAAAAGTCAAAATGAAATGAAAAAAATTCTGGAGGAGAGGTTTTCGACCATGATAATTCTAATGAAAAAAAAAAGTTTATATTTAAAATTTTTTAAACTTTGTTTTATTAATTAACAATTAATTATTAAGAAACTGTTTGACACAAAAGTTGCATATTATTTAGATTTGGCCTTAAGCAAACAATCTTTTGAAATGAAAATTGCTAAAATATATTAACGATATAAAAATGTATGGCCAAAAAAATAACAAATTTTCTTTTAAACATTAATTTATCACTTTTTGACATCATTTTATATTACTAACCACTCATTGAAAAATTATGAAATTTGGTATTTAGACGTTTTTTAATATTCTAAATTTAAATATGGTATAATATATTATGGGGGGTTTCTGTTGAACTTTTTAAAATTTGGTTTAGTTTTAATATGTAGATGCCCTTCATGATATATATTTATATATATATGCAATTAATAAAGACCTTCCACAATTTGCAACGGTACTTGACTTTTGTCATTTCATCAATTAGAATACAAGATATAAGCCATCGTTCGGATTTTTTTTCCTTACTGTACAAATATCAACAAATGGCAAACAAAGAAAAAAGAAACTATTTATATCCGGATTAACTCACCTTAGGGGATAGAAATGTAGATTCGAATGTCCCACTTCCCATTTTTTATAAACTCTGAAATTTGGTACACATGTCAACAAAGACAAACATAGAAAAAGTAAGCTATTCCGATCTCGATTAACCCACTTTAAAGGATCGAAAAGGGGTTAATTGTTCCAAACGAGGGATATTTGAATGTCCCACTTACAACTATGATATTTGGTGCAAATGCTAAGAAGGGCGATTATAAGAATAAATAAGTAATTCCAATATCGATTAATGAATTTTTAAGGGTTGAAAAGTCGACGCAACAGTCAAACTATACGAGGTATATCTTAATGTTTCACTTTTAATATAGTTATAACTTTGAAAATTAGAACTAACACCAAATATAAACACAATAGACTATTGCGATCTCGATTAATTAATTAAAAAGGGTCAAAAGGGAATTAAACATTCTAAACGTGGGATATTCAAATGTCTCATTTCCAATGTATTCACAATCATAAATTCTCGAACAAGTGTCAACAAAGGCAAGCATGGATAAAGTAAATCAATTTTTCGGGATGGAAAAGGGATCGTGCGTCTGAAATGTGGATTACATGAATGTCTTTTGATTGCAATGCGAAGCACGGGAATTCAGCTAGTGTAGCCAGGGACGACGGAAACGGGGGGCGTAGGGGGCGACTCTCCCCCCCCCCCCAAAGTTTTAGAAAGTTGGACAGTCGGCAAATTTTCAAAAATTTTATCGAGATTTTTCTTTTTCTAAAGTCGATCCACAATAAAATCGAATTAAATGAGGGGGGGGGGGGGGGAGGGGAATGGAACAAAATTATTAAAAATATCTGAATGCAGCGTGACCCGAGTTTGACGAATCGATATTTTTACAATAGAAGTCTATTATAGGGGAGTCGGTGTCTTTTTTTCCGGCTACAATGATGGACTGCGAACGCTAATATTACCATAAGTTTTTAGAAAGGCTGGTAGTCGGCAAATTTCTGAAATGTCATCCCTTCTTTTAAAAATCCCTACTGACGGGTGTTTCAAAACATATTGAATGGAAAAAGTACAAATAATTAAACTCATCGTTAGTATTATAAAATTGTGATCACAATGCAGCTTCAGTTGACGGTCGGCAATTTTGAATTGGAGTAAGTATATCCTTTTTGACAGGAGCATTAAAATAATATCATCATTGATATCTTCACTGACATTAAATAACTTTGATGTGTTACAGTAGATGATATACTTTTATTCGTGGTACGTCAGACAACGCCTCAAAAACCATGACATACACATTAAACGTCATTTACATAAAATATGTAATATTAAACGTCATTTACATAAAATATTAAACTTCATTTACATAAAATATGTAATATTAAACGTCATTTACATAAAATATTAAACTTCATTTACATCATATGAGTTAAAGGTTTTATACAAAATTTCAAAACACCAAAATTTTGTATGCGAAAATTGACCCTCATTTTACAAAGTTATTGCAATTAATGTCAAGTAGAACTCCATAAATGATGTTATGTACAGGATGGTCATAAAGAAACTTTGCCGATATATGGATCTCTAAAGGCAGTCTCGTTCAACAGATCGAGATGAGATTTCAGGTATAGTTATTCAGAGATATGAGGTCGGAATTCTGTTAATTTCGGCAAAATGGCGCTCATGATTACCTTGGTTATAGTTACGAATAGCAACGCCTACTTTTTCCAATCGAGAAATGATCACTGCATGCGAAAACCCTAAAGAGCGTTGGAATGTTACGTGTATCACAAAAAACGGAAGCACAAAATACAGATCTGCAACTGCCAACAAAAACACGATCTGAGCAATGGAGGCCGCTCACCAAATATTCAGCTTGGAAAACTGATTAAATTGCCTGTGATGGCACTCATGTGAACTTTGGCCTCTGTCAAATGCAAATTTCCATCGTGTGCCTCAATCGCGTTTTTGTTGGCCGTTCGCAGAGCTTTTCAATTTTTGTGCAAGCATAATGCGTCCGTTTTTTGCGATACACGTACCGTTCCATCCCTCTTTAGGGTTTCCTTATGCGCTGAGCATTTTGCGACAGGAAAAAGTAGACGTTGTCATTTGAAAATTTCGTGCATGTAACTATAACCATAACCGTGAGCACCATTTGTTGAAATTCACAGAATATCGAGCTCATACTTCTGAATAACTATACTTGAAATCTCGATCTGTTAAACGGAACGGAAGCTAGAGGCCCATATATCGGCAAAGTTTCTTTATGACCACCTTGTACTTCATATATTGAAATTGCATTCCCAAAATAATGCATGCCACTTGTAAACTGGAAGGCGATATCGAATTTATTCTAACAAAATAATCTTTGGAAAAGTATTGAAAGGTTTATTATAATACTATCTAAAATTCTTAATGTTCCCCGTGCTCAAATAGCTGTGGACCGACATTGTCCAATACAACCAGGTTCAGTGTATTGCAAATTGTGAGTATCCTTTCACTCCTATCCTCGATTTCTGACGCAATTTGGCCTTTGTGTTGCCCTTGCGCCTAATAAATTTGAAAAACAACCAACCAACCAACCTATGCTGGATTTTTAGTCTAAATACCTTTAAAAATATTTCAAATTGGATCAATAAATCTCAAATTAGGATCGTAACCATTACATGTGGGTAAGGGAAATGGGGGTGGGTTTTTGGAAATTTCATGTTGACAGTGATGTTTCTCTTGCTTTGAAGATCAAATGTGCAACTTGTTCTTCCTCAAGATCGGATTAACATTGTAGATTTGAATACCTCTCCTCCTCCCCACACCTTTCCCAAAAAACCCCACACGTACTATTCCCTATACAGTTTGGTATGTTGTGCTAAAAATTATGGCATGCTTTTTTTTATAGAGTATTTTGTCATTAAATTCGAAGTTCAATTAGTTGCAAATAACTTACCTTTTTGCACATAAATATTATAGTTTGGTTTAATGCTAAAGTAATCCATTTTATTTTTAATCCCGCTTAGGAAAAAAAAAACTAGCATTTTCAAGTATACTTTCCTTCTTCAACAAATGATTATTGTTCAAAAAACGAGTAATATTTGCAGAAATTATTGCTGAAAAAACATACAACATCAGTGAAAAACCACAAAAAAAAAATCATTAAAATTAAATCCAGCAATTTTGATAAAAATATATACTCGAAGTAACTACTTTTAAGAAGTAGGTTCCTTTGAATTATTACAAAAAAATTAAGTTTTAATATTACTACACGTTTCAAGAAAAATCAAAATCTTTTCTTTTTTAGTTAGGAAAATGTGTTAAAAAGTATTTAAAAATTAAATAATTAACAAATCGTTTTTAATAATAATTGTCTTTTGCAATGCAACTTGTATCGAAATGAAGCACTTGTACTTCTCAGTTTACTGAATTGGTTTAAGATTGTGGGGGAAAATTCTATCTATCTGCAAGGTATAAATGTCTCCCCCCCCCCCCTCCTCCCTGCTCCCAAATAAAAACGCTTCCAAAAAATAATCTCCTTTGTTTGGAGAGGAAGAGTTAATTTACTAAAAAGAAATGAATAATTAAATGAATTTGACTGAACTTCAACTATAATGTGATGGGAATTTACTTAAAATTTGACATTAAGTACGTATTAATAAAATGCCATAAAATATTAAAAATTGTTTAGACGGTAATTTAAAAATAATTCAAACTAATTTCACATTAAATAAAACAATTCACAATTAAATAAAAAAAAATGCATTAACAATTAGTTTTACATTAATTAATAATGCAGGAATTATTCATATATTAATTAAAAATTATTTATACGTTAATTTTACATTAATAAAAATTAGTTAACAATTTATTAGCAACTTAATTTATATTTTCTAAATTTACACCGGACATGCCTTGATTTCAGTCGGCAAAAGGATGTCTACGCCCCCCCAACCAAAATTCTTAGTGACGGCCCTGAGTGTAGCAAATATACTGAACAACTTGTGAGTAGAATTTTAGTAATAATTAATATATTGTTACGAATTTTTGTATATTTGTAAATATTTCGTGGTGTTAATTTTGTAAATAGGAAAATTTATGTACTTTTCGCATAAGGCAGTGCAATAGTTCGTCTTAGCTTGGCTTATTCCCTGCAATATGTGTCTTATTACTTGATAACGAGTTTTACAGAGATAACGCTGGGAAGCGAGTTTTACAAGGAGCAGGACATTTAACATTATGGTAATGGCCATCTCGCCAAATTGGCGAGATAGAGCCAAGTTGGCGACGGTTTTGGCGACTAATTTTTGTCGCCAAATTTGGCGAGAAATCGCCAAATGTCGCCAAATTTAGCTACCATTTGGTGAAATTTTCGGTCCCCATGTACATGTATAGGACTTTTCGACTACGATCTGGAAAGTTCTCCAGAAGTTTCAAGAAGTTTTGACTCCTATATAAGGCCAGCCGTGAGTTGAGTCAGTTGACTGAGTTGAGTCAGTTGACTGAGTTAGTTAGTTGACTGAGTTAGTTGACTGGGTTAGTTGACTGGAGGTAGTTGAGTCAGTTGAGTTACTGACTGAGTGGAATTACTGAGTTGAGATACTGAGTCTCAGTGAGCATTCAGAGTAGTTCTAAAGAGAATTGTATTGCATTGTCTTTTACGGCTATTTGTAGCAGTTGTGAAATTTTTTAACTGCTGTTTGAGCTCTATTATTGTGTAAAGAGCTGTATTGAGTTTTCTAAAACGAGAAGTTCAGGTTTTGTAAAAGAATCTGTGAAGAGTATATCGAAATAAATTTCTGCAAATCTTAATCTGCTTTGGCTTCAAATCTTTCGAACCAATCAACGCAACAATATTTTACTGTAATTTGAAATTGTAATTAATTTTATTAGCATAATAAGATTGTTTCGACCTAAAAAAAAGTAATATTTATTAGTATACTTTTTGTAATAAACACCAGTTGACCGCTCGTCGCATCATTAAGAAACTAGAAGGTCAAGGTTAGCGACAAATGGAAAAATCTGGTATTTTAATTCTTTATATTAACTCAGATTTTGTTTGTAGTGTCCAGAGTCTTCAGAGTGACAATTAACCCACTTTCTTTCGATCTGAAACTTGACAAGAACTTTAAAAAATTTTGACAAGAAGACTTTAAAATTTAAAAAATGTAACCGGCTGTGATGAAACTTGTTTAAACTAACAAAATATTAATCGCTTGCATCTCAGGTTAAAACTTGTTCAATTAATATATGTTCACAAGAAGAAGAGGAGTACAATACAATTATACATACAACTTGGCAATGCATACGGACGATTCTGTAATTAAAGGGAAATTTCAATCCTTGTGCTTTTACTGGCGTAATATTTATTCCTTTAAGTGAGGAGATTAGTATTAAGTAGGAAAAAGTTTTCATGTAATGTTTTCAGTCTTTATATTACATATTTATTTATTAATTATTTGTTTTTAAAGAAATTCAAAGCATGGGAAATGTAACTTCCATGGTATGTCCCCAACCCTGTTTTTTTAGTGTAAACTGAAGAAATAAACCTGATTAATAGCATATTTGTGGAAAAATCTGGGTTAAACAATCATTTATTACATAAATAATTAACTAATCACAATGAAATTTAAGTTTTAATTTATTTTGCCACTTTATTTTATGCACATAAGTTGTCCCTGGGTTTCTGAGGGGTAACTTCCATGGTATATCTGAACTTGATTAAAATTCTACTAGATAGCAGTAAGGTCTTCTTTGCCAGAGCTGAAGTGAAGCTCAAGCCAACTATTTTGTCTGGTGATGTTGTTGGATGTGCATAGTTTTATATTGTATGTGAAAAAGCTGTCCGATCCTCAAATATCTGGTGAGTTCTTTTTTTCACGTAACCTCCATATTCAGTAATGTTATTTATTCCTTATAGTGTTAACTATACTTTTGGCGTTTCCTTTCATCAAAGAGTCATTTTTTCCCCCTTCTTTAAAAGCAAAGCCAGTGTATCCTCAGTCTTTTAAGTTTTAAACCTTTTCACTCGTATGTCCCCGTACAGGGGACATCGCATCTGTATTACGAAAACTGTGATAACTTAACCAAAACATTTCTGTTCGAAGAATTTCTAAGTTGATTTGCTTTGATGGAGGTGCCGGCATTACGTTCCGCCACTAAATATTATTTATACAGTTTGTTCCATATTACATTTCTTAGATTTTGAACCTTTTACACTCCGAACCACTCTGAGCCGACCAAACGGTATAGTGGTTAGCGTGCTAGCTTCTAGACCGCGAAGTTGCGTGTTCCGAGTCCCGTGTTAGGCATGGGTGTTTGTAAATGTATGTTGGCTTGTGAAATGACGAATGTTTCGGTGCATTATAGCCCTCGTGTTGCTGACGGCGCCAGATAATCTGAAAACAACCATCCAACCGAACCACTCTGGACGGCTTCCAGCAGCTCAGGCCGACCAAACGGTATAGTGGTTAGCGTGCTAGCTTCTAGATCGCGAGGTTGCGGGTTCGAGTCCCGTGTTTGGCATGGGTGTTTGTAAATGTATGTTGGCTTGTCTAATGACGAATGTTTCGGCGCATTATAGCCCTCGTGTTGCTGACGGCGCCAGATAATCTGAAAACAACCATATCCAGCAGCTCAGCCCTAGTGTTGCCCTTGCGCCAGTAAATTTCAACAAACCCAACCATCGACAAACTCTCCTTATCGCTCCTTTCAAGTGGCGAAGAGAAAAGTGCTCTGACGGTTGTTAACTAACACTTCTCTCGTTCTCTTTTGACACAAAACCCCGCTGAAATGTTTTTTTTTTTATAAATCTTGGTAATTTTACCATATTTTGATTTGACTTCTTGTGCCATTTCAAGAGAAAACTTCAGAGAAACATGTATTTCTCAAAAAGTTAATCCTCCGTAATCACTTAATGTTCCCTGAGAGGGCACATTTGAGTGATATGCTAGATTACGATGTCCCCTGAGAGGGGACAGCGGAATGCAAAGGGTCAGTGCGGTGTAGTGTAATATACTTAAGTATTATTAGTAGTTCCAATAAATTATTTGGACACGTTGAAAAATAAAATATTATGTGGCCACATTCCCATCCTAGGTCAAGGGGTGTATTCAGGGGCTATATTTTTAAATTTTTTATATAAGGATGGTAAACCTTCTAGTTAAATTGGAACACATTTCCATAAAAAAAAATCATCTTGATTGAACACGAAAAAAAAAATCCGAGTTATTTGCTAACTTTCTAAAGCATAATTACGAGTGCAAAGGGTTAAGCATGGCAATCTACTTACTTCCTCTTATTTATAACCCCCATGGGTGTTAACCGCGGAGGTTACAAGCTAAATTAGAAAACTATTAATGTTTTTTTTTTGAAGTGGTAAATGTATTAGTTTTGTTAATAAAATTCTAAGAGTAAAATTTCAATTTTGTTATCTTTTTTTTTTAATTTTATGTTTTTTTACCTCCACAAATTCCCTTTAAATTCAGAATCGTCCATACATTATCTACCAATAAGTAATTAGACACCTGTGATAAAAGAGATAAACACAATTTATTCAAATTCAATTAGTGGTTGAGCCTCCACCTATGGCAATTACAGTACTTACACTCCGGGGCATGCTTTCCACAAGTGTTTGGATGATGGACAGTGGTATTTTCTTCCACTCGGCTTGGAGTGGACATGGAAGTTCTTTCACCGATTTTGGGCGGTTGCTGCACTCCTTATTTCGGCGATCCAACTCGTCCCAGAGGTGTTCCATAGGATTCCCGTCTGGACTCTGAGCAGGCCAGTCCAGTCGGTTCTTCCCGCTGTCATCATACTAATCCATGGTGGACCTCGCAACATGACAAGTGGCGTTGTCATCTTGGAAGTAACAATGATCCAACCCGTAAAATTGCCACAGCGTAGGAAGCACATAGATATCTAGGTTAGTGGAGAAGTAGTCAGCGTTGAGCCTACCTTGAATTGGGATCAAGGGTGACGTAGATCAGGACTGCAGACATTCTCAATTGCATGAGTGTCCAAATACTTATTAGTAGATAGTGTATGTGCGTATGCTATTGCCAATTGTGAACAAGTAGTTTTCCTCTCCCCAATTCATTTAATTTTTGTAGATGCTTGGTAACTCGGCTCGATTTGCTTTCAATTTAGTCCAATAAACTTGTTTAGTAAACAAACTAGGGGTGTGGAACATCGCACAACCTTCAATTACTCTATAATACTGACATTGATGTTATACACCGTTTTTTATATTTTCATCATTTATTCAGAAAAATTGTCAGTTTGGCGATATTTTTAAAGGTAATTCTTATTTGAGTCTTAAAAAAAAAAAAAAACGCTCTTTAAAATGGCGATGATACACTTTTCTATAATTCTTGCTATATCCTTTCTTGCAAGTGGTCGATTGCAAGTGGCAAACGATCGGTCGTTGATAAAACATGCTCAAGGGAAGATAACTCTATTATTGAAGATGCTCTTTTTTAACCCTTTGCACTCCAGTGGCGCCTCTCAGGCGTCACACGATTGGATGCCAAACCACGAGAGGACCATTAGGTGTGATGCGGAAATTCGATGCAAGGCCAATGACTGTGTTTAGTTTCTATGTAGCAAATCCATAAACACCAGCCGAACCTAAAATGTCTCGAGTTGCTGATTCCTCCGCGCGAAAAAGACATGGAGTGCAAAGGGTTAAACTTTTCATGCCTTTGTAACATTTGTACTAGAATGGAGAAGGTCGAGAAATTAAGAACATCTTAAGAGGCATTACCACAGCGATTTTAATCAAAATCCTCAAAGTCGTTTCTTAGCAATTACTGAAAAACGAGATTTATTACCATGGCAGATACCTTATGCGCATGCGTAAATTTGTCGAAAACCTTAACAGTAGATCCCATCGCCATCACTAACCTTCACGCCAAATTTGAGCGTCGTAAGTCAATTCGCGCTCTGCTTTCCGACGTGGTTAGTCGCGTTACACCTATGAGGTGTTTCTGGTTTTTTTTTAAAGCGAAATTAAATATATTTTAGTTTAAATAGTGTTACCGATTTAAAAGTACACTGACTTCTGAGTGATCAGAAGTTCGGAAGATAATACGAAGCTCCTCCTCCCGGGGGAAGGAGGGGGAACTGTAATACTAGACTGAGATGCAATTTTTGGACCTCATCGAACACCAATCTGAATTTTTAATAGAAATCGGAGAAAAGTGAGTACATTACGAATCCACTGGTCTGCCGTGGAAAAAATGGCCGAAACTGGTTAAAAATCGACTTTTAATAAGTTGAACTAAATCCAATTGCCAAATGCGCCATAACTTGCCTAATAATGAGCATTTTTTTTTTTATTTGGTAACCTTTACTCTATAATTTTCAATTAAGAAGGTTGCAGGCGATTCAGATATCTGGCGAAGGTCTACTTGCATCTATTAAAAAGGAGCCAAGTTGGCGATAAACATTACGTCACTGATGACGTAACTGATGTCGCCAATTTGGCGTACTTTTAAAAGATACAAGTTTTCCGAGTCAGATATCAAAAATCGTTTGCGCTTTTTCTCATTGAAAATCAAAATGCAGTGGGTTGCCAGACGAAAAAGTTTGTTCTCTTTTTGGCAAGTTATGACATATTTGGCAATCGGATTTTAGTTCTACTCATTCCAGTCGATTTTGGACCAGTTTCGGCCATTTTTGCCACGGCAGACCAGTAGATTCGTAATCTATTAACTTTTCTCCAATTTCTATAAAAAAATTCAGAATGGTGTTCGATGGGGTCCAAAAATTGCAGTCGCCTCTCGGACTATAGAGATTCACCTGTGAGGTGCGCGTGAGTAAAGGAAGGTTAAAATGTGTGACCGAAAACAATAATAGCGTCATTCCATGTCAAATCAACACAAAAAAGTTACATTTTCAACCCGACCCCTTCAGAATTCAATAAAATTTTGCTCACTTGTTGGGTTTATATAGAAAAGAAAAAATGGCCAATATTAGGTTTGAATATCGTTTGGTATCTGAAATGCGATGCTTCAAAAATGGGCCAAAAGGTCAAAATTTCGCATTTCTTGCTTTATATATCTGGTTATAATTTTGTCCCTAATTATCATAAAACATTGATTTTGATGTCAAAAAAAAAGATAAAGATTTGATCTTTCTAATGATGTATTATTTATGGATATTTTTTTAATTTTCATTTTAAGGTCAAACGATTTGACCTTTGACCTTGAATATCTCAAAAAAGAGTATTTTTATTTTTTTCAAAAAATATATGTTATTCTTACATTAATTCTCTACGCAAATACGTTAGTTTCATAATGGGACCGCAATGGGATGCCAAAATATAAATTCAAATGTGAACTCTTGTCCTTATTTCCAAGCAATAATTGTCTTTGAGTGCGAACTGAAGAATCCCATATTCGCATATCCTAATGCAGTCGAATATACAGGGAATCGAGTGTAAATTGACTAGTTTTCAAAAGGAAGGAAATGGTGAAGATTTTCATTTTGGTTCTTTTATTCAGTGGTGTAGCCAGGGGAAAATATATGGGAATATATCCCCTCCCGAAGTTTTCTGTTAGATATTAGAACACAAAAATCAAAGGATTGTTTTTTAAATGATAAATTTATTTCAAATGTTTTTAAATTGCTAAACATATGTAGAAAAAAATACCTGTCATATGAATTACTAATAATACTCTGCATTACTAACTAAAAGGATTATAATGATTTGTTGACGTATAATTTCATATTCCCTTCCGAAAAATATCTAGGTATGCCCTTGCTTTTATTTATATTTCTACTTCAACAGGCCGTTAAATGCAGAAACAGATGACTCAATATTATTTTTGGATGCATAAAAAAAACAAGACATCGTGTTCCAAATATCTGTAAAATCGTTCTGTGTTTTGGCAGGAGCAAGCGGAACACATACCGTCTGTGTTTGTCACATCCATGAAAATGTGAAACTAATGCTAATTGGATCTCATTTGAAGGAATTAAGTAAAGAAATTGAAACTCCATTATATTCCTCTAAAACCTGTACATCAAAAATTGTTTGTAATCCTCCCCAAACAATATGTTACTTGGGAGAGTGCAGCATTTGCCCAAAGTTCGAAGAATTTAGGAGGTGCATTGAAGACCTTTTTGATGAAAATGAGATTACAAGAATTACGTACAAGCAGTGGATTAATGTTGACAAATCTACCCTTGAAACTTTGTCGAGCCCTTGTGATGACTTTATTGATTCGTTTCTGGATAAACATACCAAACTTATACGGCATTCATTCATTGCTAAGGAACAATCGTCTTTTTTTAGGGCTTGTAAATTAAATCTGAAATCAGGTGAATATGTAGTTGTTTGTGATTTTTCTGAAAATTACTCCTTTATTCTTGAAGATGCAATTCAAAAATTCCACTGGAATAATTCGCAAGCGACTATACATCCATTTGTGGTTTATTATAGAAGAGACACTGACCAAGTCGTAGACAATTTTAATTTCGTAGTAGTTTCTGACTGTCTCCACCATGACGCAACAGCAGTTCACTTATTCCAAAGGCGAATTCATCAGAAAAAAATTCAATGTGAAACCTAACAAACTTTTGTACTAATCTGATGGTGCAGCTTCTCACTACAAATATCGAAAAAAAAAAATATATATATATATATAAACCTGTGCTTCCATAAAAAAGATTTTGGAATTCAAGCAGAATGGAATTTTTTTGCCACTGCCCAGGTAAAGCAGTTTCAGATGGCATTGGAGGTACCATAAAAAGGCTAGCCGCTCGTGCCAGTTAGCAGCGCTCATTTAAAGATCAGATAATGACTTCTCGACAGTTATTTGAATGGGCAACTGCCGATATTGAATCAATACAGTTTGCATATGTAACTTCCTTACAGTATGAAAGAGAAAAAATCTTCCTTCAGAAAACGATTCTTAACCACCCGAACTATTCCAGGTACTCAAAAAATTCATGCATTCAGACCCATTTCTATCAACCAACTTCTGTGCAAAATGTAATCTAATTCCATGGTCGGAAAAAAATAATCAAACAAAAAAATAAATTATGAAATTAATAGTTACATATGCAATGAAATGTGAAAAAGAGTCACAATAATTAATAGAAGTTACATATGTAAGGAAGTTACTTATGCATCTGATAAATTAGTTTCAACAATAGTTTAAAGATAATGTATCAATAGAAAAATTGTATTTCTGTTTTCTAATTTCGAAATATGATATTTTCCTAATAATTTGCATGAACAAATGTTTCTGATTGCATGAAACATTCTTTTTAAATAATTATCTCAAAAGCTCATTATTACCAATTATCTATGTCCTGTTTTTTTAATTTTACAGCAAACGATGTTTGGATACTTAATGCAATGCCGAAAAATGTCATTTTTTCAATGTATAAGTAAACAATTAGTTTTTGCTCTTAAAGTTAAAAAGTTATAACAAATTAAATATAAATAATTATTATTTTTAGCTAATAATTAAGGCTAAAGTTTTATTTGCATTACATGTATATAAAAAGATTTTAAAAGGAAAAGCTATTTACGTATAAACAGTTTTTGTAGGATAAGAGTAAGACTACAGTTACGATTGAAATTTATAACTTGGCATCCCATTGCTGTCCCAAAATGAGACTAATATATTTATGTAGAGAATTGATGTAAGATTAATATATATTTTTTTGAAAAAAATAAAAATACCCTTTTTTGAGATATTCAAGGTCAAATGTCAAATTGTTTGACCTTAAAATGAAAATTTAAAAAAATACATGTAAATTATACATCATTAGAAAGATCAAATCTTTTTCTTTCTTTTGACAACAAAATTAATATTTTATGATAATAAGGGAAAAAATTATACCCAAATATGAAAAGCAAGAAATACGAAATTTTGCACTTTTGGTCCATTTTTGAAACTCTATATTTTGGAAACCAAATGAGATTCAAACCTAATATTTGACATTTTTTCTTTTCTTTATGAATCTAATAAGTGAACCAAATTTTATGAAATTCTAAAGGAGTCGGGTTGGGAGCCGTGTTGATTTGACATGGAATGACCCAATATCGTTATCCTATGATAACATGAGGGTAATTGAAAGAAAAAAGCATCATTGGTTTCAGCAGCAATGCTTTAGTGAGAATCAAAGTGCTTCTTTTGTGCTCGTCATTTTTACAAGATTTAGGTAAATTTCAAGTCCCATGACTAACTTTGGTGAGAGGATATTTTTAAATTGTTTTACATCTCCGAAATATAAAATATTTTGCGATAATTATTGTGGACATCAGATTTCATATGTGTTTCCATTTGGAAAACAGCATGACCAAGAGTCACATCTTTTCCCTCATTTGTTTGCATTCTGAAGTCGTGTAGTTTTAAGTATTGCTTGAAGTTTTCAACATTGTTCATCGTTAAAATGTTTACATATGAAAAGCAGCAAGTCGAATGTATACTTCAAAGATAAGTATGGGGGGAAAAAATTATTAATTGATGAAATAGGGAATGCACATTGTAGTTGAACTGACCACCCACCTGATAGCTGTGTGGTTAGAGCTCTGACCATACATGTCAAAGGTGCCGGTTTCGAATCCTGGGTTAGGCATAGATGTTCGTTGATGTTTGGAAGCCACGTTAAGCTGTAGCTGATTAGCTGTTATTGTGCACCGATATAGGTCGTTGAGAGTACAAACCAATTGAACTGAAATAGATAAATGTTTTAGGGAAGATTATTTAAACATCACTGCTAGCTTGGATGTAATAAACCAATCATCTACTTCATAACTAAAACCAACAACTGAACCTAAAAAAAAAAAAAAAAAACTTTTCCTTGGAAACCTGGAATGCTAAAGCCTAATATATCTTCACTTGAATTCTCTGCAGGTTGATTTGTTGGTTGGTTGGTTTGTTCTCTCAAAGACCTATTTTTATGCACAATGACGATTAATCAGGCCGGGACCTACAGCTTAACGTGAATTCCCAACTACAACGAACATCCATGCCTAACCCGGAATTCGAACCAGGCACCTTTGTCTTGCGGGGACCGAGCGCTAACCACACAACCATCAGGTTGGCGTTACTATGCAGGAAAACGATTTATGAATAGAAACTCCAATTTGAATATTTCTTTATATTTTTCACTTGATCACTTAAATCTCAAACATATAACTGAACAACTAATCTCTTATAGAGTTAAAATACATAATAAACAACCCCTGATCTTGTTAGCATAAATCTTTGGTTGGTATAAGCGATGTCCCGATACACTTATGGTCTATTTGATAGCTTCATTTAGCTTTGGCGACAGCTGCGTCAACTGGTACCCGTCTAACGGGAAGAGTACCAAAGGATTTTTGGGATGCAGCTGAAACTTCGCCAAAAGTTTATACCAATCTGGCAGTGGTTTGGCGACGATCGTGACAGGCAATCTGACGCCGGTCTCTTTCTGTCTTGTGAAACTTCTCCAGCAGCATATTTCCTACCTTTACATGCATTCGGCCAAAGGAAATTAATTCCACGACTTGATTGGTTACATGCTTTCTCTGATGCTGCCATCTACAAACGAAGAATTGAATGCTTTTGGAAGAAAATTTTTGTGCTAATAATCCAATCTAACTTGTTTCAGTAACTGAATCTTTTCATTACTTGAATGAGCCTTTTTAAAAGAAAATTTTAGTTTTAAGAAATTTTTATAAACATACAACACTTTAAAAAAAAATTAATTTTACAAATAATGGAAGTTAAGATGTAATAGATTCCTATGAATTGAGACTATATATATATATTTAGTTAACAAATAAATCAGTTCTATCCGTATTATTGGCTAGAATAATAACTCATAAGGCATGAGATATATTATCTAAATTGTGGTATTTTATGCAGTTAATTAGTTTTCTAGTCGTTTAGAAACTTTCATTAATTTTACCGTAAAATTTAATTTCCCATTTAATATAAAAATGTTTTTCTTAATCCTACTTTTAATATAGGACAACTACCGTTTTGCAGAAGCGCATAAAGGGAGATGGAAGCTTATCCTCCCCAAAAACAAGACTTTTTTTCAAGTGTCATGTAAAAGAAATACAATAGATAGCACTCGAAGATGCACCGTAATGAAAATGAAGACTAGGCATCCATAGCCAGCTAATCAGCATCATTTTCCCTTGTCCGAATGCATGTAAAGGTAGGAAATATGCTCTCCAGCAATGGGCTTTTCTAAAAGGCAGTTATAAATTACTGGTTGTGTCCTTTGAGTAAACTACTGGTTGTGTCCTTTGAGTGACCCGCGAACTACACACAGAGCTACCAAAATTATATTAAAAAAAAATTACGCAATTTAAAAATAAATCTGCGTCAGGATGTTTTCTTTTCCCTCTCTCTTTGAATTTCGACACCTCAAAACTTAAACTTTTTCTGAAATTAGCTAAACTGGTATGCAGAGTGTTTTGTTTCGGTGAAACAGAGTGTTAAGATATGGATGGAATAAAACTGATTACTGAAAGGTAAAATCGAAACGCAGACTTCGGTAAAATCCCAGTTTACGTTACAGGCTTGGCGCGATTTTAAAAAATGTCACCAACGCCGAAATGACGCGTGGACGCTTGTAGCCAAACTGTTGCCAACGCCGAAGTAAAACTTTTATGATTGTCACCAAGAATTGACGTAGGCAAAAAAAAATAGGAAATAGTTACCTGAAAATTGCAAATATATAAACATACCATCGCCAATGTCGCCAAATCCACCGTGTAACGTATACTAGGATTAAGCCCAGACTTCAAATAAATAGAAACATTTCTGTATGTCTTAACTACTTTAATGAATGCTAAGATGAGCAGAGAACATTATATATTTACAAATGGATACTATTTATAAAAGGAGAGCCCACGTAACTGACTTCTTACATGGCGAACATCCAGTCTGAAACTCAAGTCATATCAAAATGGCGTCGTTTCTCGAACATCTATAATAATCTCGCCCTCAGTTGCCCTTATCGATATTTAATAGCGTTTTCTTGACGTGGGACTTTTTTTTATTCCTATAAGATGAAGTTTTTTATTATTCAATGAGATCATAACTTGAATTTCTTTCTCAATGTTCCCCCTCTAAGTTTTCCCAAGACAAAAATTTAATTTTTTTTTAGTGTTTGTGCGTTTGGAAGTAATATTTACAATCGACAATGCAAGAATATTGAAAAATAAAATCAATAATGAAAAACATATTAAGAAGGAAAAAAATCCGGTTTATTGATCAGCCAAATAATCTTATAAACATAAACGAACATGAAGGATAGAATTACATTTCAACGCAAGATTTAGAAAGAAGGCCTAATATACAGAGTCACTTGGATACTACATAAGAATAAAATATAAAACTATATACAATATTTACAAAAATATATACACTATATACAAAGCATCAGCCCCTTTTACAATAGAGATTTATATCTCCTTTGTCTTCGTCCTTTCATAAAACTGAAGAACTTAAAATTGTTCATTTGTGCTCTGATGGAATGGAATGAAATATTATGCCGTTTTGTATAGTTTTTTGTGCCAAAAGGAGGTAAAATTATTGGAAGTGGTTCGGATGTTAGGCTGATAGGATTCATGTCCATGTGAAAATAGGAAACTGTATTGGTATCGTATTGATTTATTGGAGATTTGGAGATGCTGTTGACTTGTTGCATTTTGCTATCTTGCCCCATTGAATCCATGGCTTCTGTTTGTGCGCATTGGTCTTGTTTGTCAGAAATATAGGTTTGAGAAGCTTTTTGAACTGTAGTCTTTTCTGTTTGGGCAGCTTGATGGAAGACTATTATTTCCTTTTCCGTTTGAGCATGCTTGTTGAACGTTTTGGCAATGGACTTCTTCTTGATAATTTGCTTTCCGTTCCTTTTGAGTGGTGTGTTAACAGCTGTGAGGTTGATGAGGTAGAAGTAGACTGCGATGGGGATGGCGTAAAATAACTTGTGTAGAATAATTAAATTGTAAAGAAAGTAATAGAGGGGAATAATGACCGAGAAGGCCACAAACTCGCTTTCGTACGACATTTTGAAACACTTGATTCGTAGAGTTTTCAAAAAAAGATTTCCTTCACGCTTGCTTCCGAAAGTACGACTGGGGCAAAAGAAATGTGATAATTTTGAACAATGAAACTTATCCACTATTGGTATTTTTCCATTGTTTCTCTGGACAATGTTAACAATATGAAATTTCACGTAACACCAAATATTCCAATAACAATGTTAACTTACATGTGTTTTGTTGTACAAAACTTAAAGCTTTGTCAAAGAGGCACATACTGTCCAATAAAATAAAAAACTTGGTATACATATTTTGATTGCAACTATTTTCATTTATACCAAAAACAGAATTCATTTTTGTAAAGCCCAGTTTCAGATTTTGATTTTTTTAGGAAAAAAATAGATTTAAAAATTGAATTTTTTGTTTAAAGTCAAAATGTATTTTAATAAAAGTCATAAATCCGACAAAAAATATAAGGGCGATTCTGAAATTAAAAGTAAATTTCAGTCCCTGTGCTTTTACTGGCTTAATACTTATTCCTTTGAGTAAGGAAATTAGTCTTAAGTAAGAAAAAGTTTACATTTAATGTTTTCAGTCTTTATTTTACATATTTGTTTATTATTATTATTTTTTTTTTTTAAATCCAAAGTATGGGAGTCTATGGAATGTCTCCAACACTTTTTTTTTTACTGTTAACTGAAGAAATAAACCTAATTAATAGTATATTTTTGGAAAAATCTAGGTTAAACATTTATTTATTATATAAATAATTAACTAATCACAAAGAAATATAAATTTAAATTTTTTTTACCACTTCACTTTAAGTACATAAGTTATCCCTCGGTGCTGAGGAAATCTCCACGGAATATCTTTAACTTGATTAAAATTCTACTGGGTAGCAGTACAGTCTTCTTTACCAGAGCTGAAGTGAAGCGCAAGTCAACCATTTTGTCTTTTGATGTTGTTGGATGTGCACAGTTTTATATTGTTTGAAAAAGCTGTCCAATCCACAAAAATCTGTCGATGTTTTTTTGTTTTTTTTTCATGTAATCTCCATGTTCAGTCATGTTATTCCATATAGTGTTAAACATACTTTTGGTATTACCTTTTATCAAATAGCCAATTTTTAAAAGCAAAGTCTTTTAGGTTAAGTTTTAAGCATGGAAATCTACCTATTTGTAACATCTATGGGTTGTGTTAACCACGGATGTTACAGCACGGGTCTGTTGTGCACATCAAATTTTATGCAGTCAAACCCCGTGAATTGGTTGGTTGTTTTCAAATTATCTGGCCCCATCCGCAACACGAGGGCTATAATCCGCCGAAACATTCGTCGTTAGACAAGCCAACATACATTTACAAACACCCATGCACGGGACTCGGAACCCGCAACCTCGCGGTCTAGGGGGTCTAAACTACGCTAACCACTCTACCGTTTGGTCGGTTGTTATTTTTCTAAACTGAATGCTGACAAGACGGGGACGAAAAGATCAAACGTCCGAAATGTAGAATGCATGAAAATGTTTTAATTATTAAAATGCACTTGCTAAAACTTCACAGATATCTAGCTAGTTGAAAATATTATACATGGGGTGAATATAATATACTTTAATTCAGTTTAAAAGGGTATAGGATAATAATATAAAACCATAAAAACAAAGTTTTTAAAATAAATCCTTTATATGCATTGCCAATTTTTATGCTTGGTGTTTGCCCCATCTTTTAAATACTAAAAACATCTCTTATCAGCAAAATATGCGATACACTACTTTTCAAAATTTATATGCATTATGCATTCCCATCCAAATATCTTTTATTTATTCTGATTAAAACAATTTTATTATTTATTTATTAAAACAATTTTGGCAATAGGAATGAGTTTCTTCAGTGATCGGTTAAATGCTATTTCAGCTCGATTCGATGAAGGCAAGTTGGTTTATTAGTATTCCGTAAAAGAAAACTTTAAGTGACAGTGACAGACCCCAAAATTTGATAGAATGCATTGTCATCAAAATCGAATCCCTCTGCCAAATTTCAGCCCGATTGAATGACGAAAAGAGATTAATTAAGCCTCCGCAGATTTGTCCGCCATAGACACACACACACACACACACACACACACACACACACACACACACACACACACGATTGTATTTGAAGTTAATAGAAAATATTTAAAAACCACTTATCGATAACATACCCACATACCGTCACCCAATTGAGCTGAAACTTGGCAGATAGCCTCGTTGTCAAAAACGATGCACTCTATCAAGTTTTTTGTACAGGTTTTCGATCAGCTCAAATCACTTAAATTTGTGGAAGTTGTGCATAAAAGTTGGTTATACATGCAAAGGATTTATACCAAAAACTTGGTTTCTGTGAATTAAGTTTTTACTTTCAATCATCCATACGTTACTATAAGTTAAAAAAAGTATTGCATTCGGTTAAAAAAAATTCATTTTTTTTTTTTTTTTTTTTTTTAAATACTTTACATTAACTTCGATTGTACGTGTGTGTGAGTGGTTGGTTTCCTGTGTATGTCGATGTCGGGCAAATCGGCTGAGGCCTAATTAACCCTCTTTCCGTCATCCAAGCCGGCTGAAATTTAGCAAATAGATTCGATGTCGATGAGAATGCATCCTATCAAATTTTGGCAGCTTGCCATTGCCACTAAAAGGTCACTTTTACGGAATACTAATGAACCAACTTGCCCTCATCCAGTCAAGCTGAAATAACATTTAACCGATCGTATTTGAAACACTGTCCTGTTGCCAAAATTGTTTTAATAAATAATACAATTCTTTTAATCAGATCAAATAAAAGATATTTGAATGCGAGTGCATAAATTCACATCATTTTTAATAAATATTGAAAAGGAGTTTACCGCAAATATTGCTGATAGAGATGTTTTTAATATTCAAAATTAGATGCCGATACCAAGCATACGCTGGCAAAAGAAAAGGCGCTTTCTTCATGAATATAAAAATTGGCGATGCCTATAAAGGATTTAAATTAAAAACTTTGTTTTTTATGGGTTATATATTATCAACGTTTTGGAAATTGTTGAATTAAAAAAAGTTAGCCTAAAAAATGTATGTGCCTATGTGTTTGAATGAGGTTTTGCGGTAGACACCATTGGAAAAACATTCTTCAAAATACTTATTTATTCCTACCTTCGAAATTTTCTTAGAAAAGTGATAAAAGCATACAAAATTGAAAAACGAATGTCGTTAGCACGGAGTTCTTTTCAATTAAGCATCGCCCATCAACGAGTTTTCCTCTGTTTCACTTACGACCGCGAGGTTGCGGGTTCGAGTCCCGTGTTAAGATAATCTGAAAACAACCAAATTCTGTTTCACTTACAAGAAAGAATAATGTAATATTTCTCGGAAAGAAATCCCTTTTTTGGAAGTGGTTATTTATTTGCAAATGCAATAATTATAGCCAAAAATATCGATAAAAATGGCCATTTTTGTTATAAATTAATTAAAAATTGTAAATGAAAACTATTATTTAAACTAATTCAGTTCACATTTATATGCGGTGATCAATATTAAATACCCTAGTTACTTTTGGTTTCACTTGGCAGCTAAATTAAAGATTGCAGTTGTTATATTTTTGGATTGTTGACAATATTTGAAAAAAAAAAAAAAGAGATATTAGTAAAATGTTAAAAACTACAATACAATTTTTGAATTCCAAATTCGCATTATACTGCAGACATTTTGTTTTTACGAATGGAAATTGGATGAAATACTTGTGTTTGTTGGATTAACTAATACAAAGCCTAGAAACTAGGACAATTCCTAAATACAAATGAAGCCTAAAAACTGGGCTTCATTTTCATTCATTAGTCTTTCTTGCAGTCACCTAAAGCGTCATCACAAGTCGGCAAAGGTGACAAGTATAACGTATTTGCAGCTTTTAAAGGTATACATATACATAAGGAATCGCGAAATTTGACTCAAGTCTGCGTTTTTGTTTTTTGTTTTTAAAATATTCTCGAATTCATGACCATTAAAATGATACCGTTTTCTTTCTGAGACTAAAATTACTTTTTAAATTACAGTAGGTTTTGGGAACCTGTTTTGTATCACGTTCATTAGTGTAGTAAACTTTAAACGCGTTTTCTGAAGAATGAAATTTTGGAGTTATATGACTTGACGCCAACGGTCATAACTTCATAATAAATGGTTCCGATTTACAAAATTCTAATTTTGTTTTGCATACAATAGTTGTGAATGAGTTTTCTATGGAGAATATAATATATATTGTTATAACACACATTTTTTATGCATATTTTAATCTTAATTTTTTGCCAAAAATTATGTATTTTTTAAAACTTTTTATTTAAAAACTCATAATTAAATAAATATTGAAGCCAAATTCAAAATTCTCCATAGGAACATGCGTCAATATAAAATCTCTTATTTGCAATAAAAATAATACCTCTAAGTTAATTACAAGTTTATTTATGTATGTTCTAATAATGTATGTTCTTTAATTGCGATTAGATGATTAAAAAATTTACGGGAAAAAAATATAAAAATGCATCATTTTTAATTCTGATATACTGCCAAAAAGTTTGAAATTATAACCTAAAAATTAAAGAAAATCATCTCAATTGTATACCCAAAACAGTTTTTTTTCCCCCCATACTTAGTTTGTAATAAGTAAGAAAACATTTTGCTCAATATAAGTGGTAGGTAAAAAACAATCAAAACGAAAAAAATAACAATAGGGGGAAAATATAAATTTAGTTAGGTTTACTTATATAGCTTTATTATAACGACAATTGCATAGTTTTCTGGGAGTTTTTTTTTAATGTAATTTGTATTGTTAATAGTAATTGAAATAAGAAAAGCAAATTCAATTGAACTAAAAATATTGTCTTTGTCGACAAAGCAATGACACTTCCAAAGTAGAATAACTTTTAATATTTCATTGCATAGTGAGAGTTCAGCTCTAGCTTTCCAACTTAATATTTTTTTTTTCCAGTCTAAATAAATGAAAAGAGATATATTGCAAAAAATTGCAATAATTATATAAAAGATGTAATAAAAATATATATTCATAAATAATGAATTTATGAAGAATTTCTTTCTGATTCCAAATATTCAAACAAAAGTTCTTTAAAAAGATAGTTAATTAAATATTAAAAAAAGAAAATGCCCGAAAACGACGTACGATCGCTTTCCGCTTAAAAATTTACTTTATTGCTGTGACTTCAAGATATCCTTCCGTTTCCATGGTTATCGTGATGTTTCTGTCAAATAGTTAGTGCGAGTTTTTTTAGACAATTGCCATATCTCGTGCCGGTTTGCTCGATTTGAGAGAAACATGCAAAACTGGTTTCCGCTGCTTTGTTTCAAGCCAAGGTGTTTCAGATCAAGTGACGTCACATTAGCTTCGAGCTGAATGTGTCGTTTTTCCCGCCAAATCTAACAGGCTAACTTTGGTTGTAAAATAAAAAGAGAAAAAAAAAAAAAAAAAAGCGCATTAAGCAAAAATTTCTGTGTTTATAGACTTTTTGAAACATATAGAATTGAATAAAAAAGAATTTTTAAATGCGGGAACTGTCCATTCCATCCTACAGTGTTGCCAGACATTTCTCTGAAAATAAATTCAAACAATCTAATCTCCATATCATGTGAACAGAAATAAATGAAAAGATGCAAGCGCATCTGAATAACTTATACAACCAATCAGTGCTAGAAGTGTGGGTAGACGCGGAGTGACGCGTCCCCCCACTTGTCCAGAAAATACCTATGCGTCTCCTCACTTCTAAAAACACTGAAATCCATCCCCCCACGTCTAAAACTACCGAAATCTATTCCCCCAATTTTAAAAAACATTCAATCCGTCTAAAAACTAAAAGGGGAGGGGGAAAAAATAGAATTAACCATTTTCATTACTTCTGCTTTTTCTGGCTGTTTGTTATTTTTTATACTTTCATTTTTGTTAAAGCAGATTCAGTCAATTTTTCTTGGAAATGCGCGGCGAGTTTCGGCGCCCGTTGTCTCTGGGACTATTGAGGAGTGGATAGAAAAAGACATAATTATTGCACTATCATTTCCTGTTTTGTCCTCGACAATTTACTTTAAAATCTTTTGCGTTTTGTTGATTATTAGTAGAAAACCGTGAATTCCTTCAACTTAACCATTAACTATTACTTCTGATTCTAAACGGCATTTGTATTCGTAATCCATCTAGTACAAAACAAGAGGAGATTGATATATTTGGCTTCAAAACTGTAAGAAAAATGACTCCGATACATTACAGAACGTTGAGAAAGGAGCAGTGGAAAATGTGCAAGTGCAACTTTTTTTAAGAGACCACTTGGAGAGAGAATCTAGCACGTGGCAGCAACAGTAAGCAAAAACGCACAGCAGTAATGATTATCCAAAGTATATTGGACACAAAATGATACTCACCTTCAGAAATACGAGTATCCATGGCTTACTTGAGAAGAACAAAATCTTGGATGCAACACATACAAAAGGCTGCTAAAAAGCTTAGAACCAGAAAAAAAACAAGGTTTGAAACTTTCTAACGAATGGGTAGGGTGTAACATTTTGCCACATGGAGACAAGGAATTTGACTAACGAGAATCCTTAAGAAAGCAGATTTTTAAACACAAAACCAGTAAAACTCATAAATGTGCAGGAAAAATTATCCATGAAGCCAAACGAGAAAGCTGAAAAATGCAAACATTTCCTTTAAGAAGGCAAAATATCATTTTGCAATTTTTATACTTTCAATTTTTGAATGCACGATACAATACTTGTATATACTATCAATGCCAAAATTGTTAAAACAAATTCATCTTATCACTGTCTTCCGAGTCATGTAATACAAAATTGTATAATTTTTTTTTATTTATTACCGACTATATTTTTCAGTTTTTATCACTAATTTTGTTTATAAATTTCTTTGAACATTAAGCAATACTGGGCATGGGATATTAGATAGTACTAAAATTAATTAAGCATAGATTTTCTTCTTACAAAATATACCAAACATGTTGGGAAATGCGAAATGTAATGACACTGAGAAAAAGTTTTAAGTCACTGAAAAAAAAAAAAACTATTTATGCCATAGTGTTATAAAAATGTATTATACTACTTTGTATAAAGATATAGGTATTTTCACTTGGTCAAATTTTAACTTTGGGGGAACTAGAAAAAGATTTAAAGACAAAGTATTTAAAAAAAAAAAATTAGAATTCCTTATTAATTTAATTTTATGAAAGTATGCTTATTTAGAGGCAATATTTAAATCTAAATAAACAGTTATGTATATAATGTTGAATTATTACTTCACTTCATCTCTTACTTCCTAGTAAAAAAACTAAGTCGCAGAATATTCATTAAAATATCAATAAATTTTGGACCCTTGTTCGTGTTGAAAATAGTTTCCTTTCTACTCGTTAATCTATATATTTAATAGGCAATACATTTTTTGGGGTTAGTCCGTCTGCCTAAACTGCTCAACCAATTTCAATGATCAAGGGGTCATTTTAAAGGAAATAAGCTGTAGATTTGCCAAAACGTGCCAAAATAATTTATTAACACTTTATTAATTAGTTAAATTTCAATATTTTTCATCATTAAGCTGCTACAAAGCCTCAATGATTTTGAATATATGAATGGCAACATCCTTACGTATATAAACAACAAACCCGTTGCTAATTTTAAAGCTCTTTTTAAACTCTTCGTTTCAAAGTTGATTTTTTCTGTTTTTCTGAAGCATTTTTGTATTAGAGTAATTATTATTTTGAAGTATTTCTATCCAGAAAATGCCTCGCGTTGGACGTCGTTCTCTAACGGGGCGACTTATCAGAATAAATAAAAGATATTGGGACTTCAATGTAAGGGCATAGCTAATGAAGTTTTAAGTCAGAATGTTGGCGGATAGTATATTTAACTTTCTATTATGAAACTTGCAATTTGGGTGTTTTCTCTATTAGGCCTTACATTAAATTTATAAAAATTTGGTTACATTTTTTTAGGTTGGCAAACCTATTCGAGCGCAGCAAGATGTTTTAACCACAAATTCGAGCTGCAAAGACGCTCAATCCAAGCGCAGCAAGGCGTTTGGGGGTGGGCGAGCGTTAGCGAGCAGGGGGCGAAGCCCCTTAGTTGTTATTTATTTAATTGTTATAAATTTATTGTTATTAGAAACGAAATTATAAAATTTATCGTTGAGGGGGTGCAATTGTCACCAACTTTTAGCCGTCCCCCCACCTTTTTTCCCCCCACTTCTACCACTGCAACCAATCTAATTTCGATACTACCACGTTAAAAGTAATAAATGAATCGATGCACGCGCATCTAATTAATTTAAATTATGTGGCACCATCTTACAGGGTTACAGAAAGATCAAGATATCGTTTATAATGATTGCCAGGTCCACTTTTATATTAAACCGCAATACCTAAAAATGTAACATTACTACAGGATGTGTGGCAACAAGGAGATAGAAGAACGCTTCGCTAGTTAGTGATCGCCTCAGGATAAAATTTATATTCCTTGTTTATTTAACCATACTTAATATCATGAATAATTTTTATATAGTCATAATTAATTTTGTTCAGTCAGTAAGTAAAAATTGTGGATGAATAAATCGTCCTTATTTACCAGGAAGCTACATTCAGTCTGTAACAGTCACAGTCCGAATTACATTAAGAAGTCACATTAATATTTTTTGTTGAATTTATGAGCTCTTTTCCTTATCATGTTATTTTAAATATCTTAACACAATTATCTTTGTTTATAATAATGTAGTGGAAATCTAACTAAAGTTTACACGTTAAATAACGAATGTATTTAAGTTTTAAAATCTTTTTTCCGCGTTGCTTATATATTTTATTAATAGCACTAGGAAATTTTTCAAGCATTCATTTACGTTTCAATGAACTTTTAGCATGATAAATATGCAACAATAAAAATTTAAATTACTTCAAATGTTTAATGAATAAATTGGATTTTGATAAGATCCACACTGTCATTGAATGGTTGTTTCTATTCACTTTTAATTATATATATATATATATATATATATATATATATATATATATATATATATATATATATATATATATATATATATATATATATATATATATATATATATATATATATATATATATATATATATATATATATATATATATAATTATTCTATTTTTCACCTTCTTAGCTTTTATTCTGTCGTCAGCCTGTTAAATTCAGGCTGAGTGTAGTTTTTGAATAGGTGTTCTTCACTTAAAACCATTTTTTTTTTTACTTTCAATTACCCGTTTTTTTCTACAATTCTAGACGTTTTAGAGTATCCTAATTTTAAAATAGTGGTCTTAAAAAAAATGTCTGTCTAATAGATCTAAGATGTTCAAATTTGGCGTGCGGGTTGTTGGTGGCCACTGGAACTACCATTAAGGTTTTCGTCAAAATCACGTATGCGCGTAAGGTTGAAAAATCATGAAAAATGAAAAAATCACGTTTTCCAGCAATTGCTAAAAACGGGTCTAACGATTTTGATCCCTCCATCCCTACCATCGAAATTCCAGTAGAAATAGAATAAAACCGTAAAAGTTGAAAAGCGAGTACCTTTAACACAGAGCTCCCTGCCTTTTGAGCATCGCTCATCAACGATTGATTATTTTGATTGGTTTAACAAAGTGCATTATACAAATTTGTCGAAACCCCGCCCGCCAGTAGCACATATATAAAGGCTCAGTGCGTATTTCGCTCACAAATCCGTAGGTAGTAAATAGATATTTGGTATATTTTTTATTTCCTATAATGCCAAGAGGTTTAGAATTGACTGAGAGGGAGAAAGGAATGATTTAGGCTTAATAATCACTCTGACAAAAGTCTCAGAGAAATTGGACGTGCACTTGGAAGATCTCAAGATGTTGTTGGACATTTCTTGCTTAAAAAATCTGAGTATGGAAAGAAAAAACGTTCTGGATATTCTTCATTACTGTTTGAGAGAGGCACACGAATAATTTTGAAAAAAAAGAAAAGGGGGAAAAAGAAAAGAAAAAAAAGAGCTTCTAATTCTATAGTCTCTGCACGTGAAATACGAAATGATTGCAACCTTAATATTTCTTCTGAGACTGTTAGACGTGTTACAAAGACTTGTAATGAACAATATAGAATGTTTTGAGAGAAATTCCTAGTAAGGCTCGTTCCCTATACTCGTTGTGTTACAATCTTGTAGCCCAGTTCATTTAGAAACTACTTTGGTATTAGACTGAGAGGTGACTGCAATTTTTGGACCCCATCGAACATCATTCTGATATTTTTATAGAAATTAGAGAAAAGTGAGTAGATTACGAATCCACTGGTCTGCCGTGGCAAAAATGGCCGAAACTGGTCAAAATCGACTTTTAATAAGTTGAACTAAATCCAATTGCCAAATACGTCATAACTTGCCCAAACAATGAGCATTTTTTTTTTATTTGGTAACCCTCACTTTTTAATTTTCAATTAAGAAGGTAGCAGACTATTCAGATATCTGGCGACGGTCTACTTGCATCTATTAAAAGGGAGTCAAGTTGGTAATAAACATTATGTCACTGATGACGTAACTAATGTCTCCAATTTGGCTTACTTTTAAAAGATACAAGTTTTAACGAGCCAGAGATCAGAAATCGTTTACGCTTTTTTTTTTTTTTTTTCATTGAAAATCAAAATACATTGGGTTGCCAGACGAAAAAGGCTGTTCTCTTTTTGGCAAGTTATGACATATTTGGCAATCGGATTTCAGTTCAACTCATTCCAAGTCGATTTTTGATCAGTTTCGGCCATTTATGCCACGGCAGACCAGTGGATTCCAATCTACTCACTCCTCTCCAATCTCTATAAAAAATTCAGAATGATGTTCTATGAGGTCCACAAATTGCAGTCGCCTTTCGGACTATATAGAATCTTGAAATTTGGTGAGTAGGTACGAGAAAGATCATTTAATGAAAAGACATAAATTGTTTTAATTTAATGTCTATCTATTATAAATGAAAATTGAAAAAGCAAAACACAAAACCAGGAGGAGCCACTGTATATGCATCGACGTAAGGTTTTCCAATATAAAATAAAATATATTAGACGCTATTTTCGAGTTTTTAATTTATGTCATTTCATGAAGTGATCATTTCTACTCACCAAATTTCAAGGTTTTATACAAAATAGTTTCTAAATGCACTGGGCTGGAAGTTTGTAGCATAGCCAAGTATAGGAAATGATCCTTAGCAGTACTTCATCTTAATGAAGGAAGGAGACTAAATCCCGCTGCAGCTTTTAATTTCACAATCACTTTCGTCGTCTTTCTCGTTCACCCAATCGACGGTGCGTTAAAGGGACTTCCCTTACATAATACTCACTGCGTAATTAAACGAATGACAATTTCGGAAATAAGTAATTAATGAATTGGTCAATATCTAGTTGCAATTCATTTAGTTTTTTTTTTTTTTACTTTCAATTACCCTAAAAGTAATACAGTAGAACCTCGATTAACCGTCCCTCCTTTATCCGGAACTCTCTGTTAACCGAGAATCATTTTAGTCGACATCAAAAATCTCCCAAATGAGTGATAAATCATTTGTTCCTTTTTAAACCGAAAATCTTTTCCCTCGCTCTAAAGTTACATAAGTAATGGTGAGGCTTTTGACTGTTTTTCTAAAGAACTGACATGGTTTGAACAACTTTCGGATGCAGATCAAACTGAACTATTACCTCCAAAAAGACTCCGGGATAGAGCAGCGAAACAAAGATTATCAATATTATTGCAACAAAAACTCATTTCCAACAATTATGTCATAAAAAAACCATTAAAAGTCCTGTATTCAATAAACGAAAATCATTTACTTTTTATAATTTTTTACAATTCTCTTTTATCCGGAATTTTCGCTTAACCGACCTCCGAATTAGGTCGGTTAATCGCGATTCTACTGTATAGGTTAATGAAAGTATCGTATTTATTTAAAAAATAAAATAAAAATCGAATGTCTTTTATGGGTTTTTTACACATTTTCAAACGTTCTGAGTGCAAATAAGTGGTCTAGAAGAAATTTCTGTGATTCCATCTGTGTGACTATCTGTGGTTAGATTAACTCCCAAACGGATTGAGATGGTCAAGGGATCTGTCATTAAGGTTTTCGTCAAAATAGGGCACGAGGATAAGATAGTTAGCTGCCATTATAAAATTGGAGTTTTTCTGCCATTTCAGAAATACAGCTTTAGCAATTTTGATCAAAATCGCTGTTGTTATATACTTCATTATAACTCAAAAAGTGAAATTGGAAGAAATGAGAAATAATATTTTTGTTTTAGGTTCAGAAAGACAATGATTTTTTTTTTATAACTAAATTTAATTATTATTTTATTTTTCATGAGAAAAGTTATTGTAAAATGCTGTACATATTTGAATGAAGTAACCTAAAAGCCTAAATAATAGAATATTGGAGCAATATATATATATTTTATTTTTTTTAATTTTTTTTTATTTTGATAATTTAAGATAAATATTAAAAAATTAATTTCCTCAAAGTTTACTTTTTCAATAAATGTTATGATTTCAGCAATTAAGAAGTTTGTATCGGCTCGAAATGGCAAAATCTTGAATTTTTTACTTATCATTCGTTTAATCTACATTTGTTATCACAACCAAGTTTAAAATTTTTTATTTTTCACGAGAGAAATTTGCATGTAAAATGTCGAAAATTGTTTTAGTTAAATAGTGTATTGTAGTATAATTCTAGGCCGAAATTATAGAAACTTCAAACAATTAGTTTTCTTTTTAAAAAAAAAGTTTATTTTAAATCATATTTATTAAATCATTTATTATTTTTTCAAAGTTTAGTTTTTCAGTTTTTTTTACAGTCGCCATGAAGAGGATTTATATGTTTATACATGGGTCCTAAATCACAAAATCCTTAGAATTCTAGTGTAAATACTTATTTTGTTAAATATTTTTAAATTAAAATTAAAAAATATATATATATTAATTTTTTTTTCAAAGTTTGCCTTTTAAATTTTTTATTATAATTTTGGCCATCGAAACCTTTATATAAGACCAAAATTTCGAGATCATGATAAGTAAACTTCGTCATTTAAAATTTGCTTAATGTGCATGTTTTTTTCATCTAAAAAAAACTTAAAATTTAGAATTTTTACGTGGGAAGTTGTCACTGCAGAATTTTTTTATGAGTGGAGCTCTGTACTTTAACATAACTTCAGGATTAAATTACAGTATCATAGATCAACATTTTTTTTTTTAAGAAATGAATTCTTTTGAAAAAAAAAGTAATTTTCATAAATTTTTTCCAGTTTTACCATTTTTTCTTAATTTCAAAGTTTACTTTTTTGAATTTTTCTTTTAATTTTATCTATGAAGAAGTCTTATATTCCTTTATATGTGTCTGAAATAGCAATATCCCTTTAAGTTAATTTTTGATTTAAAAACCTCTCAAAGTGCACTTTTTTTTTTACAACCAAAGCTCAACTTTTTTGAATTTTCACGAAGTTATAATCGTAGAACGATGAAAACTTTTTATGAAGTATTGTTTTACAGTACAACTGCAATATGTAATTGTAAGGTGAAACTTACACATCACCAGGGGTAAGTTATCATCCTCTTGTATATACTATTTCTCGGAGGAGTTCTATTTTTAAATCCTTTATATTAACTTCGATTTTGAGTGTATGTGGGTGTGTAGCTGAGTATGTCGATGATGAACGAATCTGCGGAGACTAAATTAACCTCCTTGCCGTCATCCAATCGGTCTGAAACTTAGCAGACGGATTCGATGACAATGCATTCTATCAAATTTTGGGGCTGTCACTGACCTTAAAAGGTCGCTTTTACGGGGGCTACTAATAAACTAACTTGCGGTCATTCAATAGCGCTAACATAGCATTTAACCGACCGTTGAAGAAACTCTTCCCTGTTGCCAAATTGTTTTTACTAAATAAACAATAAAATTGTTTTCGTCAGAATAAATTAAAGATATTTGCATGTGAGGGCATAAATTCAAGTTAATTTCTAATAAATAAATTTTAAAACGTAGTTTGCCGCACATTTTGCTGATAGAAATGTTTTTGATATTTAAAATTAGGTGCAAACAAGTACAACACGCTGTTTACAGAATCGGGGCATTGTTAATGAATACAAAAAATCTCAATGCATATAAAGAGTTTTGTAATAAAAACATTGTTTTTATGGGTTATATTATTAATTATACATTTCTTTTAGGTAGTATGAACAAAAGTAAAACACCTCCGAGAATTAGTATACACAATATCCTCCTGAGACCCACAACTGTTTGAAACATGATTTAAAGCTAATTCTTATGTATTTTATTCTTTTGGGTCTATATGTAACGTACTTTTAAAGTTATTGGGGTTCAACTATAAAGATGGGACAAAAAATGACTATCTCCTTAAGCTTTCAAAAATTCTGAAATTTAATTGTTCAGATGTGAAATTTAATCATGAAAGGCTGCAAAACAATTTCGTGAGGACGTGATACATAAAAATACTTTACAGTTAGTGCAAAAAAAAAAAAAAAATTTGTTCCCGCTGAACATCCAGACATCCGACTACGTGGGTCTTAGTGTCCATTGCTGGCACCAACTTTTCGTGACGCCTCTACTGGTAGACTTCTCTACTGGTAGAGGGACTGTTTTTTGCCGTTTCTTTACAGGCTCTACTTCGTCACAATCGGTGGAACTATCAGCGGCTGTAGGACGGCTATTTCATGCAGTAAAAAATTATGTGCCTAAAATCCGATGTGCATTTAAATGTAAGAGCGGGGTCTCAAGAGGATATGATGGTATGTTATACATGGTGATATGTCGATAATTTTAGATGGCATCTTGCTCTGTCTTCGATTAACCATGCAACTCTAAACTTACATTAACCTTTACTCCAAGTACAGTAGAGCATGAAATTGAGCAATTGAGAAATCAATTTAATTAGTCGAGTCAAGCTAATCTGAACAAGTGTTCTCCCGATGACTATTTAAGCCAAAATAATCACTCACAAAATGAGCGCGTTTTATAGATCGTAACCACTTTCTTTTAGTTGACAGGCGTTTAACCCACAAATCTCAGAGTGACTCCAATTAAGGGAACGGTGATTAATATCTGATGGCAATTATGGTCACATGTTTCCCGACCGGAATTAAAGACGCACGACCGAAAATGCGGAAATGCTGGAGGATTCGCTGGACTGTGACGTGTGTGGGGATTACGGGTCTTGTTTTGGGTTGAATCGACTGACGATGAAAAGCGGTAATTGAATGTCGTTGTTCACTTTCAATTACCCATATTTAAACATTAGGTAATAGACTGAGAGGCGACTGCAATTTTTGGACCCCATCGAACATCATTCTGAATTTTTTACACAAATTAGAGAAAAGTGAGTAGATTACGAATCCACTGGTCTGCCGTGGCAAAAATGGCCGAAACTGGTCAAAAAACGATTTTTAATAAGTTGAACTAAATCCAATTGCCAAATACTGAGCATTTTTTTTTAATTTGGTAACCCTCACTCTTTAATTTTCAATTAAGAAGGTTGCAGGCGATTCAGATATCTGGCGACGGTCTACTTGCATCTATTAAAAGGGAGCCAAGTTAGCAAAAAATATTACGTAACTGATGTCGCCAATTTGGCTTACTTTTAAAAGATATAAGTTTTCCGAGCCAAGATCAGAAATCGTTTGCGCTTTTTCTCATTGAAAATCAAAATGCAGTGGTTTACCAGACGAAAAAGTTTGTTCAATTTTTGGCAAGTTACGACCTATTTGGCAATCGGATTTTAGTTCAACTCATTCCAAGTCGATTATTGATCAGTTTCGGCCATTTTTGCCACGGCAGACCAGTGGATTCGTAATCTACTAACTTTTCTCCAATTTCTATAAAAAATTCAGAATGATGTTCGATGGGATCCAAAAATTGCAGTCTCCTCTCGGACGATAATGAAAATATTGCTTGTGGAATTTTTTTTTTCATTTTTGGGAAGTTATGACATATTAGGAAATCGGAATTTAGTTGAACTCATTCAAAGTCGATTTTAGAAAAGTTTCGGTCATTTTTGTCCCAGCAGACCAGTGTGGATTGATGATCTACTTAACAATTCTCTACATTCTATAAAAGATAATCAGAATGATGCGTGAGGTGCATAAACTTGCAGTTGTTGCCTCTCAGTCTAAAATAATATTACAATAAATTGTTACTGTTAAGTCTTTGTTCTCTTCGATGCGATAGATATTCTTTGACACAATAGAGAGCTTAACTCCGTTTTGACAAATTTTACAGTTACATCATTGTTCCACCACAGGGTTGACCAAACTCAGGTCGGTGTTAGTTCTTTCAAATCTCAGCTTGTTCTATAGCTTTTTTTGCGGCATGCCCATTGGCACATTTGAGGCATTGTTAGAAAAGCTGAAACCACATTTTCAGAAGACTCCGACAAACATGCCAGATTAGATGCAAATAATGTAAAAACTGTTTTAATGTTTTCATTATTTTTTTTTTAACATTTTTTTTATCATATGTGCAAAATTTATTTTAGTGTTTATAAGTGTCCACCTGATGGCTGTGTGGTTAGAGCTCTGGCCACGCATGCCTAAGGTGCCGGGTCCAATTCTCGGGTCAGGCATGGATGTTCGTTGTGGTTCGGAATCCACGTTAAGCTGAAGATCCCGGCCTGATTAGCCGTCCCTTAAAAAGAGGTCGTTTGGCATACAAACCTACCAACTAATGTTTAAGTAAAAATGTATTTTAAATTAAGTACATAATACAACCATGGAAATACGATTAAAAAAAAATAAAATAAAAAAACACTTATTTTTGTTTTCCATATTAACGCTGGAATTACATGAAACTGTGTTTTAAAAACACAGGCTTCCAACTAACTTTATGGAGGAAGACAAAATGTATCTGATATTTATGTTGCATGACAAATATTATTTTGTTACTTCAGTTAATTCCAGCATGAACGGAAATTCCGATCGGGGGTGCAGTCTGATCAGGACAGACTACTAAGAAGTAACAAGTCATCACGCGCTATCTCGTGATCGGCAGCGAACGTGTTAAAAAAAATGACTTCAGAAAAAGTAGCGCTCCGATCGCATTCTTATTATTATGTGTTTACTTTATTATTTTATTATTACCTGTGGCAACACTAGTCTAATTTTCAGACGATATTTCAAGCAAGTGTGTGGTAACATCCACGTGAACTCGACGTGTGTGTCAACGTCCTCACCCGGAGAAAGCATTGAAATAGCAACATCACTAAATTTCTTCTGCACCGATATGATTTGACAACCTCCTTTTTTTTTTACCTCAACCTGTTCCAAGGAAGTGGTTCTCTCACATATGCACGTGGGGGCAGGTGCTAATTCACAAAGTCCTTTTCCACTCCCAGCCGGGAGTTCAATCAACCAACCAACCATCAAGCAATTGTTGACTCTAAACCAGATAGGACAACGTGTTTGTTTTGATTGTAGGCGATAATAAAAGATGCATTTTACGTGAAAGAACAATGAACGAAAATGAAAAAAACTTCTTAAATGTTATGTGGTTTATAAGTGGTTTACTGAATTTCATTGTGGCTGTACGAGCACTGCAGAGCGGCTTGCACACATACAGTTAAGGTAACGACTGAAGAAATGGTCACAAATCCACGATACTGCGTTAGAAGACAAGCAGGTACGATTAATAGAAAGGTAAGCGTCTTAAATGAAAAATGTATTCAATGACATGCAGGAATATTTAGGTATAAAAAAGCTATCAGCAAGATGTCTGACATTTGGCCAAAATCGGGTTGGCGTAAACATTAAAAAAAAAAAAATTAAAAAAAATTGTTTAGGCAAATCCAAGCACAATTTAGCCGACCAAACGGTATAGTGGTTAGCGTGCTAGCTTCTAGACCGCGAGGTTGCGGGTTCCGAGTCCCGTGTTAAGCATGGGTGTTTGTAAATGTATGTTGGCTTGTCTAATGACGAATGTTTCGGCGCATTATTGCTGACGGCGCCAGATAATCTGAAAACAACCAACCAAATCTCTTCTGATCCTAGTCACTGTGAAATTTTCCTCTTCTCAAAGTTTGAAAGAATGGTATGGTTAACATAGATTTTCTTCAAATCCCGAGATCATTAATGCAACAAGTGTCTATTTTGAGAAATAATCTTATTATTTGCATTTAGGCATATGTTAACATAGGGTAATGAAAGCAATTTTTTTCTTTTAAAAAAAAGTTGTTTTTTTTTAAACATTTCTACCCCCTGATACATAACCCTGATTTCAAAATAGCGGTCTAGAAAAAATATCCCTGTGTACGTGGTTAGCAAAACCTCCCGAACAAATTCACCTACAATGCTTTAATTTTGCGTGCGTTTTTTTTTCTTCCAATAGCCGTGGGACTTACCATTAAAGTTTTCGTTAAAATCGCGCACGCGCATAAGGATGAAATCATGAAAAAACATTGTAACCGATAGGGCCAATGTACAGTTTACCCTGGGCCTTAAATTCAAGTCCAGGGTGTGTGTGTGTGTGTGTGTGTGTGTGTGTGTGTGTGTGTGTGTGTGTGTGTGTGTGTGTGATTTCTCACCAAAATAAACTCAGGACTAAACAAATTACACAGCCAGCCCATAATCATGAACAAATATAATTTAATAAGATACCATAAGTTTACAAATACGAAGCCTTCCTCCCCATCACAATCCAATCCAGTATATATACCTTTTACAACATTTGCGGTTACAGCAATAACTATCAAATTTGCATAACATGGAGTAGGACACACTATAATAAATCAATGATAAATATAATATTAAATAAATATCCAATTTTTTTTTATTTGAGTTTTTTAAAACATCAATACAACTAAACAAGATCAGCATACTCTATCTCTTTGTATTCAAGCATGTGGGGCATTAAGTAAGGACGGACACACCTATCACAGTTTTGACCAATTAGAAACAATACCCTTGGGCTATAGCATAGTGGGATACCTAACATGCTATAGCTAACTAGAAAAATGACCAACCGGAAATGGTATCACACATGATACGGTCGAAATTCTTCAAGGTGAGACCAACGACTAGCAACATGACATAGCTATCTTGAAAAATTACAAACCGGAAAGGGTACCATTGACGGTACACTCGGTATCACCAACGCTCATAATACTTCATAACTAGTCCAATGACACTCAACATCCCATAGGTATCTTGAATAATGACCAACAGAATGTGATACCATTGATGGTACATCCGGTATCACAAACGTCATAATTTTTTCAAGACGAGTCGAACGACACCCACCATGCTATAGCTACTTACAAAAATGACAAAACTGGAATTGATACAACCGAAGATGTACTCGGTACCACCAGCATGCTCAACTCCTCAAGACATCAAATATGCGGTGGGTATCTTGAAAAATGGCAAACCGGAAATGGTACCACCGACGGTACACTCGGTACCACCAACAATCATAATACTTCAAGATGAGACCAAGGACACCCAGCATGCCATAGGTATCTTGAAAAATGACCATCAGAATGTGATACCACTGATGGTACATCCGGTATCACAAACGTCATAATTATTTCAAGACGAGTCAAACGACACCCACCATGCTATAGCTACTTACAAAAATGACAAAACAGGAAATGGTACAACCGACGGTACACTCGGTATCACCAACATGGTCAACTCCTCCAGATGAGTGTTAGGACATTCAACATGCCATAGGTATCTTGAAAAATGACAAAACAGGAAATGGTACAACCGACGGTACACTCGGTACCACCAGCATGCTCAACTCTACTACAACACCCAACATGCCACAGCTATCTTGATTATAAACAGATATGCAGAGAGTAGTGCGGTTTGCCCCATGCACAATGAAAAGTTTCAACAATACGACCAGCGTGCCGTTTGGTCCTTGCACAATGAAAAAACAGTCAGTATGGAACTTGCACAATGAAAAGTTTCAACGTACGACCAGCTTAGTGTTACCCGCACACTTGTTCATCCAACTTCCTCCATCGGGAACCATCCAACCGCTTCATCGGCAGCGGCTGAAGTTGTTTGATGCGGGTTTTTTTTTCTCCATGCCTTTGAAAAGTGCAGACAGAAGACACTTTTGACAAAACGAAAACAAATACCCTTGGGCTTAAGGCCCAGGGTAAAAAATCATGTTTTCCAGCAATTGCAAAAAAACAGCTATAACGATTTTGATTAAAATATCTGTGATAATGCCTCTTAAGGTGTTTTAATAATCTCCACCTCCGAAATTTCCGTAGAAATACGATAAACGCGTAAAAAATTGAAAAACGAGTGCTTCAAACACAGAGCTCTCTGTCTTCGAACATCGCTCATCAACGATTGATTTTTTTTTGTTTCACGAACAAAAAAGGAATCGAATAACAACGTTAAAGGAATAGAATATCGATTAACAACGCCAATTTCGTCATCTTAGAGTTTTTTCCCCCAGCCCATGTAAAAATTATTGCCGATAAATATCGCCAAACTGGCCATTTTCATTTAAATAAGTGAAAATATGAAAATGGTAAATAACACCATACATTTTTATGCAATTACCAATATTATAGTGTAATTGAAAGATGCGCGATGTACCACACCCCTAGTTCATTTAAAAGTCACTGACTTTTCAAACAGCCCCCGTATTTTTGCTCTCTACACAAAGATGAGTATGAGAAGCTAATCGCTTACGTCTCTTTGTATTGAGAGCTATGATACGATTATTCGTGTAAAATATCCATTAATTGTAACTTACTTACCTCGAACATGATAAGAGCTAGAAAAAGAAAACTCACTGACGGTCATGGGAATGGGCAAAATTCTACAGTTATTTTCCCTGCAATAATTTTAAAATTATTATTCTAATTCAAACACATAATTTTTTAAAGTTATTTATTATTTATTTTGTTTTAGATAGGTTATATATAATCATACAAATAAAAATATTTTAAAAATATTTTATTTTAAATTTTATTTATAAATTTAAAAATGTTGTGTATAGCTGGAAAAACTGGGGATCAAATAACGTAATATACGTGCATGACAGTCAGAGGGTTAAAACTCCCAAAAAACGAGACATAATTATAAAAAAAAGGGTTTAATGTTCGTGTGTTTGCAGGTTTTTTTCCCATTCGAGACGCAAATTCGATGCAATTTGAAATTGAAAAAATTTGAGGAAAATTGAAACATTTTGAATTAAAAAAATTTTACTTTACAATGTTCCAACACAGCATGACCCTAAAGTAGCTCTTGTGTAAGAAATACCCAACATCCCAACTTAACAAGTTTCCTCCTTGAAAGTTCTCCCAATAGGCATTTCTTTTTTTACTTTCAATTACCCATACATAGATTAATCAAAGTACTATTTTCCGTCAAAAAAATATTTTCGTTTTTTTTTTTTCTCTCCGCATTTTGGAACATCCTGATTTCAAAAAAGTGGTCAAAAAAAAAAAATGCCTGCGTGTCTCTGTGTACGTGGTCAGCATAACTCCCGAACGAAGTAACCTGCGATGTTCAAATTTGGTGTACGGCTTAGTAGATTAGTCATTAAGATTTTCGTCAAAATTATGCATGCACATACGGTAGTTTCCATTTTAAAAGTCATGTTTTTTAGTAATTTCTAAAAAAACAACGGTTCTAACAATTTCGATCGAAATCGTTGTGATAATGCCTCTTAAGGTGTTCAAAACATCCCCATCTCCAATATTCCCATAGAAATGTGATAAAAAAAAACGAATGCGAAAAGTTGAAAAAAGACTGACACAGAGTTCTCTTTCCTCAAGCATTGCACATCAATGACCAAAAACTATTTATCTTCTGTTTCACTTACAAGAAAGAACTATCAAGAAGTTTACCAACCAATTCGAATTTTTTTTGCGTTTTTTTATTTGTCCAGGTATAAATTTTAGCTAAAAGCATCCCCGAACTGGCCTGTTTTATTTAGATGAATATATCAAAAAGCTAAATAACACCATTTCAAGACATATTTAAATAAGTTGACCTGTATTATAGTGTTATTGAAAGTTGTGCGATGTTTCACACCCCTAGCTCAAACAAGGACTGCTTTCAGGAAACCAGGCCCAACTGATACCTGTGTAGTAGGGTGGTTCGAAAAAAAAAAAATTATTTTTGAACGCATGAGGTGAAAAAGTCGATACACATCTTGATAGGAAAAACTGTAAAAAAATAATATCTTCCGATCTCGCATTCACCTCAAAGTTTGAAGAAAATACAAAAAATAACTATTTTTTCTAAATTTTTAAAAATTTTAAACGTTATAAATTTGAAAGACAATAGTTTTCAATGTGTAGTGAAAGGGTGGTATAACACAGGAAAACACTATTTTATGCATTTTTAAAGCATAGATTAATAATTAAAAATACTCAAAAGTAACTTTTTTTGTAAGAAATAATGATTTTTCTGTAAAATGGGTGCTAATGTTATTTCTTACATTAAAAAAAAAACAAAAAAAAAAAACATACTATTATTCATTTGGTTCACTTTTTTCTCGAGCATTCTATCCCAGTGATGAACTTTGAAGGAAACTTTTATAGAAAAGTCGGGCAATATGGAACTTTAAAAAAAAAAAAAAAAAAAGTGTTGCGTCACCGCCATCCACTTTTTGTCTTGTCTCTCTACATAAGCGTTCCACAGCTTGTGAGTGACAAGGAAACGAGTTGAAGTCTGATTTCAATGCTCCCTAGTAGCATAGATAAGCTGGCCAATTTCGCCAGACATAGGCCAATTCCGATGTGGAACGTTGTGAATCGGTCGTTGGAAACAATAATAGCCAATCTCGCCCAATTCTGGATAAAATATAGAAAAGGTTTTGATACGCCGATGTACAGTTTTAAACTAGGGATATTGTATTTATGAGAAACAAAGCTATGTGGTGGTTTTGACTTGTTTTTTTTGTTGTTGAAAAATCGTGTATTTTGGAAGTATGCTCGGTCAGACTAGTCAATCTTCCAGTCTTCCCCTGTTTCCTCCAATACAGCTGCACTACCTAGGATGCACCAGTCTTTACTAACTAATGTTCGTTTGTTACTCTTAACAAAGGAGGTGTCCTATTATACAAGCATTCCAATTAATTATGACCACGTAATCAGTGGCAATAAAGTTAAGTTCAGTTGTCTTGAAATGCCTGACAGTCTTTCTCTAGGAAAGTTCTCGAGATTTCAAAACTTGGCGCCTCAGTTCTCTTATATCTCTCCTTGCGTGCAAAATCATTGCCGAAATCAAATTTTTTGGGTGAGGGAATGAAGCATTTCGTCCAATAACTGAATTTTAAACTTCCAGTAAATATTAAGGGAGGTATCGAGACAATCGAATTGCCACATATATGTTCTTAGGTCCTTCCGAAAATTAACTTTTTTTTTAATGTAATAATATCAAGAAGATATAGCTGATCTGTGTTCATCTCAAGGTGACGAATTAAACATTCAACACTTAAAAAATCAGTCAGGGGATATTTTTCAAGGATCTTCCATTTTTTAAATTTTTTTTTATGTTACTGCAAGATGTTGTCCTGTTGTAGTACTATCTACGTGTTTAAATAGGCGTCTGAATGGTAGTTCATTGGAGTATAGGAGGCATATATCCCAATGTAGTGGTCTTAAAACGGGTAATTTGATCTGTCAGATTATTTTCAGCCAGTATGCAGGGCAGTCCCGATCACAGCCACGTGCGTTATGATCCTATGAATAAGTTACAATGCGTTTTCATAGAAGTAAGTTTATGAACTTCAAAGGAAGAGAAGGCATCACGAGAGAGGTCACCCGCCAAAACACAGTTTTTATCAATGTTTCAAAGGTTATGCTCGAACGATTATTATTGAAAAATTACTAATTTGATTTTTTTTTCCAAGTTCTATCTACTTCATTCCACACAATACAAACTAATGTACCTAGATAATTTGGTGATTGGTGTATTCTACAAACTGATGGAAAAAGGGTATTTTTTATATTTATACTAAACTTTGAAGTGAATGCTTGAAATAAATAAAACAATTTTTTAACAAAATATGTAAAAAATAACGTTAATATTCATTTTATAAAAATAATTTTTTTTAACAATTTATTTTTGAATATTTTTAATTATTAATATATATTTTAAAAATATGTAGAAGAGTGTTTTCCTGTGTTATACCACCCTTTCACTACACATTGCAAACAATTGCCTTTCAAATATATAACGTTTAGAAATTTAAAAAAATTTAGGAAAAATAGGTATTTTTTGTATTTTCTCCAAACTTTGAGGTGAATGCGAGATCGGAAGATATTATTTTTTCAACATTTTTTTTTTTTTTTTTACAGTTTTTTTTTTTTTTTTTTCAAGATGTGTATCAACTTTTTTCACCTCATGCGTTTCAAAAATACAATTTTTTTTTCTTTTTTTTTCTTTTTCGAACCACCCTACTTTGACTCTGACCCATCGATATAAATAAACAACTGGATAGACTGCTTAACGCTGGGAAAATGAAGCCGTTGCCAGATGCCGTTGGTGGGATAAAAAATACTGATTGCCGAGGATTGAAAATAAAATTTTGGGTTGTACACAGCAGAAACGTCAATAGTAGACCTTAATTAGTAAAAATGTGCAAACAAATATATACTCTAGCCTTTTACAAGGTGTTTCGCATTTCCATCCAACTATAAAAGCGAACTGTGATTGGTTATTCTTCCCACCAGCTTCGCAATTCCCGGCGCGTTTTTCTCTTTGCATTGACAATGGAGCAGTCTATCCAGTTGTTTATCTATATCGATGCTCTGACCTCGCATGCCAAAGGTGCCGGTTTCGAATATCGAGCTAGGCATGGATGTTCGTTTTGGTTCGGAATCTACGATAACCTGTAGGTCCCGACCTGATCGTGCATAAAAATAGGTCGATGAGCGAATAAACCAACCAAACTTTCAGGAAACCAAACCCTGCCTAACGATGTTACGAAACAGCACAGGTGTTACTCTCGTGTCAGGAAAACCCTAACACAATCAGTTCTTAATTATGAAAAGTGTTTCGAGTCAACCAGTTTTCACTTCCGAGTGATCCATAACGTTGCAATGTGTTTATTTATTTTGGAAAAGCGATTTTTTTGTGCTTGGTTATAAATGCAATTGCTGTTCGTTCATCCGTAAAAAAAAAGTGTGCGAATTTGTATTTTGAAATTTGAAATTGTTTAATTTTTGTCGTCATTAGTTAAGTACTACCGATTCCGAAGATAATAAAGAATTACAGAATTGTTTCCCTTTTGATTTAAATCGATTACGAATTGTCTTAAACAATTGAAAAAAAATTGTTTTTCAAGTGTATGAATCATAACTAATCTTTTATATTAATTTCGATTTTGTGTGCATGTGGGTGTGTCTAGGTAAGTCGATTGCAAGAAAACTTGCGGAGGCCTAATTAACCCCCTTGCCTTTATCCAATCGGGCTGAAACTCGGCAAATAGATACGATGTCGATGAGAATGTTTTCTATCAAATTTTGTCCGAGTAAACGGTGTAGTGGTTAGCGTGCTGGCTTCTAGACCGCGAGGTTGCGGGTTCCGAGTCCCGTCTAAGGCATGGGTGTTTGTGTAAATGTATGTTGGCTTGTCTAATGACGAATGTTTCGGCGCATTATAGCACTCGTGTTGCTGACGGCGCCAGATAATTTGAAAACAACCAACCAATCTATCAAATTTTGGGGCTGTTACTGTCACTAAAAAGGTTGCTTTTATGGAATACCAAAAAATCATCTTTCCGTCATCAAAATCACGTTAGAAGAGCATTTAACCGATCACTGAAGAAACTCTTTCCTGTTGCAAGTTTTTTGAATAAATAAATAATAAAATTATTTTAATCAGAATCAATAAAAGGTATTTGTACGTGAGTGCAAAAAATTCACGTTCATTTTTAATAAATAAATTTCGAAGCGTAGTTTGCGGCACATTTTGTTGAGAGAAATTTACGGAATCGGTGCTGTGTTAATGAATATAATAATTGATAGTTTTAAAAACTAAAAATAACTCTTTAATAGAAAAGTGAACTAAACAGTAGAAAATAATTTTAAATAAGTTTGAAATAAGAATAGAGTGATTAACAAGAAATATTTATTTTATCGTAAAAAAGCGTGGTGTGCTTTTTAAGATATTTTCATAATGGCTCTACTTTTATTAATATCTGTCATTGAAAGTTTACAACAATTTTTTTTTTCTGTTGCACTTGCAAGAAAGTATAATGTAATATTTTTTGCAAAACATATCGCCAATTTTACCGTTTTGGCGTCGTTTTTTCATTTCCTTGCAAATAAGGTAATAATTATCGCCAAACGGTCAATTTTTTTTAAATAATGAAAACTATGAAAACGAAAACGCTAAATTACGCTAATCCATGACAAATTTAAATGCAGCGATTAGTATTAAGTGTCATTTAAATTTGGGCGATATTTCACAGTCCTAGTCTCTTTCACGACGTACCAAAACGTGTTGAAATGCAAAGAAAAAAATAATCTAGATTTATATTTTTGCCGATTGAAACACACCTACCTATATTAAATATAGAGTAATTGAAAGTAATAAGTAATGTTGAACGATTTCTGTTTTTCGACCTTTTGTATTTCATAACAGCTGAGTTAAGTGGAGGTGCTGGTAAGGATCCCATTCTCGCTGTGTTTCAATCCTCTAGCCCAGTGCATTTAGAAACTACTTTGTATAAAACCTTAAAATTTGGGGAATAGGTATAAAAATGATTACTTAAGAAGATGACGTCTATTAAAAACTCAAAAATACCACTCGTGTATTTTATTTTATGTTTGAAATCCTTACATCAATGTATATGCAGTGACTCCATCTGGTTTTGTGTTTGGCTATTTTAATTTTCATTTATAATAGACTAGCTGAATACCCGTGCTGATCTACGAAATTTTACCATGTGCATTTTAGCAATCAAAAGACATTCATTTATTTTACACTTCAGACGCTTGCTTCCATTGCGATCCCGACAATTTGAATTATCAAAATAGGAACTTTCCTTTGTTGATATTTTTTCCAAAATTAATAATTGAGAATATATTGGAATATCCCTAGTTTAGAACCCTTTGGATATTTTTAATAATTTTAACTACTAATAATAACTTACTAATAACTAATTTTTAACTAATTTTTCGATATTTTCTCTTCGTAACATTTGCACCAAATATCAGAATTGTGATAACATTGAAAGTGGGTCATCTTGGATATCCCTCGTTTGGAATATTTAACCCCTTTTCCACCCCTTTATGAGGGTTAATCTTGATCGGAATAGCTTACTTTTTATATGTTTGTATTTTTTGTCATTTGCACTAATTTTCAATGTTGTGACCATGTGGGTAATTTGACATTCGAATATCCCTCGTTTGGAACGTTTAACCCCTTTTAGACCCCTTAAAGTGGGTTAATCACGATCGGAATAGCCTACTTTTTCTATATTTGTCTTTGTTGTCATTTGCACAAATTTTCAGAGTTGTGACTAAATGGAAAGTGTCACATTCGAATATCCCTCGTTTGAAACGTTTAACCTCTTTTCCACCCCTTAAAGAGGGTTAGTCGAGATCGGAATAGCTTAACTTTTCTATGTTTACCATTGTCGATATTTGTACCAGTTTTGAAAATTGTGATCATATGGGAAGTGGGACATTCGAATATCCCTCATTTGAAAGGTTTAACCCTTTTTCGACCCCTTAACATGGAGTAATCGAGATTGGAATAGCTTACTTTTTCTATGTTTACCATTGTCGATATTTGTACCAGTTTTGAAAATTGTGATCATATGGGAAGTGGGACATTCGAATATCCCTCATTTGAAAGGTTTAACCCTTTTTCGACCCCTTAACATGGAGTAATCGAGATTGGAATAGCTTACTTTTTCTATGTTTACCATTGTCGATATTTGTACCAGTTTTGAAAATTGTGACCATATGGGAAGTGGGACATTCGAATATCCCTCTTTTGAAACGTTTAACCCCTTTAGATCGGAATAGCTTACTTTTTCTATGTTTACCACTGTTAATATTTGTACCAATTTTCAGAGTTGTGGACATGTGGGAAGTGGGAGAATTAGTGATGAGTGAGTGAGGGCTTTGCCTTATATATGGAGATAGACGTTAAATGAAAACAATTTATGTCATTTCATTAAGTAATCATATTCGTACCTATTCACCAAATTTCAATGTTTTATATATAAAAAAATATAGTTTCTAAATGCCATGGCTAGAAGATTGTAACGTAGCGAGTATAGGGAATGATCCTTACTAAGACTTTCTCTTAAGGCAATTCAAATTTTAGTAATTTTTGTCTCCCCCCTACTGTATCGGATGGAAAAAGAAAACACTCTCACTTCTTCGTCTCAGAACATTGACTGTGTGGCTTTACCTAACGAACCGTGAAGCTTCATTGACTTTTATGGGAAATAAACACTTTCTTTTTCTTCTCGTTGACAGCTCTAAGGCAAAACGTCCCGTGGTTGATAGGAGATCTAAATTTTGCTCTTAAACTTACTTCAAGTGGGCTTTAAGCTTAACAGTGAATCGGGAAGACTTTTTTTTTTTTTTTTTTTAATCATTGAGTCCATCGTCAAAGGGTGGCAAATAAATTCGATGAACTTTTTATTAAAATAAAGTTGAAGAAAAGGACCAAAACAAAAAAAAAAAAATAATAATAATAATAATAAAAAAAAAAAATAATAATAATAATAATACACAAAGAAGGAAAAAAAAAAATGAACTTCATAAAAAAACTAGAATCGTCTAAAAAAATACTAAGAAAATATTTGTTTGCTGAATCCGTCTATTTCGTGAACTACTTAATAGTCTTTATAGTGTACTATTTAATATTTTAAAAAAATTAATAAAAATAATAATAAACAGAGAAGTAAAATATAAATGAATTCATAAACTGTCTACAAAATGCTAAATACTAAGAAATTATTTATTTGTTGAATTCGTCAAGTTTTTTATACAATTTAATAGTTCTATAGTTTATTATTAAAGTAATATTTAAAAAAATAAATATAAATAAACAGAAAAAGAAAAAATAAATGAAATACATAGAGAGGCATAGAGTCGTCTAAAAATACTAAATGCTAAGAAAATATTTGTATTCTGAATTCGTCAATGTCGTATACTATTTAATAGTTTGATAATGTACTATTTAAGAGTTTAATAATAAACTGTTAAATAGTATAAATAAATGATAATAATAATTAACCGAGATGTAAAGAATAAATGAATTTCACAAAAGCAGTAGAACTAATAGAACAGTCTAAAAAATGCTAAATGCTAAGAAAATATTTGTTTGCTGAATATGGTCAACTTCGAGTACTATTTAATAGTTCTCCATAAAATTTGATATGGTTAAATTCTGATGGATTAAATCTCAAACTTATCATTAAATAATCCATCACTGATGACGTAATATTTATCGTAACCTTGACTCACATTTAAAATATACAAGTATTTGGCGTCAGAGAAATGAAATCATCTGAACCCTTCCACATTTAAGAACGATGGGTTATCAAATAAAAAGAGAATGCTCCTTATTTGACAAGTTATGTTACGCTTGGCTATCGAATTTAGTTCAACCCATTCAAAGTCGATTTTCGAACTGCTTCGGCCATGTTTCTTCCGGCAGACCAGTATATTTCTTATTGAACTGCCATTTCTCTGCATTATGTAAGAAATTCAGAATGATGTGCGACCTAATCTTGCTGCTGAGACACCTTGAATGATGGTGTCGCAGCAATGTCCACGATGATGGTGGTGAATGAATGATGGTGTGTCCATGAATGATGTTGTCCAAGTACGTGGTGCCGACCAAACGGTATGGTGGTTAGCGTGCTATCTTCTAAACCGCGAGGTTGCGGGTTCCGAGTCCCGTGTTAGGCATGGGTGTTTGTAAATGTACGTTGGCTTGTCTAATGACGAATGTTTCGGCGCATTTTATAGCCCTCGTGTTGCTGACGGCGCCAGATAATCTGAAAAACAACCAACCAAGTACGTGGCACACTCTTTAGAGAGACACGCAACTGAATAGAAGTATCTTTTATTGCTTAGTCTCCTTTTGGACTTTTTTTTTTTTTTTATGAAATCCTATTCATTAACTCCGATTTTGTTTGTTTGTGGCTACCGGGCAAATCTGCGGAAGCCAAATTAATCCACTTTCCGTCATCTGATCGGGCTGAAACATGGCAGATAGATTCGATATAGATGACAATGCATTCTATAAAATTTTGGGGGTTGTCACTGCCCCAAAAATGTCGCATTTACACTCATTTTTATAATTTTTTTTTGGAATACTAATAAATTCCATTTAACAGCTCATTGCACGCAAATCTTCGGATAGCAGATTAACGAACTTGCTATCATCTACTCAAACTGAAACTTGGCAGATAGATTCATTGTCGATGTCCATGCATTCTGTCGAGTTTTTGGAGCTAAAAAAAATTTTAGTCTAAAAGAATCTATGATTTTCTCCTGAAAATTCGATGTGATCATAAAATCTCTTAATTAAGTTGAAATTTTGTACATAACAGTTAACAGTGCATATTAAGGACATAAAAAGTTCCTTTTTAAATTTTATTAAATTCATTAAATTCTTCATTTTGAATTGAAGTTCTATATATATTTCGCAAGTAACATTTGAAATCATGTTGAATTTTGTAACTCGCTATTATTTCAACTTATTTTAACTCCAAAATGTGAAAAGAATAAAAAAAAAAATTAACTCAATCCTAATTAGCTCATTATGAATTTCCGTATGAAGACAGTTTTCTTTTAAAGCCCGTTTTATGTCATTCACGTGACGAAATGAGTTTTCGATTGGAAGGCACAAACATTTATAAGAGTATTTATTGAAGTTTTTTCAATTACTCTTTGAGTGTGGAATAATTGTTTCAAATCGTTTGTTAAAGTAAACTAGTTTATTAGGATGTAATAATTTATAATTCAATATGCAAATCGAACTGTGATAAGAAATAAAAGAATCCATTAAATACTAATAAATAAATTACCAATTTCTTTTATTGTTAAGAAATGTAAAACAGTATTTACAGGTTTTTTACTTTCAATTCCCCATATGCTTACATTATGTAATGAAAATATTATTTTCGGACAATTTTTTCTAACGGGTCTCCACGTTTCGGAACATCCTAACTTCAAAAAAGTGGAGTAGAAAAAATTTCCGTGTGTACGTGGTCAACATAACTCTCAAATGAATTGACATACGATGTTCAAATTTGGTACATAGGTTGGTGGTGGCCATATGATCTACCACTAAGGTTTTCGTCAAAATAGGCCATGCATAGAAGGTGGCTGACATTGCAAAAATCATGTTTTTCAGTGATTGCTAAAAAACGGCTCTAACGATTTTGATCAAAAACGCTATGATAATGCCCCTTAAAGTGATCAAAACATCCCCACCTCCGAAATTCCCTTAAAAATGCTATAAAAGTCTAAGAAGCTGTGTCTTCAAAACAGAGTTATTTTCCCTTGAGCATCGCACGTCAATGACCCTTTTCTCCTCTCCTCTGTTTCACTTAGGATAATGTTAGAATTATCGAAAAGTATATCGCCAAAATCACCATTTTTGGCGATTTTTTTAAAGTCCTATAAAAAGGAATTATCGCCTAAATGACCAGTTTTTCTAAATGAATGATGAAAATATAAAAAAGGTAAATAACACAAATGCACGTCATCATAATAGTGTGATTAAAATTTGGTTTTATACCTCTAGTTTTATAAACCATAATATATATATATATATATATATATATATATATATATATATATATATATATATATATATATATATATATATATATATATATATATATATCTTAGACAACCAAAGCAACTTCGTTCCGTTTGGAATGGCGCTTTACAGCGTTTGGAAAGTGATTTACTTCTCGTTATTCTAATCCTTAATCTGTCGCCACTTCCCGACATAAATATTTATGACAAAACTCTTCCTATTTCCTTTGGACAGTTTCCGATACTATACATAAGAAGGCGGAAGTCACTTTAAAGAATTAATCGGAATGTAGAAAAGATGGATCTATCCCGTTTTCCAAAACCACAAAAAAAGACAGAGCAATAACATTTAAACTTGGCACGTGATGCATCGCATAACTTTTAACTAGACTATATTACTGGTCACTTTATTTAAATTCAGCATGGATTAGTGGAATCTAGGGGTTTTCATTTTTTTAGAGCCAGTTTGGTCTCTAGCCACTCTAGAAAGTGTAACGGTGCACACTGGGGTATTTACTGGGTCTAAAAGCTGGCCAAAAGTCGATTTTTTTAAAATTCCACCTAAGCACTTGAATTTTCGCTCGTATGTATCTTATTAAGTGTAGAACCTTACCTTGACTGCTCATTTTGTAACTCTGCAAGATGAAGCCGTATAATTTTTTAGATTTAATGAGATGCGCATGCATCTTTTTTTATTTCTTTTCACGTGATATGGAGATTAGATTTTAAGAGTGTTTTTTTTTTCCCCCCTTTCTCAGAGAATTGTTTCAATTTCAATCTATTTTTCTCACAGATATAATGAAAATGGCAACAGTGGAGGATGGAATTGTCTTCAGGAAAAAAAAAGTTTTTTTCATAAGACTCTGAAGAATTACTTGTAAAAGTTACGCTCACATGCACAAAATTACTTAGGGAAAATTTCAATTTCAACATAATTATTTTTCATAGTTAATTATTTTTCATAGTATAATGACAGGGACAACCGTGGAGGATGTAACTGTTTTGAGGAAAGAAAAAAAAAATGGTTGTAAGTTTCTTAGGAATTGGAAATAAAATAGATATTTCTGTAAAATTTTCAATTGCACAGTATTGAAAGAAAAATTTAATTTTTTAATAATTATTTCGTATATATTCATCATTTTTCAAAGGGCGCCTCACAACTTTCCAGTTTAAAAAGATTTAAGGCTTTTTTTTTACATTCGTGTGAAAAAAACTTCCCGGACAGTTGGCTACAAAATTGCATTTTTTTTTATGCTGAATCTATATTTACATCTTTGGTTTATTTTCTGTAATGACGATATTTTAAAAGTATCAATATGTTTTAAACATAATTGTCCAAAACTTTGTTCCAAAATTGAGCAAATAATATCAAATTATTATTATTATACGATATACAAAAAACAACCTTCTTTAAAATGCCCTCTCTTGTAATAAGTACTAGCTTAATATATGTTTAAGACTAAGTTCTAGTAAGAATCAATCCCTATGCTCGCTATGTTACAATCTTATAGCCCAGTGCATTTAGAAACTACTTAATAGAATCACCTTTACATTTGGTGAGTAGTTACGAAAAAGATCACCTTCACGAAATGACATAAATTAAAAACTCGAAAATATCGGCAAATATGTTTTATTTTGTATTTGGAACCCTAAGTAAATGTAGATGCTATTTTAATTTTTATATATAATCGATTTTATTAAGTGATCATTTTCGTACCTACTCACCAAAAGTCAAGGTTTTGTACAAAGTAGTTTCTAAATGCACCGGCGCTAGAAAATTGTAACACAGTGAGTATAAGGAATGATCATCACAAGGACTTCCTCTTAAGAAAATATTAAAAAAAGAAAAGAAAAAAAAAAAACACTATCGTTTCAATCGCTGTCAACAAAACAAAAGCGTGCCGTTGACATTTTAAAATACTATTCTATTTTTTAACCACAAAAAGTGCATTGTGTTAAATTCCGTAAAGTTTAGTCAAAGTAATCTGTCTTTCGAAGCGAATATTGTGGGAGTGACGTCACATTCCTGAAACGCATGAGTGGCTGGTTGATTAAATAAAAAAAAGAGTAGCTGGTACCTGGCAACACTGAAAGGAAGTGATATGCCAGTGCTTTGTGATGCCTTGTCAATAGGGCTTAGAGCCTTTCGGAAGTGGTTCTTTTGGAACGCTTAGAATGCGATGTTTATGGCAATTAGGAGTTAGAAAATATATTTCTTCGGTACTGAGGAAATATATTTTTGTTGTGCCATGCGGAGAAGAAATTATGATTCTCATTAAATTGATGTCTGAGAAAATTAAATTGACGAGTTTTTTTTTTTTTTTTTTTATTTATTTATTTGTTTGGCGATTGATATTCAACTTAAGGCATTCAATTTAAAGATGAGTAATAAAATTAGTTTTTTCATGTGTCAATTTTTACTTTCAGTTACTCATTTGTTAACATATGGTATAATATAAGTATTGTTAACGGTCAAAACATTTTTTTTTTTCGGAACATCCTAACCTTAAAATAGTGGTCTAAGAAATACCTGTCTGTTTGCAAGTGGTCAGCATAACTATCGAACAAATTGACTACGATGTTCAAATTTGGTGCACGGGTTAGTTATTACCATGGGACCTGTCATTAAGGTTTTCTTTAATATTGCGCATGTGCAAAACGTGAAAAAAAAATCAAGTTTGTTAGCAAATGCTAAAAAATGACTTTAATTATTTTAATTCAATTTTCTGTGGTAATGTCTCTTAATGTGTTTTAAACATCCCCACCTCCGAAATTCCCATAAATATGCTATAAAAGTGTAAAAGGTTGAAAAACGTGTTTCTTTAATGCAGATATCTTTTCTCTTAAGCATCCCTCATCAACGACCGTTTTTTGTCCTCTCTTCTGTTTCACCTACCAGAAAGGATAGGACAAAAACTATCGAAAAATGTATCGCCAAACGGGCCATTTCCTTTGAATGAATTATGAAAATATAAAAAAGGTGAATAACACGAATCTAAGTTAGTATAATAGTGTGATTGAAAGTTGTGCACATCCTAGTTTTCATTTGTTTGACGATTAAATATGCAATTTAAGGCCTTCAGTTGAAAGTTGTGTTCTTTGTCAATTTTTTTAATTACAGTGTGAATACTTATTTAAATTCAATGAAAAAAGTTGAATTTTGCGTGGTGAGCCGCATAAAAAATTATCCATAAAAAAGAAATTTTTTAATATTTATATATGCATTGCCAAATTTTGCTCGCAAATTTCTACTAATTGAAATGATTTTGTTCTCGGATTGATTTTCATACTATTTTTATTTAATACTAAAAGAAGAAAAAATCCAATAATATTAGCATATTTGTTTATTATTCTGTCTATTCATACATGTTATAATAATGATTCAGTACTTTCACATTGAAATAAACTTCTTGGAATTGATGAAGGCATAGTGTTTTTATTAAGTGGCCAATAAAATCGCACAACGTCCCACACTTGACTTTTGCATATAAACTAGGGGTGTGGAACATCGCACAACTTTCCATTACACTATATAACATTGGTCATTGCAGTAAAATTTGACATTGTGTTACTTACTTGTGCTACTCATTTGAATAAAAATGGCCAGTTAGGCGTTATTTTTGGCGATTATTTTTACACGAGCAAAAATAACAACAAAAAAACACGTCGCTAAAATCAAGATTTTGGCGATATACTTATCAATTGTCCTTATATTATCCTTTATTATAAGTGAAACTGAGGGGAGAAGAAAAAACTGTCGTTAGTGTGGTATGCTCAAGGAAAGAGAACTCTGTCTTAAAGGCGTTCGTTTATCAACTTTTTACGCCTTCAAAGCATTTTTAAGGGATTTCGGAGGTGGGGATGTTTAGAACACCTTAAGAGGCATTACCACAGCAATTTTGAACAAAACAATTAGAGCCGTTTGTTGCAATTACTGATTGGTTGGTTGTTTTCAGATTATCTGGCGCCGTCAGCAACACGAGGGCTATAATGCGCCGAAACTTTCGTCATTAGACAAGCCAACATACATTTACAAACACCCATGCCTAACACGGGACTCGGAACCTCGCGGTCTAGAAGCTAGCACGCTAACCACTATACCGTTATTGCAATTACTGAAAAACATAATTTTTTTCAATTGCAGCTACCCTATGCTCATGCGCGATTTTGACGAAAACCTTAAATAGTAGGTTCTTGTGCCATCACCAACCCTCACATCAAATTTGAGCATCGTAGGTCAATTTGTCCGTGAGTTATGCTGACCACGTACACACAGAAATTTTTTCTAGATCCCTTTTTTGAAATCAGAATCAGATATGCTAAAAAAAAAAATCATATAGGTAATTGAAAGTAAAAATGTACGATTTCTTGACAAGAGAGTAAGCAGATTTTTTTTTTTGTCTTTTTTTTTTTTTTTTTTTTTTCGTCTCAATTATCTGTATGTTTAAGGATTTGTAACATAATGCAATAGTTATAATAATGCAGATACTAATTCAGCACCTTGTATTTGAGATTGATTTATGTTCTCAAAATAACCTTTTAAACAGTGTTAAAACAACTCTTATTTTCCTTCCAGCTGCTGACGGGACTTCATCAAGTGAGGAAATTTTCTGAGAGGTAGGAGACCTTTAATTGTTAATACTATCACATAGTCCTTATTTTGTTTTAAGACTGAACTGACTACAAGTTACAAAATTCGTTATGGAGAGTGATTTGATGTACCCAATGACTTAAATGTGAAAGCATTTTATTGCAGTGGCCGCCTTTTGGTCAAAAAGTTAGTGCGCATGAGCGATTTTAACGAAAACCTTAATGGTAGGTCCCATGGCCACCAGCAATCCGCATACCAAATTTGAACATCATAGGTCAATTTGTTCGGGAGTTATGCTAACCACAGACACACATACATACACACAGAAAGACAGACATTTTTTCTAGATCACTTTTTTTAAATCAATGTGTTCTAAAACGTGGAGAAATGTTAAAAAAAAAGTTGTTTTTTTTTTATTTTTTTTTAACCTATTGCTATACTTTCAATTACCCTATGTGTACATATGGGTAATTGAAAGTAAAAATGCTGCAGTTATATAACTATAGCAGAATCAGACAAATTTTTGTTAGAAGGACATATAATGAAAAGTCTTGTCCAATAGCATGTCCCTGCTCGTGACAGTTAGGTTTAATTAAAAAAAAACTTGGGGTTTAAAAAGTTTATAGAAAAATTATTGTGCTTAATAAAACCACCTTACTCGAGTGATTTCATCAGACTATAACTATTTCTAAAATTCTTGCAAAAAATATCTACTAGCTAATATAGTTTAAAAGGTAGTCTGAATGTCCTGCACGTGACAGTGGATTGGCCCAATTACCAACCATATGCGAATCTAATTTTGGTAATATGGTTGCAATAGGTTTTTACATCGAGATACATAATTTATTATTGAATGTTAGTGCTGCCATCTATTTTCAAGAGGAAGAACGAAAACTTGACCCGATGAAGAACACTGTCATTATTAGTTAAAAGGCCCTAAATCAGAAAAAAAATCAAATTCAAATGCGTATTTCGACTCTTTTTGATTACGCATAAGAAAATAATCTTTTTATTTCATAGAATGTCTCAAGTTCTTAGGTCATTCGAAACCTATACAATACTAAAAATAATATATATAATTTCAAAGGGTGAAACGCAATGCCTTTTCAGAGCAAGTTCTAGAAAGGGACCATTACCTATACTCGCTATGTTATGTCTTCTGTACCGGTGCATTTAAAAACTACCAACATAGAAGAAGTCAACTATTTCGATGTCGATTAGCCATTTCTAAGGGGTCGAAAAGTGACAAAACGAAGGCTTTTCAAAAGTCCCAATTCAAGTATACTCTCAACTGATATTTGGTGCATATGCCAAAAAAAAAAAAAGACAAACAGAAAATGTAAGCCATTCCGATCTCGATAAACCAACTTTAAGGGTGAAAATGAGTCAAATGTTCGAAAATGAGGGAGTTCCAAGAGGGCCATTTCCCATAAATATTAACAATCTGATCAAATGTCGACAAGGGCAAGTATGAAAAAAGTAAACTATTCTGATGTGTATTGACCTATTTTAAAGGGGTCGAAACTTTCCAGACGAAGAGAAATATTCCTATGTCCCACTTTCTCTGCAATTTTATACAAATATCAATAAAGTAAGCTATTCCAATCCTGATCAACTAATTTTAAGAGGGTCGAAAGAAGTCTTAAACATTTCGAATGAGAGATATCCAAATTTCCTACATCAAATATAGTCGTATCACGAAAGTTGAAACCGAGGGTAATCTATAATAATAAAACAAGCTGTCTGTCTGTGGATCAATAGAAAGCTACTTAAAATAGGAGTAGAACTCTGAAATTTTCAACATAAGTAGTTTTGGCCTTCTAATTGTACATTTGACACACAGAATATTAAATTTTTTAATTAGTTCCTTTTTTTAATTAATTTTGTTGATTAATTTTTTTTTACAAAGTGACAAAGGTACACAGCATGGCCACAAAATTCAGGCAAAAGTTCCCTGATAATCCCCTGATTTCCCTGACAGATTTCTAAAAAATTACCTGATTTTAGGGCAAACTTTTTATCAAATATCCCCAATTTTCTTAGGTTTTCCAGATGTCTGGACCCCCTGATCAAATAGAACATGTATGCTAAAAAGATAATATGCAATTTTTTTTAAAAATAGTTTTGCTGATAATGAAGAGTTTAAATTATTCCTCAACATTAAACTTCTGATGGCTTACCGCCACAAATCTCCATGTAAATATCGCCAAAATATGGATGAACGTGCCTTTAACAATACAAAATTTCCCTGATTTTCATGAAATTTTAAAAAGTTCCCTGACATTTCCAGAATCAGAAAGCTCCCTGACATTTCCCTGATTTCCAGGTTCTGTGGCCACTCTGGTACAGCTTTAAAAATGTCAACATAAGTAGTTTTAGCTTTCTAATTGAACTTTTGATAAACAGAATGCTAAAGTTTCAATTAGTTACTTTTTAATAGTCTTAATTAACAAATTTTTTTACAAGACGACTTCTAATAGGGCTACAGCTCCGAAATTTTCTACATAAACTGGACTTTCGAAAAATTTGATTAGTTTTTTAATTAATAAATATTTCATAAAACGATATCAAATAGGGCTACAACACTAACATTTTCAACATAAGTAGTTTTGCCCTTCTAACTGGTCTTTTGACAAAAAGAATGTTAAAATTTAATTTTTTTTTTAATTATCTTTTTTAATTAATTAACAAATATTTTACAAAATAGTTCTGAAAGTTTCAACGTCGGTAGTTTTGGCCTTCTAATTTGGCTTTTCACAAACACGTGCTAAAATATTCTTAAAGGGGTGTTGTGATATTGTATTAACAGGGAATTATTATTATTATTATTTTAATTTCTCGACAGGGGAGGAGCTTCTAATATTAAGGGTTTACTCAACCATTAGTTTTTAGTGAGTGAAGCGAGCTTACGCTTACGCAGCAATGAACCTTTCAACGAGTGAAGTAAACCTGATTATGAACTTTTCAGCAAGCAAAGCTAGCTTTGTCCTGCGTAGCAACGAACCTTCCTGTGAGCGAAGCGCCAAAAGCTGGGACATATACACCAATGACAGATCTCCACATTGCGGGGCCACGCAGCTCTCTAAATAATTGTGCATGGTAAAATTTCGTAGCAAAACACGGGTATTCAGCTGGTCATATATAAATAAAATATTTCGATTTCAAGTAAGTGGACTTGGTGTCCCTTATTATCACAAAAAAAAATATAATAAAAATACAAATTTTTTATATATTTTTTTAGCGTTTATAGTATTTCAAACATTCTCCTTATTCTGGAAAGTTTTTGAGCTGATCCGATAACTTCAATTTCAGAAAAACTATATTTTTATGGAGAATTTAGCATTGCTGCAATAGATCCTTCGATATGTTGAAGTATTTTTCTCAGTTCGTGATTTTTGAAATTCCCTCCCAACTAAAAATGCTAAAACTTCGGTAAATGTGAATAAAATGACTTGAATTTTTTTTTTTTTTTTTTGTCATTCTTAATAACTATTTGACAAAAATAGGCATGGAGTTTTTAATTAAATATATATATATAAATTTTTTTTTACAAATTTAAATGTTGAAAAATATCCATTTCTTACGCTTTGTTTACATATAGGTATAGTAATTATCGTTTTTCTCGAAAACTATTTCGCTTAATTTAAGTCCGATGATTAAAACATTAGAATATATTACAAAAAACATTTAAAAAAAAAATATTGAAAAATAAAAAAGAGAGAATTTAAAATTTGATAATTTTTTTAAAAAATTTAAAAATTGAAAATTTAGAGTAATAGGTAAACTTTGTTTTTTAATAAAATTAAGTTTATACTTAGTAATACTTCCAAATACGTAAAAATCATAATTTTAAAGGCTTAAAAAAAATTTTTTTTGAAGGGTACCAAGTCACCTAACAATTTTTTAAATGGCATATTAGTACTCAAAATACAAGAATTGCAAAAAAAAAAAAAAAAAAAAAAAAAAAAAAAGTGATCATTTCCCCTTGAAAAACATTAGCCACGGTAAAATTTAAAATTCTCAACTTACGAAATTCAACTTTATTTGTACGCCTAAAGTCTTAAAATTCGAATCCATTCCATTCATCAATTTGTCTATAAAATGGTATTTTAACCCTCAAATTCGAAAATAACGGAAAGTACAAACAACGACATAAGAACAGTTTTTGAGGGCCTTCGTTCCAATATTTCAACTTCTCACTTTCCTATTGGAGAATGGGTTTTTTTTTGCCAAATTTTTAAACTAGTTGAATTTAGGAAGTGTTTATCAATACAAGAACACTGTTTGGACCCATTTGACAAAAAAAAAAAAATCTATTGAAATAACACGGGCAACAATTAAAAAAAATTAATTTTTCGAAAAATTTAATTTCTGATTATACGAAAAAAATGTAGAGGGGGGGGGGGGGACGAACTTAGATAAAAAAAAAAAGGAATATCTAAATACAAAATCACAATGTGCAGCCGTTGGGCCCATTTTCTTAAAAAGTCTTTCCCCCCCCCCCCCCCATTGAAATAGCATGGAGCCTTGCAAGAATTTTTTACCAAAAAATAACAAAATCAAAATTTTTTCCATTAGTGAAATTGAAGGTTATATCAAGGGGAGTCTTCCCATCAAAATCTATAAGAACCGTGAAGTAGGAAGCGAGTCAAAATTAACTATTTATTGGCAGTGGGAGGGAGGGCAACATTTACCAAGAATTATTGACCAAGAAGTTAAAGCCACACATTTTTGCGACTTTTTTATTATTATTATTATTATATTTTTATTGCGATTTTTCTTGTCCATATATCCCGTTACAAAATTGAATTGGTTAAAAATATGGCCCAAAAAATTAGGTCGGCGGATGGGGACACGTTTGGATAAAGAATGAATATAAAACACATTTCCAACCCAAAATCACAATTTGGAGCCATTTGACCAATTTTCCCACTAGATTAACATTGGGGACAACATTAGAGGAATTATTTTTCAAAAAGTTAAAATCTCAAAACTTTTTCCTTTGGTGAAATTGGAGCTTTATAAATATGAGTCTCCGATTCAAATTTATAACATCCATGAAATGCAAAGTAGTTCAAAAGTTGGCCAAAAAAAGTGCAATTTCAAAAAAATTATAATTGTCATTTTATTCATATTCTTGAAAAATGATTTATTGCCATCGGATTAGAATTGGGAATCTTAGAGAAATTAATGTTCAAAAAGTAAGATTTTATTTCTTTTTTGGTAAAGTTGAAGTTTATAAATAGGAGAATCTCCAATTCCACTTTTATAACAACCAGGGTTCCCGCTCAATTTAAAGAATGAAAATTTATTTTCAGGCATCATGTCTATACATAAATTGTTAATGAAGTATATTCTGCCAAAAAAATTACAAGTTGGTGGATGCGGAATACAAATATGTCAGAGAATTGCGATACGATGCAGATAAGTGGTGGTCACACGGGGGTAGAAAATCCGAGTTGTATTTTTATAAATTTTGCAGTTGGGCACACAACATTCGCAAAAATTAAGGACTTTTAAGCACCACTAAGCATTTTCAAGCCCTTGAAAACAAATTCAAAAATATTAAGCACTTTAAACGACTTTCAATGACTGTGGGAACCCTGACATCCACTAAACGAAAAGTTTGTCGAAATTGGCCATTATTTTTTTTTTTTTGGGGGGGGGGAGGGGGGGTCCCATTATCACAGAATGTAGCGATTTTGACAGAATTAAGTCCATTTATAGGAGAGTCTCCAATTCCAAATTTATAACGTTCACTAAAAGAGTGGTATTCCAATGTATCTCTATTTCAACGAGGGAGGAAAAAAATGGGTTATCAGAAGGGGACACATTTTTTCCCCATGGGCGACATTTAAAATAAATTCACGATTTTCAAAAAATTGAATTTCTGATGTTACAAAAAATAAAAATTTTGGGAGACAAATTTAAATCAAGAATAACTATAACACACATTTAGAACCAAAAATCACAATTTTGAGTGACTTTTTCCCATTGGATTAGTATTGGGGACAACATTTGAGGAATTGTTGTTCTAAAATTTTAAATCTAATTTTTTTTTTTTAATGAAATTGAAGTTTATAAATAGGAGAATCTCCAATTCCAAATTTATAACATCCACAAAATGGAAAGTGGTTCAAAAGTTGGCCCGAAAAAGTGCAATTTTAAAATTTCTCTATCTATTGTATAAAAAAAATGCACTTTCACAAACCTGAAAATATAAGTTAAAACACTCAAAATTTAAAAATCAGAATTACTTATACTTAGTATGAAGCATACAGATATAATATTGATAGTTGAGTAAAAGTTTGAATTATAAATATAAAAATTTTAATACATCTACCATTTACACACTACATACATCGTTAATGAACACATCGTTTTCCAGGATGATAAAAAAAGTAACAAAATAAAAATAATTTTTATTAACATAAGGTGGAAATAATTTATACATAACATTCACTTCATAATGACATAACACTCTCGAAATTGCAATAAACACACACGCATAATACTTATCGTAACATGTACAAAGGTTTTTTTTTTTTTTTTTTTTTTTTTTTTTGTAAAACATTTAAATAAAAATAATGAAATTAAATTATCAACGGACATTAACTCATTAATTAACATTCGAAGTATTACAGTTAAATCTAATTATTTTATTTAATTTTTAATTATTATTATCCAGATTAGTAGAAAATTTATGATTGGACAAGACTGAGATTTCCAATGATCACGATAAATTTAACCTCTACGTTCATCAACAAAGAAAGCTTACAAAAGTGCATTAATTGTTACTTTTATCATTAAAATAACAATGAATTGGTTTTAAATTTCATCCTTAAATATTTTTGCTAATGCTGAATTAAAATTGCAATATATTAGTTTCCTAATTATCTTTACAGATTCATGAATCCACCAACTATTCTTTAGTTGGTTCTATATTTGTCCAAAAGAGATTTTTGACATTAAAATAACAATGAATTAGTTTTAAGTTTCGTCCTTATATACGTTTCCCTTAACGAAAGTATTATAAAGAATTACATAAATAATTTAATGCTGAATTCAAATTGCATGATATTCGTTTTCTAATTATCTTTACAGATTCGTGAAATCACCTTCGATTCCTACAATTTTATTCTATATTTGTCCAAAAATTGGTTAATATTTATTGTTGCCCACCAGTGTTTCATTGGCATTATTATGAACAGGCAGAATTAAGATTCCACAATCTCTTTTCTAGGATAGCACTGAAGGTTCCATTGTCGTTTTATGAAATCCCATTGACGAGTTGAGTGGTTTAAAATAAGGATATTCTTTTAATACTGAATGAAACACACTTCCATTTCGATAAAGGATATTACACGTGGAGGGCAAAGGAAGATTGTGATACTTTGAATGCAACAAAAATAATCTTTAAACGTAACTAAATACACTCTTAAACTTAAAGTACGTTGCAAAACGAATTTAGAAAATAAACACTTATTTGTGAAAGGTTTGAATTTTTGATAACTGAGCACTTACATTAATAATCATGACAATAATTCGACTAATTTTTTTTTCTATAAAAAAAAATCATCACTATATGTCAAAGGACACTTTTCTTTCACGAACACATATAATTGAAAGGGTCTAATTTTTACATTAGATTTCGAATTGGAAACTTCTTTTTTCATAAATAGTATTTAATTAAGGATCTCTTAAAAGATTACAATTTTGTGAAGGATCATTAAAAGGATACAAATAACTTCTTAATTATTATTATTATTTCTTGCCTCCGATGGTGGTTCAGTGAAGGTTCAAGCAGCCGACAAATAAATGTATGAATCTATACATATTTCGTTTAATTTTTTTTTTTTTTTTCCCCTTCTTTTTTTTACTCAGTAGCGTAAATTTTTTTAAGGGTATTGATGTATGAATTTGTAACGAAACTCTCTAAACCTTAGGGCCAAAAAGTCCTAAAATGAGATATCTGATAAGACACGATTCAGGTATGGTATTTGCTGAAGTTTTGCAACAGTGGTATCTGTTCTGGGACAAATGGAAATCAAAAATACAAAGAGAGCTTACAGTTGTGACTTGAGAAGATGGAACGGTGAATGAATTGAATAAATGTCATCTTCTTGCATTGTTGGGAATGTTTTGATACATTCAAACAACACAAGTGGCAAGATTTTCTTGGATGAAAGTGTATAAAACTTTGATGAAAAAGGTGATAAACAAAATCTAGAAGAAGCCATGAAAATGGTGATGCACAGAGAGGTGATGAAAAAGGCGATAAACAGAGACTGGTCAATACTGTTGTCACTCAGTGAAAGGACATTCTTAAGTAGTAAAATCACAACACTCAACGACAACAGCGATCGACATTTTTTCTTAGAATAACATTTCTTTGAAAGGGATAATTATCGCAGGTAATGTCCAGACACTGAACAACAACTAAAACGACAGTTATGGTGGCATCCTCTTTCTCATCTCACGTGTTGTTTTTTTTTTTTATATATATAAAAGACTCCTGATGCTGCATAAAGGAAATGCAAGTTTGTTTTGGGAACGAAGAGTTTAGCAACTCGAAAAAGATAAACTATTTCCAAAAACACAACCTTGAAAGAACTTAGCATAAAATATGCTGAGCTTCAAAAAAATCTTTCGAATTGAAAAGATTTGTTGCAGAACAGCTACGTCTAATAGAATCGTACTGATAGTACGGCAGACTGAGATAATTTTTTTTTTTTTTTGGTGTGGTGAAAAATAATGACACACAAGCTTAGAGCAGGGAAAAGCTTATAGCAGTGTTCTCACTAAAATCGCAGAATGAGAATCAATGACTTTCATACATCATGTCTTTAATGTGTGACTTTAGAGCTGCTTCACACATAGCGCTAATATCAAAATCTTACATGCACAATTTGCATTTTGCCTTATTAACATATTTTAATGATGTTTCAATCGATTTTCTATATGCACTGTGGGTTAGCCATAGGACATTAAATGTGCACTTTCCGGACATAGTATTCGCAAATTGCTTCTGCTAAAAAAAAAATCAAAAAAGCACTCGCTGGTTGCAACTACTTTTGGCCATGCAAAAATCCAGAAAATTCCAGTGCTGAGCAGTCCAGTAGAGATAAACAAATCAGAGTTGAATTTTTACAAATATTGCAGTCTGATATACACAATCGAAAATTAAAGATTTTTAAGAACCTCTAAGCTTTTCAAGTACTTTTAAGGCCTGGAAAACAAATTTAAAAATATCAAGCATTTTCAATGAACTGTTGATGACCGTGGGAACCCTGTATAGGCTTATAACTGTGCCATACATTGCTGAGAGATAAGAGCCTTTTTCATTCACAATATACACAGGGGTAGAAAAAAATAACATAATACTAGCAAATATTTTCTCTGCTTTAAACAAGTTAATGATCGAATCAAGTGAATCATTTAACATTATTGTGACAGATCCGAAAATCTTGCATAACTTTTTATCGAATAGAGCAGCCAACCCAGCACATAAGTTAAGAAGTCATCGGTTAGAATAGATCCAAGTATCCCTTCTTCGTGTTTTTTTTTGTTTTTTTTTTAATCCGGTGAGAATGAAAGACAGTTTAATGTTTTAAAATGTTGTAATGCAACATGCGGAGACTAAACAACTAATACAAAAAATAATGCAATCAGTGTCAAAATACGTAAATATTTAGAACGGTTAGCACACTAACAAATATCTATATCTACCTATATTAACTAGTATTGTTTAGGAAAGTACCAAGCAGTAGAACAACCCTAAACTATTGGTGTAGATATAAAGAAATGTATAAGGTACACTGTATAAGGAAATATTATTTACCGTTTTATCGTTCTTATGTGTTGAATTATATGATAAAAATTATGTGATAAAATTCACGAAATAAACGTTACTAGACTAAAATCGAAAGTAACATTAATTTTACTTGTAAGGCATTACTTTCAACATTATGTCGTTAATAATGAAACCACAAAAAAAACTTTCTGATTTTACATAACCAATCAGGTATAATCTAGTACGGGGGCATAATTCGAAATAAAAAACGACTTTTAATGCATTTCTTGACTACCTGTACCACTATTAGATATTAACTGAGTGGACTCTTGAATTATTTTATAATCCATAAGAAGATTCTTGAGAAAGTGCTTAAATATTGACAACCATTTTAGCTTCAATTATTTTATTTGAATATTAAGTAAAAGTTGTTGAAATGGAAATTTTTTTAAAAAGTGTGGGTTTGAAAATATTTTATTTGGAGTGATAAATGCATTAAATTAAAGATTTATACACTGTGTGTTTAACAAAATCACACAGGCAGAATTATTTCTTATCCCTGAAGAATGTATCTTCAACGAAGACTTCCTATCTTACGACTGCTTCTAAAATAACTTAATATTCAATTTATGCTGCAATGCTATTCGAAAACAGAATTCTAGCTCGCCATTGTACTGCATAATGAAATAGGAATCCTATCCTTTTCAAACAGTTATTGTTCCTGAGCACATCAAAAGATTTTTTTTCTGTTCGTAAAAAAAGTTCTTAAAAACTAACGCCAGTTGCATAATTAATTTATATTCTCATGATTGAAGAGAAAAAAAAAAGATAAGAGAATGATTTTTAGTTCTACTGAGCACATAGAGAAAAAAAACTACCATATTAGAACTTGAAAAGTATGTTGTGAAATACAACAAAATATTAAATTACTAAAACCTCGATGAATTTTAAGATAAATAATCGGTTTAGGGAAGATATGCAATTTACCTTGGGCCTTTAGTCCAAGCCCATTGCAGTTTTTATTTTTATTTTTATTTGAGTTTCGATACATCGTTACAACTGAACAACATCAGCATACATCTCTTTTTAAACAACCAGGCGCATGCGCACATAATGCTTATCCTGCGCATGCTCAAACATTAAGTGGGGATGAACTCCGGACCACACTGTTCACCAATTGAAAACGATACTTTTGGGCTTATGGCCCAGAACAATAAAAAAAAAAATGCAAGTTAACAAATTCTTCTCAATGTAAAAACACGTAAATTGCAGGTCAGTTATACTTTAGTCTGAAGAATTCATTTAAGCATTCGCAACTATTCTAATGTAAATTGGAAATATTTCTTAAATTTTTCACCCACGCTCATTTTCCCAACGTTACATTTTAAGTTAGGATTTAAAACATTTGTGAAAAAAAAAAAAATTTATCCGAATTACGTTATACCCTAAAATACAGAAACTTTTAAAGGGATGTTCCAGTATGGGCATTAGTGGCGTAGTCAAGGGGGGTTAATTATTTACAGCGATTAACTCAAAAGAGGTTGAATTTGCGATGAATACCTTGGGTACCGTCAGGTATGCGTCACCTCAACACTCAATTAACAAAATTGTGACTCGACACTTTCTAGTTATATGACATGACGTCCTATCAGATAACTAGAAAAGTCATCTGTCATAGTGATTACATACAACCCCACTAAATAATCCTGGCTACACCACTGCACACACGTAGAGACATCCTTTCGCGAAGATTCGATTCAACTCTGACCATCAGAAGCAACTGGGGGGGGGGGGGAATGGTTTGCAATAGTTACTAAAATTGTGAACCATTATAAAATAACAGAGGTCTGCTCAAATGATTTTGTCTCTTGCAAAACAAGCTCTGATATTTTTTATCTATTAAGGCCCTGTCAGCCATATATTCTGAATCAACAATATTCACTGCGAAAATTTTGTTAGATTGGGACCAAGTTGCTTAGAATTTTTTTTGTAGATTTTCCTGGTTTTAAGGTTGTTGTATTAAAATATATATATATCAAGGTTTATGGAGGTTATAAATTATGATAAAGTTGTTTTCCGTTTAAAATTTTTCAAAATTTAGGAAACCCTTGACATCTTCCCATATGTATGTAGATTGAATTCGAATGCCATAATGTTAAGACAGCAAATTCTACCATAGACTCACATGCAACTTTCAATAAAGAAGTCACGGATATCAATTGATGATCATGTTAATGTGTTAAATAGAAGAAATTTCCAAAATAATGATCATTTCCTGTTTGCAGCAAGTATACCATCAACCTCTAAAAACTAATAATAAATCACAACAAACTCACATATACCAAACCAACTAACACACACATACCAAATCGACAAACACAAACCAAACCAACAAACGCTCACATACCAAACCAACCAACAAACACACACATACCAAACCTATAAACACACATGTATCAACAAACATGCATACCAAAAAAAAAAAAAACGCACTCATACAAAAAAAAAATACACCCACACCCAAATACACCCACACCCAAACACACACACACAACCAATTCGAACAAGATCTCAACTTAATCTTTCCCACTTATACTCATTCTTGCAATACAGGCTGCAAACCACAAATGACCACATTTTTGGAAATTGTGTCAAACTCGCACACTTTTTCAATGAGTGACTGCTGATTCAAAATATATATATATGTGGTAGAATTGGCCGTCAAACCATTTAAGTTAAAAAGCTCTCCTAAGTTCTATCCAGATGACAGTTCGTGAACATGGAATCTCTGCTTCCAACCTTGCCTGGCAAATTAAAAAGAGATGCCTGTAAAATCAATCCCTGCTCAATCTGGGTTGATCAAAAAATGTAGTCTACAACTTTATCTGATTGAGAAAATTATCGAATATTTATGCAACGATTTTAACCCTACATTTAAAGTTAGCAAATATTCTTTCTTTCTTTTTTTTTTCCCCCAGGTTCAAAACGTAGTACAAAAAACTGGACGTAATCAAAATTTAAATTGTTTGAGGCTAAAATGTATTTTTATGTAAGGTATTATATTTAATCAAAATGTTCAAACTTAAAATATAATTTTGTATAATAATAGTTTATTTTCCTATGTGCTCAAGTTGAAATTTTGTTTATGGACTTGGTATGAAATGAAATTGCGAAATTTTTAAACGGACAGTCTGAATTTGCGAATCTATAAGGGATATTTTACACAGCTACGAGCTAGCATAGTGACACATAGGGCTAGGACATTCGAGAGAAGAAAGGCTTTCTCAATGGTTGTCAACTCAATTCAAGGCAAATAAATAATTTTATATTACAATTTTGTATAATAACAGTTTATTTTTCTTATGTGCTCAAGTTGAAATTTGTTCAAGGATTTGGTATGAAATAAAACTGTGAAATTCTGAAGCGGACAGTCCCAATTCGTTAATCTACAAATGATATTTTACATAGCTACAAGCTAACATAGCGACTCATTGGGCTAGGACATTCGAGAGAAGAAAGGCTTTCTCAATGGTTGTCAATACAATTCAAGACAGAGAAAAATAGTTCAGAAGAGCTGTCTTCCTAAATGTCTTCCAAAAGCTGTCTACCAAAATTCCACTCCACCAATCAGCAAATACGTACTAAACAACGTACAACGCATGCGCATTACAAATATACTAAAAAATTTCAGTGAAGTGCGGATAACTCGCGGCGATAAGCAAGTCAGAGTTGAATTTTTATAAATATTGCACAAAATCAGCCAAATTTAAAGACTTTAACCGTGGGAACCCTGTCTAAATAAAGTGCCATTTAAAAAAAACAACTCTTAAGATATTTCCAAGATTACTCATTTGGTTCTTTTAATATAATTTTCCATATTTTACATAGTGCTGCTTCATAACGATTTGTAATGTACTGGGCAAGCGAACTCTGTTTAATATATTTGCTACAATTATTAGTAAGAATTGCTAATTAAAAAAATTAGTAGCATGTCTATGGTTATAAAGTAATGAATATTTTGCAGATATAATACAAAAAAAAGCAAGATATTGCTTAATCTATATGTTGTATATATGTTTTATGTTATTTTTCAAACGTTCTGCTACTGCAAGAAAAAAATTATGCATAAAGTTGTGATATTAATTGCACGCAAAATATGTCTATATCTTGTAACTATATTTTAGCACAAGGTTCCGATTACATACACCACTAATCGAAACTAAAACAGGACAAAATTACTTGCAAAGTAATAAAACATATCTTGGCTAAACGACGTTATTTGACAGAAATCTGTTAAGAATATAAATTCTTGCATAGGAAATGTTTCTTGAAAATGATAAGGTCTAATTTGAAAGGTTTCAACAAACATGATACATATAACTAAATGCAGCAAGTTTTACAGGATAATCCTTTAAATCATCGCTCTTGAATACGAAAATTTATTTTGATTTGGTTGATGAAGCAAGACACCTTCATTATTCCTCAATACAGTAAAAAGCTGTTTTTCAGACGCCTGCTTTTGCAATACAATGGAGGAAGGCCTATTGAATGCGATAGAAATAAAAGTGCTGCGCCAAAATGTCCACAAGAAATCAAGTGGACCATGATATACACTCAAGACTTCACCGTCTTTAATTAATTTCAAAAATCACTTATGTTCGAAAATTTCCTGAACAGGAAAAATCAAGTCTCTTGGATAGAAGAACAGGAGCATGAAGTTACAGACTTCTATGTCAAAGCAAAAATAAAGTAGAAAGACCACTATGTAAATCTAACAAAAACATTTGTCCACTTTAAAAAATATGTTGAGAGAGGCAAAAGAGATTTAGGGAATTCTGTACATGAAAATACTATGGAGGTTTTTACCACTGGGTTGCATATAAAATATGTGGTAACTTCTATTCAAATGAAACATTGCAAAACCTGAAATGTATCCTTTTAAGAGTAAATGTATCCTAGTAAGTAAATCCTTCAAGTTCTTTCTAACAGTAATGGGGATGGCCGATAGTCATGTCATCTATAATTGCAGTGGATCCAAAAAATGTCTAAAATGAAACATGGTCATTTAAGGAGTGGACGAATTTGGATTATAATAATAAAATGACTGATAAAATATAAATACCCAATTTTTTGGACAAATATAATAAAATTGTATTTTTATGTGCATTCTCTTTTCATGCAATTTATTATTCAGTGTGGCCACAAAATTTAAAAAAAAAAAAAAAAAAAAAAAAAGTTCCCTGATTTCCATGAGAGATTTCTAAAAAATTCCCCGATTATACAACAAACTTTTTTTCAAATTTCCCCAACTATACTTCATCTGTAGACACTCTGATCAAATAGAACATGTAAGCTAAAAGGATAATATGCCAATTTTTAACAAATAGTTTAGGCGGTAATGAAAAGTTTAGCTTATTCTGTAACATTACACTTCTATTGATTACTACCACAATTTTCCCGGAAAATGGTGCCAAAATATGGATGAACGGGGCAACGTGCCTTCAGAACAAAGAAAATTTCCCTGATTTCCTGGTTCTGTTTTTTTTTTTTTTTTTTTTTTAATAATTATTTTCCCAATAACAATTTTAAAATAATTGCTTTAATTAATTTTTTTACGACATTTTAAATTTAAGATAGCAAATACACTATATTGCTTGGAAGGGCATGTACCCATGGCTTAAGGTAATTTTTTTTTTTTGGGTGTGGTCATTGAAGCAAGTGTTCTTGTTGTCTTTTCCTCTGAATTTACATTGCAAATACAATCAAAAGATTTAAATTATATACAACAATAATTCTTTAAAAAAAAAAAAAAAAAAATTAAAATTAAAGCAATTTTAAAAACAATTTCCAGCAGTATTTTTTTAAAAAATAAACATTTATACGCAATTACTTAGTCCCAAATGCCCAATGGCGACTCAGATTTACCTGTCGCTAACAAAAACATCTTCCAGAACTGAAAATGCAACGAAGCTAGCAGTCATGTCTCCATCCAAAAAAACAAAAACAAAACAAATCCAAAATAAATCCATCGTTTCGTCTGGTGCCGATTCCCACACTAGCTTGGCACTACTAAGCATCAAAAAAGATGAGAGGAGGAGGCAACTCTCATTTCAACCTAACAGCTTGTCACAAGAGCTACAGTTTTTTCCTTCATCGGTCATCTTGTGGACTTGAACATTTCTTTTGCAGTCGCATTATAACTGCAATAAAAATAACAATATCTCATTAAAATTATGATTACAAAACATGAAATAATAAAAAAAATTCAAAATAATTCCTTTTAAGTTCACTTTGTGTTTCGATAGAATTTAAGGAAATGGTTAAAAAAATTTACAGAAATGATTTTTGAAACGAAGAAATCTTGCAACGCAACCCATATACTTTTTTCTTGCCCTGACATACAATGGAAATAGGAAACAGAAATTTAATTTCATTAATGATAACAATGAATATTTCTGGCAAAATCCACCGTCACTTAAGACATACTAGGGGGGGGGGGGGCAATGAGTTTCTAAAAAATTTAGGTATGAATTTTAGGGAAAATTCCAAAAAGTTTAGGAATATTCTAGGGATTATTGCCAAACATTTCCAGCATAATTCTAAATATTTAGGGATAATTCTTAAAATTTTTTTTTTTTTTTTTTTTTTTTTGAAGCTAACATAGGCTCCTAACACAAACATATTTTTTCCAAATCTTGTGTTTCAATAATGATAAAAACTGCCGATCTTCAGAAAATCAACATCAAACAACATTTTAGCAAAATAACAGTTATATAATCAAACAAATATACTATTTTGTCCCAAACATACAAATTTAATTAAATCCACTTTTCTCATCTGGGTTTATCAGGGGTTTTGGAGAAAAATCGGTGAATTTTTGGGGTTTAAATTTTTTTTTTTTTTTAATTTTTCAAAAATTTAAGCACAATTGTAGGAATATTAGGGAGAAACAAAAGTTTAAGGAATATTAAGATTTTAAGGCGAATGCGACCACGGACATAATAGCAGATAAGAAGCAAAATGTTCAAAATACAAGTTTTTAATACTATTAAGATTTAGCTTGGCAGTATTCAATTATCTGGAATGATTTCATTTGAATATACAACTAACATTTAACATAAACTCAAAAACAGCAGAATAAACAAATGTATTTTCTACACTAAACAAAGCCTTTACAAATAGGAATATATAGTGTGTCCTTTTGAAATCAATAATCCAAGACATGCGCTGAAGGTTAAATTTTGTTTAAATGAGGTAAATTACCAACATTTCTAGACTACTTATACAGAAAGGCGTGTGAAGGTAAAGGAAAAGTGGGTATTTCAAAAGTGCAGCGTTTATTTAAAGAAACATTTCATTTAAAATTTAGCAAATAATTTATTTGAATGTGCTTAATCAATTTTATAGTAGTTTGAATTATGTTATACAATAGAATTTGAAGGAAAACTACAGAAAAAAAACTCACCATGTACCTGACTGTTTCCAAGTTCATGAGGTAAAAGTCCCTATCTGATCTGGCTATTAATGTTTCAAGGTGGAGAAGATTTTGATAAACTTAAAATACGCCTAACATAAACAAGTTATACGATTCTAATTTGGATATTAATTATACAAATCAAGGTAATTTGGCTACTACAGTTCATTATGCAACAAAAACTAATTTAGTTAGTTCTAACTCGGGAAAAAAAAAAAAAAAAAAAAAAAAATTGGAGAAAAAAAAAAAACCTCCAAAACCATCCTCAAGAAGAATACAGTATTCAAGCATTTGTAATGAATATATGTATTTACAATGGGAGGCTAGCACTCCTATTGCACTTGATTCAGTTTGGAAGGGTTTAAATTTAGAAAAAAAAAATTTAGATAAGAAAATTTAAATTAAAAATAAAATTTTGATAAGAAAATTTAAATAAAAAAAAAAAATTAAAAAAATTAAGGTAATAAAGTTCAAACTAATAACTCGCAAAATGCAAAAATTTAAGTCAAACAGCAAAGCAAAGTTTCACACAAACATTATGACGATGCTTTAAAAAAATTATATAAATTTTGAATCTTTTAACAAATGATTCATTACTTCAATAAAATTTTAGCAGTTATATCTGCAACCTAATATTTCCTATAAAAGGAGGTTTTATTTTAAGAAGAAAAAAAAAAAGCTTTAAAAAATTAAAATATGATCCAAATACTAATGGATTATTATGATTGCCAGATCAAACAGAAAACTTTTCATTATTATTCTTTTTTTAACTATTTGGCTCTGTATCTCAGGTGCTCGGCTCTGTATATATGATCACGAGGACTCGTATTTTTTTTTAAACCTAAAATAAAAAATTCAATTAATATATCTGTAATGGACAATTCCCGCATTTTTTTTTTTTTTTTTTTATTCAATTCTAAATGTATCGAAAAGGCCATAAACACAAAAATTTCTGCTCACTGCGACTTTTGTGATGTTTATTTTGCAACCTAAGTTCTATTGTTAATTTTGGCGAGGAAAACCGACACATTCGGCTCGAAGCGAATGTGGCGCACTAGATCTGAAACAGCTTGGCTCTGCGGAAATGATTTTTGCAAGTTTCTCACAAATAGCGCCAACCTGTACGGGATATGGCAATTGTATACGAAACACCAATGCCAAACACACACCAATTATTTGGCAGAAACCTTACGATAACCATAGAAACGGAACGATGTTATGACGTCACAACGGCGTCCAAAAAAAAAGAGGATCGTTTTGATCCTACAACGATTGGGCAAGGTTTTCGGACATTTTCTTTTCTTAGTATTTAAATAAATATTTTTTTTAAGAACTTTTGATTGAATATTTGGAATCGGAAAGAAATTCTTCATGAATATAAACTAATTTCACTCGTTTTTAAAAAAAGCCTCATCAGAAATTTTTACATATACCTGATGAGATATATAGATAGGCTGGAACAAAAAATCACATACTTTGGTCGCTTCTATTAGAGTGAGTAAGAAAGAAAAGTTAAAAAAAAATAAAAAAAATAGCCCAATCATCTATAATAATAAAACAAGCTGTGTGTCTGTCTGTCTGTGGCTCTGTGGATCTATAGAAACCTACTTAAAATTGGAGTAGAGCTCTGAAATATTCAGCATAAGTAGTTTTTGCCTTCTAATTTTATACATCACAAACAGAATGTTAAAATTTTAATTAGTTCTTTTTTAATTAATTTTTTTAATTAATTAATAAATATGTTACAAAACGATATCTAATAGGGCTACAACTCTGAAATTTTCAACATAAGTAGTTTGGGCCTTTTAATCGGACTTTTAAAAAACAGAATTTTAAATTTTTATTTTGTTCTTTTTTAATTAATTTTTTTTAATTAATTAATAAACATTTTACAAAACCATTACTAATAGGGCTACAGCTCTGAAATTTTCAACATAAGTAGTTTTGGCCTTTTAATTGGACTTTTTAAAAACAGAATTTTAAATTTTTATTTTGTTCTTTTTTAATTAATTAATAAGCATTTTACAAAACAACTACTAATAGGGCTATATGTCTGAAATTTTCAACATACGTAGTTTTGGCTTTATAATTGTATACATCACAAACAGTACGTTAAAATTTTAATTAGTTCTTTTTTAATTAATTTTTTTAATTAATTAATAAATATGTTACAAAATGATATCTAATAATGCTACAGATCTGAAATTTTCAACATAAGTAGTTTTGGCCTTTTAATTGGTCTTTTGAAAAAAATAATTTTTATTTTGTTCCTTTTTAATTAATTTTTTTTTATTAATTAATAAACATTTAACAAAACGACTACTAATAAGGCTACAACTCTGAAATTTTCAACATAAATAGTTGTGGCCTTCAAAATGGATTTTTGAAAAACATAATTTTTTTTTTTTTTTAATTAACAAATATTTTACAAAAGGATTTGTAATTGGGCTGCATTTCTGAAATTTTCAACACAAGTAGTTTTGGCCTTCTAATTGGACTGACAAAAAGAATGTTAAAATTTAAAATTTGTTTTTCAATTAATTTTTTCACAAAAAGCGATTTCGAATAGGCCTAGATCTATGAAAGTTTTAACATAAGTAGTTTTAGCCTCAAATTTTGCTTTCCACAAACATGTGTTAAAATAATCTTAAAGGGGTGTTGTATTATTGTATTAACGGGGAATTTTTTTTTCTTGACAAGGAAGAGGCTTGCTACCTTAAGTCTTTACGTAGCAATTAGATTTTAGTGAGTGAAGCGAGCTTATGCTTACGCAGCAATGAACCTTTCAGCGAGCGAAGCGAGCCTATGCTTGCATAGCAATGAACCTTTTAACGAGTGAAATAAGCCTGTGTTTATGTGCCCATGAAATTTTCAGAGAACGAAGCGAGCTCGATTTTGCGTAGAGATAAACCTTCCTGCGAGCGAAGAGCCAAAAACTGGGTTCTATACACGAATGACAGATTTCCGCAATGCGAGGCCTCACAGCCAGCTAAAATATTGCACAGGTTAAAATTTCGTAGTGAAGCACGGGTATTTAGCTAGTATTTAATAAAATGATAACATAGTTTCTAGCTTTGATCAACAGTACTTACAGCTAACTTTACTCAATCATAAATTAGGCAGCAACAGACTAAAACCAGACAAGCTCTAGATTTAATAAAATAGCAGTGTTGAATTTTCAACGAGTTCTATTGATATTAGACAAGTTTAGAAAAATGCATTCAAAATTGACAGAACAAAGCACAAGAAATGATATTGAATACAAATAGCATTTTAAGAGGAAAAACTGACTTTCACAGTTAACTCAAGAATTAGAAATTGTCACTAATATGATTTTTTTTTTTTTTTTTTTTTAACAAAATCCCTGTGCTCGTTTACAGGAGGCGCAGTATTTTTTTTTTTTTTTTTTTTTTTTTTAATTAAGGATTAAAAAAATTATTAAAACCTCGATGGACTTTAAGATAAATAATTGGTTTAGGGCTGATGTACAGTTTACCTTTGGGCCTTAAGTTTAAGCCCATTACAAAGTTTTTTTTATTTTTATTATTATTATTATTATTTTAGTTTTATAAATCATCGATACAACAATATAACTTAACAACATGAGCATACATCACTTTTTTTAAACAAGAAGGCGCATGCCCACACAATGACTTTTCTGCGCATGCCCATACATTATGCAAAGTCTGACACCGGACCACACTTTTGACCAATTCAAAACAATACCCTTGGACTTAAGGACCAGGGGGAAAAGATAATAATACAGTTGGATAAATTGTCTGCTGTAGCAACATAACTCAATAATTTTTCGACAATGTCACAATTATTATATCTAGAAAAAAAAAACTATTTAGAAAAACTCAATTTCAATATACATACTTAATGTTTCATTTTCTTTTAACTTCTTTAAAGTCTATTGTACACCATCAGCAGTTCCATATAAAATCCACTATAATTTTTGGATATAGTCTTCAGTTATCCGCACCTCTCTATAAAAAAAAAAAAAAAAAAAAAAACCCTAGATAAAATAATTTTAGGAACAAAAAATTATAAGATATTTTTTTAAAAGATAATACAATTCAGATAAATTATTAGCCGTGAATTCATTAATTTTTCAATAAAGTTACAATTATTATTTTTAGAAACATTGAGTATTCATTTTATTAAGATAAGAATTATTACTAATAAACCACCATAAAATGTCTACCAACAAAAACGGACTTACAGGAAGAACGATTTAACGATTTAAATATTTTACTAACAACACATCAATAATTATGCAAATAGTGGTTCTCGGTCATTAGACCCCAGAGTACAAAGACTTTTATCACAGGACAATGGTCAAGTTCACAGTAATAGAAAAAAATTTCATCCATTGAGCCAAAATGTTTAAAGTTTGAATAATTAAATATTAACAACCCATTAATTTAACAATAAAAGAAGTAGCTTAATTGAATTTAATAATATTGACAACATCAGAAATCTTCTATGATGATACATGTGAACTCTTTCAGCAATGTATTCCAAAAAGGACCAGTTACTTAATTTTTTTCAGTTTAACCCATTGACGGTCATGCACTTATATATACGTCTTAGTATCCCCAGTTTTTCTAGCAATACACAACATTTTTAAGTTTATAAATATAATTTAAAATAAAATATATTTTAGATATTTTCTTTAAGATGACAGTCTAAAACCTATCTAAAACAAAATAAATAAAAAAAATTTTAAAAAATTATGTATTTGAATTAGAAATATAATTTAAAAATTATTGCAGGGAAAACAACTGGGGAATTTCGCCCATTCCCATGACATCAGTGGGCTAAAATTATAAAAGTATGCAATACAATTAAGGATATGGCATCATTTTTATTGACAATGTTGTAAAATAAAATATTAGACAACAAAATATTAATTGTTCCGTTTCCAGTGGAATGGTTCCTAATGGGCTTTGAATTTTTCCCTGACCGTTCAATTATACTTTTAGTTAAATGCAAATATAAATGAATCTCTGGTATAAGACAAAGTTATGTATTGTTATGAATTTTTCCACAGAGGCAATGAAGGCACAGTTTTCACGGTATAAAAATATTTATTCTTTCTTCAAGAGCTCACAAAATTTATTCACAGGCAACAGCTTAATTACTCTCAAGCTTCAACACAAGCTTCAGCAAAAACAACTTCGAATACAGCGATTATACAAGCTCACTCCATAGGTAACCAAAGCGATCAGCTTTCAACGAAGTCCGAAGTCAATCTGAAAACTTTCCCGAACTACGGTCATTAAATACTTGGCGCGAGAGAATATTCCCGAAATTTCCAGCCAATTCGTCGGAAAAGAAACATCTCGAATTTTCTCGATTGCTTTAGGTGTTGCCACCTTTTTCTAACGTGTATAATCGCAGTTAAAAAAATAAAATAAGATACAAAATAAATTACAATAGAATTTTCAATTAATACGTCACTATTTACACTATATACAGACAATTTGTGCAACATTATGTATTAATAATTTTTTAAAACTGATTTGATAAAAATTTCACACTCATTTACACAATTGCTCTTTCATCACTGTTTACTATTTTCATGTACACTGTCACTTGCATACATCCTGTATTTAACCCAATATATTGTATGTTACTTGTTTTAGTAAAACGAGAATAGCCAATAAACTATTTTTCAATATACATACTTAACGGTTCATTTTCTTTCAACTTCTTCATTGTCTCTTCTCTGCAACCCATCCGCATGAGATAAATCCATTGTTTCTATTGGCTAATCATCAGTCTATACAAAAAAATATATATATAAATAATTTATAAGAACCAACAAATTAGTATTTTTTTTTTTTTTTTTTTAAATTCAGTTGGATAACTTATCGATTATAGTATCATAAGAAGCTCAATAATTGTTTGATGTCACAATTATTATTTCTAGAGAAAAAATAATAATAATCATTTTCAATATACATACTTAGTATATAATTTTCTTTCAACTTCTTCTAGTCTTCTGCATTGGTTATTATTCACTGCTACTTTTAGAAAGTCATCTGTCTGTCTAAAAAAAAAAAAAAAAAAAAAAAAAAAAAAAAAAAAAAAAAAAAAAAAAACCTTGAATAAATCATTTTTCAGGACAATCAAATTACAAAATATTTAAATATTTTATAGTCAAAAACTTACTCAAATTTTTTTTTTTAAAATGTTATATTATCTTTCATTCGATATATTGCATATTTAAAAAAAAAAAAAAAATACTAAAACTTCAATGGATTTTAAGATAAATAATTAGTTTAGGACCGATGTACAGTTTATCCTGGACCCTTAAGTCCAAGCCCATTATAAAGGTTTTTTTTAATTATTATTTGAGTTTTATAAATCATCGATACAAAAATATAACTGAACAACATGAGCATACATCACTTTTTTTAAACAAGAAGGCGCATGCCCACACAATGACTTTTCTGCGCATGCCCAAACATTAAGTGGGGACGGACATCGGGCCACATTTTTCACCAATTCAAAACAATACCCTTGGACTTAAGGCTCAGGGGGAAAAGATAATAATACAGTTGGATAAATTGTCAGCTGTAGTAACATAACTCAATAATTTTTCGATTATGTCACAATTATTATTTCTAGAAAAAAAAAAAAAACTATTTAGAAAAAACTCATTTTCAATATACATACTTAATGTTTCATTTTCTTTAAACTTCTTTAAAGTCTATTGTAACCCATCAGCATTTCTGCATGAGATAAAATCCACGGCTAATTTTGGATAACCATCAGTCTCTATTTGTAAAAAAAATTGCATAAATATAATTTTTTTCTTTTTTCTTTTTTTAAATAATTCAGATGGATAAGTTATTAGCTGTAGTACAATAAAAAATTCAATAATTTTTCCAATAATGCCACAATTGTAATTTCTAGACAAATTGAAAACAAAAAAACAAGAACTCATTTTCAATATACATACTTAATATTTAATTTTCTTTTAACTTCTTTGTAGTCTCCTATCTTGGAATCTATCAGAAATTCCAAATAACATCCATTTCTATTTTTGGTTATAGTCTTCAGTTATCTACACCTCTATATAAAAAAAAAGCATATATAAAGCAATTTTAGGAACATACAAATTTTAAACTTAAGATAACTAAGAATTTTAACTAAGATATTTAAGATACTTTTAAACTCGGATATTTTCTTAAAAAATAATACAGTTCTGATAAATTATCAGCTTTGAATTCATTAGTCAGCCCATTGAATTCATTAATTTTTAAATAAAGTTACTATAATTACTTTTAGAAACATAGAGTATTTATTTTATTAAGATAAGAACTAATAAACCACAATAAAATGTCTACCAACAAAAACGGATTTGAGTGTAATAACTATGCAGATATTGGTTCTCGGTCATTAGACCCCGGCCTACAAAGACTTCTATTACAGGACAATGGTCAAGTCCACAGTAATAGAAAACCATCCATTGAGCCAAAGTGTTTAACATTTGAATAAATAAATATCAACAACTCATTAATATGGTAATAAAAGAAGTAACTTAATTGAATTTAATAATATTGACAACATCAGCAATCTTATGTGATGATAGATATGAACTCTTTTAGCAATGTATTCCAAAAAGAACCAGTTACTTAATTTTTTCAGTTTAAAATTAAAAAAAGTATGCAATACAATTAAAGGATATGTCATCATTTTTATTGACTACGTTGTACAATAAAATATTGGACAACAGAATATTAATTGTTCTGTTCCCAATGGGAGTCCAAATGAAAAACAGTTTGGATTTCTTTAAATTTTTCCCCTGACCATTCGATCGTAGTTTTAGTTAAATGCAAATGTAAATGAATCACTGGTACATAAGACAAAGATATGTATAAATAAATAATTTTTCAAAACTAACCTGGTAAAGATTTCTCACACATTTACGCAATTGCTTTTTTATCACTTGTTAACTATTTTCAGCACTTGTTAACTATTTTCAGCACTTTTGTTAACTATTTTCAGCACTTGTTAACTATTTTCAGCACTTGTTTAATTATTCTCAGGTACACTGTCACATGTTAACCATTTTCTTTTAGATTGTCATACAGCATTTTCTTGTATACTGTTACTTGTTCATCGTATTCGTGCACTTTTTGATTAATTTGTCTGTCAATTAAATGATCGGCTTTTCATTATCAGTCACAAAATCAACACCTTCAAAAGGCTCTCCCAGTAGCCTCCACCATTGGTTTCACATGTTCTTGCAAAAATATGTTTAAGATGAATAATAATATGTACAGTTTTTTTTTAAGAAAGAAAATTCACGAGGATTCAAATAGTTTTTATATACACTTCAGTTGTTCACTTTGTGTGCAAACACAGCCCCGCTACTTTAAAAATCTTGGCTTCATGCCTATGGATATAAACAAACAAAAAGTTTTCTTTTAAAAATTTATTATTAGAACTATATACAAAAAAAAAGAGATACTGAATAAATCAGAGAATACATTAACCCTTTGCACTCCAGTGGAGCCTCTCAGGCGCCACACGATTGGATGCCAAACCACGAGAGCACCATTAGGTATGATGCGGAAATTCGATGCAAGGCCAATGACTGTGTTTAGTTTCTATGAAGCAAATCCATAAACACCAGCCGAACCTAAAATGACTCGAGTTGCTAATTCCTCCGCGCGAAAAAGGCCTGGAGTGCAAAGGGTTAAATTTCTTAACTGAACATTTTTAAGGTATCTTGTGATAAATAATCGTACAATTCTAGAATTAAAAAAAAATAATGTCTTAAACATTACAGTGTATTTGAAAGATATATAAATAATGGATTTAAAAGCAAACTTTTCAAACAATTTGATTTGATTTTTTTTTTATTTTTATATATATCCGGGTGGCCACAAAATATAGGAAAGATAGATAGCTTCTAAAAAAAAAATCTCCGATTTTGCACCAAATTTTTATCAAATTTCCCCAGTTTTTCCAAATGTGTAGACACCCATATCAAATAGAACATGCATGCTAAAGAGATAACATGCCAATTTTTTTAAAAACTGTTTCGGTGGTAATGAAAAGATTAAATTATTCTGTAACTTGACATTTCTAACAATTAACTCCGAGTAAATACAGGGTTTCTGCCAAAATAAAATGTCACAAATCCATGACTTTCCAAGACTGAAGCAAATAATTTTCCATGACTAAAGAAATCAAGTCACAAAATAATAATAATAATAATAACCTATATGAATTTTAGTAACACGAACATAGTAAGTAATTCAGTACACTATAAAATGATTTTTATAAAGTTTTATTTTAAATTAAGTAAAAAATCCTTGTTTCACTAACTTCTAAATCGGAAGAAAAAAGGAAAAAAGATTTTCTATTCTTTGATATTTCAGTGTTAAAAAAGCTAACCAATCTTTAATAATAAAGAAATATTTGAAGAAAGAATAAGTCAATAATAATAAATTATATCATTAAGAATCAAATGTTTTGATGTCAACAATGCAAAACATAAATAGACGGAATTTTTTTTTTTTTTTAATGTAAATACTAGCTTATCAAAACTGATCATTTCAGTTCACATATTATGAAATTTATGAACACATTTATGAACTATGAGACCTTACTAGTGTGATGTCACTAAATTTGGAGTTCAGAAACGTTTTCATTGCCGCGGTTTTTAACTGTGACCGTTGTTTCAGTCAAAACGTAAATAAAAACATAGATGAATTTTCGATGAGATGAATAGCGATACATGGCGTTTATGAAGTCCCAGTTACGTGATTTTACTTAAACTGTTTAGATAATCCATAAATTCAGTGTATTTCCATGACTTATGGCCATTTTTTGGCTCAAAATCATGACTTCCCATGACAAAATTTAGCCTATGTCCAAATTCATGACTTTCCATATGCGCGGAAACCCTGTAAATAGTACCAAAATACGAATGAATGGGGGGGGGGGGTAACGTACCTTCAAAACAAAGATAGCTAATTTCCCTGATTTTCGTGAAATTTAAAAAAAAAAATCCCCGACACTTCCCCGATTTTTTCCAGACTCAAAAAGCTTCCTGATTGTAAGGTTTTCCAGGTTCTTTTGTCACTCTTATTTATTGCAGCTTAAGAAGGAAATTTTAAAATTTTCAGAACCTCCACGCAAGTAAAGGTCAAAGTGTGTGTTTATGAATCTATGTTTCACAGATAAATATGGAATCACCCGCTAATAGTAATATCATCGAAAATATGGTTTAACATACCTCATCCACTCAGTAAAGCACAAAAGCCTTTAGGTAGTACTCTGGGTAGAAGCTGAAAAATAAGGTAGTCTTCATTAATACTTTTATTTATATATATATATTAATTAAGAGTACAGTGTTGTAATTAATTTATTATTTTGAAATATTAAATAATGAGTCCAAATTCCACTTTCCCAAGATCATTCAAACATACCTAACACTAGATTCTTAAACAACTATTAAATTATGTCACAAACTATTAAATTAATTAGAGCAATTTTGAAACGTGAGAACTAAAAAAAGCGAGTTTCTAATGTAAGCAATTTATTCAATTCTAAAAACATTTCACAAAAAGTTAAATTCTAACCAAAAATTTAAAAAAAAAAAAAAAAAAAAGAGAGAGAGATCATATCATCTTTCATTATATAAGAAAAGAAGAAAAATTCTAAATTACACAAAAGCTGGGATTATATTTTACCCAATAAATAATATAACACATAAAAAAAGTTTTTAATGTAAATCCTTTTTATGCATTGCGCTAATTTTTATATTCCTCAACAAAGTGCCGTTTCTGTTGCCCCTATGTGCTTGGTTTGGCATCTAATTTCAAATATTAAAAACATCTATCTCTATTAGCAAAATATGCGATAAACTTTTTCAAAATTTATTCATTAAAAATTATTGTAAATTTACTCAACAATTATTTATTGAAATTTTTTTTTTTCATCAGGAAAGAGTTTTTTCAATGATTAGTTAAATACTATTTCAGAGTAAAAGTATTATTAGTATTCCGTACAATCGACCTTTAAGTCACAGTAATTTGACAGAATACATTGCCTCAACATCGAATCTATCTGTCAAGTTTCAATCTGATTGGATGACGGTAAGGGGATTAATTAGGCCTCAGCAGATTTGTCCGCCATTAACATGCCCAGTCACACACCCACATACACACAAAATAGAAGTTAATATAAACGATTTACTAAGAAAAAAAATCTAAATTACACAAAAGCTGGGATTATATTTTACCCAATAAAAAATCCAATTTTTTTTTTTTTTTTTTTTTTTTTTTTTTAAGAATTTGATTCATAATCCCTTTAACCCATTGACGGTCATGCACGTATATATAACGTCTTAGGATCCCCAGTTTTTCTAGCAATACACAACATTTTTAAGTTTATAAATATAATTTAAAAAAAAAAAAATATTTTAGATATATTTATTAGGATGATAGTCTATATCTATTAGACCTATCTAAAACAAAACAAATAATAAAAAAAAAATTTAAAAAATTATGTATTTGAATAAGAAATATGATATAAAAATTATTGCAGGGAAAACAACTGGGGAATTTCGCCCATTCCCATGACCGTCAGTGGGTTAAAAGAATTGTACTTTAAAAGTGTATGCTGATTTCAAACTTACCCTGCCACCCGCCGACTGCGCCTTTCATTAGCCATACTCTGCCTAAAAAAAAAAAAAAGAACATTTCATTCCAATTTTAAACCTTATCAAACTTATGTAGGTCAAATATATAATAGATTATTCGATATATATGATTTATCTAGAATATCTTTTACTACTACTTATTATTTTAATTATACTTCTAAGCTCCGACAGATGCTTTAAAATTTATTTGAAAGATTGCTTTCCATAATAATTCTATTGTAAAGTTCATATCTTCGCTCCAAATTGGCATCAGGGATTATGGTCTGATCATTGATATAAATAAACAACTGGATAGACTGCTTAACGCTGGGAAAATGAAGCCGTTGCCAGATGCCGTTGGTGGAATAAAAAATACGGATTGCCGAGGATTGAAAATAAAATTTTGGGTTGTACACAGCAGAAATGTCAATAGTAGACCTTAATTAGTAATAATATGCAAAAAAATATATACTCTAGCATTTTACAAGGTGTTTCTCATTTCCATCCAACTATAAAAGTGAACTGTGATTGGTTAAACTTCCCACCAGCTTCGCAATCCCCAGCGCGTTTTTCTCTTTGCATTGACAATGGAGCAGTCTATTCAGTTGTTTATCGATATCGATGGGTCTGATGGATATATAATGACATGCTTTCTGATTAAATAATGTTCCAACTCTCTAGTCTCAACATTTTTGTTCTTTTAGAAATCGGAAGGGGTTTTATAACGATATGTCAGATGTCTCAAGAGGGAAAAATTAATCTTTGGATGATAGGCAGGTACGACTGCATGTGCAATTTGCTATCTCTTTAACACATTGAGCACCCTGTCAGCCATCAGTGGCTGACAGTGTAAAATATGATACATTACTACAAAATTTACAATGTTTTATTAAGTAATGAATGAACATTTATTTAAAATTTGTTTATTACAGGATTATATCATGAAAGCATTTTAATGGATTTTATTGAAACATGGTAAACATAAAAACGGTATCACAAAATGTGACAACTTGTTTAGTCATTTTTCTAGTCATTGCTCTACCATTTTGTGTCATATCCCCCCCCCCCTTTCCCCCCCCCCCCCCCCATAACATATTGTTTTGTCGTAAAAGATACCCTAGCCGCGAGCTAAACGATAAACAAGACCAAACAAACTTGGCGCATAACTTGTTGAGTGAATGTCTAAAAGTATTTTATTCTAAACCTTAATACCTTTTACTGCGATAAAAAACAGTGGCTCTAATATATTTACACAGCTGTATCGGAGGAAAATCGGAGAAATTTCAAGTTTTCAATTTATTTTAGGAATTACTGAAAAAATGTAATTACAATTTTAGGAATTTTAGGGAGGGACAAAAATTTAAGGAACATCATGAATTTTATGGCGAATGCGATCCCTGCAAATACTCATGCATTTAAAGCAACAGATAAGTATTTATAAAACACCTATTCGTGTCATAATCCGGGATGAAATCATTTAAACAATCTGAACAATCATATCAACAATCCGATGTTCTGCGATAAAAAAAGTGTTTAGAAGTGGACTTATAAGTGACAGTATTACCAAAATGCTTGAAATTATAGTGTGGAGTGCCCTATTTGAGAAATCTAACCCAATATATGAGAGCATTTTACTTCTCCACTCAGTTTTAAATACACCATAAAAAAAAAACTTTCTAGTTAGGAGCCAAGCATTTTTCACTGTCAAGGGATGAAAATAAGTCAATATGTAAAAAAAAAAAATTTGGCAAATATTTGCAGCATTATTTTGAACTGCAAAAATAGCTGGATAAAAATATAATTATGTTCTAATGTGAGTACAGAACAATGGTGCATCCAGAATTGTTTTTCTGATAAGGATAATAGACAAGTTAAGTCTGATAAAGTCACACAACAAAATAATAAAATTGCAGAAAAAGCGGTACTTCTTAGAGGGGAAAAAACTGGAAGATTTTCACCCCCTGTATTGTGGACGGACGAAATTGAGCGCCTCACTTCCAACAAATCGAAAATTCTTAACCTACGAGAGCCAAAAGATGCCTTTGAAATCAGTGATGTTTTGAGATTCTCTGTAGCAAGAGCAAAAGGTCACAACAACAGGACTCTGCAGAACTTAGTGGATTATTGAAAGAAATCCGAATTCCAAGAGAGAGAAGGTTTTCTGGATGAGGTATTTTAAGGGGTCCTTGTATTTGCCTCCCAAGTAGGAAGAAACAGGACCATATTTACAAAGACGAATGGGTACTACAACTCAATGTTGCCGACCAAACGGTATAGTGGTTAGCGTGCTAGCTTCTAGACCGCGAGGTTGCGGGTTCCGAGTCCCGTGTAAGGCATGGGTGTTTGTAAATGTATGTTGGCTTGTCTAATGACGAAAGTTTCGGCGCATTATAGCCCTCGTGTTGCTGACGGCGCCAGATAATCTGAAAACAACCAATCAACAACTCAATGTTTCCAATTCTACGCATGGTTCCCTCACTACGAGGATGTGCGTGGGGGATGAATGGTGTTCAATAACAGGGTGGCTACAAAATTTGAATTACAGAATTTGAGAAACGAAATTCCCTGACATTTCCCTAATGTCCAGAAAATTCTCTTAGAAATGCCCTGATCTGCATTTCTGCCGACGTTTGCGTTATAGGACGCTTCTAAAATTATAGAATAACTAAAAATCAAACAGAAATAATAAGGTTTTTTTAATATATTTCTGTTGAAAAAAAACACACTAAGTAAGAAGGAAAAAATAATCATATCTGTAAAGGATGCAGTCAGATTGAAGTTTGAGGATTTGTTTTAACAATAAGGCGCCGGCATCCGCGATTCTATGTTAAAGAATAACCAAAAAATCTAACAGAAATATTACGCAAATAATTGTTCCAGGCATGACAATGATCCCAGATAGTAAAAAAATAAAAAGCGGAACATCAACAGACGGTTAGGCTTAGCTGCTAAGAATAGGAAAAAGGTCGGAATCGTAGTACCCCCAAATCGGCCAACTAGCCAGATATTTAGAGGCTTTTACATGCAAAACACATGAAATATTTTTTTTTTTTCAATGGCTTCTGCACCGGGATTGCGAGAATGGAAAAACAAAAATTCAAAATTCCCTGATTAAAGAGTCATTTTACAAAATTCCCTGAATTTCAGGTTCTGTAGCAACCCTGAATAAAATCTTGCGTTATACTGCAAGATCAAGTTATAATAGACAGACAACTTACGATGCAGCCCTGGGATCCCGTGCGACATTCAAGCGTTTCAGCTCGTTCAGTACAGCCGCAATGGGACGGTGACTGTACTGGGGTCGACTTTTGGCAGGAGGCGCAGCTGCAGGTGGTACTTGAGGTGAAGCCAGTGCGGGGAGTTGGGCTGGCAATGGGCCCTGGGCAGTGGCACCCGAAGACCAGCTGTTGCTCCTAGGCTTTTTTCTGCAGGGAAGAGAGCGCATATATTTGTTAAAATAAATTTTTTGGAGAAGAAATTAAATAATTGAAAGTTAGGTTGGTTGTTTTCAGATTATCTGGCGCCGTCAGCGACTCGAGGGCTATAATGCGCTAGAAACGTTCGTCATTAGACAAGCCAACATACATTTACAAACACCCATGCCTAACACGGGACTCGGAACCCGCAACCTCTCGGTCTTGAAGCTAGCACGCTAACCACTATACCGTTTTGAAAGTTAGGAATCAAATTGTTTGTCTTTGATATTTAAAATTCCACGAATACTCGACTTTTATAATTATAATTCCACTAAAACTCAGATGTGACAACATCAGGGGTGAAAAACAATCAAAATATATAAAAAAAAAATTTTTAAAAATATATATATATAAATAAAAAAAAAATATGCGTAGGGTTACTTTAAATTGCAAAAATAGCTAAATAAGAATATGTTTGTGTACTGTGGTGTGTACTTATGTTTGTAACAGTGGTGCGGCCATAATTTTTTTCTGAGGAGGGTTTTAGGTAATTTTAGTCTCATAAAGAAAGCCCTATAAAAGTCTACTAAAAATAATAAAATTATAGAAAAACTACTCAGGAAAAAAAAAAAGCGGAAATCCACATAAAAGCAGATTTTCTCCCTTGCAACATCAAACCCTCTCAAAACAATGCAATTTGAAGTTGTGTGTATTCTGGACACTAAATTATTGAGGTCTTATATTGAAAATGTTTCCTAATTTCCATGAACAAGTAGGTGAGTAAATTTTATTTAATTCTGATAGGTGGACATGGAACGACTATCTTAATTGTCCAGAGGGGGGGGGGGGGGAAAATAAATTTCCAACATATTTTTTTATCACTCATACTGTTACACAAATGTAAAAAAAATGGGGGTGTGAAACCACAACTTTCAATCACACTATATTGCTGATGTAGATTTGTGTAATTTATTATTTTTATATTTTCATCAATCGCTTAGAAAAAATTGCCAGTTGGCGATATTATTTGTGATAATTCTTATACGAGTCTTTAAAAAAAATCAAAATCGAAAAACTGGGAATTTTGGGGATATGCTTAACGATAATTCTTATATTATCCTTTCTTGTAAGTGAAACTAAACAGAGTTATTAAAAAAACAAAAGGGGGGGGGGGGGGAAGAAGGGGAGGAAAGAAAGAAGAAAAAAAAAAACGATTGATGATGAGGTATGGCTCAAGGAAAGAGAACTCTGTGTTAAAGGCACTCGTTTTTTAACTTTTTACGCCATTAAAGCATTTTTACGGGAATTTCGGTGGTAGGGGATGTTAAGAATACCTTAAAAGGCATTACCACAGCGATTTTGAACAAAATCGTTTGGGCCGTTTTTTAGCAATTACTGAAAAATATGATTTTTTTCAATGGCAGCTACCTTACGCGCATGAGCAATTTTGACGAAAACCTTAACTTTGAATATCGTAGATCAATTGATTTGTTCGGGAGTTATGCTGACCGCATACACACACGTACACAGATTTTTTCTATATCACTTTTTTGAAATCAGGATGTTCCTAGACGTGGAGAAATGCAAAAAAAAATCAAAATATTTATTTTTACCGAATGCTATACTTTGACCCTATGTATACATATGGGTAATTGAAACTAAAAATGGCCAGTTTGGAGATATTTTTTTGCGATAGTTCTTGTATGGGTCTATAAAAAAAGAAAAATTCAAAAAAACTATTACCCTATGTATATATACATATGGGTAATTGAAAGTAAAAATCAAGGAAAATAATTCGTTGTTTTGTCAAATACAAACAGTTTTTCAACACCCTCAAGTCACTTATTAGTTGCAAATACTCCAACTTTTAAGTTTTTAAAAGACATTTTGACAAATTCCAATCACTCCTTAAACGAGTAATCTTTTCACGTCAATAAAAAACCCAAAAGCTAAATACTAAACCGAATATGTTAAAGTGTAAAAATATCCATTTTTAGAAACTTGGGAATTAGGTTACTTCCAACTTTCAATCATTTTAATGCAGATCATTCCTTTCGATTTTTCATGATACGAGAGTTATATTTGCACTAAGAAATAAAGCCCGGATCTACTTACACAGCAAATTTTACTATTTTCTATAATGATTGGTCATATCCAGAAAATGAAAATATCAAGGGGCAGAAAATTTATAACGCTGAAAATATTTCAATTCTAAAGAAGATGACAAATTCTTCAAAACTACATATATACATTAAAAAAAAAACATAAATAGTTTATCAATTATGTATAAAAATAAGGAAGGGTACTGTCTAATATTTGCTGTGGTAGAATTTCTTTTAATTGGTTTTTAGATTTTTTGTAAAAAATAAATGAATGATTCTAGTTCCCATCTTAGAATGCATGCTACAGTTAAGTCTACACGTTAAAAATATTCTTTAATGTTTTGCAATATTTACCGAAGCAGACATCGATTTCAACTTGCTTTTCAAAGTTATTCTGCTCAGGTTGGTTGGTTGTATTCAGATTATCTGGCGCCGTCAGCAACACGAGGGCTATAATGCGCCGAAACTTTCGTCATTAGACAAGCCAACATACATTTACAAACATCCATGCCTGACACGGGATTCGAACCCGCAACCTAGCGGTCTAGAAGCCAGCACGCTAACCACTTTACCGTTTGGTCGGGTATTCTGCTCAGGAATTCAAAGTATCAAGTGTAAGACATAAAATGCTTTTTGGCACATTCAAAAGGAAATCAAAATACGAAATCCCCTAATAATTTCCTAGCATAAAACATTGGATAAAACAAATTAGCTTGACTCTTTTAAATTTCCCTGGCATAAAACTATAAGAGATCGCAAAGCTGAAATGCTTTGTAAAACGTAGGAACTCCAGAATCAATATAATTTGAATGCAATTCAAATCTTAACAGATTTATGACTTTTATAATGCACAGTGAACCATACCGTCTGTATCCAGATTGTTTTTAAGTCCTTCAAGTTTATCACAGTTAATTACTTGTAATATTCCGTAAGGAGGATAAATTACAACCATTTTTTTTATTTATTTATATATACAGTAGAATCTCGATTAACCAACCTAATTCGGACCAAAGGTAGGTCGGTTAAGCAAAAATTCCGGATAAAAGAGAGTTGTAAAAAACAATAAAAAGTAAATGATTTTCGTTTATTGAATACGGGACTTTTAATGTTTTTTTTTATGACATAATTGTTGGAAATGAGTTTTTATTGCAATAATCTTGACAATCTTTGTTTCGCTGCTCTATCCAGGAGTCTTTTTGAAGGCAATAATTCAGTTTGATCTGCATCCGAAGGTTGCTCTAACCATGTCAGTTCTTTAGAAAAACAGTCAAAAGCCTCACCATTACTTATGTAACTTTAGAGCGAGGGAAAAGATTTTCGGTTTAAAAAGGAACAAATGATTTATCACTCATTTGGGAGATTTTTGATGTCGCCTAAATGATTGCCGGTTAACAGAGAGTTCCGGATAAAGGAGGGACGGTTAATCGAGGTTCTACAGTACTCAAAGAAAACCCTTCTTATAAATATTGTCATACTTACGCAGGAGGTTCGCCATCAGCAGGCTCGATGGCCTTTCGTTTTCCTATAAAATAAAAAAATAAAAGTCGTTAAATTGCATGAAGAGAAACATTGATTAAATCATCTGGTTCAATAAAGTTCATAAACCATATTGTGTTTAACCCAGTTATTTAATAATATAACCTATAAAAACAAAGCTTAATATAAATACTGCCATTGCCAATTTTTATATTCCTTAACAAAGCTTCATTTTTGTTGTCAGCGTGTGCTTGGCGTTTGCAGCTGATTTTAAATACTAAAAACATTATCGGCAAAATATGCAGTAAACTACTCTTTAAAATTTATTCATTAAAAATGGAAGTGAATTTATGCACTGGCATCCAAATAGCTTTTATTTATTCTGATCAAAAAAAATATTTTAGTTTATTTATTAAATCAATTTTGGCAACAGGAAAGAATTCCTTCAATGATTGGTTAAATGCTATTTCAGCGTGATTGGATGAGGGCAAGTTGGTTTATTAGTATTCCGTAAAAGTAATCTTTTAGTGAAAGTGACAACTCCCCAAAATTTGATAGAATGCATTGTCATCGACTTCTAATCTATTTGCCAAGTTTCAGCCCGATTGGATGTCGGCAAGGGGGTTTAATTAAGTCTCCGCAAATCTGCCCGCCATCGATAAACCCAAGCCAACAACCCACGCGCACAAAGTCGAAGTTAATATAAAGGATTTAAAAAGGAAGGTGATGCTTTCAAAGAGAACTTGTATAGCCAAGCTCGGGAAAGCATTGGTTACTTAAAACTATACTAGAAGACAACATAGCCTGAGCTCACTGAATACCCTGTAACATTGAGTGAACCTGTCACTACAGCATATTCAATGAATTCGGGGTCTTCTAGTAGTATAGATACTTTTTTTACTAACTTATTTATGTTTTGCTTTGACCTGGATCAATCTTTTCTAAAAATTTTTAGAAGGCATCCAAAGACAATCAGTCTTTTCAGCAGTGGTAGAAGTGGTGAAAAAAAAGTGGGGGGACGCCCAAAATTTGGTGACAAGTGCCCCCCCCCCCCCCCAACTATAAATTTAACTTATAATATAAATATTAACTATTAAAAAAAAATTATATACTTCCTAACATTAACATTAAACGAAGGCTCAAAATTCATTGTCATTTTAATGAATATTCGGCGACTTAGTTGTTTTACTTGGAAGAAATAAAGTTAAGTAATAATACAATGTTATATACATAACTGTTTATTTAGGTTTAAATAATATTTATAAATGGGCATACTTTTATGAAATTAAATTAATAGAGAATTCTAAAAAGGTTTTTTTTTTTTTTTTTTAATCGCTTGTCTTTTTATGAAACAAGAATGGAAATGTAACTTACAAGAAAGTTCCTCCAAAGTTAAAAGTTGATCAAATGTAACTGCATTCATTAGTAAAAATACTTATATCTTTATACAAAGTACTAGAATACAATTTTATAATATGATATATACACCATAAACAGTTCTAAAGTTTTCAAATATAGTAATAAATCAATTTTTCTCAGTGCCTCTACATTTAAATGTTAATGCCATTTTTCATTAGTAGTTTTTAGGTGGATTGAGTGCTTTAAAAAGTGGGGGGGGGGGATTTCAGTGGTTTTTGAAGTAGGGGGACGAGTCACCCCGCGTCTACCCACACTTCTAACACTGCTTTTCAGGATAATACAAGGAAAAAGAGATGTAAAATCAAACTTTATTAAGAAGAAATACAAATCTTACCTTTGCTGTCAAGGAACCTCACTGCATTTGGGGGCCTAAAATAAAACAAATCATTAGGTATGCAGGTTCTTCCATGTTTGAAAAATTTGTTTTCTATATTATACAAAAAAAAAAAGTTTTAAAAAAATATCGTTTTGCTACGTTTCGTTCACTAAATGCAGAAAATCAATTTCTGTTTGGATAAAAATAACTACAAGAAGCTGCTGATTGCTGTTATATATCTTAAGGGGACACAGTTGTGCAAATGCGTAATGCATTAATTTATCCTGGAACACATGAAATTCATGACAAGTGTATAAGACCTTATTTAAAAAAGATTAGTGTTTAGACTTAAGGTACCCTAAATTTTATTTAAAAAAATAGATTTTGAGTTCTGTGCATTAAAATTTAAATTCTTCCCTTTAAAATGATACCGCATTAGTAATAATACCTCAATTCCTTTAGAAGTATATTTAATAATAATTTTTTGAAGATAAAATTTGCAATTATTAGTGCAAGTAAGGTTTTCTTTAAAATGCGTTTTTCTCAAAACTACATTTTTCATTACTCGTGTACCTTTTTCTCAGAAACTGCTCAAGCTATCTACCTACCTAAAAAAAAATTTCACATACTTATTGTATGTATCTGTATATACTATGAAGCGAGATTTTGTTGTTATTTTGAAAATATTTTTTGATAAAAAAAAAAAAATCCGATTTGTATCAAATTTAGCGACTTTTACGGTAACTCATATAAAAAAGAAAGCAAATGAATTACAATTTAAAACCAACTTCAGTTGGTTGGTTGTTTTCAGATTATCTGGCGCCGTCAGCAACACGAGGGCTATAGTGCGCCGAAACATTCGTCATTAGACAAGCCAACATACATTTACAAACACCTATGCCTAACACGGGACTCGGAACCCGCAACCTCGCGGTCTAGAAGCTAGCACGCTAACCACTATACCGTTTGGTCGACAAACCAACTTCAGTAGAATAACAAGTGTCTGCTAAATGCACTGAAAATAAAATTAGGCTTCTGTATCGGGTACTTTTTGAAAAAAGGTACACGAGTAATGAAAAATGTAGTTTTAAGAAAAACGTATTTTAAAGAAAAACTTACACCAGCAGTTCTCAATTTTCTCTTCAAAAAATTATTATTAATAATAATTCTAAACGAAAAAGTTATTAAAAATTATGAGAGGTATCATTTTAATGATGGTATCATTTTAAAAGGGAGAATTTAAATTTTAATAAACAACAATAAACTGAAAAACGATTTTTTTTTTTGTTATGAATTTTAGTGTACCCACTCCCCTTAACAGTCATTATTTAGTAGTATACAAATACTTATTTAGTAGTTTAGAATTTAAAAAATATTCTGACAATTATTGGTAACTTTCTCAGAATTAAAGAGACTTGGTACTCTTCAAACTTTTTTTTAATTTTTTTATTTAAGCCTTTAAAATTGTAATTTTTACATATTTGGAAGTATTACTAAGTAAAAACAAAATTTTATTTAAAAAAAGTTCACATAGTGCTCTAAATTTCCAAAATTTCAAAACTAAAAAAAAATTAATCAAATTTATTATTCCATCTTCTTTTTCGCCGATCAAACGGTATAGTGGTTAGTGTGCTAGCTTCTAGACCGCGAGGTAGAGGGTTCGAGTCCCGTGTTTGGCATGGGTGTTTGTAAATGTATGTTGGCTTGTCTAATGACGAATTTTTCGGCACATTATAGCCCTCGTGTTGCTAACGGTGCCAGATAATCTGAAAACAACCAACCAACCATCTTCTTTTTCATTTTTTAATATTTTTTCCTGATTTTTTAAAAAAAAATTTCTTAATAATACACTCTAACTTTTAGGCATCGGATTTAGAATAAGTTAAATAGTTTTTGATTAAAACGATAATTACTGTACCTATAAGTAAAAAAAGCATAAACAACGGATATTTTTCAACATTTAAATTTGTAAAAAAAAAAAATTAAAAAAAAAAAGTTTTCACTTGATTCACAAATCTATGTCTATTTTTATCAGATATTAAGAACGATACAAAAAAAAAATCAAGTCATTTCATTCATATTTGCGTTTTAGCATTTTGAGTCATGTGGGAATTTCAAAAATCCCGAACTGAGAAAAATGTGTTCGAAACATCGAAGGAGCTATTGCAGCAATGCAAAATTCTCCATAAAAATATAGTTTTTCTACAATTGCAGTTAGTTATCGGATCAGCTCTCCAGAATAAGGAAAAGGTTTCAAAGATTATTAAAATGCTAAAAATTAGAAAATTTATAATTTTATTATTTTTTGTGAAACAATTCCTCTTAAAATAAAACCCTAGAAGACTATTTATGGTTTCTAAAGGAACAATTTAAAGAGTGAGTGTATATAACGAAGTTAGAATTTGAAAATGTTCATAAAATAAAGCTAAAGAAAAGTTAGCAAGTTAATACAGAGTGGCCACAAAATACAAGAAAATAAGTTCTCTGATAATTCCCTGATTTCCCTGACATATTTCTAAAAAATTCCCTGATTTTAGGGCAAACTTTTTTTTTTAAATTTCCCCAATTTTCTTCGGTTTTACAGATGTCTAGACACCCTGATAAAATAGAACATGTATGCTAAAAAGACACGATGCACATTTTTTAAAAATAATTTTGCTGGTAATGAAAAGTTTAAATTATTCCGTAACATTAAACTTCTAATGGCTTACCACCAGAAATCTCCGGGTAAATAGAGCCAAAATATGGATGAACGTACCTTAAACGATACAAAATTTCCCTGATTTTCATGAAATTTAAAAAAGTTCCCTGACATTTCCCTGATTTTTTTTTCCAGAATCAGAAAACTCCCTGACATTTCCCTGATTTCCAGGTTTTCCCGGTTCTGTGGCCACTCTGTAATAACTAATTTTGTTGAATACAAAACAACTGACATGTTTCTTTCATTACTTCAACAATAAATATATTAAATTACAGCCAAGAGGGGTAAGCATAATAATATATGATAAAACGTTAAGTGCAGCAATAATTAAAGAATAGTTTTACCAATAATATTTTGATCAGGACATGGATTCGTCCAAAATACGTCAGTTATTTCAAGACAATCACACATTACAATACCTATGAAACATGTTCATATTACCCTCACAATACCAAAAATATATTGGTAAACTTTTTGGTGAAAAAGTTAAATTGTATATTCTTATCTAGAAATAGTACATTGGCATATCGTGTGTTTAATATGCAAGCCAAGGAAAAGGTTTTGCACTGACACTGGCTATTTTTTAAAAACATTTTCTTGGCCCTAATAGAAGATTTACACACTTGGATACAGCTGTGGTGGAGGTATCTACCAAATTTTTATAACTTAGTTTTAGCCTTTGTTGAAGATTCAAATAATTTAGGTATCTACGCAAAACCCCACACTATCACTGACAGCAATTAATTTAGAACAGTGTTCCCACTGAAATCACAGAACGAAAATCAATGACTTTTCAAGGACCCAAATAATATTTTTAAGGACCTTCGAAAATTTGTTTTCATGCATCAGGTCTTTAATGTGTGACTTTACAGCTGCATTTCCCGGAGCGTAAATATCAAAATCTTTCATGCACAATTTGCATTTTGCCTTGTAAACAGACTTTTATGATGATCTTTGATATCTTGGCTCGCAAAACTCAAAACACTCATCTTACATGTTTATCTCACAGAGCAGAGTGTTTACACACTGATTTCTACTATACACCAATCGGCAAATACATACGAACCAAACGATGTACAAGTTGATGCATGCTCAATACAAATGAACCCAAAAAATTTCGGTGCGGTGCGGATAAAGGGGCAAAAATTAAGGACTTTTTTAAGGACCCATAAGCATTTTCAAGCACTTTTTAAGGCCTTGGAAACCAGTTTAAAATATACCAAGCTCTTTTAAGGACTCATACGCATTTTCAAGTACTTTTAACATTTTCAGGTACTTTTAAGCATTTTAAAGCACTTTTAAGGCCTTGGAAACCAGTTTAAAATGTACCGAGCTCTTTTAATGATTATGGAACCCCCTGATATCAAAGGTACTAAAAAAAAAAAAAAAATAACATTCAATATACTGCAAGTTATGGACAGACAACTTACGTTGCAGCTCTGAGTGGTGGAGGTGAAGGCGGTTGTTGAGGGGGAGCCAGTGCAGGGAGGTGGGCTGGGAGGTGGACTGGCAACTGGCCTGAGGACCAGCTGTTGCTCCTGGACCTTTTCCTGTAAGGAGAAAACATATATTTGTTAAAATACCATTTTGAGGGGGGGGGGGGGAATCAATCAAGTAAGTGATAAAGTATAGTATACCAATTATGCATAAAGTAAGGAGGGATACTGTCAAATTTTTGCTGTTGAGGAATTTCTTTTGATTGATTTTTAACTTTTTTTAATACAAAGTAAATGAATTCCTGACATGTTACTGATGGTAGTAAATTCTAACAATTCCATAACTTTTGTGATAATTCCATTCCTATTTTGCAACTTCTTCAGCTGTGATTCTACTGCCCCGTCTTAATGTATATGATGCTGTAATAAGTACAGTCCCCCCCCAAAAAAAACAGAACGATGGCTATATCTTTTGTTCTAATTGTTGAAATAACAAACAAAAGGTACCGTTGTAAATCGTGAAAGGTATTTAATAATTGTATGTAGTTATTTTTTTTTTTATCATGAGGGGTCATCTACATATTAAAACAGAACCAAACTTTAAAAAGTTCAATAGCAACCTCATAATATTATTCCATATTTGGATTCAGCATTAAAAAAGAATGCGAAATACAAAAATTCGTAATTTTCTAATGAATGGTTTGTAATTTAAATGATAAAAAGAAAATGATAAACTAATGTTAAATAAAAAAGTTGGTTTTTTGGCCATAAATACTTAAATAATTAATATATTTCAGTATTTTTTTTTTCAAAAGGTATTTTGTAAATGGCCAAACATAAATAGCAATCAGCTTTTGAATCAATTTCATTTTTAATAATTAATTATTAATTAATAAAGCAATTAAATTTTTTTTTTTAATAGAAGCATATATGTTTTTTACTTTCATTAGATTTACCATGGTCTAACCCCCCCCCCCCCCATAATTTTTTTTCTTTCCATTTTGACTATTAGTTCTCGATTTTTTAGAGAAAATGTAAAAAACGCTCACTTTATGGGACCGTATAGTAGACGACTTTTGAAAACTATCAAAGATTAATTCAAGGTAAACTAGAGGTGTGGAAAATCGCATAACGTTCAATTATCGTATAACCGATAGTTTAAAAACTAAGAAACACGCTTTAATAGGAAAGTGAACTAAAAAGTAGAAGATAATTTTAAATAAGTTTGAAATAAGAATAGTGATTAACAAGAAATATTTATTTTATCGTAAAAAAGGGTGGGGTGCTTGTTGTCAATTGTTGTAAATATTTAATGACATATATTTTAAAAGTAGAGTAATTATGAAAATATCTTAAAAAGCATCCCACGCTTTTTCACGATAAAATAAATATTTCTTGTTAATCACTCTATTCTTATTTCAAACTTATTTAAAATTATCTTCTGCTTTTAAGTTCACTTTTCTATTAAAGAGTGTTTCTTAGTTTTTTAAATTATTAATTATTTTTTCTGTAAGCTATATATATATATATATATATATATATATATATATATATATATATATATATATATATATATATATATATATATATATATTTGCTTTCTTAAATTCTATTTATTTAAAACAACATTTTTTAAGCAATTTCAATAAGTTATCCTTTAAAAATTTTACTGAATCATGTGACTTTTTCATTTTATAAATAATTTCAACGATCTAGTTACATTTGTGTTTATAGTGAAATATTTCTGTAAAATATTCATGCTTTGCTAAATACTATTTAATAATGCCTACATTTAATATTTATTAATTTTATAATTATCAGTAGTATTCGTTATATTTCTGCAATTACAGTTTTCGATATTTTATTTATTTCGTGTGAAGAATGCACATCTTTAATATTGTAAATAAATTATGTTACTTTTGCGTTTACTTGCTATTTTTGTATTAATCTTAAACATGACACTATAAATCCAAGTAGTTTCTATGCAATTTTAGACTAATACTTGGTATTTTTTAATCTTCGTGAAACGCGCCACATTGACCGTTCGATTTCTCCCGCTGTGAAGAAGAACCTTAAAAATACCTTACGTTTTATGGAAATTCTCCCTGAAGATCGGTCAAAAAATGGTCGAAATATTTTCGCTCATAAGTGACGTGTTTTTTCAACATAATGCATTGAAATTTGGTATATAGGGTAAATGATGTATTCTGAATCGAATGAAATGATAAAAAATAAGGGTTCGTATTGAAATTTTCGAAGATAGCGTTGCTTTTACTTAGTAAACGGTTCCTCAAGAAAAAAAAAATTGCATCAGATATATAGAAAATCGTAAGCAAAACATTTTGGTGCAAACCGTAAGATTCTACGATAATTAGAACCGAAGATATAGCCATCGTTCTGTGTTTTTTTTTTTTTGGGGGGGGGGGTACTGTACAAGACCTCACTTTACCTAGGGTCAATAACTGATGTATTTAGGGCCATTCTCTCTAAGTGAGGTTTCAGTCCATAATAAATAGAAAAGAAACATGCACAGATGAATTTTATCAAGTATTTACCAGTCATTGGTTTATCATTTAATAAATTGTAATATATCAAACTATTAGTGAATTACAAGTATTTTCAAACTTGAAAAACTGATTCCAAAAAAATGAGCTGCATGCATTATCGCTTTGAAGCATCGACAGATTTTGATTTTGGCAACTTGAATATAATAAGCAAATATGTGGCCCTAGTTACACGACTTGGTAATTTCATATAAAATGTCTTCTACTAAAAATACACATGGAGAAAGGACATATTTAAACATCTCATTTAGTACTTAAATGTTACAAACAAATTATTATTATTTTTTTTTTTTAAAGAATATTTTTAAATTGTATTTTTCTCCTAAAAAAAGCCAAGTTTTTTTTTTTTAAAGAATAATTTAAAATTGTATAACGGGAATAAAGAAATAAGATTCTAGTTTTTTCTATTATTTTTTAAGAAAATAATTCCCTAAATGAATTATACATTTTTGGTATAACATGACTGAGTGATGATTTTGTAAATGAAAAATTATACAAATAGAATAAGTTATAATCTATTTAAAATAAATCTTGTTATTAAAGACTATTGAATAGTAAGTTTTTATTTAAGTCTAATAGATATACTATTAATGTCTTACAATTATTCAAAATTATCAATTAAAATTAAATTAGAGCCTGCATTTTAAATTTGTTTCTGAAATAGAGGTTTAGAGTTTTAATAACTTATTTCTAAACCTTAAAATATCATTTTGAACAATACATCACCATTACTAATGAATCTAAGAGCAATATTCCATGCATTATGTAGTAAACAATTACCATTGTATCATACTGTATACATTGAATTTAAAGAATAGCATCTCGTAAAATATTAAAATTTAATTGAATGTCCACATAAGTAACAACAATTGTTTAATTATTTAGTTTAAATTATTTTCAGAAAGAATATTAATTGTTGTTTGAGCATTAGTTATTCTAGTTAATATCTAACTTTATTTCTAAATATGTATACATGTAATTAGAAACATGTTTTAAAAAAAAAACTGGTTTAAAACAACAAAAAAAGTTTTTTTGGGGATGTGGGGGGGGGGGGAAGTCCAACCCTGGTTTCTTTTATATAAAGTAGACATGGGCTCCTAACACCAGACATTCTTTTTAAAGCATATTTCAATACTGGCAAAAAAAACTTCCAATTTTCAAAAAATTTAATAATAATTAAAAACAGATTTTCTCCTCTGGATCTGTTTTTTTTTTCCACGGATTTTGAAGGAAAATTGGGAAATTTTCAGGTTTTTAATTTTTTGTAAGAATCGAAAAATTTAAGTACAATTTTAGGGAGGGACAAAAATTAAAGAATATTAGGAATTTTAGAGTGAATGCGAACCCTGCTATAAAAAAAAAAAATAAAAAAAAAAAAAATAAAAAAAAAAAAAAAAAAATGCTTACATTGATTATAAGGAAATAAAGTATAAATAATTTCCTATTACAAAAAAATTAAATAAAACAATTTAACTATCACTTTTTCAAATTGACCAGAAATAAAATTATGAGTGATTGCAAAGCTAAATTTTTTATAAAGAATAGAGCTCCAGAATCAATACAATTTGAATGCAATTCAAACCTTGACAAATTTATGAAATGCACAATGAACCATACCAAATTGGCTGTAACCAGATTGTTTTTAAATCCTTCAAGTTTAGCAGTTAATTGTAGATTATTATAAATTCAGAAGTATGAGGATAATTGAGAACCATTTTTTTTGCTGTAATAATGGTGTTTTACTAAAATTATCAAACTTAAACTACAAATTTATACAAACAATTCAATGGAAAAAAAAATCATGAGTTTTAAATAAAAATTCCAAATTGACAAGACATTTCTAAATTCACTAATTTCCTAACAATTTCCGTATTTCCTTAGTAATTTTATCTCCCGAATGCAGATTCAATGTGGTGGTGTAATTGAATATCCAGCTTCAATAAACCTTAATAAAGGGAACTTGAAATATACTCAAAGAAAACCGTAAAAAAAAATACTTACGCTGAAGGTTCGCCATCAGCAGAGTCGGTGGCTTTTCTCTTTCCTAAAATAAGAAAAAAGTCTTTAAATTGCACGAAGAAAAACATTGAATACATTTTCTTGTATGGCTTGGTTCAATACAATACCATAGGCATATTGTACATAACCCAAAGACTTAAAAAGGAAGGTGATGCTTTCATAGTGAACTTTTAAGAAAAATAGTCAGGCTTTACTAAAAACTAGATGGGGTTTTTTTTTTCCTTTTTTCTTCTTTCCAGTAACCAATGAGGAACTTGCACAAATGAGGAAAATGAATATTTTTTGTATTTTCTAGTGTTATCCAACGAATATATTTGAGCAGTGCAATTATTTTTTAGCTTTATGCTTTCAATTAATCAAAAATCGAGTTTGAAATTAGACGAAATCAAAGCAAAAGTCACGTGACAAAAAACGCGTAAAAAAAAAACCGTGACGTGGTTACGCAGAGATAAAGTTGCAAAAAGAAGGAGAAACCTCACTCATTCCTCGTCTAAAACAGGTTTTAGACTGGTTCATTATCTGCGCGTTGACGTTTCACGTAAAAGTGGCTTTTCCCGCCAAATCGCAAAGTGAAAAACTAAATATTTTTTTTTAACTATCTATCCGAGCTCAAATTTTTGAAAGAATGGTATTGTTTTTCGTGATTTTTTCTATACTTTTATTTAAAAATAAAACCAAAAAACGTGAAAGTTTCTCATTGATATGGAATATATTAGGCCAACTAAATAAACTTACTGAACTTTTAAAAGGCAGAGCCTACCATTTTGGAAAGTTGATCAACCATGGCTTGCTTTTTCTACTATACCACCTCCCAATTATTAAATAAGTTTTATTAATTGTTTTCAGTGTTACTTTTCGTTAGCCATAAAAAAAAAAATTAAATTCAAATTGTAATTTAGACAAAGCTAAAAACAATGAAATTAGAAAAAAATTCTTAAATGTATCTCATGTTTTTGAAAGTAATTTGCTCTTATCGTATAGTTTGAGAGAGTATAAAATCCAATGGCAATTTTTAAATTGCATTTTAGTTTCAAAAATTAAAAAATGTGAAAAAGAATTTTGTATTGAAACTATTAAGTCTCACAAAATGACATCCTGCTTATTAACAATTTCTAGTTTTTGCCCCATTGTTGACAATAGACAATTCCTGCATTTTTTTTTTTTTTTTTAATTGTTATTCACTTCTAAATGTTTCGAAAAGGCCATAAAGACAAAAATTTCTACTCAATACGCTTTGTTAGTTTTGGCTGGAGAAACGACACATTCAAACGGCTGGAAGCAAATGTGACGTCACTTGATCTGAAACAACTTGGCTTAAAACGCAGCAGCGGAAACCAGTTTTGTAAGTTTCCCTCGAATCGCGCCAACCGGCACGGGATATGGCGATTGTCTAAAAGACTCACACCAACAATATGGCAGAAACCTCACGATAACGATAGAAACGGAAGGATGTTTTGACGTTACAGCTATGGCGGATCGTTTTAATCAGACTGCGATCGGACGTGGTTTTAAAGCATTTTTTTTTTTAACATTTAAATAACTTATTTTTTTAAAGAACTTTTGTTTAAAAACTTGGAATCGGAAAGAAATTCTTTATAAATATAAACTAATTTCACTATCTTTTAAAAATGCGGAAATTGTCCATACTTATGACAATCAATAAAATCTTCCATATTTAACAACTATTCCGGACCCACAGTTTGGGAAACGTTGTATTAGGCAATGTTGAGAAAAAGGTTTTTAAGAAAAGTTTTTAAAACAACTTGTTATTGAAAGTTTTTAAAATAACTTGTTATTGACAAAATGAGAGAGAGCAAGAGTGATGCAATAATAAAATCTTCAAAAAAAATTTTTTTTTTTTTTTTTTTTTTTTTTAAACATTTGGAAAGAAATAGAGTAATTAACTAACTCCCCACAATGTTCGAGTAAAAGCAGCATTTTTTTTAAAGTCTCAGGGTTGGCTTGTAGTGATAAATAAATGTTAAAAAAAAAAAAAAAAAACCTTTGTTTTAGTCATTGACACATTCACAAAGTTTCATAACAATAATCATACAAATATGCCTTTTGATATCAAAATTTTATTCATATAAATAGTTATTTTCATGTTTGAAATATAATGTTTGTTGAATTTTGATCATTTTTCCTACTAAAATTACAGCTCCTATTAGCTTCCAGTGGTGCTATATATCATAACAATAAATTAAGTTGAATAAAACCTTTTGATAGCAAAATCATACAAAATTTTCTTCATGTAAATAACTATTTTTATACTTAAAATAAAGTGTTTTGTAAATTTTGATATTTTTCCCTACTAAAATCCTGAAATTACAATTCATATAGTGGTAGTAGAAAATAATAAATTAAGTTGGTATTGGTTATTTCAAGATATTGTCAGGTTTTCTAAACAACAAAAAAGTTCTGGCATGAGATAAGTCACATGAGACGTGTAATTGTCATGCCTAATTCTTCCCACAACTTAAAATAATTACAGAACTTTATAAACCCTAATTTACTGAATGGAACATGGCCTTCTCATCAAACTGTTTGGCTATTTGCAAGGACACGGGTCAGTTTTGGTGCGAAATATGTTTTTCAATACATTTTTGTACGAGAGGCACAATGGGGTGACTGGTACTAGTCTCTTTAAGGAGGTCTTGGAATCAAAATTCTAAAATCTTTATTTTTAATTTTAAAAATAATTTTTCTTAAATTTTTATGCAGTAATGAATGATGCTTACAAATTATATATATATATATATATATATATATATATATATATATATATATATATATATATATATATATATATATATATATATATATATATATAGTAATTTAAAAAAAAGTTTAATATATATATATATATATATATATATATATATATATATATATATATATATATATATATATATATATATATATATATATATATATATATATATATATTAAACTTTTTTTTAAATTACTTTATTTTTGCATAAAATTACTTCTTATAATTCATATAAAAAATTGTCTTCATGATTTTTCAATAAAGTAATTAAACAATTTTTTTTTTAATATTTTGGGCAAAAATTGTATAAATTAATAGTATGCTAAGATCCAAAAACTTTTTTTTAAAAAAAAGTTCAATAAAAATACATAATTCATGAAGACAAATCAAAGAAATATATACGAAAAATAATTGTGGAAAGCTTCATAGATTTATAACAAGTAGTTTTTAAGTTATATCAATTTAAACTTAAAAAAGAGACAAAAAGCCATCACCGAGAAAAACAGTTTTAAAGTTTCAAGATAGAATATCTGAAATACAGTTGCCATGTAACAAAAACTTAAATATTTCAAGTTCTACTAAAGATAGACACAAAAATTTTATGCTATTTTGTTTAAAACCATCTGTATTATTTTCCACAATATATATATATATATTTTGGTAATTTTTGACCCCCTCCCCCCCCCCTTGTCAGCAAAAATAAGCAAATCGCATACCCCCCTCTATAATTACGTAAGCATACGGTAACCCCCCCCCCCCCTGCTCCTGATTTTTTTTTTCTTGTAACGTTAATAATCTAAAAAAAAGTTAGGATTCAATACAAATAATGAACTTTAACTAGCCTTAAAAGGGAAAAAAATATATGTTTATAATTTTTTTTAAATCTTAAGTTTATCACAATTTTAATGGCACATAAATGTAATTTTCATAATCAATTAAGTCTATCTAGTCAGATGTTATCCAGGGTTGCTCTAGCCATTTTTTAATGTCTGAAATTATAGGGTTTCTGACATCTGATGTTATTGCTTCATCACTTGTTTCGCACAAGGAATCTGAGCAAACTTCCTCTTCGCTTGTCCACTCCGTATCTTCCATGCCTTCTACATAATTGATGACGCACATCAGTTCATTTACTCGACGAGCAGCAAATCTCATAGGCCGAACTAGGCAGGCTCTCTGGCTATTTTCGCCATGAACAATTTTCTTATGACGAATTGTCGATTTTAGTGAAGCGTGGTACAAACCACATTTCCCACAAGTCCTTGCAGACAATTGTGATTTGATGGACGGACAAAAATAGTCATATGGCATTTTTAAAAATCCCCCCAAGGGGACATTCAGGTTCAATCTTAGACGGAAACTTAATTCCAGGAATTCCCGTTCCTCTCTTGTTATTAAATCGTGTGGTGTTTGGGCCATTTTGATAGGTGGAGGTATAAAGCGTTCTTTTAAAAATGCGAAATAATCCACTACGAGCAGGAGAGCAACACTGCTTTTCTTCGCATTTTACAATTTGTAGAAAGTATTGACTCTCTTGCACGTGCTTCGAATACCAGTTCATATCACAGGTTTTTTTTAGAAATAAAGGGATTATTAAATGCTTACGTAAGCATCACTCATACCCCCTCCCCCCCCCTTGTCAGCAAAAATAAGCAAATCGCTAACCCCCTCCCCCCCAGGTGCTTACGTAATACTTGAACGGCCCCATATATATATATATATATATATATATATATATATATATATTCTTTTTTTTTCTTGAAAATTAAAAAAAATTTTGAGTCCCCAGACCCCCTTAATTCATAATCCCCTTATAAATCTTAAGCTCAGGGCATGTCACTTCCTCCTTTTTTGCATTGATGTGGATCATCTTCTCTTAAAAGTTTCCTTAGAAGGCATCCCAAGATAATCAGTCTGATCAGGACGATGCAAGGAAAAAGAATTGTAAAATCAAACTTTACTTTAAAAAAAAAAAAAAAATGCATATCTTACCTGTGCTGTCATGCACACGACTGACTCTATTAAAGGACCTAAAATAAGAAAAGTTATTAGGTATACAGGTTCTTCCATATTTGAAAAATTTGTTTTCTATATTAGGGTCAAACCACGTCAGATCTAACAGTGTAGTTCCCCCCACTGTCTCAGATTTTCCTCAAATTTTGTATAATGGAATTATAGGCTAAGATAACCACTAATCTCAATTTTGAAGGCTCCATGATATTTAATTATCGAGAAATTAATATTCTTTTTTTTTTTTTTACTTCTTCCGAGAAATGCGCTCTTTTTCTTTTTTTAATTTTTAAATAACTATTATCCTGCACAAATTACTGAAGTGAAAGTTTGTTTCAAGGGGTAACTTTTCAAGCTGATTTAAAAAATACAATCAGAAATTGTGTATTTGCTTTAAACATTTTTTTGCAAAAAAAAGTAATTCAAGAATTTTTTTTAACCTGTTTGATTAGGAGCACATGTTTTAAATTTGTATACGCTGTAAAGATGGTATACCACTACTTCAAGTAAAAAAAAATTAATCTTGCCTTTCTGTCTCATAGCTGAGAAAAATAATCATGGCACTTTCAAAAGGAACGACGAGAAACTGATTTTTTTTCCCCCCACACAAAAAAAATTAAAATAAAATAAAATAAAATAAATTATGCGATATAGGGCAATACAATTTTTTTTTATGAAGATATACTTCTATTTCTGGCAATCAGCCAAAAAATCTTTGGTTTCTCTCCATGACCATGAAGTCCAGACAAAGGATTATATAGTTCTGGATAAAGGATTCTTGTAAGTTTTGGAGCCATGCCAGTTAGATTAGTGGTCATAACCCCGGTTATGGGCACTTTAAGCATTTTTAAAGATTGACGAATTTTTTTCAATACTAAAAAGTATTGCAATGTATTGAAATATATTTCAAAGTGTGCAGAATAAGTCTTTGTAGTAAAAAAAATTTTGCCAAACAATATTTTATTTTATATAACTTATTTAAAAAATTTCTGAGACTTTCTCCAAGCCCTTTTTTACCCATTTATGGCCACCTGTGTTTCCCAATTATGGCTCCCAAAGAAATTTCCTAACTATGTCACTGAGCCTACATTTATATATAAGTTAACAACATTGAAAAAAAAAAAAATGAAAAAAACACAATTTTCCCTTACTTTCTCTAGAAATGTCCAATTTCTTTACCATTCTCTTTCACTAAAAAAGCATTTATTGGCCTATATAGCTTTTAATATATAATTAATAATTAAAAAAACTTTCATAATCTGTGGTCATTCATTTTATTTAATGTCTGGCATAAACAAATATAGTAATTTAACTGGTAAAGTAGTTTCTAAATTAAGTGGGCAAGAAAATTTTTAAACAAATATTATAATGTGTGCAATTAAAAATAAATTATTCGTCCCGAGTTCACGGACTTTAAATTGGTAAATCAATTATCAATTTTGATTTTGTAGAAAAAGAGAGAAACACCTCCCAGAAATAATATAAGGTTTGTAGTTTCAATTACTTAACATTGCTTCAGCAATAATTGACTACTGATTTCGTATTCTTTATATCTTGTAACTGACTTGCAATGAATTCCCTTTATAAAACCTGACGTTCAGTGTCCTGCGTAAAAATATTGGATTATATAAATCGAAATAATTTCACAAATTTCAAGGACAAAATCATGTATTTCAATATTTTTTAATTACCTTTTTTATTAATTTGATTTTTTTTTTTTTTTAGCTGTCATTGTTCATTTTTTAAATAATTGTGTTGGTTGAGTAGAAGTTAAAACGGGGTTAGAGAATATTTTTCTTTTTTAGGTTTAAAAAAAAAAAATGCCGTTAAAATGAATGAAAAAATTACTTACCTTGAGAAGTCGCTGGCTAACAACACTATGGCAGTGTTTCGCAAAATTTCCTTCAACATGTTGTTGAGCCACAGTTGATTTTCAAAGATCTAAAAAAATATATATCTTATCAAACTGCGTTTATACTACACATTGATCGCACAGCATAATTTAATAGTAAATTCCCCACCTCTGGTTAAACTGTGCATAAAATTGTACACTTAGTTTCATTAGCTTTTTCGATCATAGAGGACACTACCAGCGGCTGATCCAAATTTATACTTGTTTACATTGCATTGGTTGATTTCATCGATGGTTTATTTTAAACATCATCTTGCACTAAGCGATAGGGTTAGTCGGAAAAATCGACCAAAATAAATATTAATACTGTATCGTTGCATGGAGAAAAATATCGATAAATCGATATCCTACATATTTTATGATTTTTTAATTGATTTTCAGTTTTGCCAGAAACGAAGTTTTTCGGGACAAATTTTCATTTTTCATGTTTGGTTTTAACCCGATTTACGATATACACATGTATGATAAAGAATTTTCACTTATGATATGATAATGACAATTTACTTTCTCTACGTTTCTTTAAATATAATGTTATAAAGTTTAAAGGGACCATTTCTGCATTTTAAATAGATAAAATAAAAAATTGGAGCATAGAGAACCATGAAACGCGACAACCGTGTGTAAATCCTAAATGATATTAACAATACATATTTTCTTAATAAAATGTATAAGACCTAGACGATCTTGGTTAAAATTCTCTACAAAAAAGGTCCAAATGCCTCTGTATATATACGGATTTTAAAATATTTATCAGGATATAAAATTAATAAATAACAGTTAATTAATATTTCATTAAAAAATATGAAAAAAAAATTAAAAAAAACTTACTTAGTATTTTTTCCAATGCACCATTGAAAATAATCCAATGGGAGTTCATACTCTAAACGACTTTTTTAAAAGAGAACATACTATATACCAGTGGGATAGCATGCACATACAAGGCAGCAAGAGTATTTATTGAAACCTTTAATTTTACAAAATATTTTTTCTGTTCACGCAATGACCAATTTAAAATCCATTATATATAATAGTCATAAAGTTTCTAATATCCAGTGAATTTTGCCGCTTTTCCTCAGTTTTTTTTTTTTTTTTTTTTTTTTTTTTTTTTAATTTTTAAAAAAAAAATTTTTGGTTCGCGTTTCGTGAAAAACCATTCAAATATGAAAGCCTGGAAATCATCTATTACAAAAAAAAAAAATATCATTGGCTTTGGATGACTCGTAATTAGCTACAAACTCGTATCAGTTACGAGTTAAATTCTAATGAAGGATGTGTAAGAAAGAAGAAGCCTGCAAGACCTCTTTAGTTTATTTTTCAACTATATGTTGGGATGTGGTCTGATTTATGTTTTTTTATTGGGTTGATTTTTTCAGCAACATAAATATACACTAAATAGATGTATAGATTCAAATTCAGAAGAGAGAAATTGCTAAATATATATTATATATATATATTTTAAATGGTGCACCTGAAATAAAATAAAAATGCGTTCATTTATTTACATACTATTCAAGATCATGCGTATAATAATATCTTGATGCCTGCACTCGCTAGGCGACTGGAGCCCATCATCTTTAAATATATACGTTAAATGAAAAGGGGGCTTGAGATAAAAAATAGTTCAAAATGAATAGAAAGAAATCGGGAAAATGTACTCACCGGATCCATATTTTAAATTTTCTTACAATGCAGACACAAAAATCACACCTAATTCACAACCTAAAAAGAGATTATTTTTTTTTAAATTGCATCTCAATTGAATAAAGCATGTTAACAAAATAATTACATTTGTTAATTTATTATCTTTTTTTTTTTTTTTTTTTTTTTTTTTGCTACGGTACTTTTATAAATAGTCATTGAATATTGTTAGATATTTAAACTCAAACATCTTTTCACAATTAACATAATTTAAGACATTCCGTTAAGCATAAACGTAACAAAATAATTACATTTATAAGTTTATTATCTGACTTCTGCTGTGGGTTTGTAAAGGTACTCTTTAATAAGTACTCATTAAATATTGCGAAATTTTTAACCACTCAAACATCTTTTCGCAATTACCATAATTTAAACATTCAATTTTTTCGCTCCTTTTTGAAGGAGTGGATGTCACAAAAATAATTGAAATTTAAGCCTAAAATTAAAGCTAGGGGACTGTTAAGTCAAAAATTAAAAATTCTTCAATTTTTGTCCAAAATTTATTAAATTTTTTGTGCAGTTCAATAGCAATTAGATAAAACATAACCCAAAATTTCAAAAATTTATATTGATTTTTTTTTCAAGAAATTAAATTTTTGTTGAAAATTTTTGCATTTTTTCCGTAATTTTAAAAAAGCTCCTTGCGATTCAATTTTTTTGCAATCTGTCTCAATTTTTTTGTACAAGCTAATCGAATATATATTGACATAATTGTGTATGGATTTTGAATTTGACTCATTGGTTAATTATTTAAAAGTAAAACTTTGATACAACGGCGAAAAAATTTAAACTTTTTAAATAGAAGCATTAAGAAAATTGCTGTAAAACAATAAAAAAATACCAGATTCAAAAATCCATGCACAATTGTGTTCAAAATAATATAGTAAACAATATCTCCAAATTTAAAATAAATACATCAACTTTTGAATCGGCAAGGAAGAAATCGAATACCCTAAAAATCTTAAAATACACTTGAGGAGAAAAATGCAATTTAAGAAAACGAAAAACAGACAATTTCTTATCTGCGCGCTTACAAAAACTCAAATAATATTCTTAATTCTTCTCGGATCAGCAAAAGTAAGATATGTACTGAAAGCTAGAATTTCAGGCTATTATTTTCCATTAAAATATAAAAATCGAAAATTTTGAAATTTTTGCCTTACAGCACCCTTTATTTTTATGAGTGACAGTAACTAATCAGCAAAATTCTGATGAATTGTTACAGAGGTTAACTTAGAACTATGACTTTAATTCTGGTACATAAAAATTTACTTGGGGAAAAAGCGTACTGTCAAATCTGTTTAGAAACAACAAATTTTATTTTTTGTTAAGCATTTAAATTCTCTGAAAATTAAGCTATAAAAATAGTTAAATATATATAAGAAAAGCAGTTCAAAGCAAAATAAAGAAGTACAATATGTATGCAAACGAAATCCTTTTGCAGTTGTAGGTAAATTAAGACAAAATAATAAAATAGGTATATATAAAATGTATTAAAACATGGAGACTCATCTTCATTAAAAATAAAACTAGGGGTGTGGAACATCGCACAACTTTCAATTGCACTATAATATTGGTCATAGCATTAAAATTTAAGTCCTATAACCACAAACCAACCCGCACACAAAAATTTAAACATCGTAGATCACTTTGTTCAGAAGTTATTCTGAACACGTACACACAGACTTACAGACATTAATTTTTTCTAGATAACTTTTTTGAAATCAGATCGTTCCAAAACGTGGAGAAATGCAAATAAATATATATATATATATATATATATATATATATATATATATATATATATATATATATATATATATATATATATATATATATATATATATATATATATTTATTTTTTTACCGAATGTTATACTTCCATTACCCTGTGTAATCATATGAGTAATTGAAAGTCAGTAAGAAACAGATAAAAAATAAAACAAAATAGCATACAATTAAATACGACTAATACAATCTCTCACACAGTCAATACTCAGACAATTTTGAAAAAAAAATGTTATAATAACGGATTATAGGGTGAAAGATAATGGACAAAATAGTAATGCTGTGGAACAATTCTATTACATTTGAATTTCATTTGTTTATTTGCACGAGTCAAAGATGACAATCTTAATTAATAACATGTAAAGAGAAATAAAAAAAAAATAGCTTACTTGCTCGAGGCTCTATTTTTGCTCAGCAGTAAATTTATAACAATAAATTTAATTTAATGTACAATTTAATATAAATTTTTAATATAGAGAGATAATGTATATATTAATGATTTAATTTATAAACAATTTCCTATTAAAATTTCATTCTTACTTTAATCTACAATTCAATAATTAAGTAAAAAATAATAATAATTAATCACTACTCCAAAACTAGTTAAAAAGCGCACTGAGTTTGACAGAAGATCTCACATAAGCTATCAACGACAACTAAGCAAAAAAATTCCGTTGCGCGGGCGAGTTTCAAATTTGGCGACAATTAAGAATCCTGAAACAGTAGCTGTGAAGCTGAGCTAAATTCACGCCAAAGCGATGTATAACAAAATGTAGTACTTGAGACATTTTCAGCCAATACTCAGAATACAGTAATCCCTTAGCAGGTTCATAAATCTCCAATTCAAGAGGGGATGGAAATGACTAAGTATAAACAATTTGCAACAAGTAATTTTGCGCCGAAACCTATTGCTCATGTTGGGCCAACTTACTCCCTTCCCCTCTGTATTGGTGACATTATTTTTGTATGTCCTCCAACACGAAAATCAAAAAGCGTTACCAGACTTAGTATTTATTATTATTATTAGCATTAGAATTATTAGCATTAGTATTATTAGTATTAGTATTATTAGTATTAGTATTATTAGTATTAGTATTATTAGTATTATATTAACTTACGATTTTGTTTGGGCCTGTGTATGTCGATAGCGGCCAAATCTATGGAGGCCCCTTTCCGTCATCCAATCAGGCTGAAACTTGGCAGATAGATTCGATGTCGATAACAATGCATTCTATCAAATTTTAGTGCTGTTATTGTCACTAAAAGGTCACTTTTACGGAATACTAATGAACCAACTTGCCGTCATTCATTCCCATTGAAATTGCATTTAATCAACCATTGTTGAAACTCTTTCCTGTCGCAGATTTTTTTTTTTTTTCAGAATAAATAAATGACATTTGGATGTGAGAGCATAAATTCACATTCATTTTTAAAAAATAAATTTTGAAACGTAGTTTGTAGCACATTTTGCTGATAGAAAGGTTTTTTGATATCGGCGCTGTGTTAATGAATATAAAAATTGACGATGCATGTACAGGATTTCTTGAAAAACTATTTTTTTTTTTGGGGGGGGAGGAATTTGTTGTTAGACTTATACTTCTCTATAGCTTCACTATCCTTTTGTTCCAACCATTTTCAATTCTTGTTTTCCCTTTTGTACAATTTGTGCAGTTATCGGAAGAGAGAATCCCCCCTCTCCTTCCTCCCTCCCCCTTTATATGTATCAGTCACCACCCCTTTGCTGGTTTCTGAAGCTACCGATATTTATGGCTGTGGAGAGGCGAAGGTCAGGGACAAAATTCGAAGTGCTATTACCGTCCACACCACCCAAGATGTGAGAAAGGGAGTTGCAGAAAGGGGAAGGGGGTGTCCTAAAGTGAGGGGGGGTTCCATCCTAATCGCATCGTGGCAACTAAGCTTTTTTTTTTTATTATTATTTAAATCCCTTATATTAACTTTGATTTTGTGTGTGTGTGCGCCGGGCAAATCTACGGAAGCCTAATTTACCCACTTGAAAGTCATTTGTTCAAGTCGAAACTTGGCAGATAGATTCGATGTCAATGACAAAGCATTCAATCGAATTTTGGAGGCTGTCACTAAAAAGGTCGCTTTCACGTACGTTTCTATAATCGTTTTGGAATGCTAATAAATCTCAAATAAATTGCAAATATGAACTCTTGAATGAAACTCTTTCCTGTTGTCAAGATTATTTTAATCGGAATAAATAAAAAAATAAAAAAAATAACTGGACGTGTGAATGCATAAAATTACATTCTTAAATAAATGTCGAAACGTAGTTAGCGGCACATTTTTGCTGTTATAGATGTTTTTAATATTTAAAATTAGATGTTTAGATTAGATTAGATTATTAGAATTAGATAAAATTAGACACTAAGCACACGCTGGCAACAGAAACGGTGCTATGTTAATGAATATAAAAATTGGCAATACATATAAAGGATTATGAAATCTTTGTTTTTATGGATTATTATATTATATTTATCTTTTAAAGGAATGCCCTTTCTTTTCATCACTGAAGCGTGCGTCTATCAATCAATTTTAAATTTGTTGGGTCTTCAGACATTAAAAACTGTCTTGCTCTTCAGAGATTCCTTTAAAGAAACTTCCCGAATTCGACGCTCCCAAACCGAAATACCCATCCTCATAACCGTTTTTCCATACATTTTTATCACACGTGCAAAAAAAAAGAGTAACATCTGACCTGCCCATTCATTCAGAAATGAAATGGTTCTAATCAACATTCTATTATGAAAAAACGATATCCGTTGGCGACTGCTAATTTGTTTGGGTTTATATGAGAATTGAAGCAACTTTGTTGATTGAAACTTTAGTTTCGAAACCGTTGGCATATGTATTATTGAAGTAAGTGCAAATTGTAAGTTTTGCAGACAAAAAAAAAGAAGAAAAAAAGTGCCGGAAAGTTATGAAAAATTTTACTGCATCAGCGAGATCATTTTTTTTTTTTTTTTTTACTTATACTATTGCTTAAAAGAATTTATTTAATTATGATTTATGTTTATAAAAGAATTACCGAAAATAAATTAATAAAAAGAACCGTGACAAAAAAATGTGGTGAACATGTTAAATAATTCTAGATATTTGTCCTTAGATTTTTAATTAACTTTCCAAGAATGTAAATATAACAATCTTTTTTCCCGACGAAGCTGTATTTTTGTACAAAAACGAAATGCGAATTGCATTGAGATATAATTCTTTTTTTCACTTCGGAAGTTTAATTTTTCATAGAAATGATGTAATATTACTATTTTGTACTGGCACTAACTAAAATAGTCGGAAGGAAAAAAACTTTGTAATTTATTTCATCCTTTAAATAAACGGAGGGACACATTGATCCACAAATGCATTTTTGAATGCTTCATCCAAAAATACTAAATGGACAAATTCTATATTTTATTTCAATTTTTAACACATATTATTTTATTACCTTAGGCCATCGGCTAACGCAAAATTTTATAACTTTTTAAAGTTACTTTATTCATTGGAACTGGGGTTCTCTATCTTTTAAACGCCGACCAAACGGTATGGTGGTTAGCGTACTAGCTTCTAGACCGCGAAGTTACGGGTTCGAGTCCCGTGTTAGGCATGGGTGTTTGTAAATGTATGTTAGCTCGTCAAATGACGAATGTTTCGGCGTATTATAGCCAGATAATCTGAAAACAACCAAAACCAACTATATTTTAAACACTGCGAAACCAAAGAGGCAAAAAAATCATCTTTTTGAGACAAAAAGAAATATCATTAAATAGAATTTTGTAAAAAATATTTCTAATAAGGCCAGCGTGAAGGGTACGCTTGCTGCTGTTGTCGATGAAATCCATGTGAATCCAAATTATTTTCAGTTGGTTGGTTGTTTTCAGATTATCTGGCGCCGTCACCAACACGAGGGCTATAATGCGCCGAAACATTCGTCATTAGACAAGCCAACATATATTTACAAACACCCATGCCTAACACGGGACTCGGAACCCGCAACCTCGCAGGTCTAGAAGCTAGCACGCTAACCACCATACCGTTTGGTTGGCCCAATTATTTTCAGATACAAGGAATTCAACAATTGCAGCTCGTTTCTTACCAGTGTCATAAATCCAATTTCTCAAAGTTATGGAGATGTTAAAGGGGAGTAATATTTTCAAAACTGCAGTAAAAAGAATTTTTGAAGAGATAACAAGAATTGTGTCAATTTACCGAACGCGCACATAGAGAGAGGTTTTTTTAGGGTCAGCCTCTGAAATCCATCCCTTCACTTTTAAAAACACTTAATCCTGCTGAAAACTACCAAAGAAAAATAACATTTACCTTTTAATGTAGTGACACTGAGAAAAAGTGATTTAAAGTTTACAAATATAAAAAAATATTTATGGTTAATGTATATATACATATCAACATTTTATAAAAACATATTATACTACTTTGTATAAAGATATAAGTATTTTTATTAACAAATACAGTTACATTTAACTTTGGAGAAACTTTCTTTTAAGTTAAATTTCTAATCTTGTTTCATATAAAGTCAAGCTATTTAAAAAAGAAAAAAGCATTTTAGATTTCTCGATTGATTTAATTTCATGAAAGTATGCACATTTAGAACACTATTTAAATCTAAATACAGGTATGTATTAAAATATTTAATTATTGCCTCACTTTATAATTTACTTCCATGTAAAAAAAAACTAAGTCGCAAAATATTCATTAAAATAACTATAAAATTTGAACTCTTGTTCAATTTAGTGTTAAGAAGTATAAATTATTTCCTTACTAGTTAATATTTTTTATTACAGGATACGAAATTATAAAATTAACCGTTGAGGGGTGGGGAAGGGGGTGCACTTATCACCAACTTTTGAGAATTCCCCCCTTCTACCATTAGCAATATTACTTACGATATTGCTTACAAAACATCTAAAAGTTTAAAAAAGTGAGGTGACAGCTGTTTCCCCCCCTTCTCCCCTCACCATAATCTCCGCCACTCAGTCATACAAAGTATGCATCGAAAAAGCTTTAATTAGATAAAAAAAATTAACTATAAAAGCAAAAATTTTAATAGAATAATAATCAGCTTAAGGTAGATGTAGAGTTTATCCTAGGCCTTAAGCCCAAGCTCATTACAAAGCTTTTTTTTTTTTTTTTTTTTTTTTTTTTTAATATTATATTTACCACATCAGCATGAATCTCTTTTTATACGAGCAGGCGGATCATGCGCATGCTCATTAGAGGTCGGCGATATATCGATACGACGATATTTTTATCGATATTTCTAAAAAAACATCGATATTACAAATATCGATAAAAGTCACGGATATATCGATATTTTCAAATATTTTTACTTTTTTGATGATCGTTTGGTAGTTCCTTGTATTTTTTTCGATTTTCTTTATTCCATTTTCAAAAACTTCAAAACTAAAGTTTGAACTTGGCTGAGAGACAGTTAAAATGTCACCAATATTCAATATTTTGCCATACACTTAAAAGCTATTCAAAATTATCTAAATTTTTCTTTTAAATCACTGCACCAATTAAACGAATTTTTTTTTTTTTTTTTTTTTTTTTTTTTTTTTTTGTAAATAGATCCATTTCAGTTGAAAAAGTAGTCACCTTACAAAAAAGCAATCATGAAAAGTGGAAATTTGCCCCGAAAAACTTTGTTTCTGGCAAAATTAAAAATCGAATAAAAGAAAAAAATAAATAAATCATGTATCGATATTTTTTCCTATGCAACGATATAGTATCGATATTTATTTTGATCGATATTTCCGACCTCTAATGCTCATGTCCAAGCATTAAATGGGGACGAACACCGGACCACACACTTTTGACCAAGTGGGGGGGGGGTTACAAAGTTTTCTATATGGGATTGCAGCTTTTTGTAGATGCGTGAATATGGTTTTGGATATGACAGCAATAGAAACGTGTGGAAAAGAGGCCTTTTAGTGACAGCACCCACATCTTAATAGAAAGCATTGTTAACGACAGCGAATCTATATCTGTCAGGTTTCAAGTGAGCTAATTAGTTCTCCTTAGTTTTGTTGCCACAAACAATATCGGATTTAATAATATAACCCATAAAAACGAAGTTTTTAATAAAAATCCTTTATTTGCATTACAAATTTTTATATAATTTAAAATATTCAAAACATTTCTATTAGTAAAATATGCGGCAAACTGCGCTTCAAAATTTATTTACAGCAGAATCTCGATTAACCGACCTAATTTGGACCAAAGGTAGGTCGGTTAAGCGAAAATTCCGGATAAAAGAGAGTTGTAAAAAACAATAAAAAGTAAATGATTTTCGTTTATTGAATACAGGACTTTTAATGCTTTTTTATGACATAATTGTTGGAAATGAGTTTTTGTTGCAATAATCTTGATAATCTTTGTTTCGCTGCTCTATCTCGGAGTCTTTTTGAAGGCAATAGTTCAGTTTGATCTGCATCCGGAGGTTGCTCTAACCATGTCAGTTCTTTAGAAAAACAGTCAAAAGCCTCACCATTACTTATGTAACTTTAGAGCTAGGGAAAAGATTACGGTTTAAAAAGGAACAAAGGATTTATTACTCATTTGGGAGATTTTTGATGTCGACTAAATGATTGCCGGTTAACAGAGAGTTCCGGATAAAAGGGGGACGGTTAATCGAGGTTCTACTGTATTAAAATTGAATGTGATTTATGCATTCACGTTCAAATATCTTTTATTTACTCTGATTAAAACAATTTCGGAAGCAGGAAAGATTTTGAACAATGATTGGTTAAAATTCTTTCACTCACAGCGTTACTATACGCAACGCAACGTTGAATTGCTTGGACTTTACTCCATAATACACAAATGACATAAGGCGTTCAATTATCTTTTATTTATTCTGAATAAAATAATTTTGGCAACAGGAAAAAGTTTCGACAATGATCAGTTAAAAGGTTTTTTTTTTATATATATATCAACGTGCAAAAAAATTAAACTTTTTTTAATCATTTTGAATAAAAAAAAAAACTGTGGCGAATGTAGCACTTTTTCGCTAGGATTGCAGGAAAGTATTTGTGGTAATAGTATTTTAGAGTGACAAAAGTATTTTCTCGCACGTCTCGTGCTCAAAATATTACATAGTCCTGGCATTGAAATGTTAAAAGAGAAAAAAAAATTGTTTTTATATTCACTGGTTATCTCGAAATCTTTTGAACATTATCATTCTTTTACAGAGAAAGTTGTTGCTGAGTCACAAAATAACAAAAAGGGGCGTGGATAAAGTGAAAGAGACAACGATTCCCTCGCCCTCCTTTACTGGGGGTTGTCGAAAAGCATCCCCTAGCCTCCTCATCTCATTCTTTGTTTGTTTTAACTCGCTGACATTTGACACCGAAAAGGCCATTTTCACCGAAAGTTATTACGGAAGAAACTCGACCCTTTTCAGATCGAACCTCAACAACTTTCTCGTAAATCCTTAGTCACTCATTTTGGAATTCTTGGCGGAGTCTCACCCTTCCACCCCTCTCACATTCTGTGACTTCTTTTAGCATATATGTGGTGCAATCATTCAATCTTCCAGACGTCTAAATCTGCAAACCACCTGCATTTGTTCATTTTTCTCGGTCATCGCGGAGGTCATGTGCTTCAGAGAATGATCCGTGTGCAGAACCATCTTTTTTTTCTTTACCACGCCACCCCTATAAAGATGTCAATTGATGTAAACAATTCGGCGAGAATTTGGTGCTGGATTTTTAAGAGCTTCCATATCTTTTCGATGATTCATTAATTGTTTCTCGCCGACCAAACGGTACAGTGGTTAGCGTGCTAGCTTCTGGACCGCGAGGTTGCGGGTTCCGAATCCCGCGTTAGGCGTGGGTGTTTGTAAATGTATGTTGGCTTGTCAAATGATGAATGTTTCGGCGCATTATAGCCCTCGTGTTGCTGACTGTGCCAGATAATCTGAATACAACCAACCAACCATTAATTGCTTCTGCAGACAAAAACATTTGGCTCATCCTTTCCTCTTTTATAGATTGGTGGCAGAAGCAAACTTTTCCGTTCCAGTGGCGGCCCGTGATTGAAAATGCTAGTGCAGCCCCCCCCCCCTCCCCACACACACTTTTCACAATCATTCATGAACCCAAAGTCTTTAACCTTATTAATACTCAAACTCAAATAAAAGTTTCCTTTCAATATTTAGCCTATCAAACGGTATAGTGGTTAGCGTGCTAGCTTCTAAACCGCGAGGTTGCGGGTCCCGCGTAAGGCATGGGTGTTTGTAAATGTATGTTGGCTTGTCTAATGACGAATGTTTCGGCGCATTATAGCCCTCGTGTTGCTGACGGCGCCAGATAATCTGAAAACAACCAACCAACCTTTCAATATTTATAAAATGAATAAGATGAGAAAGAAAACCCTTACTTTAGTTTTTGAAAACCAAATCAATCCTTCTTTCTTTTAAAACTGAGCGGGACCAATCAGTTCATCGAATTCTCAAAGACAGCCGGAACTGGAAAACTGCTTACTTCGGCTGCCTCGCTACTCATTACGAGGAGGGAAAGATTCTGTTGTGTTCTATCGGTTACCATGGCCACGCATGGAAACGTCGCAGCCGAAACGCGTTTCAAGAACACACGGCTGCTGTTGGGAGGAAGATCTCCTTGATTGGAAGTGTCTTTTTTTTTTCTTTCTTCTCGCGAATTGAGTATTGAGGCAAGAATTTTGCTGTTTATCGGATTTTTTTACACTTACCGTAGAAATTGGATCATCAGTCCCTTATGTTTGTTTTTGTGTGGACCATGGACAAAAAGAAATCAAATCTAAGGCCAAGGCGTAACCTAAAAACTTCTGAGGGAAGATTTTTCAATCACACAAATAAAAAAAACGTTTGCTTAGGCGGAGAACTTTCTCATCCCATGAGTGACATGTCATCAATATATTTGTAATTTCTGGATCTGCGATCTACTTATGAAACTAGGGGTGTGTGGCACATCACACAGCTTTCAATTACACTATAATATTGGTTATTGCGTTACAATTTATGGTATTATTTACCGTTTTCATATTTTCACTCACTTAAATTAAGATGCCCAAATGGGCGATATTATTTTTGGCAATAAATTTGGCATGAACAAAAAAAAAAAAAAAAAGCCGAAGAAACTAGGCGCCTCCTAGTCAGTGGCGGTCGTGAGTAGCACAAGCGAAAGTACCCAAATTAACAATCGGGGGGGGGGGGGGAGTAAGGGCAAATTTCATATTCAAAATAAATATTAATTCCATGTAATTATACAAATGTTACACAAATGCATATACAAACTGAACTATAGGATAAATTAAACTATACACTTTTGAAGATTAAAAGTGAAGTGAAGAAAAGTGGCAAACTTTTTAAGAAAAAGTAAGTATAGCATGGGTTTTAATTTATTTATTTGAATCTAAAATTAATGCACATCGATTTGTTAATATTTCAGCGTGAAATTTTTATTACGCAGCATAAACATTTTTAACTTTATATTTTTATCCAATAAAAAAATTTGTTGTTCAGTGTGGAGCCCTTTCGGAACTTGTGGGTTGTAAACAGAAAAATTTTATTTATTGTTGTCCTTTCAATTTCAGATAGCTAAATGAGTTAAGGATAATTAATGTTGTAGAATATCAAGGCCAAGTTTAAAAAAATTTGATTCCACAAAATTCTTCGCTAATTAGTAGTTTGAGTTAAAAACTATGGGTGTGGAATATCGCACAACTTTCAATTACATTATATTATTGGGCATTACAGTAAAATTTGATGTGGTGTTACTTACCGTTTTCTTACCGAAAAAAAAAAAAAAAAAAAAAAAAAGACGATAAGATGGCGAAGTTGGCGATGCTATTCGATAAACATTACATTTCTACTGGAATTTCGACGGCGAGGACGATTAGAACACCTTAAGAGATTTTAATCAAAATCGTTTGAGTCGTTTTTTAGCTGAAATTGCCGAAAAATCTGAATTTTTCATGATTGTTCATGATTTCATCCTGATGCTCATGAGCGATTTTGACGGAAACCTTAATGGTAGGTCCCATGGCCTCAATTAACCCGCACATCAAATTTGAACATCGTAATCGTTGGTCAATTTGTTCGGGAGTTATGCTGACCACGTACAGACATACACACATTTTTTTTAGACAATTTTTTTTTTTTAAATTTGGGTGTTTCATAACGTGGAGAAATGCAAAAAAAAAAAAAAAAAAAATCGATATTTTTTTACCGAATGCTCATTACCCTATGTAAACATATGGGCGTTTGAAATTAATAAATCTCATTCATAATTTTATCAATGCTTAGATTAAATTTATAATAGATGTGGATTCAAGCTCTTAAAACTAGCTTTTGCAATGAAAGGAGGATCCAGCGTTTGTTTGTTTGGAGGGGTCGAAAAAGTTTTAAAAATTGGGATTAGTAATAAATATATCTCATTTGTAAATAATCGGTCGTAAAAAAGCCTTTTTTTCTCACCCTAATATTTTGAACTAAAATAATTTTAAATCAAGTGGAAACAAATTCATCCACCACACTTAATAAATATTTTAAAATCTCCTTTGAGTAATTTGTTTAAAATTCTTCTACTATTTCGTTAATTGAATTTTATAGTTTAAATAATTGATTATTTAGATCTAATTAAATTTAAGTTACTAACATATAAAATGCAATTTAAATCTTGAATTTCACTTTTGGTGCGAAATAAACTCGCCAATACCTTCAAGAGGGCTATGTCTAAAATAAAGCTTTATCTCTCTCTATTTTTAAAAAAGTAAGGATGTGTTGCACTGCAATCCAATTTAAAAAAAATTCTGGTATTCGGACAACTGTGAAATTTTAAACATAAGTAGTTTTTACATTCTTTTAGTTCCAAAAGAAATCAAAATGTTGGCGAGAGTTAGAGAAAAGGGAGAGGAGTCCCCTATTTATTTAAATAATAACATACATTTAATTTTATGTAAGTTTGTATTTGTTGGAGACGACACAAACACATCTATATGTATATATGCATTAAAATACTTAACTATTGTTTTAATTACGAAAAAAGAAAAAAAATCCCTTGTTTCTTGCTACCCATAAAACGAAATTTACTTGGTATGCCTATGTCTTCATACTCGGAAGCGGACATAAGAAGCACCATAAGATGTCCAAGACTAAATATGCCAATACACAACACAATATTTTAGCTATTGTGGGTGTAAAGTAAGAGAATATCACCAGAAAAACATAGCAGGGTGTATAGGTTTCCTATAATTTCATGGGAAATATTTTGCACGTAACACATTTATTATGTGTCTTATTTTCTATACGTTTTTTTTTTTTTTTTTTTTTTATTCGTTCCGAAACACATTTGCCGCCTTGGACATACGTTTTATTTTGACATTCAGTAAAAAAAATATCGATTCAATAATAATTGAACAATCGATAGCGATTTTTGTAGAAGGGGAAAATATTTCCCTTGAGCGTGAAAGGGTTAAAGGGGGGGGGGGGGTCCCATGAGGACAATTGTGGTCTATTATAACGGCTTTTAGGCGACAAAATGAAATGATGGGGAGAGGCAACATATTTATTTTGTTTAGCATAATTCATATAACTACTCACCTCTAAAATAAATTACCTAAAAATAAAATTATACTTTAACGATACTTATTTATGATAATTAAGGTAAAAAATACATAACAAGTTGAGCTCAACCATGCGAAGGGATCTGGGATATCCTTCGGATCTTCAGATCATCCAGACAAAATACAAGTTTCCAAATATTTTAAGGGGGCAAATCACGATTCTGTTTGAAAACTTATTTATCGCGACAAAACTTGCGTTCATTTTTTGAAAAAAAAAATAAAGGGTAAAATTAATTGATTCTTACCGAGACCTTTTGATGAAAAATTAGTATTCTTTAGCCAAGTATAATTGTAGTTTTTCGTCTGTTCTTAGTTTTAAATCACCGTCATTACCGCTTGCGCTATAACAAATCCCAACAGTTCTTGCGACGGTTCAAGCTCGACTTTTGCTTTACTCAACTGCTCATACTTTTACCTAACACACACAAAGTTGACCATTCCTCACTTTAAATTGATACCCATGAAGGAAAAGGATCCCCACCGAGCTTTCTGTGTTCTTTAGTTTCAAGGTCTCCGAAAAGGGGTAGAGTATTTGACACCATCAACCAGTGGCGGATCTAGGATTTTCCTGAGGGGGGGGGGGGGCGCAAAACTGTGCCTTAGCCAGGACAAAATTAAGTATTTAAAAAAAAAAAAAAAAAAAAAAAAAGCTAGGAAGTGTTTAAGAAATATTCTTTAAGATAATCCATAGCCATTGATTGACCTCCCCCCCCCCCTCTTTCATCACATTTCTTACTTGCTATCTTAGCGTAAGGTTAGCGTGGTAGCGTTTAGGTATCTTAGCGCGTTAACACTGTCTTTTTGTTTTTTCATTACCTGTTTTATTTTAAAAACAAATTGTATTCAAAATTTATTATGCATTTTAAACATTTTTGCAAGTTACATCCCCTGAGGTATCGATTACACTGAAGAAATTCCAATGAAAGTGGGAACTTGTTACTATTATTTGTCACTAAGTATAAATCCTATACTATACTTTCATCAAACTGGGAAATCAGTAATTGTACATAAAAATTTAACATATTCATAACATATTTATGCAGTGAGCTTAGTAAGTAAAAATACGTTGTTTTACTGGATACTCCATTGCTACACAAATAATCTAAAGTATTCAGGGAAAAAATTGTTTTTCAAGGAGAACGTTTTACTAGTAATTATAAGTATTATTTTTAATAAGGCAATAGAAAAAAAATACAATTTAAACATTGAAAAATTATCACAGAACAAATTCCAGTCTTCTTTGTTTGGATTTAGCAAATCGATCTATAACGCGATCAACGCTTACATTAATGTCAGTGTGAACATGAAGGAGAGCAAGACCTGTCAACCTTTCTTCGGTCATCCTCGACCTTGTCCATGTTTTCAGTCTCCGTAATGCAGAAAAACTGCGTTCAGCTGTAGCGATTGAAATCGGCAGTGTTGATAATAATTTCAATAAACTATGCAATATAGGGTATGATTCCAATTTGTCTAAAGCCTCCGTGCTCTTATTTACATTTTTTAGATCATCATAATTCGGATGATTTTTAAATGATAATACTTCATTTAAAAGTTTTAGTTGCAAGGCAACCTCTTCAATTCCAAGCAGCGCGGAGTATTTTTGACAAATTGGATTGATCGACTTATGTAATGTTTTTATGTCAGGCACTTGATTCAGATTAGACGGAACCAGTATATTTAACGAAAAGCATTTCATGGTTTCTTTCTGGAACCGTGTTCCGATGTCTTCAATGATATAATCTAGTATCGGGATGTATATCGACCGCTTCCAATGATTTGCAGGGTCATCAGAAGAAGCCGAGCCGCACTCATAGTTAGAACGATGTATTTGTTTTTTCGTTCTACGCGGAAGACGTACTTCAACATCCATTTCCACCATTGTATCTTTTGAAGCTTGGAAAATTAAGAAAAACAGTTCATCGCATGAGGATCTTTTATCTTTTAATGTATCTATTGCTTGTTTAACTTTCTGGTTTGCTTGAAAGATATCTATGTTTTGCTCTTGAAGGTATTTGTTAAGGATAACAGTACTGCTTAATACATCAGTTAAAGAATAAATTGTCACAATAAATTCACAATTGGAAATAGCATTGAGCAGACAGCTTGCTTTACTGGCCGAAGAAGAGTCGTTCCATGAGGAGATGACTTGTAGCGCTTGAGCTATTTTAGGTAAGTCTTCCTTAAATTCAAAAAGGGACTCATGTCGTTCAACCCAACGTGTTTCACAGTAACTCCTTACTTGATGCCCCAACACACATTTAAGCACATAATTTCTTTTGGCAGACAGCTTAAAAAACGTTGATACTTCTTTCATCGTTCCTAATGTATTTCTAACACTTTGTATGTCGCTGCTTTTTGATAGGGCTAAGTTTAATGAGTGATTCCGGCATATACATAGTGTACTATTTATGGCTTTTTTTTTAATTTCTGATGCAGCGCCACGAATATCAGATATATTTACACTGCAGCCATCACATCCAATTCCTACATAGTTTTCTAAGTCCAGACTTAAACTTTCTATAGTTTTTACTACTGTTTTGCCTAGTACCTCTCCTGTAATAGTTGGTTCACAAGTTGGTTCACAGGTTTCGTAATTTGCTTTATGCAAATCAATAAAACCAATAAAATCTTCCCTAACCGTTGAACTTGAGTTATGTTCATGTGTTTCAGTGTGAATATATCGGAGGTTAATACTCAATTGAGACGAATGCGATATGTCCGTTGTTTCGTCAAAAATAATCGAGTAGTACTTAGCTAACTTAATCCTTTTTGTAATTTCGTCAACGATTTCCTCACCGCAGCATTTAATGAGTTCATTGGTGGTTGTCTTGCTAATATAAGTAGCATTCGCTTTAGATGACTGTAGATGGTTCTTCAGCTGGGTATCACCACTTTCAACTCTAAATCTTAGCAATGTTCTAAAATTTCCGTCATTTTCAACAGGATTCTCTGTTAGTTCAACCATATATCCATCATCTCTATGCCCGCGCAATGGAATATTTTGCCGACCGTGTAGTAACACCGTTTTTATGATTGGCGCCAAACGAGCTCTGTTTTCTTTGATTCGCAATTTCTTTGATAGGATTTTCAAATATGGTCACGAAGTTGCAATTGTCTGGTGAATGCCGGCACCTGTTATCTTGGATTATTGAGTAGTGGATAGAAGAAGGTATATTTATTGCACTATCATTTTCTGTTTTGTTCTCAACCATTTACTTTGAAATACTTTGCTTTTTATTGATAATTATAGGCATCAAATATGAGACTTTTATATCTATTTTTAGAATTCGGTTGCTCATTTAGAATATGACCAATTTTTTAACTTTGTTTTTATTGAGATAACAATTTTGTTGAATTGTTGTATGTTGTATTTTTAAATCCTAACTTCGATTTTATTTGCTGATGTGTGGAGTACGAATCTGAGAAGATGATAAGGACAACAAGGCCTATTCTAAGGAAATTTTACGACTGACAAAAGTCGTATCCTCTTATTCCCCATTACAAACTTTGTTAGTTTAAATACAGAATGAATAAAAATATAAAATTTTCCAGGCCCATCAAGGAGTCTTATGCAGCTGTTTTAGCCTCCCGTACTGAATTTATTATTGTGATTCGGCCATGTTGTCTATCAATAAAATGATTTACGATTTCAAGTCATCCTAATATTTGAATTCAAAATAACTTTTTAAAAATGTATACCCAATTAAGACCTTTAAAATTTTAGGAGTCATGAAAACGAATCACCGCTTTGGAACTCTGCAATCTTTGTTTTAAAAAATAATTTGACCTGGTAGCGTCGGATGGTTTATGAATTCTGCCTGGTGATAGTATTTCTTGTTTTCTTCAATTCGAGACTCAAATGATAGGCAGATTCCCGTCGAAAGGCATTCGGAAAAGACATACCCCTTTGCATTTCGGAATCATGTACAGCATAACGATATTTCAGACCAGTAGAGCCCTCGTATATTTCCTGCGACAAGAAAAATCTAAATCTACCCTAACCCAAAAAAATCAGTATCTCCATTTGAAGCAAGCATTATTTAATTTCCGACAGAAACAGTTTGGAAACATTTCTTCGATACAGATTTTTGAGCATTTTCTTTTAAAAAACAATTTATTCCCTTCACTATCTTGTTGAAACCTTTAATTTAGCATATAGCACCGGTCTTGGAATACGAGTATAATTCGATAATATCCATTTACAAGATATTTTCTCAAACTCTCAATTTTTGAAGAATTGCGAGTACTATAGCTTTTTTTAATTTATCTGAAGTTCTGAATGAGCTTAGGAGACTTTTTAAAGTTGGTTGTATTCAGATTATCTGGCGCCGTCAGCAACACGAGGGCTATAATGCGCCGAAACATTCGTCATTAGACAAGCCAACATACACTTACAAACACCCATGCCTAACACGGGACTCGAACCTGCAACCTCGTGGTCTAGAAGCTAGCACGCTAACCACTATACCGTTTGGTTGGCGAGACTTTTTAAAGATGAGTGAATGAACGAAATAAATGATGTTATATTTCAATTCGACGTCAATAAGTAGTTCACTAAATACAAAATTAGATAGTGGTGTGTGTTTTTTTTATCTGAGCATTTTAATTTTAGTACAACGGGGAGCATACATGCATAAGTTATCACTTGATAATTTTTCTTCTAATCTAATTTCGGTAAATTTAGAAAATGATTTATGTTATTTCTATAATTTTTACAAACAAATACACCAACATTAACATCTTCTTGAGATAATTTTTTATCTACTATATTATACTTATCCATCTATGGATAATTATAATAGAGTAGTTAAAGAAAAAAACTATAAAATGTAAATGTTAGTGTATTCGAAGAGCCGAATCTTGCTTTATTATTTAGCTTAAATATGTTAAAGTCTAATATTGTTTTAATAGGTAGAAGTTCTCTATAGCATCGAATATAAATTGTTTTATATTTCTTGATAAATCTCACTTGTTGACAGTTCATTTTCATATTTTCTACTCTTATTCTTCAAAATTAAATTTTATGTTCAACTTTTCTGACACAAAATCTTTTTTTTCTTCTTCCAATTCTTGGCTTTTATTTCAGCCAATCAGAGCCCTTTTTACATAGATACAATGTTACACTTATGTAGTCCAGGAAAAAAATGTGTCGCCTACGTGTGTAAAAAAATAATCCATAAAAGTAAAGTTTTTGATATAAATCATTTAATACATACACAAGATTTATAGTGTTAATAGAACCATGAGTAAAAGCAGTCTTTTAGTGAAAATCTCAGAAACTTGATAGAATGCATTGTCATTGACTATCTGCCAAGTTTCAGCTTGATTGGATGACGGCTAGTGGGTTAGTTATCCTTCCACAGATTTCCCCGCCACAAATAAACAAAATCAAAAATTAGTATAAAGGATAAAGTAAAGAGTAGACGATAGAAACCAGGAGTAGCGAAATTTTATATTAAGCTTTTTAAGTTAAAGGAATACAAGTCAGTGGGATCCAGTGTGGCAGGTCAAATAGTTCATGTAAAAAAATTAATCCATAAAAACAAAGTTTTTATGGTATCCTTTATATTCCTTGCCAAATTTTATGTACAATTAAAATTTACTTAAGCTATTTTGATCTAAGATTCAATTTTCATGGTGTTTGATGACCACTGGGAAGGAAATCGTCAATTCCGTCTCTTTGGTGCCCTCGATTCCTCCCTCTGCCCCCCCCCCCCCACGCTACCCTTTAAAAAAATTGGACAAAATCCCGCAAATTTAAATACATTAGCCACAGAACAATTTTGATTCCTCCATAAATTGCAATAGAATTTAGTGTACCTTTTTTTTTAAGTGTTAATGAAACTTGCATAATAAATTAAATTTACTAGAAAATGCGTTACATTGACATTCCTGGATATAAAAACCGCCCTATCCCCATCCCAATTCCTTTCGAGAAGGAGTCTTCTTCCAATGTTCCTTGTTTGACCACAGCTACGGAAAGGTGGGGGTGGAAAAAAAAAAGCACTTAGGGGTGACAGTCATAAATTTTAAGAGAACCAGAGTTAAATGGTCGTTAAAGCCTCCCCACTCGGACGTTTATTCTTTTTTTTTCCCTTCTTTTCTTTCTCTCTCCATCTTCCACTATCTTCGAAAGTCAAGTCCAGCCAAGAACCCCTCTGTTGGCTGTGTGATTTTCGTAGCTATCGTGACACAGCAGCTGTACCCCACTTGATTCCAAGAAGCAGAGAAGGGGTGCGAGCAATATCCCCTTTCCACCCCAACTTCCAATTCCCCCCGCCCCTCCCCACCTTCCAACGTATATGTCTTGTGTTTCGCTCTTGGTGGGAATGCACGTGCTAAGTGTACGTGTACTTGTCACGACCCAAGTCATTGCGACTTAAAAACACGCTTATTTACAGAAGCTACAGTGAGTCACTTTCGGAAGTGGGGCTCAGAAATTCTTTTCTCGTGGGGGGGTCTCAAAACAATCTTTAGACCGTAACCTCCACTCCACCGTAATCGAAAGAGGAATCGACTCCTAAAATGAGACTTTTTGTTTGGTTTAGTGTGTCAGGTTGCATTTGAATTTAAGAATAGGAGTATTTAGTTATATACAAGTATAAGAATGCATAATTTTTAAATCCACAATTAAGAATAAATATGTTTTGATTTTGAAGAAACGAATGAGAAATAGAGTTACGAAAAAATATGATGAATCATTTTAGTTATTATTCTTATAAAACCACTCAGTTAATGTAAAAGATTTCCTTTTTTCCGTTTTAGGATAACGTTGTTTAATAGTGTAAGCTAATGTACTTATAGTTATGAATAAAAATAAGGTGGAACAAACTCAATTAGACAATTTCAATCGCTACAAAACTTAGGACATTCTGATGGTTACACACACTGCCTAATTGAGTTGTATTATTGCAGATTGAAGGAATCACTGCTTCCAAAAAAAGATTTATGAATATAATCGTCATTTTAATACAGTTATAGAACTGTATTAAAATGTGTGGAGTTACTTTAATTGCAGACAAAATTTCGTAAAACGAACAGAATTTTTTTTTTCATAATTTTAATTATTAAAGGCTGACCAAATCTCAATTAACAAATAATAGCATTATATATGAATGCATTTCTTCAAAATTAAAATGTCAATTAACCCTGCGGAGCATAAGAAATATCGAAAAATAAATAAAAAATACTTAATTTATAAACATAAGTAGTTTTTAACTATTTAATATTGAATACATTTTTTGCTAATATTTCAATTATAAAAGCAAAACCTGGTTTCTGGTTTTCAAAGCAATTTCAAACAAAACCGTTTTAAATTATGACATTAAAAAGGAAGTAACTTGCTTAGAATGACCCCTTATTTTTAAACATTCGATTTTACTCTTACCCTTCAATTTACGTTCATTTACATGATAAATGTATTAGCATCATCCGTTTTTGTGTGTGGCATTATATTAGACAGGGCCGCCTTTAGGAACTGCCGGCCTAGTGATATTCTAACATCTACGCACACTTTGTAAGTCAGATTTTTTTTTTTTAAGTTTAGGATTTTTCATTATTAACAACCAGTTCTAAATATTCGATTTGGCTATATTTCATTTACATTTTGCATAGAATATGTTATAGAAATTTTTATTGCATAGAATTTTGTATTTCATTACATAAAAACTATTTATAGTATCATTCGCAAATATTTTCAATATTTGTCAAAATACACATCCAAAATAAAATACAAGATGAAGTTGAGAGTAAAAGAAAGTTAATTATTAAAAAACTATCTAAAACGGATAAGAGAACCACACAAAATTAATTTTATAATTAAATTTTTGTGCATTTTTCTTCGATAAGCGTGGCCGTATGTTCCTATGCAAATGCAATGGCAGTTACACTTACAAGTATAAAAAGGGACATATATCACTCACTCACTAATCGAAATTTGATCAAATGATATTCCAACATCAAGAATTTGTTCCGGGGTTAATGATACTTATAGTTTCGGTCAAGTGAAAAACTGTGAAAATCCAACAGCGAAATGATTGAAGAACTTTAGTTTTTAAAAAAAATCAAAATTGGTAAAAAAAATAATTGAAATTTGCCAAAAAGCAAAAAAAAAAAAAAATATGCCGCAAAAAAAAAATTGGTGCCCTGTGCGGTTACACAGTTTGCACGGCCCTTAAGCCGCCCCTGGTCCCAAAACATGATTAATGTTATTGACAACAAGTCACTTTTATCTCGATTGGATAACAAGATGATTAATTAGTCCTCCACGTATTTATTTCTCACAAATACAAAATAAAAGTTAATATAAAAAAGGGTTTAAAAACTAAATCACTAGACAACAAAGACTAGCTTACTTTTCTCGAAAAAAATTATTCCCAAATATATGACAAAAATGAGTAATGACAGGTACCATTTCTAAAAATCGCTATAGAATAACTTTTTTAAACTCCTTTTTTGAGTACCAAACACAAAGCAATTCTTTTTAAAAAGTCCTCCACGCCAGTAAGGCGTTCTTTATTGCATATCGTAACCATTGCTTTCATTTTTAAATCAAATAAATAGTATTTATAATTTCAGAATAGAAAAAGATACGCTAAAAAAATGTGTTCCCACTTACTTTTTGTCGCTTGGATGCATTACAACCTAATCTACTCTTTGGTTAACTTCGGAAGTCTCAACACACTCGTTCAAAAATTTCTTCTCCTTGTGCTAACCCACACCACAACCATTTAAAAGAGGGCTTCAAGGACAAGGACCCAGGGGGGCGGATCTCATTCAGTGTCCAGTGATATTCCTCCCCACGTCCATCCCTTGTGCCAGATCTGGAGAAAAAGACATCCGGTGTATTCCCCCTCCCTACCCCCTCTTGTGATCGCCAAAGTTTGAAGTTCAGAGAGGAAAATTCGCTTTGGTTTCGGCCCTTAATATTAGTTTTACTTGTCTTTCTCAAATATAATTTAATTGTGGATATTGGAGAGTGCCACGTGCTCCTTATTGTTACAAAATAAAAGTAAACAATTATTATTTTGTAAAAGAGTTTTTACCTAACTCAGCTCCTATGGAAAATTGTTGTGGTGATATCTTCAAAGTCAAGGGGGTGGAGGTTTGAATACTTACACAATCTTCTAACGTCCGTTTGAATGGGAATTGAGAGGGCTATAAAAAGGACCTTGAGCCAAAAATAAGCTGCTGCTTTTTTTTTTTTTTTTTTTGCTTTTTTTTAATTAGACGAAGTTCGAAATATTTTTGTTATGTAAACTAATTATATATATATATAAAAAAAAAAAAAAAAAAAAAAACACTGAGGGGGGGGGGGGGGAGCGCGCGCCCCCCGCTCCCCCTGGCTGAATCCGCCATTGCCATCAACAAATGTTTACCAAATGCGACTTATATATAGTATTTAACGAAGTAATAATAATGCAAGCATTTTTTACTCTAAATAATTGTTCGAATTTTAAAAAATGGTTTTCTGAGCGCACAGTTTTCTGATCAGAAACGATCGGATAAGCTCATCTGCAGAATGCGACGTCAATGTTGCCATTGTTCTTAAACAAACAACTTCATACGTTTATTTTTAAGCTTGGTTCGTCTTTTTTCCTACTTTATGATTAACTAGCTGAATACCCGTGCTGCGCTACTAAATTTTACCAACCAAAAGATATTCATGTATTCTACACTTCACACGTTTGCTTCCATTTCTATGCCAACAAATTGACCTATCAAAATAGGAACTTTCCTTTGTTGACATTTTCCCAAAAATTCATAATTGTGAATCAATTGGAAATGAAGCATTTGAATATCCCTTTTTTTAGAAAGTTTAACCCCCTTTGGACCCTTTTTAATTTCTTAATCGAGATTACGGAATGTCTGGAATGTTTAACCTTTTTTCGACCCATTAAACTGGGTTAATCGAGATCAGAATAGCTTACTTCTTCTATGTTTGTCTTTGATGACATTTGTACCAATTTTCAGAGTTGTGGCCATATGGGACATTCGAATATCCCACGTTTGGAACGTTTAACCTCTTTTTGACGACCCCTTAGAGTGGTTTAATCGAGTTCGAAAAAGCTTACTTTTCTATGTTTGCTACTGTTGACAATTGTACCAAATTTCAAAATTGTGACCATGTGGGAAGTGGGATGACATTCGAATATCTCTCGTTTAGAGCGTTTAACCCATTTTCAAACCTTTCAAGTGGGTTAATCGAGATCGGAATAGCTTAATTTTTCTATGTTTGTTGAAAAACGGTGTAGTGGTTAGAGTGCTAGCTTCTAGACCGCGAGGTTGCGGGTTCGAGTCCCGTGTTAGGCATGGGTGTTTGTAAATGTATGTTGGCTTGTCTAATGACGAATGTTTCGGCGCATTATAGCCCTCGTGTTGCTGACGGCGCCAGATAATCTGAAAACAACCAACCAGTGGCGGCTCGTGAGCAGTGAAAGTGAGGGGTCCCGATACCAAAAATTATATATATCTATATATATATATATGCTTGCTTACAACAACAAATAAGGTTTTAAAATAATTGAAATAAAAAAATTAAGTCATGAGTAATGCTACTAATATTTCAGTCAATGATATTTTAATTATTAATTCATGCAAAATAATTTTGATTTTTGTATAATAGAGTTAATAAAATATTACAAAACCTTTGAAAGTGCAATATTTACAAAATTGAAGGCATTGTTACATTGACCAGTTCAATAGTTTTAAATTGAACTACTTGATATTCTTTGAATAGCAATATATGTCGTATATTTTTTTGGCACAAGAGCTAAGGGAGAGTTATACTTCAACGGAATATCCTTCAATCAAAATTTGAACTCTAATATATTAGTTCTTCTATCGAGGAAAGAACGTTTTTAAAGAAATCTTTTAAGAGAAAATGCACAGCATATGTATTTTAAATTTGAAGAAATCCTGAAAATCTGCAGAGGAACTCAACAATCGAAACCAAGATATCAGTCACAATTATTGATGTGTCTACTCACTTTGAAAACAGATTACAGAGAAAACGGCGTGACTCGATTGTATTGCTTCGGGTGTCAATGAGTTCGGATATAGCAGTCGTTAAAAATACAAGATTTTGACCATGATTGAAAAGAAGTTAAAAAGTATAGGACTAACTTTAAACTTTTAATTTCGAATATCCTGTATGATATTTTTTTCAATGCTGTACACCTACTTATTTATTACAGAATTTTTTCTAAAATTAGATCCTCTTCTCTTTTATTTGTAATACCCTGTAAAAGGATAAATGTAGTAATTCTAGCCAAACCACTTATTTTGATTTGATAAGGAAATATTTTGCTGTCGTTATAGAAATTCATCTATTGATTGTACCGGAAAGTTACGTTAATAATTGTATACTATATTGTTATGAATTTTTCCTATGAGGCAATGATGGCACATTTTTTAAGATAAAAACTACTATTTATTCACTTCAGAAAACTCACAGAATTTATTCAAAGGCAACAGTGTTATCACTCTTAAGCTTCAACAAAAAACAACTTCGAATACAGCGATTATACAAGCTCACTCCAATAAGTAAACAAAGTGAACAGCTTTCATCGAACTCCGAAGTCAATCTGAAAACTTTCCCGATCTCCAGTCTTATTTATACTTGTCGCGAGAGCACATTCCCGAAATTTCCAGCCAATTCGTCGGAAAAGAAACATCGCGAGATTTCTCAATTGCTTTAGGTGTTGCCACCTTTTTCTAACCTGTATAATCGCTGTTAATAAATTAAATAAGATACAATAAATTACAATAGAATTTTAAAATAATACGTCACTATTTACACTATATACAGACAATTTGTGCAACAATATCAAATATCATTGGAAGAGGTAAGGCAAATCAACACTTCTGGACATTTGAACGAAATTTAAATACTCAGTTATTTTTCAAAACAAAAAGTAAATATCTGAACAAAAAGCAATTGTTGACTATTACATTTTACTAAATAAAGAGTAAAATTTAAAATAAAAAAAATAAAAACTTACCGTGGTTATTTATTGGTGTAAATTCTTTCGCAGTCGTACAAGTTGAAGACACTAAAGATAAATGCCTGATCCCTGACTTTAAAGTAAGAATTGACCATTTCCTTGCAGATCCCCCATGACCAGGAGGAGTATTAGTAATATGATACTCATACCCATGGTATGACGAAAAAACTAAGGAAAAAACAGGATGTCACGTGAAAGGGAAGGAATGGCCCTCGCCACATTATAGAATTTTCTGTCGTATCTCTTTGCTCTTTAAGATGCAAATTCAAGGTCGACCGAAGTAAGGAGACATTTTGTTCCCCCAAGCACAGTCTGGGTAAACTAACATCTTTTGAAGAGGGCAAGAAGATTATCCTCATATAGTCATTCTAATAGCGTTAGGCTGTTAGAGTTTTAATAGGAATTATGGGTTCTTACAATATTCTGTAGAATTGCAATCGTACTATAGTACGATTATTTAAAATTTCCCCACCCCCCTTTTTTTTTGTTATGGTTTAGGCTTTTATTTTTGTAATTTATTTACGTACGTGATTTTTTTATAGCAAATAAAATTTATGGGGTATCCCACACTAATACTGTATAACAAATTGACTTCTAATTAAGAGGAAGATTGAACAATAATATCTGATGCAAAAATTTGGCTCACTCTTTCGTCATACATCCGACCAGGATTGTAGAAAAATGTGCCTAGTCAGTTAGAGCTACATTGGAAATTACTTTCAAAGGAACACTTTCAGTTTTTAGAAACAACAAGGATTCTTCTTTTGAGTGAGATCTTATCTCTTTCCACCAGACAGACCGACAATCAATGAGAGACATCCTAGTTTTTGTGCGAAATAAGTTAGTTACTTTCATTCAACTTATTTTTTCAAACGGTCACAGATGAGCATAAAAAAATCTTAGTTGGGCATTTCAAATTCATTCCTTCAGCAGCGAATTATAGTATGACTTACATCATTAAACTTTATGAGCCTAGTTATAAAATAAAAAATATCGATGTGTAACATTCATATTGGGTCTCTGATCTAATGAGATTAACTTTTATTTCGGCCGGGGATCTCCTTATCCTATAGATCAGAAGACAGTGCCAAAACACGAAACTCAGGAATTTTGTAATTTAAGAACCACACAAGGGGTATAGACTTGCAGGATATTGCAGGTGGCGAAAGTCAGTCTCTCACCCCCGCCCCTTCGTCTTTTTTCCAGCCCGTTTCTTCTACGGGCAAAGGAAAAGAAGCGCAATCAGGCGACTTAAATATTCATCCATAAGGAAATTTATTAGTTGAGTGAAAATGGTCAGTTTCAAGATTAAAACATCAGATAAATCAGTATATTAACTAGTAACTAATAAAAAACTTAAAAAAAAAAAATCATTTGTAAAAAAAAATTAATTGTGGGGGGAACCGACTAAAAAAGTGAGGGGGCCCGGGCCCCCCCTGGCCCCCTGCACCAGCCGCCACTGGATGACCGGTGCCCAATTTTATTGCTCAATTAGTGCTTTCAGAATCCCCAACTGCCAGAATTAGTGCGTCAATATTTTGGCCATAATTGACCTTTTTGTAATAATTATTCACAAATCGCTTCCGTTTTGTTGACCTCGCCCACAGACGCACTAAAAGTATATAAATTTCTTCTAACCATTCCATTGACTCTAGTTTCTTGCGAACGAGCATTTTCTAAATTGAAACTTATTGAAACCGGATTGAGATCGTCTTTGGCAAACGAAAATTTAGAATCTTTACTGTTAATGCACTCAGAAGCTGATATTTTAAACTCCATAGATCCAGACACCGTTATTGATTATCTTTGCCACTCTAGCTCCGAATTCAAAAGACTTCTTCAGGTTTAGTTTGTAAATTCAATCAAAGAACATTACATTTATGAACATATTTGTTTTTGTTACTTTCCTTAAGAAATTAAGTAGTAAATGCTGGTAACTTTTTTGGAAATGTATGTAATGTTAAATTATCTCATCTTAATTTTCTATGTGTATTAGTTTACCAAAATTACACTAATTATGTTTCAACTACTACATTGTCTTTTATTTCACCCTAAGACATTGCAAATATTTGAAATGGATCAAATGAACATTAGAATTTAGCAAACAATATATGTTCATTTTGTTTGACAAATACCGGTACGATATGTGTAAGTGTGATGGTCCGTTCGTACCGTGACCTGTTACCAGAAAAGCATATTGAACCCAGCGTCATGTGCGATTAACGCTTTAGTTATTATATTCCATACCCCCCCCCCCCGTAGTCCTCCCCCTGCATAGTGCTGGCGCCCTCTGATCAAGGCCGTATACCGCCCTAACAAGGGGTCCAGCACGGGCCTGTCCTCGATAGATGAACTAATATATTAGAGTCCAAATTTTGATTGAAGGATATTCCGTTGCAGTATAACTCACTCTTAGCTCTTGTGCCAAAAAAATATACAACGACATATATTGCTATTCAAAGAATATCAAGTAGTTCAATTTAAAACTATTGAACTGGTCAATATAACAATGCCTTCAACTTTGTTTGCAAATTTGTATATATTGCACTTTCAAAGGTTTTGTAATATTTTATTAACTCTATTATACAAAAATCAAAATTATTTTGCATGAATTAATAATTAAAATATCATTGACTGAAATATTAGTAGCATTACTCATGACTTAATTTTTTTGTTCAATTATTTTAAAACCTTATTTGTTGTTGTAAGCAAGCATATATATATATATATATATATATATATATATATATATATATATATATATATATATATATATATATATATATATATATATATATATAATTTTTGGCATCGGGCCCCCTCACTTTCACTGCTCACGAGCCGCCACTGGGTCATACAATTAGTGCGAGATAATTAACATCGGTTTAAGGCTCTCGTACATTCGGCAATAAGCTAAAATTGGCGATTTTGGCCAAAATATTGACGCACTAATTTGGCAGTTGGGCATTCTGAAAGCACTAATTATGCCCATCATTTTAACATATAATTAATGATGATTACTTTTGTGGGCGGGCCAACGAAATGGAAATGACAAGTGAATAATTATTACAAAATGGTGAATTTTGGCAAAAACATTGACGCACTAATTCTGGCAGTTGGGGATTCTGAAAGCACTAAAATTTGGCACCGGTCATACAATTAGTGTGGGATAATTAACATCGGTTTAAGGCTCGCGTACATTCAGCAATAAGCTAAAATTGGGGATTTTGGCCAAAATATTGAGACACTAATTTTTGCAGTTGGTTATTCTGAAAGCACTAATTGAGTACTACATGTTTGCATATGTGAGACAATTAGTGCATCTGTGGGCGGGGCCAACGAAACGGAAGTGATTAGTGAATAATTATAACAAAATGCCAAAATATTGATGCCGACCAAACGGTATAGTGGTTAGCGTGCTGGCTTCTAGACCGCGAGGTTGCGGGTTCGTGTCCCGTGTTAGGCATGGGTGTTTGTAAATGTATGTTGGCTTGTCTAATGACGAATGTTTCGGCGCATTATAGCCCTTGTGTTGCTGACGGCGCCAGATAATCTGAATGCAACCAACCAACCAAAATATTGACTCACTAATTCAAGCGGTAGGGGATTCTGAAAGCACTCATTGAGCACTAAAATTTGGCACCGGTCATACAATTCGTGCGTGATAATTTACATCGGCTTAAGGCTCGCGTACATTCGGCAATAAGCTAAAATTGGCGATTTTGGCCAAAATATTGACGCACTAATTTGGCAGTTGGGTATTCTGAAAGCATTAATTATGCCGAACATTTTAACATATAATTAATGTTGATTGCTTTAGTGGGCGGGGCCAAAGAAACGGAAGTGACAAGTGAATAATTATTACAAAATGGTCCATTTTGGCCAAAATATTGACGCACTAATTTGGCAGTCGGGGATTCTGAAAGCACTAATTATGCCCAACATTTTAACATATAATGAATGATGATTGCTTTTGTGGGAGAGGCCAGCAGTTTGCCTGCCTACTCTCAATTAACCTTGAATTATATGAAAAGTAAGGACGCACTAATTTTTTGGATGATGGATTCTGAAAGCACTAATTGAGCACTAAAATGTGGTACATATTAAAAAATTAGTGCATTTGTGGGCGGGGCTAGCGTTTCGTTGGCCCCGTCCACGCATTTCTTTATATTTCTCGGTAAATATTGATGCACTAATTTTTTAATGCTGGATTCTGAAAGCACTAATTGAGCACTAAATTTCGGTACATATTAAAAAATTAGTGTGTTTGTAGACGGGGCCAACGAAACGCACCTGTCCATTCAGTAGTAGCCTACAGTCGCTACACTCAACCCGGCCGCTCATCGACGATAAGCCTCGTCGTAAAACTTGTCAGTTTCGGAACAAGAGGGCGCCAAAATTTCCAGGCTGGAGGGCTCACCGAGATACGTCCCGGTGTCCCGGCGACCCTGCACGGGCCTGATCGAGGAAAGAACGTTTTCCAAGAAATCTTTTAAGAGAAAATGCACAGCATATGTATTTTAAATTTGAAGAAATCCTGAAAATCTGCAGAGGAACCCAACAATTGAATCAAGATATCAGTCACAGTTATTGATGTGTCTACTCACTTTGAAAACAGATTACAGAGCACACGGCGTGACTCGGTTGTATTGCTTCGGGTGTCAATCAGTTCGGATATAGCAGTCGTTAAAAATACAAGGTTTTGACCATGATTCTTAATACTTTGAAAAGAAGTTAAAAAGTATGGAACTAACTTTAAACTTCTAATTTCGAATATCCTGTATGATATTTTTTCAATGCTGTACACATACTTATTTATTACAGAATTTTTTTCGAAAATTAGATCCTCTTCTCTTTTATTTGTACTGCCCTGTAAAAGGATAAATGTAGTTTCTGCCCAATTCTAGCCAAACCACTTATTTTGATGTGATAAGGAAATATTTTGCTGTCGTTATAGAAATTAATCTATTGATCGTACCGGAGAGTTACGTTAATAATTGTATACTATATGAAATATCATTTTGAGAGGTAGGACAAATCAACACTTCTGATCATTTGAACGAAATTTAAATACTCAGTTATTTTTTAAAACAGAAAGTAAATATCTGAGTAAAAACCAATTGTTGACTCTTACATTTTACTAAATAAAGAGTAAAATTTAAAATTAAAAAAAAAAAAACTTACCGTGGTTATTTATTGGTGTAAATTCTTTCACAGTCGTACAAGTTGAAGACACTAAAGATAAACGCCTGATCCCTGACTTTAAAGTAAGAAAAGTAAGAATTGACCATTTCCTTGCAGATCCCCCAGGACCAGGAGGAGTATTAGTAATATGATACTCATACCCATATTATGACGAAAAAACAGGATGTCACGTGAAAGAGAAGGAATAGCCCCTTGCCACATTATAGAATTTTCTGTCTTATCTCTTTGCTCTTTAAGATGCAAATTTAAGGTCAATCGAAGTAAGGAGACATTTTGTTCCCCCAAGCACAGTCTGGATAAACTAACATCTTTTGAAGAGGTCAAGAAAATTATCTTCATATAGTCATTCTAATAGCGTTTGGCTGTTAGAGTTTTAATAGGAATTGTGGGTTCTTACAATATTCTGTAGAATTGCAATCGTACTATAGTACGATTATTTAAAGTTTTTTTTTTTTTTTAGTTATGGTTTAGGCTTTTATTTTTGTAATTTATTTACGTACTTGATTTTTTTTTATAGCAAATAAATTTTAAGGGGTATCCGCACACTAATACTGTATAACAAATTGGCATATAATCAAGAGGAAGATTGAACAATAATATCTGATGCAAAAATTTGGCTCACCCTTTCGTCATACGCCCGACCAGGATTGTAGAAAAATTTGCCTAGTCGGTTAGAGCTACATTGGAATTTACTTTCAGAGGAACACTTTCAGTTTTTAGAAACAACAAGGATTCTTCTTTTGAGTGAGATCTTCTCTCTTTCCACAATCAAGGAGACCATCCTAGTTTTTGTGCGGTTACTTACTTTCATTCAACTTATTTTCTGTCACAGATGAGCAGAACAAATATCTTAGTTGGGCAATGCAAGTTCATTCCTTCAGCAGCGAATTATAGTATGACTTACAGCATTAAACTTTATGAGCCTAGTAATAAAATAAAAAATATTGATGTGTAACATTCATATTGGGTCTCTGATCTAATGAGATCTCCTTATCCTATAGATCAGAAGACAGTGCCAAAACACGAAACTCAGGAATTTTGTAATTTGAGAACCACACAAGGGGTATAGACTTGCAGGATATTGCAGGTGGCGAAAGTCAGTCTCTTCCCCCCGCCCCTTCGTCTTTTTTCCAGCCCGTTTCTTCTACGGGCAAAGGAAAAGAAGCTCCAATCAGGCGACTTAAATATCCATCCATAAGGAAATTTATTAGTTGAGTGAAAGTGGTCAGTTTCAAGATTAAAACTTCAGATAAATCAGTATATTAACTATAAACTAATAAAAAATTTATTAAAAAAAACATTTGTAAAAAAAAAAAAAAATGTGGGGGGAACCGACCAAAAAAGTGAGGGGGCCCGGCCCCCCCCTGGCCCCATGCACCAGCCGCCACTGCAACCAACCAACTATGTTTGTTGACATTTGTACCAGTTTTCAGAATTGTGACCAAATGAGAAGTAGGACATTCGAATACCAGAATTTACAAAAGATAAAAAAAAAAAAAATGCCGGTTTACTTAATAATAAGAAAGATTAAGAAGCCTGAGTAAGTCAACATTCGAAAACAAAAGGTTAGTAAGCGGCCATTTGCTCAATATCAATTTTAAAACTGCCTTAAAGGGAATACTAGTTTTTCATCTTCATTTTTTTTTCTCTTGCGTAACACATATGTGCAGAGATATTCGATGTCACACTTTTCTTGCTGTTACGAGACTCTATCGGAATTACTTTACCGTCGTTCTCTTCAATCTATAACATTAATCTGACTCCATATTTATCAAAAACGAGACAACTTTTATTTTACCATCGCTTCTCTTGTTCGAAAATCGTCGCCATTTATCATTCACAAAAGCAGAATGTAAATTATAAAAGGACAATGAAATGAAACGTATAATTTTAATCCAAATGAGGTATAAAAATAAGCCAACTTTCAACACTTGCTTCCCTCCTTATTTTGGACTTTTCGCGAGGTAAACACCAAAGCAACTGCTGCCATCTGTTATGGTTTTTTAGAACTAATATAAAAAAGGAATAGACTCCTTCATACATTTGTTTTATCTCAGTCTCAAAAAGGCTAAACTCAGGAGCGGCTTTAGGGGAGAAGGGAACCCCCCCCCCCCATCCATAAAGAGTGTCATCTGAATCATTTTTAAATAGTAGTTCCCACTGAGTTACAACGTGAAAAAAAAAAAAATTTGAAATTTCATTAATATTTTTTAAGATGTATATTTTACTTAAAATCAAGATCGATAATAATCAGCAAAAAAAATTAAACTTTTTCTGATATTTTTCATGCCTCCATTATTATAGATTTTTGAAGTCACCTAACCAAGCTTCTTTTTTTTTTCTTCTTCTTTTTCTTTACACGTAGAGGAACGGTTTTGAGAGGGGATTAGTAGACCTTGATTGTGACGATCTGCAATGTACTGATCAACGAACGCATCTTTACCCCTTGTGTGGTTCTCAAACTTTAAAAATTCGTCAATTTTGGCTCGATTTTCTCATTTGGTCAACAACAACAAAAAATGCGATTTTTTTTTTTTTTTTTTTTTTTTTTTTTACGTTAGAAAATCCTGGTTTTAAAAAAGTGGTCCAGAAAAAATGTCTGTCAATGTGTCTGTGTATACGTGGCCAGCATACCACTTGAACGAATATTAACCTACGACGTTCAAATTTGGAGTTCGAATTACTGGTGACCATGGAACCTACCATTAAGATTTTCGTCAAAAATTAGCATGAGCATAAGATTGAAATCTAACATGAAAAAATCATGTTTTTCTGCAATTGCTAAAAAACGGCTGTAACGATTTTGATTAAAATCTCTGTGCTAATGAATGCTTCTTAAGATGTTTCAATCGTCCCCACCCCCGAAATTCCGGTAGAAATTGGATAAAAAGTGAAAAAAGTTGAAAAACCAGTGCCTGTAACAAAAAGCTCTTTGCTTTTGGCATCACCCATCAATGATTGATTTTCTTCCGTTTCACGCACACGAAAAGACAATCTAATGCCTATCGACGCTAATTTCTCCTTTTTTTTTCATGTAAAAGTTATTGCGGAAAAAATCATACTAATTGATGCCCTCCCCCTCCCTCCCCTACTTCAAGTTGGCAAACTATCACCCCCCCCCCCCTGAAAACAATAATGGTCATAATCGCACCCCCTTGATTGACCTCTAAATCTGCCCGTGCGTTACACAGCTACAAAAGTCATCATTCACGTTCTTATAAGTCTACAAGTACCAGTGCATATTAATTACTAGCTGAATACAAGTGCTGCGCTACGAAATTTTACCATTAGCATTTTAGCGATCAAAAGACATTCATGTATTCTACACTTCAGACGTTTGCTCCCATTTCGATCCCGACAAATTGATTTATCAAAATAGGAACTTTCCTTTAATGAAATTTTTAACGAAATTTATAATTGTGAATAGTATATTTTAAAGAGACATTTGAATATCCCTCGTTTAGAACATTTAATTCCCTTCACACCCTTTTTAATTAAGTAATCGGGATTGCAATAGTTTATTGTGTTTATATTTGCTCTTAGTTCTAAATTTCAAAGTAGTGGCTGTATTGGAAATGATACATTAAGTTAATCCTCGTATAGTTTCAATATTGCGTCGACTTTTCATCCCTTAAAAATTCGTTAATTGATATTGGAATGACTTATTTTTTTAACATTTGCACCAAATATCAGAAATATGACTACATTGGAAGAGGAAGATTCGGATATCCCTCGTTTGGAACATTTAACCCCTTTTCGACCCCTTAAAGTTGGTTAATCGAGAACGGAATAGCTTACTTTTTCTGTTTAATCCTTTTCGACATTTGTACCAATTTTCTGAGTTGTGACCAAATGGGAAGTGGGACATTCGAATATTCCTCGTTTGGAACGTTTAACCCTTTTTCCACCTCTTGATCCATCCGAGATCGGAATAACTAACTTTTTTTGCGTTTGTCTTTATTGATATTCACACCAGTTTTCAGAGTTGTGAAAATATGAGAAGTAGGACATTCGAATATATCCCTCGTTAGGAACATTTAACCCCTTTTGACCTCTTAAAGTGGGTTAATAGAGATTGGAATAGCTTAGTTTTTTTATGTTTGTTTTTGTTGATACTTGCGCCAGTTTTCAGAGTTTTGACGAAATGGGAAGTAGAACATTCGAATATCCCTCGTTTGGAATGTTTAACCCCTTTTCGACCTCTTAAAGGGGGTTAATCGAGATCGAAATAGCTTAATTTTTCTATGTTTGCCTATGTCGACATTTGCACCAATTTTCAGAGTTGTGGACATGGGGGAAGTGGTACATTCGAATATCCCTCGTTTGGAACGTTTAACCCCTTTTCGACCCCTTAAAGTGGGTTAACCGAGATCGGATTAGCATGCTTTTTCTATGTTTAACATTGTTGGTATTTAAGCCAATTTTCAAAATTATGGCCATGTCGGAAGTGGGACATTCGAATATTCCTCGTTTGGAACGTTTAACCCTTTTTCCACCCCTTAAAGTGGGTTAATCGAGATCGGAATAGCTTAGTTTTTCTTCGTTTGTCTTTATTGATATTTGCACCAATTTTTAGAGTTGTGACGAAATGAAAAGTAGGACATTCGATTATTCCTCGTTTGGAACGTTTAACCCCTTTTAGACCCCTTAAAGTGGGTTAATCGAGATCGGAATAGCTTACTTTTTCTATTTTTACCATTGTTGATATTTGTGCCGATTTTTAGAGTTGTGACTATGTGGGAAGTGGGAGAATTAGTGATGAGTGTGTGAGTCAGTGAATGAATGAGTGAGTGAGGGCTTTGCCTTATATATAGAGAGATTTCTTTAAATAATATATTTTTATTGAACTAATTTCCACTATAGTTCATGAACGCGTTACCTCTTTTTTTAAAAAAGCAGGCGGGTTCCCAGAGGCGGTTCCATGGGGGGAGGCTAAGGGGGCTATAGCCCCCCCCCCCCCATGAGGGTGAAACTTACACTGGATAAAATGGTTTTCATAACAACCCTGCCCCCTTTCATAACAACCCCCCACCTAAGATTTTAGATTTTTTTTTTTTTTTAATGTATTTCTAGATACAAATATTTAAGAAAAAGTTTAATTTCCGATCAGAAAATCTAATTTTTGCCCCCCCCCCCCCCCTAGAATTATATGAAATGACGCGTCTGCCTTTCTCCCCCCAATTCTCCGTAAAAGGTAAAAGAATGTCGTAGTTTTCGACGTTTGGTCCAAGTGCCCTGTTAATAGGTAACCAAAGTACCCATAGACTAAGAATAAATTAACTAGACCAAGTCTGTATGGCAAAACCTAATAATACGAACAGCGCGGTCACGTGACGACAGCCTTCAAAACGGAACTGGAGAAAAATTCTTTCATTTACTTCAAGGTTAAACAATTGAAAGCTGAAGACTATTTTCTTGAATGCCGAAAAAATGCCAGAATACTATACTGGATTTGGATGCAAAATTGATTTTGAAATAGGGGATTCAATAACCTTTCACAGTCATGTCATTTTTTAAAAATTATCTTAATAATTTTATTTTTTTAAGACTTATAAAAGTTAGTTTGATTTTGCTTTCTGACATAGCTGCCTTTAATTGGTAATAATGGTCTTTATCATTTACTTACTTCTGAAAATTGTAATTGATAATGAAATGAAAATGAAAGTCTAGACTAATGTTTTATAATATTTTGAAAAGGGTAGAAATGGTTTTTAAAAGGCATTGGAATTAGTCACGTCACGTGTTCCGTCTTGGTAACACCCTCTCTTAATAACAGATATTGGAGCGTCCTGTCTATTTTATTATTCGTTTATGAAAGTACCAAACGAACAGGTTTTAAAACTAGTTCAGAAGACATTCCAGAACATCCTTGTTCTTCCTATTGTATTGTGTGTCTTTGACTCGTACCAGCCTGGAATTTTTACTGGTCTCCCTATACCAGTTTATAGTTGTGCATAGTACGCTATCAAAATGAAGCGACATTTAACCGATTATTTCGGGAAAAAAGAGAGCAGCGCTAAAAGCCATTGTAAAGAGCTAGATGTTGGAAATTTGGAATCGAAGTCAGAAAGTGCGATAAAAGCCTTTGATCCTGGCAAGATAAATCTTCCGGTAAGCTTTACACATAAATATTTATTTTTATGTGTCGTTCAGTTCCAAAGCCAGACAACTGCAGTTTTTCGAAAAATGCATTTTTGAATTTTTTTGCAAGTAACTTAATTGTACATGCAAGTAATTTAATATATAGGATAATAAAAACAAAAACGATATCTATTATACTCTGTTACAAAAAAAATAAAAAATTACGTATATACTCGTAGTGATTATCAAATTAATCAATTTCTATATTTATATATAGGATACATATGAAAAATCACATGATCCCTGTGATATAGGAAGAGCCGTGAAAGAAGTTTTAACAGATGATGAGAAACTAAAATTACTAAAAAATACTTGGATACCTCCAACAACATTTCCTTTTCCAGAACTAGTAGAAGGGAAACAGAAACGGAAATTTAATCATGATTGGCTAAAAAAATACAAGTGGCTAGCATATAGCCAAATGCTAGGCGGTGGACTTTGCACCCAATGCGTTCTCTTTGCTCCTTCAGGTGCTGGTATCGGATCTCAGGTAAAATATTTGATTTTCTTTTCTTATGCATTTCATTGTAACTTGTGTGATATTTTCATTTGTATGAAATGTTTAATGTTTTAACGATTATATCAACAACCAACTGATTGGTCGTTATCGTCGAATATTGTTCCTTAGATATTAAAAAAAAATTGGGTACAATTAAAAATAAATGATTTAAGATAAATTTAAGAATAAAAATTTCAAATGCATTTCTGACTTTAATATTTCAAAACTTTAATAATTGTTTTTTTAATACTTTAAAAAGTTATAGCCTAAATTCGCCCAATTTATATTGAAATTATTAAAATTTTGACTCCATATTTTATTTTATTACTCTTGAAGTTGTCAATAAAAATTAACGAAATTGTAAGTGACCCGTAAATAATGTACAAAATTTATGGAACATTTTGTGTAATACTATTTTGAAAGTTGAAAGGTACTGTGTAACAGCAAAACTGGCCAGCTCCACAATTTTGCGAAACGCGTTCTTTGCAATTTTTGCGGAAGGCTTACCTATATTGTCGGCATTTTGAGAAATAAAGTTAATACTAATGCGAAACAAATCAATTTAAACTTTCAACTTTTAAATCTTTATTAAAATCCTTTTTTTATACTACTAAACCGGGTGCTTTACTTTAACGACCGAAATGTTCAATTAGTTAGAAAAACTATGTATCCTAAAATATGTATAAATATAAATTTAACAAGCGTGTACATTTTTTAGGCTCTCAAAACACTGGTAAAAGAACCGTTAGCCAAATATAAAAAAGCCACCGAAGATCTACGTAAGCATGAAAATACTAAGTACCACAAATTCTCCATGGAAAAAGCAGTAGAATTTACAAAAGTAATGGAATCAAGCAAGAAAAGCATTGACGTTGTTTTAGATTCCGAAACATCGGCCATTATTGAGGATAATCGAAAACGATTGAGGCCTATAGTAGAAACTATAGTATTTTGTGCTAGGAACAATTTGCCCTTAAGAGGACATCGTGATCACGGTTTGATTTCACAATTAAAAGAAGAAAGTAATGAGGATCTTCTGGTTGGAAAGCATGGAGTTTTCCAAAGCCTTTTGGCTTTTCGTGTGGATGCTGGGGATGAAGACCTCAAGCGACATTTCGCAATTTGCAGGCGTAACAGTGCAATGATTAGCAACACAGTCCAAAATGAAATTATAGACTGTATCGGAGAAACTTTTCGTTCTTCAATATCAGAAGATGTTAAAAGATCAAAATTTTTCAGTATAATGTGCGATGAAACAACAGATGTCAGCACCAAGGAACAGATGACATTTTGTGTTAGGTACATAGATACCCAATCTTTCGTTACCAAAGAAGAATTTGTTGGTCTTACAGAAATGACAGAGACAACTGGTGTTGCTATAAAAGAAGCAATCGATAAAGAGTTGGATGTCTTGGGCTTAACAAAAGAACACCTTTGCGGCCAAGGGTATGATGGGGGTTCTAACATGGCTGGAAAGTTTAAAGGAGTGCAAGCCCTGATATCAAACGAGCAACCCATGGCTATTTACAGTCACTGTTTCAGCCACTCCTTGAATTTGGTTATTTCAAAATCATGTGACATTCCTGCCATACGAAACATGTTAGGAACCGTACGAGCGGTAACAACTTTTCTTTCTGCTTCTGCTCTACGAAAAAATGCTCTAGAGGAAGTAATTAATCAACTTCCAGAAATAAAGAAGAAAAGTTTAAAGGTGATGTGCCCCACTAGATGGGTAGAGCGACACGATAGCTTAATTAGATTTAAAGACTTATTTCTCCCTATTGTAACACTGCTTGATCAGCTTTCAACTTCACCAGATACCAACTCGGAAACATCAAGCAAAGCTTCTATGCTCAGTTCGGCTATTCAAAAAGGAGAATTCATCATAGCCTTGGAAACAACGGCATATTGCAGGGCAATAACTCTAAGGCTAAGTGAGCAACTACAAAATCCACAATTAGATTTTGGAAATGCCCTGCAAAATATAAACTGCATATTAGAGGTTTTCAGAAATCTACGAAGAACTGTGGATGTCGAATTCGGTAGTATTTTCGAAGACGCTTTGCAAAAAGCAAGCGAAATCGAATGCGAAATACGCATACCAAGAAAATGCTTTCGACAGACTCATCGAGAAAATACTGATGCTTCAAATCCCGAGGAGTATTACAGACGAATGGTTTTTTTACCGTTGGTAGACCATTTGATTCAAGAACTGGAATCGAGATTTTCCCAACGATTGGTGGATATATTACCTTTAGAAGGCCTTGTTCTAAAAAATATTTTGAAGTACGAAGAAGAAGAAATCCTCAAGGCTGCAAAAAATTACCAGCAGTACCTAGATGGCTCTGAGCTTATACTAAAGTCAGAAATAAAGCTATGGAAAAACAAATGGGATAGTGAGATTGAGCCGCCTTATACAGCAGTTGAGGCCCTGAAGAAGTGCGATCAACAATTTTTCCCCAACATTTTTATTCTTCTACAGATATTTGGAACAATCCCCGTTACAACAAGCACACCCGAAAGGAGCTTCTCCACATTACGACGGATTAAAACATATTTAAGAAGCACCATGGGCCAGGCAAGATTAAACGGACTAGCACTGGCAAATATTCAAAAGGATAGAAAAATCTCCATAGAAGACGTCATTAACATCTTCAGTCGCAAAAAAGCAAGACGAATGAAAATTGCAAATTGGAATGTCTAAAATCACAGACACAGACTCTACAAAATTTGATGTTTTGTTTTTGTATTAATGTATCGAGAAAAACAACTCAATTTTAACTAAGGTCATCCACCTAGACTATTGCTTTAAAAAAACCCACCATTTTGAATAATTAATTAAAATAATTATTTGCACTTAATTACTCAAATATAATTAAAGTTAATTAAATAATTGCCACACTGTATATTAATGTACTATTTCTTGATTGCGATAAAATCTAATTGACCACAACAGTAGCTCTAATTAATTTTGCTTTCTCATTACGGAACATTTTTGTATGCTGTAGCCCCTCCCTTGTGATTTGCCTAGAACCGCCACTGCGGGTTCCCCTGTAGGCATATTTCCCTACATAATGTTCGATTCACAAAGCCACAAACAAGTCGAGAAATCATACTATGAAAAAGACAAGAGATCATTGTCTTTAAGTTACAAGGGAGTCACGGAGTCACAGTCGGAATGTCATAATCGGGAAGTCACAGTCAGGCAGTCATAGTCAGGATTCATAATTGGGAAGTCCTATTCAGGTTGGTTGGTTGTATTCAGATTATCTGGCGCCGTCAGCAACACGAGGGCTATAATGCGCCGCCGAAACATTCGTCATTAGACAAGCAAACACCCATGCCTAACACGGGACTCTGTAGCAACAGAGGAATAACTTTTCCTTGCGAGCAGTTTTATTAATAGTCTTATTCCATGAATATTTTCTTACAAATGCTTGCAGATGCAATAAAAATGAAAAAAACGAAGAATTTTTTTAAGAGGTTTAGAAGAAGAAGAATTTTTAAAAGTTAATAGAAAACGTTCCTTTTTTTTCTTTTTTTTTCTTCTTTTTCTTCCCTTTTTTTCCCCCTCTTCTTTTTTTCTTTCTTTCTAAACTCTACTCTATATCTAAAGTTGTAAGTACCGAAGCAGATAATTGCTAGATAGTTACTAGGATCAGTATTAGATACTGTAGTGAGCAGTAAAATCGCTATCAAGCGGCAACAAATGCTTCGGACTTCGGTTATCAATATCTAATTGCTGAGTACATATACATCTATCAATTTTGAATTACTTTTTAATTTAATATGTTTCAATCAATAAAAAAAATAAAAAAACTTCAGCTCACTAATCCTAGCAACTATCATTTACACTTTAAGTTCTTCTAGGAACAACAGAATAACAATTTTCCGTGTTTTCCTGATAGAATACCATATGAAGGAGATTTATGATAATTGTCACTTATTTGGCACGGAAACTGTATCAGTGGATTCACGAGTGATCGAGTAATTCAATAAAGTCGTTAGAAAAGAACACATTTTTTATTCCGAAGATTTTATTCAAACAGCCAGATGAACACTAAACCTTATTTCTTTCATATTTATACAAATGTTAACTTAAAGTTTCAGCTTGATATCATTATATAAAGATTGTAATCAAAATTCTAGTACCACAATAATTTTTTTTTTTTTAAAAAATCGATAGTTTGGAGCACTATTACATAGAGCATTTACTGTCATTACATTATGAAACATTGTAGTTTCCCGACATAGAGAAAACTTAACGTGTTTAAATTATTATAGATAAATTGCTCTTTATTGTAAGTTTGTGTACCGCTTTTTTCCTTAGTTTTTTTTTCTACTTTATAAGCAATTCACAAAAAACTCGGATGCAACCATCTATGTGCTTTGTCTGTAGCCTCTGGATGTAGTTGTGCGAGACACTGTATCTTGCTCTGCAACTTGTCGAATGGCAGAATGGCTGAAAAATAGGACAAAGAGTGAACAACTAACTTCAGGGTAACTACAAAATTAAAAAAAATAATAATAATACTAGAAAGAGTGAACAACTAACTTCAGGCTAGCTATAAAATAAAAAATTTAAAAAGTACGAGAATGACTGAACAACTAACACTAACTTCAGGGTAACTACATAATAGTAGTAATAATAATAGTAATAATAATAGTAATAATAATAATAATAATAATAGTAATACTAATACTAGCAATACTAATACTAATAATAATAAAAATAGTAATACTAATACTAGTAATACTAATACTAGCAATACTAATACTAATAATAATACTAATAATAAAACTAATAATAAAACTAATAATAAAACTAATACTAATACTACTAATACTGCTACTACTACTACTACTACTACTAGTAATAATAATAATATTTGAAAAAGTGAACTACTAACTTCCGGGTAACTACAAAATAATAAAATAAAAAAATACGGGAAAGAGTGACTAACTAATTTCAAGGTAACTACAAATTAAAAAATAATAATAATAATAAAAATAAAAAAAAATTGGGAAGAAAAAATTAAAAACTAACTTCAGAGTAACTATAAAATAATAATAAAATATATATATATATATATATATATATATATATATATATATATATATATATATATATATATATATATATATATATATATATATATATATATATACGAGAAAGAGCGAACAAGTAACTTCAGGGTAACTACAAAATTTATATATATATATTTAAAAAAAAAAAAAAATATCCACCGAGAAAGAGGTGAATAACTAATTTAAGGGTAACTTCAAAATATTAAAAAAAGAAGAAAAGTTAGAAAGAAGGAACCACAAAATAAAAAATACAAGAAAGAGTGAACAACTCACTTCAAAGTAACTACAAAATAAAAACGACACAATAAATCAATCAATTAAAGTTGTTTCTATTTTCATCAATAAGAGACCTGCTTTTCTCCATTCGTGACGCAAATGCAGGCCTTGAAACAATTCCCGAAAGTCATCTTCCATTTATTAATGTGTTCATATGTTTTAGAAAAATTCTTCTTGCATGTTTTTATTAGTATGCGCGTCTAATTTTATGAAGATATTGTGGCACGGATAGGTTCGAAAGATTTGAAGCCAAAGCAGATTAAAACTTGCAGAAATTTATTCCGATATAACTCTTCGCAGATTCTCTTAACAAAACTTCTCGTTCTAGTAGACTCAATACAGCTCTTTTCACAGCAATAGAGCACAAAAAAGCAGTTAAACTTGACACACAACTGCTAAATCGCCGCAAAAGACAATGCAATACAGTTCGCTTTAGAACTACTCTGAATGCTTACTGACAGACAACCAAGTCAGTAACTCCACTCAGTCAGTGTCTCAACTAACTCAGTAATTTCAGTCAACTAACGGACTCCAACTAACTAATTCACCTCACGGCCGGCCTTATATAGGAGTCAAACCTTCTTGAAACTTCTAGAGGTAGATATTTGGAGAACTTTCGAAATCGTAATCGAAAAGTCCTATACATGTACATGGGGACCGAAAATGTCGCCAAATGGGAGCCAAGTTTGGCGACATTTTACAATTTATTGCCAAATCTGGCGACAAAAATTAGTCGTCAACTTGCCTCTATCTCGCCAATTTAGCGAGATTGCCATAATGTTAAATGCCCTGTTCCTTGTAAAACTCGCTTCCCAGCGTTACCTCTGTAAAACTCGTTATCAAGCATTAATAGACACACTGCAGGGAAGCCAAGTTAAGACGAACTAATGCACTGCCTTATGCGACATGTACATACATTTTCCTATTTACAAAATTAACACTTCGAAATATTTACAAATAATATACAAAAATTCGTAACAATACATTAAACAAAATTTTCTAGTTTTTAATCGATGTCATTTCAAGAAGTGTTCATTTCAGCACCTCTACTGACCGAATGTCAAGGTTCAATACAAAGTAGTTTCTAAATGCACTGGGTTACAAAATTGTAGCATAGCGAGTATAGGGGAATGATCTTTATTAGGACTTCCTTTTAATCGATAGAAATCTGCATATCAATTGATTTGTCAATTTGGACATTACATTACGACGGACTAAAATTGAAAATCTGTTAGGCATGAATTAAATAACGTCCACAATAGCAACGATAATTTGATATACAATGCAATTTTGACACTTTGCCAGCTAATTTTTTTCTTCCCTCTAAATGGGATTCTTTTTCGCCGAAAGCTTCATTTATGTGACAAGAGATAAGGATAATAGCTCGGTCAAAAAATAAATCAATGGAACAGTTCTTCGATCACCGGTAGGGAGCGATGGGTGTTTTCCAAAACAAGTTCTGTCACTATTTGCGTCGCAAATCAAAACGAAAGGATCTATTTTTTATTCACTTCTTTTTTAACTGGGGATGTGGTACATCGCACAACTTTCAATTATACTATAATACTGACGTAGATTTGTGTTAATTACCGTTTTTATTGACATCATTCATTTAGCAAAATGACCAGTTTGGTGATATTTTTTGCGATAATTTTTGTATGGGGTTTTTTATTAAAAGAAAAGAAGAAAAAAAAAAAAAAAAAAACCTCCGCCAAAATGAGGATTTTTTCGATATACTTTTCAATAATCTCTATATTATCCTTTCTTGTGAGTGAAACTGAGGAGAAAAGAAAAAACGATCGTTGATGGGGAAAGATCTCAAAGAAAGAGAACTCTGTGTAAAAGGCATTCGTTTTTCAACTTTTTACGAAAATAAAGCACTTTTACGAGCAATTCGACGGTGGGGATGCTTAGAATTCCTTAAGAAGCATTAATTACCACACCGATTTTGAACAAAATCGTTAGAGCCGTTTTTTAGCAATTACTGAAAAACGTGATTTTTTTCAATGACAACTACCTTATGCGCATGCGCGATTTTGGCGAAAACTTTAATAGTAGGTCGTTATGCCACCACCAACCCGCACACCAAATTTGAACATCGTAGGTCAATTTTTTCGGGAATCATGCCAAGAAGCGCCAACGAAATGAAACAATGCCAATTTTGGCGATTGAAACCTATCTCGCTCCAGACACACAAGCATAAACATCTTCCATCAAACTAATAACTTCGATTAAAGACACCTGTTTTACCTACCACATCAAATACAGAGTGACGATGACGAATAGGACGAAGGCCGATCCCACACTGATCATGGCATACATCCACAAACTCGTCTCGTCATCGTCTGTAAAAACATTAAGAGAACATGTCACATTCTTTACGTTCCCACGTTCTAAAATGTTCTACAATGCATTTTAGTGATCTCCTACAACAATGTCTAATTTGTATCTTCTGACACGCACACACAAAAAAAAAAATACTTTCCAATTATTCTCATAGATTGCCAAAATTGAATTCCTTTATTGGTTTATGTGTCTATATTCTAATTTTTCGACTTTTATGATTGCAATATTATGTGTTGTTTCAAATTGCGATTGCAATTTATTGTGTTCTTTCTAATTTTACAGTTCCTGTAACATTATAGAAAATAATGGGATAATATCTGAAGGGTAGAGATTTGAATTCATTATTTATAATTAATATAATCAATGTTAATAATTATAATTAATATTAATAATTATACTTAACATTAACGTATATAGTTAATTTGTATAAATAATTAAAATCAATTATTAATAATATTTATAATAAATTAATATTAATATACATAAAAAAACAAATATTAATAATTATAATTAATTAATTAATTATTAATAATGATAATTACTAATAATAATTCATAATGATAATTACTAATAATAATTCATAATGATAATTATTAATAATAATTAATAATACTAATCAATAATAATTATTATTTATTATTATTAACTATTATTAATAATTATCAATCATTATTATGAAATATGAATCATTATTAATTATAAATAATTAGTATTATGAATTATTATTAATAATTATCGTTATTAATTATTATGAATTATTATTAATAATTATCATTACTAATTATTATTAATTATCAATTATTATTATTAAGTTTTATTAATTGTTATTACTAATTACAATGAGTTGTTATTAATAATTATAATTAATAATGATAAATAATTGTTATTAACTACTATTTGTAATAATTATAATGAATTATCATTGATAATTATAACGAATAATTATTAATAATTATAATGAATTACTATTACTAACTGTAATGAATTATTATTAATGATTATAATGAATTTTATTAATAATTAAAAGGAATTATCAATAATTATAAGGAATTATCAATAATTATAATGAATTATCAATAATTAAAATAAATTATCAATAATTATAATGAATTATTATTAATAATTATAATTATCACATATTACAAAGTTTTAATTGCCTGATAAACAAACTTGCATGCGAATCCTTTTAACAATTAAGTTCGCCATTGAACTCTTTAGGAATGAGCAGAAGTAGAACAACATTTCATTTGTTCCCTAAATTTACATTTGGCTATAATTAAAAAGTTGTACATCTATTACAAGAAATCCGTTCTGTTCTAATGCAAAACTAAAGACATTTCCTACTTTGATAATTTCTCCGTTGTCATTTTACAAAAGCCTACAAACCATCTTTTCCTTTCGAAATGCTTCTGAAAAAGATAAATCATGCATTCTGACGTCACAGAGCTCTATGAATACAATTTACCGCCACAGCAATTTATCTTTTGCTCTTCAAAAGAACTTAAAGTTGGAATCTCCGGAATTGATGTTTCAGTTAGAATAATAACATGAAAAGTGTCATTTTCATATTATTAGAATAGTTTTCTGAAATTCCAGCTAATTGTTTCTTTAAGAGATTCCCTACGCTTAATTCTCTTAGTTCCAGTTTCTTTTTGAGGTTTAGCTTTGAGAGCGATTTTGTTAGAGAAGTTTCTGTTAAATGTTTATTTTTTATTCTGAGGAACTATAAACTTTTAATCTTTTTAAAACTTCGTAAATTATTTGTACTCGTATTAATTTATTACTTTACATTTGCTTTTGATATACTATATTGGAAAAACATGTATTTGAATTTGCACAAAAGGAAGAGAAAAATGAATGAAGAAAATCGTGAATATAAAAAAAGAAAGGACAGAATGTCCCCCATTTTTTTAAAAACAAATGAAATTAGTATATATTTATGAAGAATTTCTTTCTGATTCCAAATATCAGAAAAGAAAATTCCCCAAAACCAAGCCAAAACCATTCCGATCAAAACAGTCCACAAAATCCGTGACGTAAAGATGGTTTCTATGGTTATCGTGAGGTTTCTGCCAATAGTTGGTGTTGAAATAGTTGGCGTTGATAGACCATTGCCACATTCCGTACAGGTTGGCGTGATTTTCGAGAAACTTGGAAATCTGGTTTCCCTGTTTGCGAAGCCGTGACGTCACATTCAATGCCAGCGTATTCAATCGTTTTCTCGCCAACGTTTTACAAGGTAACTTTGATCGCAAATTTAAAAAAAAAAAAAAGCGTATTGAGTAGAAATTTTTGTGTTTTCGAAACATTTAGGAGCCTTCGTGGCTCGGTTGGTAGAGCATCGGAAAGCTAAGCGGAAGGTTACGCGATCAAAAACCCGCAGCAGCAGAAATCTCAAGTTTATTGCCGACCAAACGGTATAGTGGTTAGCGTGCTAGACCGCGAGGTTGCGGGTCCGGTGTTAGGCATGGGTGTTTGTAAATGTATGTTGGCTTGTATAATGACGAATGTTTCGGCGCATTATAGCCCTCGTCTTGCTGACGGCGCCAGATAATCTGAATACAACCAACCAACCGAAACATTTAGAATTGAATAAAATATTTTTAAAAAATACGGGAATTGTTCATTGCATGCATTCATAACAATCAAAAATAGATGACTGACTTGGCCACGATTTTTATACCATAAATATGGTATAAGAAATTGTTTAAATAGTTCATTTTAGTACTATTTATATTTATTTTGTGACTCTGAATATTTTTCGATTGAGATGTGATATTGGTCATTGCATTAAAATTTAATATTGTGTTAATTACCGTTTTCATATTTTCACTTATTAAAATAAAAAAGGCCAAAAAGTAAAATATTTTTGGCAATAATTTTTACATGGGCAAAAAAACACCCCAATTCGATAGCCATTACATTGCCTCTTCTTGTGCACGAGACAGAAAAAAAATCAATCGTTGACGGGCGATGCTCAAGGGCAGAGAGCTCTGTGTTAAAGGCAATCGTTTCTCAACTTTTTACTCTTTTATCGCATTTCTACGGAAATTTCGACGGTTAGAACACCTTAAGAGGCATTCGCACAGACAGAGATTTGAATCAAAATCGTTAGATCCTTTTTTTTTTAGCAATTGCTGACAAACATGATTTTTCATGATTTCCATTTTATGCGCGTGCGCGATCTTGAGGAAAAACTTAACAGTAGGTTTCATGGTCTTCCTTAACCCGCCGCATACCAAATTTGAACATCGTTGGTCAATTTGTTAGGAAGTTATGCTGACCACGTACACACAGACAGAAATTTTTTCTAGATCACTGTTTTGAAATTAGGTTGGTTGTATTCAGATCATCTGGCGCCGTCAGCAACACGAGGGCTATAATGCGCCGAAACTTTCGTCATTAGACAAGCCAACACACATTTACAAACACCCATGCCTAACACGGGACTCGGAACCCGCAACCTCACGGTCTAAAAGCCAGCACGCTAACCACTATACCGTTTGGTCGGCCTTTTGAAATCAGGATGTTCAAAAATGTAGAGAAATGCGAACCCCCCCCCATTTTTTTTTTTTTTTAAATATTTTTTATTTATCGAATCCTATACTTTCATTACACTGTGTAAACATATGGGTAATTGAAAGTAAAAATCATATTAAAAAACAATTTTTTTAAGTATTAACAATCTTAATATGAATAATTTAGTTCATTGCAATTTCAAATTACAATAAAACACATGAATTATTACTCAAATTTAGTCGCAAGTTTTGTAGCATATATGTATACAGCATTATGGACAAGAGGGTTGAATTTGAAAGTTATAATTCAAGTTATTTTGCAAGTGCGGCTATAAAACATTTTTTTTTTTTTAATAAATTTGATTCACGCAATGAAAGTTGGTATGCTCACCTGGATAATACCTGTAGGATTCGGTCGGAAAAAAGGGCTTCTCCAGTTTTTCCATGATCCTCCGTGTTTTCCATGCTTTATCACTCAGAGAGAGAGCTTCATTCCGAAGCATCTTCGGTTGGCGACTTTTCTCTCACAATCCTTCATCTCATTCTTCAGCTCTTTGGAGTAGATTGTTTTCTCTCAAGTTTCGATAGCAGCGCCGTCTAGTGTTGGAAGACCATATTTAGAGGGATTTTAGAAGACGTAGAAATTCATCTTTTAACCCTATCTTGGGCCGAGGGAAGTAAACACAAAATAGAACAAAAACCACTACTCAAAAGCAGCAACTTGAAATATAAATATAAAATTTACAATTATTAAAACAGAAAATAAGCTCGAAAAAAAAAAAAAAAAAAAAAAAAAAAATTAAACTTTTAACTTTCAAGGATTTTTACTCTAATTCTTTATATTTTCTTTAATTTAGAACAGATTTTTTACCAAAAGTTTTTTTAAATCCATTAATTACAAAAGTTTTTAAAACGCATTTCTAACCTTTTTTAAACCAATTATATGTTTTCAAAATTTTTTTTAAACTTTGATTTAGAACAGATTTTTTACCAAAAGTTTTTAAGTTCATTAATTACAAAAGTTTTTAAAACGCATTTCTAACAGCTTTTAAGTAGTTTACCGCATATTTAGCTCAAAGAGATGTTTTTAATATTTAAAATCAGATGCAAACACTAAGCGCACGCTAACAACAGAATCAACGCTGTGCTAATAAATATAAAAACTGACAATGCATATGAAAGATTTGTATTAAAAACTTTCTTTTTATGGGTTGTACTATTTTTATGAACTCCGAGGATTTTTGTCATGAAAGGTTTTATCTATGTGTTGCATATTTGCACAAGACAGTTTCAATATTAATTAACTAGTTATTCTTTTTCTTAAGAAGGCAGATTCCAATAGAAATTTATCTCATGATCATAAAGTTACTTGTCCTACATAATTAGGTGTTTTTACGTAATTAGGTCAAAACAATACAAGCACATTTTTTTTTGACAGAGTAGAATACCTTTTTTATCATATAATACTTATTGGGTAATTAAATCAAAAGTAAAAGGTTAATTGTTAACACTGAATAAATAGATGTTTTCTTTGAAGTGGTTAAACATTAATAAGATCTGAGCTTCCAATTGCTGAAATAATTTACAATTGCACGTAAAAGTCGGTTATGCATGTAAGGGATTTATTGTAAATGGTTTTATGGGTTAGTTTTGTTTTTCTTTCTATTTTTTTTTTTTTTTTTTTTTGGTCAAGTTACCAACCACAACTCTCTACTCTACATGAATGTTAGCTTCAAATATCCCTCTTCTTATCTGATAGCCCTTCTCTCACTTCTATCTCTAATATCTGGGTCTCTTTTAGTGGCGCCATCTGTTTCTATTTTCTGAAACTCAACCACATAAGAGAAATATCTTGCATTTGTCTTTTTCATGTGTTACCGGTATATTGCAACAAATTGCGCCGATTTTTGCCATTAAAACACAAAAATCAATTGATATTTTGTTTCAAATATTAAATTTATTGAAACTGTTTTTAAATGTGTCTAAGGATACGGAAAAAATACCTGTTACCTTAATTACTAAGAACATGCGACATTGATAAAAAGGATTAAATGGTTTATTGACATAATTTCATATCCCCCCCCCCCCTCCCGACATTTTTTTCTGGTTACGCCCCTTGGTCAAGGAGATGATGCATTCGCCCCATTTTAGTGTTTAAAATTAGAAAATAATTCGGAGAAAAGTGCTAAAATTCATAGATTACATGAGTTTTAAATTATTCATTTGAACAAAAAAATTAATAAATAACCATCTACTTAAATATCAATAGCCGCTAAGTAGGAAATCCAAATGTCATTTCATAAAAAAATCAAGATTTGAACATAAACTACAGCAGTTTTGCTCTCCTCCTTTTCGCAATCTCGCCCCCCCCCTCCCTCTCCCCGCCTCCCCTCCCTGCCGAAGAAAAGAATACTTCTGTTATTTAATAAGCAGTATTTTATTCTCTTTATGGTTGGTTAGTACGCTCAACGACCTGTTTTTATGCATAATAACGTCTAATCAAGGCAGGACCTACATCTTAACGTGCATTCCGAACCACAAAGAACCTCCATGCCAAACCCAGAATCTGATTCCCTCACATTTGACATGCGAGAGAAACCCAACAGCCATAAGGTGGAATATTCTTTACGTGTATTATATAAGAGGTCATTTTCGTCTGGTTGATTTTATTGTATACTAGCTAAATACCCTTTCGAAATTTTAGACATGTGCAATATTTTAGCTAGCTGTGAGGCATCGCGTTGCGGAAATCTATCATTCGTGAATAGAACCCAGTTTTTGGCGCTTCGCTCGCAGGAAGGTTCATCGCTACGCAAAATCGAGCTCGCTTTGTTCACTGAAAAGTTCATTGACATATAAACACAGGGATATTTCACTCGTTAAAAGGTTCATTGCTATGCAAGCATAGGCTCGCTTCGCACGCTGAAAGGTTCAATGCTGCATAAGCATAGGCTCGCTTCACTCACTAAAATCTAATTGCTATGTAAAGATTTAATATTGGAAGCCACTCCCTTGTCAAGAAAAAAAAAATTCCCGTTAATACAATAATACAACTCCCCTTTAAGATTATTTTAACACGTGTTTGTGGAAAGCAAAATTAGAGGCTAAAACTACTTATGTTGAAACTTTCAGAGATCTAGGCCTATTCTAAGTCGCTTTTTGTGAAAAAATTAATTGAAAAACAAATTAAAATTTTAACATTCTTTTTGTCAGTTTAATTAGAAGGCCCAAGCTACTTGTGTTGAAAATTTCAGAAATGTAGCCCAATTACAAATCGTTTTGTAAAATATTTGTTAATTAATTAAAAAAAATATTTAAAAAAATAAATAATAATAAATAAATAAATTCTGTTTTTCAAAAATCCAGTTAGAAGGCCACAACTATTTTTATTGAAAATTTCAAAGCAGTAGCCCTATTTGAAATCATTTTGTAATATATATATTAATTAATTAAAAAAATTAATTAATAACGAACTAAACAAAAATTTAAAATTCTGTTTTTCTACAGTTCAATTAGAAGGCCAAAACTACTGATGTTGAAAATTTCAGAGCTGTAGCCCGATTAGAAATCGTTTTGTAAAATATTAATAAATTAATTAAAAAAATTAATTAAAAAGAAACTAAATAAAAATTTAAAATTCTGTTTTTCAAAAGTCCAATTAGAAGGCCAAAACTACTTATGTTGAAAATTTCAGAGCTGTACCCCTATTAGTAGTCGTTATGTAAAATGTTTATTAATTAATTAAAAAAGAACAAAATAAAAACTTAAAATTCTGTTTTTTTAAATTCCAACTAAAAGGCAAAAACTACTTATGTTGAAAATTTCAAAGCTGTATCCCTATTAGATATCGTTTTGTAACATATTTATTAATTAATTAAAAAAAAACTAATTAAAATTTTAACATTCTGTTTGTGGTGAACTAGAAGGCCAACTAGAAGGCAAAAACTACTTATGCTGAAAATTTCGGAGCTCTACTCCAATTTTAAGTAGGTTGCTATAGATCCACAGGAGCCACAGACAGATAGACAGAAATACAGTTTGTTTTATTATTATAGATTTCTTTGTGCAAGATGTACGTGAGGGGCTAAACCACACTAAAAGATCATCTCAACACGATTCAAATTTTCGAAGGAGAATCTTCATCTACCGGAAATTTTTCAAGGTTGAATCTGCCCCGTAATTGGAACAAAACGCGTAACCAGGCAACCATTATAAACAATCTGTTACTTACAACCTTTGACTCGATTTTGAAATCAGATTATGTTAGTATCAATGGACAAGGGTTCACTCCTATTACTTATCGCAATGTTAGGAACTTGTTGTCATAGGCGTAACTAGGATTGATGAATGGGGGAGGGGGGTAATTTTGAGAAATATGGTTTGATTACACTAGTGAAAAAAAAAAGGGGAGGAGCGTAGAGAGAGAAGAGAAAAAAATCTTTTCTTATTGGAAAAAAGCTCACATTATTTAAAAATAATGATATTATTGCATATTAATGCATATTATGCCCAAACCTAAATTTCTTAAAACTTCTTTCTACAAGGAAAGAAAAGCCGGAAAATGTTCTTAATAACACCGAAATTAAAAGAATTTGAGCCGACCAAACGGTATAGTGGTTAGCGTGCTATCTTCTAGACCACGAGGTTGCGGGTTCCGAGTCCCGTGTTAGGCATGGGTGTTTGTAAGTGTATGTTGGCTTGTCTAATGACGAATGTTTCGGCGCATTACAGCTATGGTGTTGCTGACGGCGCCAGATAATCTGAAAACAACCAATAAAAGAATTTTAAAAAATTTGATCAATACATGAAACCAGTGGTGTTTAGTAAGGGGAGGATCAACACTCGCTCACTTTTTGGGCTCCTGGCATTTTTGACGGTGATAAAAAAAAAAAAATGTATCCCCATTAAAAATTTACATCCTCCCAAGTCACATAATGCTGACTTCTTTTTTTTCTTTCGATTGCATGTTACAATAGAAATAAATGCGATTTTTACTTTCAATTACCTATATGTTTAACTAGGATAATGAATGTATGGTATTCGGTGTAAAAACAAACAAAAAAAATCGATTCCCCCCCCCCCCCCTCCTCATTTCTCCAGGTTTTGGGACCTTCTAATTTCAAAACAAGTGGTCTAGAAAAAATGTCTACCTGTGTGTACGTAGTCAGCATAACTCATGACCTACGATGTTCAAATTTGATGCATAGGTTAGTGGTGGACATGGAACGCACCATTAAGGTTTTAGTCAAAATCGCGCATGCGCATATGGTACCTTCCATAGAAAAAAAAAATCATGTTTTTCAGTAATTGCTAAAAAACGGCTCTAACGATTTTGATCAAAATCGCTGTGTTCTAAATACCCTCATCTTTGATTGGTTGGTTGTTTTCAGATTATCTGGGCGCCGTCAGCAACACGACGGCTATAATGCGCCGAAACATTCGTCATTAGACAAGCCAATATACATTTACAAACACCCATGCCTAACACGGGACTCGGAACCCGCAACCTCGCGGAACTAGAAGCTAGCACGCTTACCCTCATCTTTGAAATTCCCGTAAAAATGCTACAAAAGGCACAAAAAGTTGAAAACGAATGTCTTCAATACAGAGTTCTATTCCCTTGAGCGTGCATCGCTCATTAATGACCGTTTTTCTCCTCTCTCCTCTGTTTCACATACAAGGATGTATAATTTAAGAATTATCGAAAAATGTATAGTTATTTTGGCGCGTTTTTTTTTTTAAAGCCCATATAAGAAATATCGCCAAAAGCCATTTTTTTTTATGGAGTGATGAAACTATAAAAACAGTAAGTAAAACCGATCCACATCAGTAAAATAGTGGTATTGAAAGTTGTGCGATGTTTCACGCTCCTACTTTCAGAAGCATACAACCTCTTAGCCGACCAAACGGTACAGTGGTTAGCGTGCTAGCTTCTAGACCGCGAGGTTGCGGGTTCCGAGTCCCGTGTTACGGCATGGGTGTTTGTAAATGTATGTTGGCTTGTCTAATGACGAATGTTTCGGAGCATTATAGCCCTCGTGTTGCTGACGGCGCCCAGATAATCTGAAAACAACCAACCAACCATACAACCTCTTAAAACTCTTTAAAACAGAGATATTAGTTTTGAAAAGTACAGAAACAAGTGAAGTTTTTAAATTTTGATTGACTCTTCTGTCAAAGTAGGAAATTTACTCCTGCGAAAATAAGGAATCAGGGTGTATAATTTTACGTTCAGCACACAGGGCAATTTTAATTTTTTTTTTAATACAAAGCCATTTTGGGACGAGAAGAAATCGATGAAACTGGTGCGTCGGAATATTTTTTTTTATCAAAATACTGAAAGTAGGAGAAATTTGAGAGACAGTATTCAAAAGGGAGACTACTTCGCATTGGCGTCTCGAATGAGAGTAAACCCAAACAACATCATCCAGACAGCCAAGCAGACCTCCACAGGTCTATCCGTCATAATTGCTTTCTTGTGCACTGGATTTTTTAAAATAACTTTTTGTTTTAAGCTCCTTTGTTAAGAAATTTGTACGTGAAGTCACATTACCAAGCAGAGTCACAAAATAGAGCATTTTTACACTTAGAACCTCAATAACAACCAGAGTTTCAGTGACTAGAAATAGCCGAATTACAGGATCGCTTTAGTGCCGAGAAATGCATTTGCCTTCACCTGAAAATATAATTTGTATAAATTAGTTGCTGCTAAATGGCATCGCATTCTTGTTCTTCCTGTTTTTGATCTGAGTTTCGAATGAAACGTGTTTTCCAGAGGAGCTGTTCTATTGAGTGTTTTAATTTATTTTAGGCGAATAATTAGGAGGTGTGGTATAGTCTTCAGAGTTTTATCCCATTACAGATGTAAATACGAGTCCGTTTTCCTTGAAAGACCTTTCGGAAGGCTTTTTTTTTTCTCCCTTAACACTCGTTCCTCTTCAGTAGCTCAGAAGATACCTAAGAACGTTCCAGAGCAGAATGGACAGAAAATATCCGATCCATGCGAAGAGACTTGTAATGACTTGGCGCCGCCATCTCCCTGCCATTTGGCATCGTTTCCCTTCCGCTTGGCGACAGTGCGTAACAACCGCTATCAGTTGCGGAGTGATGAAAAACAAACAGAAAACGATTAAGTGTTGGAGGGAGGCACCCGATTCTGTATCCCGACCGTGTTTTAATTTTTCTGGGACTTTCACGTGATTCCGTTAAACTCTTTTTATTTTTATCGTTCTCGCAGGTAAGCGATCTTTCATTCTTTTTTTGTTCCTGCTGTTGTGGTTTTTTTTTCGCTAGATTTTTCTCAATCTTTTCGATTTGCGAAATGTTTTGTATATAGAATCGTTTGATTTGAAATAATTGGATTGCGATTCAAGTTTGGACTAAAAGACTAGATTTGATATAAATGGTATTTGAAGAATTTTATTTTGCCTGTTGAAATTTATATTATTATTTTATTGAAAAAGACAACCACTACTGTTGATAAAATATTTTAATTCAAATTGTGCCTTGCGAAAAAAACTCGAGGGGTCAAAGATTTTAGCAGATTCCGATAAAAAAAAAGATTTTAGCAGATTCCGATAAAAACATAAGCTTAGTAAATAAACCCAGACTTTTCACGTGATTCCATAAAACTCTGTGTTTGTATCTTTAATTCGTTGCGATCTTTTTTGTTCGTGCTGTTGTGTTTTTGATAGATTTTCTCAATCTCCCCGAATGATGAAATGTTTTGTTAAGAATCATTTGGTAATGAATAAATAATTGAATTGCAACTAAAGTCTTTGTCTAAATTATTATTGATAGAAAATTTCAAAAAAATTAATATAAAAGATATAATATTATTTAATGGAAAGTTTCAACAAATTGATTGTAATGTTATAACTGTGCGATTATTTCTTGAGTTTTTCGTTTGATCTTTTGATTCATTGGTAATAAACTGTTTTTAATTCTGTTTGACTTGGAAAAAAATTATTTCTTAGCAAGTTATCAATAGAATTAGTAAATTTTTTATTATTTTATCGGATCGGGATATATTGACGTCACGGTCCTTTGAAGAGATTTTTGTGGTTGAAGAATTTAGTTGATTTTCAAGATTGATCATTTACAAGAGGCTTCTGCTTCGAGCCCCTCGTTCGCTCTCTGTAATATCTGATGTGGAAAAAATAGTAAACACGACGGTGGTTGGTAACAAATAATCTCGTGAGATTTCCGTATTTCCTCACATTCGAAAAGCGAATGCTTGCAGTTACCCTTTGATACAACTCCTGGAGAGCGAAGATTTTGCGAAGTTACTATAACATACAGTAGATGGTATACAAAATGGAAAAAGGAGAAAACCGTAATTTAAGCACGTTGAGAAAAACTGAGGATTCTTGTATCTCTCTCTCTCTAATAGAATACCTAAACTCTGATAAACTTCCACAAAAAATTGCTCTAAGCAAACCTCACCCACTAGTTGATGTCCCACAAGAAATGCTCTTTTTTTCGTGTCGTTCTTTACGGCATGTATGGGATGGAAAAAAAGAAGGGGGGAAAAAATGAATACGTGATGTTTTTCTTGTAACGCGATGAAAATAGATTACAAATACGCATGCTTAGTTTTACAAAAGGCATATTTTTAAGATACTTGTTTTTAAGAGGCGTATTTAAGAAACATAGATTTAATTAAAAAAATGTATTTTGTTTGTTTTGTATAGTTTAACCGAAATAAATAGTTCTGTAGTTTGGTTAGATTTTTTTAGCAAGGGATTTTTTTTTAATGTAAAGATACTATTGGTATCATGCACATTTAAGATTGCCTAGAAGAATTATTTGATGTTCATCACAGAGTTAAGATATTGCATTCTATTGCTGAGGATTCCTTTGGCTTCCTCAACGTGTCTAAATTACAATTTTCTCTTTTCTATAGTGCTTCCTTCTATTATACAATTTTTTGTATAGTTCTTTTTTTCTATTATACAATGTTATAAAATATACAATGTTATACAATGTTATAAGATGTTATACAATGTTATAAGATGTTATACAATGTTATAAGATGTTATACAATGTTATAAGATGTTATACAATGTTATAAGATGTTATTTTTTTCAAGAAATTTGCAAGGCGCCTAGCGCCCGTTGATAAATGAGGAATATTATGCACACGAATATTATACAATTTAAAAAAAAAAAAAAAAAAAAAAAAAATCCTATTAAATTGTAAAGAAATATATTTGTTGTTTCCAATTCCTCGAAATCTTTCCAAAAAAAAAAAATCCCCTTCAAGACAATTTCATTCTTCATTGTTGCCACTTTCATTATATCTGTGGAAAAAAAAACTATCTTGAAATTGAAACATTCCTCTGTGAAGAGCTGACCAAACGGTGCAGTGGTTAGCGTGCTAGCTTCTAGACCGCGAGTTTGCGGGTTCCGAGTCCCGTGTTAGGCATGGGTGTTTGTAAATGTATGTTGGCTTGTCTAATGACGAGTGTTTCGAATCATTATAGCCCTCATGTTGCTGACGGCGCCAGATAATCTGAAAACAACAACCAACCTCTGTGAAGAAAATTCTAACTACAGTCAAACCCCGTTAACGCGAATCGATGGGGGCCGCCGAAATTGTTCTCTTTAACCGAATTTCGTGTTAAACGAATAAAATACCGTTAAGTTTTAAGTACGTCATAAGCCCTTTCGCTTTCAACGGGATTTCACGTTAAGCTGTGTTTGACTGTATCTAATATCCATACCACGTGGAGCAGAAATAAATGATGAAAAGATGCACGCGCATCTAATTAATCTCAATAATTATTTGGCATCATTTTACAGCGTTACAGTATGAGCAGAGTCACACGTCCGCTGCCGATCACGCTGCAGCGTGGAATGTCGTGTTTTTCTCCTAGTAGCCTGTCCTGATCGGACTGCACCAGATCGGAGTTGCCGTTCTTTGCTGGAATTACTTGAAATTGTGTTTTATCCCTTTACATTCGTAATTATGCTTTTGAAAGTTAGAAAATAACTCGGAATTTTTTTTCGTGTTCAATCAAGAAGAATTTTTTTTTATGGAAATGTGTTCCAATTTAGCTAGAAGGTTTACCATCCTTAAATCAAAAATATAGCCCCTGAATACACCCCTTGACCTAGGATGGGAATGTGGCCACATAATATTTTATTTTTCAACGTGTCAAAATATTTTATTGAAACTACTAAGAATACTTAAGTATATTACACTACACCGCATTAACCTTTTGCATTCCGCTGTCTCCTCTCAGGGGACATCGCAATCTAGCATATCACTCGGATGTGCCCTCTCAGGGAACATTAAGTGATTACGGAGAATTAACTTTTTGAGAAATATATATTTCCCTGAAGTTTTCTCTTGAAATGGCACAAGAAATCAAATCAAAATATGAATTACCAAGATATATATAAAAAAACATTTCAGCGGGATTTTGTGTCAAAAGAGAACGTGAGAAGTGTTGGTTCACGACGGTCCGAGCACTTTTCTGCGCCATTTGAAAGGAGCGATAAGGAGAGTTTGTCGATGGTTGGGTTTGTTGAAATTTACTGGCGCAAGGGCAACACTAGGGCTGAGCTGCTGGTAGCCGTCCAGAATGATTCGGAGTGCAAAAGGTTAAAAATCTAAGAAATGTAATAATATGAACAAACTATACAAACAATATTTAGGGGCGGAACGTAATGCCGGCACCTCCACCAAAGCAAATCAACTTAGAAATACTTCGAACAGAAATGTTTTGGTTAAGTTATCACAGTTTGCCTAATATAGATGCGATGTCCCCCTGTACGGGGACATACAAGCGCGATGGTAAAACGAGTGATGTCCTCCATACGGGGATATACGAATGAAAAGGTTTAACATACAAAAGCTAACTTTACGGAGGAAGACGAGATGTATCTGTTATTTATGTCGCATAAACGGAAACTCCGATCGGGCGCAGTCTGATCAGGACAGGCTGCTGGGAAACAACCTGAAATCACGCGATTGGCAATTAACGTGTTAAAGTGATACAATGTTATAATAAATTCCGTCTCGAATATCTCTTCGTCTTCGTTCCAAAGAAACTCTTGTGTTATGAAATTGCACTGCTCGCCTGTGCCCAGTTGCAGCGCGTGCGTGCTTATCACTAGCGATCGTGGTATTTATAGCAGCGGCGTTATCTTATGCTGTGGAATATATATAGATAGATAGCCTTTATCAGTTCGACGTTTCGGAATGTTTTGGTCGGTAATTCCAATAAAACTATTTAAGTCAACCCCCCCCCCCCACACACACTGCTTCTTTTCATTCTGCCACTTTTTTTTTTATAGCGCAGTATATTCGATTTGAGTTGTGTCAATCTCTTTTTTTGGTGATAATTGAGATGAGGGAGATTTGTCTGTTTGGATCGTTTGCACTCCCCTAGCAACATGCTGGAGATCACTTTGACGCATTCGCTGCGAATCAGCGCTGGAATGTCTTGTTACACCCCCAAGCACTGTGTCCTGGGCAGACCGCACCCGGTCGGAGTTTCTGTTCATGCTGGAATTAACTGAAGGGGGTAACAAAATGTATATTTGTCATGTGACATAAATATAAAATCTTTTGTTAGGTACATAAGGTTCTGCTGGAAGCTTATGTTTTTAAAACACACTTTCGGGTATTTCCAGCAAAGAACGACAACTGGTGCAGTCTGATCGGGACAGGCTACTGGGGAGTAACAAGACATTCCTCGCTGATACGTGATCGGCAGCGAATCTGTTAACTTATTATTTACTGAAGGGAATTTATAAGTCCCGTCAGTTTTGTCATGGTACTGAATTAATTTATACGCTTTTGAGAACCATTGGGCCTTTTGCAGTACCCTTTTATGAAGTACATTCTTGGATAGTTGGATTTGTTAGTTTATTCAACATATATTATTAACGATGTAAGGCCAAGATGACTGCCTCGAATATCGTTTTTGCGTATCAAGAGGAATAAGCTTGTTATGACATGAAATAATTGAAGAAAGAACATCATAAAAGCTTATTTGAAAATCTCAGTAGGCGTCGAAAGCGTTTAAATTAATGCAGTACCATGCGAAAACTGACAGGACTTATTCTTCAATTCTTGGATGTGGCATATAGGTCGGCGATATATCGATACAACGACAACTTTATCGATATTAAAAAAAATATATATCGATAGTAAAAATATCGATACAAGTCACCGATATATCGATATTTTCAAACATTTTTTGTTTTTTGATGATCGTTTTGTAGTTCCATCTGTTTGTTTTTTTTCGATTTTCTTTATTCCCTTTTCAAAAACTTCAAAACTTAAGTTTAGACTTGGCTGAGAGACAGTTAAAATGGCACCCTAACCAAAAAGAAAACATAATGTAATGGGAAGATAAGATCATTTATTAGTAGTCATTAACATAGCGCCGTTTCTATTGCCAACGTGTGCCTGGAATTTGCATCTAATTTTAAATTTTAAAAACATCTCTATCAGCAAAATATGCAGCAAACTACTTTTCAAAATTTCTTCTTTAAAAATAAATGTGAATTTATGCATTGACATCCAAATGTATTTTATTTATTCTGATTTATAATATAATTTATTTATTAAAACAATTTTGGTATAAATTCATAAAAAGTAGAAATTTGCCCTGAAAAACATCGTTTCTGGCAAAAGTAAAAATAAAAAAAAATAAAAATATCATGTATCGATAAATCGATATTTTATCGATATTTTTTCTATGCAACGATATCGATATTTATTTTATTCGATATTTCCGACCCCTAATGTGGCAGCATACTCTTATTTATCTTTGGAAGCTTGTTAGAGACGAATATTTAAGACAATATAAGGCAAAGATCTGAAATCGCCTTAGAAAATTTAAAATCAGACACGTGTTTGCATTTAAAGATAAATAAGCTTGTGCTGCCATCCAACAATTGAATGAACTTCATAGTAATAGATTTCTAAGTCCCATTGGGTGTCAAAGCGTTTAAATTAATACAGTACCGTGGACAAACTGAAAGGGATTTATAAGTCCCGTCAGTACACAAAGGGTTAAAAGGGATGCTCTAAACTATATTTCATGTTATTAAAAAAAAAAAAAAAACTTCTGCGCGATAGGAATAATTATATTGGAGTATTCTGTATAAATTTTCCATGCGACGAAGAGGAAATGGGGACTCCGTGATTTATATCCATTAGCACAAATAACTTCTTTTCAAACTATTTTTGAGTTCAGCTTGTTGCAACTTAGAATGTTTTAAGGCTCTTTGTAGAGGGCGCTAGTTGCACCCATCGATATAGATGAACAACTGGATAGACTGCTCCATTGTCAATGCAAAGAGAAAAACGCCCCGGGGATTGCGAAGCTGGTGGGATGATTAACCAATCACAGTTCACTTTTATAGTTGGATGGAAATGCGAAAAACCTTGTAAAATGCTAGAGTATATATTTGTTTGTACATTATTACTAATTAAAGTCTACAATTGACATTTCTGCTGTGTACAACCTAAAATTTTATTTTCAATCCTCGTCAATCCGTATTTTTTATCCCACCAACGGCATCTGGCAACGGATTCATTTTCCCAGCGTTAAGCAGTCTATCCAGTTGTTTATTTATATCGATGGTTGCACCCCACCCCCGCTTGTCGGAGAAAGCGTCATTCCCTTACTTGATGTTAGTATAAAACTGTATGTGTTGTGTGGTGTCCCGTCTTTCAGTAAATAAAGTAGTTTAATCTAAAGATGGAGTGCTCCTTGTGAAATGAATCATGATCAAATTAAGTATTCAGGTTGAAACACAGCTGGTTAAAAAAATCAGAGGCATGAGGCAAAGTTTATTACTTAAGGAAAAACAAAACAATGTCGACAAGGAATGCCCCGAACACATTGTGCAAAAGGATTCCAGTAAATGACTGACCCATGTTGAATAATAAAAACACGGTTTGAAATAAAAACTAATTGCATAACTTCAGTATTTTTTCAAAACACTATTTTTCTAGCGCCAATGCATCAAACCGTTCATTCCTATCTCCAATCGTATTATAATTATTCACGTTTAAAAATTTAAAAGGGCTCAATCATTTATCGGTCACCCTGTAAATGGTCGACTAGGGAAAGATAAATCCTATCGCATCGTCATCAAGGCATTAAATAAAAGGATTTCGTGGAAAGAAATCTTCCAGTGGTGACTTCTGTTGAGATCTCAGAGATGTACAAAGCGTTCTTGACGTGTTTTACGAGTTGACTTAACCCTGGAAATAGTGAAAAATAATATAGTGTGTGACAACTATAGATTTTTCTCTGTCAACATTCCATTTCCAATTGTTTACATCGTCATCAAGGCATTAAATAATCAATGAATTCACGTTCAATTATCTTTTATGTATTTTGATTAAACACAACTTTGGCAACAATAAAGAGTTTCAACAACAAGCTTGGCGTCCACTATCGCTAAGCAGAGCAGATCAGAGCGGAGTGGATTAGAGCCAATTACAAGACTGCCAATGTCTACTATAGCACGAGCCTCGAGCTACAATGGACGTTGACAGCCTTGTAATTGGTTCTAATCCACACCGCTCTGATCTGAACTGCTCTGCTCTGCTTAGCGATAGTGGACGCCAAGCTTGACCGGTTAAATGAGATTTATTGCTATTCCACGTGAAAAATAAGGAATTTAAGATTATATGGAAAAAAAAATCTTACAATATCGAATTCTGTGAGATCTCACTGTGATATACAAAGCGTACTTGATGTATTGAGTTTGAAATAGTAAAAAATTAACATCGTTTGTTACAGCTATAGATTACTCTATAATCATTCCATTTCCAATAAATTAACTCGTCATCAAGGCATTAAATATTTAATAGTATTTCGCGTAAAGAAATTTTTCAATAGTGAAATATGTGAGATTTCACAGAGATATACAAAGCGTACTTGACGTGTTTTATGAGTTGACTTAACCCTGGAAGAATTTGAAATAGTCAAATTAACATCGTTTTTAACAGCTTTAGATTACTCTATAAACATTTCATTTCTAATCATTTAATTCGTCTTTAAGGCATCAAATAAATGGACTTGTGGAGAAAATAGCGAATTCTGTGAGATCTCACGAAGCGTAATTGTAACCTAACAAAGCGTACTTGATGTATTTATTGAGTTTGAATCAGTAAAAATTTACATCGTTTGTTACAGCTATAGATTACTCTATAATCATTCCATTTCCAATCATTCACCTTGTCATCAAGGCATTATGTAATAGAATTTCATGGAAATAATTTTTCCAATTATGAATTCTGTGAGATCTTGTACGCAAAGCGTATTCGTCGAGTTTTATGAGTTTGTGGCGACCTCAAATATCGGAATATCGGATAATGCTTCTGTGCACTGGAGTACTCTTTTGCACAGAGGTAAAGTATCAGTCTCCAGACACCATGGTCCTCGGTTCAAACCCATTGTCGCCCGCAGCGAAAGCTTAACCCTTCAATGATGACCCGGACTAAAACGAATCATGCTGCCATCTATCGGCGCTTCTGAAAGGAGAAAACTACATCGCAACATGCGATCACAAACGCAACTCGCGTCCAAGACATCACCGCAACGAGCGGATACAACGATGCAACAAGCATCCAAAAAAACCTCCAACTCCGATCAGACGTTGATCAGAGCAACAGCATCGCTCCTTCGTCGCTGGGAGGAGGCTGTGTGGCGACCTCAAATATCGGATAATGCTTCTGTGCACTGGAGTACTCTTTTGCACAGAGGTAAAGTATCAGTCTCCAGACACCATGGTCCTCGGTTCAAACCCCCTGTCGCCCGCAGCGAAAGCTAAAAACGCTTCAAGTTGACTTAATCCTCCTCTAAGTTTGTATCGTTTGTAGCAACTATAGATTACTTTATAAACACTCCATTTCCAATAATTTGCGTCGTCATCAAGACATTAAATAATAGGATTTCTCAAAAAGAAATCTTCCAATAGTGAATTCTGTTGAGATCTCAAAGATATACAAAATGTACTTGATGTGTTTCAAGAGTTGATTCAGTCTTAGCAGAGAGTTTGAAATAGTCAAAATTAACATCGTTTTTAACAGCTTTAGATTAAGCTTTTAACCGTTTCATTTCTAATCACTTCACTCGTCATCTTCACCGTCAACAACTATAGATTACTCTATGAACATTCCATTTCCAATCATTTACAAATATTTAGACAAGCTTGTTCCAATAATGCTATTTAACACTAGATTGCCCAAGAAAGTCATTGTGACTGCTTTCTAATGTCAGTTAGAAAAACAATTATGTATGTAGTGACACAATTTCTTAGGATTTTGTACAACATATAAATGCGTTTATTAATAATTGTAGTTATCTCCCTCTTCTTCATTTCCGGTAACGGTATAGTGGTTAGCGTGCTAGCTTCTAGACCGCGAGGTTGCGCGTTCCGAGTCCCGTGTTAGGCATGGGTGTTTGTAAATGTATGTTGGCTTGTCTAATGACGAATGTTTCGGCTTATTATAGCCCTCTTGTTGCTGACGGCGCCAGATAATCTGAATACAACCAACCTTCATTTTTGGTATATATATATATATATATATATATATATATATATATATATATATATATATATATATATATATATATATATATATGTACATATGTACAAATTTCTTTACATATTAGTTATTCCTTCACAATGCTGTCATTTTGACTGCTTTGGGGGGACTAATATAGGTATATACTAAGTTTCAGTCTTTCCAGTGTTAATAGTAGTCAGCAAACGATTCCATTGTCCATGGGGGTGGAGGGAGCAAACGCAACTTTAACGTAGATTATTTGAAGGACATTTTAACCTTATTCCCATATAGTCATGTATGTGATTAGCGATCGTCCTTCAGTTTGATATGGGGGTTCAATGGCATATCAGTCTAGCTCATGACTGCATCAGATCACACGTCATTCTATTGTTACTTATTAGATAGGACACGGTCTCAAAAATGGTATCGATCCCTTTTGTTACGTGATGTTAATATTTTGAGATATCGCTATGGCTTTTCTCAAGGTTGTCTTTGATGATATCCCGAATAATAGAATTTCTATTTATAGGGGTGTGAGTCTGGAATTCAGATAGCGAAAAATAGAGATTAATAACAATTATTTTTGTAAAAGAAGTATTCCCATTGTGTTAAACTGTCATCATATTGTTAAACTTTAATTGTGCGCTTAATACAATTGAAGGTGTTGCATTAATTTTAATAACTGTAATGTAAACTGGATGGTGCTTGTTGATTTGAAGCCGAAGAAGATCCAACACTCAACATCGAGTTAAGAAAACTACCACCAAAACTAGTTAGAATCTGTTCAACCATGGCCACTGCCAGGAAGATGTGAGGAGGTGTACCCTGTACATCCAGACCCCCCCCCCCCCTCGCTCTTCTTAACCCTTTGGGTACATTTGACGGCTGAGACTCGTCATGCACTTGTTTTGCCTGTGAATAATGACGAACCTAATTCGTCATTCAAACTAGGTTGATTGGATGGATTTTAATGCCACAAGAGCCATGATTGGTTAAGTCAAACATCGGTTGGTTTACCTATACTTTAAAAAAAAAATTGTTTGGCTTTGTTCCTTTGTTGTTTTGAACCAACCGTTCAAAACGCAAGAATTTTCCCAAATAAATCTGTACCCAAGGGGTTAAAGTAATACAATTTACGAATACGACTCTCAGAATGAGAAAAGTCATGAATGAAATGTAATTACGCAAATAAAAAGTTGTATTGAAAATGTGCGAGTGGTGGATAACAAGTGTGTTAACTAACTAAATACCATATTTTCTTATTTATTTTTTTAAACTTATGAGACACATCCAAGGCCCTCCAATATTTTTCTCTCAGTTGAGACTCAGTGCGTAAAAGTTTCTTTGACCTCTAAGTATTTTTCCTCCTCGAATTTTGGATTTGTTGGAGAGGAATATTTCGACCCGACTCGTGCAAAGTTGTGCATGACTTCGAGTCAAGGCGCTGATCAAAAGATTGACGTGCAGCGCAATGCTACTCGTTAATTCCGCCGTGGTTTCATTGTCTTTAAGTTGACGTATTGTTGGCTCGGATTGCCTTTTGACCAGCTTTCCAATTACTACTATTCGACTGTGATATCTGGAGTCCAGTAAAGGCAAAATTAGCACTTGTGCCATAAACATTAACTTAACCGACCCTTGATTCCGTAAAAAAAATTAAAAAAATCGAACTAAACTAATATGAATACAAAAAACGGCGCAAAAGTGTAGATGACGTACACCGTCTTAAGGCGAGAGTTGTGTCCGAGTCAATAAGCAGTAGGTTGCCATGGTAACTCAAGAATTTATTATTCTTAGGGACGAGGGGACTCTGGAACTGATGGAAAATGAAATAAAAGTGTCAAGCCGAACAGGAATATTGGGCTTTTTATAAGTTGTCAGAGTGACGCATGCGCTAAAGACATGCCGTGACATCAGAACTAGTTTGAGCTGGTTTAAACTGGCAAGATCCAACCAGATCTAGGGAACATCTCGCTAAGGCCTGATCAACCCTGGAAAAGTCTTCTACGAAAAGAGTTGGCCTCTACTATGGGAAATACATTGCATACACATATGGAAATATGATAACACAAACTTACGGAATACGTTTTTTGAGTTCTTGATAATTTACCATACACGGACAACATAAATAGACGACAAAAGTAATGTTTTCAAAAATGCCGTTTAAAATATGAATACGTGGATGCACTGGAAACTTAAATTTATTCTTTTTTTGGAAAACGATGGTCATTGGTTTATTTTTTGCATCCAGCCCTTCATATGGCGACTAAAAATTTCAAATTTCTGGGACGGTGGTTGTAACTTCTTGCTCCTTGTTTTAGTCTCTTTAAGATCTGGCCATCCTATCAGATTATCAGCCGACTGCGACCTTCGTGACTGACCTAATACTTATCAAATAGGGATGGTCCAGTCCCCAAGTAAATATAGACACATTTATCTTTCATTCAGTGAGTGAGCCCTATAAATAGAATTATTGCGTCATCTGATGTCAGTTGAATTTAACAGTTCACAAGTACTGGTTCAGTTTGGAATGAAATTAAGAATTGTTACATATTGTTGAGTGGATGGGTTCGAAAGACTTGAAGCCAAAGCAGATCAAAACTTGCAGAAATTTATTCCAATATCGCAGATTCTCTTACAAGTCCAGAACTTCTCGTTCTAGTAGACTCAATGCAGCTCTTTTCACAACAATAGAGCACAAAACAGCAGTTAAAAACTTGACAACACAACTGCTCAAATCGCTGCAAAAGACAATGTAATACAGTTCGCTTTTGAACTACTCTGAATGCTCACTGAGACTCAGTATCTCAACTCAGTAATTCCAGTCAACTAACGGACTCGACTAACTGACCCAACTCACGGCCGGCCTTATATAGGAGTCAAACCTTCTTGAAACTTGTAGAGGTAGATATTTGGAGAACTTTCCAGATCGTAATCGAAAAGTCCTATACATGTACATGGGGATTGAAAATGTCGCCAAATGGTCTGTAAGCTTGGCGACATTTGGCGATTTCTCACCAAATTTGACGACAAAAATTAGTCGCCAAAACCGTTAACCATAATGTTAAATGCGCTGCTCCTTGTAAAACTCGCTTCCCAGTGTTATCTCTGTAAAACTCGTTATCAAGCATTAAGACATACATTGCAGGAAAGCAAACCCTTGCACTGCTTTATGCGAAATGTACAGAAATTTATCTTTTTACATAATTAATGCTACGAAATATTTACAAATATACAGAAATTCGTAACAATATTTCAATATTTTCACTCTTTTTTTTCTTCTCCAGTTTTTTGTTTTGTTTTTTTCAGTTTTTAAATTCTCCACACGTCCCAAAGCAGATTACGAAACATTTTCTATCGTTCAAATTTCATCCAATGCGAATAACCTGAGATTGAGAATGTAGAATTTTTTACTTGGGTTGGTTGTAAAGCAAAAGTAATATGGAGTGTGATGGGAGCTTAGTATCAATGAGGTTTAGTATCAATGGGGCTTAGTACCAAAGCGGTTTATTACCAATTGGGCTTAGTACCAATAGAATATAGTACCAATGAGTCTTAGTATCAGGAGATTTTATTATCAATGGGTTTTAGTATCAGTGGGTCTTAGTATCAATGGGTCGTAGTACCAATTAGGTTTTATTATCAATTAGGTCTTAGTACCAATGGGACTTTGCATCAATTGGGTTTAGTACCAATGGGTATAGTATCAGTGAGTCTTAGTATCAATGGGGCTTAGTATCAGTGGGTTTTAGTTTCAAAGGGACTTGGTGTCAATGAGGTACAGTACCGATGGGGCTCATACCAATTGGGGTTAATACTAGTGGGTTTTAGTATTAATGGGATTGGGTAAGGCGTGTTCTTACATTGCCATTATGTAGTATAAATGTGATTTTCAATAAAATGCTTCATTCAAGTTACCAAATGACAGTTCTATTTACGGTGTGTATATGAGCTAGGAAGGAAATTAAATTTTTACGCTCTCCCAATTAAAGTTTTACGTTGTCCATGCTGAAAGAACGTGATTCATAACTCGTATCGCTCACCTGTTCCTCTGCAATCTCAATTTTCAAAGTAAGTAGGTACGACGGTGATTGTGACGCATAATCTTGTGTTGATTCTCGAATTGCTTGGTGGGAGCCTATCAGTAGAAGATTCCACCCCCCCTCCCTCCCCCACCTCAGTTTTTGTTTTTTTTGTAAAAAATATTTAAAAAAAAAAAAAAATCTTTTTTTTTAACCAGGTTTTTTTGGTTAAACAGGTTTTTTTTTTTTTTTAATCCTTTTCTAATTACATGCACACATATTTATAAATAAAATTTTATGTTAACTAGAATAATTAATGTTTAAGTAACAAGTAATATTCCTTCTGAAAATAATTTAAACTAAGTAAATAAACAATTTTTACTTATGTGAACACTCAAATCCTTAAATTTTAATATTATATTTAGAGATACAATTCTTTAAATTCAATGCATACAATATAATACAATAGTAATTGTTTACTGCATAATACATGAAATATTTCTCTTAGATTCATCAGTAATGGTGATAAGTTGTTCAAAATGATATTTTTAAGCTTTAGAAATAAGTTGTTAAAACACAAAACCTCTATTTTAGAAACAAATTTAAAATGCGGCCTATAATTCAATTTTAATTAATAATTTTGAATAATTATAAAACATTAATATATCCTAGATCAATATTAAAACATATTGATGATACTTATAAAAACTTCCAATAGTCTTTAATTACAAGATTTATTTTAAAATACGTTAGAACTTATTCTCTCTATAATACTCGTATAATTTTTCATTTACAAAATCTTCTTTCATGTAATACCAAGAACGTAGATCTTTCATTTAGCGAATTATTTTCTTAAAAATTAATAGAAAGAAAAACTAAATGCTTTTTTTTTATTATTATTCCATTTAAAAAACAGTTTTAGGATTTAACATTTTGAACAAGAAAAAACAAGTTTTGCGACTTTTCCTAATCCTAGTCTGTCAAACAATTTTGATTGTACAACTCAATATTTGCTGTAGCTGCTTTTGCTATAAAATTGCTATTGAAAAAGATATCTTTTGAATGGAAAATTTTTGGTTAAAAGTAGAAGTTATTTGCAACATCAAGTAATTTAAAAAATCTAATAATAAAAATAAAATAATAAAAAATCTAATAATAAAAATAAAATAATAAAAAAATCTAATAAAAAAAAATACAATTTTAAATTATTCTTTAAAAAATACAATTTTAAATTATTCTTAAAAAATACAATTTTAAATTATTCTTAAAAAATACAATTTTAAATTATTCTTAAAAAAAAAAAAAAAAAAAAATATTTTAATTAATTATTTATTTATTATTACTTTTTTTTTTTTTGAGAAAAAAAAAATATTTGTTGGTTTAAACCATGTCCCAACCCAGCCATGGGTAGGGCACCAGCAGTACTTCACATATCTTACTGTAACGATGTTTCAAGGCAGTGTAGCCCTCGTATAGCTCTTGTGCCAAAAAAATATCCGCTCCAACCAAACAAAACAACTCATTGTATTGTCATTTTTAATATTTCATTACAATTGTTTCAAATAGTAGGATTTCTTTCATCCATGATAGTGGAATTAATCTGGCAATGGAACAAATATAAAATTCAACTAATATAAATTTTTTAAAAGTAAAACCTAAACTCGTATATTTCACGTTTTATCGTCTACACAAAGATCGGGTTTATAAAACTTTAGGTTTTTAAGTTGTAAGTACACAATTTTAGAAAATCAGTCTATTATGAACCAATTTTTCTAACAAGAGCTTCTAGAAACTGCAACATGTTTAAGCGATTTTGCACTCAGATCGCGTTTTCATTGTATATTTCACCACTGCGAAAAAAGCCGTCTATTTCTTAGACATAGACCATAGACTTATTATTATCAATAATAGACTGCGCGTTCCCACTTCAATTATACAACGAGAATGAAACCAAAATGAAACACATGAGTAGGGACTTTTTGGGAGCAGGGTTGCAGATTTGGCGGGTTTCTCCTCACTCAGGCGATAAAGGATAATAAGATTATTAGATAAAGGATTAATTTTACGACGTAACCAAATTAAAAACCACGTGACTGATAGACGAATTTTGTGATTCGTTGTATGATTGAAGTGGGAACGCGCAGTCTATCGATAATAATAAGTCTATGACATAGACTGATTTTTATACCCAAAAATTTGATAGAATGCATCGTCAGGGTAACAATTCTATCTACCAAGTTTAAGCTCGATTAGATGACGGCAAGCTTAATCCTTCAATGGCTTTACCCACCAAAAACAAACACACACACACACACAAATCAAAGCTAATGTAAAGGATTTAAAATAAATAGCACGGCATCTGCTTATATTTTTAAAAAATTCAGTAGAAACAGAACAATTGAACATTAATAAACCGGATACTTACTTTAGTTATGTCTTTTAGAAAGAAAAAAATAGTATTTACTGAGAATATGTTTCAAATAGTGTTTGCAATAATTACAGGAATTTAATAAAAGGTTCGTAAAATAAAGAGATTTCCAAGGGAGGAATAGAGTTTTACATTTAATCGCGTTGTTATCAAAAGGAAAAACTGCTAAACTAAATACTCAAATTCTCCCTAAGTTACTTTGATATCAATTTTATAAGTGTTTTCGATGTACTCGCTTGTCTCAGAGGAAAAGCTGAACGTAAAATTACGTTTGAGTATTAAAAAAACTAAAATGTATTTTGATACTAACTGAATCAAAATCCCCCCCTCCTTTGATAATTTTCTTCTACCTTATTTCTAAAAACATAAATCTCGACTACGAAGGGTGCAGAAGAATGGAAATTAGAGGGGAGGGGGCTTAAGTGTTTGCAAGTTGACTTTCTTGAGACAATAGGTACCTTGTTGTAAAACCCCTTTGACAGAGAATTTAGTAATAATATATATTTTTTTTTTTGCATAGTCCCTACATCTTATTCTACCACTTATATTAATGCCGACCAAACGGTATAGTAGTTAGCGTGCTAGCTTCTAGACCATGAGGTTGCGGGTTCCGAGTCCCGTGTTAGGCAAGGGTGTTTGTAAATGTACGTTGGCTTGTCTAATGACGAATGTTTCGGTGCATTATAGCCATCGTGTTGCTGACGGTGCCAGATAATCTGAAAACAACCAACCAACCACTTATATTAATAATAAGATATGGATTTTCTGCATAGCTCTTGCAGGACCATAAGGGACCATAGTATGCAACTGTTTATTTTATTTTGTTTGGACGTAAAATAATTAAAAATCATAAGAAAAATACATTAAGTGTAGTTTTTTTTTTTTTTTTTTTTTTTTTTTTTTTTAAATGGGAAATATTGTTCCCAATGGATAAAGACAACACAAATTATTTTTAGACTTATTACGCAATGCCATTTGTTCAAATATACTTTATTATTGTACAAAATTATACTTACTGAATGACATAAAACATGTGAGGAAACACATCAATGTAGTATTACATGACAACTGAAATAATAAGAGTACAGCCGGCGAATGTTTTGGCATTGGCGCCAATTGATTTGACAGGTTTTTTCTTCTTCTATCCATTCCCATGTAATCGCATTCGGCATACGTTCTATTTTGACATTCTGTGTTTGGTTGTTTTCAGATTATCTGGCGCAGTCAGCAACACGAGGGCTATAATGCGCCGAAACATTCGTCATTAGACAAGCCAACATTCATTTACAAACACCCATACGGGACTCGGAACCCGCAACCTCGTGGTTTAGAAGCTAGCACGCTAACCACTATACCGTTTGGTCGGCTTGACATTCTGTGTAAAAAATGTGGATAAGGTTACAGTTAAATTCGACAATCACCAATTTTAAAATGGAGGGAAAAGTTTCCCTTTGTCGGGAAACTTATAAGAGGGACGTACTGCTAAAGATTCAGAAGTCTGAAGATGTTTTCAGAAATTAACAATTTCAATTCAAGTTATGTTCAAAGTTGGTATCAAGTTATGTTCAAATTCAAAAGCCTTTATCAAATTTTTACACAATTTAGAGGATGGGAATATTTAAAACATCTTAAAAAGTATTTACGACAGCGATTTTGATTGAAATCGCTAGAGTCGTTAATTGGAAACTGCCGAAAGGCAAAATTTCCAAAGGGAGCTAACCTAATGCGCAAGCGCAATTTTGACGAAAACCTTAATGATACATCCCATGGACATCACTCCCCCGTATTCAAAATTTAAACAAAGTAGGTCAATCCGTTTGAATTATGCTAACCATAGACACACACGCCAACGTTTTTTCTACACCACATTTTTTGGGCTCAGAATGTACCAAAACAAGCAGAAATACAACAAAAAGAAGAAAAAAATCGATTTTTTTTACCGAATGCAATTTTATTACCTTATATTAACATATGGGTGATTGAAAGTAAAAAAAAAAAATCGATTTTTTTACCGAATGCCATTTTATTACCTTATATTAAAATATGGGTGATTGAAAGTAAAAAAATCGATTTTTTTTACCGAATGCAATTTTATTACCTTATATTAACATATGGGTGATTGAAAGTAAAAAAAAAAATCGATTTTTTTACCGAATGCAATTTTATTACCTTATATTAACATATGGGTGATTGAAAGTAAAAAGAATCGATTTTTTTACCGAATGCAATTTTATTACCTTATATTAACATATGGGTGATTGAAAGTAAAAAAAAAAAATCGATTTTTTTACCGAATGCAATTTCATTACCCTATGTTAACATATGGGTGATTGAAAGCATAATAATAAAAAAAAAAAAAAAAAAAAACTTCATTGATTTTTCAATGTACGTAATCTCCACAATGAATTCCTTTTCGTTATAGAAATAAGTAGGGAAACAGCTTATTCGCCAAATTTCTCAGCGCGACTTAAAAATATTAAGAAACATTCTGAAATATATTTTTAGATGTCGTTATTTCCTTATCAGCGTTAAAAAGTAGATAAATATTTCCTAATCGCGGCAAAGAAGTGGTTCTAACTGTGGTTTACTTACCGCTTCACTGGTCATGCAACACGAAGCAAGGGAAAAGACTTCTCTTGATGCATTTCCCCCAGAGTTGTCTTAATGCGTTTTCGCCGAAGATTGACTCTCTTTATTTGAAAGGCATCATCTACACATTGAAATATGTATGGCTTATTACTTCATTATAATGTTCTTTTAGTAATAGTCCCAAGAAGCGACTGCAAGTTGAGGTACATAATCGAACATCATTATGAATATTTTACAGAATGTAGAGATGTGTCATGAATCCAGTGGTGTAGTGTAAAATGAAAAGGTGTGGGAACGCCATGTCATGTCGTTACAAATGTTTACTTTTTTTTCTGTGGGGATGAGAGGGGAAGGGGGGAGGGAGTAAAAATGACAACGAAGAATAAATAACTTTATTAATACTACTTCAGTAATCTCAAAACAGATTACGAGAACCTCAAAAATTTAAAAGAAAAAAATATGTGTTTAGACATTTTTTATTTAAATAATTTTTTAAACTATTAAGTTATATGGATTTTTAACAATTCGCTTTGCACAATCCATTTTAACAGCTTATTTGATACTTTATAAATAGAATATAAGACATTTTCAAACATATTACTGACACAAATTTTTAAACAGACTTTTTACAACAATTTTTAAACAGATTACTTACAACACATTTTAAACAGATATTGACATGATTTTTTTTAATAATTTTCATTCAGAAAAATTTCCATAAGAGATCGAATTTAGATTCAAACACATTTGACTTAGAACTCATCATAATAGGGTAGTCAACTGATCTGTGTTTTCAGAGCCTAGATTTAACTTGATCATCTGACTTCCAGAATTTCAGGCCGACCAAACGGTGTAGTGTTAGCGTTCTAGCTTCTAGACCGCGTGGTTGCGGGTTCGAGTCCCGTGTTAGGCACGGGTGTTTATAAATGTATGTTGGCTTGTCTAATGACGAATGTTTCGGCGCATTATAGACCTCGTGTTGATGACGGTGCCAGATAATCTGAAAACAACCAACCAATCCAGAATTTCAGAGATTCCTTAACATGCAATGGGATCGAATAAATTCCCAGATTCTGTAGCTCCTCGAAATCTGTTTTCAAAATGAATTAAAAAGATTGCGATTGTTGCAGACGTTGATTAAGAGTTTTACGTGTTTTTTTTTTTTTTTTTTTTCCTTCTCGAAATGAAAATGTAGAGAAGTTTTTCTTTCTTAATAGCTTTGGCTCAACCAGAAAATTTCTATGGGAGGGGTTTTACCTAAGTTTGTTCCAGTATTTCTCTGTATAAGAAACAATTTCCGTGCAAAACTTTCTCACCCCATGTTTGTTACATATCATCAATATTTTTTCACTTTTTCCTTCTGAGGGTTCTGGGCGTATATATACCTCCTTTGATCCCCAGCAATACTTAACACTTTTAAATTTATAAATAAAATTTGGAATAAAATATTTTTTTAAATATTTTTATTAGGATAATAGTTTAAAACCCATTTAAAACTAAATAACTAAAAAATTATTTATTTGAATCAGAAATACGATTTAAAATTTATTGCAGGGAAAAAAATGTACAATTTCGCCCATTACCTGGACACTCAGAGGGTTAATCTGTCACCTACATTATGACAAAATATTAAATGGTTTTTGTCTAGTTTTAGAGTTATACAAAACAATCTAACATGGGACAACATTTTATCTAGATACCATATTAACCATATTTTCTAGAATTCTAGATAATAAATTAATATGAAATTCTTTCTTTTATTTAAATTCTATTACAGAAGGAGTAATATTTTAGGTTAACGGACAAACACCAATATCATTTTAATTTTGATGACATTGAACATTAAAACATTGAAATACTGGGAGGGAGGAGGGGGAGTCTAATGCATCAATCGGATTGTTAATGGAATGGCCATGTGCGGGTTGCCGCGCCTCTTTCAAGTATTTTTCAGATACTTGAACTTGCCTGCTCAGCTCTGAAGTTATGGATCGAATACGAAGGCATAGTTCTCACTATAGAACTTTTTCATTTTCTTATTTGACTTTCCGTTAAGGGTCACGTAAAGAAAAAAAGAAAAGAAAAAGATGCAAAAAAAAAAAATTTCAAACACAAACACAAATTTTTTAGGTGAGGAACGCCGTTCCTCCTTCTAAAAAGGTAAAGGATCGCCGTTCCCACGCGTTCCCGCTCCACTACACCCCTGCATGAATCCACTGGTCTTTCGGGGCGAAAGTGGCCGAAAGAGTGGCAGACGATATTGATTCTCTGGCGTAAAATACTTCCATCTTTTAAAAGTGAGCTCCAAGTTGGCCATAAATATTACGTCACCGATGACATAATGTTTATTGCTAACTTGGCTGATTTTTAAAAGATGAAAGATCTTGGCACCAGGAAAGATAAATCGTATTAGACTGAGTGGCGACTGTAATTTTTGGACCTCATCGAACCTGCATTTTTTTATAGAAATTGGAGAAAAGTGAGTAAATTACTAATCCACTGGTCTGCCGTGGCAAAAATGACCGAAACTGGTCAAAAATCGACTTTTAATAACTTGAACTAAATCAAATTGCCAAATGCGCCATAACTTGCCAAATAATGAGCATTTTTTTTTTTTATTTGGTAACCCTCACTCTTTAATTTTCAATTAAGAAGGTTGCAGACGATTCAGATGTGTGGCGACGGTCTACTTGCATCTATTAAAAGTGAGCCAAGTTGGCAAGAAATATTACTTCACTGATGATGTAACTGGTGTCGCCAATTCGGCTTACTTTTAAAATGTGCAAGTTTTCCCAGCCCGAGATTAGAAATCGTCTGCGCCCTTCTTCATTGAAATATAAGTGCTGTGGGTTACCAGACAAAAAAAATGTGTTCACTTTTTGGCAAGTTATGACATATTTGGCAATCGGATTTTAGTTCAACTCATTCCAAGTCGATTTTTGATCAGTTTCGGCCATTTTTGCCACGGCAGACCAGTGAATTCTTAATCTACTTACTTTTCTCCAATTTCTGTAAAAAATTCCGAATGATGTTCGATGAGGTTCAAAAATTGCAGTTGCCTCTCGGATACTGCAACCATCTTATATGAAAATGAAAGAGTGGTGTGTTATCAGATTAAAAAAAGAATGTTCATTTTTGGTAATCGAATTAAGTTCAACTCATTCAAAATCGATTTTTGAATAGTTTCGGCCTTTTTCGTCCCGGCAGACCACTAATATGATCTACTAACATTTCTCTACACTCTATAAAAAAAAAATCAGAATTGCAAGCAATGAAAACTATGCAAGCATGGACTGTATGTACTGATGATTTTCTTGAGCATACGAGGGCTGGCATGTTTAGATAAATATCTGTATTTCTGGTAACAGTCTGGAATAAAGGGAGGAGAATGCCTTCTGGTAGGTCTTTCAAGATGAAACTTCTGCATTTTTGCATTAAGGTAAAGGAGAAGGCCCTGAAAACTCGCACTAGGCAGTTGGCGTGACTATATGTATTATGACTATGTATGACTGACTGTTACGACTATATCAGATTATATTTGCGGTTGATCCGACTATGTCTGGCTGTCCTCCGTAAGCGATGACGACGTTATATAGAGAAGATATGAAAGTAAAAATTGGTGGCATCGTACTTATGGTAAATCCGTACCTTGCATATCGTAAAAAAAAAAAAAAAAACTTCAAAATTGTAATTTATGTTTTAATGCAGAAAACAGTTATAAATGTATTGATGCACACAAGGGCAAAACATTAACTCTATAAACTTGTTCATTTTTTTCTTTCTTTCATTTACTGTCAGCCACATATTTGTATGTATTCGTTAATATTCCAATGCATTTTATTAGGTACTTTGGACTTTTTCTGTGCCACAAATATGAAAAACAAAGACTTTTTCTTATATCGACTTAAGACTATAATTCTTTTTGTCAAACACACTCAATATTATACTGGACGATGTATGATGTAGAGCCTTTGTAAATTATTAAACTTGCTTTTTTTTTTAATGCATTTTATAGAAATGAAAATGACGCTTTTCCCTAAAAATTATCTTTCGTCATGTATAAATATTAAAAAAAAAAAAAAAAAAAAAAAAAAAAAAAAAAAATTAAACTTTTTTCCAAAAAACTCTTAATTTATTTCACAACTCTTTAATCATTCTAAAATATGATTTTTCTAAGATGTATTTTAAAATATCAATTGTAGATACTAAGCTTAGATGGGTAAAAAGTGAGCCCTCCCCCCCCCACCCTTGCGTTGAGCTATGAAACCTCTCATTAAAAAACAAAAAAACAATTTCAGTGGTTGTGACCAATAGTCGCATGTTAATTCTAGAGTTACTGAGAGTTTTCTCCCATTCGAGACACAAATCTTGTCGAATGGCATTCCCTCGAAGAAGTCACAATCTGCCAAATTTCAGCTCAATTGGTTGGTGATTTTTACTCTCTGAAGATATTGTCCAAATTCTAATCAAAGTAGAAGTTAATATAAAGGCTTTGGAAAAAGCGACGTTCTTCAAATTCCGCTTGACTTTGAACCCTTTTGTTTTTTGGTCCGGACGTTGTGTCCACATTGTTTCCACTTTTCGGCGACCTTCACCTATTTCAGCGTCCTCCTGATGCGGGAAACTTGCCCATTTGACCCCACACTTCCATATCCGAAAACGAAACAAACAGCAAAATAGGTGTTTGCTCTAATTGTTCGAAATGGGATCTATTTAAGGTATACACAAATACAATTGAGATGATTTTTTTTTTTTTTTAATTTCTATGTTATAGTTTCAAACTTTTTGGCAGTATATCAGGATTAAAAATGATGCCTTTTTATATATAAGCTTTTTTTTTGTTAATTTTTTAATTAGCTAATTGCAGTTAAAATGACTGATTAGGACATTAATAGAAGTGACATAAATAAACTTGTCATTAACTTAGAAGTATGATTTTTATTGCAAATAAAAGATATTACATGGACGCACGTTTCCATAAAGAATAGCGAATTTGGCTTCAGTCTTTATTTAACTACAAGTTTTCAAATAAAAAGTTTGAAAAAATACATAGTTTTCATAAAAAAAAATTAAGTTTCAAATATAAATAAAAAATTTGTTTATAACAATATGTTTTATATTCTTGTAGGAAACACATTCACAACTACTGTCTACAAAACAAAATTAGAATTTTGTAAATCGGACCATTTATAATGAAGTTATGACCGTTGGCGTAAAGTCATATAACACCAAAATGTCATTCTTCAAAAAAACGCGTTTAAAGTTTACTACGCTAATTAATGTGATACAAAACTGGTTCGCAAAACCCACTGTAATTTAAAAAGTAATCTGAGTCTCAGAAAGAAAATGGTATCATTTTAAAGGTAATGAAATATTTTAAAACACAAAAACGCAGACTTGAGTCAAATTTCGTAATTCCTAATGTATATGTATACCTTGAAAGTCCTAGTAAGTCCCTATGTGATGTATAACTCTCCCCGGACTGTACTACTAACGCCATCTATGGACAAAGTGAAGACCTACTTAGAGTAGATAATTATTCAGTTTAACTCCCATCACTCGAACAGTAAACATGTGAGATGAGGAATTCGCACAGAATTCTATATATTCCCAGTATAATTGTATTAATATTTATTTTGTGATGTGTGTGTGACTTGTAAATAATTATTTATATCTTATTTAACTTCTAACATCACACCGTTGATGGATATTATTTTGAGTCACCCATTCATCAAAACTCGAAAATACCGTCTAATATACTTTATATTTAAATCCATACGGTCAATGCCTATACCTGCAATTAGTATTTTTTTTTTTTTTAAATTTTTTTTTTTTTAAGTTTTATTTATAACAGATTAAGACATTAAGTGAAAACAATTTATGTCATTTCATTTAGTGGCCGTTTCGGTACCTGCTCACCAAAAGTGAAGGTTTTGTACAAAGTAGTTTCTAAATGCACCGGGCTAGAAGATTGTAACGTAGCGAGTATAGAGAATGATCTTTATCGGGACTTCCGCTCAATGAAATCAATTTACACGTATAAGCACATTTTAATTTGCACAGCAAGCACTGAAACCAATTCGTGCGTTCAATTTAGACGCCACGTGCGCGCACTATAAATACACAAACAACTGTGTGTTTGTTGACCTAAGAATTATTTAATGGTATCTAACTTCTCCTTACTCATGTATTCGGAATTTTTCTATAAAGTTCTTATGACTGTGTCATTGTGATTCGGTTATTTTTTTTTTGATGTGCTGAAAATATTTCACGGATTCGGTCTTTTTTTCGAAACATTTTTTGACTGAATATTATTTATGAGGTCACGTTAGTCATAGTTTTGAATATTTATATCATGCCAAGTGCGCACTACGAAAAACGGACACTAGGAAATATTCAGTGTTTTTAGTAGTTGCATTTTATTTACTTTTTGAAAAACTCATTTTTAAAGAAATAGATGAAAATTATTAATATTTGTAGTCTTCTACAACGCAACAAAACACATAATTTGTCGAACTTATCAATTTGAAGACGTTAATATTTTTTATATACGTTTCCAAGAAAGAAAAAGTGTGAGTTCGAAGGAATAAATTTCTCATAACAAAATGCTTGCTAATAAAATTTTAAATCTTAAAGGAATTTTAGAAATTTATTAACATAGAAAGAAAACTTTTTATCTTACCATTTTTACTGGCGTTTTATTATATTACAAAATTGAATAATACGTAAGATCTTGTTTTAGTAGGAATCTTGTAAGAACTTGTTTTAGAGTATATCGTAGTGAATCGTAACGAAACTTCGTGAAATATGAAAAGAAATTACTCTTTTATACAAGTAAAATAGTTTTTAATCATATATTTTTATTTGACTAACGTGTTTGGAATCTCGGAACATTTGCCTCGTAGGTATTTGCAACACTGTCCATCTGTTTACAATTCGCCGACCAAACTGTATAGTGATTAGCGTGCTAGCTTCTAGACCGCGAGGTTGCGGGTTCCGAGTCCCGTGTTGGCATGGGTGTTTGTAAATGTATGTTGGCTTGTCTAATGACGAATGTTTCGGTGCATTATAGCCCTCGTGTTGCTGACGGCGCCAGATAATCTGAATACAACCAACCAACTGTTTACAATTCAGTGAATTTTAACCTCTCCAAAACTTATCCCAAAAGTACTGTTGCGTTGATGGGTTCGAAAGATTTGAAGCCAAAGTAGATCAAAACTTGCAGAAATTTATTCCAATATAACTCTTTGCAGATTCTCTTACAACTCCAGAACTTCTCGTTCTAGTAGATACAATACAGCTCTTTTCACAACAATAGAGCACAAAACAGCAGCTAAAAACTTGATAACACAACTGCTCAAATCGCCGCAAAAGACAATGCAATACAGTTCGCTTTAGAACTACTCTGAATGCTCACTGAGACTCAGTATCTCAACTCAGTAATTCTAGTTAACTAACTGACTAACCTCAGTCAACTCCACTCACGGCCGGTCTTATATAGGAGTCAATACTTCGTGAGTCTTCTAGAGATAGATATTTGGAGAATTTTCCAGATCGTAGTCGAAAAGTCCTATACATGTACATGCGGGTACCGAAAATGTCACCAAATGGTCGCCAAGTTTGGAGACATTTGGCGATTTCTCGCCAAATTTGGCGACAAAAATTAGTCGACAACTTGGCTCGATTTCGCCAATTTGGCGAGATTGCTATTACCATAATGTTAAATGCCCTGCTCCTTGTAAAACTCGCTTCCCAGCGTTATCTCTGTAAAACTCGTTATCAAGCATTAAGACCCATATTGCAGGGAAGCCAACTTAAGACGAACTATTGCACTGCATTATACGAAATGTACATAAATTTTCCTATTTACAAAATTAACACTACGAAATATTTACAAATATACAAAAATTCGTAACAGTACTAACAAGTACCAATTATAGACTTATATATTTTTAGATAAGCATAAACATTCACAACATAACAATTCATTAAACCCAAGTAAATACTTTATTTAATACTTTTTATTTTACCAATTATTTATGTTTTGGCATATCACGATTTTGAGATTTACGGGGTGAATTGGAGCACAAAAAATGTGACTTTCCACAAAACATTCAACTACTGAAGAAAAGTCTGATCACTCCCTTCAATGCAATGATCCAAGATTTCAGGATTGAATCAATGCTAAAGGAAAAGCCTAATTTAGATTTTTAGAAATTAGCCCTTCCAGAAAACTCAACTGTAGCAGAAGATTTCTCTCCATATGATTTCGTTATTTTTAAGGTACATGGAAAACGCAGTCATATATAGTCTAGATAAGCCAAGTTTTACACCCTAAAGATTATGGTTTATGTGTTTTACAAAAAGCACACTGAAACGAAGATAGTTTCTGAAACAGATGATGATGGCCGACCAAACGGTATAGTGGTTAGCGTGCTAGCCTCTAGACCGCGAGGTTCCGAGTCCCGTGTTAGGCATGGGTGTTTGTAAATGTATGTTGGCTTGTCTAATGACGAAAGTTTCGGCGCATTATAGCCCTCGTGTTGCTGACGGTGTAAGATAATCTGAAAACAACCAACAGATGATGATGATGCCGTTTTCCTTTCTCAAGATACTTTAAGGATGTTGCAGTCGATTAACGTCACGCAAACATCAAATAGATCCGAAAATATTATTAGTTTTAAAGACTATTTGGATGATCTTGTTTTGTATTGGGTTATGAGAAGAGTTGACTCACTTTCAAACGTATGATTAGGTTTGACAATTATTTCAACAAAAACAATTTTTTTTATCTATCTTATTAAAGGATTTTTGTATGATAATCTTTGTTCCTATTTAGCCCATTGCATTATTACTTATTCTTTTTCACCCTGTAAATTGTTTAAATACGAACAGACATAAATTGTAACGAGTGTTCCATTCACCCCTTTATGCGGGGTGAATCAAAATAAATTCCAATAAATATTCAATTAAAATACATGCCATGTTTTTCCCCCTTAACCTGTTCAGGACCGGCGAAAGGAGAAAGAAGCGCTTCCCCAGGCCCGCGCGCTCAAAGAGACTACGCACGCACGGGACCGGGCATTTTTCCCCGTTAAGCATTTTGCCCCGTTAAATTCAAATAAAACGTTCCAATCTGAAATCACGTCTGTGTGATGATGGGCCGGCTGGCACGGAAACACTGATCACAAATACGATATCGCGGGCCGTGAGGGAAGAATCGTCTGATCACATATACGCGATCACGGTCCTGAACAGGTAAGAATTAATCTGAATTTATGCACTTACATCCAAATATCTTGTATTTATTCTGATTAAAACAATCTTGTTATTTATATATTAAAACATTTTTGGTAACGAGAAAGTTTCTTCAATGATAGGATAAATGCTATTTCAAGGCGATTGGATGACGGCAAGTTGGTTTGTAAATTTCAAAGTCATAAATATAATCGTAAACGAACTTATTATATACTGGGTGGTCCTTGAAACGACGCACTAGGATTTTCGAAATTCTCTTTTGTTATTTTTTTCTTTTTAAGTTTACTTTCTGCTTACGAGCTCATCCCTTGATAAGATGCTGCAACGATATAGATGTTGTTATCCACTTAGGCTCCTTACAAAAATCGGCATTCAAATGTTGTGGGAACATCTAGCAGTGTGACGCAATTGATTTTCTCCTTTGGTTTATACTTTCAATTACACATTTGTTAACATAGGGTATTGAAAGTATTGTTTTCAATCCCAAAAATTTTCGTGTTTTTTTTTTGTTTTTTTTTCTTTTTCCATTTCTCCATGTTTTGGAATATCCTGACTTAAAAAGAGTAGTATAGAAGAAATGTCTCTCTGTGTGTACGTAGAAACCACAAACAAATTGACCTACGATGTTCAAATTTGGTGTATGGGTTAGTAGTGGCCATGGGATCTACCCGTGAGGTTTTTGTCATTACTGCGCATGCGTAAAATATGAAAACGTGGAAGAAACATGAAAAAAATCATGTTTTTCAGCAAGTATTTATAAACTGCTCTAACGATTTCGTTCAAAATTGCTGTGGTAATGCCTCCTAAAAGGTGTTTTAAACATCCCCACCTCCGAAATGTTAAAAAAGCGTAAAAAGTTGATAAACGAAAGTCTTCAGCCCAGAGTTCTCTGCCCTGAAGCAGTGCTCATCAACTACTATTTTCTCCTCTCCTCTGTTTCATTTACAAGAAATTATAATATGAATTATCGAATTGTATATCACCAAATACACCATTTTGGCGATGTTCCCCCCCCCCCATCCCCTTTCATATAAGAATTATCGCCAAAGATATTGCCAAACTGGCCCTTTTTTTAAATGAATGAAAATATGAAAGTGGTAATAACACTATTTCACGTCCATTTTAAATATGGTGACTAGCATAATAGTGTAATTAAAAGTTGTGCGATGTACCACAGGACTAATTTTAGTTCCCCATATAACATATGGGGAGTTGAAAACTAAAACTAGCCGTGTGGTACATCGTAATGATCAGTAATGAAAGTATTGGTTTCACTATTAAAAAAAAAAATCGATTTTTTGTTAATTGTATTTTCACCACGTTTTGGAACTTACTAAGTTAAAAAAAAGTTGTTTAAAAAAATTATTTGTGTGTCAGTCTGTGGTCAGCATAGCTCCGAAAAGGATTAACCTACAATGGTCAATTTTTGCGTCCGGGTTAGTGATGGCCATGGGACTTGTCATTAAGGTTTTCGTCAATATTGTGCATGCTCATAAAGAGGCTGCAATTAAAAAAAAAATCACGTTTTTCAGCAATTGCTAAAAAAATTGGCTCTAACGATTTCGATCAAAATCGCTGTGGTAATGCCTCTTAAGGTGTTTTAAACATCCCCCCCCCACCCCCCGAAATTCCCGTGGAAATGCTGTAAAGGCGTACAAAGTTGAAAAACGCCCGTCTTTAAGACGAGTTCTTTTCCCTTAAGAGTCACCCATGAATGATTGTTTCTTGTGACTCAAAATTGTTTTCACTTAATGTCTATCGAACTAAAATGGCAAAACTAAAATGGCAAAACTAAAATGGCAAAAGACAAAAACAGGTGGATCCACAACAAATGTCTTGAAGTAAGATTTTCCAAATCTAAAATAAAGTATATTAGACTCTATTTTCGAGTTTTTAATTGATGTCATTTCCTTAAGTGGTCATTTTTTGTACCCTATTCGCCAAAGGTCAAGGTTTTCTACAGAGTAGTTTCTAAATGATCCTTACTATACTAAACTTCAACTTAACTTGACATCACTTAGACGGTAGATCGTCACAGTGCTCATAGGTATTTAATCCATTTTGGCGGCGTGAAAGCATAATGCTCGCCAAACCACAACCCTATAGAGAACAAAAGGCGTTTGGCGAGAATTATGTCTTCACTCCTCTAAAATGGATTAATTGTCTATGAGCACGGTGAAGATCTATCGTCTAGTGATGTCAAGTTAAGTTGGAGTTTAGTATAGAAGATTGTAGCATAGCGTGAATAGGGAATGATCCTTACTGGGAGTTAATTTTAAGAAAAGGTTTTTATATTGAAAAAAATGAGCGTGTTCGCGTGCATGCGTGTGCGGTGCGTGTGTGTGCGTGAATCTCGAACGGTTGACCTGCGATGTTCAACTTTTGTTTACGGATCAGTTGTCCGTATGACCTATCATTAAGGTTTTCGTCAAAATAGTGCATGAACCTTGAAAAATGTATGTTTTTCAGCAATTGAAAGAAAAAATTATCTTGGGACGATTTTTATTGAAATCGCTGTGGAATTGCCTCCTAAAGAGTTTTGAAATTCCCAAGCTTCAAAATTCACATGACCGAGTAAAAAGTTGAAAACCAACATCGTTAACAAAGTTCTGTTCTTTTGAGCATCAACGACATAAGCCCATATGTACCTTTATCATATCTCCGTTTCTCTAACTTGAAAAGAATCGTTTAATAATTATCACCAAAAACATCACCAAACTCCGACAAGTTGTTGTAAATCTAGAATTTGTGTAGAATAATTAAAAGTTGCGCTATATGTACTATTCCTACTTTTTTTTTTAACTATTCCTAGTTTTGGGACAGAAAAACTAATGTACACAATATCGCCAATTTGGGGACATATTTTGTTTACTAATATAAAAAATATCGCCAAACTAGCCAGTTTTTTTTTTTTTTTTAGTTATGAAAACAAAAACTATAATAGAATAATCCATACCAAAATTATGTGCAGAGTGACTAGTGTAATTGAAAATTGTTCGATCTATCTCCTCCTCCCCTTTCCTCCACCCCCCTCCCCAAGTTTAAGAAACAAAGAATGAAATATATATCTTTGAAAGAGGGAACGAATGGTCACCCCACAATTAAAAACTCTAGTCCGAGACAACTTGTCCTGACCTCATAGAATACGCTGCAGTGACGTGCGATCCAGTTTTACTACGCGCTGGTTGGCTGCGCAATAATCTTACATGTGACGTGTCTTCAACTGAGATGTGTGAGCTGAGCAAATAGTGATTCGCCAAGTGAGTGACGTCATGAAGCAGTGGCGGCTCGTGCACTACAGCCATTGCAGCCGGGCTGCATCTAAAATTATTAGTTCAAAAATAAAATTATATATTTTACAATTTTCTAAAATGAAAATCCAATTTCTACGGTAAGTGTAAAAAAAAAATCCGATAAGCGGCAAACTTCTTGCCCCAATACTCAATTCACGAGGGGGTGAAAACGTTTCCAATCAAGGTGACCTTCCTCCGAAGGGCAGCCTGAAACGCGTTTCGGCTGCTTAGTTGCCATGGTAACCAATGGAATCCAATTGAGCCTTCTCTCCACCTAATGTGTATAGCGAGATAGCCAGATCAGCGATTTTTCGACTTCGGCTGCGCTTGAGAATTTCTGCTTTAAAATAATCTCTAGATGGAGTTTCTGCAAGATAATGGTATCGTCTGAAGGATAAAAAGTAATTCTATTAGTTTGAAGTACTATTTTATTCTGAAAATAAATTTGAACATTTTAAACTTATGACATCTAAAAAAAATCGTGTTTTTGGCACGTGAAACTTCGTAGAAACAGTTAATTCCTTTAAACAGTTAATTGAAGTTTGATATAACCTTTTTGAAAAATGATTTGAGGACTCAAATCTGCATTAACTCTTAGATATTTTGAACCTCAGTCAAATTGATTGGAAAAGAAAATGAATTTTGCTAGCTTTTTAAATGCAAACGTTTTTAGAAAAATTGCGATTTTTTCTACTTTCAATGTTAAAAAAAAATATCTATGAAAAAAAACCTATATATTCTAGAGAATAGATGGAAGTTCATAACATCAAGAATGATATTACGAACAATTTCCATCCATATTTTCATTTCTTGGTTCCATAAACCACGAGTAATCACTGTTCAAAAATATTCAAAATTATAATGAGTTAAATGTTCATTAGTTAATTAATTTTTTATTAAACTGAAATGATTACTAATTATTCATTATCCGAATCATTACTAATTATTCATTATCCGAATCATTACTAATTATTCATTATCCGAATCATTACTAATTATTCATTATCCGAATTATTACTAATTATTCATTATCCGAATCATTACTAATTATTTTTTTAAGTGCAAAAAAAATCCGATTTTTAAAATGATAATTTAAAATAAAAAGTTCAAGTGTGATTGTACATGATTGTGGAAAGTGTGTGTGTGTGGTTGAGGGGGGGGGGGGGAGGGTGGAAAGTCGCACGTTTGCGGCTGCTCTGACATTTTTGACCACGGACCGCCACTGTCATGAAATAGCTTGGTCAAAGCCATATGATTCATTAAAACTCTTATAGTATCCGTGCCGACCAAACGGTATAGTGGTTAGCGTGCTAGCCTCTAGACCGCGAGGTTGCGGGTTCCGAGTCCCGTGTTAGGCATGGGTGTTTGTAAATGTATGTTGGCTGGTCTAATGACGAATGTTTCGGCTCATAATAGCCCTCGTGTTGCTAACGGCGCCAGATAATCTGAAAACAACCAACCAACTTATAGTATCCGTAGTTAGAAAAGAAAAGTGTTAAGTAACAACAAAATTTAAAAGGGCTTATTTTCTTTTCTTTTTTTTTTGTTATCAACATATATTTAAGTTTAGCAGAAAATTATGTGCGTAAATTATATGAATATTACTAAATAAAAGCTGTCATATCTAAACAAAAAAATAATTCCAATACTCCATTCGAAATTGCCACTCTCTCGCAGCTGTTACTTATCGGGAGAGATAAAATAACAACCTGGGGATAATTTCGTTCTTCCTTTGCTGATAATACGAGTCTCTCTCGAAAGCTCCACGACTTGTTTTAATATGCTCGGGTATTCGTGTCGTCATATGATGACAAAACGCTTCCTTCAGTTTCACGATCGTTAATGTGAGAGAGGCATGACAAGCAATCAGGAAAGTTTTCACTCTCTTGTGTAATATATTGTCTTCTTTTCTTCTGTGGTTTTTAAAAACGTTGTCGAAAGAGAGAAGAAAACAGTTCGTGTTGTGTGCAGAGGTACTAAACATCGTCCTTTACCTTAGCTGGCTCAGTGTAAGTTTATATGCTCTTTTAATTGCGCGCATTCAAAACTACGTTGTTGTGGTTTTTGCAGATTATCTCCAAACCCGCCAAGTTCACTGCCAGACATCTTTTACTGGAAGCAACTCAGCAGTAATTTGACCTCTCATATCTGCGCATTACAGAGCCGACCAAACGGTATAGTGGTTAGCGTGCTAGCCTCTAGACCGCGAGGTTGCGGGTTCCGAGTCCCGTGTTAAGCATGGGTGTTTGTAAATGTATGTTGGCTGGTCTAATGACGAATGTTTCGGCGCATTATAGTCCTCGTGTTGCTGACGGCGCCAGATATTCTGAAAACAACCAACTGCGCATTGCAAGATACCTGAGGGCTGATTTTTTTTTTTTTTTTTTTTTTTTTACGGGAAGCTGTTAACAACTAATCTTAAGTTTCAAGTCTTCAATTATATTGGTAGTTGAGATAATTAAATTAGAAAACGTCAGAAAACGACATATTTTGTGACCCACCTACACACTTACTGATCATCAAATTACTACAAGGTTCCCACGGTCATTGAAAGTCATTAAAAGTGCTTAATTTTTTTAAACTTGTTTTCAAGTCCTTGAAAGTGCTTGAAAATGCTTAGAGGTGCTTAAAAATCCTTGCAAATGCTTAGAGGTCCTTAAAAGTCCTTAATTTTTGCGGATGTTGTGTGCCCAATTGCAAAAGTTATAAAAACACTACTCGGACTTGCTATCCCCGCGTGACCGCCACTTACCTGCACTGTATCGGAATTCTCTGTCATATTTGTATTACGCATCCACCAACTTGTAACTTTTTTTGTTAGAATATACTTTATTAAAAATTTATATATTGACATGATGCCTGAAAACAAATTTTCAAAGGTCCTTAAAAACCTTATTTAAGTCTTTAAAAGTCATTGAAAAGTCATTGATTTTCATTCTGAGATTTGAGTGGGAACCCTGTACTAAGATATTTCTGATAGAGCTAGACTTATGAAATTTGGTATGATTCTAATGTTTATGTAAACAAAGAAAAAAAAAATCTAAAAATCGAGATTTTCCCCTCCGAATCCTCTGAAGGGGCAATGTTCGACAAATCTGAATCTTTACTCTAATATATTTCTATTGGGACTAGAATTATAAGACTTAGAATATTAGTAGATATTAGCATATATAAATAGAAATTCCCCCATAAACCACGAAGCCTCTAAAATCGAGAAATAATAAATAAAAAAAAAGGGTGCTTTCGCCTATACAATCGACCATCGGCAATATCCATTGGCTACGAAATGATCGCCAATAGTTAATATTTTCCCCCTTTGCCAACTTTTTTTTGGCATATCTGAATAAACTATTTAACAATATTTTATATTAACATCAGTCACATTGAACACATAAATACTTTACGGACTGTGGTCCGGTAAATTGAACTTTATTAGAACCCCCCCCCCCCCTATAATTAGACTTGTGGTTAAGAATGTGTATGTTGTTTTTAACTTTCTTAAAACCAAATTATGATTTAAATTAAAAGAATGGAATAGTCGGCGAATTCTAAAATTCTCGTAGTTAAAATCAGGGGGGGGGGGGGGGGGGGGAGAGGTCACACAACTTTTCAAACTTTCCGGCCACCCACTTTTTAGAAATCGAATATGTAAGCTACCCACTTCTTTCTAGGTGCAATGAATTTCTTCAAAGACCGTCTTTCTGAAAGATATTTTAAGGGGCAAAAATAGCTTTACTAAAGTACATAAAGTATTTCTAATGAGGCCTGTGTTAAGTAGTCTCGAACCACAGTATATTTGGATAATTAATTAATGAAAATTTATGAAAAACTAAGTGTGGAACATCGCACAACTTTCAATCACACTATAATACTGACGTGAATTTGTGTCCTCTAATGTATTTATATTTTCATCATTCATTTAGTAAAAATTGTCTTTTGGCGATATTTTTTTTTTTTTGCGATAATACTTATATTGGGTCTATAAAAAAAAACACCCTCCAAAATGGTGTTTTTGACGATATACTTTTCGCTGATCCTTATATTATCCGCTATTATAAGTGATACTAATAGGAGAAGAAAAACCGATCGTTGATGAGGTATGCTCAAGGAAAGAGAACTCTGTGTTGAAGGCATTCGTTTTTCAACTTTTTTACGCAATTAAAGCATTTTTACGGGAATTTTGAAGGTGGGGATGTTTAGAACACCTTAAGAGGAATTAGCACAGCTATTTTTATTTAAATCGTTAGAACCATTTTTTTAGCAATCGCTGAAAAATATGATTTTTTTCAATGGCAGCTACCCTATGCCCATGTGCGATTTTGATGAAAACCTTAATGTTAGGTCCCATGCCCACCAGCAAATGTCTTACAAATAACCTTTAGGTCTACTTTAATGAAGGTAATTATTAAAGTTTAGAAAAAGATAAAAAAATTTTAGTTAACCGATTGGAACGGTTTCGGTTAGTAGTTAAGTAGATCGTCAATTATCTAAATAAGTCTTACGTTCTGCACAAAGAGGTATTAAATGGGTTAACTTAAATAACTAAAACAAATTCAGAGACAGGCTTTAATTAAATAAAAAGAACTGTAGAAGTCTTGTAAATTATTTTGTAACAAATTTGTTAAAACGATAACAAATGACAAGAAAAACAATAAGAAATGACATGTGTTGAAAAAAAAGTGTTCAGTCGTACGCTTCTGCGATTGATCTGTTGATTATTATTGAAATATTTTATTGATTTTAAGTAGTTCACTTAAAATCACGTGATAAATCTGCAGAAAGATTTTGATATGAAGTATGATTTTGATAAGCTCCAAATCATTGTGCAACTAATGGGCAACTGAAATTGTGCTATCACTAATACAGATAGCTGCATGATAGAAAGTTCCAAATGTTAGTAGTTATAAAATAGCGTGCTTTTTTAGAGTTCCAAGATATCCTTTACATAGTCTCTTCTCATAGAGTACCAAATATCCTCCACGTAGTCTGTTTTAATAGAGTATCATCTACAAGTACAGAGTACATCCAAAATATCCTCTATCTATATAGTCTCTTCTCATAGATAACCAAAAATTCCCCTTCATAGTACCTTCACATAGAATATAATCTACAAATATAGAGTACATCCTAAATATCCTCTGCATAGTTTCTTCTCATAGAGTACCAAATATCCTCTACATAAATTTTTCTCTCATTGCCCTTATAGAGTACCAAATATCCTCCAAGGTCTGTTTTCATGGAGTATCATCTTAAAAATATAGATTTCATCCAAAATATCTTCTACAGTCTCTTTTCATTGCGTACTAAAATATCTTCTACATAGTCTCTTCTACAAATATAGAGAGCATTCAAAATATCCTCTACATATTCTCTTCTCATTGACCACCAAAATATCCTCTAAACAAAGCGCCCTGTCATAGAATACTCCCCAAAAAATGTATTTTCGATTTTCAAACAATTTAATTGCATAAGAAACTCTTCGACAAAAACCGCAGAAAAAGAGCAGGTTAAATTAGTAAATCATTTATTAATTTTGGTTTCATATAAAGAGAGAGAGAGAAGAAAAAAAAAAAGAAGATTTTTAGAGTTTTGATGGATATTTTTCTTTCGAAAGGTGACTAGATGCAATATTTCCTTTATTTTGCCACATTCTCTTTCAACGCGGAAAATTATGAATCACCCTCAGAGACAGGTCATCTGGGTCAAATGTAGAAATCTAGTTTCAAGATTGATAAGATGCACTCTATATTCCTATTGATTTAAACTTGAACTGAATACCATTATCGATAAGAGATTCGATGTATGATGAATTCAGTGATAAATATCGAAAATTTAGTTGCTTCCAAGTATACTCACGGCAAATATCTAAAGAGGAATAGAAACTAATTTCTATAAAACCTTGATATTTGTACTAAAAGGATCACTTACGGAAATTACATACAATAAAAATTCCAAAATAGCGTCTAATGCAGCTTTCGCCACTCACTTTTATAGACGGGCCGCATGACTAATGTTGGAACTTTCCGCGGGCCGTAGATTTATACAGAATACGCCAATAAATATATTGCTTTACTACATATGTTCAATGTTAGAAATGTGATAATTACTAAAGATTCAACAATATAAAACAATTTTGAAAACTGAAACAATAATTTAACTATTTTATATTTATAAAATAATTGATATTTGATTCTTGTTTCAAATAATTAAAAAAATTATTTTCTTGACATCGTAAATCAAAGTCATAAGTTAATCTTTTGTGACAATATTACAATGTGACTTGACATAAATTCATAATCAATAAAGATATTTAAACCATACCTTCTAAATCTTCTATTTTAGTCGATGTTAATTGTGAGACGATGACTGCCGGTCCTCTTTTCACAATCTACTTTGTGTTTAAAACTAGTCTTCGACGCCATTAGTGCACTGGAGTCATAGAGATCGCGATACTTCTTTTCACGTCAAAACAAAAGAGGTATGCATTAAAACACCCAACTCCTGCCCATCACATTCAGAAAAGCAGAAATTAAATTGTGCCATTCACGAGTCGAGGGGGTAGGGTATCATAAGTACAAAACTAAGCAATGCGAAGGAATGCATCATTCACTGTTAAAAATTTTGTTCCACCTTGCTCCAAAAATTGGTTCCAATTTAGCTGCAACCAATGTTTGGTGCATAGTTTCACGATTTAATGGTGCTACCTAGGACCGTAAGCACCATTAAATCGTGAAACTAAGGGCCAAATATTGGTTGCAGCTAAATGGGAACCAAATTTTGGTGCAATGTGGAACAAAATTTTTAACAGTGTTGGTAAATAATTCAAACTATTGCTTTTTTATTTTTTCTGGCAGTCTCAGGGGGGGGGGGGGGAAGAGGATTTTTCAGACTTATTGACGCGGGCCACTTAATGGAAAACGCGATTTTTGGTAGTAAACACTTACAACTGTTGACAAATTAAAATTATTTCCACAAAATTTAATTTTTGCTCTTCTGTACTGCCCGCTGGCCGCCTAGTGGCTGACGCTGGTCTAATGTATTTTATTTTATGTTTGAAATCCTTACGTCTATGCATATGCCGTAGCTCGCTCTTGCTATAGTTTTTTGCTATTTTAACTTTCATTTATAATCAATACACATTAAATGAAAACAATTGATGTCATTTCATTGAGTGGTCCTTTTTCGTGCCTACTCACCAAATATCAAGGTTTTATAGAAATTAGTTTTTAAATGCATTGGGCTAGAACCTTGTAACATGGCGAGTATAGGGAATGATCCTTACTATACTAAACTCCAACTTAACTTGACATCACTAGACGATAGATCTCCACCGTGCTCATAGACAGTTAATCCATTTTAGCGGAGTGAAGACATAATTCTCGCCAAACCTTATAGACTTTTGTTCTCTAAGGGTTGTGGTTTGGCGAACATTATGCTTTCACGCCACCAAAATGGATTAAATTCCCTATGAGCACTGTGACGATCTACCGTCTTGTGATGTCAAGTTAAGTTGAAGTTTAGTATAGGACTTCCTGTTAATTTTGAAGGTTATTTGCGATTGGGGGCATTTTCACACAGTTGAAATGCATGAATGGGTTTGGTATCGTTTTATTGATTCTGGGTAAAGATTTCAAACAGTTAGGTTTGAAAACTTTACCACTGATATATGTGCTATGATATTTGTTTTGAAACCACCAACTGTCTATTTCGACCACTTATAAAGTGCTTAACACAGCCAAATACGTCTCGTAATTTTGAGCATCTAGTAGAATACGAGATCGAAATCTTCTAGTGTAAACCCCTCTCTCCGACCCCACCACACCAACGAGAGGACATTGAGGCCACGACAGATTTAATGTGCACCAGCCCCCATTAGGTACACACCGATATTTGGCGGACGGAGGCCCGAACCCACAACCCTCCGCGTAGAGTATTATGAGCTCGATACTCTACCGCAAGGCTATCGGGAGCATTGTTATGATATTATTACTCTTTGTTGATCATTTTTCACGTCTCGGGAATTGAAGCATGCACTATAAATACTCGTGTCTTAAATTAAGACTCTAAATAGAGTCTGAATTCTGTGCTCTGTGTGTCTTTGATTAGGACATTTCAATTACCAGTGCATATAACTGCTGAGTGGTGAATAGGAGCATCAAAAGATGGAAAAAATTAGGGATATAGAACATCGCACAACTTTCTATTGAGTTATAATACTGGTCGGTGCATTAAAATTTTGACGTTGGTGTAATTTACCGCTTTAGTTTTCATATTTTCATCAATTTTTTTAAAAAGAGGTAAGTTTGGCGATAATTACTTTACTGGAGAAAAAAAAAATGGCGTTGGCGTTTGGTGAAAGATTTTTCATTATTCCGACCAGGTAAACGTGCCGTTGATGAGGAATAGCATAAAGGATAGCTCTATGTTAAAAACGTTTGTTTTTCAAGTTTTCACGCAATCAAATTTTTACGGAAATTTTGGGGAAGTTTTGAACACCTTAAAAAGTATTACTACAGCGGTTTGATCCAAATCATTAAAGCCGCTTTTTTTTTTTTTTTTTTTTTTTTTTATATATCATACATTATTTTGAAAGATTTACTTTTATGATATTGGTTTAAATAAAAAAAGCAAATTGTAATATTTCTGGATAACAATTTAGTAGCTTATTCCAATATCATACAATATTTTAAAATATATATTTCTTTGAAATTGTGCAAAAGAGTTTCTACTCCTACTTGATTCTCATTTGGCGAGAGAAGGGTGTGCTTAAAAATATTGTGTTTACTTTACATTTTTATGTGATTTTTTTTTTCTTTCCTTTAAAACACTACAAATACAAAACATCCAATTTGAGCAATATTTTATATTCGATGAACATATATTTACAGATTTTTGAAGCGGGGCGATCGTCTCTTCAATGTGATATGAATTTAAAAACAATAGCGAGGACGCTTTTGAACATAACGCCACATGGAATTGATGCTCAAAGAAGAACTGTGAAAGGCAATAACGACTTTTGGTCCAGTTATTGGATTGAATGGGCTACGGAACTGTCGATGTTGTGGACTTGATGAGTTCTGGAACTGTACCTAGTTCTTAGCTTGATTGGAATCGGAAAATAACAACCTTTCTAAATGAAAGCATACGGCTAACAATTTATCAAAATAACATTTTTTTTTTTTTTTTTTAAATAGGAGTGTGAAACATCGCACAATTTTCAATTTTACTATTATACTAACGTGGATTTTTATTTACCGTTTTTATATTTTCATCATTCATTCAGAAAAAATTACAAGTTTTGTGATATTTTTGTTTGCGATACTTCTTATATGGACCTTTGTATTACAAAAAGGCCCATATATGAATTATCGGGGGAAAAAACTGAGCTAGAGGATTGTAACATAGCTAGTATAGGGATTAATATTAGCTAGGAATTCCTCTAGCGCAGCGTCAGCTACTAGGCAGTACGTGGGATCCGGCCCTCGTCAATGACAGATACCTTATGCGCAAGAGCAATTTTAACGAAAACCTTTCAGGAAAGCCCTATGGCCTCCACTAAACCGTACACCGAATTTGAAGATCGTAGGCCAATTCATTCGGGAGTCATGCTGACCACGTACACACAGACACACATTTTTCTCTAGACCACCTTTTTGAAGTCAAGATGTTCTGAAACGTTGAGAAATGCAAAAAAAAAAACAAAAAAAAAACCACGAAAGTTTTATGTTTAACCGAAAACAATACTTTCATTACACTATATGTTAAATGGACAAAGCGAGTTTTGGAACTGTGCGACTCGTATGCTCCACATTTCCCGTGTTCACGACATTTTCCCGTGTTTGCGCCAAGGTTGGCGCCACGCCGATTGTCTCAATGACGATATTTGTCAACATTTCCGCCCAGTGCGTCGTATATCCCCCCCTGCAAATATAAACACGAGATAAATCCACGTCGAGGTCAAGGTATCAAAGATCTACGATAAATGACCTCTTTGCTTCGATGAATGACCTCTCTATGGAATACTACGTCGTGCAATCAACCCGTGGGATTTCTGACAACAATGACCGTAATCTGGGAAAAATAAAAAAAAAAAAAAAACACTTTCCATCGATAAGGTTTCTAGTGACCGCCGTTTGTCTCATATAAATATTGACATTGGCGACCACGTGCAAGAGATTCATGACAACAGAAGTGGCCTGCCACAGAACCTGGAAATCAGAGAAATGTCGGGGAGCATTCTGATTCTGAAAAAAATAAGGGAATTTTTTTTAAAGAGGATAATAAGGATCATTTCCTTCTCGGCCAGTGCATTTAGAAACTACTATCTATAAAAATTTGACATTGGGCGTGGATGTGTGGCGGTCTCGTGTACAAATAACAAATAAAGCTCCTATGCACTTGAGTACTTTTTTGCACAGCGGTAAAGTATCTGACTATACTAAACTTCAACTTAACTTGACATCACTAGACGATAGATCTTCACCGTGCTCATAGGTAATTAATTCATTTTAGCGGAGTGAAGACATAATGCTCGCCAAACGCCTTTTGTTCTCTACAGGGTTGTGGTTTGGCGAACATTATGCTTTCACGCCGCCAAAATGGATTAAATACCTATGAGCACTGTGACGATCTACCGTCTAGTGATGTCAAGTTAAGTTGAAGTTTAGTATAGAAAAGCAAAAGTTTTCACGGTCGATCCCCAGGCGACCGCAAACAAAGCTGCTTCCCTTTCGGACTACTGAATCATGCTGCCATCGATCGACACCTTCTGAAAATACTGCACGACTTCCAGAATAACATCGCAGCATCTTTGACGACTCACTGCCAAAACAACAAGCAAATCTCCGGCCACTCACTGCCCCACGCGCGCAACTAACTCGCAGGAAACTCAGTATTACTCCCTTCGCGACTCACTGGGAAGACGCTATGTGGCGGTCTTGTTTACAAATAACAGATAAAGCTTCTCTCCACTGGAGTAGGCCTACCAAACGGTATAGTGGTTAGCGTACTATCTTCTAGACCGCGAGGTTGCGGGTTCCGAGTCCCGTATTAGGCATGGGTGTTTGTAAGTGTATGTTGGCTTGTCAAATGACGAATGTTTCGGTGCATTATAGCCCTCGAGTTGCTGACGGCGCCAACTCCACTGAAGCACTCTTTTGCATAGTGGTAAAGCATCTGATTGGAAAAGCAAAGGTCGCACGATCGATTCCCAGCTACCGCAAACAAAGATGCTTCGCTTTAGATGTACGAAAATGATCACTGAATTAAATGATTTAAATTGTTTCCATTTAATGTTTATCTATTATAAATTAGAAATAAAATAGCAAAAGACAAAACCAGGTGGACTCGCTTAATATGCATTTGCGATTTCAAATATAAAATAAAATATATTAGACGCTGTTTTCGAGTTTTTAATTTAAGTCATTTCACAAAGTGATCATTGTCGTACCTTTTCTCACCAAACGACAAGGTTTCTTACAAAATAGTTTCTAACTTCACTATACTAAACTTGAACTTAACTAGACATCACTTAGACGATAGATCGTGACAGTGCTCATAGGTATTTAATCCATTTTGGCGGAGTGAAGACATAATTCTCGCCAAACCTTATCGCCTTTTGTTCTCTACAGGTTTGGCGAACGTTATGCTTTCACGCAGCCAAAATGGATTAAATACCTATGAGCACCGTGACGATCTACCGTCTAAATGAGGTCTAGTTAAGTTGAAGTTTAGTATAGCTATTGTAACATAGGGAAAATAGGGAACAGTCTTTACTGGGACCTCCTATTAAAATTTCACAAAATTCGGGGAAATTTGCTACCATTGTTTTGTTGAGGGTACTTTTCCCCTTTCATCCTTATTTTGGCGTCGTTCAAACCGGAGAATCGTGTCGGTAATCGTTGGAAATTTTATGTTACGGAATAATTTAAACTTTTCACCACCTCCAAAACTACTTTTTTTAAAAAAAATTGTCGCATTTTCTCTTTGGCATGCATGTTGTATTTGATCTCGAGATGTCGACATCAAATAGAAACCATGGAAAAGTTGGGGGAAATTTGAAAAAAGTTTCCCTTAAAATCTGGGAATTCTTTAGAAATCTATCGGGGAATAATCAGAGAACTTTTTTATATCTAAATTTTTGTGCCCCCCCCCCCCCTCTATCAGGGAATAACAGAGTGACCGCAGAACCGGGAAAACCTGGAAATCAGGGAAAATGCCAGGGAATTTTCTAAAATTTCATGAAAACCGGGCAAATTTTGTTTTGTTTAAGGTACGTTCATCCACTTTTGGCGCTATTTACATGGAGATTTGTAGTGGTAAGCCATTAGAAATTTCATGTTACGGAATAATTTAAACTTTTCATTACCAGCAAAACTATTTTTTTTAATAATTGCATATTATCTCTGTAGCATACATGTTCTATTTGATCAGGGTGTCTAGACATCTGGAAAACATAAGAAAATCGGGGAAATTTGAAGAAAAAAATGTGCCCTATAATCAGGGAATTTTTCAGAAATCTGTCAGGGAAATCAGGGAACTTTTTTTCCTTCATTTTGTGGCCACCCTGAATAATCAGACAACTTTTTTTTCTAAATTTTTGTGGCCCCCCCTGAACTGCTTTTACGATTTGTGCACTACAATGCCACAACATTGCCGCAATTAGGTTTGTGCATTTTAAAAACGCCTCTTGGCTTAAATAGCTACAATATTGAAATGCGGCAACAGAGATTGCTTTAAAATCTGAATACAGCGAAATAAGTTCTCTCATAGAAAAAGGCACGTTACTAGCAAATTAAAAGGCTACTGCTATAGTTTTCGAACATCATTCTGAATTTTTTTTATAGAATGTGGAGAAAAGTCTGTAGGTCACACGAATCCACTGGTCTGGCGTGGCAAAAATGGCCGAAACTGATCGAAAATCGACTTAGAGTGAATTGAACTAAATCCGATTGCCAAATATGTCATAAAACTTGCCAAAAAGTGAACACACTTTTTCATTTGGTAACCTGCTGCACTTTGATTTTCAATGAAGAAGGGCGCAAACGATTTCTGAATCTCTGGCTCGGGAAAACTTTCATCTTTTAAAAAAAGTAAGCCGAATTGGCGACGTCAGTTACGTCACCAGTGACGTGGTATTTATATCCAACTTTTGGACTCACTTTTTAAATATGCAGATTTTCGTGAGCCCAGATATCTAATCCGCGACTGTAACTTTCTTAATTGAAAATTAAAGAGCGATGGATAAAAGAAACAAAAGAAAAATAATGCTCATTATTTTTTTTATTTTTTTATGTCATATCTGACAATCGAATTTAGTTCAATTCATTCAAAGTGTCGATTTTGGGCCAGTTTCGGCCATTTTTGCCAAGGTAGACCAATGTATCTACTAACATATTTCTGCATTCTATAAAAAAAAATTCAGAATGATGTTCGATGGACAATAGGAAGATTCTTCTTCTTGCAAAAATTTCCCAATCATAACAGGATGTTTCACGACCCCGTTTCCTTTTTCATTTCCATTCTCGGACCATTTTTTCCCTCCCCGAAACTCACTCTCTATTCCAGGGAACGTATTTGTCAAAACAGCCTGAGTCACGGGACTTCTTAGAATCTTCTTGAGTAGAGAAGTTATTGTGTTGAAGGGTCCTTCGAATATGTTTTTTTTTAAAGATATATGCAGTGGCGTACTGGGACGTAAAATTGGTCTGCTGATTTCAGATTTATGCCGGACCCTAATTTTCCATGTGATCAATAATGACAATTTGATAATTTTTGTTAATAATAAAATGATTCCATTGGTTAATTTTAATAATTAATAATTTTTAATAAGTTAAATTCAGTAGAACCTCGATTAACCGTCCCTCTTTCATCCGGAACTCTCTGTTAACCGACCATCCTTTAGTCGACATCAAAAATCTCCCAAATGAGTAATAAATCATTTGCCCTTTTTAAAACAGGAATATTTTCCTTTACACTAAATTTGCATTTTGACCGTTTTTCAAAAGGACTGACATGGTTAGAGCAATAATCATATGCAGATCAAACTGAACTATTGCTTTTAAAAAGACTTCGTGATAGAACAGCGAAACAACGATTATCGAGATTACGACAACAAAAACTCATTTCCACCAATTATGTCATAAAAAAAAACATTAAAAGCCCTGCATTCAATAAATGAAAATAATTTACTTTATAATATTTTGTACAACTCTCTATTATCCGGCATTTTCGCTTATCCGACCTATCTTCGGTCCGAATTAAGTCGGTTAATCGAGGTTCTACTGTATTTATAATTAATGTTTCTAAACGAAGATTTTCCCCCCTTGAGTACCCTCCCGGACAAACCTTATTTATTTTTCTCTCGAACTCTGGTCATTGTTGTACATAGTTGTGTGTGTGTGTGTGTGTGTGTGTGTGTGTGTGAACCCATACAAAGTTTTTAATATAAATCCTGTGCAATGCTAATTTTTACGGGCAATTGCAACTTCTTGAACTCAGATCGAGTTTTCATAGTGTTTGACCACTAAGAACAAAAGATCCATTCCGAACTATATTTACTAACTTCCTTTTTCCACCCTTAAAACTTGATTGAATGCATTGTTATCTTCAACGAGTTAACGATCTACGAAAGCTGATAAGCATTTATTCTGATTTAAAAAAATGTTGGCAACTGGAAAGAATTTTAAGAATGAAAGCTGATCTTCCACTACGAGCAGAGCAGACAGTGGGTAAAATAATCCCGCCAAGAACGGTCCCAGCTTTGTTCGTTTAGTTGACGTTCACTTTGAGCAGATCAGAGCAGAACGGGCTCGCGCTGTAATAAACGTTGGCAACCTTGAAGCTGGCTCTAAATACAACTTCGTTCTGCTCTGCTCAGCGTATAGTGGACGCCTAGCTTTAAGCTTATCGTCCACTATCGCTGAGCAGAGCAGAGAGGTATGGACTAGAACCAATTACAAGGCTGCCAATGTCTACTGCAGCACGAGCCTCGTGCTACAATGGACGCTGACAGCCTTGTAATTGGCTCTACGCTCTGCTCTGCTCAGCGATAATGGACGCCAAGCTTGAAATTGTTTCACTTATAGAATTGCTATTCAAACCCAAAGTTGAATTGATTGGACTCTTGACTCTACATACTAAATTTATGCATTCACGTTCAATTAGCTTTTATTCATTTTGATTAAAACAAATTTAACAACAGGAAATAGTTTCAAGAAAATATTGGTTAAGTGGGATTTATTAGTATTCCGAAGCGATTATAGAAGCATGCGTAAAAGCGACCTTTTAGTGAGAGTTGCTGCCCAAAATTTAATAGAATGCATTGTCATCAATGCCAAGTTACAGCTCGATTAAAATCGAAGATAATATAAAGGAGTTTAAAAAAAAGTTTCATTTCAATATTTTAGTCGATAATGCCTTAATATTGTCAACAGGTAAACACTTGGCGATCTCTCTTTCAAAAATAATGTGTATCGTTGCCATAGAGAAAAGAGAAAATTTCAAAAAATCTGACCTCGTCAAAATATTTTGTTGTGTACATTTACGACGGCTTCAACGATATCGATTTTTTTTTTTCAAAGTTAAAGCTAAATCGATTATCTGCTGTAACAGAAAATTTCTTTAACGTTTTATTCTCTGATGAATATAAGTGTTGAACTAATTATTCCTGTTTTGTTGATTCGTCTAAATATTATCAACTGGTAAGAAGAATCCCGTTCAAAAATGAGGAATATTACTAACACTTTAATTTAATATACACGAGATATTTATTAAAAATTAAATTTTTCTTTTAGTATTGTAACAGTAAAAATAATTTCTGATATATATTTATGAAATGGTAAAGAAATATTTTTGTTATTTCGAATTCCTCAGAATCTTGCAAAAATCTATTTTTTTTTTCTTCAAGACAATTCTATTCTCCATTCTCCACTGTTGGCACTTTCATTATAACTGTGAAAAAAATTATGTTGAAATTGACAATACCCACATCTTTTTTTTATTTTTTATTTAATTCTAAGTGTTTCGAAAGCCCATAAACACAAAAATTTCTGTTCTCTGCGCTTTTTGTTTTTAATTTGCAACCTAGGATCGCTTGTTAGTTCTGGCGGGAAAAATGACACATTCGGCTCGAAGCGAACGTGATGTCGCTACATCTGAAACAACTTGACTTGAAACACAGCAGCGAAAACAAGTTTTGCAAGTTTCTCGCAAATCGAGCCAGCCGGTACGTAATACAGCAAATGTCTTTCAAACCAACGCCAGATATTTTGGCAGACACCTCACGATGACCATAAAAACGGAAGGATGTTTTGACGTCACAGCTATATTGGATCGTTTTGATCGGACGAGGTTTTAGGGGCATTTTCTTTTCTTAATATTTAAATAACTCATTTTTTCTAGAGAACTTTTGTTCGAATATTTGGAACCAGAAAGAAATTCTTCATAAATAATATAAACTAATTTCACACGTTTTTTTTAAAACAAAATGCGGGAATTGTCCATTGAAACATTCTTCTGAGAAGAAAATTCGCATCAATAACAAAGTAATGTTCGTATCACGTGAACAAAAATAAATGCAAAAATGCACGCGCATTTAGTTAATCTCAATTATATGCCACCTTCTTACAGCGTTGCTGGTTGGTTGTATTCAGATTATCTGGCGCCGTCAGCAACACTAGGGCTATAATGCGCCGAAACATTCGTCATCAGACAAGCCAACATACATTTACAAACACCCAATGCCTAACACGGGACTCGGAACCCGCAACCTCGCGGTCTAGAAGTAAGCACGCTAACCACTATACCGTTTGGTCGGCTCTTACAGCGTTGCAGAATGAGTCAATTACGAGGGTAACTGTTATAGTAATTTTTTACAAAAAAAAATTGTATTTTTATTTTCATGGTTTCCGCGCATACGGAAAGTAGGAATTTTAGACATTGAGTGAATTTTGTCATGGAAAGTCATGATTTTGAGCAAATAAATGACAGTAGGTCATGAAAATACAGTGAATTTCATGGATTTCTAAAAATTTTAAGTAAAATCGCGTAACTATGACGTCATAAACGCCATGATCGCTATTCAGCTCATCAAAAATTCATCTCTGTTTTTATTTACGTCAGATAATCTGAAAACAACCAACCAACCGTTTTGATGGAAACTACGCTCACAGTTAATAACCGCAACCAATGAAACATTTCTAAATTCCAAATTTGTGACATCACACGAGTTAAGGTCTCATAGGTGAAAAAAATTGCGTTATATGAGAACTGAAATGAACAGTTTTGATAAGCATGTGTTTACATTTTTTAAATATTTTTTTCTGTCTTATTTCTTCTGTTTTGCATTGTTGGTATCAAAATATTTGATTTTTGATGATATAATTTATTATTATTGACTTATTCTTTCTTCAAATATTTATTTATTTATTATTAAAGATTGATTAGCTTTTTTTTAACACTGAAACATCAAAGAATGGAAAATTATTTTTCCCTTTTTCTTCTGATTTGGAAGTTACTGAAACAAGGATTTTTTTTTTTACTTAATTTAAAATAAAACTTTATAAAAATCATTCTATGGTACATTGATTTACTTACTATGTTCGTGTTAGTAAAATTATTATAATTATTATTATTATTTATTATATTTTTGATGGTTTAATTTCTTGAGTCATGGAAAATTATTTGCTTCAGTCTTGGAAAGTCATGGATTTGTGACATGTTATTTTGGCAGAAACTCTGTATTTTTCGGAATTTACTTTTCACCCAAGAACCTTTATATTTGAAATTTGAAGCGCACCTGTTGTTGTAGAAAGCAAGTTATGTAATAAAGCAGGTGGGCTAAGGTGATTAACTTTTAAGCTGGACTAAATAATCTTTGTTTGACGCTATTGCAGTCTGATTTTACATAATCTTTGTATAGGTTTCATAAGTATAAACGAAATAAAACAAATGTAACCATATTTTATGGAGTTATTCCTTTATGTGCTTCTCTCTTATTGTACGATGGTGTATTTTGAAAGAAACCATTGAATTATACGATCCTCAGAAATTACAGCAAAGAATTAATAAATAACAAAAAGAAAAACAACTGAAAAAAGGCATAATTGTCGATTGTAGTAACTTCGTTAGGGGGTGACTACTATAGTCAATGCCAAAATACGAGAATTTTTCTGTATATGTTATGGCAAAAGCCTGAATGTCATACGTTACCCCAAAGTTTGAAAGATACAAGGTTCGAAAGACCTCGTTCCACAAGGTTTGAAAGACAAGAACATCAAAACTACACAATGAGAATGGCAAACTTAAAAATAATAAAATTTCAATTCAAATAGATAGAAACTTGTAGAAATTCGAACTTGCCTCATTTTAAAAATGGCTGGTCTGATTGAATGTAAAACGTGTCCTAAAAAACAAATTTAAGTGTCATTCGATAACATTTGTCAGTCTGAAATATAATCCCCTGTCAATTTATCTAAAATCAATATATCAACTATTTTGAAAATGACGTTAAAGCTAAGACATATCTTAAGAAGTTTCTGAGATATAGGAGTTTAAAGTATATATTCCAAAAAATTAACGCTTTTAAAAATATGTTTTGTATAAATGCCGTTATTAATTAATAACTATTGCACTTGGCACTTAGATCAAATGTCATTTTATGATAAGCATTGGAAAAAAAACTTTGACAAAAAATATCTTTGTTATCTTTTAAGTTATATTAATGGTGTTAACGAAATGGCATTTTGCAGAAAACGATTTTAAACTTCTAAGTTGCATTGTATAACCTGTTGATAAAATTGTATTAAATTTATCATAACTTAGTTCATAATTGACTTAGGTGAAGAGTAAAGCTAGTTTTAGAAACTTTAAGATGCAAGCTTTTAAAAAAAATTATAATAATTTTTGAAATTTTATGAAAATTCGACTTTTTAAGGTATTCGGCTACCTTAAATAAAGTTACATGTAAGACGTATGGCTGGATGTATATAGTTTCATGTTTTATAACCCTATTTCTTTCTTTCATATTGCTCTTATCACGCTGGTAAAATGTTTTTTCGTGAATAATTGGTTATACAAAAATCATTTATCCGAACAACATCAGGCTGAACTAATTTGTACTGGGCAGTGATGGACCAGAGCTGTTTGAACCCGGGAAACGCCGGGTACTTCACCTTGCACCAGATAAATGTCTTATTACTATCTAAATACGTCTATTTGGGGGTGGTTATTGTGCACTTGTTATCGTCTTACTCAACATGTAAGCCTTTCCTTTCTTATCGTGCTTTAGATAAGAACGCGATAATCGATTTTATCAACAATGTCACAGTTGTGCTTTCCCGTATGTAGCTTCTAACATCGCTTCATAAAATCTATCTTATCTCAGACCAACATCGACATTAAAGTTGAAAAAAGTAAAAGCATCAGAACGTGAAGTAAATTCTGTGGTGATACGTAATTTATTACTACTACACAGAGGCGGCCCTAGGGTTGTTCAGTGAAATCACCGAGGTAAATTAAGAGTTTAAAAAACTAAAAAAACACGCTTTAATAGAAAAGTGAACTAAAAAGCAGAAAATAATTTTAAATAAGTTTGAAATAAGAATAGAGTGATTAACAAGAAATATTTATTTTATCGTAAAAAAGCGTGGGGTGCTTTTTAAGATATTTTCATAATGGCTCTACTTTTACCAATATCTGTCATTAAATATTTACAACAATTAACATCAAGCACCCCACGCTTTTTTACTATAAAATAAATATTTCTTGTTAATCAATCTATTCTTATTTCAAACTTATTTAAAATTATTTTCTACTTTTTAGTTCACTTTTCTATTAAAGCGTGTTTTTTAGTTTTTTAAACTATTCATTATTTTCTACTTTTTAGTTTCGTTTTCTATTTAAGCGTGTTTTTTAGTTTTTTAAACTATTAATTATTTTTTCTGTAAACTATAATTTTTTGTAGTTAAGTGTACAAAACTCTCCAGTTATTCCTACCAATAGTCACATGCTTGTCTCAAATTTAAGTCATGTGTATGCCTTAGTACACGCCGTATTATTAGGCACAAAACACTACCTTGTCTCTGAATATGAAAAATCACTAATCCTGAAGATCCTGGTAAGGATAATGCGACTAAAAAAAACACGCTTTGTATAACCGTCATTCCCACGGCAAATCTTTCAAATGTCTGTCTTATCAATTGTCGATGATAGGTTCTGTGATTACTGGGATTGTAATGGGTAACGGCACACCAGGGTTCGATTCCGGAGAAGGTTGGTTGGTTGGAATTTAACGGCGCAAAGGCAACACGAGCTAATCCTTGTGATAAAGCGACAAACTTATAGAATTATTGTATTGTCATCGGGTCTTTGACAAGTAAGCAAAGTTTGAACATACAGGTGAAACTAATAAAAGCGCGTTAAAAAGGGAATTTCGGTAATTTTTTTATGGTGAACTAAAATTAAAAACCCACTTCCGATCGAGGTTGTAGACTTCTTTAAAGTTATACTTTAACCTTTAACTGCTGTAAGCGGTCTGACAGACCGCGAGACATTTTTTGTGGAATGCTTCCATCCCCTAAAATATCTCACCTTTGAATTTTATATTATATTTTCTGATACTATGTTTCTTAAACTTTAAACTGATGTTCACCAATTTGTTTGGCATAGTATGGACCATGTGTTGCTCTTGCGCAAAGAACCTCAAACCACCCAACCACAGCAGTTAAAGGTTAATAAGTGATCGGCGCGCCTGGTAATTTCCCTTATTGGTCTTGACGCAGACACTCCGGGTCTCAGGAAAACAAAAAATCGCTAATCCTGATTATCCTAGTAAGGATAACGGGTCAAACTGTTTAAAATATTGAATTGTCATCGGTCCTTAATAAGTATGCCAAATTTCGAGTTAATCCGATGTTTTGAAGTGGGTCAAAATCATGTTCAAAGATTCCGTTACATACTAACATACGTCTGAAGCTAATAAAAGCGTGTTAAAAACGGGCCGGTCCTGTACGCCAGTACGGAAGTTATTATTTTATTATTATTATTTTTTTTTTTTTAGTTCTTCAATTATTTGTCAATATTGTTGAGTGGGTGGGTTCGAAAGATTTGAAGCCAAAGCAGATTAACACTTGCAGAAATTTATTCCGATATACTCTTCACAGATTCTTTCACAAAACCAGAACTTCTCGTTCTAGAAGACTCAATACATTTCTTTACACAACAATAGAGCTCAAACAGCAGTTAAAAAAACTTCACAACTGCTACAAATCGCCGCAAAAGACAATGCAATACAGTTCACTTTAGAACTACTCTGAATGCTCACTGAGAGACAGCTAACTCAGTATCTCAACTCAGTAATTTCAGTCCACTAACGGACTCATGGCCGAGCTTATATAGGAAAGTCAATCCTTCGCCAAGTTGGCGACATTTGGCGATTTCTCGCCAAATTTGGTGACAAAAATTAGTCGCCAAAACCGTCGCCAACTTGTCTCTATCTCGCCAATTGATAGATTGCCATTACCATAATGTTAAATGCCCTGCTCCTTGTAAAACTCGCTTCCCAGCGTTATCTCTGCAAAACTCGTTATGAAGCATTAAGAAGACACATTGTAGAAAAACAAACTCTTGCACTGCCTATGTACATAAATTGTCCTTTTTACATAATTAATGCTACGAAATATTTACAAATATACAGAAATTCGTAACAATATAAATAGCTGCTTTTCTTAACGATTTAAAAAAAAGTCCAAAGTTTTCTAATATTCTGTGCCAAGAATTATTTACATCAAACCGCACTAAATTATGGTAACCATAGGCAGTTCACTTGCCATTAAAAATGGCGGCTGCCATTTTTTGTCGAAAATCGCATTGACTCAGAATCCGTACCAAACTTGGAATTTTAACCTACAAGAAATTCTTTGTTGGCATAATTTGATAGCAAATTATGATAAATATCTAAATTAAAATAATGAACATTATATGCTCTTGGATGGTATATAATGTAGTTGGTGACACTTCGGGATCGTTTGTTTTGGTCACGGCACCATTTTTGTTGCTCTCTTGCTCGTAATTTTAATTTTCAATAATGAAAATAGAAAACTGAACTTGAGTTGTACGTTTGAAAGTTGTATTACATAAATGAAATTTTAAAACCTTTTATGTTTGCTAATAAATGCTTCAAATGTGAGTACTCTACTGGAACAACATGAGTTTGTAGGTGCTCATTAAAATTTGTGTTATCATCTTCTGTTAGTCAGTTGCATGGTAAATGTAATTCTATAGCGTTGGTATATTGTGTAGTCGGTAACAACTCAGACTCGCGTGTTCTGGTCAAGGCACCATTTTTGTTGCTTTCTTTCTATTAATACCCTGTCATGCGACAGGGTATAATCAGCCCCGGCAAAGGGTTGCGTTTTGACATAGACTTTGGAGCGTCCAACCCTAGCATATCTTTTTAATTTACCACTTTGCCTTATCACACTAAAATTGGTGTCTCATTGTCAAATTTTTCAAAGTAAATTTCAAAATGTCAAAAAAAAACCACCTCCTCCTATGCAAATCACAGGTTACCATAAAATCGCTGTTGTGCATAACGGCCAAAAAAAAGAGGTTTGCCAACTAAGGAACTTTATCGCCTACATGAAAGCGCCAAATTTGTTTGGTAATATTTACACACACTCTAGAAATAGACCTAGAAAATTTAAAACACCAGCATTTTATTGTGCTTGAAAAATATTAACAAAGACAATTTACAGTAATTCCTTTTCTTTTCTTCTTCAGGAAGCAGAATCGGACGCCATGTCGCTGAGCAACACTTTCTTTCTTCTTCTACTATCCCTATGCGCATGCGCCCTAGGTGCTTCTCCTCCCACTCTGCTCCCCCACCACGACCACTCTTCCTCCCTCCTCCCTCCCTCTGACCGAATGGTCATGGACCAGCCGCACGACATGGACCACAAGGACCACGACCACCACAAAGACCACGACATGGACGACATGGGAATGGACATGGGCAACATGACGCACATGATGGAGGTAAGAACAACACACTGCATAATCTTAGATATGGTCATCTTCGAGGGTCAGTGGCAAACGGACTTGTCACAATGTGTAATCGCCCCCTGACGTCACACAGTCCTTACTTATTTCCAACTTCACTTCACTGCACCGGCATTGATGGTTTTTTTTTTTGGGGGGGGGGGGGGTTGGAACTACCGACCGTCTATTTCTGCCACTCATAAAGTGCTTAACACAGCCAAATACGTCTCGTAATTTTGAGCATCTAGAAGAATACGAGATCGAAATCTTCTAGTGTAAACCCCTCTCTCCGACCCCACCACACCATCGAGAGGACATTGAGGCCACGACAGATTTAATGTGCACCAGCCCCCATTAGGTACACACCGATATTTGGCGGACGGAGGCCCGAACCCTCATTGATGGTTAAAGCTTGGCGTCCACTATCGCTAAGCAGAGCAGAGCAGATCAGAGAGGAGTGGACTAGAGTCAATTACAAGGCTGCCAATATCTACTATAGCACGAGCCTCGAGCTGCAATGGACGTTGACAGCCTTGTAATTGGCTCTAATCCACTCCGCTCTGATCTAATCTGCTCTGCTTAGCGATAGTGGACGCCAAGCTTTAAACTGTGAGGATGATAGAAAAGCATGACTTTCTGTGAACTCACGAAAGAAATTGCACGTAAATTCACTTCCGTTATCTTGTCAAAGTCATTCAACCTAATATAACGTAATCTTTTCGAATTCCAGTTAATTTTGGTGTCAGCATTAATAAAATTATGTATTCTCAAATTTAATAAAAGTAATTGTGTTTTAAAAACTGGTTTTGGTCACGACCCTCGAAGGTCCCTTTCGTTTTGCTGTGTATTGAAGACTGCATTTTAAAAATTTTGTATAGAGCGCTTCCTTAATTTATTAACTATGTAGAGATAGCTTGAAATAAAGCTTGACGTCCACTATCGCTAAGCAGAGAAGAGAAAATCAAAGCGTAGTGGATTAGAGCCAATTACAAGGCTGTCAACGTCCATTGTAGCTCGAGGCTCGTGCTATAGTAGACATTGGCAGCCTTGTAATTGGCTCTAATCCACTCCTCTCTGCTTTGCTTAGCGATAGTGGACGCCAAGCTTAAGAAATTTAACTCGAGTCAAGTGAGTTTGATGCCAGATCCTGCCTATGTTGCATAGTGGTATTTTGTTTTTAATTGTGACAATTTGGGTTCTTATATTCGGCACGAAGCTATATTCATGGTTTGGTTTTATTTTGCAATTTTCAATCACTTGAATTTGATTTGGATTCTTGAAAATTGTGCTACACAAAGGAAATTTTTAGACCCGCTTATGTTTAATAATAAGTGCTTCAAGCATGTATCCTACTGGAGCAACTTGAGTTTTTTAGGTGCCTCATTAAAGCTATCATCTTCTGTTAGTCACTTGCATTTTAAATATAATTTTATAGCGTAGGTATACTTGGGCACGTGCGTTCTAGTCTAGGCACCATTTTTGTTAATATCTCTCTTAGTTTCCCAAGTCCAAAAAAAATGAAAGGACACTTGAATCATAGCTTACTCAAGTCCTGCTTATCAATACACATAAAAAACTGGATATAAACTGCTCCCATGTTCATGCAAGGGGGGAAAATGTGCCGGTGAGTTGATGATATTGGATGGATGATTATCCAATCACAGTTCACTTTTATAGTTGGGTATGAATGCGGAAAACCTTGTAAAGTCCTGGAGCATATCTTTTATTGCACATTATTACTAGTTAATGTCTACTATTGACAGTTCTGCTGTGTTATAATCCAGGATTTTTTGTCAATCCTCGGCAAACTGTATTTTTCGTCCACCAAATGATCTGGCAACGGCTTCATTTTCCCAGCGTTCAGAAGTCTAACCAGTAGTTTATATCACAATGGTCGTGCTAGGCTTCATTACACGCATTTAACGATGTGATAGTTTCCTCCGCTGATGCTGATAGTTAAATTGAAATTCAAACAGCCCCACGTTAATTACAGTTTCAGAGAAATTTTACTACGTGAGCTACTCTGAAATGCTACACTCTATTAAGCTTTCAAAGTGCAAGAACCAAACCAAAACAACTGGCAAGAAGAACTGGCAGAGAACTACGCAGATAACAAGAAACTAATTTTTACCAATCGCAACTCTATAGATGGTATTACGTTTCTCCAAAATATACTCCACGACCAATATTCTCCACTAAAATCCAATTACTCTTTTTAATTGCTTCCAATATCGTAACCATACTTGTTGAAAAGTGGAGGAAACATCGAACAAAACGTGCTTCTACATCGGTTTTCATATTTTACTGTCATTATACACCAGAGGTTTTTGCTACCAGATTTGTTTTCTCTACATAACTCTATGATCTGTATACTGATCGTGGCCAGCAAATAGATCAATCTATCCATCACGATCAATCTATATGTGACCCATAAACTTATTGTTTCATGTTATTGGCCACAATATGTATGATTTTTTTTTTTTACTTTTAATTTTGTTAAAGAGATTTTATTACTGTTGTACATATCTGGTGCGGAAATTCTAATGTTTTAAAACCCTATTTAGACAGATATTGTGACTACTGATAATGAAGCATTAAGTCTATTAAGCTTGGCGTCCACTATCGCTAAGCAGAGCAGAGCAGATCAGAGCGGAGTGGATTAGAGCCAATTACAAGGCTGTCAACGTCCATTGTAGCTCGAGGCTCGTGCTATAGTAGACATTGGCAGACTTGTAATTGGCTCTAATCCAATCCGCTCTGATCTGCTCTGCTTAGCGATAGTGGACGCCAAGATTTAGGGACAGGCTGATGATTTAATATATAAATGCATCTGCATCTTTATAAATTAATCTTCTAACTTGTGTCTGCTTTCTCAACAGATGTATTTTCATTTTGGGGTGAAGGAATACGTGCTGTTCAAAGAGTGGAAGATTTCCACCGTTGGAGGTAAGAGAAATTACACTACCATACATAATACAAACTACAGAGTGTTTAAAGTTGCGCACTTCGTCAAAGTTTACCTGGCCTTTAAAAGTACCAGTTTAAGAGGAAATGCTATACTAAACTTCAACTTAACTTGACATCACTAGACGGTAGATCGTCACAGTGCTCATAGGTATTTAATCCATTTTGGCGGCGTGAAAGCATACTGTTCGCCAAATCACAACCCTGTAGAGAACAAAAGGATATAAGGTTTGGCGAGAATTATGTCTTCACTCCGCTAAAATGGATTAATTGCCTATGAGCACGGTGAAGATCTATCGTCTAGTGATGTCAAGTTAAGTTGGAGTTTAGTGTAGTAGGGACCATTCCCTATACTCGCTATAATACAATCTTCTAGCCCAGTTCATTTCGATATTACTTTGCATAAAACCTTGACATTCGGTGAGAATGTACGAAAATGATCACTTCGTGAAATGGCATAAATTAAAAATTCGAAGATAGCTTATAAGATATTCTATTGTTACGAATTTTTGTATATTTGTAAATATTTCGTAGTGTTAATTTTGTAAATAGGAAAATTTATGTACCTTTCGCATAAGGCAGTGCAATAGTTCGTCTTTAGTTTGCTTCCCCGCAATGTGTGTCTTAATGCTTGATAACGAGTTTTACAGCGATAACGCTGGGAAGCGAGTTTTACAAGGAGCAGGGCATTTAACATTATGGTAATGGCAATCTCGCCAAATTGGCGAGATAGAGCGAAGTTGGCGACGGTTTTGGCGACTAATTTTTGTCGCCAAATTTGGCGAGAAATCGCCAAATGTCACCAAACTTGGCAACCATTTGCGACATTTTCGGTACCCATGTATAGGACTTTTCGACTACGATCTGGAAAGTTCTCCAAATATCTACCTCTAGAAGATTCACGATGGTATTGACTCCTATATAAGACAGGCCGTGAGTGGAGTTGGTTGGTTAGTCAGTTAGTTGACTGAATTGAGTCAGTGAGTTGACTGGAATTACTGAGTTGAGATACTGAGTCTCAGAGAGCATTCAGAGTAGTTCTAAAGCGAATTATATTGCATTTTTTTTTGCGGCGATTTAGCAGTTGTGTGTCAAGTTTAACTGCTGTTTGTGCTCTATTGTTGTGTATAGAGCTGCATTGAGTCTACTAGAACGAGAAGTTCTGGAGTTGTAAAGGAATCTGTGAAGAGTTATATTGGAATAAATTTCTGCAAGTTTTGATCTGCTTTGGCTTCAAATCTTTCGAACCCATCATCCACGCAACATTATTTTATATTTGAAATCCTTACGTCAATGCTTATGCAGTGGCACACACCTGCAATAGTCTTTTGCTTTTTTTAATTTTCATTTATAATAGATACTAAATGAAAGCAATTGATGTCATCTCAATAAGTGTTCATATTCGTACCTATACTCACCAGTTGTCTAGATTTTATACCTATTTTCTAAATGAACTTTGCTAGGAGATAGTAACATACCGAATATAGGATACTTACTAGTAGGACTTCCCCTGAACTGTTCGGCGAACGCAGAAACTTCGTTTCAACTACTGAGTTTGTTCATTGTCATAAAGAGCCGACCAAACGGTATAGTGGTTAGCGTGCTAGCTTCTAGACCGCGAGGTTGCGGGTTCCGAGTCCCACTGTTAGGCATGGGTGTTTGTAAATGTATGTTGGCTTGTCTGACGACGAATTTTTTCGGCGCATTATAGCCCTCGTGTTGCTGACGGCGCCAGATAATCTGAAAACAAAAAACCAACCAACCATCATTGTCATAAAGGACCAACCGGTTCTTTTCTTGCAGCTACTGATCCAGTTGTCCTGAAACGGTGGACGAATCGTGTCACCTTTGAATTATTGGATACTACTGCATCATGATACATCTTTTAAAAACTCTTCAATGACTTGAGAATATAACTTTCGAACCAAATAACTCTCCAACAAGAATATCATCCATTGTTCCTGGCATTCCGCCGCGCAGCCTGGAACCACAAAAGCTTCACGCTCCAGAAAAGAAGTCTCCGATTACAAGATCACTGATGCCGACTGAAATACATTCAAAACAATCTGCACTGTTATATATACCAGGAGGAAATAAAAACTCGATGTCATAAACTTGGATCACTTGGATGTGCGGAGCTTTGAATTCCACCATGCACATTATGTCTGAAATCGGAATGGATCTGCACATGGGTTTATAAGAAGTCCTATTAGCAAGGTTCATCTCCCGTGTTCATTATGTTACAATCTTCTAGCCAGGTCATCGATATAGATAAACAACTGGATAGACTGCTCCATTGTCAATGAAAAGAGAAAAAACACGCCGGGGATTGCGAAGCTGGTGGGAAGATTAACCACACAGTTCACTTTAACAGTTGGATGGGAATGCGAAAAACCTTGTAAAGTGTATATATTTTTTTGCACATTATTGCTAATTAAGGTCTACTATTGACATTTCTGCTGTGTACCACCCAACATTTTATTTTCAATCCTCGGCAATCCGTATTTTTTATCCCCCCAACGGCATCTGGCAACGGCTTCATTTTCCCAGCGTTAAGCAGTCTATCCAGTTATTTATCTCTATCGATGAGCCAGGTTCATTTAGAAACTACTTTGTATTAAAACTTCGACACATTTTGTGAGTAGGTGCGAAAAGGATCGTTTAATGAAATGACATAAATTGTTTTCATTTAACTTATATTTATAAAAAATGAAAATTAGAAAAAAAATAAATAAAAAAGACTACTACTGGTGGAACCTCAGGATAGGCACTAACGTATGGATTTCCAATGTAAAATAAAATATATCATACGCTATTTTCGTGTTTTGTATATGAATCAACTTCATTAAAGTGGTCATTTTCGTACCTATTTACACAATGTCGAGATTTTTTTTACAAAGTAGTTTCTAAATGAACTAGGCCAGAAGATTATAACATAGCAAGTATAATTCATGATCCTTACTGAGGACTTCCTCTTATTGAATTTTTTTTTCACAATGCCTAGTATTTCTGCGAAACTTCCAACTCATTCACTGAAAAATACCAGAAATTGAAATATGAACGATTCCTCAGTTTTTGCCACCACACGAAAACTTATAGGGGCAGTTTAGTACTGTTGCGTGGACGGGTTCGAAAGATTTGAAGCCAAAGCAGATCAAAACTTGCAGAAATTTATTCCACTATAACTCTTCACAGATTCTTTCACAAAACCAGAACTTCTCGTTCTAGTAGACTCAATACATCTCTATACACAACAAAAGAGCACAAACAGCAGTTGAACTTGACACACAACTGCTAAATCACCGCAAAAGACAATGCAATACAGTTCGCTTTCGGAACTACTCTGAATGCTCGCTGACAGACAACCAAGTCAGTATCTCAACTCAGTAATTAATAAACAATTCCAGTGAACTAACTGATTAGCCCCTAACTCCACTCACGGCCGGTCTTATATAGGAGTCAATACTTCGTGAATCTTCTAGAGATAGATATTTGGAGAACTTTCCAGATCGTAGTCGAAAAGCATGGGGACCAAAAATGTCGCCAAATGGTCGCCAACTTGACTTTATCTCGCCAACATTATCATAATGTTAAATGCCCTGCTCCTTGTAAAACTCGCTTCCCAGCGTTACCTCTGTAAAACTCGTTATCAAGCATTAAGACCCATATTGCAGGGAAGCCAACTTAAGACGAACTATTGCACTGCCTTATGCAAAATGTACATAAATTTTCCTATTTACAAAATTAACACTAAGAAATATTTACAAATACACAAAAATTCGTAACATTTATACAAAAATTCGTAACAATACATTAAATGTCACGCATAAGAGAGAATAAAAATTATATCAAATTGAATAAAATTACTTCTGTACTTATATTTCGTCGGCTTACAAGCGAAACACACTCTAAGTCAAAAACTTAATTTTACGAAAACGAAGAGGAAAAAAGAACACGTTCAATTGCCTTGATTTGCAAACAATTTTCTTCAATACTCTAAACTTTATTAAATAAATGTTGTTGTTTGTGTATTCACATATATAAGAAGCAGACGTCAACATGCAAACATAACAATATTTAGTATCAAATTACTGCAAGATACATGGCTATATACAGCGACAATCATATATGTTTATATCTGGCCTGTTGCCATTCTAGCGACATAAAAATGTGCTGTAATACAAGATTTCAGTTAGAGTCTATGATAATACATAACAAATGTTTATTTTCAGAGAACATCTAACTTTCGTGTGTGTGGGGGGGGGGGGGCTGAATAAACAAGTAGCTCTGACTTGAAGTGTTTCACTTGTAAAACGACGATTATTTCACAAACCTACTAAATTAGTATATTGAATGCAAGATTTAACCCTTACATGACTATTAGGCTGCTAAGAGTAAATATTAGAGCGTAACTGTTTATTTTAGTTTTTTTTTTTTATGTAAAATAAATAAAGATCATAAGAAAAATATATAAAATTGTGTATTTTTCAGAACTTTATGGTAAATATTGTGCCCAATGGACTACAAAAGTAACACAAATTATAATTAGGCTTATTATGAAATCTTATACGTTCAAATATACTTTATTATTGTACAAAATTATATTTGCCAAATAACATAAAACTAATGAGAAAACACAGTAATATATTGTTACACGACATAATAAACTGAAATAATAGCCGAGTACAGCTCGCGAATGTTTTATCACTGGTGCCAATTGATTTGACAGTTCTTTTTTTCTAAACGTTCCCATTTACCTAATTGCGTTCGGTATATGTTCTACTTTGACATTCTGTATGAAAGGTGCAGATAAAGTTATAATTAAATGCATTAATCACCAATTTTAATAAGTGAAGAAATGTTTCCCTTAGTCGTGAAAGGGTAAAAGAAAAATCGTATTTTTAATATAACAATTCTTATGATTATAGTAATCTGACACTCTTCCGGTCGGCTGGTATCGGATAAAAACCGCCAAATTGAAGCGACAACTCATCCAAACTAACAACTCACAAATCCTTTATAATTCCTATAACCAAACCGTAAAAATTTAGGCTTGGCGATACATTTAGGCGCCATTTAAACGTGTAAACATTTAGGCTTTTGGCGCCAATTGGTACCCGTCTAAAGGAAGAGTACCAGTAATTCTTATGACTATGATACTAACGTAATTAATAATTGAAATTATTGTCTATGGGAAAGGTAAAATGCGAACTCAAAATAAAAGGAAATTGTAGCAATACATGCGTTGTGTCTTCTGCAGGTATGATCGCGTCCGTGTTCGGAGTCTTCCTGATGGGCATGTTGTACGAGGGGCTGAAGTACTTTCGAGAGTACCTCTTCAAGCAGTACGTGTCCAAGATACAGTTCTCCACAGTCGCCATCACAGGGGAAAGCGGAAAGGTGACGCAGGTCCACAAGGTCGAAAAGTAAGCACCTTTACTCATTAATTAGAGCAAGCAATATATGTTACTGTCTTTCCATCAAAAGAAATACAGATGGCTCCTGAGATGACCATGGTGGTGGTGGTCGTTATTATAAGAAAAAGATTCGTTGAATTTAGAATAGAGGTGATACGTGCAAGAAATTGGCGGCCAAAATGGTTACAATACGGCATTCGTCTTGGTCAGCTGTAGCCACTGCTCGAATTAGATCCGCGACAAAATTTTTCTGCTGCCCGCCGCTCTATAAAAGATTTAAAAAAAAAAAAAAATCAAATTTCACGAAATGCACTTTTGTTTGTTACATGATTGTAATTTATCCGAAATAATATAAGTTAACTATGTGGGACAAAGTTTTCCACTACGTGCCCGAAGAAACTATATGAAGAAACTTTCAGCAAGGTGATTTTCATCAAGAAAAATTACAGGAATAGCTTAACTGAACTGATTAAAATTAACAGCAACAAATACTCCGAATGATATCGAGTCTACCATAAAATAAACTGAACGATTTCGACCGCCATCGTCTCACAATTGATATCGACTAAAACGGAGTAATCTGGAAGTACAGTCTCAATACTTTTATTAAAAGTTAGATTATGTCGCATTGTCACTTTGAAATAAAAGATTAATTTCTTATTTTAGACTTTGATTTACTAATAATGAAAACTCTTTTTACATTCCTTTTTTTTTTTTTTAATAAAATTCTTTTTTTTTAATAATAAATAATTAAAATTAATATCTTAATTTTACTAAGATAATTTTTTTCTTCTTTTTTTTTCAGAAATGCTATAGATTGTTAAATCGATACTAATTAAAGATACATATTTTAGTGTATCCGGCCCTCGAAAAGTTCCAGCATAAGTCATACGGCCCGCCTCTGGCGAACGCTGGTCTAGGTGAAGAGATTTAATAGTAAATCCAAGAAATATTGCCAATAAACCAAAAGATAGCCGATGTCGTCTTGACCAGGAATTCCCCTGGTAAATTGGACTAGTCTCGTTTCCATGGCAATAGACACTGTTAAGACTTCGTGGCAGGAGCTATTCCTGTGATAGTGCGTTTGAGTCTGAATTCGATGTTCTTAAAGAAACTTCACGTAATCTCATTGCTATATCAACTGGATGACAAAGACTGGTGGTCTAACTGTCGGAACACTAAACGGGAATTTTAACCGAGAGTTCTTTCACTGGTTGCACACCTGACTTCCAGTGCTGTTAATGTCGATTGACTATACAGAGTCGAATATCTACTTTATGTACGAGATTATGGGTTTTCTATTTAAGAAGTAGTCTAAGTGAGGATCATTCCCTAAACTCGCTATGTTATGATCTTCTATACTAAACTTCAACTTAACATCACTAGACGGTAGATCGTCAGTGCTCATAGGCATTTTAACCTTTAACTGCTGTGAGCGGTCTCATAGACCGCAAAGCATTTTTCATTGGGAGTTTGCACCCCTTAAAATGAATAATGGTCTCTGCCCTCTTCACTACCTTCCTGAGAGGGGACACCAAGGTCACATTTCACAACTGGTCCAGCTAGCTTTTTTATTTTTACTTTTATTCCATTTTCCAGTTTCATGCGGTCTGGGAGACCGCTCACAGCAGATGCGTCACAGTTTCTGTCCGACAAAGTTGACTGTTGTCATATGATTTATTTTTCGTAGAAAGCTCACAATGGCTGTAAATGTTCTTAAAAAACACCCCGTTTTTCTCACGAAAGAAGAAATTGAAGATATCGTTAATAATTGGTCTGATGTAGAGTGTTCAGATACTGAAAATTCGGATTTTTTTAAAGGGACCATATCACTCATTCCGAAATGTCTGCGGATGAGATTGAAGTCTCTTGAAACACTTCTACTCAAGACAATTTTTATGGAAAAAACAATTTCAAATGGTGTGTTCAAGAACCTAATCGAGCCGTTCGAATTGCAAAACATAACATAATTGTACAATTGCCAGGATTGAAACGTCCAGCAAGAATTGGACTCAAAGCAGAGCCCGAGGAGATCTGGTATTTACTTCTCGATGCAAGTATCGTAGAAGTTATAGTGAAATGGACTAACGTGAAAATTAGTTCATGTAGAAGGAAAGATATATGTGCAGTAAATGCCTTTGTGTTGTTTCAATCATTTCCCGAAGCTACGAAGATAAAGCGAACAAAATTCATGCTTTCCTTAGCAAAAGAACTGGTAGTGCCTCATTTGAAACGGAGAATAACCTCAACGCAATTACCTAGAGAAATGAAACTGACAATTCTAGGACAAAGTGATTGTCAAGATTTAAGAAATCTCACCCATGACGATAAACTAGAAAAACGCAAAACTTGCAATTTATGTCCTCCCAGCAAAAAGAGGAAAACTGCATACAAATGTTTGGGATGCGTTCAGCCAGTTTGTCTTCAATGTACCCGAAAATTATGTATTAATTGCAGTTCAAAATATCATGCTTGATATTACTAAAGGTATTTATTTTTAAAACTAGAATAACATAGAAATGATTTTATCAGAACTGTAAGTTAGTTAATTAAACGAAACCTTAATAGATATGTTCTTTTTGGAGAAAGTTATTTTTTCTTAAATTGTATAATTATTAAAAATGGCATATATAATAACTTTAAAATTTAATTATGTGATTTTAATATTTGTTAATAATACGTAGTGAAATAATTTTCATCAATTTAGCATATCAGTCCACTTTTAATTGCATTTTAGGAAGAGCGGTCAGAGAGACCGCTCACACTAGTTATGCAACAGTTAATGTCACAGCAGTTAAAGGTTAATCCATTTTGGCGGCGTGAAAGCATAATGTTCGCCAAACCACAACCCTGTAGAGAACAAAAGGCGTTTGGCGAGAATTATGTCTTCACTCCGCAGAAATGGATTAATTACCTATGAGCACGTGAAGATCTATCGTTAAGTGATATCAAGTTAAGTTGGAGTTTAGTATATAGCCCAGTTCATTTAGTAGACACTATTTTGATGAGTAGGTATGAAAATGATCATTTAATGAAATGGCATAAATTGTTTTCATTTATTTAAGAGATTATATAAATACCTATTATCTAATGATATTATCTATTATAAATAAAAATTTTAAAAAAAAAAAAAAGCAAAAAAACTATTGCAGATGGCGCCAGTGCATAGACACTGACGTAAAGATTTCAAATATAAAATAAAATATACTATACGCTATTTTCGAATTTTTTAATTTATGTCATTTCATTTTCGTTCAATTACAATCTTCTAGCTCAGTTTATTTAGAAACTTTGTATAAAACCTTGAAATTTGTTCGGTTGGTATGAAAATGACTACTTAATGAAATGATATAAATTTAAAAAATACGAAACAGCGTCCAAATATATATTTCATCTAAAATCCTTACGTCAATGCCTATGCAGTGGCGCCATCTACAGTAGTCTTTAGCTTTTTCACTTATAAAATAAAAAGCATTAGACGCTATTTTCGAGTTTTTAATTTATTTCATTTTATCGAGTGATCATTCTTGTAACTATTCGCCAAATTTCAAGTTTTTTTTATCCAAAACAGTTTCAAAATGAACTAAGCTAAATAATATATTTGATTGATAATAATCTAATATATTTGATTTTTTTTGTATTTGAAAACCTTGCGATCAATTAATATACCGAGGCTTCTTTCGCTACTTTAGTTTTCCTTTATAATAGATAAGACATTAAATGAAAACAATTTATGTCATTTCATTAAGTGGTCATTTTTGTACTTACTCAACAAATATCAAGATTTTCTACAGTTTCGAAACTGTCCAGTTTAGAACGCTAGTTCTGTGACGTCAGCTTTTAGCGACCGTTGCGCCGTCTATCGGTGATCAAGGGAGTGCGCACGTGATTGGTTGATCGGTGTCGCCAGTAAATAGAAAATGTTTGGTTTACTGGAACCAGTAGCCTGGTGACGTCACTGACTGGCGATTTAAACTGGAATCTCGACTGGTAGAGTGTAAATCCGGCTATAGTGAGTATATGGAATGGTCCTTACTAGGCTAACCTGTTAAGAGTGTCGCAATTGTTTTTCTTCCAGGCATCGTATGCTGAGCTTTCCTCACGCCATTCAGACGGGTCTTCACGTCGTCCAGATCATAGTCAGCTACTTCCTGATGCTCATCTTCATGACCTACAACGTGTGGCTGTGCCTGGCAGTTGTCCTAGGAGCAGGAGTAGGCTACTTCGTGTTCGGATGGAAGAAGGCCTCTGTGGTGGACATCACAGAACACTGCCACTAGGGGACAATTCACGGAACTGTTGACCAATTGGAATCGACCGACACAATTAAGTTTTTTTTTTTAAATATGACAATGGACCAATAACCATTGTTTACAAAAGTGACATAACTTCAAATTCTTCATTTTTTTAGACAAAGTGGGTAAGGAATAGCAAATTACACGGGCTTGAAGCTCGTGTCAATCATAAGTCAGTTTCAACTTGTAAGCAATCTTGATCCGTTTTGACCTGCTTCAAGGACAAACAATCTGGAATTTTGAACACGTTTTTACTCAAAAATGAAGAATTTAAGAGTTGTTCCACTTTTGAAGAAAGGGTGAGGTATGATTGTTTTTAAGAAAATGACCTAAAGAGACCAAATCAACATCAATTCAGCAAATGACTTAGCAATTCCGAGTTTCCCCAAAATTTTAGTATTTTATCAGTCCCTTACCCCCCCCCCTCCCCTCACACCTATTCCGATAATTAGATAGAAATATTAATTTTATTGTTTATCTGTACTGTGATGAAACTCGCCAAACTGGATACGTAAGATTATCGATAACTCGCTCAGTTACAGTCTTTTAGTATTTATTCTCAGTCCTGAATTTTGGGTAGGTATTTAAATCCTACTAATTCAAGCGATAATTCGATAAACTAACTATAGAGGAGATGTAGAAAAAGGATTCACGAAAACGAAGCTTGGCATAGATTGGCTTGCTTTGGAATTTTACTGGCATCCAATCGGAGAAAATAAACGCCAAGGGTTGATGTCAGCAAATCTAACTTAAGGTACTTTAATTTGTACTTTTTAATGATTTTATCTACCTATAATGGTTAAAGCTTTTAAATGGAAGATTTTAGAGATTGGAATAAATTTAAAAGAATGTTGCGTTGTGCAAGAATGGAAGTGAGCTTATTGAAAATGAAATATGTTGTTTACTTAAAGAGACTATATATTTAAGAAAAAAAAAAAAAAATTGTGCATTATACGATTTCCACAAAAAAAATTTATCTTCGTTTGTCAACGCTGATTTTGAATGGCAAAGTTAGTATTTTTTTTTTTTTTTTAAATTTGGACACTACCTGTTCTTAATGTGGTTTAAAGACAGTGAATCCAAAAGAAATTGAAATCGTACCACTGGTGTTAGGATGCACGATAGTCATTTTTATAAGAAAGACGCAATTTATTTTTTTCGACCGTTTAAAATTTTAAACTGCTACTAGGTTTTTGGCAAGTTATAGAAGTACAATCACTGAGTAATAAAACCTTAAATATGTTATGGACATCTTGACGATTTCTTTGCAAATACAGAGTAATTTTAAAATATTAAAATTTATGTGCAAATTGTAAAGCTTTCTAAAAGAGATTGGACAAGCTGATAGATTTTGGCCACGATGTCCGCAGAAGTATTTCGTTAAAAACAAGACTTTTCTTTTATTAAAACAGTAATTAAAAAACCAGGAACAATATTTGAAGGGAAAACTTTAAAACAAACCATTGATTATTTTCCTTCCGACAATGTTTCTAGCAATGCTTTGGTAGTTACTGTAGCCAAAATAAACCTTCGTTTAATTACATAATCAACACGTTTCTAAGGATACATATATTTCCTCAGCATTTGAGTGATATCTCTAATAGATGAGAGGCAAGTTAAGCCTCAAACATCATTCTGAATATTTCTCATAGAATGCAGAGAAGTATTAGTAGATTATGAATCCACTAGTCTGCCGATGCAAAAATGGACGAAACTACTATTCAAAAAACGATTTTCTGAATGAGATTAACTAAATACGATTGCTAAATGTGTCATAACTTGCCAAAAAATAAATATCCTATTCCGTTTCATAACCCACCGCTCTTTAAGTTTAAATTAAGGATGTTGCAGCCGATTTGTCCTTCCTGGGGCCAAGATGTTTCATCTTTTAAAAGTCGACCAACTTGGCAAGAAATATTAAGTCATCAGTAAATAGTATTTATCGCCCTCTTGGCTCACTTTTGAAAAACGAACTATTTTGCGCCAGAGAATATAAGTGTTCCTCATTGAAAATTAAAGAGAAGTGGGGTTACCACATAACTCGACAAATAATAAGCTTTTTTTTTATGACACATTTGGCAATTGGACTTAGTTCAACTCATTCGAAGTCGATTTTTGAATAGTTTCGGCCATTTTTAACTCTACAGACCAAGGGATTCGTGTCTACTAACAATTTTAGGCATTCTATATATATATATAAAAAAAAAAATCAGAATGATGTTCGATGGGGTATCTAAACTTTCAGTCGTCTCTCTGTTGTATATCCGTCTCTCTGAAATATTATTTTTATCAGTAGTTAAAAAATTTAACTAGCTTTACTAAATCTACATGGTTTGAGCTTTGCTCTAAATACCAATAATGTGGTTAGTGCTATTCATCAATATGTCTATTTCATTATGATCAGCAGCTATAGATATATAACACAACAAAAGAGGAATCATAGGACATTATCGTCTCGTGAAATATTTATTGAGATTACAATAGATGATATAGTACAAACAGATATCAGCTTGTCGATGTGTTGTGGTATTGCGTATCCTGTACATATGTGACTGTATAAAACATTTGTAAATTGTTTAATATATATATACTTTGTATTAAAATGAAATGTGTACATAAATTATACTTTTGAATAAAAGATTTATTATATTTATCTATTAGATATAAATTAATATAAAATATAAAAATGGTATAAACTACACAATATATAGCCAAGAAAAGAGGGAAAATAATAATGCGCCCACTTTCATAAATAGTAAAATGACTTACTACTCCATTCCCCAGTCTACCTACCATCATTGTAAAATGTTTGAGAACAACACAATAAGCACCTAACATCCATACCTCGGGACAACATTATTTGAACCTTGAATACATGCTTCAGAGTAAATATATAGTTCCGGTCAACTTATAAAGTAATATTTCTAACCTGTGAACTTTTGTTATTAAGTTTAAATTAATATTTTTACTCTTCTAACCACGCGTACTATAAGAGTTTTAACGAATCAGCCACACAGTGTTTCAATCGGGTCTTGATGAAACCGGTTCACACATCGCTGCAGCGTATTCAATGACCTCAAGTAAGCCTGTCCCAATGTATAAGAATACCCGAGAATTTAACATTTTAATAAAAATGTTTTTTTTTTTTAAAGTAAACACTCCAATAAAAAAGACGTTTGAGTACACCGTTCAAATTACAGTTAACTTATGCTCGCTTTTGCGTTCTTTCAAAGAACCTTAAGATAACTGAATTGTGAAAACAAAAAAAGTACCAAGTCTATTTGGACAGTAATAAACTTGAGTTGCAGTGTGCAGTTTTCAATATTAATTAATGATTAATAGATGATTAATTTTTTTTAATTAATCATCATAGAAAGTTTAAATTCCAAAAGCAAGATCTGAAAGAAAAAAGTGTCAATATTGCTTGGGGCTAATACACTATCAGCAGGGTATTTTTACGAGATCTTGTAGCACAAAGTATGTATGATAAAGGTTTTTTATATAAAATGTTTTAAAATTAAACATTTAATTCATGTTAAAATACTTAAAACAAATTTTTTACCTAAAATTCCCTTATTCTTCTTATGCTAAAAGAAACTTATCAATCAACGAAGCAATTTTGAAAATATGCTTGAGTTAAGTTGTTTTTGAGTTCTTTCAAGTTCACAAGAAAATTTAAAGTGTTAAATTTCTTTAATTCAATCAAACTTATTATTTACAAAATTTGTGGCATCTTATTTCAAATAAGTTAATACCAAAACAGGAAAATAAAACATACAGAATTCAGTCACAGTGAACCAGAAAAGTTATGCAAATTATCTAAATAAATTAAAGCAAATGAATAGAAGCTAAATAAATAGAGGGGGTGGATGAGGTCCAATTTCTTTAGATAACATTTATATTCGAATATAAAAAATAGTACTTGATTACAAGCATATATGAGCAATAAAGAATTTAGATAACAAGAGTATTCAGGCCAAACAATTATTTTTTACAAGAACATACGATTTATTTCCGAATTTAATTTCATTCAAACTACAATTACTACATTCAATACTAAAAGCACATTTATAAAAAATATTTCCGAGAAAAAGCCGAGTTCAGAGACAGCTTGCATAACATTCAAATGCGCAACACACTTTTATAAAACTATCGTAGCACTCCAGTAACACACATATACATTGAAAATTAACAGACGAGTTAAGAAATTCACATGCAGTTAGAAGAGCAATATCTTAAAGCACGCTATGAATACGTTATAGAATCGATAAAATAGTGCGAGTGAGCTTGTTTCGGAAATAAAGACAACCAAGATCTTGTTCTGCAACAAGTTAGTAAGGAGCGAAAGTGGTTCCAAGCAAAATACAAAGTGGGTTCAAATCGAGATATCAAAGATTAAAGTGGGCCCAAAAGTGTCATATAAATATATTTAGACATTGAGTAAGTTGAGAAACATAACATAAAGTGAGTTAGAAGAATTGCAAACCGACACATAGCTATGAAAACTGCCAATCTTTTCAGGTAATTTCATCGTAGCCTTATTAATTTTCTAAGTACTTCCAATTTAACAACTAATTTTTTTTTTTAAAGAAAATGTTGTAGTTGTTGCAACATTAAAAAATCAACATTTAGGAAATAATTTCTATAAATATTTAATATTTTTTTTTATATAGATTATATTCATTTCACTTCACAATATTTAAATACATATGAAGCGAATTAAAACATTATTAAATAAGATGGCACTTTATATTACAAGTTTTAAAAGATTACTAACCTAGTTCAGACTTGGAACCACTCTTTCTCAAAGTGTGACCTATAAGGAATGAGACTTCATTTTGCAATGGTCCCTCTAAAGAAAACTTTCAAGAAACAAAACACATATTTGATCAAAATAACACTCCATACGAGCACATATTCATTTCATTGACAAATAGAATTTCATTTCAGAAATGATTAAAAGAGACCCGCAAGTACAGGGTTCCCAACTGAAATCGTAGATTGTAAATCAAGGACTTTTTAAGGACTTGAATAATAATTTTAAGGACCTTTGAAATTTTTTTTTCATACATCCGGTCTTTAATTCGTGATTTTACAGCTGCTTTGCGCAGAGCGTTAACATCAAAATCTTTAATACAAATTTTGCCTCAAAATCAGCAGACTTTGAGAATGGTCTGATTTTTTTGGCTTGCAAAACGTAAACACTAATCTTGTGTGTTCGTCTCGCAGAGTACAGCGTGTAACTAAAACAATTTGATTTCTATTCCACCAATCAGCAAATACACAAGTTGATGCATGAGCAATATACCCAAAAAATTTGGTGGGGTACGGATAAGTGACAAAAATTAAGGTATTTTCAATTACTTTTAAGGACCTTTAAGCATTATCAGGTACTTTTAAGGCTTGGAAAACCAGTTCAAAAGCATTAAGCACTTTCAATGACAGTGGGAACCCTGGTATAGATAAAACTACTACATCAGAATAAAAAAAAACCATGGCACAAAAAAAGGGAAAATACTATAAATGCAGTGTCCAACCGTCACAAAGATGTAAATAACACAAAAAAAGGAAAGAAAATTAGAGATTCAGCCTAAAAATTTTGAAAAGTAAAAGGTAAAATACAGCAAAAAGCCAAGCACGAAAAAAGAATGATTTAAAATTTAGTTTTTGATGCAATATCACAGGGGTAGTGTACCTCTTCAAACTAAGGTAAAACACAAAAGTAGAAAAAAGAAAGAAAAAAAACACAGTCACTAATATCAATCTTCCAGCTATTACCATTGTTAGACAATGTATAATAAAGCATCAAATTGCAGAAAATCAAAGTAATAAATCCGGGCTAATTGTTAAAAAAGTGTTTACAAAACTGGTAAAAGATTTTGAAGTAAAATTTTACACAGCAGTTTAAAACCCATGAAAAATATTCAGTAAAATATATAATGGAGAGAGAAAATATATTTAATCTTATTTAAAAAAAAACTTACAAGATAGACGTGAATATAGGTTTGCAACTAAATGCCACAAATATAGGATCTAAATTGCAATAACTTGTGATTTCAAAAAGATAAATTCTTACAAATAATTTCACTCGTTTAACGAAGTAAGTATCACACTAATATAAATTGCAGTTTCTAAACCACACATTCCATTAATTTCATAAGATTGTACACATTGTAGTTTAAAGCTGTATAATCATATCATTTAGACATACACAAATAAGTATACGTCAGGAATCATTTAATAAAACAAGAAGAAATGTTAGGGAACTAAATAGTAAAATATTAATTCACAAAAAGTGATCTAAACTATCAGAAAAAAAGTTATCTAGACTATTAAGGTGTATGACCATAAGTGCATATGTCAGTATGGACATAAATCTTGAAGAATTCTCGATAGATGCATCTTAAAGATCATTTCCCTTTTACTTGATATGTTGCACTGTATAGCCCAGCTCATACAGAAACTACTTTAAAATAAAACCTTGAAATTTGACAAGTGGGTACAAAAATGATCACTTAATGAAATAACAAATTGTTTTCATTTAATTTATAAATGAAACTTAAAAAAAGCAAAAGACTATTACAGGTGATGACGCTGCATAGGCATTGACGTAAGGATTTCAAATATAAAATAAACTATATTAGACGCTAATTTAGAGTTTTTAATTTATATAATTTCATTAAGCGATCATTTATTAAGTGAATCATTTTCGTATCTACTCGCCAAATTTAAAGGTTTTCTACAAAGTAGTATCTAATGATCTAAATGAACTGGGCTAGAAGATTGTAACATAGTGAGCATAGGGAATTATTAGGACTTTATCTTAACAGTTATGATGAATTTGAATCATGTTAAAAAAGCAGATCCTTTAGGCGCAATGGAGTAAAAACATTTTTGGAAACGCATTCGGTACCAGTAGTTCAGTACCTGTACATTTGCAGTGTAAAAAATATTCCATTTGATAAAAGTGCACCACTATAACATAGTTGCTTGCAGCGATTTGAAACAGTATATAAACCATCGAATATATCATTTGTAGAAGAATAATTTCAGCGGGATAAATATATATCAGTAAGTGCGAAACAAATGTGCTCTATAAAATTGTATGCACAAATTATTCTTTTAGTAAAAAATCACCAACTGATAACAATTTGATAAAAAAGAATGTTAAAATACATCTTCAAAATAACCAGCGGTTGACCTTATCCGTTCAAACATTCATTTGATCCTCCTTCTAATTCAAACACCAAATCACAATCACCTACAAGTGCTTTTAACTTGGGCACATAAATAATCCATCAAACCGCAGCAAAAAACACTTCGACACTTGGTAACAATGAAAAGTTGGTAGAGGCAGAGTTGTGACAGCAAGTTTAGGTACTTCATCGAACATCAGTCTGAATTTTTTTACAGAATGTGGAGAAAAGTTAGTGGATTACGAATCTACTGGTCTGCCGTGGCAAAAATGGCCGAAATCTGTCAAATATAGACTTTGAGCGAGTTGAACTAAATCAGATTGCCAAATATGCCATAACTTGCCAAATAGTGAGCATTCTTTTTTATTTGATAACCCATCGCTCTTTAATTTTCAATTTAGACGGTTGCAAACGATTCAGATGTCTGGCGATGGCTCACCTACATCTTTCACAAATGAGCCAAATTGGCAATAAATATTAAGTCACTGATGACGTAACTGATGTCGCCAATTTGGCTTACTTTTAAAAGATGCAAGTTTTCCGAGCCAGAGATCAGAAATTGTTTGCGCTTTTTCTCATTGAAAATAAAAGTGTGTTGGGTTACCAGACGAAAAAGCTTGTTCACTTTTTGGCAAGTTATGAAATTTTCAGCAATAAGATTTAGTTCAACTAATTCATAGTCAATTTTTGAACAGTTTCGGCCATTTTTGCCACGGCAGACCAGTGGATTCGTAATCTACACACTTTTCTCAACATTGTATATAAAAATTCAGAATGATGTTCGATGGGGTACCTAACTTGCAATCGCCTCTTGGACTATAACATATCATTCAAGAAGCCACGAATAAATGTGTGTTACATTTTTGCTGGTATCCGAATTTCAAAGTACTTGCGGTGGTAAAGTTAACATGACGACACATTTTAATAAATATAATGGACACAGGAATGAAATGTTTGTTAATTACACTGATTTGTTTGAGTTTGTTCCAATGGTCTGCTTAAGAAATTTTACATAGTTGCGTATTTGTGAATTTTTAGCAATTTGGGACAAAATTTAGCATCTTAAAAATTCAAATTATTAATAATTTTACTTAAAAAAAAAAATAGAATTTACTTTAAAATGTCAGACAGGAAGTATATGTCAATGATGAATATTTTTAATGTGAAAAAAATGCAATTAAATAAATATGCAAACATCTATTCAGAATAACGTTCTACAAACACAGAATTTTGAGAGACGTCTTTTTCCATAAATTGAACTCGGTGAAAGACGACTAAAAGAACCTAAAATTTTCTAAATAGATCTGTGCATACCCACCAATTAATAAAAAATTTCTAAAAGCAACTTCCAATTGTTACAAGTACTAAAAAAAAATATATTTTTAAGAAACAGCAAGAAACATAGCTTAAACATTAAAATGAGCTATGGAATACATCATCATTTAAGTAGAACTCATTAAATAAGATAATAAAATTTCACATCAAGTACTATCCAAAAGCACAATTAACAAACTATTTACAGAAAAACAAAATTTTCTCCACAAAGTTATGGCTGAATAAGAATATATTTTTGTACTAATGTGTATACATAACAATTGTGAAGCGAGAAATTTTTCCCGAGGTTTAGTCCGATAAAGCTCACTAAAAATAATAAAATTATAGAAAAAAGCAATTTTCCGAAGAAAAAAAGGGAAAGATTTTCACCCCCTCGAAATCATGACATAACAAAGGAGAGTTACTCACAGACACCTACAACGCCATCTACCAATGAAGAAACTAATTACTTTATACATTTGTGGAAAAACATATTTTCAATAGCCTACTGTACTTTTACATACTGTAAATAGTTTGCCAATTATGAACTTTTAGATCACCTTAACTCTATACAAAATCAAGTAAACTAACAAGCACAGCCATCCCTGTCTTTAAGATGCAAAGTGTCCGACACATTTCGCTTCGGTTGTTCGAGAATAGAACTCGATTAATCGGGATGGAAAGACTAAAAATTACTGGGAGACACAACCTTTTTTTTTTCGTATCGATGAGCGTATTTATCTACAAAAGGTGGCATTGGAAAAAAATGTTACGCATGGCGAATCAGAGGCGAATTTGCCCGCTGCAGATACTTTCGTAGATGGTGGCGTCCATCTTGACGTATTCGCCGTTCTTCTTATTCAGGTAGTAGAGGGGGTCCTTGATAGTCGAGGGATTGAAGCCTTCTTTCTGAAGGTCCACCTTCTTCAGCTTGAAAGTACCTACACAGATGATATTGGTAAAAAAAGAAAATAATTATAATTCATAAAAACGAAGTTTTTACAGGGTGGCCACAAAATTCAGGAAAAAAATTTCCCTGATTTCCCTGACAGATTTCTAAAAAATTTCCTGATTTTAGGGCAAACTTTTTTTCAAATTTCCCCAATTTTTTAAGGTTTTCCAAATGTCAAGACACTCTGATCGAATAGAACATGTATGCTAAAGAGATAATATGCAATTTTTTAAAAAATAGCTTTGCTGGTAATGAAAAGTTTAAATTATTCTGTAAAATAAACTTCTAATGGCTTACCACTACAAATCTCCATGTAAATAGCGCTAAAACATGGATGAACGTGCCTTTAACAATAAAAAATGTTCCTAATTTTCATGAAATTTTAAAAAGTTCCCTGACTTTTCCCTGATTTTTTCCAGAATCAGAAAGCTCCCTGACATTTCCCTGATTTCCAGGTTTTCCCGGTTCTGTGGCCACTCCGTTTTTAATATAAATCCTTTAGATGCATTACCAATTTTTACTCATTAACAAAATGCTGATTCTGTAAACACTGTGTGCTTGGCGTTTGCATCTAATTTTAGGCAAAACTTCAAATTTTTTTGGATAATTTCAAAAATGTTAGGGGCATTTTCAAAAATTTTAGGTATATTTATTTTAAAACTTACATAGAATCCTAACACAGACACATTCTTTTCAAAAACTGTTTCCATACCGACATATAACAACCAATTTTCAACAAATTTAAAGTCAAACAGCCCTTTAGTAAAACAAAAGTTATATAATCAAACAATTAAAGACTTTTTTTTTTTTAATTAAGACCTCTCATTTAAATTTTAAGCAAAATTTTCAAAAAGAACAATGCTTCAACTTTAAAACTTAAATTAACACGAGTTTGGCTACAATTTCAAAATGATTGCCAATAATTTAAATTTTAATAATTAAAATTTCAGAAAATATTTTTTTCTCTGGAGGAATATCTGTCTCTATGCAGGGTTTTAGAGGAAAATAGGGGTATTTTCCATATATTTAACAAAAAAAAATTTAGGAATTATTGAAAAATTTAAGTGCAATTTTAAGGGAAAACAAAAATTTAAGAAATATTAGGATGAATGCAATCCCTGCTCTTACTCCAGAAAAATCTGCCAAACCCCTGCACTAAGTACTTTGATTGTATCACAATAGAAAAAAAATACATATACTGCCAATACAATACTTAAAAAGTAACAATAGGCAACTCACCAGTGCTCTCGAGGTTATCACAAAGTCGAACAAACAGCGGAATGGCATACGCAGGCAGAACCCTGCTCAACTCCGACAGCAGTTCCTTCAGATCGACGGAATGATGGGGGTCGGTTATGGCGGCCATTCCGGCACGCCCTTCGTTGTCTGAAAGAATAACGAACTTTTAGATAGAGAAAACTTCAAGGGGAGCTCCGACTAGATGCAAATCAACAACAATGAAAAAAAGAGACAGTTCACGAATTTTTTTAAGAGGAAGTCCTAGTAGGGATCATTTCCTATACTTAGCTATCTTATAACCTTCTAGCCCACTTAATTTAAAAACCTACTTTCAATAAAACCTTGAAATTTGCTGAGTAGATAAGAAAAAGATTACTTAATGAAATGACATAAATTGTTTTCACTTAATGTCTATCTATTATAAAGGAAAATTAAAATAGGAAAAGACAAAAACAGGTGGAGCCAATATAAAATAAAATATATTAGACACTATTTTCGAGTTTTTAATTTATGTCATTTCATTAAGAGATCATTTTTACACCTACTCACTAAATGTCAAGGTAGAGAAAGTAGTTTCTAAATGCACTGGGCTAGAAGATTGTAACATGGCGAGTATAGGGAATGATGTTTGAGGACTTCATCTTAAAAGACCAAAATAAAAGATTTAAAAAAATGCTTCAAAATAATAAAAGCATAGCCAAACTCCATTAACACAAAATCACTCAGTACAAAATTCTGTTTAACACGTAGTAAAAACAGTTCTCCGTACAATGAAGCTTAAATTTAACGTTAATTTATTCGTTTGACATGCAATCTCAAATAATGAAATACTGCTTAAGACTAAAAAAAAATGTGCTCTTCGAACCGCTTTTTTAGTTGAAGGGTTTCCTATTGCAAAAACTTCCTGCAAAGAAGTATATTTTTCTTATTATTTCATGAATACTTTTGTGGTGTTACACATATAAGAAAATTAAATATTCTAATCTGAATTTCCAACTTCTGCAACCATTCTTGCGTTTTGTTGGACGGATGTCAATTTTAACGAGACAAGAATATGGAGCTATACACTTCAGGTTATTTTAAATAGAGGTTTAAAGATACTTGGGTGTCATTAGATATCATCTGTAAGGATGGCAAGAAAGACATTGGAAAAGGCTTTCAAGTTCATATACCAGATAGTCAATCTTTAAACATCTGAATAACTCATGCAGTGTTCCAACTGAAATCATAGAATGAAAATCAATGACTTTCCAAGGACTTAAATATTATTAATAAGGACCTTTGAAAATTTGTTTTCAGGCATTATGTCCTTAATGTGTGTCAGCTGTTTTAGCCATAGCGCTAATATCAAAATATTTCATGCGCAATTTGCTTTATGAGTAGATTTTGACAATATTGCAATCCATTATTTATATGCTTTAGCCATAGCACATTAAATATGCACTTTCCGAGCATAGTATTCGCAAGTTGCTTCTGTTAGAAAAAACAACACTCGCCGATCGCAAACTCTTTTGGCTCTCAAAACAAACACTACTTGCACGTGTTCATCTCATAGAGTATGTCTAAAACTTCGAATTCCACTCCATCAACCAGCAAACATGAACCAAACAATGTATAAGTTGACGCATGTGTAATAAAAATATGACTAAAAATTCCAGGGCAGCCCAGATAAGCGAAGGTCCCACGGGAATAAGCAAATCAGAGATGAAATTTTATAAATATTACAGTTGGAAACACATCAGCAAAAATTAAGGACCTCTTAAGCATTTTCAATGACTTTGCAATCGAGGTTGATCCCTGCATCAGATACCGATCCCCAGCTTCAAGTCCAACCAAAAGAAAAAAAGTTGGAGATCGTCACGGCACAAAAACACTTTTACACAGTCAGCAAATAATGAGTGTACCTGGAACCTCCACCCCGTACACCACGGAATCCGCATGGTGGAGAACGTTGCTGATGACTCCCTCCACCTCCATTGTGGAGACATTCTCGCCCCTCCAACGGAAAGTATCGCCAGTTCGGTCCACAAAGTACAGGTACCCGTCTTCGTCCATTATCAACAAGTCGCCTGTAACAAAGAGAGTAAAGCGGATCAATGATCTTGGAACATGTTTGTTAGTCTTAAATTTTGTCTTTGTCTTAAGAATAGGGGTAGATTACAGCTACTGCATACATAATTTTCAATACTACAAAACATTTCTTTTAAAGAGGCAGTGATCTTATACGAATAAGTTAGCCTTTTGTTTCAGAACAATTAAAAATAAATGTAAACAAATATATTTCCCATTAGGAATGGCAACAGTGGTTGTGGTTGCTTTTGCAATATAATATTGTGAGAACATCATTACAAAATGTACGAAAATGCAGCAAGGTACGAGTATGCTTTTTCAATCAATAAATAGTTTTTTTTACTAAAAATGTCTTATTCATGTTAAATTAACTACACAAGAAGCCAACAATTAACATCTTTATTAAATTTTAAATATTGAAAACATAAATGTTGTAATATTTTAAATGTTATGATCATGAACTAATTGTTATGCATTGTTAAACATAAATTAATGTTTTTAAAATATTATAAACATAATACTTTAAATACTATAAACATGTTTGTAATATTTAAAAAAGAGATTTTGTACACAATTTTTTTTTTTTTTTTTTTTTTTAATTTATTCAACAAGTCATATTACTAAATTGTTGTGAGCTAATAAATAATAAAACTATTCATTAGGCATATTTTGAACACCAATATTTTTAAGAAATAAATCTAAACAATATTTTTTTATATATTAATGGTCATATTTTGAGAGGGTTTAGGAGGTTTTTAGGACAGATGTAACTAATAACATTTTGAAAACTTTTTGGTTTAATATGTTTACACCAATGGCTATTTGTACTTCTCAACGTCATAATATTTTTGTTTGCTAAAATATAAATTATAGGGGGTGCAGTGAATTTTCTAAAAAAATTAGGAAGGAATTTTAGGGATAATTCAATTGAAAATGAAGATAGAATTTCTATAGTAAGTGAACAAAATTTCAATAAATAGCAAACATGTTGCATTCATGCACAATTCAGGAGGGAAAAAAAGCCTTCAAATCAACCCAAACTGGTGACCACCGAGTGAACTGCAGTAGCACCATCTAGAGAGTCTCTCTCTAAGCAATGGCACAGTTCCTGAAATTACAATCCGGCTGAGTTCGTTGCAACTAAAAATTTTCCCCTCCATATTTTGAGTACGGTGTTACGGTGTGCGGATCACCCCGAGAGGAATTTCACAATTTCGACTGTGCTTGGAAATTTGAGGAACTGATAGGCTGGATAAATAGTGCTGGATATGATGGATTAACCACCATCACACAAGAATTTAAAGCACACGAGGGTTCAATAGAATGTTCAGAAAACTTTTTAAACTTCGAATTGATAAGTAGGGAAACTCAAATAGCTGGCGGATTACGAAAAACTCTCAGCTTTATATCGTTGAATTAAAAAAAAAAAGGTAGCTCTCTGAATAGACACTTCACGCAATAACCCATCAAAGCAGAATTACTTTTAAGTAAACAAGAACTTACATTTAGAGGCCAAAACGAGAGAGAATACGTTTTTAATCGAAACTATTCAAAATTAAATTGATTAATTGTTCTTATTTTATAATGTTGTGTTATAAATGTTATTATTTTATACAAACTGAAAGGAAATTTCGATTTGCGTTCATTAGTGATTGCGGAAAGTGTGTTTCGGGGGGGGGGGGGGAAGTCGTCCGGCTGCAATAAAATTTGTGACCGTGGGCCGCCACTGAACGGAAAACAGTCTCATAGCAACGAGTTTAGCATAGCCAGGATAATGACAAGGATTTGTTTGCATAGATTGAAAATCAATGACTTTTAAGGACCTAAAAATATTTTTCAGAACCTTCAAATTTTTTTTTTTAAGCATCAGGTCTTTAATGTGCGACTTTACAGCTGCATTGCCCACAGCGTCAATATCAAAAATTTTCATGCACAATTTGTATTTTGCCTTATAAACAGACTTTAATGATGGTCTTTGATCTTTTGGCTCATAAAACACAAACACTAATCTCATATTTTCGTGTCACAAAGTACAGTAAATAAAACCATTCGATTTCTACGCCACCAATCGGCAAATACGAACCAAACTATGTACAAGTTGATGCAAGCATAATATAAATACACCAAAAAAATATTAACCACTTTTAATGACTGGGGGGAACCCTGGTTTATGTGATATCATATGTTATCTCATTGCGTGGCAAAACATATGGGTTTGTTTTTGTGTTGCAACGTATCAATCATAAGCAAGTTTCGACATTTGGTACTTTTTTTAAATTTATCAAAAAAGTAGAGTTCATGCTTAATTTAAGAAATGCAATAACATACCAGATAAAAATGCCATATCCCCTTTTGCAAAACAGTCCCTGACTATTTTTTTCTTAGTTGCAGACTGATTGACGTAGCCATCAAACTGGCGGATGGGGTCTGAAGTAATGATTTTGCCCACAAATTCTCCAGGTTCACCTAGAAAAATAAAACATAGAAACACTTTGGTAGAAATGAAAAACATTAGATTGTGTCTGTGAATTTAAAACATTGCTAATATTCAGGGTTGTACGGTGCAACCACCGGGCCGGTCTGTGTCTGTGAAAAATGGGCCAGTCCAAAGATTTATTTTTTAGTTCCTTAGTTTTTTTTTCTTTTTTAATGAAATTATTTATTTCCTTAACGTTTTTTTTTTTTTTAAACTACCAATAAATTCAAATTCCAAACAATCCCATTAGCCCCCTAGATTATCGTACCAGCTGCATAGCCACGTGTCAGTGCCAGTCAATGTGTACAGTACCCAGGATTCAAAGTTTCGCGAACCAGTCACTGAAAAATTCCCAACTACGTAAACTCAAGCTCGCATCTCTCAATAAAAATGTCATTGCTATGCAACAGTACAGGCTCAATTCGCTTGATGGGAGGTTTTCAATGGTACGTAAACAACAGGATGCTTTACAAACTGAAAGGTAAATTGCTAACTAAGTACATGCTGGTTTCGCTCTATGAAAGTTATATTGCTGCTACATTGGCTCTTTTTATTCACTGAAAAGTTCATTATTGCACAAGCATAAGCTTGTTTCATTCTGAAAGGTGAATTGGTAAGTAAACCCTTATTATTACAGTATACCCCACCCCCTCTCCTCTTTTTCCCCTTTTGTAAAATAATACAGCCCCCTTCACACCTATGAGAATATTTGTGAAAAGCACAATTAAAAAATAGAAAAATGAATACTTAAAATTTTAGAATCATACACTTATTGGAAATCACTTTGTAATGAAACGTTAAGAAATTAAAGACAAATAAAATTTTGGTGTTCTACGCCTATTAGTCACTTTGTGAAAAAAAACACCTTCAAACTTTCAATTAGTTACAAAAATTCATTAAAATTTTATCATTCTGTTTGACAAAAGCCCAATAAAAAGGGCAAAAAATGCATGTTTAAAATGTCATAGTTTTACACATATTGGAAGTCACTTTCTATAAACCAGAGCCATAGACATACTCTTTGTTTTATAGATATAAAATAAATAAAAAGTTTTAACCTATATAACTTTTTAAAATATATATTATCATTTTGGATGTAGTTTTCTAATGAACACAATAGCTATGTAACTGGACATTCTTTATTTTGCTATTTAGATTAATTTATTTTAGTTTTTGCAACAAGTCAAATCACAAACAATCATTGGTTTATATGTATCAAGTTCCTTCAAGGGAGTTATAAATTGTGGAGACAGAACATTTCATACATTTAAACTAATCATTAATACAATTTAAATATCACAATTAATTAGTAAGTAAAAGTATTTATTAATTATTAAATTAATTACTTAATTATTGGAATTATTTTATAATTAACAATGAAAAATTGGGCCGGCATTATCTAAAATCACTGGGCCAATTTTATGTCCCTGCTAATATTTATTGTCAACACCTGTCTATGTTGATCTGTTTAAAGTCTCAAAAGTTTAACGAACTTTCTTAAAAACTTCAGCGACTCTTTTTTTATGCTCTTGCTTGATTTACAGATACTTAATAGTAACTAAACTTAATAAAGTAAAAAAATTGCTAAAACACTAACTTAAGTAGCAAAAATTGACTATTTAGTGAAATGTTCTAAAATAATAATCCAAAGGCAATTTAAATTGATTTTATCTTCAATATTAATTAGCAGTTTGATTTGAGAAAAGTAATATACTAAAAATACTATTTCTCTAGAAATGCGTGACTCATAATTTGAAAAAGTAATTTATATTAGAATATTTGAAAGCTGCCTGACATTTCCCCGATTTCCAGGTTCTGTGGCCACTCTGTTCTCTTTTGCGTCTTTAAATGAATTAAAACAAATTATTTCCTTTATAAAATAGATCTAAATTTTGAGGATGTTTTTCTAAAGGTAAATAGTAAAAAATCAGATTTCACATTCAAAGCTCATTAAAAAGCTAAAACAAATTTGGGAATAAAAGAGTATGAGGCCTTACCAGGTTCACAGCGTATGCACAAGCCCTTCTCATTCCTGATTGGCTCACCCGTAGAAGGATCCACTTTAATGAGGCTAACGGGGTAGATGGTCGGAATGATTCTGGACATAAAGCCAACTGCGCCAACTTTGTTGTCGATATTGACTGAAACACACAAGATCAACATATAGAAGCAAAAACTAATAGAGAGGTCACTAATAATTAGTCACTACTTAGCTAGAACTGAACAGAAAATTGGTAGCAAAAGTGAATAGTTTGTTGTTATTTAATAAAGTATTCATAATTATGCATAAATAGCAACACAAAAATGTTTAAAATAAAATAGTTTTTCCAATAATTTATTTACACTGAATGAAGCTGTAAATTAACTTTTCAAGAAAATATGCAAAATATACCTATGCCAAATATAAATTTGCTAAAAAAATTAAGTAACACAAAAATTTCAAATTTACCGATTTTGTCATAAATAAGGAACATAACATTAAAAGAAAAAAAGTTCTACAGTTCTAAAAGTGAATTTCAAGCCAAAGTACAGGGCATTTACTATTTTGTCTAACATTTAAATTTTCAATGTTTTAGAAAATCTATTTGTATTATAGAATACGAATACAAAAAAAATCTATTCTTTTAACAGTCTGTACTAGCTATTGTATTCACATTTTATAAAAGTCAACAAAAGTTGAAAAAATAGATATTAATAACTTCCCAAACCACATTCTTTTAAATATACTTCAGTAGAACTTTTTCCTTTCAATGTGGTTTTCTTGATTTTAATTACCATAGTTTTCATAATTAGTACCCATTGTTGAATCAAATATTGCTTCAAATGCTACAAAATACATTGAATTTTTTTATTAAAAAAATTGTGTCACTTGCTCGAGAAGACTGAAAAATGTTTTATTATACAATTTTCATTTTGAATTCAAGATTTTCAAATATAATGGAATCAATAGCAGTGACCAAAACCAGCTAAAGACAAAAAAAAAAAAAAAAATTGTTCTTTAAAACACTATTTTTGCTTTAGATGAATCTTTGCAATGTTTTCTATTAGAATTGGAAAATGCTTCATGTGCTTTAAATAATTTAGAAGGGGTAAACACATTTTTAAAACAGGGATGAGATAGGCAAGAAAGCAAAAAAAAAAACACCTTGAAATCATAAGCAAGCAAAAAATGTTGACCATAATTTATACACGAAAGATGTTTTAAGAATCAAGGAATGGGATTGGTCAGACAACAAGAAATAAAGAAATCCAAAAATTCGTTAAAAAAGCATGAGGAAGGGACAGTATTCAAAAATTTATCAAAAAGTTTACAGAAGAGACAATATAAATTAAAAAAAAAAAAAAAAAGCACGTGGAAGGAATGATTTACCAATTTTAAAGATACAATGAAATTTCTCACACTATATAATAATTACATTTCAAATGTTGTATATCCGATCGCATGACATGTATCTCGGTTGCTGATATTTTGGTTCTCAAGCACTTCACTCTAAATGAATTATTCTTTTGCTGGAAAGCATTGTTACTAAGTTATTATGTCATTTTCGAGTACCTTTACAAGCAACAAAATAAGCAGATTCCATAGTTTCATGCACCTTTTAAATAATAACTTTCAAATCTGTAATTAAAGAAGCAATGCCAATTTACCATTAAACATGTTTTTTTTTCTTCTCCTTTTTTCAATTATATACTTCATAAGAAAACATTTTCAGCACATATGTGCAGAGCCTCAAAATACTGAGGTGGTCAAGCGACTTCGATGACCAATCATAGAGGGGTAGTGCCATTTGCAATCAATCAAAAAATCTTTTGTCCAGAGACATGAAAGAAAATATACTTTTCGCAGGGAAAACTGGTTCAGATTGGGAAAAAAATGTGGATCTTCGAAATGGGGACAAAAAGACAAAAAAAAAAGAGGGAAACTTTACATAAAAAGTAAAAAAGTGGTAATCCGCCAAAATGCGGAAAAATCTCATTCCTGTTAAAACAATGTTTTATTAAAATCTTAAAGCACAAACCAATGACTGACTTATTATTTAAAGAAGTTACTGGTAAATGTATTTACTCATTTTTGTTCGTAATGTATATCTTGTTAAACAATTGTACTAAATATAAGCCTTGTGTTCTAAAAACAAAGCAAATCTTTTAAAAAGAAATATTAAATATCTAGAAGTTTAAATCTGTATGAAAAAGTTTTGAGACGGTTAACACAAAATTCGGTTAGCGGGAATATTTTCGACGGCTTCATTGACTTAGCGTTAACAGGGTTTGACATTAGGTGTACATACAAGACAGAGAAAGAATGACAAATTCTTTTTGGTTGTGCAGCCAATATTTTCAGTGGCACTTACTGACATTAGCATTTCCTTCGGTGGATCCATACAGCTCACCGACATTGGGTATGTTAAACCTATCCACAAACTGTTTCCAGATTTGGGGTCGAAGTCCGTTTCCGAATATTAATCGAACGCAGTGTTGCCTTTCCTGGGGTTTCTCGGGCTGTGCCAATATATAACGACACAACTCTCCAATGTATTGGGCAACCTGAAACAATACATACCACATACATTACATATTAGATGTATAACACACAATGTCAAAACAAGCACATACATAGTTGTCTAAGATTAAATTATAAATAATTTATTAAAGTCGTTTTCAAAATTCTCCGTATTAAATGACAGTGCAAAGCAGTTTCCTTGCAGGATTTATTTAAACACATAAATATTTTTACTAGCAGGAAAAAGTGCATTTTAATTGGTTTATGCCTGTTTTACTGACAAAATTACAAAAATAAAAACATTTCAGACAGGTATTTAAAAGAACCTATAATCAATAAAGTAGATAATTTGTAGTTTCTAAGTAGCATTTCTTTAAATTACATATTTTACTTTTTTAAATAGCAAATTTTAAGGAGATATGAATATTTTACTGAAATAATACAGTTAAACAATTTCAAACCAGGGGCTTTTCCAACTGATTTCTTTTTATTACAGAAGTTTAGCGGGCATCAATATCAAAGTTTCAAAGGTTTGTATTGGATGCAGTCATCCTAGAATTCGGAAGCAGAAAATTGTCTTCTGTTGCCACACAGAAGACAATTCCCAATAGGATTTTTTTTTATTGGTGGTTATACGAGACGATGTTATAGTCAATTCCTTTACATGGGAATAAAATGAATCATACATTGTGGTTGGTTACTGAAATGAGAAAATACATTTTTAAAAGGTGCATTAAGACGTCACACGTTGTCAATTAATGCAACCCCATTTCTAATAATGCTATGCATAAGTGCCAATTTTTTGTTTTTTAAACATCACTTTGGAAATATTTATACATTAAGTAGAGTGTGAGCAATAAATAGGATACTCCGTTTTTCCCCCAGCATTTATTATAACTATGTATTTAATTTACATTAAAACATAATTGTTTTAATATGCTAGTGAATATATAAGGGCTTTAATACATTTCATTACAATACCCTAATAATAAAAGATCCAAGAACTGTCTTTTTTATTTATAAGAAGGTATTAAAAATATCCAACTTACTGTGGCTTCATATTTAATGCAGTCATCCCAAAATTTAGAAGCAGAGAATTTCCCCCGGATACCGCAAGTATTCCCAAAGAGTATCGTCTGTGACAGAGAGAGGATTCCACCTGCAGTGTGGTACAGAGGTAGTGCTGTGTAGATCACGTCATCACTCTTGATCTGATTCATAAAGCGGATGCCGGCTCCTAACCACATGAACCTGTAATAAAAAATTATAGTAAACAATATTTGTCTTTACAAGTATGTTTGAGTACAAATATACCAGAATATATTGGAGAAGGATAAGCAGGACAGAGTTCAATTTTTATAAATATTGCAGAATTCAACAAAAATTACGGACTTTAAAAGAACTAAGCATTTTCAAGATGAAACAAAACAAATTACTGAAAAATCGATCAGTCAAAAGTGAGAAAATACCAAATTTAATAGTATCCAAAAATAATGCGAATTTTAGAATGGCCAAAGAAAACGTTTAAGTGACAAGCAATGAGGATAAGAACAATTGCCTCAAAAAACATTTACCTAATATTTTGTCACTGCAAACTAAATGAGTTTAGAAAAACATTAACCATTAAGTGGCCTGCGACAGATTTTTCTGCAGCCTACTGGCACCACATAATATAGAAGAAGAAAAAAATCAAATGTCAGTATTTAACTTTTTTTATAACACAATTGTAATGTATCAGAAATAATATGTATTAACTATGTAGAACAGAGTTTTCCACTACGTGCCTGAAATATGTAGAAGCTTTCAGCAAGATGGTTTACATCAAGAAAAAATGCAGGATAAGTTAACTGAATCTCATTTAGACAATTTATTCAAATTGATCATAACAAATACCGAATGATATCGAGTCTACCATAAAATAAACTGAACGATTTCGACCGCCATCGTCTCACAATTGATATCGACTAAAACGGAGTAATCTGGAAGTACAGTTTCAATACTTTTTATAATTAAAAGTTAGGTCAAGTCGCGTTGCCACGTTGAAACAATAGATTCACTTTGTTTTTAGACTTTGATTTACTAATACTGAAAACTATTATTTTTTAATTATTTAAAAAAGAAGAATTAAATATCAATTGTAATTTTATTAAGATAATTTTTTCCCCCCAGTTTCCAGAAATGTATATATTGTTAAATCGATAATAATTAAAGATACGTATTTCGGTGTATGTTCCCCTTAAAAATCTCCAACATACGGCCCACCTCTAAAAGTTAGTGGCAAATGCTGGTGCAGAACCATCACAAAACAACCAACCTGTTACATCTCTGCCTTCAGACTCAATTAACAGTAAAGTAGGAAACCCCAGAAATCTTTTAAAACTTAATGCAATAATTTGTTCTTACCTGCTATGTCTGATGATAGCGGCTTTTGGCATTCCAGTGGTCCCAGAAGTGTACACATAAAACAGACGATCTATAAATGGATTGAAAAAACGGTTATTATAGAGCACAATAACTAATTTATGCTTCACTTCAGAGGAAGACCCAATAAGGATCATTCCCTATACCCGTTACAGTCTTCTAGCTCAGTGCATTTAGAAACTACTTGGTATAATCACCTTGACATCGGGCGAGTAGGGACGAAAATGATCCCTTAACGAAAAGACAATTAAAAACTTGAAACTAGCTTCAAATATATTTTATTTTCATATTCGAAATCTTTACGTCAATGCATATGCAGTGCTATATTAATTTTCATTCATAATAGATAGACATTAAATGAAAACATTTTATGTCATTTCATCAGGTGATCTTATTCGCATCTACTCGCCAAATGTCTAAGTTTTATAAAAAGTAGTTTCCAAGAGCACTGGGCTAGAAAATTGCAGCATAGAGAGTATAGGGAATGATCCTTACTAAGACTTTCTTTTAAGATGGAACATATTCGAAACTATGGGGACAAATACCAAATTTTCAGGGTTCCCACTCATATCACAGAATGAAAATCACTGACTTTTCAATGACTTTTAAGGACCTAAATAATGTTTTTAAGGACCTTTGAAAATTTGTTTTTAGGCATGTCTATAAGTAAATTTGTAATAAAATATATTCTACCAGAAAATGTACAAGTTGGCGAATGCATAATAAAATACGTCACAGAATTCTGATACAGTGCGGATAAGTGGTGGTCACGCAGGGATAGCAAGTCTGAGTAGTATTTTTATAAAATTTGCGGTTGGTCCAACAGCCGCAAAAATTAAGGACTTTTAAGGATCTCTAAGCATTTTCAATGACTTTTAAGCACCTCTAAGCATTTTCAAGTACTTTCAAGGCCTTGAAAACAAGTTCAAAGATATTAAGCACTTTTAATGACTTTCAATGACCGTGGGAACCCTGATTTTGTATCAGGATTGGTATAGGACATCCCAATGTTATGACAAACTACAAAAGCAGGACAAATTTGCTTTCCTCGCACTATTGCTAGGATTTAAGTTAATTGTATAATTTCAGGGTTCCCACTCAAATCCCAAAATAAAAATCTATGACTTTTAAGGACCTAATTAATGTTTTTAAGGACCTTTGAGAAATTTGTTTTCAGGCATGTCCATATATAAATTTTTTATAAAGTATATTCTACCAAAACAGTTACAAGTTGGCGCATGTGTAATACAAATATGTCAGAAAATTCCGATATAATGAGGATAAGTGGAGGACACGAGGGGATAGCAAGTCTGAGTTGCATTTTTGTAAATTTTGAAGTTGGACAATATACACAAACATTAAGGACTTTTAAGGACCTCTAAGCATTTTCAAGGACTTTCAAGGAATTGAAAACAAGTTCAAAAATATTAAGCACTTTTAATGATTTTCAAGGACCGTGAGAACCCTATATTTGTACAAGGTTTGCATTAAAATAAAAGTTTGATAGATTTTAAATTGCGCAAGCATTTTAATTCAGGCAAAGTATTCTTGCAACAACCTGATACAAGTCATGAGACTTATAAAGGTAATAAATAAACAGAGAGGCAACTGCAAGTTGAAGTACGCCACTGAAGATCTTTCTGAAGATTTATATGATGTAGTAGACCATGAATCCACTGGTCTGGGGATCAAATGATGCATATATAAGTGCATGACCGCCAGTGGGTTAAAGAACTCCAAGCATTTTCAAGTACTTTTAAGGCTTGAAAAACATGTTAACAAAATATTAGGCACTTTTAATGACAATGAGAACCCTTGTTTACATATTTTTCACAAATTTAGGTAGGAATTTTAGGAATAGTTCCAAAAAATTCAGGTACATTTTAGGGATTATTCCCAAAAATGTTAAGGATAATCTTAAAATTTTAAGGATATTCCTAAAAATTTTAAGTATAATTTAAAAACATTTAAGGATATTTCTTTTGGAGCCAATATAGGCTCCTAACACAGATATATTTTTTCCGAAGCTTGTTTCAATACCAGCAAAAAAACTACCGATTTTCAAAAAAAGTAACGTCAATCAACTTTTTAGTAAAATGACAGTCATATAATTAAATAATTATACTATTTTGACCAAACATGCAAATTTGATTAAATCCACTTTTCTCATTTGGTGGAATATCAGGTTTTTTTTTGCAGGTTTTGGAGGAAAATCAGGGAATTTTCCGGGTTTTAAAAAAAAATATTTAGGAATTATCGAAAAATATAAGTACAATTTTAGGAGTTTTAGAGAGAAAAAAAAAATGTAAGGAATATTAGGACGAATGGAAAATACAGCAAAACTAAAAAAATTAATTTATTAGCGAGAGAAACAAGCAAATGATTGACATACCGTCCATGTTCCCTTTACTCTGGTTGTTGGGTGGATTTGCAGAGCTCTCCTGAATCATGAGGTCGAGGGATCTGGCAGGGAAGACGGAAGGATCGAAAGAGCCGAGAGCAAAGTACTGGATGCCAGTGGACTCTTTCAGCAATGGAGCCACATCCTTCACAGCTGAAGTTTAAAAATTCAAAGTTTATTAACAGAAAGTTTAGGAATACAATCATAGAAACTGGAATGTAGTTACACCAGTGACGGCTCGTGTGTAGAAAAAATGAGGGGGTCCGAATTAACAATTGCATGTCATGGGGAAAAAATATGCAAAAATCCATGTAATTTTGTAAATGTTACTCAAATATTTACAAAACAAAAGTGCAAGATAAATTAAACAATTAAATACTCTAAATCTTAATAAAGCATATCTATTTATTAATATTTCAATTAGAAATCCAATATTCATTCACAATTGAAAGTTTCACTCTTTGGTATGCAATTTGCACCCACTTTCAAGTTATATATGCCACTGATGTCCATGCGATTTGAGAGTTTAAACAATTCTGTAGCCGCGATGTTTACCTTTGTTAAAACATTACACAATGGCTTGATTGTAGTGAAACCAATTATTCTGAAAAGGATAAAAAATTTTATTGTCTGTATAGAAATTCTTCTGTTGATGTTATCGGAGTACGAGTTACGTTAATAATTGAATACGATGTCAATTGAATTCAGTGTGAGAGATGAGACAAATCACCACTCTTCCGGTCATTTAGACAACATTTAAATACTCAAACATTTTTCAGGGTAAATATCTAAAAAAAAAAAAAAAATTGCGAAAAAAATCTTACTCTTACATTTTGCAAAATTAAAAAAAAAATCTTACAATGGATATTTATTAATGCCAAATCCCTCACATGGTTACACTAGAATCATATGATGGCTGTCTCTGGAACATTTACCCATTCCACTCCAAAGTGTGCACCCCTAAATGGAGCGATCAGGGGTGTTTTAGTAATTCGATATTCATAGTAAGGCAAAGGTCCAAAACCCTTAGCAAAAACCAGAATGTCATGTGAAAGTCTCAACGTTATGCAATCCCCTTATCTATGACCTTTAGTTTTAAATTCAAGGCCGTTCGAAGAAGGGGCCCTTTTGCAGACTAAGAGAAATGTTGCTCCCGCACAATAGTTAATGGTTGTAAAGCTAATGTCATCTTAAATAAGTTTTAAGCTTATTTTAAAGAAATTCCACAACAAAATAATATAATCAACCATATATATAAGTGGGGCTAGAGTAAAAAAAAAGTGAGGGGCGCCGGGTTCTCTGCACCAGCTGCAACTGTATACTGGCATATGTATTGTGAGAAGATAATACTAGATAGGAGCTGTCGTTAATGTGAACTATTCCGAAATATCAGCCAACTTTACTTTGTGCTCTCATTAAAAAAAAAAGACAATCTTTAATTGTTGCATTTTGGTTGGTTGTATTCAGATTATCTGGCGCCGTCAGCAACACAAGGGCTATAATGCGCCGAAACATTCGTCATTAGACAAGCCAACATACATTTACAAACACCCATGCCTAACACGGGACTCGGAACCCGCAACCTCGCGGTGTAGCACGCTAACCACTATACCGTTTGGTCGGCATTGCATTTTGGAGACTGTTTAATATTAAAACTCATTTAATAGAAATGCAAATGATTTTTTAAAATTTTTTTTTATTTTTTTAACAAACAGTCGGATAGTTTCGAGCTTAAAGAAAATAGTATAACCCATATAAATTAAGTTTTTAATATAAATTAATTATAAGCATTGTCAATTTTTATATTCATTGACATAACGCCGATTCTATTGGCAGCGTGTACTTGGTGTTTCGGTCTAATTTTAAATATTAAAAACAGCCATAACAGCAAATAATGTGGCTTAGTAAGTTTCAAAATTTATTAAAAATTGACGTGAATTTATGCATTCGCATCCAAATATCTTTTTTGTTTATTCTAATTAAAACAATTTTGGCAACAGGAAAGAGTTTCAACAATGATCTATTAAAATTCATTCAATTACACCGTTATTACGCAATGCAATGTTGCATTGACTGGACCACGCACTATAATAAATTTATGCATTCACATCCAAGTATCTTTTATTTATTCCAATTAAAATAAATTCGGCAACATGAAAGTGTTTCAACAATGTTTGGTTAAATGAGATTTATCAGTAACCCAAAACACCAATAGACGATTGTAACATAGTAAGTGTAAGGAATAATACTTACTAGGACATCCTCTTAAAGGTCAAAACCTTAGAGATTTGTCATAAAGAGTTAAAATTAATCAATACTTTTGCAATAGCAAGAAAATTACAGAGAAAATCAATCGGAAAATGATTTTAAAATTATCTCCTTTTTAATTGAACACAATATTTTACAATACTATGCTTTTCTAACATAAAAGCATGTATTTAATCAGCATTATGCTTTTCTTAAGTAAAATGCATATACCCAGGAGTCGAAATTTGCAGTTTCCAGAGGCAACTAGATTTTCGGTAATTAGGATAGATAATATATTCAGATTTAGATAATTAGGATAAACGTAATCGATTGAATTTCAATAAAACTAATCAATGGAGATCCATATTTTGAAACTTCCATCTTCTCATGTTGACTATGACTGACTTATATTATTTCATGACTAAATGTTAAATATGTCATTCTAACAACAATAAAAGGAGTTTCTAGTTTTTATATTCTGCAACGTTAAAACATTACTTTGTAGAAAACCTTGACATTTGGAGAGTAGGTACGAAAATGATCCCTTAATGAAATGACAAATTAAAAACTCGAAAATAGCGTCCAATATATTTTATATTTGAAATCTTTGTGTATGCAGTAACTCCACCCGATTCTGTTATTTGATATTTTAATTTTCATTTATAATACATAGATATTAAATGAAAATAAATTTTATTTCATTTCATTAAGTGACTTTTTTTTGTACCAACTCACCAAATTTCAAGGTTTTATTAGAAAGTAGTTTCTAAATGAACTGGGCTAGAAGATGCATATGCAGTGTAGGGAATGATCTTTATAATAACGCCTCACCTCAAGGCAAGGACTTCTTCTTAAGAAAATCAACAAAAGTACCACTCACCATCGATGAGTTCGCTGCCAAAGATGACCGCCTTGCAGTTGACGACTGTGACGGAAAAGGCGAGGGAATGCAACCTCAAGTTGGAATTGATGAGCGCTGGCACGACGCCGATCTTGGACAATCCGAGCCAAATGGCCACAAACTCGGCCTTCGACTCCATGAAAACGGCAACATCGTCCCCGCGGCGGAAACCGAGCTCCGCAAAGCAGTTGGCCACTTGGTTGCTGTAGTCTTCGATCTGTAACAAAGAAGGATTAGTTTGAACAAGATATAGCTACAGGGTTTCCATAGTTACACTGATGTTATTAAGAGCGGGTTTTCCATAATTATACTGATGTTATTAAGACGAAAGTTTCCATAGTTACACTGATTGATGTTCAGATGGCTCAGATTTGGCTTATATAGAGCGGGTTTTCCATAATTATACTGATGTTTTTCAGAGGAAAGTTTACATAACTATACTAATGTTTTTTAGAGGAAAGTTTCCATAATTATACTAATGTTTTTCAGAGGAAAGTTTCCATAATTATACTGATGTTGTTTAGAGGAAAGTTTCCATTGTTACTCTGATGTTATTAAGAGCGGGGTTTCCATAATTATACTGATGTTGTTTAGACGAAAGTTTCCATAGTTACACTGATGTTATATAGAGCAGGGTTTCCATAATTATACTGATATTTTTCAGAGGAAAGTTTCCATAATTATACTAATGTTTTTCAGAGGAAAGTTTCCATAATTATACTGATGTTGTTTAGAGCAAAGTTTCCATAGTTACACTGATGTTTTCCAAAAAACAAATCTATAGGAAATTCCCCGATGTTCACCTTATGATTTCTTGCCATATTAGTTTCACAAATAGAGCATTACAAAAATAAAGCATTATCATATTACACAATAGAATAATATACAAGTGAAACAAACAGGATTAGGATAGCTCTTAAATGTAACTCAATTTAATGTAAATTTCTAGACGATAGTTTCAATTGCTATGATAATAACAAAACAATGATAAAAAAAAAATGGTACTCTTCTGTTAGACAGGTATCAGAAAAAAAACGCCAATCTGCAGTGACAATTCAACCAAATTAACAACCTACAAATCATTTATAATTCATACAACAAACCATTAAAAGGTTTCTATAGCAACCCTATTACAAAAAGTAAACACTAGGTTTTGCAACACATTTACAAGCAATTTAAAGGTGTCAACATTTAGACTTGGTGACAATTGTGCCAACTGGTACCCGTCTAAAGGAAGAGTACCAAAAAAATTACTGTATTCCGATACCATAATACCCACTACAGGATTACTATAGTTTACTTTAATACGAAGTAGATATTAGAAGATTGCAAGATCTTTTTTTTTTTATCAGAAACTCTGATTTGGCTAACATTCTTTTAAATTAAAAGCTTTTCTTTACATTTCTTTTTGAATTTTTCATATTTTTAATAATAATTCAAGCTTTACTAATTTCTTTGAAAACCCAAAGGTTATCAACATTTTCATTGTCGATGAACAGAGCTTTTTGTATGTCCATTTAATTAGGAATAAAAACAAATGGGAAATCTGTCGTATAGAAACAACAACTTATCCATAAATGGAATGACAAAATCTCAACACAACAAATGCACTACAAATAGAAAAATAAATTGGATTATACTAATTATCTGCTTCTATACCAGTGGCGTTCCGTAGTCGAAAATGTTAGTGCAGCTGGAAACATGCGACTTCCCAACGACCACACACACACACTTACCATAATCATGTACAATCACACTTTGAACTTTTTTTTTTAAATTATCATTTTCAAAAATCGTAGTTTTTTTTTTTGTTTTTTGCACTTAAATGAGCATAATTAGTAATGATGTTTAAATGGAAAAAATTCAGTTTAATTAAAAAATTAACTAAATAACATTTAATTAGTTATAAAGCATATTTTTGAACATTGATTACTATAGGTTTTATGGGGCAAAGAGAAGAAATTATGATTGAAAATTGTTCGTAATATCATTCTTAATGTTATGAACCTCTATCTAGTTTCTAGAATATATTGTTTTTTTAATAGAATTTTTTTAACATTGAAAGTAGAAAAAATCAAAAATTTCCATAAAACTTTTGCATTTAAAAATATAGCAAAATTCATTTCATTTTCCAATCAATTTGAATGAGGTTCAAAACATCTAATAGTTAAAGCAGATTTGAATTCTCAAATCACTTTTCAAAAAGATATCAAACTTCAGTTATCACTGTTTAATTGAAGTTTCACGTGCCAAAAACAGGATTTTTTAGATAATGAGTTTAAAATATTCAAATTTATTTTCAGAACAAAATAATACTTCAAACTAATAAAATAACCCTCTACCCTTTAGATGGTACCATTATCTAAAAAAATTCAATCTAGAGTTTATTTTAAACCAGAAATTCTTAAGGGCAGCCGAATTCAGAAAGTCGCTGATCCGGCTGCCACGCTACATATTACGTGGAGGGAAGGATCTATTGGTTACCAGGGCAACGTGAAACTCGTTTCGGGAACACATGGCTGCCGTTCGGAAAAAGATTGCCCTGATTGGAAACATTTTCCCCCCTCGTGAATTAAATATTGAGGAAAGAAGTTTGCTGTTTATCGGATATTTTTACGTTTACCATAGAAGTTGGATGTTCATTTTAGAAAATTGTAAAATATATAATTTTAGTTTTGAACTAATAAATTTAGACGCAGCTCAGCTGCACTGGTTATAGTGGACGAGCTGCCACTGTTCTATACGCGTTACACATTTTTGACAGAACTCGCGAGTTTGGCGACAAACATTCAAATTATTATTATTATTTTTTTGAAAAATCCCCTCAAATTGTCCCAAAGAGGATTATCATTCCCTGTACTCACTAAGTTAAAATGATCCAGCACAGTGCATTTAAAAAATCCTTTGAATAAAACCTCAACATTTGGTACGAAAATGATCACTCATGATATGACAAATTAAAAACTCGAAAATAACATCCTATGTATATTTTATTTTATAAATGAAAATTAAAAAAAAGCAAAAGAGAATTGAAGGAGGAGTCACTGCATAGGCATTCACGTAAAGATTTCAATTATAAAATAAAAATATATTAGACACCATTTTCGAGTTTTTAATTTATGCCATTTCGATCATTTTTGCACCCATTCACCCAATTTCAAGGTTTTATACCAAATAATTTCTAAATGAACTGGGCTAGAAGATTGTAAAAAAGCAAGTAAAAGGAATGATTCTAACTAAGAACTACTCTTTAAAAAAAATCTTGATTTTGCAGAAATAAAAAAAAAAAAAAATCAGAAGAATCGAATATTAGTACATAATTTTGGATGTTATTACAAACCGACAAATCAGAAAATGCAAGACTTTTCATGTTTGTCATATTTTCAAGAACTTGCAAGAAGTTTGTCTTGTGTTACGAGAAGCAGATATACAAGCTTAACACATTTGCAAAAACAGCATTCTTACTTGTTGAAAGGTCCATTTCTTATCTTCATGCCAAATGCATATCTTATCGGGATGCTTGCTGACTAGACGCTGGAAGACCTTCCCAACTGTGCAGTTGTCTTTTCTGCATTTTCGGATGAACATTTTCATTTTTGAGAGCCTAAATAGAGCCCTACCAAAGAAAGAAAATGTTATTTTGAAATCTCTTAATGCTACCAAAAATTAGTGTTAAGATTTACTATAAGATGCCTCTTGGCGATTTTTCAAAAAAGTCGCCAAGTTGAAAATGACGTCGAAAGGCTGTGTCCCCAAATCCAAAATGGCGCCAAAACACGTTGTGTAGTCAAATCCAAACAGTCACTAGAGTTCTCAAAAAACCTTGGCGATGGGTTGCCATATTCAGCGCTGAATTGCCAACTTTCAAAAAGTCGCCAAGAAGCATCATACAGTAAATATGAACAAAAAATTAGTTGTAAACGAACAGATAGCCATGTCTACATGAATTCACTTAAAAATTAGAAAAGTCACCTGTTCATTTTGATTTGAATATAATTGCAGTTTAATAGATACAAATGAAACTTTAATTTAACCCAAGGGTACTAAACGGTTAAAATTCCAAATTTGGTACGGATTCTGCGCCTATGTGTTTTTCGCCAAAAAATGGCAGCCTTGCCATTTTTTTAACACATTTTAACACATAAAATTTATATATCCATCCTCAGAAGCCGAATTTAAAAAAAGTGTTTTAATGATTAAAAACGTTTCTTATATTTTAATAGTAAAACCAGAAAAAAGGAAATAAAAACAAGCACTAAAAATATAAAAATAATGCTTCACTAACGTGCCTCAAAAACCTCATCGTTCAACCTCCAAATCCGAACTAAAAATAAAGCAGTTTACTTATCATACTCGATCGTCGTCCCAGAGCGTCGCCGGCATGGGATGTAGCGCCATGCTGACGCGGCAGCGAATGTGTTAATAACAAGTGAACTGCCAATGGTTGCTATAATTTGGTGCGGTTTTATGTAAACAATTATTGGTGCGGAATCCATACCAGACTTGGAATTTTAACCGACTGTACATTCTTCCATTATCCAATACCAATAGACTTCCAGTTTAGCGGATTACGGATGTTCCGATAACACCAACTTCTTCTCACTCACTGAAACGTTAATTTTTGCACATTTCTCTTTAGATATTAAAATGTTATAATGCTTCTCTGAAGATATACAATTAGTTTGAAATGAACAAAGAAAATATAAAAAATATACTTGTTTTTGAATTATTAGTTACAGAATAAAACTGACATAAGTTTAATTATCTGAGGTGTAAAAAAAAAAAAATTGTCAATTGCTTTCATTTTATTAAAATATTTTTATCATATTTGAATATACATATGAAAAAAGGAATTAACAATAAATTAAGTTAATAAACACAATAAATTTCCATCTAAAGTTCTAAAAATAATAAAAATATCAGGAAGAATGATAGATTACGCCTTCAAAATTAAAGGACTATTTTCATTAGCAGATCCACATATTTTTCGTCATTCGTAGGATGATAATAAATAAATAAATAAATAAATAAATAAATAAATAAATAAATAAATAAATAAATACGCAATATAGAATTTAACAAACAATTAACAGTGGTAATAGCACGGGCGTAATGGGGCCTTTACGCGCCGGTACTTTTTTGAGATACGGTATGGCGTACTGGGACACTTTTTGAAACTTTTGCTAATAACTCACTAATAATATTTCATAAATCTTTTTGCATGTATTGTGATATAAATTAGTGAGAAAATAAATACACAAAGAGCATTTAGCTTGTTATATTATAAGTTATATAAAATACTGTGAATTTGTAACTTAACTAGGAGTGTGGAACATCGCACAACTTTCAATTACACTATAATACTGACGTGGATTTGAGACATTTACAGTTTTTATATTTTCATCATTCATTTAACAAAAATGGCCAGCTATTCGATTTTTTTTTGCCATAATTATTACATTGGTCTTTAAATAGAAAAAAAAAATAGGCACTCATTTTATGCGCATGCGCGATTTTGACGAAAACCTTAATGGTAGGGTTCTTGGGCCATCACCAACCTGCACACCAAATTTGAGCATCGTAGGTCAATTTGTTCTGGAGTTATACTGACCACGTATACAAAGACAGATATTTCTTCTAAATCACTTTTTAACGTAAAGAAATAAGGAAATTTTTTTTTTTTTGATCGACCGAATACTACTATACTTTTATTACCCTATGTATACATATGCATGGGTAATTGAAAGTAAAAAATCCCAAATTTGGTTTGAGTTACCGCACGATTGGGAAGCGTACCGGGAAGTTTTCTGGCTATTAGATACATCAACGAGGATTAAAGGTGACAAAAATTGGATTGAGAATTTGGTACTCTTCTTTTAGACAGATACCAAATAAAAATCGCCAATTTGCAGCGATATCTAATCAAACTAACAAGCTTCCAAATCCTTTAAAATTCCTTTAACAAACCGTTACCATGTTGTTATAACAACCTTATAACAAATCATAAATATTGTTGGCGTGGCGATACATTTAGCATTACCACGGGTACCATTATTCTTGGCGCCAAATGGTACCCGTCTAACGGAAGAATCGCTGGAATTTCAGATTGGTTAGTTAGAGTAAGAAACAAATCACAAAACAAAATGAATACATGGCATTCAAGGTCAGCTCCAAAAAGAAAGGAAGGAATTATTATTAATGAAATCCATCACAATTAACAGAAGAGGGGGGGGGGGGAGAAATATAAAAATACTAGTTTTAATTCTCGATTTACATTTAGAACGTGCATTTAAAAATAATCTCCCAATCACCTTGAACCAAATAATTAGTATTCAGAAAGTAATCAACGAAACTCTTAGTTATGTATAAATTACATTAGATATTTTATTCATACTGCATCATGTATTTTGATCTAATCGAGAACAAAATTGAAGATATCGGGTGGAAACATAGAATTAAAAATAGTAGCGAGGTAATAATTTTTTTACTTTCTAACTTTGATCAAAATCGCTGTAGTAATGCCTCTTTAAGATGTTCTAAACATCCCCACCTCCGAAATTCCCGTAAATAACGAAAAAAAAAATAAAAAAAATCGCAAAACTGGCCACTTTCGCTAAATGAATGACAAAAATATAAAAACGGTAAATAACACAAATTCACGTCAGTATTATAGTGTAATTGAAAGTTGTGCGATGTTCAACACCCTAGTCGCTCAACAAGAAAGAGTTTCAACCATCATAGACTTGTTTCAACAACGATCAGGTTAAGTGGAATTTATTAGTATTCCAAAACGATTACGGAAACGTGTGTAAAAGTGGCCTTTTAGTGACAATGATAGCCCCCAAAACTTGATAGAGTGCATTTTCATCGATATTCAATCTATCTTCCAAGTTGTCTCAACCCAATCAGATGAAGGCAAGTGGGTTAATTAAGACTTCCCCAGATTTGCCTGTCAGCCACACAGAAACAAAATCAAACTTAATATAAAGAATTTAAATAGATACGAATACGAAGCGAGACGAACAGTTTGGTTGTATTCAGATTATCTGGCGCCGTCAGCAACACGAGGGCGCGTCGAAACATTCGCCATTAGACAAGCCAACATACATTTACAAACACCCATGCCCAACACGGGACTCGGAACCCGCATCCTCGCGGTCTAGAAGCCAGCACGCTAACCACTACACCGTTTGGTCGGCCGAGACGAACAGACATTTGAAATTTATACATGTTTGGAATTATTAGACCTCAGTACGTTACACAGAGTTCGATTTTCGAAAGAATTTTCTGCTGCTAGTAGACCAGAAAAGAAAATGAAACATTAAAAAAAAAAGAAAAAAAAGCAGCATATAAGTCTGAGGTCAATTTTAACAACAAATTAAAAGTCATGATGCCTCTTAACTTTGAAAGGCAACTCACAAAACTTCAAAATAACGTGAAATTTAATTATATTTTGAATGCATGGAATCTAAAACTTGTTTACGAACAATAAAATATGTTTTTCAAGGAAATATATATATACACGAAAAAATTATTTTAGTTACGTCAAAAGCTATTTTGTTCAAGTATTGTACATTATTATTATTTTTTTTTTTTTTTTGTCAAACAGAATGCACTCGTTTTCCCCGTTTCGTAATCTCTGACCGAATCGCAAACTACCTTAGTTCCTGTTTGTAAAGCGTAGCTAATAATTACACACAACGGGGAAATTTGCGTTGACCAACTCTTTTGTGTGGACACATGCAAATACGCGGATGTCACTGAATTTGATTACGGTAATCAAAATTTAAAAGGACAATGCATATGGCTTCTTAATTAGAAAATCAATCCGTTTTAAAAAATATCTTTAAGAAGAGAGAAGGAAAATTTTGCAGTAAACAAGTATAATAAAAGAGTGGACTTTTTAAAACTCTTTTCAAATGCGAACAATATGGGAGAGCAAAAGAAGTTTGAAGTCACGTTACGAAATTCTTACATTTAATGTGAGATTGTAATATACAATTTACACAAAATAAATGATAAAAATAAATAATAAAATAAAAACAAAATTAAAATTTTTTTAATTTTATTAAAAAAAAAATTGAAAAATTAAATTAAAAAAACTAAATTATTTTAATTTTATTAAAAAAAAAATTTGAAAAATTAAATTAAAAAAATAATAATAATAATAATAATAAATACGCAATTGGCTTAAGGCCGAGATCCTTGGGCCTTAAGTCGAAGCAAGTTGTTATTTATTTGAGTTTTATAAAACAACTGAGCAATATCATTATACATGCCTTTTTATACAAGCAGGCGCATGCCCAAAAATTGAGTAGGGACGGACATAAGATAACACTTTTGACCAATTGAAAACAATAACATTGGGCTTAATGCCCAGGGTAAAAAAATAAAGACAACGAATAGGCTTCGAGAAGTTTCAATTTTAGACTGTCGACAAAAGAAGTTACAATCCTTTAGAAATCTCACCATAAGATATTGTTACGAATTTTTGTATATTTGTAAATATTTCGTAGTGTTAATTTTGTAAATAGGAAAGTTTATGTACATTTCGCATATGGCAGTGCAATAGTTCGTCGTTAAGTTGGCTTCCCGGCAATATGGCTTTTGATGCTTGATAACGGGTTTTACAGAGGTAACGCTGGGAAGCGAGTGTTACAAGGAGCAGGGCGTTTAACATTATGGTAAAGATAATCTGGCCAAATTGGCGACGATTTTGGCGACAAATTTTGTCGCCAAATTTGACGAGAAATCGCCAAATGTCGCCAAACTTGGCGACCATTTGGAGACATTTTCGGTCCTCATGTACATGTATAGGACTTTTCGACTACGATCTGGAAAGTTAAACAAATATCTACCTCTAGAGATATCTTCACGAAGATTCACCTGTCCTATATAAGGCTGACCAAGAGAGCGGGGAAGTTAGTTGTTAGCTGAGTCCATTAGTTGACTGGAATTACAGATACTGAGTCTCAGTGAGCGTTCAGAGAGTTACGAAAGCGAACTGTATTGCATTGTCTTGTGCAGCGATTTGAGCAGTTGTGTTGTCAAGTTTTTAACTGCTGTTTTGTGCTCTATTGTTGTGAAAAGAGCTGTATTTTGTCTACTAGAACGAGAAGTTCTGGAGTTGTAAGAGGATCTGAGAAGAGTTATATTGGAATAAATTTCTGCAACTTTTGATCTGCTTTGGCTTCAAATCTTTCGAACCCGTCCAACGCAACAATATCAGCAGGGGTAGTAACAAATCTTACCACTTGGTTAAAAATGTAACTAATATTAAAATATTCGAAATGAATATTATTTACTGACTGTTGAACATCAGAGCGAAAAAGGAGAGAATGTAAAAAAAGGCTTCAGCATTTGGTACCAGTTAAAAAGAGCTATCTTCGTACATCTTACAAAACTGACCGGCTATCTATGAATAATGTCAAGTAGTAACAAAAAACATCTAATTGACTTGTGTTGTTAAACATAAGTAAGTGTATCAGCAATTGAAGAATTTCACAATTCTATTGTTCTTTCAAAAGGTACTTTTACTAGTGAATAAATAGCTCTTTGTTATAAAAATAACATTTGATATCAGAGATTGGGAGGGGGATATATATACATACATATCCCACTCTTTGAAATGAATAAAAATATAAATTTCGCATTGTTATCTCTTCTTTTAGAACATGTAGATAAAAATAAAAGTAATATTGGCAAGTTAGCTTTCGATTCCGAGTTTATGCATGTTGCGTATTCTCATTTTAGAGACATTTCCCCTAATGTTTAGTGAGCAAATAGTGAGATTTCTAAAAAAAATTTAGATAGAAATTTTAGGGATAAATTTTTTTAATTTTAGGGATAATTCAAAAACATTTAGGGATATTTCTTTTGAAGTTGACTAAGCTCCCAACATAGATATTCTTTCCGAAGCTTATTTTAATATTTAAATAACGCAATTTCAATAATTTTAGAAAAATACTAGTTGTATTATTAAACAAATTATACTATTTTGACCAAACATGCGAATTTAATTTAACCCACTTTTCTGATCTGGAGGAATACCGGGGTTTTTTCGCGGGTTTTGAAGAAAAATTTGACAATTTTCGTGGTTTTTTTTTTTTTTTTTTTTTTTAAAGGAATAATCGAACGTTTTAAGTGCAATTCCAAGAATTTTAAAGAGAAACAAAAATGTAAGAAATAATAGGGAAATTTTAGGCGAATGTGACCCCAGCAAATGGCAAAAAGTGCGGAGTTGCAGCTCTATTTGTACGGAAGTACAGAACTCGCGCGTTTTGCATCGTTTCAAGACCATGAAACAAAACAATATCGAAGACACAACGCGTTCTTGAAAGAATCGCTTCAGTATTCCCCCCCCCCCCTCTCCATCAACAATAAGGAAGCGAGCAGGGCGAATGCGGAACACTTTCAACTGCTTGCCGGTGTGTTAGCGTGCAAATTAGAACAACCGTTTTAAGAATTCGGCAAAAAAGTTAAACGAATGCGATGGCCCCATTTTTGGGCCATGGAGATCTGTTTCAATGCATTTCTCTAATCATGTTTACGTTTTTTTTTTGTTTTTTTTAAATCATTTCCGCTATGCCAATTAATTATACGAGAGAAAGCCGGCTTCGTTCTATAAAGAATTGAAGAGAAATGGTAGAAAATTCGACATTTGTAGAGGTACAATAGGTCGGTAATAAATATTAAATTTATAACAATACAAAGTGCTTGGTGAAATAAAGAATAAAAGATAACTAAATGAGCACAGAAGTATCTTATTCTCGTAATCTTCTACAGGGGTCCCCTCAAATCACAGAATGAAAATCAATGACTTTTAAGGAACTTTGAAAATTTGTTTTCAGGCATCATAACTATATATAAGTGTTTAATAAAGTGAATTCTACCAAAAAAAGTTACAAGCTGTTGGATGCGTAATACAAATATGACAGAGAATTACGATACAGTGCAGATAAGTGGCGGTCACACGGGCATAGCAAGTCCGAGTTGTATTTTTATAACTTTTGCAGTTGGGCACACAACATTCGCAAAAATTAAGGACTTTTAGGGACCTCTAGGGCATTTTCAAGGACTTTTAAGCACCTCTAAGCATTTTCAAGACCTTGAAAACAAGATTAAAAAATATTAAGCACTTTTAATGACTTTCAATGACCGTGGGAACCCTGTTCTAGATGTTCAAAATTACGAGACGTAGATATGCTGTGTTAAGCACTTTAAAGTGACAAAAATAGAAGGTCGCAACTTGCAAAACCAAACAAGTCCTCCAGAAAACTTTCGGTACGCATTACAGCCAACGCCAGGGGCATCAAAAACCTTGGTTCTACAAGAAAACACAGAACTTCACGCCCTTATTACATAGAGCCACTACAGTAGTGCGGGAGAGCCATAGTTTCAGACAAGCCACTAAAAGCGAAACCTGCAATATTATGGAGCTTATTATACTGTGGCACAGCTGTGGCCAGAGGGTACGGCTGTCGTCCGAGACGCTCCGACTCAAAACGCGGTACATTCAATCATACTGTTACGAATTTCTGTATATTTGTAGATATTTCGTAGCATTGATTATGTAAAAAGATAAATTTATGTACATATCGCATAAGGCTTAACGCTTCGTCTTAACTTTGCTTTCCTGCAATGTGACACTTTAATGCTTGATAACGAGTTTTATAGAGATAACGCTGGGAAGCGAGTTTTACAAGGGAGCAGGGCATTTAACATTATGGTAATGGCAATATCGCCAAATTGGCGAGATAGAGCCAAGTTGGCGACGGTTTTGGCGACTCATTTTTGTCGCCAAACTTGGCGACATTTTCGGTTCCCATATACATGTATAGGACTTTTTGACTACGATCTGGAAAGTTCTCCAAATATCTACCTCTAGAAGTTTCAAGAAGGTTTGACTCCTATACAAGGCCGGAGTTTATTCAGTTAGTTTTGGGGGAAAATGTGGGATTTTTCGGGGGGGGGGGGTCTAATTTTTGTAGGAATTATCGAAAAATAAAAGTATGTACAATTTTAGGGAGAAACAAAAATTTTAAGGATTATTAAGAGTTTTAGGGCGAATGATACCCCTAAGCTTAATTGGCGGCGCGCGCTCGCCACTGAAGTGGCTCTGTATAGGAAATAAGAGCCTAATTTCCGAAAGTTAACGAGAAATATCGGGAAAATCAAGAAATACTTCTCCTGCGGTAATATGATTTGTCTTTATTCAAAAGCCTTGGAAATTCAATTTCCACCAGAGAAGTTTGAAATTGCCTCAAGTAACCCGTTCAGTTTGTGTGTTATTGTTCTTTTCTATCTCCGGCACCAATGCTGCAGAGGACAAGAACACGAAAAAGATTATCTACACAGACGTCAATTTTTTTTTTTTTTTTTTTGCCGACTCATCAGCTTGACAACTCGCATTATGCAAGAACTTATTTCCGTTCCAGAAGTGTTCTAAAAGTAAGAAACATATTAACAAAAACACAATAGAGTAGCGCGAAAACAAGTGGGGAAAACTTAAGCCAATGTATACCAATTTCAAAAAGGGGGGGGGGGGGAGGAAAAAAATTAAAAATCATCATCGCATTAAGAGGAAGTCCAAGTAAAAGATCATTCCCTATACTCGCTATGTTACAATCTTCTAGCCCAGTGCATTTAGAAACTACTTTGTATAAACGTTGAAATTTGGTGAGTAGCTAGGGAAATGATCACTTAATGAAATGACAAATTTAAAACACGAAAATAGCATCCAATGTATTTAATTTTATATTTGAAAAGCCTTACGTCGATGCCCATGCAATGGTTCTACGTGTAACAGTCTTATGCTTAAAAAAAAAATTATTTATAAAACATATTAGACGTTACTTTCGAGTTCTTAATTTATGTCATTTCGTTAAAGTGATCATTTTCGTACCTACTCACCGAATCCCAAGGTGATTAAAGAAAGTAGTTTCTAAATGAACTGGACCAGAAGATTGAAACATCGCGAGTGTACTGACGTTGCTTTGCACATAAAATTTATAGTTTATCATTGAACTTGACCTCGTGAGTGACAAGACACCATCAAAAGATCAATTTTAAGAAAAAGTGGACCCAAAATTTCCCCCTGGAATCCTTTATGTAAGAGATCCGGTCTGGTGACAGATGGCGAATGACATCTAGCTTGAATCATATGCAACTGATGAATAATTAGCAGGTGTCTTTACCGCTGTAAAAGACAAGGCAACATTAAAAGATCCCCAAAAAATGCCGACAACACTTATGACAATCGATAACATACTAATTTTTCAAAAGATCAACGTCCGAAAATAAAAAACCATCAAACCCTCACGCCAAAACATCGACTGCCTGTCGAAGCAAAGTGGCAAGAAATCACATGCAAATAAAACAAGTGCTCCGAAGCGGTTGACAATCGTGTTTCACTAAAAGTGTCAAGCCAAGACGTCGCTGTCAACATGTTTCGGAAAAGAAAATACGTACTGATTGACGAGCGTAACAGAGCAGGCAAATTAAATCTCGGAACGATTCAAGTGTTATTCAGAATTTTATATTATGGTAAAAAAAAAATAGAGTGTTGAACTGCCTTTTGAAAAGCATGCTTCAAATAACTTAAAGGATCGTTGACGAGGGACAAAAGGCAATGGAGTCATATGAAAGATCATGCCAAGTAGATGGTTGGATGAGCGAAGACAGATGATGCTCCTATATTGAAATCATATGGGTGATTATTTGTCCAATTAGTGATTATCTGTCAAAGTAGCTGAGAATATTAAACATGCGGCCAAAAAGGACATTGAGTCACACGAAAGAACATACCAAAAAGATAGTTCGATGGGGCAACAAAAGATGATGTTCCAATTTGAATCATAAACGCGGCTACTAAATAAGTGATTAACTGTCAAGTCCCTAGTCAATAATAAACATGTAGCCATAAAGGCAATTGAGTCACATGAAAGAGTATGTCAAGCAGATAGTTCGATGGAAGAAAAAAAGATGATGCTCCTGTTTGAATATTGTGGGGCTACCAAATAAGCGATTAACTGTCAAGTCCCTGCCAATAATAATAATAATAAACATGTAGCCAAAAAGGCCATTGAATCGTATGAAAGCATGTCTGAAACAGGTAAGTCTGATTATGAACATAACCAACGGAGGTGACCAGCTTGAATCATATGTCACAACAAATTAGTAAAAAAAACTACCCGATCTATGATAAACTATAAATCTTACAACGATATTGCAACATTCTAAAACAGTTGTTCTTATTCGCGTCTACGAGAGGTTCAAAAGGTAAAGGGTCCTATTTGCCAAAATTGTTTAACCAGAATAAATAGAAGATAATCATTATGGGGTGTGGGTCCAGTCAAATTTAAAGTAGCGTTACTTAGTAACGTTGCAAGTTAAAAAAAAAAATTATCGATCATTGTTGAAACTCTTTCCTGTTACTAAAATTGTTTTAATCAGAATAAATATAAGACATGAACGTATAATTTCATGTTCATTTTTAATAAGTAAATTTTGAAACGTACTTTACCGCCCATTTTTGCAGTTAGAGATGTTTTTATTATTTAAAATTAGATACAAACTCCCAAGCACACGCTGACAACAGAATCGAAGTTAATCGATAGGAAGATAATCGATATCAGTTAATGAATATTAAGATAATCGATTTAATTGATGGTAACTACTCTCAAATATATTATAGCCTCGATTCTGTTGTTGTCAGTGAAGATCCAAATAAATGATGCACTCAATTTTTCCTGTTGAATTTATACGCACAACAGTGTAACTTTCAATAGGTTTTTTTATCATTTCAATATATACATACATCAGATATTATTTTCATTTGCTAAATATTTTTTTAAAAAAATGAATTTTTAATAAATACTTCGTGTATATTATATTGAAGTGTTAGTTATCAGGGTGGCCACAAAATTCAGGAAAAAAAGTTCCCTGATTTCCCTGACAGATTTCTAAAAAAATTCCCCGATTTTAGGGCAAACTTTTTTTTCAAATTTCCCCAATTTTCTTAGGTTTTCCATATGTCTTAGACAACCTGATCGAATAGAATATGTACGCTAAAGAGATGATATGCAATTTAAAAAAAAAATAGTTTTGCTGGTAATGAAAAGTTTAAATTATTCCGTAACATTGCAATTGTAATGGCTTACCACTACAAATCTCCACGTAAATAGCGCCAAAATATGGATGAACGTGCCTTAAACAACACAAAATTTCCCTGATTTTCATGAAATTTTAAAAAGTTCCCTGATTTTTTCCACAATCAGAAAGCTCCCTGACATTTCCCTGATTTCCAGGTTTTTCCCAGTTCTGTGGCCACTCTGGTTATATTCATCATTTTTCCAACGGATGAGTTAGGCGCCTTTCAACTTTCTAATTTCCAATTGTTATCCTCAAAAGGCTGGCTGTTTTCAGATTATCTGGGCGCCGTCAGCAACACGAGGGCTATAATGCGCCGAAACTTTCGTCATTAGACAAGCCAACATACATTTACAAACACCCATGCCTAACAAGGGACTCGGAACCCGCAACCTCGCGGTCTAGAAGCTAGCACGCTAACCACTATACCGTTTGGTCGGCTATCCTCAAAAGGAGTTAGCACAGAGCAACAGTCCTAAACACATTAATGGACGAAATCGCCTCTTAAGCCTCCTCACAAAATACACTAACATTTCGCCATCGTCGATTGAAAAATCTTGAGCTCAGTCATTATGTTGACCACTTGGCCCCAACCGCCGCGATTTACTACAAAACCAGGTTACCGACCCGTCAATTCCACCAGCGCTCAGTTTTCGAAGGATATTCATCCGATTTCAACACACGAAGAGAATGAACTCTTTCCAAAGGTAGCCCCATTCACAGATGCCGAGGTGTTGTAATCGATTCCGAAAAGGGTTCATGGCGGAAAAAAGCTATTTCTTTCAAGAGACGAATGCTGAAGAAATGTTATTGAGGAAAGTGCCATGGACTACAAGAAAAACAAATTAACTACTAACTTATTCAGAAACAGAAAGGGCTAGAAGATTTAGTTTGCGGGTATTTTCGTTACTAACTGTTACATTGCAAGAAAACCCCTAAAAAGAATCTGGAAGGTTTTGACGAAAACCGCAATTGCGGTGCTTCTAGCAATACAAAATATTTTATTACTTTCAATTACTCATATGTATACATAGGGCTATGAAAGTATAGCATTCAATCAAAAAAAAAAAATTGTCTTTATCCACGTTTTAGAACATCTTCATTTTAAAAATGTCGTCATGAAAAAATATCTGTGGTCAGCACAACTTCCGAACAAATTGTCCTACGATATTCAAATTTGGTGCGCGGGTTGGTGGTAACCATTAACCCAACCATTAAGGTTTTCGTAAAAATCGCGCATGCGCTTAAGGTAGCTGCCATTGAAAAAAATCTTGTCTTACAGTGATTGCTAAAAAACGACTAACGATTTTGATCAAAATTGCTATGGTAATGCCTCTTAAGGTGTTCAAAACATCCCCACGTCTGAAATTACCGTAAAAATGCTTTAATGGCGTAAAAAAATTGAAAAACGAATGCCTTCAACACATAGTTTTCTTTCTTTTGAGTATAGCTCTTCAACGATCGTTTTTTCAACTCTACTCAGTTTCAGTTGTAAGAAAGGAAATATAACAATTATCGAAAAGCATATCGTCAAAATCGCCATTTCGGCATTTTTTATTTAGTTATTTTTAAGAGCCATATAAGAATTATCCCAAAAAATATCGCCAAACTGACAATTTTTTCGAATTGAATGACGAAAGTATAAAAACGGTAAATAACACTAATCCAGTATAATAGTGTAATTGAATGTTGCGCGATTTTCCCCACTCTCAGTTTTTTATCATGAAAGAGTTAGGTGGGGGAGGGGGGTATTACTTAGTTTACTGCAGTCGTGTTAGAAAACTCTTTAAAAGTAATGCCAAACATGAAATAGCCTTAAGGGGGAAAACATTTTTGGACCCGGACTAGTCTGTCCAACCTTCCACGTCCAGACGGAGGCAGTCACCCAAAACATTCTAAACCAATTCGAATTTCCCTTAATTCCATTTCAATTACAGATTGACTATTAATAGAATTTCTAACTCTGCATATAACCTCTCAACCTACAAGGAAGCAACACCACTTAAGAAATGACCACTGGGAACTCATAGGAACTTCCACGTCTATTACTAATAACGTGCAAACAACAACAGGATAATAAGAAGTAGGTTTTGATGTTCGACACTGGTGTTACGCGAACAAAAACTCAAGTGAGCGTGAAGCGTCTCTAAATATCTCGGGAATAATAGGGCAGTGAGAGTGGAAATAAGTCCACGGAAGAAAAAAGGTCAAAGATTTAAAGTCATGCTAACAGTTACCGACTGTTACAATTATGTTGAAAGCAGTACATTAAGTTTGGAAAGAGAAGTATATTATGAAATTATAACGCCCCTGTAAAATATTTCCTAATATAATAGACAAATTATAGCAGTTGAACCTACAATCATTTGTGGTTATCTTTTTTTAGATGGTTTTATTTTCTTTACATGTGATGTAATAAAAAAAATTAAGTAATTTTAATGACTTTTTTTTTATACGGACATCTTAATTGGTAAAACAATATGCTATTATATATATATATATATAGCATAGCTTTAAAAAAATTGAAATAAAATGAAAAAGGAAAAAAAACCCCAACATTTTAAGTATTTTTGAACAAATTTACAACAACCTTGAGCGCCGCTAGAAAGGTGAGTTTTCTAAACAATTTAGGTAGAAATTTTAGGGATCATTCACCAACATTTTAGGGATAATTTAAAAACATTTAGTGATATTTCTTTTGAAGCTGACATAGGTTCCTAACACAGACATCCTTTCCAAAGCTTGTTTCAATAGCGGCAAAAAAACTGCTCTTCTGGAGGAATATGGGTATTTTCCCGCAGGTTTAAAGGAAAATCGGGGAATTTTTGGGGAATTTAATAGTTTTTTGGGTTTTTTTCCCAAAAAATGTAAGCACAATTTTAGAAAGAAACAAAAACTTGAGAAATATTAGGAAATTTAGGTTGAAACAAAAAATTTAAGGAATATTAGCAACTTTTTCGGAAAAGAAAAAAAAAAAATGAACTGGAGTTGTGCCACTGATTTTGCTGCAAAAGTAGAAACGCAACATTAAAGCTCACTTTTTTTTCTTCAGAATTTAGCACTTTTATTTCCATATTGCACAAGAGGCAACTATTTAATCCACTAACGACGGATAGAAAGGAAATCTTACAGGAAGTGTACTAAAATCCGTCTTCGATTGGTTAAGTTTTTTTCTGAAATTGAGCAAGACAGGGAAATTTCTCAACACAAAAAAAAAAAAAAAAATGTATGCAAATGGCGGTGTGCGTACATCGCACGTTTCCGTAAAAGAACACCTTATAACAATAGAATCTGAAAAGTCACGGTCAGTTATTTACTGAGATATATCGATACATAATGATGATGAGTTTAGCTTTTACACGCATTAAAGGGGAAATAGTGGTTTGATCATGAATAAATGATTGTTATCGTAATACTAAATCGGTTAAAATAGGAAAACATTGGAGGAATAATCCAACAAATCAAAGCTGAGTGAAGGAAAACAAGCTGGAGGAGTGTGTCAGTCACTGTCATCAAAACACTGCATAATATACCAACGCTATACTAAACTTCAATTTAACTTCACATCACTAGACGGTAGATCGTCACAGTGCTCATAGGTATTTAATCCATTTTGGCTGCGTGAAAGCATAATGTTCGCCAAACCACAACCCTGTAGAGAACAAAAGGCGTTTGGCGAGAATTATGTCTTCACTCCGCTAAAACGGATTAACTGCCTATGAGCAAGGTGAAGATCTATCGTCTAGTGATGTCAAGTTAAGTTGGAGTTTAGAATAGCGGGAGCTGCCACGAGGTGTTTTAATAACACTACAACCAGTATTTAAGCTGGAATACAAAGTTTCTTTGAGCTAAAATCACAATTTTAATTTTAGCAATTGGTAAAACGATTAAGAGGTCTATCACTCTTGATATTTAATTTAAAACAATTAGTCAAACTTTTTATTATAAAATCATTATTAACTTAAAATATAAAGCTATTTTATAACAAATACCACCTGGAGAAATAATTTTCACCTTTCAGCGTGCTAGTTCTTTTAGGTCAATGACTACCTCAGGATAACAAGATAGGTGATTTTGCAAGTTCTGTAATACAATTCTCTAGCAAAACAGCTAAACCACACTTTCTAATTTTAGAAACTTCTCAAGCATTTTCCTAAAAAAAAAAAAAAAAAAAAAAAAAAAAAAAAAAAAAAACCGCCACTTACTCCCCGACTACAACACTATGTTGCCGGAAATGTATAAAAAGCCGGCGTTCTATAGAATATACCTAAACGAAGTATATAATAATTCTCGTATTTCATACTTTGCCTAAAACGCCGAGCTAAAATGAGATGTATTTTATATACTTTGCCAGTTTGGCAAACTATAGAATGTCTAGGAAACGTGAGGAAATGTTTAATCGTTTCATAGTTTGCCGGCCAGTTTACGGCGTTATGTAAAATGCCTAAAGGTACTCTACAGCATGCCGATAATACATTGCAAGTAACAACAGAACACTACAATTTGTACACAAGCTGGGTAAAGCTGCAAGTAATTTTTGGCGCAACAATACAAGACTGTCGATTATACGTTTTAAAAGGATTTCAATCACTTGGAGAAAAACAACGTAATGAAATACAGTGTTCCCAGTAAGCAATTCTTTTAAAGTATTCTGTAGCAATGTTCATGGGCGCCACTAGATGGGGCCTACTAGTTCAATGCTATTTCAGCGCAATTGATGACGGCAAGTTGGTTTGTTAGGATTCCGTAAAAGCAACCTTTTAGTAAGAGTGACAGCCACCAAAATTTCATAGAGTGCATTGTTATCGAATCTGCCAAGTTTCAGCCCGATTGGATGACGGTAAAGGGATTAATAAGGCCCCTGTGAATTTGTCCGCCACACATATACGCACAAAATCAATATAAAGGATTTAAAAAATAAATCCATTCATCGAACACGAATTGACTAAAAATTAGTTTAGGTAGTGAAAAATTGTCTTCATTAACAAAAAAATCAAGTGAGAAATTTGTTCAAATTATATTAAAATAAAATGCAATTTTTTCGAAGTCCAGGTAAATTCAAGAAGCACGCATTAATAAAACATTTGAATAGTAAATAGATCCCTACAGGGCGCTATGTACTCCCACCCACAATGAGTATTATCCTGTCAAAGCGAAATCCCGTTTAAAGCGGAATGTAAGCAGTTTTCCCGTACGTTAAAGTTTAAACTTAACGTTATTTATTCGTTTTACACGAAATCGCGTAACATTAAATCCCGCTTAAAACCACTTTTTTTTTTTTTAGATGGTCTTTAGTTACTTGAGGCGGAATTCAAATGTGTTACGAAAACATTCCCCAAGTTGAAATCCTATAAAACATAAAAAAATGCCCGAGTGTTCAAATTTCAAGGGAAGCGTTCCAAAATGATTTTTTTTTTCAGACGGTTTTACAAGGAACCCTATCGATTTCGTAATAACAAGGTTTTGACTGTTTTCATACTGCTTGAACCCAATACGCCAAACGATATCAAGGAACTACGTACTTAAAGCTAAACAAATATTATCTCCTATCTCCATGGTTGATAGATATGTGCTCCAAAATCAAGATTGCAGAATTTGAAAGATCTCCTATCCCTTGTTGTCTGATCGTCAACAAGCTCGATGGATTAGGAAAGTAAAAATCTCCAATTTTAAAGAGATTGTTCTGACATTTTTTTTGGGGCACTTGTATTTTAATCACTATTGTTGCTAAACTATTTATATTAAAAATAGTTCTTTTAATTTTTTTTATTTTTGATATCCGTCCAAAATTTATATTTCAATTCACAATTTTTGTTATGGTACAGATGTAGTAGAGACATTTCTTTGGCACGATTTTTTTTTTATTATTAAGAATAATGATAATACTTTTTTTTGGGGGGGGGGGGGGGATAAATGCGGTTCCCGACAACAGGTTTGATTTTAAATTGTATTTTATTTTATTCAATTCAATTTATTATATTTTATTTTATTCAATTTATTATATTTTAACTTAAATTGTAATAAATTGTAATATTATTTATTAATTTAATAGTTGTTCATAAACATATTATTTTAATATTATTTACATTTGAATTTTAGTTTAGTTACTAGTTACTACTGTATTTTTGATTCTGTCTATTTTTCTGATCGACAGATGTCCTGTACTGCAACATCTCTTCCTTTTTTTTAAACTAACTTACTCATTAAGAACTAGAATAAATTGTCTTTTTGATTCTTTAACATTATTAGATTTTTTGAAAAAAGTTTCTATCCTAAAATTTCAAATAACATTAAAAAAAACAAAAAAACTAGAATCTCAATACCTGCCAAAAACTGCCAATTTTCAAAAAATTGAACATCAAAACTTATGGGGGAAAAAAACATATAAACAAACAATTAAATTATTTTTTAATTAAATCCTTTGATTAATTTTTAAGTGACGCTCAAAGTACTTCAAAATGAATATTGCTTCAACTTTTAAACTAAAACAAACATGAATTTGGCTACTAGTTAAAATTGTTTACCAATAATTAAAATTTAAATTATTGAAATTTCATAAAAGATTTTCCATTCTAGTGAAATATCTGGGGTTTCTGGATGAAAATCGGGAAATTTTCGCGGTTTTTAATTATTATTAATTTTTTTTTTTTTTTTAGGAATTATTGAAAAATTTAAGTAGATGTTAAGAAATTGTAATGAGAGAAAAAAATTTAAGGAATATTAGAAATTTTACGGCGAATGCGGCCCCTGCAGTAGTTGAGGCAACAGGAAATTGAAAGGGATTTGGGCCAAGGCAAGCCATTATTTGTAATTAAAAAAAGAAAATGGGGGAAAAAAAAAAATCTCCTAAAATTTGGCTAGTGGTCGGTGTTAGATCGATCTTTGGTAGCGAGGTTTTTCTCTGTTTAAATACAAACAATAGTTAAATGCAAACTTTATCTTAATTAATATTCACTAAACAACAGCAAATAAAAAAAAAAAAAAAAACTATTTATTTTCAAAATTTCATACTAAAGAGGCAATCGACAGATAAAAAGCTTTACTCAAAATCAAGGGTGAAAACAGTTAAAATGTAAAACAGAAGAAAATATATACGCAGCGTTATTTTGAACTACAAAAATAGCCGAATAATAATATATTTCTGTACAAAACAGTGGTACAACCAGAATTTTTTTTTTTTATGTAGGTTTCAGGCAAGTTTAGTCTGATAAAGCCCTATAAAGTCCACTAAATATAATAAAATTGTAGAAAAAAGCTGAACTTCAAGAGAAAAAAAAAAGCGGAAATCCGTACAAATGCTGAAGCTATTCACCCCTGCAAAAATAATAAGCCTTGAAAATAATACACCACTCACCTCAGATCCCTCCTGATGGTGCGTTTATACACCCTCAGTGTCCTGACGCCCCTCCTCAGCTTCATAGTTGCGAGCACACCTTTACTGAACCAACATATCAACAAACCACCCCTCTAATAAAACAACGAGAGCTCCCTCACACAACCGGTCGCCAAGCGTCACCAGACACAACTAAAATCCGCCGGCCACTGTGATCAGAAGAGGCCAGATTGGCAACGGTGCCAAAGAGCTCCTTCCTCATTAATTGCCATCCGGGAAAACACACAGAGACACTGGATTTGTTTGGTCGAGTGAGGCAGTCTTCTTGGCTGGATTACGAAATGGGCCAAGAGGTTAGTACGTGAGGGGAAAAAGATAGGTGGATGGATTTCTTATCGGCGGGGAAGAAACTAGAAAAAGGCCGATTTCTTGATCATGGTGCTGCTTCTTAGGAATTCCTACATGCTTTGGCGACAAAAGGAGAAGGGAATGCTAGAAAATCGCGAAGGAATGTGAATTTTTTTTTTTGTATGCACAACTTTTTTTATGATCTAAAACCTACTAAAAATATTGAACTTACCCAGTGTTTCTACGCAAAGTATGAAACCTGATAAATATTAATATATACTTTACCTACACTGTTAAAAATTTTGTTCCGAAATCTTGCGCCAAAAATTGGTTCCCATTTAGCTGCAACCAACATTTGGTGCTTAGTTTCAAAATTTAATGGTGTTTATGGTCCGACGCAACACCATTAAATCGTGAAACTAAGCACCAAATGTTGGTTGCAGCTAAATGGGAACCAATTTTTGGCGCAAGATTTCGGAACAAAATTTTTAACAGTGTTAGGCATTGTATAAAATGCCTAGGCACTCTATAGAATGCCATGCTATAGTGTTAAAAGTATGAAATATGAGAATTATTACACAATTTACCTGGGCATTGTGTAATAGAATGCCAAATCATGACCCTTTTTCCATAGTTTGCATATAGAGGCATGGTAAAGTATATAATAATTCTCATCATACTTTGCCTAAAAACGCCGGGCATTACATAAAATGCCTAGGTATTCTATAGAATACTGGCTTTTCATACATTGCCGGTAACACTCCCGACGGCGCCTTAAGAATAGATTTCAAGAAAAATTTAATTTGAGGGCAAAATCCCAACGATAGAGACCATGACCAAACTAAACAGGAAAACTATCGCTTAAATTTAATTTAAGTGCAGGTTTCGATTTTAGTGTTATTTCAAACAAAGGACAGATAAACCGATAGTAATTGTACCCAGGAAAAAGGAAAGCCAAAGTAATTTGCATAGAATAAATTTAATGCGCGCGATGCAAGAACGCCGTAAAACGCACGTTTATTGATACAACTGACACAACAATTAAGATTACTTGAGGGCATGGCTAAACACTCGCGTTGAATTGAATGGCTTTGGAACAATGTAAATCAATTGGTCTCTACTTTTGTAAATGATTATCTCTGTCAGATTTCCCACTCAAATTACAGAATGAAAATCAAAGACTTTTTAAGGACCTAAATAATGATTTTAAGGTCCTTTGAAAATTTGTTTTCAGGCATCATGTCTGTGTATAAATTTTTGGTTGGTTGTATTCAGATTATCTGGCGCCGTCAGCAACACGAGGGCTATAATACGCCGAAACATTCGTCATTAGACAAGCCAACATACATTTACAAACACCCATGCCTAACACGGGACTCTGAACCCGCAACCTCGCGGTCTAGAAGCTAGCACGCTAACCACTTATACCGTTTGGTCGGCATATAAATTTTTAATAAAGTATATTCTATCAAGAAAGTTAAAAGTCAGAGGATGCGTAATACAAAATATGTTAGAGAATTCCGATACGTGGTGGTCAGGCGGGGATAGCAAGTCCGAGTTGTATTTTTATAACTTTTGCAATTGGGCACACGACATCCACAAAAAATTAAGGACTTTTAAGCACATCTAAGCATTTTCCAGGCCTTGAAAAAACAAGTTCAAAAATATTAAGCACTTTTAATGACTTTCAATGACCCTGTCTTTGGGGCTAGGTGGGTTAAAAACTGTTCGAACTTTTGTTTAGCTTTTTATGCATGGTGCAATACATTTTAAACCAACGCGGAAAGTGGGAGTTACTGATAGCCATACAATGAAATATTTTATTTAAAGTTTTTTTCATTCAGTTGGCAATGGTATGCACCAACGGTAAATGCGTAAATAGCCGGGGAAAAAACTCATACAAATCAAAATGCATCAATAAGTTGCGTATGCTGCTGTGATTAAGAAGTCCTATACTAAACTTCAACTTAACTTGACATCACTAGACAGTAGATCGTCACCGTGCTCATAGGCAGTTAATCCATTTTAGCGGAGTGAAGACATAATTCTCGCCAAGCATTATAGCCTTTTGTTCTCTACAGGGTTGTGGTTTGGCGAGCATTATGCTTTTGCGCCGCCAAAATGGATAATTTACCTAAGAGCGCTGTGACGATCTACCGTCTAGTGATGTCAAGTTAAGTTGAAGTTTAGTATAGTAAGGATCCACGGTTCCCACTCGAATCACAGAATGAAAATCAATGACTTTTCAATGACCTAATTAATGTTTTTAAGGACTTTTGAAAATTTGTTTTCAGGCGTTATGTCGATATATAAATTTTTAATAAAGTATATTCTACCAAAAGAGTTACAAATTGGTGGATGCATAATACAAATACGTCGGAAAATTCCGATAAGGTGCAAATAAGTGGCGGTCACGCAGAAATAGCAAGTCCGACTTGAAATTTTTATAAATTTTGCAGTTGGACAACATCTGCAAAAATTAAGGACTTAAGGACCTCTAAGCATTTTCAAGGACTTTTAAGGACCTCTAAGCATTTTCAAGGACTTTTAAGCACCTCTAAGCATTTTCAAGCACTTTCAAGATCTTGAAAACAAGTTAAAAAATATTAAGCACTTTTAATGACTTTCAATGACTGTGGGAAACCTGGGATCACTCCCTATACGCAGTATGTTACAATCTTCTTGGCCATTTAGAAACTACTTGGTACAAAACCTTGAAATTTAGTGAGAAGGTACGACGAATACATCACTTAATGAAATGGCATAAACTAAAACCTCGAAAATAACGTCCAATATATTTTATTTTATATCCTTACGCCAATACAAATGCACCTGCTGCTTTTTTTTTAATTTTCATTTACAATAATAGATAGACGTTAAAATGAAAACAATTTATGTCATTGTTTTTGATTATGTCGAAGTGATTATGTTTGTATCCCTTCTCCCTAAATGTTAAGGTTTTTTACAACGTAGTTTCTAAATGCACTGGGCTAGAAAATTGTAACATAGCGAGTATAGGGAGTGAAACTTAACCAGTACTTCCACTTAAGGTTGGCACATTGTGTGATGCGGTACATTTTCGTGGTTTATAGTGATACGAGTTGTTTCTTATCCTAAAATTTATCATGAGTGAATAAATTGGTTTATATATATATATATATATATATATATATATATATATATATATATATATATATATATATATAAAAAATTATTTGATATTTTCTACTAATTTTGAAGCTGTGAAATAGTGGGATTGTATGTATCCCACTATGCAAAGTTATTCAAACTAATAAAATAAACGATAAATTATTATTATTTTTATTTTTTTTGTAATTTATAAGCTTTTAAATTTATCATTTGCTGCTTTTTGAAACTCTTTGCCCTTGTACTGTACACAGAGCTCCATTTTGTTCAGGCAAAAAGTTGTGTTTCGATAAAAATCATTTAAAGCCTTAGGTGCATGTTGGGATTATATGTATAAATCCCACCCTGTAAAAAATAACTCGATTTTTTTTCCCTCCAATAATGACTTATACTAGATAATCGAAATGAATTTATTTTTTTAACTATTTTTTACAATAAAATAAATTCTGCGCAACTAGGGGTTTTATTTTCTTAAAAATCGTGTGCCTCAAAGAGTTTTAAAACACATAGCATAATTAAAAGGTTTCATGATATTGCGACTCGAAAAAAGAAAAAAAAAATTAAATTAAACAAGCAAAGTATAAAAGATATAATCAATAACATTTTTTAATGCAAAGGTCAATAACGATATATGGGTTAGGAAATATTAAGATAATAGTGAACCCCTACGAAGGCTGTGCATCGTATTCTATTGCCCAGAGATAATGAAATTTGATTTGGAAAGCAAAACTCGGCACGGCTCACATAGGGGTCGGGCTGGTGATAAATCACATCCTGGACACCATAGAATATCCTATGGAACTTTGATAATAATAAAACCAAGAGTTTGTCTGTCTTTCTGTCTCTCAATAAAAAGCTACTTAAAATAGGCGTAGAGCTCTGAAATTTTCAGCATAAGTAGTTTTGGTCTTCTAATTAGACTTTTGACGAACAGAATGTTAAAATATTATCAGAGGGTGATGGGGTTGTGTTATTGTATTACCCGGGGAAATGTTTTTGTTTCTCGACAGGGGTGGGTGTTCTAATATTAAGGGTTTAAGTAGCAGTGAACCTTTTGGCGAGCGAATCGCCATAAATTGGGATCTATACACCAATGACGGGTCTCCGCAACGCTGGGCCACGCAGCTAGTTTTTAATATGCAAGTTAGTTGATTTATCAACAAATAATGAAGGTAAGGGAGAAGAGTGGATTATTGACGAACCGAGTCGGTACACCTATCCCGACCTCATTGAATATTGTTACGGATTTCTGTATATTGGTAAATATTTCGTAGTCTTGATTATGTAAATAGGAGAATTTAAGTACATTTCGCATAAGGCATTGCATGAGTTTGTCTTTACTTCGCTTTCCTGCAATGCGTCTCCTAATGCTTGAAAACGAGTTTTACAGAGATAATGCTGGAAAACGAATTTTACGAGGAGAAGGCCATTTAACATTATGGTTAATGGCAGTCTCGCCAAGTTGGCGACGGTTTTGGCGACTAATTTTGGTCTCCAAATTTGGCTGCGATCTGAAAAATCTCCAAATTTCTATCCCTAGAAGATTCGCCTTCCTATAAAAGGCCGAGTTAGTTGAGTTACTGAGTTAGTTGTCACTCAGCGAGCGTTCAGAGTAGTGAACTGTATTGCACTGTCTTTTGCGATGATTTTAGCAGTTGTGTATCTAGTTTTTAACTGCTGTTTGTGCTGCATTGTTGTATAAAGAGCTGTATTGAGTCTATTAGTACGGGAAGTTCTGGAGTTGTAAAAGAATCTGTGAAGAGTGATATTGAAATAAATTGCTTCAAGGGTTAATCTGCTTTGGCTTCAAGTCTTTCGAACGCATCTACGCAACAATATATTACAGTGATGTGCAATCCGGTTTTACAACGCGCTGATTGGCTGCACAATAAACTTACACGAGTGACGTCTTGAAATGAGAGGAGACAGGATTAGCCAATAGTGAGTGACGTCACAAAATAGCTCGATCAAAGTCATACGATTCGTTAAAACTCTTTTAGTAACAGTGGTTAGAAAAGTAGAGTATTAAGTAAAATTAAAACTTAAAAACGCTTATTCTCTTTTTTTTTATCAACTTATAATCAAGTTTAATGCAAAACTACTTACGTGCGCAGGATATCAATATTACTATATATAAGTTGCGATTTGTTCGGAACTATATCTTGTATGCGGAAGGATCCATCATACAGTGCCCAAGTAATGTTGTCCAGAAGTGTAGTTGTTGCGTCATCATGGAGTTGCTTATAAGAATTGACTTTTGTACAACTCAACTTGTTCCGAGTTTCTGTTACGAACTAAAAAAGTGCAAACGATGATTTTCTCGAGAATGTAAAATCGGTTGTTTTATATAGTTGTTGCTCTAAACTTTTTGTAATAAGAGAAAGACGTGAAAGATTTTGCTCCCGTTTCTTAAGTGTACTTGCGTTTATGTTATCTTCCATAATTTGAACCTGAAAAAGGATCCAAGTGAGATCCAACAATAGTAATAGCGTTCCCAATGTCAACAGTTTTATCAAAATAAAAAAATAGATGTTTTTAAAAGGGAAACACCCACGACAGTGGCGGATTATCCAAGTGTGCAAAGGAACACAATCCTTAATTAGAACGACTTAATGGATGGCAGTAAATGAGATTTACATCGGCGACCAACCGAGTTAAGCGAATACTAATTTCGTGACACAATGAAACAGAGACCCGTTTCACCTTGAAGGCACGTGTTTAAAGCACTTGGAGAACGGTACAATCAAAGTTTGACGAGATATTAGCAAACAATCTCAACGCCATTCGCGAACTGTTTTGGGTACAATTTGAACCTATGAAGGGGAATTTTTGACTTTGAGGAGAGCATTTTTTACTAATTTTCATTGCTCGTGATTTACAATTTCGTCCAATTTTAAAACCACTGACAAGAAATTCTGGACTTGAGCCGACAACCACTCCAGGAAAGCAAAATTTAACAATAATCTCCCCCCCCCCCTCTCTCTTTTACTTTACATTGTATCACACACACCTTCCTACGTTACGAATGATGAGGATTCATGTTTCTTCGTTTTTCCTCACTTCTTTAACCCTTTGCACTCCAGCGGCGCCTCTCAGGCGCCACACGATTGGATGCCGAAACACGAGAGGACCTCTAGGTTCGATGCGGAAATTTGATGCAAGGCCAATGACTGTGTTTAGTTTCCATGAAGAAAATCCGTAAACGCCAACCGAATCTAAAATGATTCGAGTTGCTAGTCCCTCCGCGCGAAAAAGGCCTGGAGTGCAGAGGGTTAATCAGCAGAATAATCCTGTTATCTGCTGAAACATTGCTGTAGAAAACCGCCAAAATAACGTTAAAACAGAATAGACAGAAGACACATTACACAACTTTCAATTACAATATAATATTGGTCATTGCATTAAAATTTGATACGATGTTATTTAACGTTTTCATAAGTTTCACTCATTTAAATAAAAATTGCCGGTTTGGTGACATTTTTGGCAATAATTTTTACATGGGCAAAAAGAAAAGAAAAAAAAAATAATAACGCCAAAACGGTAAAATCGGCAATGTTATTCGATAAACATTACATTTCCCTTTCTCGTGAGGAATCAACTGTATATTTTTATATCCTTAATTAAAAACTTTTTTTTTTCTTTTGTGGTGGATAATCTTTGGAGTGATAATTAACTCACTTGCTGTCACCCCAATCAATCTGAAACTTAACGGATAGACTCGTTGTCGATGACAATGCATTCTATCAAGTTTTTTTTGGGGGGAGGCAGAAAAAAAATAAGTAAATGCAACAGAGAAAAAAAAAGTAATTGAGCGATGCTCAATGGAAGAGAACTCTGTTTCGACAAAAGTGGAGATGTTTAAGAACACTTACAAGGCCATTACCACTGAACATATATTCAATGGCAGCTACCTCATGCGCATGCGCTATTTTTAACGAAATCCTTTATGACATGTCCCATGGCTATCACTAACCTGTACGTAAAATTTTAACATCACAGGTCAATCCATTCGGGATGCTCTTAACCCTTTCACGCTCAAGAGAAATATTTTTCCCTTCTACAAAAATCGTTATCGATTGTTCAATTATTGAATCGATAGTTTTTTTACTGAATGTCAAAATAAAACGTATGTCCAAGGCGGCAAATGTGTTTCTGAACGAATAAAACAAACAACGTATAGAAAATAGGACACATAATAAATGTGTTATGTGCAATGTCCACTTGTGCTTCACAAGTAAACGAAATTGTTTCGTAAAATATAACTATTTATTTTACTTTTCTGATAATTTTTATTATGTTTTTTGTATTACAAAGCAATAAATAAAATACCGATATAATAAACCTAACTCTTCGTTTATTTACTTTTATGGTCCATAGGGAAAAATATTTGCCATGAAATTATAGGAAACCCTGCTATGTTTTTCTGGTGATATTCTCTTACTTTACACCCACAATAGCTAAAATATTGTGTTGTGTATTGGCATATTTAGTCTTGGACATCTTATGGTCCTGTAAGGATCATAAGATGTTTTTTCTAAGCCACATTTTTGAACTCGGCATATTCCAAAACGTGCAGAAATGCCAATATATCGCAACATTTTTGTCAACCGAAAGGTATAACTGAATTTAATTGTTAGCAGAGGATTGAAAGATTCGCAATTTATGAGACGTTACATTGACTCAGCTTCTAAGAGCAATTAGATGGGGGTTCAACATTTTTATTATTTATCAAATCTTAAAAGTAATATGTTTAAGATTTTCACCGGATGTACAAATTGTAAAATGTTCTTTGATTGTTGTACTTTTTGTTTTTTCCTTATAGTAGTTAAATGCTATTCTTTCATCGTCCCTCCCGCCCCCTCCAACATGCTTTTATTTCAGAAAACTTCTCAAAACTAGCGATAATTCATTACACACATTCAACCATGAAAATTGGTAGCCATACAATGGACAATTCACGAACTTTTTAAAAACGAGTGAAATTAGTTTATATTTATGAATAATTACTTCCCGATTACAAATATTTAAACTAGAGTTCTTTAAAAAAAATAAGTTATTTAAATATTAAGAAAAGAAAATGCCACAAAACCGAGCCAAAACCAGTCCGTTCAAAACACTTAGCAAAATTTATGACGTCAAGGGTTCCTACAATTTCTATGGTTATCGTGAGGTTTCCTGCCAAATAGTTGGCGTTGGTAGATAGATCATCGCCATATTCCGTTCAGGTTGGCGTGATTTGCGAGAAACTTGCAGATCTGGTTTCCGCTGCTGCATTTCAAGCCAAGATGTTTGGAAAGCCGTGACGTCACATTCAATGCCAGCAGAATGAATCGTTTTCTCGCCAACGTTTAAACAAGGTAACTTTGATCGCACATTAAAAAAAAAAAAAAAAAAAAAAAAAAAAAAAAAAAAAAAAGCGCGCATTGACCAGAAATTTTTTGTGTTTGGGGCTTTTTCGAAACATTTAGAATTGAATAAAAAAAAAGAAATGGGGGAAAAAAAAAAAATGAGGAATTGTCCATTCTATCCTTAAATACAATTGTACGCTACTTATATTTTTTGACAAGTATGACAAGACTAGCTTACCCGCGAATTTTAAGATGTGCATTTTAGTCACCAAAAGACATTCATGCATTCAATCCGGACATTTTATCCTATGCAGACCCCTGAAAATTGGTTGATTGGCTGTTTTCAGATTATCTGGCGCCGTCAGCAACACAAGGGCTATAATGCGCCGAAACATTTGTCATTAGACAAACCAACATACATTTACAAACACCCATGCCTTACACGGGACTCGAACCCGCAACCTCTGAAAATTGGTTGATAAAAATCGGAATAGGTTACTTTTTCTTTGCCTGCCCTTGTTTACATTTGTGCCAAATTTCAGAAGCGTGTAAACATTTAGATGTACCCCATTTGGAAGGTTTCCTTAAAAAAATAAATCAATATCGGAATAGCTTAATTTATTTGTATGTATGTCCTTACTGACATTTGTACCAAATATCAGATTTGCAGTTATGTGGGAAGTAGGAAAAATAATGAGAATGAGGTAAGAGAAATAGTAATGAGTCAGTCAGCGAGGTCTTTGACTTTAATACAGATTTATTATCATTCAAGCCCTTTAAATTTGAAACGGCATCTCCTACAGCCAGGACCGACCAAACGGTATAGTGGCTAGCGTGCTAGCCTCAAGACCGCGAGGTTGCGGGTTCGAGTTCCGTGTTAGGCGTGGGTGTTTGTAAATGTACGTTGGCTTGTCTAATGACGAATGTTTCGGCGCATTTTATAGCCCTCGTGTTGCTGACGGCGCCAGATAATCTGAAAACAACCTACAGCCACGGGAAGTAACGCATACCTAAAGTGACTATGCTTAATATTTTTAGACGGTTTACAGCGGCAGTTTGTGGAAGTTACAAAAAAAATAACTAAAAATCGAAAGGAGATGGGTAAATAAAAAGTGCAGTTAGGAAAATTTGCACAATAATATGACAAAACCACAAGTTTCGTTAAGTAATCTGTAAAATTAGCATATATTAGTGGTTTAAAATGTAGACTATTCGCGACTTCAAAAAGGGGCCGTCCTGAAATCGAGAAATGTGTTCTCCTGTGTTATACAGAATACAGGACGAGCCCTTTTTGAAGTCGCGAATTTTCAACCACGAATGTCGCCGCCAACTTTAGATATAACTTTATGAAACCTTTTTCCTGTGATTTTGTCATATTATTGTGAACATTTTTCTAATTGCACTTTTTTGCCTTTAGTATTTCAGGGTGGCCACAAAATTCAGGAAAAAAAGTTCCCTGATTTCCCTGAGAGATTTCTAAAAAATTTCCTGATTATAGGGCAAACTTTTTTCCAAATTTCTCCAATTTTCTTAAGTTTTTCAGATGTCTAGACACCCTGATCAAATAGAACGTGTATGCAATAAACAATGTATGTAACAAATAGAAGAGATAATATGCAATTATTAAAAAAATAGTTTTGCTGGTAATGAAAAGTTTAAATTATTCCGTAACATTAAACTTCTAATGGCTTATTACCACTACAAATCTCCATATAAATAGCGCCAAAGTATGGATGAACGTGCCTTAAACAATACAAAATTTCCCTGATTTTCATGAAATTTTAAAAAGTTCCCTGACATTTCCCTGATTTCTTCCAGAATCAGAAAGCTCCCTGACATTTCCCTGATTTCCAGGTTTTCCCGGTTCTGTGGCCACTCTGTATTTTACTTACTTTTTTTGTAACTTCCATAAATCGCCACCAGGGCACTGTAAGCCGTCTCAAAAGCTTTAGCATAGTCACATTAGGTACACGTTACTTGGCTAGCTATACGAGACGTCTAAATCTAATGTAGACGTCTTCTAATTCAAAGGGCTCAAAGGGATATTAAGAATTACCCTTTGATGATCGAAATATTGCTAATTTTGAATCTACATAGTTTTCTACGCAATATGATTAAAAACGTGCGTATAACAACTCTGTCCGTTGCTTTCCGAATTTACGTTTCTCAACTCTTTCAAAAGCTACACACCCCTTCGGTTTCCAAGCAACGAAATCTGTATTTCTACACTATTCCAGAAAAGGTCAGTGAACACTTCCAAAAAAAAAGAAAACGCCCCTTGCGGGCATCTTGCGTAATTTTTAAGGATTGACGAAATATTGATTTATTTCATTGTAAGGCAGTAACCGAAGCCAACAAGCCACAACGAGTTCAAATTGGAGATGAATTTTGAATTCCACAATTATAGCTTCCACAAAAAAAAATCTGGAAGACCTTGACGGTGACTTCTACAAGGAAGAAGGAACGATATTTGAAATGCTTTTCAATCAAGAGGTAATTAGGATGCGGTTTCTGACGTCAAGTAATTGTTTTCTTCACAGTGTAAAGAGGTGAAGCTAAAAGTAATATATAAAGCCCATACAAAGTTTTTAATATAAATCCTTTATATGCAATGCCAATTTTTTGTATTCGTTAACACAGCGCCGATTCTGTTGACGGCGTGTGCTTGGTGTTTGCGTCTAATTTCAAACATCGAAAACATCTCTATCAGCAAAATGTGCGGCAAACTACGCTTCAGTATTTATTAAAAAATGAACGTGAATTTATGCATTCACATTCGAAAATATTTTATTTATTCCGATTCAAACAATTTTTATTATTTATTTATAAAAATAATTTTGGCAATAGGAAAGAGTTTCTTCAATGATCGGTCCTAAAAAAGCTCTTTCAGCGCGTTCGGATGACGGCAAGTTGGTTAATTAGTAATCCGCAAAAGCGACCTTTCAGTGACAGTGGCAGCCCACAAAATATAATAGAATATCATATAGAAATCATATATATACCATATCAATAGAAATCATTGAATCTATCTGCCAAGTTTCAGCCCGATTGGATGACGGCAAGGGGGTTAATAAAGCCTCCGCAGATCTGCCAGCCATCGACAAACACACGCACAAAATTGAAGTTAAAATAAAGGAATTTTTCAAGGTCATTGGGCTCAAGTTGTACCCATCTCTCTATCGTTTAAATATCTTTGAATGAAGTGAGCACTTACCTGAAATCTCTAGGGGCAGTCCGACATATGGTGTCAACAAATTCCTTCCCACCCACGGCGTAATGCCCAATGTACGCCAGCACGAAAGACAGCACAACATTGAGTCCCTCGTAACAGGCCAGGAACAAAAACAACACGAGGAACAAGGCACCGCGAGCCAAGCATAAGGAGTTGTCTATTCCAAACAGATCATTCAATATGCTAAGAAAGTACTGGCACCATACGTAGAGCTCTTTGGTAGCGTACACACTGTTATTTTGAGTCATCTTTGAGAATATTCGGTCTGTAGAAATGATATTTTCTTGAAGCGGAAACTTTTAGGCAGCTATTAATTTGAGATTAAGCACACTTTTAGCAACTGGAACTAAATCCGATCGCTGAGTGTTTTCACCAGGTTTCGTTTTTCTATAGTAGTTCTAGAATATCAACTCGAATATCAATGTGATGGCAACTTATTTAATCATACAGCCGAATTTTACACTTTATCCACGTTTCTCAAACTGCTTCTCACGATTACACCCGTCGAGAACCACCAAATCCAGCAACGATTAGCAAATTTTTCTTAACGACTATCCGAACCCAGTCCAGCAGCGTTCCCCTTCGACTAGATATATATCCAAAGGATTCAAAGTCAAGCAGAAGTCACCAAGTCGAACAACGTGTCCCAAATTAGTCCGGAGTATTTCCAGACCCCCGAAACGTTTAGCAGAGTCCTTGAACTAGGACATAGACACGTCGAGAAGAGGAAACTGTTCACCACCAAGTCCAGCAACGTTTATCAAACTTTTCCTAAGGAATATCCGAGCCCTCAAACAACAGCCTTACCAAGTCCAGCAATGTTCCTTTGGACTAGATATACATCCAAAGGATTCAAAAGTCCAAGCAGGAGTCACCAAGTCGAAAAACGTGTTCCAAATTGGTCCTAAGTATTTCCGGATTCCCAAAGCGATTCACAAAGGTCTTCGGATTAGACACATTCAACAGATCCGGACGAAAGCAACTCTTCCAGCAGGTCCACCAGCGTTTTTCGAGCTGTCCGGTATTTAACAGCGGTTCATTAAAGCTTCTCAAACAACAACAACAACAACAACTAATGAGTTCAACGGATTAAGAAGCCAAGCAGAAGTCACCAAGTTGAACAACGTGTCCCAAATTGGTGCGAAGTATCTCCGGACGTCCAAAACAATTTTCAAAAGTCCCTCAGACTAGATATATTCAAAGGATCAGCACGAAGCAACTCTTCCAGCAAGTCCACCAGCGTTTCTCGAGCTGTCCAGTGTCAAACAGCCGTACGTCAACGCATCTCAAAACAGCAACTAATGAGTTAGATCTCCGAGCAGAAAAGAAGCAAATGTTTATCAGGAAGTTTGCGAGTACCAGCAAAAAGGGGACTGTAGACAAATGCCGGCACTGCACCCACCAAAGAAAAGAACCAGCAGGAAGCTCCGAGTTACACAACGAATTAAAAACCGGGGGAGTGACACACTCAACAGGAAACGAACCTAAAAGCAATCGAATATCGTTATGCAATTAAGCGGGAGGGGATGACTACATCAAGGAACTCTTTACAGAAATTACTAAAAATATTAATTTTTTTTCCTCTGGACATTTTTTGCAGAAGAAATCTCGGCCCCCCGATTCGCTCCACTGGCACGGGGGCATTGTTTGAACACGTGGGCGACCTTCAAGTTTCAAAACAATAAAAGACCGATAAAAATGGTGTCGCTTTCCAATTCGCTCAGGTACAGGAAGGATAAAACATTCTCCAACCGCCTGCCTGATCCGGAAAGGGAACGTGCGCGTGATTTCTTCGTCTTCACCTCAAGCGGTTGCGTGTAGCTTTCGCTTTCAACATTTGCAATGACCTAAATTTTTTTAATAAATAGAGGTTCATGCCCTCTAGGAAGGCAATGCTTGTAGATGAATACACGTGCTTATTACAAATCGAAGTAAAGATCACTGTAAAGAGGATGTCCTAGTAAAGGATCATTCCCTATACTCGCTGTGCTACAATCTCCTAGACCAGTTCATTTAGAAACTACTTCCTATGAAACCTTGACATTCGGTCAGTATTACGCACGAAAATAATCACTTAATAAAATGACATAAATTGTTTTCATTCAATGTCTATCTATTATAAATGAAAATTAAAATAGCAAAGGACTATTGCAGGTGGTGCCACTGCATATGCATTGACGTCAGGATTTATAATAAAAGATAAAAATATATTAAGACACTATTTTCGAGTTTGTAAATTACGTCGTTTCGTGAAGTGATCTTTTTTTGTACTTACTCACCAAATTTCAAAGTTTTATAGTCTATGCACTGGGGTTAGAACATTGTAACACAGCGGGTATAGGTGATAATCCTTACTAGGTTGGTTGGTTGTTTTCAGATTATCTGGCGCCATCAGCAACACGAGGGCTATAATGCGCCGAAACATTCGTCATTAGACAAGCCAACATACATTTACAAACACCCATGCCTAACACGGGACTCTGAACCTCGCAGTCTAGAAGCTAGCATGCTAACCATTATACCGTTTGGTGATTCTCACTAGGACTTACTCTTAAGGCTCCGACAGCCTAGTGGTTATAGTACCGGGCTCATGATCGGAGGATTGTGGTTTCGGTCTTTGGTCCGCCAAATATAGGTGTGTACCTAATGGAGGATGGTGCACATTAAGTCTGGCATAGCATCAATGCTGAGTCCGATAAAATGGACGTACGTGCGTACGATATACGCAGGAAATCGTCGGATCCCGCAAGAAATTTAAGTCAAATGCCGTTTTTTTTCTTCTTTCTTTCTTCTTTTTTATTTTAAATGGAGAAATTACAGTTAGGCAGGGCGGGAAAGGGGGAGTTGTTTTGACTCCCGTAACGCAGGGAGGGGTGAGGTTGGGGGGGGGGTGCTATTCTCCATATAGATTGTTACTTCTATATAGGAAGAAGAAATTCCAGTTAGGTTGGATAGGGAAGGGAGAAGTGTTAACATAAGGGGGAGGGGGGCGGGGTTATTTCCTGATTTTGGAATCTGAATCTATTGAAACATGTAATTACACTGAGAGTTTATTTCCTTCATTCTTCTTTTTAATTTGAAAGAATTCTTGGATGATCCATTGTAATTTAAAAGAAACCATATTTTTCTTTAAAATGATAAGGAGCTATCCAAGCAAGACAATGAAGATGAAATGCTGTATTTGCAAGAAATGTTGGAGCAAAACGATTCACAGCATTTAAATCGAAAGCACAAAAATGAAAATAGTTATGAAAGGAGGCATGCTGGACAAGCATCAGTGTTTGCTATCGTTTCACAAGCTTAACCTTTAACCAATGACCTAATATTGCAACTGGAAATGTGCCATTGGAAACCGATGTTTATCCTGCAGAGTGGTGCTTCCAAAATCAATACCAAGAAGATTTTGAATCAAACAACTTTTAATTCTCAATAGTACGTAACATTTAATTTTTTTCAGCAGTATAATTTAAAGCCCGCAGACTCGCAGGAAATTTTTGGATATGGCATTTGTGTACGCAGGAAGAAAATATTTTTCTGGAGCCCTGCCTCAATGTCCTCTTGTTGGTGTTGTGGGGTCGGGGAGATGGGTTTACACAAGAATATTTCGTATTCTTTTAGATGCTCAGAATTACGAGACGTATATGGCTGTGTTAAGTACCCTTTTATAAGTGGTAGAAATAACCAGTCGGAACTTCCAAACAAAATCTTTCTTTACACGTGACGGACGGGCAAGGCAGAGAATGAGATGCGTCCAAAACGTTATTTATGCTGGTTGGATTTTTTTTCTCTCAAAGTAAGGCCAAATATAATGTAGCATGTGAGCCCACTAAAATCCCTGAATGAAAATTAAAATTTCTTTAGCAAAAAAAGCTAAAGTCACAATTTTTTTTTTTATATAGCAAAATGCTAAAATGGATTAATTTTTAATCTAAAATAATAATGAAACTGTTTAATACAAATTCGTTATGAAATACAAATAAAAAGCTATTTTATACCAAATATTAACTGAAACAACATTCTTTAACCTTCCGCTTGTTTTTGCGTTTTTAGGTCTATGACTATTCTGCGGATAGCAATACTGTTAAATTTTGTAATTTTTTTTTTAGCAAAAGAGCTAAATTGAATTTTCTAATTTCAGCATCTATACATATAATTCACTTGCGTGCCGCCCAAATTCGGCTGTATTTCTGTTATCAGAATGGCAACGACTTCAAACATCCAATCACAGATCTTCTAAATGCATTTTATGCACGAATTTCCAAATTCAGCAATTCAGCCAATCACAATATATATTTCGAAATTTGACTAATACAACTGGCAACAGCTAACAACTTGGATAGCTATACTTTATTTTTCTTATTACAGTCTATAAAAACAAATTATTGTTTATTTAAAACGTATTGATTTAATATTTACAACGATGCAAGATGTGTACATTTCTTTTGGGATACAATTCCGGGAACTCTCTTTCTTATACAAATTAAAACAAGTCAAATTTGTTTGGATTCGGCAAACAACCACAACACATTTATTATGAACATTTTCCGGATACATCATGGCTGTAAAATCTGGGCACGGAATTTCTTTTAAGAATATTAAGGTTTCCATGCTCACATTGATTGAATAAATACTTCAGCATTGCGAATAGGCAATTTGACTGTGTTATTTTTTAAGTATCGCTAAAAAGATTATGCAAACATATTGTTACGAATTTTTGTATATTTGTAAATATTTCGTAGTGTTAATTTTGTAAATAGTAAAATTTATGTACATTTCGCATAAGGCAGTGCAATAGTTCGTCGTTAGTTTGCTTCCCCGTCTCAATGCTTGATAACGAGTTTAACAGAGGTAACGCTGGGAAGCGAGTTTTACAAGGAGCAGGGCATTTAACATTATGGTAATTGAAATCTCGCCAAGCTGGCGACGGTTTTGGCGACTAATTGTAACAATATGGTTACTAATATTGCTTCGTTAAGAAATTTCGATGAGCAACTTTAATTATTTTGGCGCTTCATACAAAACTAGTCCATAAATTTATATTGCTCCCTGAAATAACTGATCTTTTTTAAATATATGTACGAGAGTGTTTATTATTATTGTTTTCATAAACGATCTGCCACGTTGCCAAACGGTCCCTTGCTTAACGCGTCTCGACAAAAGCAGTAAGATAATGACGACGTCCAACAGCTCCTCATAAATAATCCAACATTTTCAGTTTCATTGCACAATATCACTTTTCAAGGATTTTGTTGACTATGCAACTGAAATAGCTTTTTTCTATGGCATATTTTAAATGCCTCACTTTGAAGCGAGGGGAGCGAACCAAGGGGGATTGCATAGCAATCCAGGGGGTTAGCGGAGCGCCCCCTAGTTTAAGAAAGTGAAATAGCACACATAGCTTAATCCCTGTTGCATAAGCGATTATCACTAACAATTACAAAAACTAAACAACACAAATTAAACTCTTTTAGAATATTATGGATTTAATTAAGGGGGTCCGGTACCGAAAATAAAAAAAACTTTATGTACATTTTTATGTCAAAAATTTATTTTATGTATGAGATACTATTTATATATCTTTGAGAAAATGTTTTTTTAAATATTGTGTTTAGTTACTTAAAAAAAAATTAAAAACCAAGAAAAATCCATAATAATTGATGTTTGCGCATTTTGATATAAGTCAAGAAAAAAAAAATTTTTTTTTCAAAGTGAAAGCTTTCTGTAATACATAATTATATAAAGAAAATTTTGTCTTCACAGAATTTTAATAGGTGAATTAAAAAAAAATTAAAAAAATTCTCAAAGTTAAAATATTGAAATTTTTGCTTTTTTTTTATGTTATCTTATACGCTAAATGTTATATTTTAAAACACAATTAAAAAAATAAAATTCTGCGAAGACAAAATATTTAAAACATATATTAAATGCTCCAAAAATTTGAATAGCCAATTGTTAATGGTTCTGGAGATATATCGATTTGAATATGCAACATCTGTGAAAAACACTAGTGCTCGAAAAACGCACTTTAAGCAGACGCTTCAAGGTGTTGCGCCCATTAGTGATGTTTAAATAACAAGTAATTTTGTGGCATTCTAATCACCGGAGGAATAAAATAAAACCATCATTCTCTTCAGCAATGTATGAACTATTTTTTTAAATCAGAAAAAAAATTTAGGATTTTAGAAAAAATTTCGGTACTGGACCCCCTTAAGCGAAAAACCGGTCGATTCCCGTTCCTTAACAGATTCCAATGCTTGTGAATTTATTTTTTCCTCTTAACAGAATATTTGTATACAACCCCCTCCCTACCCGAATACAGATTTCTAGATCAATAATTATTACTTTCAATTCATTACCCATATGCATACAAAGTATAGCATTCGGTAAAAAAAATTCGATTTTTTTTTTAATATATATTTCTCTACGTTTTGAAACGTCCCGATTTCAAAAAAGTTGTTTGGAAAACATGTAAGTTTGTGTGTCTGTGGTCAGCATAACTCCCGAACAAATTAACCAACCATGTTCAAATTTGGTGTGAGGGGTGGTGGTGACCATGGGCGGTGCTAGAAGTGTGGGTAGACGCGGGGTGACACGTCCCCCCCACTTTTCAAGAAAATACCCCTGCGTCCCCCCCCCCCCCACTTCTAAAAACTCTGAAATCCATCCCCCCACTTTTAAAAACTCTCAATCCGTCTAAAAACTACTAAAGAAAAAAAAAATATTTTCCTTTAAATAGAGTAACACTGAGAAAAATTTATTTAAAGTTTTCAAATGTAAAAAAAAAAAAAAAAAACACTATTTATGGTGTATATATATCAAACTGTTAAAAAAATGTATTATTACTACTTAGTATAAAGATATAAGTATTTTTACTTTGGATAAACTTTCTTTTAAGCGAAATTTCTATTCTTGTTTCACATAAAGACAAACTATTTAAAAATATATATATAGATTTGTTTTAAGAGTTCTCTATTATTTTAATTTAATAAAAATATGCACAATTGGAAGCACTATTTAAATCTAAATAACCAGTTATGTATAAGTATATAATGTTGAATTATTACTTCATTTTATCTCTTACTATCAAGTAAAAAATTAACTCACAGAATATTCATTAAATATTACAACGAATTTTGGATCTTTGTTTAAGATTAGTGTTAAGAAGTATAAATTATTTCCTTGCTAGTTAATATTTTTATTATTAGATACGTATTCATAACATTTACCGTTGACGGGGAGGGGCGCTTGTCACCAAGTTTTGAGCATCCCCCCACTTTTCTTTTCCCACTTCTACCACTGACTATGGGTCCCCATTCACCTGAAATCTCCATTTTTTTTTAAAGACCTATATAAGAGGTATCGCACAAAAATATCGCCAAACTAGCCATTTTTTCTAAATGAATAATGAAAATATAAAAACGGTAAATAACACAAGTCCACGTCAGTATTATAGTGCAATTGAAATGCCCCTAATTTTTCAAAGAAAAATGAAATAAAGGCTAGTAATAGAAACTGACACTTGAGCTTATTTGTAATTAGTTCAGAAAAATTAATCATCATTAATTTAAAGCGTCATTCGAACCCACTTCTAAATTGATAACATCCTGCTGCTTAAGTTTAGTTATCTACCTCCTGGATGCTTCAGTTTCGTTTATTAATGAAACCGAAACAATTTTTGAAGAGTTGGCAACGGTTACTAGCTTATGTTTTGTTACAAAAGAGTTTCGTTGAAAAACTCATACTGTAGTGCAAAATTATTTAATTTAAACACTCTAGTAGAAGAATAACAACTATACTAAACTCCAACTTAACTTTACATCACTAGACGGTAGATCTTCACCGTGCTCACAGGAAATTCATCCATTTTGGCTGCGTGAAACCTCGCCAAACCGTACAGCCTTTTCTTTTTTAAAGGGTTGAACTGAGCGTGCCTTTACGCCGACAAAATGGATGAATTGCCAATGAGCACGGTGAAGATCTACCGTCTGAATGATGTTAAGTTAAGGTGAAGTTTACTATAGTGGTAAAACTGTAGAGAAATACTGCATAAAAAAACTCAGACTCTAATGGAAATTTATTTAATTACGATTTCATGACGATAGTAAGAAAAAACTGGCGGCATCAGATACTGGTAGTTTGTCACCGAAAACTAAAAAAAATAGTCCTAACGTTTCAGACTCATTTTCAGAAAGAAAAAAAAAAAAAATCCCCGAGTTTTCCATCGCGGAGTTATCATTTTTGGCAAGAATTTATTAATTTAATTATTTTAGCAAGCCAGATAAAAATAGTCAAACCTCAATTACACAAATTCTTTCAATAACAAGAAAAAGTATTTTTTTTTTCTTTAAGAATAATTTTCTGCAAGTCTATGTTATCAAATAATTCTGTAATTTTAAGTCCCCCAGTTAAGGTTAAACAAATAGCGCCGAAGAGTAGGATTTTTTTTTCCAGAGTAAAATCCAGAGTTAAGTAACTTTTTCCAGGTTTTAGGGGGGGATTTTTCATTTTTCCGGAGAATTCCCTAAGATTTTAAGGCTGATTATTATATATTATTTATAGTCTAAAAAAGAACTTTTGTACAGAAAAAAATGCTTCGTAATAATTATAATTTTGCAAGAAATGTGAAGTACTGCCAACCTACCGATCCACTGGTTTGAGAAAAGATGGAATACAGCATCTCATAGTAGTGGCGCCCTCTATTGGGAATGACACGACTTCAACTTAAATATCAACAATAGAGAAAGTTTATTTTTCGAAATAATTTTCTAGTTCTAATCGGACGCAACAGATGGCGACACTACAATTCCCCTAAGAGTGACATTTACGACTTTCTTGAATTGTAATTTCGAGAAGGTTGGTTTATAAGGATTTCAAAAACATGAATTTGGAAATTGGTCAGAAATAAGCAAATCGTCCTTTAAATTACAAAAACTTTTAAGCTTACAGGTATTTTTGAAAAGAAAATTACGAATGTCAGTTATTTATATTACAAACACAATAGCTCTCTTCTACACGTTACTCTTCTAAAAAAAACATATTTAATACACTTTATATATCATAACAATTACAACTTGCAATTTACAAAAGTATGAATCTCTTGACCCAAAGTGTTCTGAATAACATTAAAAATTGACTTTCAATATTTCATTTTATCTTTGCTCGTATCAAACAAGTTGAATTTTTACAGTACTGCCGCCGAAAAGACGCTTCGACACCCACTTCTAATGAGGTACATTAAAAGTCCAGATACGAAATCCATATATTTGAGATTACTTGCAAATGGTTAGAGTTTAATAATGAAATGCTAACTAAATTAATAAGATTTATTTTTGTTCAAATGAATTATAAACTTACCCTATACTGAACTTTTTTTTTCTGTAAATACAGTTTTACACCATTTTTTTTTTTTTTTTTTTTTTTTTTTTTGTAAATTTCAAAATCCACTCTCGTGCAACTTACTCAACTCGTCATGGCGGTATGGATGGATACATTTAATGACTGAAATCTTTCCTGTTAAGCTTAGAGCAAAAAAAAAAACGTACAATTTGGAGGATTCCTTTTATAAACAAAAATGTGACCAACAAGCGAGTAAGGCGGTAAACTTGGCGATAAAATTTATTACCAAATAACCAAGTTTTAACCAGAAATTTATTTGCAGCCTATAAAATTCTAATACATATCCTCAGGGCTGCCACTGACTGTAAGCTTTGAAAATAGTTGCTTTAGTAGCCTCAGATGTTAAAAATAGTAGCAAAAATAGTAGTCTCAAACATTGAAAATAGTAGTCTCGGACGTTGAAAATAGTAGCCTCACTTATCATAACGATTGTTTTTTTTAAATCGGTAAAGACCTTCCTCTTGTTTTAAAGGTTTTAAGTTATCATCAAGATCGGAATAAAACTGTTGATTTACATAAACACGAAAACCCACAGACACTCTTCTTTCAATTCAAAATAGTGTCTAATACATAACATCCCATACGGTAAAAGGCATGTGTCTTGGGGGAGGTGCTATCGTATTTGCATAATGCGATGGAAGTTGACAACTCAACCGTACTCCCAGGCAGCACCTAGGCAAAAAAATCTAAACTTCACGCAAAAGCGACGGTAAAAATCGATTGGCAAAACAAGAATATATATATTTTTAATTTTCAAAGCTTCTTATAAAAATTAATTACTCGTAGATATATGGAAATAAAATTTTGTATAACAAAAATATTATCTAAAACCACTAAAGTACATATTAAATGAGGCAAAAAATCGTTTTCATGAAACACGACAAGCATAGCATTCGGCAGGGGAAAAAGATGCATGGACTTTTTAAAAAATTCCATGACCCTTTGCCTGAATGTATGCAGTAGCGCATTCAGATTTTTTTATTTTTTGAAGGGGGAGGAGGATGTTTCAATTCTTTGTTTGATTTATATTAAACATATAAATCAAAAACACATATCACTTTCAGTTAATTATGTTTAGTAAAATGTCCACACAAAAAAATAAAAAAATATTAATAATAATAATCAAGTACAGGATCTAACCCTTTTTGCTTATTAATGCCTATAGATATGTTGCACATCTATAACAGTGCTGTAAAGGGTAAATAAAAACAAAAAAAAATATGATGGAATCAATTTGAAATATTAAGGAATTTAGGTTTCTAATATATTCTATTGACAAAAAACACAAGACAAGAAGAAAAGCAATCATGTCTGTAAAGGATGCAGTCAGATTTAAGTTTAAGGATTTTTTTTAACAATAATGGGCCGGAGGTCGCGAAGCTATAAGATAACCAAAAATCAAACAGAAATAATGTGTAAATAATTGTTCCAAGAATAACAATGATTTCAGAAGAAAGAAAGAAAAAAAAAAAAAAAAACGGAACATGAACATGCGATTGTGGGCCGAGGACAGGGGATTGGCCAGTTTGGCGCAGCTGCTGAGAGTAGGAAAAGGTCGAAAACTTAGTACTCCCAAATCGGCCAATTAGCCAGATATTAAGAGACTTTTACGGAAAAAGCACATGAAAAAACCTGTATTATTCAACGCACCGACGATACGGCATCCACTTCTTGTGACGCGAGCACGGATAGATGTCCGCACCCGCACGGGGAATGTGAGAAGGGACACTCAAAAATTTCAAAATTCCTTGACTAAAGAGTAATTTTACGAAATACCTTGACATTTGCCTGAATTTCCGATTCTGTCGCCACCCTGTTTAAGCTACATTCAAAGTAATTAAATTGCCTCAAAATTTAAATTATTTTATTATTTATAAATTTAGCTACAACATTGAAATTCTAATCATTCTGCATCGATTGACCTACACGGCGAAATCGTCACTAATCTCGGACATAACGTCTATATAACATCAATTATGTCCATACTGATAGTATTTTCTTCCGGGCGCTCACCACAAATTCATTTTTGTTAAATAGAGTAAATAAAGCGAAATAATTTGATATTTCAGAATATAACAGTGTATGCTCTTGCGCCTTGCACGGCGAAAAATAAAACATTGGAACAGGCAGGCGAAAATGCCCGCGGTTGCCGTCAAAAACAACAATCTCGCGTTAACTATCGTCGAACTAGCAAAATGACCACTGTACCCGCGAATATGAACAACTATTTCTGTAGTATTTGCTCTCTCCTACCTTAAAAAAAATCGCCGTTTTGAGAAAAATGTTAGTACCTTAGTGCCGATTTTTTTTTTTTTTCGTGCTACCATCGGACAGTATCCAATTTCTTAAAAAATAGTCGCCTCAGTCCAAAAATAGTTGAAGGTTTTGTTCTAAATAGTCGTTTTAGGCCCTTTTTTCATTGAAATAGTCGCCATAGTCGCCTGGCCACTAAAATAGTCGCTTTAGTAGCCTTTTTAGTCGCCTGTGGCAGCCCTGTATCCTATACAGTTACTAATCCAGGATCACCACGAAATTAAAGAAAAAACGTTCCCCGATAAATTTCTAAAAAATTCCCTGGCTTTACGCAAATTTTTTTTCATTCACAGCGCATGCGCAATTTGGATGAAAACCTTTATGGTAGGTTCCATGATCATCATTAACCCATACACCAAATTTGAACATGGTATGTCAATTCGTTAGGGAGTTATGCTAACCACGGACAGACATTTTTAAATCCTTTATATTAACTTCGCTTTCGTCGATGGGGGCAGAATCTTCGGAGGCCTAATTAACCGCCTTGCCGTCATCCAATCGGGCTGAAACTTGGCAGATAGGTTCTATGACGATGACAATGCATTCCATCAAATGTTGGGGCTGTCACTGTCACCAAAAGGTCGCTTTTACGGAATACTAATAAAATCGCGCCAAATTTTTTTAATAAATAACAAAAATTACTTTAATCAGAATAAATAAATATTTGGATGTGAGTGCATAAATTCAATAAATTTTTAAACGTAGTTTGCTGCATATTTTTGGGTAGAAATGTTTTTGATATCGGAGCTGTATTAAAAATTTACAATGCATATAAAGGTATTTCTAGACCACTATTTTGAAATCAGGATGTTCCAAAACTTGGAGAAATGAAAAAAAAAAAAAAAACTTGCATTACCCTATGTTAATATACGAGTAATTGAAAATAAATATATATGTATTCAACGCCTTCTCTACAGCCTGGCCTACGTGAAACCGCTCAGTTTGGAAAGTTATAACCAAATCAGCAAAACACAGACGCATATGACCTTTTTGGCTCCAACGTACGAGCAACGCTGTTACGCAACATATCTTTTAATAATTTTATTTCACGAAGCACAGGTAAATGTTGCCGCTTCCTTGTCCGATGTCCAGTTAGTTCGAGAAAGCAGGTTTTTAGAGGGAACTGCGTAGCGGTACAACATTATTATTCGCAAAAAAAAAAAAAAAGCGGCAAATATTGACTTGGCCGTTAATGACCGTTGAAATGTGACGTAACCAAGTTAAAAGGCACAAGCAAAAGAGAATTATAGAGTCGGGGAGGGGCACTTATCGATTTTATGAATGCGATTCTGAAAGGCAAACTTTCGGACGAAAACTGCGTATTTTTGTGCGTCGCGTCAAATTGAAGCAACCGCTTATAGCTCTAATCTGAATTTACTTAGGTAGATAAGAGCTGTTCTTCATATAAGCCGGCTTATGATGTATTACTTCCAGGCGTATTTTTTTTTTCTTTAAATCCATTATAATAACTCTTTGATTTTGTTAGTTTGTGGCTGCGGGGGCAAATCTACGGAAGGCTAATTAACCCCCCCCCCCCCCTTGCGTTTATCCAATCGGGTTGAAACTTGGCAGATAAATTCGATATCGATGACATTGCATACTATCAAGTTTTGGGAGCTGTCACTGTCACTAAAAAGTCACTTTTACATACGTTTCTCTATTATCGATTTTTGAAATACTAATAAGTCCCATATAACCGATCATTGCTGAAACTCTTTCCTCTGTTGCCAATACCAAAATTATAGATGGAGATTTTTTTGACAGACGATTCCTTTTTACTCTCATTCACTCATACGTTAACATAGGGAGGGTAACGGTAGTACTGATTTCGGTCAAAAAAATATTTTCGATATTTTTATTTTTATTTAGATTTCTTCATTGGTTCTCAGACAGCGGTGACCATGAGACCTGTCATTTAAGGTTAATATTACGCAAGAACAAAACATGAAAAAAAAAAAATCACGTTTTTCAGCAACTGCTTAAAAAAACCGTCTCTAATGATTTTGATCAAAATCGTTATGGTAATGTTTCTTAAGGTGTTCTGAACATCCCCACCTTACGTAAATATGCATTAAAAAAGTTGAAAAACGAATGTCTTCAACACAGTTTTCTTCTTGAACATCGCCCATCGACGACCGTTTTTCTCCTCTCCCCCATGTTTCACTTACAAGAAAGCATAATGTCAGAAATATCGCCAAATTTGCCATTTTGGCGGTGTTTTTCGCACCATGTAAGAATTATCACCAAAAATACCGCCAAGCTTTTTTATGAATGAATGATAAAAATTTAAAAGCGGTAAATATTACCAATCGACAATCAGTAACACACACCATTTTAACCTGTTCAGGACCGGCGAAAGGAGAAAGAAGCGCTTCCCCAGGCCCGCGCGCTCAAAGAGACTACGCACGCACGGGACCGGGCATTTTTTACCGTTAAGCATTTTGCCCCGTTAAATTCAAATAAAACGTTTCAACCTGAAATCACGTCTGTGTGATGATGGGCCGGCTGGCACGGAAACACTGATCACAAATACGATATCGCGGGCCGTGAGGGAAGAATCGTCTGATCACATATACGCGATCAAATTCCTGAACAGGTTAAAGAAGACACTTTTGAGGAATCTCTATATATAAGGCAAAACCCTCACTCATTCACTCACTCAACACTAATTCTCCCACTTCCCACATGTCCACAACTCTGAAAATTAGTACAAATATTGACAATGGTAAACATAGAAAAAGTAAGCTATTCCGATCTCGATTAACCCTGTTAAAAGAGTGAAAAAGAGTTAAATGTTCCAAACGAGGGATATTCGAAAGTCCCACTTTCGACATGGTAACAATTTTGAAAATTGGTACAAATACCAACAATAGTAAACATAGAAAAGATGAAAGTTTTTTCAACAGAGAAAAAATGTCGCCTACACTCTTCCTCATTGAAATTTAAAGAATAGAAAAAGAATGCTCATTATTAAACAAGTAATGACACAATTGGCAATTGTATCTAGTTCAGCTCATTCAAAGTCGATTTATGAATAATAAATAATTTCAGCCATTTTTTTTCCCAGCAGACCAGTGTGTTCATGATTCACTAACGTTAATCTGAAAAAAAAAAGGAAAAAAAATTCTGAATGATTTTCGATAGGGTAGTTAAACTTGCAATCGACTCTCGGACTTAAAAGACTTTTACACTCTAAAAGAGCGAGCTGTTTCCAATCGTTGCTGCGTGAACACCCCCACAAGCAAACCGTTCTGCACCATTCGATTTCACGCATCGAAACACAATTGCCGCATGAATGCTCCGTGAAAAGAAATCCCGTCTTTTGATGGAAATAAATCCGACGGCATTTTCTTTTACACTTGGATGCAAATGACATAGGCTGCATTGGAGGAATAATCTGTTATAATTATTTCATACCTGTGATTGTGATAGTAATTCAACAAGTCTAAAACTAACAGAACGTAACGGCTTCTGTTAAAAAAAAAAATATTGGCAACTTATTTTCTTGCCCAAGGGCACGTGCGCACACAAAAAGCCTTTCCGCAAGCACTAGGCAAAATGACGATACATATTAGCATTACAGCTAGGGAGCATAAATATTGTTGTGTGGATGGGTTCGAAAGACTTGAAGCCAAAGCAGATCAAAACTTGCAGAAATTTATTCCGATATAACTCTTCGCAGATTCTCTTACAACTCCAGAACTTCTCGTTCTAGTAGACTCAATACAGCTCTTTACACAACAATAGAGCACAAACAGCAGTTAAAAGCTTCATACACAACTGCTAAAATCGCCGCAAAAGACAATGCAATACAGTTCGCTCTTGGAACTACTCTGAATACTCACTGAGAGACAACCAAATCAGTAACTCAACTAACTCGCCCGCTCTTTTGGCCGGCCTTATATAGGAAAGGCAAATCTTCGCGAATTTTCTAGAGATAGAAATTTAAAGAACTTTCCAGATCGTAGTCGAAAAGCCCTATACAGGTACATGGGGACCGAAAATATAGCCAAATGGTCGCCAAGTTTGGCGACCAAAATTAGTCGCCAAAACCGTCGCTAACTTGGCTCTATCCATTAACCATAATGTTAAATAGCCTGCTCCTTGTAAAACTCATTTCCCAGCATGTCTGTAAAACTCGTTTTCAAGCATTAAGAGACGCATTGCAGGAAAGTGAAGTAAAGAACTCTTGCACTGAAGTGTACATAATTTTTAATTTTTACATAATTAATACTACAAAATATTTACAAATATACAGAAATTCGTAACATTATGAATTTCAGCCATCTTCTTTTCAGCAATTAGATGACATTGACCACTGAAAGTTGGTTTATCTCAAAATCGGAATAGCTTCTTTTTTTTATATGCTTGCCCTTACCATTTGTAACAAATTTTAGAATTAGGGCATTTCTCGCTTGGATCCTTAAAACATTAATCAATCGAGATATCGGAATATAGATTACTTTTTCTATGGTAGCCCTTTTTGACATTTGTACTTAATTTCAGGAGATATGGCATTTGAAGAATATATATTTTTCCTTTGAAGAAACTCGACTATCGACGAACCATATGGCCTTTCGCCAGAAAATAATTCTGTATCAAAATGAAGGACTCGAAAATGCAGAAAAAGTTCAACCAAAAACTCATTTTGTACTGAAATAAAAGCTGAGCACAACTTTTCAAGCGCAAAAGTGGTTCATTCGAAAAGTGTACTTCGTCAGACAACAACAACAACTACTAAAGATCTCGTTCATTGCCAGATGAGAGTCAAAACAAAATTCAAAACGAGAAAAATAAGCTGATCTAAATGACGTCAGCAGAGTCGACCAGTGCCTGAAAGGCTTGTTTAAAAACAAAACCAAAAAGCTGTATCGGAAATGGGAAAATTAGTGATCAATGAGTGACCTTCATATATTAAAATAAACTTGAAAGCACCTTGTAAAACTAGAACTCCACAACGTTTTCCACTAATTTTTCACTGATCTCAACAAAGCGATTTTGTCATCAGACGCCTGAAGATAAAAACCCAGCATCATATCCCTCAAGCAAAAACTCTTTTATCTATCGTCAGTCTCGACCAGTTTTAAAACATGTGTTATTAAAACATTTGGAAGGTGAACAATGATCTTTTAACACGTTGCATAAGAAAAGCGAATCTCAGCAAAGAAGGTACTTATCCATCAGATCTCGGAAGAAGACGGGCCGAGACAGTTCCCAAAGTAATCAAATTAGATTTGAATGAAATAGCGCAGCATTTCACAAATAATATGGAGCCATTCAAGCTCCATAAAGTGTCCACAATCGGGTCAGAGCTTTTTTTAACGTGCACGGCGGCGAGAATAGCATTAATAAGTCGAACAAAATGTTATTCATTGACCAATCAGTTTAGTTTAAAAGGACCAGTAACAGGGTGGTAACAAAATGCAGGAAAGAAGTTTCGGGATAAAAATTTTAAAATAATCCCCGATTTCAAGGAATTTTTTTTTTTTCTTCTTTTAATTTTCCAAACTTTTTCAGATGGATAATCGAACAGAACATGCATTCTAAAGAGATATGGAAATTTTTTAAAAATAGTTCTGACGGTAAGGAAAAGTTTAAATTATTCAACAACAATAAACTTCTAAAGATTACCACCACTCCCGAGTAGAATGGCTCCAAAATACGAATGGATGGGGAAACGTGAAAAATTCCCTGATTTTTCGTGATTTTTTTTTTTCTTCTTCTCAGAATCAGAAAAAGAATCCCGCTTTCCAGGTTCTGTGGCCACTCTGAATAACGTTTTGATGTTGCTTTCCGTATAGAAACAATTCCTTTAATGAGGTTATTCGTGGAATATTCCGACAGCTTCGACAAACATTTTACCGAAAACCACATTTGTATCGTCTGCATCTTTATAGCTCGGTAAAAGGATAGATTTTACGCACCTTCAAACTATTTATACTGTAGCAAAAAAATAAAATGTGTAGTAAAAGGTAAATGTATAAAACATAAGTATTGTTACGAAATTTTTACCGAGGAAATGACGGCGCAGTTTTTACTAAATAAATAAAAAAAAAACTCAATCATTCTTCCTTCGAAAGGCTCAAAAAACTTATCCGAACATCAGAACAATTACTATCAAATTTCATTATAAAAGCTTCGTTACGGACAATTTCGAACTCAACGATAATTCAGGCACAGCAAAAGTAAACAAAAGATTCGATACTTTCCAAACAGCGTCTGATACTCGACTGATCTCGTGACTGACAGACTGAATAAAGAATATTTTGACCGACAGGGCACTCTAGCTCCAGGAGAACGAAAATGGGAGAAACATGACATTCCATAAATAACATAGGTATTCATAACATTAGCTAGGAATGAAAAACGGGGAAATAATTACCAGAAATCCTCTATAGCCTTTTTATACCCACGAGACAGAACTTTCTAGTAAAATCCAATTAACCAATTAAATAAAATAGAAAGTTAAAAGAAATACCGTCACTATTTACAATCATACACAGATGATATTTGTAACAATATAGTCTTTAAAAGATAAAGTTCTCGAGCGAAGAATTTTTGATATCTGAAATGTTGTGTTATGACTGTTGGAAGGCTTGTCATTCAAGAGGAGCTCCACATAACAGGTGTAAAAACATCTAAAATATTTAAAGAAGAAAAAAAGGTGGAAAATATAAGCAACATTAATTTAAACTGCAAAAATGACTGAATAAGAATATATTTGGGTGTATACAAAACAGTGGTGCAGACAGAATTTTCTTCTAAAGGGGTTTAAGGCGAGTTTAATTTGATCAAGTTGTGTAAGGTCAAAAAAAAAAAAATGTAGAAAAGGGAAAACGTCTTAGAAAAAAGCGGAAATATACTTTAATGCAGAAGATTTTTACCCCTACATACCTTTGAAAAATTTCTCTGGCACAATATTTTAAAACTAGAATAAATTCGAAATTCTGATTTTTGACCGAGACATTGAAATGCCAGTACTCGACCGACCGGGAAAATTCAAACCACATGTGACGCGACTTGACCTCGCGAGCCGGACAACTGAGCAACGTAACTCGGCCGACCGGTAAAATTCAATCTACGGGTGGTGCGACTTGACCTCGCGAGCCGGACAGCCGAACGACGTAACTCCACCGACCGGTAAAATTCAATCTACGAGTGGTGCGATTTGACCTCGCGAGCCGGACGCATATAAGCTACCTTTACTTGAATTCGGACAAGGGAAAATAATGCAGCGCGCTGATTGGTTGTAATTTTTTCTCTAGTGCTGCCATCTACATTTTGATACTTTTGAATGAAAATTTTAAGGAAATAATCATAATAATAGTGTGCAATAGAACTTATTTCAGCAACTAAATATTTTCATTATTATACATGAGCCCTTTTTAAAAGAACATTTACGTTTTAAGAGCATTTATATAAACATAAAAGATTTTTTTTTCAAAATTCAATTAATTTTCCAAATAAAATTTCAAGGAAATTAAGATGTAATAGATTCCTATGAAATAATATTATATATCTATTTAAATAAATAAATCATTGCTACTTGTATTATTTCCCTTCTCTTTTAAATTTCAAATAAACAAATACACAATTGCTAGCACTCGAATACGGTACAGTAGTGAAAATGAAAACGCAAGCAGCCACGGCCAGCCAATCAGCGCGCTGCATTATTTTCCCTTGTCCGAATTCAAGTAAAGGTAGCTTATATGCGAGCCGGACAGCCGAACGACGTAACTCGACAGACCAGTAAAATTCAATCTGCGCGTTTGGTGCGATTTGACCTCGCGAGCTGGACAGCTGAACAACGTAACTGGTAAAATTCAAGCTACATGTGGTGTGATTTGACCTCGCGACCCGGACAGCCGAAAGACGCAACTCGGCCGACCGGTAAAATTCAATCTACGGCTGGTGCGACTTGACCTCGCGACCCGGACAGTCGAACGACGTAACTCGATCGACCGGTAAAATTCCAGCTAAATGTGATGCGATTTGACCTCGCGTCCCGGACATCCGAACGACGCAACTCGGCCGACCAGTAAAATTCAATCTACGAGTGGTGCGATTTGACCTCGTAGCCCGGACACCCGAAAGACGTAACTCGGCCGACCGGTAAAATTTAATGTGCGTGTGGTGCGACTTGACCTCGCGAGCCGGACAACTGAGCAACGTAACTCGGCCGACCGGTAAAATTCAATCTGCGGGTGGTGCGACTTGACCTCGCGAGCCGGACAGCCGAACGACGTAACTCGACCGACCGGTAAAATTCAATCTAAGGGTGGTGCGATTTGACCTCGCGAGCCGGACAGCCGAACGACGTAACTCGGCCGACAGGTAAAATTCAATCTACGGGTGGTGCGATTTGACATCGCGAACCGGACAGTCGAACGACGCAACTCGGCCGACCAGTAAAATTCAATCTACAAGTGGTGCGATTTGATCTCGTAGCCCGGACAGCCGAAAAACGTAACTCGGCCGACCGGTAAAATTCAATCTACGAGTGGTGCGATTTGACCTCGTAGCCCGGACAGCCGAAAGACGTAACTCAACCGACCGGTAAAATTTAATGTGCGTGTGGTGCGACTTGACCTCGCGAGCCGGACAACTGAGCAACGTAACTCGGCCGACCGGTAAAATTCAATCTACGGGTGGTGCGACTTAACCTCGTGAGCCGGACAGCCGAACGACGTAACTCGGCCGACCGGCAAAATTCAATCTACGGGTGGTGCGACTTGACCTCGCGAGCCGGACAGCCGAACGACGTAACTCGACCGACCGATAAAATTCAATCTACGGGTGGTGCGATTTGACCTCGCGAGCCGGACAGCCGAACGACGTAACTCGGCCGACCGGTAAAATTCAATCTACGGGTGGTGCGATTTGATCTCGCGAGCCGGACAGCCGAACGACGTAACTCGGCCGACGGGAAAAATTCAATCTACGGGTGGTGCAATTTGACCTCGCGAGCCGGACATCCGAACGACGCATCCGGCCGACCAGTACAATTCAATCTACGAGTGGTGCGATTTGATCTCGTAGCCCGGACAGCCGAAAAACGTAACTCGGCCGACCAGTAAAATTCAAGCTACGTGTGGTGCGATTTGACCTCGCGAGCCGGGCAGCCGAACGACGTAACTCGACAGACCGGTAAAATACAATCTACGGGTGGTACGATTTGACCTCGCGATCCGGACAGCCGAACGACGTAACTCGGCCGACCGGTAAAATTCAAGCTACGTGTGGTGCGACTTGACCTCGCGAGCCGGACAGCCGAACGACGTAACTCGACCGACCGGTAAAATTCAATCTACGGGTGGTACGATTTGACCTCGCGAACCGGACAGTCGAACGACGTAACTCGAACGACCGGTAAAATTCCAGCTACATGTGGTGCGATTTGACCTCGCGTCCCAGACATCCGAACGACGCAATTCGGCCGACCAGTAAAATTCAATCTACGAGTGGTACGATTTGATCTCGTAACCCGGACAGCCGAAAAACGTAACTCGTCCGACCGGTAAAATTTAATGTGCGTGTGGTGCGACTTGACCTCGCGAGCCGGACAACTGAGCAACGTAACTCGGCCGACCGGTAAAATTCAAGCTACGTGTGGTGCGATTTGACCTCGCGAGCATGACAGCCGAACGACGTAACTCGACAGACTGGTAAAATTCAATCTGCGCGTTTGGTGCGATTTGACCTCGCGAGCTGGACAGCTGAACAACGTAACTGGTAAAATTCAAGCTACATGTGGTGCGATTTGACCTCGTAGCCCGGACAGCCGAAAGACGTAACTCGGCCGACCGGTAAAATTCAATCTACGCGTGGTGCGACTTGACCTCGCGAACCGGACAGTCGAACGACGTAACTCTTTCGACCGGTAAAATTCCAGCTACATGTGGTGCGATTTGACCTCGCGTCCCCGACAGCCGAACGACGCAACTCGGCCGACCAGTACAATTCAATCTACGAGCGGTGCGATTTGACCTCGTAGCCCGGACAGCCGAAAGACGTAACTCGGCCGACCGGTAAAATTCAATATACGTGTGGTGCGATTTGACCTCGTGAGTCGAACAGCCGAACGACGCAACTCGGCCGACTGGTAAAATTCAATTTGCGTGTGGGACGACTTGACATCGCGAGCCGGGCAGCTGAACGACGTAACTCGGCCGACCAGTAAAATTCAATCTACGAGTGGTGCGATTTGACCTCGTAGCCCGGACAGCCGAAAGACGTAACTCGGCCGACCGGTAAAATTTAATGTGCGTGTGGTGCGACTTGACCTCGCGAGCCGGACAACTGAGCAACGTAACTCGGCCGACCGGTAAAATTCAATCTGCGGGTGGTGCGATTTGACCTCGCGAGCCGGACAGCCGAACGACGTAACTCGGCCGACAGGTAAAATTCAAGCTACGTGTGGTGCGATTTGACCTCGCGAGCCGGACAGCCGAACGACGTAACTCGGCCGACCGGTAAAATTCAATCTACGAGTGGTGCGATTTGACCTCGTAGCCCGGACAGCCGAAAGACGTAACTCAACCGACCGGTAAAATTTAATGTGCGTGTGGTGCGACTTGACCTCGCGAGCCGGACAACTGAGCAACGTAACTCGGCCGACCGGTAAAATTCAATCTACGGGTGGTGCGATTTGACCTCGTAGCCCGGACAGCCGAAAGACGTAACTCGGCCGACCGGTAAAATTCAATCTGCGGGTGGTGCGACTTGACCTCGCGAGCCGGACAGCCGAACGACGTAACTCGACCGACCGGTAAAATTCAATCTGCGGGTGGTGCGATTTGACCTCGCGAGCCGGACAGTCGAACGACGTAACTCGGCCGACAGGTAAAATTCAATCTACGGGTGGTGCGATTTGATATCGCGAACCGGACAGTCGAACGACGCAACTCGGCCGACCAGTAAAATTCAATCTACAAGTGGTGCGATTTGATCTCGTAGCCCGGACAGCCGAAAAACGTAACTCGGCCGACCGGTAAAATTCAATCTACGAGTGGTGCGATTTGACCTCGTAGCCCGGACAGCCGAAAGACGTAACTCAACCGACCGGTAAAATTTAATGTGCGTGTGGTGCGACTTGACCTCGCGAGCCGGACAACTGAGCAACGTAACTCGGCCGACCGGTAAAATTCAATCTACGGGTGGTGCGACTTAACCTCGTGAGCCGGACAGCCGAACGACGTAACTCGGCCGACCGGCAAAATTCAATCTACGGGTGGTGCGACTTGACCTCGCGAGCCGGACAGCCGAACGACGTAACTCGACCGACCGATAAAATTCAATCTACGGGTGGTGCGATTTGACCTCGCGAGCCGGACAGCCGAACGACGTAACTCGGCCGACCGGTAAAATTCAATCTACGGGTGGTGCGATTTGATCTCGCGAGCCGGACAGCCGAACGACGTAACTCGGCCGACGGGAAAAATTCAATCTACGGGTGGTGCAATTTGACCTCGCGAGCCGGACATCCGAACGACGCATCCGGCCGACCAGTACAATTCAATCTACGAGTGGTGCGATTTGATCTCGTAGCCCGGACAGCCGAAAGACGTAACTCGGCCGACCGGTAAAATTTAATGTGCGTGTGGTGCGACTTGACCTCGCGAGCCGGACAACTGAGCAACGTAACTCGGCCGACCGGTAAAATTCAATCTGCGGGTGGTGCGACTTGACCTCGCGAGCCGGACAGCCGAACGACGTAACTCGACCGACCGGTACAATTCAATCTACGGGTGATGCGACTTGACCTCGCGAGCCGGACAGCCGAACGACGTAACTCGGCCGACAGGTAAAATTCAATCTACGGGTGGTGCGACTTGACCTCGCGAGCCGGACAGCCGAACGACGTAACTCGACCGACCGGTAAAATTCAATTTGCGTGTGAGGCGACTTGACCTAGCGAGCCGGGCAGCTGAACGACGTAACTCGGCCGACCAGTAAAATTCCAGCTACATGTGGTGCGATTTGACCTCGCGTCCCGGACAGCCGAACGACGCAACTCGGCCGACCAGTAAAATTCAATTTACGGGTGGTGCGATTTGACCTCGCGAGCCGGACATTTGAACGGCGGTACTCGGCCTGCCGGTAAAATTCCAGCTACATGTGGTGCGATTTGACCTCGCGTCCCGGACAGCCGAACGACGCAACTCGGCCGACCAGTAAAATTCAATCTACGAGTGGTGCGATTTGACTTCGCGAGCCGGACAGTTGAACGGCGGTACTCGGCCTGCCGGTAAAATTCAATCTGTGTATGGTGCGATTTGAACTCGAGCCGAACAGCCAAACTCGGAGATAATATCATTCAAAATGTAAAAAAGAAGAAATTATAAACAGCCCTATTTTTAATTGAATAAGAATATATTTGGGCATGTACAGAGCAGTGGAGCAACCAGAATTTTCTGAAGTGCTTTTAGGCAAGTTTAATCTGATAAAGTCATAAAATTTCCACGAAAAATTATAAAGTTGTAGAAAAGGCAAAACTTCTTAGACAAAAATAGCGCTTTTTTTTCATGCATCCAATGTCGACAGCCATTAATGAGATTATATGTGGATTCCTTTAACGCAGTGATTATCAACCAGCACTTTTGTGTGCCGCCAAATTTTAGAAATGTATATAGTAAAAATTACAATGCTTTTTTTTTTATTACGAGTAAAGTTTAAATTAAAGAAAAGTACTATATATATGAATATTGTAACGAAGATTTTTCACTTTTCCCGCTTCGTTACATATATTTCTCTGTGTCTCGTTTTTGACATATTTTTATTATTAGATATCAAAAAATTTGATTGGGTTCGTAATCCATTTGTGATAACGAATACTTCTGTATTTGAATTAACTTTGAATGAAGAGGAAGAACTAATTTCGCTTTCTAATAATCGAGATTTAATTTTAAAATATCCAGAAGAATCAATTATTTCATTTTGGAATTAACATTAGATGTGATTATCCCATGACAGCCAAAAAAGCTTTAAAAATATTATTACAATTTTCTACATCCTATTTGTGTGAATTCGGATTTTCAGTATTAACCAAAACAAAAATGAAAAAAAGATCGAGACTGTTAAACGTAGAAGACGATATGAGAGTAGCATTGTCATTTTTACGACCAAATATAAATGAAATTATCAAAAAACAATAAGCTCAAATTTCTCATTAAAAGTATTCTTATTTTCATTTGTAATTAATCCCTTAATAAACGTACTGTTGTTTTTGTAGTACATATTATATTATTTTATTTTACATTCCAAATTATTATCATAAACTATTTTACACAGTGTATTATAGGTAAGTAAACAACTTTTAAACTTATCTTTTTCTTTGTGTGCCGCCAAATTTTGAAATCGTTAAAAGTGTGCCGCGACAAAAAAAAAAAAAAAAAAAGGTTGAGAATCACTGCTTAATGCATTAAAAGGTTAACTTGATTTATCTCATCCTGCTGATAAGACGCAAAGAACAAAACACAAATAAATAAAAAAAAACAAAAAAACATCCACAACGTTAAGTTAGCAGGAAATGAGAATACAGTTTATCTAATGGCGCAAATAAATGTCAATATTGAATTAAAAAAAAAGATACAAGACTTGAACAGATTGTATACTCCAGACAATTTTACCCAACACATCTGAATAAACAAAAACATTTCTGGAAAAACATTCACGGCCAGTCAAAAGATAAACTCTCAAATGATAATGATTTCTTTTGTTATGTTTATTGTGTTGCACGTCACTTTTGATGAGCAATGTTTTCAAGTGGGCAATTTCTTGTGCTGTCAGTTAAAAACAATCCTAATGCAAAAACTATATTATTGATAATAAACTCGTTTTGTTACTTTAAAAACGAATTCTTTAAATGGAAAACTTGAATCTTTGATAAACTGTTTGCTTGGATTATTTTGCGAATACACGCGCATCATAACTTCACGAATTAACACAAGGTGGTCACCAAATTCAGGGGGGGGGGGGGGAATTCCCCGATGGATTTCTAAAACAGTCCCCAATTTTAATGCAAACTTTTTTTTTTTTTTTTTTTTTTTTATTTTCGAAATTTTTCCATGTGACGCAAGACACCATGAAAAAATAGAACATGTTTTTTAAAGAGATAATATGTCAATTTAAAAAAAAAAAAATAGTTTTGGCGGTAATGAAAAGTTTAAATTATTCCATAACATGAAGCTTCTAACAATCACCCCCACGATTTACCAGGTAAATGGCGCGTAAATAGGGATGAAAAGGCCTTCAAAACAATGACAGAAATTTTCTCCGATTTTCGTGAAATTTAAAACAAAAAAAAACTCCTTGATATTTCCCTGATTTTTTCCAGAATAAGAAAACTCTGTTGCGTGATATCATATATCGCGCATTTTTCAATTAAAAATTCAAGGTGTAAGCCAACTTGCCGTTTGGCGATAATTAATACATTATTCCTTTCGGGTAACTGAAGAAGAGGAACAATCGTTGATGGTCTGAATATGGGCACTATCACAGCGATTTTGATCAAAATCGGTACATCCGGGGGGTTTTCGGCAATTCCTGGGAAAAAAAATTTCAATGGCATCCTACCTTAGGGACATGATGCGCTAATTTGACCAAAACCTTGATGACAGATCCTATAGCCACAACCGACTCGCATACAAAATATGAACATCGCAAGTAAATACCGGAGTTATGCAGATCACACTCAGGCACTTTATCTCTACTTTCAAGGAAATGTAAAAGTAAAGAAAAAAAAAAAAAATTACCGAATGCAATATTTCGATTGTTCAAATATCGCATCGTCAACGTATATCCCGTGAAATCTCGAATATTATGCAATCACCTGGGAAAGTACAATGATACCCTGTTAAGAGTCATTCCATGCCGGATTATTCAGATTCATCACTCATCTAAGATTTAACACCCACAGCCTCAGATTTGACTGAAACTTGGTACACGGTAAATTTAGACAAATCTAAGAACCTGTATTTTTCATTTTTGAAACACTAACTTTAGTTTGGGACAGTAAAAGAAAAATTAATTACGAGTTAAAAGAACAATTCTTTCAATTATCTATTTAAGTTAACTATTGAACGTGAAATCAAGGAAAATACTAATTAAAATATATTGTTTATTATTTGATATTGATATCAAGAAGTCAGAATACTTCATTTATTAAAAGCCACTGATTCCAATTAGGGATAATTTTTCTTCTTACACTTGAATGTTAATTTATACTGCATCTTTCCAAGCTAAATCTCAAGTTCTGGAACATTGCCTGCACAAAGAATGTGGACAAAAGCAGAGGGCACATTGAGTTTTCTAAAAAATTTAGGTAGGAATTTTAGGGATATTTCCAAAAATTTCAGGAATAATTTAAGGGTAGTTCCCAAAAAGTTTAGGGATAATTTTTAAATTTTAGGGATGATTCAAAAATATTTAGGGAAATTTCTTTCAAAGTTGACATAGGCTATTTCTACTACACAGACACATTCTTTCCAAAGATTGTTTCAATAGCGGCAAAAAACTGCCAATCTTCAAAAAAAAATTGAACGTCAAACAACTTTGTAGCAAAATAACAATTACACTATTTTGTCAAACATGAAAATTCAATTAACCTTTTGAGTACTGAATTATTCAAAGATTTTTATACCCATGGGACGGATTTGGATGGACGGATGACGAGTCAGACTCGTCCACCGTAACTTCGACCAAGTAAGCAGATGACGAGTCTCACTCGTCAAATGTACCCAAAGGGTTAAACCCACTTTTTTTTTTTACCAGGATGAATATCAGAGATTTTTCCCTGAAAGGAAAATCTAAGGTTTTAGAGGAAAAGTCTTGTGATTTTTTTTTTAAAGGAATTATCGAAAAATGTTTTTTTAGGTTTTTTTAGGTAGAAACAAAAATTTAAGGAATATTAGGAATTTTAGGCCTCCTTGCCATAATTTCTATTTTCTGACCGATAAAATAATTTAGATGGCTATTACAGATTTTTCTAGTACTAACCCTATATAGCACTTGTCTTTATAAACTGAGCATAAATATAAATGTGCGCTAATTAGCGAGTTTAGAACAGTTTTTGAGAGTTGAACGAAGTAGCGAAATGATCTTGTTCCAGTTGGCACCGTTGTGAAATTTAAGAAACTTCTCTGGTAATTTTTAAAATAAAAGATTTTACAGATTTGCTAGCAAGTGATCGATAAAAGAGGGACTGTAAGTTGAGGATAGGTACATCCCAACTGTCTAAATTCCAAAATTATTTAATATAAAAAAGCATTTCAACAGTGAAGATGAAGTTAAGTTTACTCAGTGGGAAACAACTGATATCAGCAATTTTGCTCTCTTTATGTAAATTTGTAGACATATTTGTAAAGAAACCCCATTCATTTATTTCTAAATATTAGTCATAAAATGTGAAAAAGTGAGATGCATGAGCCAGGGTTGGCATGGTTTAAACCATGTGTTGTTTTTTTCTCAAAAAAAAACAAAAAACAATTGGTTTTTTAAAGAATAATTTAAAATTGTATATTTATTAAATAAATTTTTCTAATTATTTGATGTAAATAACTTCGATTTTAAACTGAACAACTCAACTTTTCTTTCTAATATTTTTTAAGAAAATAATTCACTAAATGAAAAATTATATGAATACTATAGATGGAATAAGTTCTAATGTACTAATTTAAAATAAAGCTTGCAATTAAAGATTATTGAAGTTTTTTTAAGTATCAACAATAATTTTTTGAATTAAACTAATAGATTTATTAATGTTTATAAAAAAATCAAAATTATTAATTAACCTAAAACTATAGGCTGCATTTTAAATTTGTTTCTAAAATAGAAGTTTTGTGTTTTAACAACTTATTTCTAAACATTAAAAATGTCATTTTGAACTACTTATCGCAATTACTATTGTATTATATTGTATACATCATATTTAAAAAATAGTATCTCTGACTAAAATATTAAAAATCAATATGAGTTATTAAAATAAGTTAAACTGGGCATTAAATAAGGTAAATTTTAGCAATATACAAGAAAAAAAGAACATCCAGTAATAAAACATGTCGATCAATAAGTAATAAAACATGTCAATTATGTCGATCAACAACAATAACGTTGCTTATTTCCCAGATTTTATTAACAAAAATCACCGCAAATAATGGCATAGTATGAATGGTGATTAAGAGGAAACTGTCCCAGAGGCCAAAGATAAATTGGTTTGCAATTTCCAATGATTTAGCCCAATTTCAGAAAAACAAAAAAATAATAAGCATGAAAAACTACAAGTTATGCCGCACAATTTCATCGACTTGAAGCGAAACAATGCTAGCGATTACAAAGGGAAAATAAAACAAAGAGTTAAGCAATTCAATATGCAAGATGTAGGATCAATAAATTTAAATATGCAACCGATTCTTTAAACTATACGACACTTAATTGTTACATCCCATGCAGAGAGATTGTAGCTTAACTGCAACACATTCGCCTTTCTAATTTTTCATACTGCGGAACACCTTAACGCGGCCTTGAACAACTAATACTAAAGCAACAAACAATTAGGATAATCTCTTCCGAACATAAATCAATTTATAAGATTCAACAATTTCCAAACCTAACAAGAAAAACAGAACAGGCTGGTCCCAAAATTCAGAAAAAAAAGTTCTCTGAAAATTCCCCGACGGATTTCTAAAAAATCTCCGATTTTAAGGTAAACTTTTTTCAAATTCCCCCAACTTTCCGAAATACGTAGACACCTTGATCAAATAGTATTCTGTAACATGAAATTTCTAACAATTAGAGCCGCAATTCTCCGGGTAAATGGTGCCAAAATACGGATGAATAGGGTAACTTATTTTCAAAACAATTATAGCAAATTTCCCCGAAATTCCCCAACATTGATTTTATCCAGAATCAGCAAGCTCCCTAACATTTCCCTGTTTTCCAGATTTTGTGGCTACCATGTAGGGACAACCCTAAGAAAAATTACCCATGATTGGGGTCCTACAAAATTAGAATAATATCCAATACCAAATTCAAGGATATATTTTTACACATGACAGGTACGCATATATACTTGAAAAAAGGCACAAATTTTTGTAGCAAGTAAATTAGGTAACCAAAGTCGAAATAGGTCAGAATCATAGAATAGTTTTTTCTTAAAACTGCTCCAGTATTAAAACGGGGTAAAAAACAAACATTGACTTACCTTAAATCTCGTCCGAGGGTCTTGTATGTTAACTGTAAAAACTTCCACCCTCCGATGCAAACGTACACTGTGAAGGTAATTAGTAGCGAGCTCAGGAAGCCGAAGTAGTTTCCAAACCACAAAACGCCAAGAAGTCCCCAAAATACTATAAAACGCATCATGTGCTCGGTTTTGTATAGCGCTCCATTTTCGTAAATTTCGTGGCCAAGTCTTTTAATAATTCGAGAAGGCGTATAGCGGAACTCCATATTCAGTTTTAAAATTTAGAAATAAAGCCGCTTATTTATCAATACTGAATAAAACGTTAAAAGTAAGAACTCATTGTCAAATCAGCAAGATTAAAAATTGGAGCATCACTTTAGACAAGAACTTTTATGAATGAAATATATAATACGCTACACACGCATTTATATAAGCATACATAAACGTAGTTTCAATAACAACAATCAACAATAGCGGTTTCCTTTTGAAGAAATGTACCGTACATTTGGGCTATATTTTATAGAATATTAATTTGTTACGTCATATCTAACTGCTTTATATCAGAAAATTAAAATTCTCAGTTTTAATTAACTGAAAATTCAGTTACATTAAAATTGCCATATGCATCAGGCATGAAGATGCCATATAATGTATGATATAAAAAGCAATTTTTTATAAACGTATTCGTTAAAAAAAATTGAAAGGAAAACTCAGATAGTGAAAAAGAATCTAATAGGTTTTATTACCCTTTTACGTGCCATTATAAGTGGAATTTCATTGATTGGCAATGGATGGATGGCAACATTTAGAAAACGGAAGTGATTAACCGGAAGCGGCACCTTGGTTTTATTTTATTGATGACATGTCCGAGTCTAGACTCTAATCTTGATTTGTTATCTTATAGTATATCCATTCTTTAAAGTAATCTCTATAATAATTGTACTAAAATGGAAGCTTTATATAATTTACCTTTTCTTGTATTAGAAATTCCATGTTTAAAATTAAAGAGGCCGTCTTGGTTTCATAAACCAAGTGCTATGTTCGTTTATGCTTTGGTATTAGTTTCGTATTTCTTGGTTTGCGGTGGTAAGTTTACAAACTTTGTACAAATATGTATTCAAACATCAATACAGAGGCACTATATGGTCCTAGGGATTTTTCGTCCCTTTACTTTATTTATAAGTAGAAAGAAATCAAATGAACAGTTTTATGTTAACCTTAGTGAGTGTTCAGCTGTTTCAATTTTAGCTCCAAACAATCACCAAAAATTGCTAGGTTCCTACAGTGCATCTCTAGCGCCTTAAGATGCCTGACTTTTTGAAAACTTTCTTAGATTTAATTTGTAAATAAACTGTTTAATATTGCAATCCTTCGATTATCTTTCTTTTGTAGATAAATAATGCTGGGTTTCATGTTTTGGCGACAAACGAAGTCACCAACTATCTTGGTGTACTCGTATTCATATTTTATCTTTCAGCATTGCTGGTTCATTGCATGTCCCTAGTGGCTTGGCCGACCAAACGGTATAGTGGTTATCGTGCTAGCTTCTAGACCGCGAGGTTGTGGGTTCCGAGTCCCATGTTAGGCATGGGTGTTTGTAAATGTATATTGGCTTGTCTAATGACGAATGTTTCGGCGCATTATAGCCCTATGACGGCGCCAGATAATCTGAAAACAACCAACCAACCCTAGTGGCTTGGTTTTTCAAGACATCTGTCTCGAAAAAGAAAGATTGGGGAATCCTCTAGTACGCTGCCATAACGCTTGCATATCGAATAATGGTGACAGCTGCACCTAAAATCCTTTAGGAGTTTATTTTTTTTTTCCAGAGTGGCCACTCAACCTGGAAATCATGGAAATGTCGGGGAGCTTTATGATTTTGGTAAAAATCTGGGGAACTTGCTATTGTTTCGTAGGTGTGTCTCGCTGCCTTTGCGTATTTTGGCTCTATTTATCCGTAAAATTGTGTCAATAATCACTAGAAATTTCATGTTGCAGAATACTTTAAACTTTTCATTAAAGCCAAAACTATTTTTAAAAAAATTCCACATTATATCCTTAGCACGCATGTTCTATTTAATCAGGGTGTCTAGATATATGGGATATCCTGGAAAAGTTGGAGAAATTTGCAAAAAAGTGTGCCGTAAAATCAGGGAATTTTTTAGTAATGTATTGAACTTTTTTTCCTGAATTTTGTGGCCATCCTGTTTTTTTTTTTTTTTGGTGTAGATATGGAGAGATATGCTAGTTGAAGTGGTGGCGTCTCGTCATCTGTTGTGGCATGATATTAGTTGTTAATATCTCGGGATGGTATACTTTTATTTTAGTACTAATATTTAATAATTCCAACTCAACCAGCCGACCAAACGGTATAGTGGTTAGCGTGCTAGCTTCTGGACCGCGAGGTTGCGGGTTCGAGTCCCGTGTTAGGCATGGGTGTTTGTAAATGTATGTTGGCTTGTCTAATGACAAATGTTTTGGCACATTATAGCCCTCATGTTGCTGACGGCGCCAGATAATCTGAAAACAACCAACTAATGTAAAAAATAAGACTGATCATTCTTTGCCATGGCCCTTCAATCGCAATATTCATCTAAGAAAGAAAAAAAAAGGATTTAAACAAGAGATTTAAAATAAAAATAAAATGCTCATTGTAATATTGAACTGTAGTTTCAAAATAACTTGTGCTTTTTTTCTATTTCACTTTTTTTAATTTTAATTTTCAAGTAGTACTCTTCTGTTCAGTGGGTAACAGTTGACGCAAAGCCTAAATGTTTACATGTTTAAAATGTACGTAAATGCATCACCAAACACAAATGTTTCATTTTGTTATTGGGTTGCTATGGCAACCCTAAAATGGTTTGTTTTAGGAATTGTACGATTTAAAGTTTTTTAGCTTTGGATGAATTATTGGTGCGATTTTGTGGCTTTTATCTGGTACTTGTGTAATGGAAGAGTACCATACTTCCAGTAAGGTAACAGTTGATGCCAAGTCTTTACATGTTTAAATGTATCGCCAAACCTAAATTACAGGGTTGTTTTAAAAACCCTAAACTGATTTGTTTTAGGAATTGTATATAATTTAAATTTTGTTAGCTTTCGGCGAGTTATTGCTGCAATTTGGCAGTTTTTATCTGGTACTCTTCTAACGGAAGAAATCCAATTTACTGCTCTTACTTTGCATAGGTAAAGTGCCATATTTTGAATATTGGGCAAGATTGGATGTCAAGCTGGAAGTCCTAACCTGTTTAACTATTATTTGTCGTAAGAAAAGTCAACCATTTGTACCTTAACCAGTGATGATTATTAATTTAATGCATCTGTTTTTCAGGTGTTATATATGATGTCATTGTTGAACCCCCAAGTATTGGATCAACAGTAGATGAATTTGGCCATTCACGGCCGGTAAGTTTGCCGTATCTATGTCTTGCATTTTCTCTGAAAGCTATATTGGTAGATATTTACTGAAAATGGGGCTGTTAATAATGCTAAACTTTTTATAACATGCATAAAACTGTTTTTATTTCACCTCTTAAGTGATTTATTATATCTTAAGTATATATATTTGTGTAAAACTATGTACTTAAGGGGACTTGGTACCACTTGTTTTCACAAAAAGTTATAGAAATATTGATTTTCTATATTTTGCAAATTTTAAACTTTGAAACCTTCTCCTTATTCTGGCAAGTTTTTGAGCTGATCCGATTACTGCTATTGCAGGAAAATTGCTTTTATGAAGAATTTAGCATAGCTGCAATAGCTCCTTCAATGTTTCCAAAGCATTTTTCTCGGTTTGTGTTTTTTGGAATTCCCACCTTACTCAAAATGCCAACAAATATAATTGAAATGACTGGAATTTTTTTTTCCTGTCATTCTAAAGATCTTATTTGACAAATATAGGCATGGATTTTTTAATAAAACGTAAACTATTTTTTTACAAATCCAAGTGTTGAAAAATATTCTTTTTTTTTACGATTTTTTTACCTATAATTATATCGTTTTTCTCCAAATCTATTTTACTTATTCAAAATCCGATGTCTAAAAGTTTAGAGTATATCTTTAGGAATTTTTTTTTTTAAATATTGAAAAATGAAAAAGAAGAAAATTTGAAATGTTATATTTTTTAAAGAAATTTAGAACAATGTGTAAAAATTATAATTTTAAAGGCTTACTAAATTAAAAAATTAGTTTTAAGGGCACCAAATCCCTTAAAATGATGTAACAAGTAGAGAGCTCTGAGCTATCAAAAGTGCGATTCCTTTTTGCAGGTGGCGTTCATGCCTTACAGAGTGAATGGACAATACATCATGGAAGGGCTGGCCTCTAGCTTCCTCTTCACCCTTGGAGGTCTGGGATTTGTCGTTCTGGATCACACCCACAACCCTAACACCCCCAAACTCAACAGGATCCTCCTCATATGCGTCGGATTCCTCTGCATTCTCGTCTCTTTCTTCACGTGCTGGGTCTTCATGAGGATGAAATTGCCGTTAGTATAGTTTTACTTTCAATCGCACGTATGTTAACAAAGAGTAGTGAAAATACTTTTTTCGGTAAATTTTTTTTTTTGCGTTTCTTCACGTTTTTGATCATCCCGACTTAAAAAAAAGTGGTCATGAAAAAAGGTCCGTCTGTGTGAAGGTGGTCAGCGTAACTCCCAAATGGATTGAACTATGATGTTCCAACTTTTCGGACTTGTCATTAAGGTTTTACTCAAAATTTCACTTGCTATTAAAAAAAAATCGCGTTTTTTGACATTTTTTACGATATCGCCAACAAAATCATTTTTGCTTAAAAATGACTCGAATGATTTTTTTATCAAAATCGTCGTAGTAGTATCTGATAAGGTGTCCTAAACATTTCCACCTGAAATTCCAATGAAAATGTGGTAAAAAGTTGAAAAATGCATGTCTTTAACACAGAGTTCAATTCCTTTTCCACTTATAAGAAAGGATAATGTTATAATTATCACCTTATTTTGCCAGTTTGGTGGGAGTTTTTTTATGGTTGTAAGAATTTTTGCTGGAAATCTCGCTAAACTGGACATATTTTTTAATAAATGCAAGTATGAAAACGATACATGACACCATTCCACATCAAATTTATAGTATATCTTTCAATTATACTAATATTATAGTATATTTGAAAGTTGTGTGATGTTCCACACCCATAGTTTCCCTTTATATGCTATTTCCCTTCTCAAATGCGTAATGCAGCGCAGTCAAATGCCAAATGAAAACATTCATAAATTATGTCACACAAAAATTTTACATCTTGATTATGTTTGATTGCCCGCAAAAAATTAGTTTTGGAATCATATTTAAACCTTTGACTAACGAATAATATACAATGCCTATTTACCTCTTTTACTTAACTGAAATATATATAGTAGCTTAAAAGGAAAATTCCTATTTGTCTTCCTGCGGCTATCCTTGCAAACAAGTTGTTTATTTTTATTGAAATGATTGTTTCTTTTTTTATAAAATAAAATATTTTAATACAAACTGGGTTGCTACATACTCAGAATTTTATTTCCTCATTAAAAGTGCTCGATTGTCCCAATTTAAAAACCTTGTAACTGACAAAATTATAAAAATGGTTTTTTTGTAACTGAATAAAACTGTTACTAATAAAAGTTTAATTCAGAATAACTCTGTATTTTAAAGTTTAATAGCTTGATTTATTGAAATTGCTTGTTAATCATTCTACACCTATATATACACACACAGGGCGATATTTAATATCCTTTTAAGCCCTCTAAATTTGATGTGGCGTCTCATATAAGCAGAAAAGTACCCAATAGTAAAGTGACTGCTAAATATTTTGAGGTGGCTTACAGCGTCCCTAGAATTGATTTATGGAAGTTACAAAAAATAACTAAAGGAGATAGGCAAATAAGTCCAATTAGAAAAATGCTCATAATAATATGACAAAACCACCGGAAAAAGTTTCTTAAAATTATCTGTAAAATTGACGAAGACATTCGTGGTTGAAAAATGTGGAAACTCTTTGCATCTTGGGAAAAAGGGCTCGTCCTGTATTGAAAAACTTGTTCCCGGTGTTATCATATACAGCTGTATGATATTTAGCCTAGTCACTTTACTATAGGTTAAAACTTTTTCTCTGGCTATACGAGACACTTTGTCAAATTTTAAGGCCTTAAAAATGATATTAGGAAATGCTTAAAATATATGCCTCATTTTAACTCTTAAGCTTTTTAGTAATACTGTTTTTAAAATATTAAATAAGCTTTACTTTTTCTGCACATTAAAAGTTATCTAAAAATAAATATTAGAAGTAAAATTTATAAGATTTCAGCTATTAACACTTTAAATTAGATGCAATTATGGTTGTATTTAATCTGTGTACAAATATTGCTGTCTTTTGTTGGTGTATTATTAACAAATCAAGAATTTGTATTTTTTAGTTCATTTGAAATGTAACTTTCAAATTGTTAAAATATAGCTTAATATTAACCGGTTTTTATTTTAAATGATGTTGAGCAATATGAACATTTAAACAGGAATTCACTTTAAAAATACATTATCAAGTATTTTAATGTGCATCAATTTAATTCAGAAATTTGTTTCTTTCAGAGGCTACTTGCAATAGAATTTGAAAGGTTTTATCATGGAGAATATTTCTACTTATAGTACTTTGTCATGTATTAATAAACATTTTCCTAAATTTTGCTCTATTATTATTTCTACGTTAATATTGTTTTTAACTGAAATTTATTTTTGAAAAATAATTTATTAAAATTTTTATTGTTCTAAAATCATTGATTTTTAATTTTCTCTATCGTTTGTTTTGATATAATTTCAGTATAATAAGGGTTAACCAGAGCGCTAACTACACAGCCATCAGGATACATTCCACTAAAAGAAATTAATATTAAAACAATGCTTTCGCATCTTAAATGCGGCGAAACAGCCTAAAATTACTTATTGCTCAGGTGGTTCTCGGTAGACTTTTTCCTTTATATTGACATTTATTTTGAGTGGGTGTGTATATTAATAGCAGACAAATCTGCGGAGGCCTAATTAATCCTCTTCCAATCGGGCTGAAACTTGGCAGATAGATTCAATGATAATGCCGTCTATCAAATTTTGGCAACTCACAAAAAGGTTGCTTTTACGGAATACTAATAAACCACTTTGCCGTTTTCCCAATAGATAAGAAATAGCATTTAACCGATCATTGAAGAAACTCTTTCCTGTTGCCAAAATTATTTTAATAAATAAAATTGTTTGAAGCAGAATAAATAAAAGATATTTGGATGCGAGTGCATAAATTCACATTCTTTTTCAATGAATAGATTTTGAAACAGTTTGCCGCATATTTTGCTAATAGAGATATTTTTCATACGCTAACATACTCTGACAACAAAATCTGCTCTATGTTAATGAACATGAAAATTGGCAATGCATATAAAGGATTTATATTTAAAACTTTGTTTTCATGGGTTATATTATTACTCTTAATTTAAAATCGAACATTTGCATAAACCATTTTCCTCAATGTAATGAAATATTTTATAAGTATGAATAAACTTTATTGATGTTCATATGATATAAAACTATATACACCACTGATATATTATCAGACAATATAAATTAAATTACAAAAGATAATACAAGAATAAAATCAAGTAGCTGGCATATAATTTGGATCCAAGTAATTATAATCACCGCTCAAGAAATGCATATAATCCCGATCCAGGAATCCTTTATTAGCTGGTTTCTTTTCGAGTTGATGGTCCGACGTATGTTGCCTGGTTTCGTACATGCTGCAAGATAAAACTTAATTTACTGGATTTCAAAGGGGTAGGTATTGCAGATTTAATTTTGCTTGAATTTATTCTTCAGTTTATTGCAATTTATAGCTTTCAACTACAAATGAAATTTTTTAAGTAATGCCAAAAAGTTAACTTTAAGAAGTTTCCCTAATTATTTTGATATATTGATGGTAATAGAGAGCGCAGTGAGTTTTCTAAAAAAAATAGGTAGCAATTTTAAGGATGATTCCAAAAATTTCGGGGATAATTTCAAAAATGTAAAGATATCTTTTAAAGCTGACATAGACTCCTAACAGACATTCTTTTCAAAGAATGTTAAAATACTGAAAAATTAAAATTGCGGAAATTTTCTCCACTGGAGGAATATCTAGGTTTTTCCACAGGTTTTGGAGAAAAATTGGGGAATTTTCGAGATTTTTTTTTTTAAGAATTGTCGAAAAAATTTACCTGGAATTTTAAGGCACAAAAAATAAAGGAATTCGGTTCATGGAAATGAGTAACTTGAGCAGACACAAAAGAGAATTTTTTTTTTTTTTTAAAAACCTGCTTAACTGTATTTCTGTAGTAATAAAATAAATAAGCTTCAACAATATAAATTTCATTTCAGTGACTACCATTTTCTAGTTTAACATCAAATTCGTAACTTTTTTATTAATAAGAGAAATAAAGCATCAATAATCAAAGATATATTATAAACTTTTTGTTGTTTCAGTTAAAAAATAGTTATTACTAACTGGCATAAAACTACTTATCGTACACCAAAAAAAGTTGCCGATTAGCGAAAAATTTAATTCAATCAAATACATAACCCTAGACCCCAACTCAATTGATTCTAGAAGAACTTTTAAAAGAAGGTCCTAGTATACCTATACTCGGTATGTTACAATCTTCTAGCCCAGTGCATTAAAAAACTACTTCAAAGAAAACTAAAATTTTCAGAGTAGGTACGAAAATGATCACTTAATGAAATGACACAAATTAAAAACTCGAAAACAGTGTCGAATATATTTTATATCTGAAATCATTACATCAATGGCGCCACTTTTCTAAATTTTCAATTATAATTGATAAACATTAAATGGAAACAACTTATTTCATTTCATTAAGTGATTGTTTTAGTACCTTCTCGCCAAATGTCAAGGTTTTATGGAAAGTAGTTTCTAAATGCACTGGACTAGAAAATTGTAACATAGCGAGTATAGAGAATGATCCTTAACTAAGACTTCCTTTTAAAGGACATTGGGACAAAATGGTTTCACAACAGTTGTCAGGTTGATAAGTAAATTCCATCCAGACATTTCCTCTTTTGACAGCTGTTTATATGTTTTTATAACGTTGAAGCACATGTTTAGAGGTTAAAATACTTAAACGGAGGGATTAAGCTATGGGTGCTTTTTTAGCAAAAAATGCTTAATAACTTTCTTAAATGCTAAAATTAGAAAGTGGTTTAGATCTTTTGCTAAAACATTGTGTTACAAAACTTGCAAAATTACCTATTTTGTTATCCTGCGATAGTCATGGACCTAAAAGAACTAGCAAGCTGAAGGGTGAAAAATATTTTTCCAGTTGGTATTTGTTATAAAATAGCTTTATATTTTAAGTTAATAATGATTTTATAGTAGAAAGTTTATTAATAGTTTTAAATTAAACATCAAGAGTGGTGGAACTCATAATTGTTTTATCATTTGCTGAAATAAAAATTGTGATTTTAGCTATTTTGCTAAAGAAATTTAAAACCCCAACTTAAACACTGCTTAGATAGCTATGATAAATGACAAACTAAAAAAGAAAGAAATTATCTGATTTTTAAAAAATTTAGAATGATTTTATTGTTAGACTCCTTGGAATTTTTATAAAAAAAAAATTTGGATCACTCCAAGTTTTTATATTTGTCAAGTATACATCTTTTTTAAATTCTTTATGTTAACTTCAGTTTAGTGGAGGGGTGTATGTAGATGGCGGGCAAATCTGTGGAAGCTTAGTTAACCCCTTTGCCATCTTCCAATCGTGATGAAACTTGGCAGATAGATTTGATGTTGATGACAATACATCCTATCAAATTTTAAAGGCTGTCACTGTGACTAAAAAGTTGCTTTACGGAATATTAATAAACCTACTTGCCGTCATCCGATCGCTCAGAAATAGCATCATTGAAGAAACTCTTTGCTGTTGCCAAAATTGTTTTAATAAATAAATAATAAAATAGTTTTAACCTGAATATATAAAAGATATTTGAATGTGGATGCATAACTTCACAATAATTTTTTATAAATAAATTTTGAAACATAATTTGCCGCATATTTCTCTGAAAGGGATGTTTTTATTATTTAAAATTAGAGGCAAACACCAAGCACACACTGACAACAAAATCGCCACTATGTTAGTGAATACAAAAATTGTCAATGCATTTAAAGAATTTATATTAAAAACTTTGTTTTTTGGGTTATTTTATCTAACCATGAAATTAAAATTACAAAAAAATTAGGCATGCAATTCTCACCATTGTGCACAATCTTCACAGAAATCAATTGACAGAGGAGGCTTGCAGTCGATGCAATGCCACCGCATCCCCACAATTGGCTCTCTCTTGCAACGACAGCACTGTGAAAAAACAGTTACAAACATTTATATAACCTGAAATTAAAGTTAACCTTTAAGATTAATTAAAGATAACCATTAGTTCAAACTCTCTTGCATAAATTTTCCTTGCTTCTAAAACTAAATAGTAATTTCGTGGGTTGTTGTTTTTTTGGTTTTTTTTTTAATTCTGACAATATACATTACAAGATCATTTTAATCGTGTTAAAAAAATTTATAATTAAATCAACTGTTGCAATAAGGGCTCTGGAAAATTTCAAGGCCGAATTTCTTTAAAAAAAAAAATGTTATGCTGAAGCAAATTTTCTGGTTTAGTTGTGCTTTGTTCTAAAGTGATCATTAAAATATTTACTTTTGTCATGTTCCTGGTCTACAGCATTCAATTAGTCTATATAATTTCTTTTGACACACATTGAACCTTACATTTACTGAAAAGTACTATGTAATGTTTCCATTCATAAATTTGTGAAGAATAACAGTTTAGAAAATATGATGCAATACTTTCCGACTAAACACACTCAAATAGTAAAAATATATCCATATATGGACAATTTTCTGCTGTGCGCATGAGACATTTTATCTCTTTTTTTCTACTTGTAGACAATTAAAAATTTAAAATTATGAAGAATCTAGTAGTTATGTTTTCATTTTATACAACACTAGTTGGTGGTAAAGATATATTAAAAAATAATTATTTTAAATAGGTTCAATATACATTTTTAAACCAATGATGCACTTCCGTGTCCCGTGCTTCGGTGGATAAAAATGCATATTTGACCTATTTAAAGGATCCACCTAATGGCTGGGAGGTTTGTGTTCCGGCCTCACATGCCAAAGGTGTTGGGTTTGAGTCCTGAATTAGGAATGGATGTTCGTTGTGGTTCGGAATCCCCATCAAGCTGTAGGTCCCAGCCTGATTAGCTGTTATTGTGCATAAAAATGGGTTGTTGAAAGTACAAACCAACAGCCTATTTAAGGTAATTATTTTTCTATATAACTTTGTCACCAAGTAATATTATATAAAATAAAAACATAACTATTAGATTCATCTCAACTTTATAATTCATATCTGTTCACGAGTAAAAAAAAGAGCCAAAACATCCTGTGTGTCAGCCAGAGAATTGAAAATACATTAAAAATATTGGTGAAGAATTCAAACTTTATGTACCATATATCCAACATGTGCTGTGTCACTGGATTCCGCTGCCAACTTCTTTCTCAGTGCTTTTTTCAGCAACATTAATTCCTGGTATTCAGAAGTGTCTTGCAAATCGAGACTGACATCTTCGTCGTCCTACAATCACAAAGGAACGTTATGCAGAGCCGAATAGTGAAGAAAATTAATAAAGCAGCTTGTTGAAAAACAGGTTTTGTGTGAACAACATTATTTAAACTATTATTCAAACTGAAATTAACTCCTCCCCCCTCACAAATGAAAATGTTTGTTCTTACATATGTGCTGTAGTAAGGCATAATAGCTTTTCTAAGTGTTTGTGACAATTCACATACGCCACCATGATTAAAAACTTGTTTATTAATACTTGTTTATTGAATACTTGTTTATTGAATACTTGTTAATTAAATGCTTGATATATAAGAGGAAGTCCTGGTAATTATCGTTCCCTATACCTGCTATTCTACTATCTTCTAGCTCAGTGCATTTAGAAACTATTTTCTAATAAAACATTGAAATTTGGATTACATAATGGAATGCCATAAATCGTTCTATTTAATGTCTATATCTGTTTATCTATGAGAATTAAAATAAGCTAAAACTAGGTGGAGCTATTGCAAACCCATTGACGTAAGGATTTCAAATATAAAATGAAATAGACGCTATTTCTGAGTCTCCTACTCACCAAATGTCCAGGTTTTATACCAAGTAGTTTCTAAATGAATTGGACTAAAAGATTGTAACATAGCGAGTGTAGGGAATGATCCTTACAATCTGTCGATGGATTTCCTGTTGACTACCAGAAAAACAAAGAACCTTGCAGGAAATAACTCAGGGTTAAATAGATAAAACTCAATGACTGAGAAACTAATATTAAACTTTCATGCTTAAATTGTCACAAGAAACATTTTAGATCTTTATAAATCATGTAAATGTTACCTCCAAAAGGCACAAATCAGTTATTCTACAGATTATCTAGATAATATCAGGGTTTAGTTATACTCATTTACAGAAAAGAAATTCTCTAAGTTTTCCAGAGGCATGTTTTCCATCGTGGAGTTAATTATTTTTAGCCACATAAATAGAGTCAAACCTCGATTGCACAAATTCTTCTGATAATTTGAAAAAAGTCTTTTTTTTCTTTAAGAATAACTTCTTGCAAGTCTATATAGTCAAATAATTTTGTAACTTCATTTCTTCGAGTTAGTGTTAAACAAATAGCACCGAAAAGTAGGATTTTTTCACAAAGTAACAACTTTTCAAATGTTTTAGGGGGAGGGGATGTCTTTTTCCCTGGAGTGTTAAACACCACACTCAGGCGAGATTAGAGTAATTGCTCTAATTTAATTTAACATAACAATATAATTTAATTTGCAAATTTAATCCAAACTAATTTAAGGCTTGAATATTCGGTCGAAAAGTCTCAGGGTACGAAACAATCCAAATACTTTTTAAAAGGAACCTCAAACCAAACACAAATATTTATATTGGGACTGGAAAAAGAAGAATAAAATAATGAACGATACAACCCAATCTCAAAATGAATGTAAGTGTCTGCAATTGCCAAAATACTAACGGCTAATTAAAATTGCAAAATATCTTTCTATTTATTCTAGTAGTTAAATTCAGCATTTGTATCATTACCATCATAATTATTGTAACACAAACGACACTATTTAATTATTGTAATGGAAAAAAATCCAAAATTGAAACTTTTTAGGTAAAACAGAAACAAATTATAATTCCAAACCTAACACAGGCAAGCCTTACGGCAAACTTTTTTTTTCAAATTTCCCCAATTTTTCCAGAAGTATAAATCAAATAGAACATTTATGCCAAAGAGACCAAAGAGATAATAAGCCAACTTTTTAAAACAGTTTTGGCCGTAATGAAAAGTTTAAATTATACAATAACATGAAACTTCTAACAATTACCATAATTCCCCAGGAAAATGGCGCCAAAATACGGATGAACGGGGCACCGTACCTTCAAAACAAAAGAAATATTCCTTGATTTCTGCAGAATTCAAAAAAATTCCCTGACATTTTACTAAATCTTTCCAGAATCTGAAAGCTCCCTGACATTTCCAGATTCTGTGGCCACTATATCAGGGTTCCCACTCAAATCACAGAATGAAAATCACTGACTTCTCAATGACTTTTAAGGACCTAAATAATGTTTTTAAGGACCTTTGAAAATTTGGTTTCAGGCATTATGTCTATATATAAATTTTTAATAAAATATATTCTACCAGATAATGTACAAGTTGGCGCATGTGTAATAAAATATGTCACAGAATTCTAATACAGTGTGGATAAGTGGTGGTCTCTCAGGGCTTGCAAGTCTGAGTGTATTTTTATAAAACTTGCGGTTGGCACAACAGCCACAAAAATCAAGGACTTTTAAGGACCTCTAAGCATTTTCAAGGAAATTTAAGCACTTCTAAGTATTTTCAAGTACTTTCAAGGTCTTGAAAACCAGTTCAAAACTATTAATCACTTTTAATGACTTTCAATGACCGTGGGAACCCTGTATATATACAATAAAAAGATGATAGAGGGTAGCTTTTTTGGAGAAAATTGTGTAGCAGACGATCCCATTAACAGAAAATCAGCATTATGATATTAAAAGTAAGAAGCATTTCAAGAAGTCCCGAGTGATTGCAAATAGATGCTCAGAAGAGCAGCATCCAACATTTTCACACATCAAATCGTAAAAATGCCAAGCATTTCTTTGGCACTGTCCAACAATAGTTAGTGATTGACCTAAACAACACTCTGTATCACTTAAAGACAGCATCTCAAGAGACATTAATGACAAATATTTTTAATTTTGGGTACCTAACCACTTTATGAACTTCAGCCCAGCTGCACAATTCCTTGTATATTTTAATTAAAAGGAAAAGTTTTTAATTAAGAGTAAGTCCTAGTAAGGATCATTTCCCTATACTTGCTATGTTACAATCTTCTGGCCCAGTGCATTTAGAAACTACTTTCTATAACCACCTTGACATTTGGTGAATATGTACAAAAAAAGATCACTTAATGACATAACATAAATTGCTTTCATTTAATGTCTATCTATTAAAAATGAAAATTAAAATAGTAAAAGACTATTACAGGTGGAGCCACTGCATATGCATTGACATAAAGATTTCAAATATAAAATAAAACATATTAGACATAATTTCCGAGTTTTTAATTTTATGTCATTTCATTAAATGATCATTTTTGTACGGGTTCGCCAATTTTTAAGGTTTTATACAAAGTAGTTTCTAATGAGTGGAACGGGAGCGAGTATGGGAATGATCCTTACTAATACTTCTTCTGAACATAAAAATGCAAAGGGAAAGCTGAAATCTAAGAATAAACAGCAATGTATGTTTGACTGAAATGAAGTGTGGATTGAAAACTTGCAAAGTGCAAATGTTCCAATAATATTTGTGTAAAAAAAATTATAACATTTAAAAAATCTTACGAAATCCAAGAATAAACAACAATGTCTCTTTGACTAAAATGAAGTGTGGATTGAAAACTTGCAAAGCGCAAATGTTCAATAAAATGTGTGTAAAAAAAATTATAACATTTAAAAAATCTTACGAAATCCAAGAATAAACAACAATGTCTCTTTGACTGAAATGAAGTGTGGATTGAAAACTTGCAAAGAGCAAATGTTCAATAAAATTTGTGTAAAAAAAATTATAACGTTTAAAAAATCTAACGAAATCCAAGAATGAACAGCAATGTATGTTTGACTAAAATGAAGTGTGGATTGAAAACTTGAAATGTGCAAATGTTCAATAAAATTTGAGTAAAAAAATTATAATGTTTAAAAAATCTTACGGAAATAAGTGTTTCACAGAAATCTTTTTGTGTAGATTCTGGAGTAGAAGTGCATTCCTTTTCTACACTCGATATAATCCAATTCTGCAAAATAAATAAAAAAAATTAAGTTTCTACATAATAATTTCAATATTTTTTCATACTGGGCTCAATGAGGAACTTGCACAAGTGAAGAATATGAATATTTTTTGTATTTTCTAGTGTTATCCAACAAATATATTTGAGCAGTGCAATTATTTTTTATCTTTATACTTTCAATTAGTCAAAAATTGAGTTTGAAATCAAAGCAAAAGTCACGTGAACAAAAACGCACAAAAAACCTTGATGTAGTTACGCATAGATTCCATCGAAAATCAGGGGAGGAAAATCACTCCCTCCTCGTCTAAAACAGGATTTAGACTGGTTCATCATCTGCACATTGACGTCACAAGCAAAAGTAGCTTTTTCCTGACAAATCGCAAAGTGAAAAACTAAATATTTTTTTTAACTATCTATCCGAGCTCAAATTTTTTGAAAGAATGGTATTGTTTTTCATGATTTTTTTTTTCTACTTTTATTTAAAAATAAAACCAAAACACATGAAAATTCTTCATTCATCATTAACTAGGAGTGTGGAACATTGAACAACTTTCAATTGCATTTTGATTATGTTTTATTATTTAAATTAGACAAGGAATTGTGTTATTAGCATTTTCATATTTTCATTCATTTAAAAGAATAGCTAGTTTGGGGATATTTTTGACAATAATTCTTAAGTGGGAAAAAAAAAAAAAAAAAAAAAAGAACACCACCGAAATGTCAATATACTTTTTAATAATTCTTGCATTATCCTTTCTTGCAAGTGAAACAAAGAGAGGAGAAAAAAGTCATTGATGAGTGATGCTCAAGGGAAGAGAACTATGTGTTGAAGACATTCATTTTTCACTTTTTACACCCTTAAAATATTTTTAAAGGAAATTTCGAAGATGGGGATCTTTAGAACACCTTAAGAGGCATTACCACTTCGATTTTTATCAAAATCGTTCATGCTGTACTTCAGAAGTTACTGAAAAACATGATTTTTTTAATGGCAGCTAGCTTAGCTGCATGCACAATTTTGACGAAAACCTTAATGGTAGGTTCTATGGCCACCACTAACCCACACACCAAATTTGAACATCATAGATCAATTCGTTCGTGAATTATGCTGATACATACACAGAGCCACACATTTTTTCTAGGCCATATTTTTTTAATCAACGTGTTCCAAAACATAGAGAAATGCAAAAAAAAAAAAAATTTTTTTTTTTTGCCGAAAATAATACTTTCATCACCATATCTAAACATATGGGCAATTGAAAGAAAAAATGTGAATAAAAATATGTCTCAATGAAGCTCATTTTTTGTTACCTTTTTAAGTGCATTCAAATCGGGTTTTCTTCCGATCCCATCCCCAACATCTGTGATGAGAGTATCATACTGTTCATACACTTTGGAAGCAACCTATAAATATAATTGTGAAATCTACAATATCAAAAAATAATTTAACATTTATAAATATATTTTATATATATATTTTTTAAACTAATGTGTGTAATTTCACTGAATAACATTTTCATTTTATAGATGTTCAGTAGCACATAACATTAACGATAATTTTTCACAGATAATTTAATCCCATTTATTTGTAATATAAATTAGATATTGAATTGTGTAGATTGACAGTGTTAACAATGGTAGTTGAGATTGGACAAGATAACATGGAGCAATGAAAATACAAAATGACTGAATAGTGTTAATAGGGTTCCCACTGAAATCATAGATTAAAAAATTAATGACTTTTCAAGGACTTTTAAGGATCTAAATAATATTTTTTAAGGACCTTCGAAAATTTGTTTTCATGCATCAGGTCTTTAATGTGTGACTTTACAGCTGCATTGCCCAGAGCGTTAATATCAAAATCTTTCCATGCACAATTTGCCTTATAAACATACTTTAATGATGGTCTTTGATATCTTGGCTTGCAAAACGTAAACACTAATCTCACATCTTTGTCGCACAGAGTGTAACTAAAAACATTCGATTTCTATTCCACCAATCAGCAAATACAAATAAAACTATGTACAAGTTGATGCATGTGTGGGGAATCATCAATTCCCCTCAAATGACGTCACAAGCAGCAGTCTATAAGAATTGCCGAAAAACTTTCTTTCTAGAGTTTGATAACACTGTACTAGATAGCAGATCTACACAAAGATGTTCTATGAAATGTTGTAACTTTTATATCATCCTTAATGCTTAACCCTTAAAATTTATCTTCAATAAATATGTTATGTTTCTCGAATGTGTTCGGTACCTCAAGTTTTTTAACCTTATGATAGTGAGTCCACTGCTTATTTAATTTCTTAATATTTCATTGATTTTGGTACTACGTGTGAATACTGCCTTTACTAATTACCAAACATGCTTAGTACAAATATACCAAAAAATTTTAGTACGGTGCGAATAAGTGACAAAAATTAAAGACTTTTAGGGACCTTTAAGCATTTTCAAGTACTTTTAAGGTCCTTTAAGCATTTTCGAGTACTTTTATGGCCTGGAAAACCAGTTAAAAAATATGAAACACTTTTAATAATTTTTAATGACTGTGGGAGCCCTGATTAATGTTTTTAAAAGCTAGAAATTGTCAAAAATTATACATTACAGATACACAAATGCAAGTTTCGAAAAAGGCCTATCTCAACAATTGTTAAAGAAAGGAGTGGCTTTTAAAAGAAGCATTAAATACTTATTGAGATACCAAGTGTTAAACAACCGTCTACAAGCTAATCCCAAGCAGGGAGAACGATCTGTAGAAAGTCATCAAGGCTATCAGCAAATCACAAGGCACCAGCGGACTACCACATTTTTTTTTTTTAAATTCAATGCGTACAATAAAATATAATAGTAATTATTTACTGCATAATACATGGAATATTGCTCTTAGATTCATCAGTGATGATGATAAGTTGTACAGAATGATATTTTTAAAGTTTAGAAAAAAGTTATTAAAGCACAAAACCTCTATTACAGAAACAAATTTAAAATGCAGCTTATATTTTAATTTTAATCATGAATAATAATAATAAAACATAAATAAATCCATTAGATTAATATAAAAACTTATTGTAGATACTTATAAAACCTTCAATAGTCTTTTATTTATAAGATTTATTTGAAAAAAGTTATTTACAACAAAAAATCATTTAAAAAATCTAAATATAAATAAACAAATAAAATACAATTTTAAATTATTCTTTAAAATACCAATTAGGTTTTTTTTAGAGAAAAAAAACACTTGGTTTAAAGTATGGTAAACCAATTGGTTTAAACCACGCCAACGCTGATATTATGTTTTAAAATTTTAAACCAATGTTCATCAATTTGCTTGTCCCAGTAAGACCCAGGTGTTGCCCATGCGTCAGAAATATTTAACCAACCACACCACAGCAATTAAAGGTAAAGGCCAAATTCAGCATTCCTAAAAAACAGGAATGTCACAAGGCTCACATGAATGATATTCAATAAGCCAAAGGAACTACTTATTTGCATAGTACTTTTTTCAGTTTGTAGCACAATAATACTGTAAAAAGTAAAAGAAACTTTTATAACATCCTCATGGCATTCATTTCAACAATTTTTTTTTTTTTTTATAATTACACAGTTTTATAACTGAAACCATCAAAATAATTTTGAAATGGACCGATTTCAGGAAATTGCAATAACAGATTCCTGGGCACACTACTATTCAAAAATTTTTTTTTTTTTTTTTTTGTACAGAAATATGTTTTATGTTTTTAAATATGCCTTATGTTATGTTTTTTGTTTTATGTACAGAAAAGAATCCCCTCTTAATTTAAACTATTTAAAAGGAATTTAACTTTTTTGCATTAAAGTTTTAAAAATTAAAGTTGAATTTAGGGATTTTTTTTTAATTTGCGACCTACTTATATATTATGAAAAAGAAGCAATATAAACTTATAAACAGCTATAAAATAATTAAAAAAAAAAATTTAAAAAAAAAAACATCAACTAAAAAAATAAGCACAAAAAGATTTTTTAAATATATAATTTAAATATAGTTTATTACAAATTAAATTGATGCAAAGTTTTTGAGCAGTGTAAGATTTGTAATATAGTCATTCTGAATTTAATTAAAAAAAAAAGAAAGAAAATTTGGGTTGTGCACCCTTCCAAGAATAAAACAATTCTAGTATTCTTTTATTAAAATAAATAGGTAATTTGATAAGAATCTACCTCAAATGGAGTGTGATTTCCTAAAGAACGAGCAATTTTTTCCCATCTAAATGCTTCATCTTGTTCCGGAGGGAATTCGTTCAGCAATTCTTTTAAATGGGATTGATCTTTAGATGTCCAAGGATGAATGAACTGTATTGAGCTTTGTTCATTATTTGCAACAGATAATTTGGCCTTTTTGTTACCTAAACACAAATCAAAATATATACTATATCTTTTTTTATTAACAAAACACAATTATAATATGCGAAAATAATTTTTAAAGTCATTTACAAATTTACGATTATTTTATTTTCAAAAGTGTAGTGATTTATCTACTTTATTATTTGCTATTTTTTTGCAAATAAAATTTAGTTATACAACTTTCTGCATTTTATTCTTCCTTATTATTGAGGTAGTTACTTTTAATGGTAGTATAGTACTTAAAACCAACCGCAAATGACCAAACTCGAATATTATTTCCCCGGATAATTTTTAACATAATGGCCAAATTTGGTTGTTATGGTTACATTACTTACAAGCAAACGAAACCTTGGATTAATATGTTATTTCCTATCTGTTGCATGAAAATTAACATGTATGCACTGATTCTACAAATTTCTGGTTAAATATTTCTATCACTATTATCTATTTTTTCCATTCCCCAAACACAAACATTAGGCTAACAAAGTGTGCATGAACTCTGCCACTAAATTAAAAAATGTAATCCTATTTCAACTGGGCTAGTACAGAAAAAAGATAAAATCCCTTAGAACCTAATGTTCCCAGGGAATTTTGGCATCATTTTGTTTAACTAAATTGCCCTACTAACATACCCTGTAGGTATTGTAAAAAGCCTAATCGGACTGATCCCAAAGCCCTTCATTTAAATCCCTCCCGATAAGGCTAACTGTTGTATAATTTTCTGCTAACACAGTACAGAAATGAGTATGGATGGCAAAAAAACAACAAAAACTGAAATCATACGCAACCCAAAAAGTTTTACTATAATTTATACCTGAAAGATGTTTTAGGAATGCCAGGGATAAGATTGGTCAGAAAGCGAAAAGGTGAGAACCCAAAAAATTTTCAAAAAAAGAATGGGGAAGGAATGAATATCCAAAAAAACTCGCAGAAAGTTGTCTCCAGATTTTTTTTACAATAGTAAAAAATTTGACAAAAAAAGCATGCGGAAGGGATGATTTAAGAATTTTAAAGATACAATGAAATTTCATACTCCATACAATAATTACATTTCAAATATTTAGGAAGAAATTAATATATACCACGTAAAATTGTTCTTAAAACATAGTATCCTCCAAATTTCAGTTATAAAAAAAAAAGATCAGAAAAATGCCACCTACACCAACTACACATAAAATTGAGTAATTTAAAAAGTGCATAAAACTATAATATCTGCTCATTTTGTTGCTCAGTTGAATCTCGCTCAAATTTGACATAATAACCATTTTATTTAAGTTAATAAGGTTAGACAATACTTTCCAGCAAAACCAAAATTCAATAAAAATGAAGCAGTATATTTATAAGGAAAGTGCTTCAGCATGAAGATACCAGTGACCGAGATACATGTCGTGCAATCGGATCTACAATACTTGTACATTTATAAACTACATTCCTGGTAAATTCAAATACCTGTAATTAAGAAAACAATGCAAAAGTACTATTAAACAAGTTTTTCTGATTATATCATACCTGCCAACATTGGCATTTTTAAATTAGTACAATTTTTACGGAACAAATATTTGCATTCCTATGACTCATGGAAAGTGAATTAGCGACAATATTTATGAATGTAATACAGAAATAATAGTAATTCACTAGCAAAAAAAAAAAAAAAAAAGCATATTAAATTGCTCCCAAATATAACAAATTGTTACATTTTAGCACAGAATAGAAATTATAAAATAAAATACTAACCTGGATTTAAAAATAAATTGAATTTAAACTTTACGATGAAATCTCTGATGAGGTTTATGATTTAATCAACATTACACCCAAATAACATGCTTTATGACACAAAAACTACAGTGAAACATACAAAGAGTTGGTGGTATTCAAAGTGTTTATCAGACGCACAAATATCAATTATGAATGCCTTCAAATTCTTATTATTACATTTCATGCTGTCAGTGCGTTTTTTAGAATTAATATGAAATTTGACATCAGTAAATCCTCCATGAGAAATCTTAATATCAGATGCATAGATAGAGCAAAATGCAAAGTTTGTTCCTTTGCTTGAATTTATGGTGATTTGAAGTAAAATGCTTGGTAAAAGATTCCAAAAAAACTTGATATTTTTTGGAGTCTTATACCAAGATTGCTTAACTTGGATATTTTAAAATAAATAATTAAGATTAACAAAGAAGATGAAAACCGAAAGTGCTTTAATCACTTAAGTTCGAGATAATGAAGCAGTCGTTCGGTGCCGCCAACACAAATGAAAACAATGCATCCCGGCGTCGCGATTTAGTGCTATTATTTATGCGCAACGTTGGAGTACGGTCCAAAAGAAGGAAAAATAAAAAAACTAAAGCACTTTCAGTTTTCTACTTCTTTATTAATCTCTAAAGTTCGAGACAACAAAACAGTTGTTTGGTAAGCCAGGTCCCGTCAGCAACACCATTGAAAACAATGCATCCCCGGCGCCGTGGTTTAGTGCTTTTATTTACGCGCAATGTTGGAGCCCGGTCCAAAAGGAAGAATAAAAAAAAAAATAAAGCACTTTCGGTATTCTGCTTCTTTATTAACCTGTTAAGTCCGAAATAGTGGTTTGGTTTGCCAAATCCCATCGGCAATACAGATGAAAACATGCATCCCCGCCAACGCGCTTTATTGCTGTACATGCTCTTAACCTTGGTTGGTTGGTTGTTTTCAGATTATCTGGCGCCGTCAGCAACACGAGGGAGGGCTATAATGCGTCGAAACATTCGTCATTAGACAAGCCAACATACATTTACAAACACCCATGCCAACACAGGACTCGAACCCGCAACCTCGCGGTCTAGAACCTAGCACGCTAACCACTATACCGTTTGGTCGGACGCAACCTTGGAGTGTGAACATTTTGACAGACGCGGCAGCTTTGGAAAATCGTTTCGGTTTCGTTGGCGACTTGAAAAAATATTAAAAAATTCAGTTTTAAGGAAAAAACGAAAAGTACCGTGAAATCCGTACGATTTTTTTAGCTGTTCGTACAACCGTACAAAATAGTAAAAATCTGTACATTGTACGGATAATCCGTACAAGTTGGCAGGTATGTTATATACTCTCTAAGAAAAATTTTTTACATCAAAGGTCAATATTGAAGCGCCTTAGACTCGATCAACATTTGTTTCGGTTGCCTGCGCACATGTGAAAATCCGAAAACACTGAGATGGTCACATGTCTCAATTTTAGAAGGGCTGCAACCAATCACAACCAAAGTGTGAAGAGGGAAAATCTTTTACCCAGACATAAGGAAAAGTATACTTTTTGCGAGAAAAACTGGTTCAGATCAGAAAAAACACGGGTTCTCGAGGGGGGAAAAGAGGGAAATTTTACATAAAAAGCAAAAAAGCAGAAATCTACCAAAAGGGGAAAAAATCTCATCTCTGGCAGTATTATTAAAGTGTTTTGATTTTAAAAAGTTGTCTCCTGATTTTTTACCATGGTTATTGCAGAGTAAATTGTTTTATAGGGACTTCCAGTTTGAGTTGATTTCGAAAGCAAGTTTCTTTTCACGTATTAAACATTTACCGATTACCTTGCCCCTGACAGATGCTTACTATTTCGATAGAACTTTTGGGTTTGCTGCCTTTGTTGAAGGAGCTGTCTTCGTTCAAAAGCAGATGGATCCCCACTTATGGCATACTTTCCCCAGTCAATAGCGGGAACAGGATGGATCTTTTGAGGTGTGGGAAAATTCAGCGCTTCTTTCCTGCGCATCCGTTCCAGAAACGCTAAGGGATCAGCCAAAGCTTCATCTTTGAGCAACTGCAATTGTTCCAAGTCTTTCACTGCCTTGGCTCTCTGAGCTTCCAGTACAACTATAGCCTAAAAATGATCGATTTATATATAAATCATGAAAATCTGAATACACTGTAATTACATATAAATTTTTAACATCTACATATAAATCTAACATCCCAAGCTATACTTATATCACACACTTTTTTGTTTAACAAGTGATTGTTAATCTTTACACTCATCATAGATCTTATCAGAAGCTGTGAATGGATATCAAAATATGCCAAATAAAGAAGATAAATTGCAAATTGATGATGAAAGCTCTGAAGTTTATAAACTTAGGGTAGCTTGTCAACTGTTCCCTTTCTACCAAACCCTTAACCATTGCCAACTGGACTTAATGTAGAATTTCCCTAAACGCAGGATTGATCAAAATATTGCTTTAAGAGGAATTCCAAGTAAGGATCATTCCCTATACTCGCTATGTTACAATCTTCTAGCCCAGTGCATTTAGAAACTACTTCGTAGAAAACTTTCATATTTGGCGAGTAGGTACGAAAATGATCAGGTAATGAAATTACGTAAATCAAAAACTCGAAAAAAACGTCTAATATATTTTATTTTATAGTTGAAATCCTTATGTCGATGCACATGCAGAGGCTCCCCCTGCAATTCTCTTTTTCTTTTTTAATTTTCATTTATAATAGATATACATTAAATGAAAACAATTGATGTCATTTCATTAAGTGATCTTTTATGTACTTAATTAACTCGTTCTGTTTCGTATGGTACTCATGACAAGACAGTAAAGAATTAGTTACAGGTTTCTGGTACATTTTATTTGAACCGTCATCTCAGCTTGAAAGCTACTCGGTAGCAAGAAAGTTCACATGGCTACCCTCTACTGACGGTTACATTCAAGTAGAAAAGAAAAAATATAAAAAGCAATTTAGCATAGCGCCATCTAGTGGACTGTATGATGAAAGTAACTGAACACACATAACTACCAAGTTTTGTATACGGTAGTTTCTAAATGCACTGGGCTAGAAGATTGTAATGCAGCAAGTATAGGGAATGATCCTTATTAGGACTTCCTCTTAAAAAATTATAAATGGCAACTACTAGAACGCAAATTTTAAAACTCATTCAGTTGGATTTCCAACTCCAGTGAGGATTCTGGGCCAAGGCAGTGCTAGAAGTGCGGGTAGACGCGTCCCCCCACTTGTCCAGAAATTACCCATGCGTCTCCCCACTTCTAAAAACTCCTGAAATCCACTTCTAAAACCACTGAAATCCATCCCCTCACTTCTAAAACTACCGAAATCTATTCCCCCAATTTTAAAAAACATTCAATCCGTCTAAAAACTAAAAGGGGAGGGGAAAAAAATAGAATTAACCATTTCCATTACTTCTGCTTTTTCTGGCTGTTTGTTATTTTTTATACTTTCATTTTTGTTTTGTTTAAAGCAGATTCAGTCAATTTTTCTTGGAAATGCGCGGCGAGTTTCGGCGCCCGTTGTCTGGGACTATTGAGGAGTGGATAGAAAAAGACATAATTATTGCACTATCATTTCCTGTTTTGTCCTCGACCATTTACTTTAAAATCTTTTGCGTTTTGTTGATTATTAGTAGAAAACCGTGAATTCCTACAACTTAACCATTAATTATTACTTCTGATTCTAAACGGCATTTGTATTCGTAATCCATCTAGTACAAAACAAGATGAGATTGATATATTTGGCTTCAAAACTGTAAGAAAAATGACTCCGATACACTACAGAATGTTGAGAAAGGTGCAGTGGAAAATGTGCAAGTGCAACTTTTTTTAAGAGACCACTTGGAGAGAGAATCTAGCACGTGGCAGCAACAGTAAGCAAAAACGCACAGCAGTAATGATTATCCAAAGTATATTGGACACAAAATGATACTCACCTTCAGAAATACAACGAGTATCCATGGCTTACTTGAGAAGAACAAAATCTTGGATGCAACACATACAAAAGGCTGCTAAAAAGCTTAGAACCAGAAAAAAAACAAGGTTTGAAACTTTCTAACGAATGGGTAGGGTGTAACATTTTGCCACATGGAGACAAGGAATTTGACTAACGAGAATCCTTAAGAAAGCAGATTTTTAAACACAAAACCAGTAAAACTCATAAATGTGCAGGAAAAATTATCCATGAAGCCAAACGAGAAAGCTGAAAAATGCAAACATTTCCTTTAAGAAGGCAAAATATCATTTTGCAATTTTTTTACTTTCAATTTTTGAATGCACGATATAATACTTGTATATACTATCAATGCCAAAATTGTTAAAACAAATTCATCTTATCACTGTCTTCCGAGTCATGTAATACAAAATTGTATAATTTTTTTTTATTTATTACCGACTATATTTTTCAGTTTTTATCACTAATTTTGTTTATAAATTTCTTTGAACATTAAGCAATACTGGGCATGGGATATTAGATAGTACTAAAATTAATTAAGCATAGATTTTCTTCTTAAAAAATATACCAAGCATGTAGGGAAATGCGAAATGTAATGACACTGAGAAAAAGTTTTAAGTCACTGAAAAAAAATCTATTTATGTCATAGTGTTATAAAAATGTATTATACTACTTTGTATAAAGATATAGGTATTTTCACTTGGTCAAATTTTAACTTTGAAGGAACTAGAAAAAAATATAAAGAAAAAGTATTTAAAAAAAAAATTGAATTCCTTATTAATTTAATTTTATGAATGTATGCTTATTTAGAGGCAATATTTAAATCTAAATAAACAGTTATGTATATAATATTGAATTATTACTTCACTTTATCTCTTACTTCCTAGTAAAAAAACTAAGTCGCAGAATATTCGTTAAAATAACAATAAATTTTGGACCCTTGTTCATGTTGAAAATTGTTTCCTTTCTACTAGTTAATTGTTATTTATTTAATTGTTATAAATGTATTGTTATTAGAAACGAAATTATAAAATTTATCGTTGAGGGGGTGCACTTGTCACCAACTTTTGGCCTCCCCCCCACCTTTTTTCCCCCACTTCTACCACTGGGCCAAGGCGATTTTTGCCAATAAGTGACGACATTTTTTACTAGCAGGTAAAAAATTCTTGGTGCAGAATTTGCAATGGAAGTAAAACAGGGTTCCCACTTAAATCACAGAATGAAAATCAATGACTTTTAAGGACCTAATTAATGTTTTTAAGGACCTTAAAAAATTTGTTTTCAGGCATCATGTCTGTTTAAAAAAATTTATATAGTATATTCTACCAAAACAGTTACAAGTTGGTGCATGTGCAATACAAATATGTCAGAAAATTCCGATATAATGAGGATAAGTGGCGGACACGAAGGGATAGCAAGTCTGAGTTGCATTTTTGTAAATTTTGAAGTTGGTCAACTTACACAAAAATTAAGAACTTTTAAGGACCTCTAAGCATTTTCAAGGACTTTTAAGCACCTATAAGCATTTTCAAGTACTTTCAAGGCCTTGAAAACAGGTTCAAAAATATTAAGCACTTTTAATGACTTTCAATGACCGTGGGAACCCTGTAAAAGTCCTACCACGAATTTATTGACAATTCAAAGTTTAAAATTGAAAGAAAAAATATATTATCAATAAAAAACAAAAGGAACTATTTAGATGGAAAATTTTAAATATGTTTCCTTTAAATATCAATGAGTAGATTTTATTTTTATTATGGGTTATCATCTCTTTTAGTTTAAAAAACGCTTTGAAGCACTATCACGGTCAAACTTGTGTATTGGAAATATTACCTTTGGTCAGTGAAAGCTTGGTTACTAGCATATATTATCTTGCTGTTTAAAAAAAAAAAAAAAAACTATCGACAAAAAAACAACTTCAAGGTGTATTTACAAAAGCAAAAAAAAAAAAAGGATTTTAGTCGCCAAGGTTTGAACGGTTAGTTGTGATGCCACTGTTATCCATTAATGGCACTAAACCTTAATACTGCTTTTTGATGACGCGCCCTGAGAAGTCTCCCTACTCACCACCCCTTCTTTTGCCTGACTTAGAAATAAAGAAATGTTTGATACTTCCTCATTCAAATGTTCGTAACAAAAAATTAATAAAAAAACAAATAAAAGAATATTATGTTTCTGCTATAAAATACATGAAAAACCTCTCAGGTCAATTGTGCGAATCTAAGTTGACGAGATAACAAGCAAATACTAAAAAATAGCCTGGCCTGAAATAGAAATAAGCCTGGCCTGGAATCGACAGCATCCAGATTGCCACAAAGAACTCTTAAAAAATCAACTAGGGCAGACAATCTGACTCCAGTGATTATCCTGAGCTAAGAGTTATTTAAATAGAGCCGTGCCAAATAAAGACAGCTCACATACTAGAAGGAAATGACGCCATTTGTTGGCAAAAACCGATTTGGTGCAGACCAGAGTTGGAAGCCCAGCCACAAAGAGCAATAATCTATAGCATACATAGAATAAAGCAAAAATTACAGCTTAAAATTTCGAATCCATTCTGGAATCTATACTAAGGGGAATTTTGCCAACAAATGGAATCCACCTCGATTTTTTAACAAGTAAACTGCCTATGGTTGCCATTGCTTGGCACGGTTTTATGTAAATAACTTTTGAAGCAGAAACAATGGTTAAAATTCCAAGTCCGGTACTTAATCTGTGCCAAGGTGATTTTCGCCAAAATATGGCAGCCCCGCCATTTTTGAATGCCAAATGAACTGTCTATGTTTGCCATAATTTTGAGCGGTTTTATGTAAGCAATTTTCGGCAAAAATTGCAGGTTAAAATTCCAAATCCGTTGCAGAATCTATGCCAAGGTGATTTTAGCCAACAAATGGAATCCGTTGCGATTCTTTAAATAACAAGTTAACTGCCTATGGTTGCCGTTAGTTGGCACGGTTGGGATTATGTAAATAACTCTTGACGCAGAAACAATGGTTAAAATTCCAGTCCGGTACGGATTCGACGCCAAGGTGATTTTCTCCAAAAAATGGCAGCCCCGCTGTTTTTTAATGCCAAATGAACTGTCTATGTTAGACATAATTTTGCCCGGTTTTATGTAAACAATTATCGGTGCAGAATCTGTACTGGACTTAGAATTTTAATCAATCTGCCATTTACTTACTCACCTCTAAAAGATTTTTGTAATCAGCGTTACCTTTAAGAGCCAACTCATCAGACTCAAAACAAAATTCCCCGATCGATTCATAGTTCACTTTTGGAGGTTGAAAATCCGGATCATCTACTATGACACCCATTTCTATATCTTTATTAACTGCTGTGTCAGGCGAATTTCTATTAATCGCTTCTGAAGAACTAGCGTCATGTGTCACGACATCAATGAAATCCTCGTTTTCTTCCATACTAATGATTAAACTATAGAGCTAGTATTTGTAAATCATCTCTCCACGTAGTTTTCAAAGAAATTAAAAATTGTACTTCGGAACAATTTTGTTGAATAAGATATTGCAATGAAACCAAACGCCGGATAAGGATTTTTGTTTACAAACACAAACAACAAAGTACTTTCATGTTGCCAATTGACAACCCAGATCATGTATAGATTTTTTTAACCGCTATAGTCACGGCCACGGCTAAACTTGATTCATCGCGGCTATGACAGTGCGGTAAAGATCAAAGGATTTCAAATACCACCTTAGTTTGACCGTTTACCACTAGATGGCGCTGGTCTAGTAGGATAGTTTTGAATAATTTCGCTTTGAATACCATGCTTCAATAGGATGTTGCTATCGTTTGGTAGGTGATTTTTGTAATTATTTACTCTTTTAATTCCCAAAACATTATAAAATGACGGTCTATTGCTGTGTACCTTTATCTAAGTCAAGTAGCACGGTCGATAAAATATATTTTCACGAATTCCCAGCTGATTTATTAGAACTAAAACGTGTTCCTTTAGATAAACTGATGCTTTTTGATACTGTTCAAAAAATAATATCCTTTAAAATCAATTCTTGTCATCTAAATTTATTCAGAATTGAAAATATAGGATTATTAGATAGTCTTTTCTATATTATTTCGATTTTCTTGTTTTAATTTTTTGAGTAAGATATCTATATCATTACACTATATTTTATGATGTTCCAATATTTTCATTAATTAAAATTGATTATATTTATTTTTACTTCCTTTTTTTAATTCATTTAATAGTTAATTTATGAATATTAGAGCATTTTATAAAAAAATTTAACAATTAACTTTGAGTTTTATTCTGGAAAAGAAATGGTTAATTACTACTTGGTCAATTAATGGCAAAATTGCTTTTGGTAAGAAATTCTGATGATATATGAAATTGTAAAAAGGACTGAAACATCATGTTAATTTATTTATTTATTTATTAATCAATTGATATTTTGGGAAGTTTTCATAGTATTCCGTTAATAATTTTTCAAGAAAAAAAATTAAATGTGTAGAAACTTGCACTAAATAGTCAATTACTGGTAGGTTCACCCTAGTATTAACAAACTAATGAATTAAATCATTTTTCTATTTGCATAAAGTTATGTAAATATGCTATGTTTCGTTTTATGATTTGTTTGTTTTGGTTAATAGTTACGATTTTCGCCACTACCCCGGATTGGCGCTGTCCAAGTAGAAAATTTATCTCGTAGGTTGGTCGTCGCGAAATGAGCCATTGTCAAAGCCTTATTCCCCCTTGAATCGAGTTTAGCCTTGTCACGGCTAAACTTGATTCAACGCGGCTATGACAGTGCGGTAAAGATCAAAGGATTTCAAATACCACCTTAGTTTGACCGTTTACCACTAGATGGCACTGGTCTAGTAGGATAGTTTTGAATAATTTCGCTTTGAATACCATGCTTCAATAGGATGTTGCTATCGTTTGGTAAGTGATTTTTGTAATTACTTACTCTTTTAATTCCCAAAACATTATAAAATGACGGTCTATTGCTGTGTACCTTTATCTAAGTCAAATAGCACGGTCGATAAAATATATTTTCACGAATTCCCAGCTGATTTATTAGAACTAAAACGAGTTCCTTTAGATAAACTGATGCTTTTTGATACTGTTCAAGAAATAATATCCTTTAAAATCAATTCTTTTCATCTAAATTTATTCAGAATTGAAAATATAGGATTAGATAGTCTTTTCTATATTATTTCGATTTTCTTGTTTTAATTTTTTGAGTAAGATATCTATATCATCACACTATATTTTATGATGTTCCAATGTTTTCATTAATTAAAATTGATTATATTTATTTTTACTTCCTTTTTTTAATTCATTTAATAGTTAATTTATGAATATTAGAGCATTTTATAAAAAAAAATTAACAATTAACTTTGGGTTTTATTCTGGAAAAGAAATGGTCAATTACTACTTGGTCAATTAATGGCAAAATTGCTTTTGGTAAGAAATTCTGATGATATATGAAATTGTAAAAAGGACTGAAACATCATGTTAATTTATTTATTTATTAATCAATTGATATTTTGGGAAGTTTTCATAGTATTCCGTTAATAATTTTTCAAGAAAAAAAATTAAATGTGTAGAAACTTGCACTAAATGGTCAATTACTGGTAGGTTCACCCTAGTATTAACAAACTAATGAATTAAATTATTTTTCTATTTACATAAAGTTATGTAAATATGCTATGTTTCGTTTTATGATTTGTTTGTTTTGGTTAATGGTTAGGATTTTCGCCACTACCCCGGATTGGCGCTGTCCAAGTAGAACATTTATCTCGTAGGTTGGTTGTCGCGAAATGAGCCATTGTCAAAGCCTTATTCCCCCTTGAATCGAGTTTAGCCTTGCTATAGTCTAATCGACTAGTAAAACTGTTAACGAGGTTATTCTGTGGTGTACTGAAATATGTAAGAATTTTTTTAATTTATGAGAAGATTGCAAATTTATATGAAGAAGCAAGTACACACATAGGTTTATATTGTTATGGTAAAAGAGCCATACATGACAACTGTTACAATATGAAACAGATACGACATTTGAAACCGTATAAGACTTTTTTTCAAACGAATTAAACTATATACCACAAAACTTGATGTTGCTCAAGTTCGAGTTCAACATTTCAAAAAACTTTCCCAAAAGGTCCATAAATGAGTATTTGCATTGGTCTCAACAAAATCTAAATTTGATCTCTAAAACATTATCATATTCACTTTATTACAAAATCAAAAATTTCAATGAGTATTTTGAACAAAAATATTTTACTTTTGAATGACTGTTTTAAGTAGAGGTCGACGATATATCGATATGATGATATTTGTAAAAAAATATCGATATTAAAAATATCTATAAAAGTCACCGATATATCGATATTTTCAAACATTTTTAGTTTTTTGAAGATCCTTTTGTAGTTCCATGTGTTTTTTCGATTTTCTTTATTCACATTTCAAAACTAAAATTTGGACTTGGCTGTGACACAGTTAAAATGGCACCAATATTCAATATTTTGCCATACACTTCATAATCATGGGTCAGGAGGGGTACAAAATGGTGCACTTGCACTTCCCTAGCTTTTGAAAATTAAAATAAAATTGGAAAAAACCTGTAAAGTCCAAGTAAATAAAAGCACAAATGCCATTTTAAAACTCCGGTTCAATGTTACATAGGGTATTTTTCTGTTATTATTATTTTAAGCGTCTTGTTTATTTCCTAAGCTCGGCTTTTTATAGCTGATTTATTGCAAGAGAAGTGGTTTTCCGGCGCCACTTGTTTAAGTATTAATTTATTCTTTTTTATATAATCATTTATTGTCTTGTCTTGTCTTGAGCCTCTTTACGCCTTGTAGGGACATGAGGCCGCAATTGTCTAAACCCAGTCCCTCCTGTTCAGCTCGGCCTCCCTGGCAACAGCCCAGCTTGGCCAACCGAGATTGTCTCTTTCCTTCAAGATCATTCGCCTCCATGTCAGTCTTGGTCGTCCTCTCTTCCTTTTACCGGTCAGGAGACCATGTTAGGGCGATTCGTTCATTGGATTTGGGGTCCCTTCTAAGAACATGGCCGACCCAATGCCATCTTTTACTCTTTAGGTCATTGATTAAGGGTTTATCTGCTGTTTTGATATATAAATCACGATTTGAAATTTTTTTGCGGCCAATAAATTTTCAGAATTTTTCTTAAACATTTAGTATGGAATGCGTTCAATTTATTTTCCTGTTGCTTTGTGATTTTCCAAGTTTCACTGCCATATAGTAGTATTGACTTTACTATTGCATTATAAATTTTTAATTTAAGAGAAATGTTTAAGTTTGATGACTTCCATACTTTAAAAAGCATTCTAAAAGCATTTTGAGCTTTTTTAATCCTACATTTGATGTCTTCATCCGTTCCACCCAGTGAGTAATGGTGAAAGAATTAAAAATAGGATTACGTGCTTTGAAAAGATGAAATAAATTAATGTTGATTCTAAAAAGAGATTGCTATTACATTTTCAGTGGTAACCCTAGTAGCAATCACTGCATGGCGTTTCGTCGGCCAATGATCGGAATTCATCAAAGTCATCGGCGATTCCCCAGACTGATATATAAACACACCCGTATTTCCTCGTCTGCCGATGACCCTAAACTCATCAGGAAAAGATATCTTCCCAACATCGGTGGCCGGTGAAATTTTTGATCGGCAAAAGATATCGGAACGACATCGACAGGCGATAAAAAAACTTATGTTTCTTTTTCTTGCAATTCCACTGAATTAGAGGCGATCCTTGAATGTATTTCAAATTTAAATCAAGTATACAATTTGCTAAACATTTCGCTTTGGCAATAGGTGAAAAATATTTTAAAAATAAGTGTACGAAAATTTTTAAATGTAAAAATATATTTTGAAAAAATGCAAACTACATAATTATATATTGCTTATCTAATACGTCAATAAAATCCATAAATAAAAGTTTTTATATAGTAAAAAAATATAGGAACAATTTTCTAAAATTAAAAATAAATTCTCATTTCAATTTAATATAAAATAAAAATATAGTCCTTGTTTTTAAATAGTTTTCATTATAATTTGCTGAACTCATTTTGGTCCGTTTTTTAAACATCTTTTAAGTAAAATAAAAATATGTTTATATGTTTCAAAAAGTTAATCAAATTGGATATAGTTTTTTAAAAAATTTAAAAATTAAATATATTTTTTTAAATGTCAAAATTATTAAGTAAACTCTTAAATTGCATTTCAAAAAATATCATGAAATTTACTGGTCAGTTAGTTAAAATTTTACAAAATAGATGGCGACACTATTTATTTGACACTATTATTTTTTTGCTATAATAAATAAATTAATATCATTTTCCCAAATTTATGGAAGATTTGCTATTTTCCGAAAATACCCCATATATAAAAAAAAAAAATGTCGGTCAATTTCCTTGCAAAGTCTGTATGATAGCAGAGTTTTGTACTACAATACAATTGCTATACCATAAAATCACAAGTAACTACAGTCCAGTGGCCATGTCAACGCACTCCAGAGATAACCGTCCTTGGTTCGATCCCAAGGTAAGTAATTTAGACAATTCTGGTGTGAGTAATTTGGTAGTGTTATAACTTCGATTTGTACTCTTAAAATGTCACTGGAAATACTACCATATAAGAATTACGCGCTCTGGGTAAATATTTTAGTTTTGCATTATTTTAACTTGTCGTTTTTAATATTCGATACTTACATCTTTATAATTATTTAATGTTTATTAATTGATATTTTCGACCAAATAACGACCATTGTTTCGATATTTCTTGAGAGCAAAATTTTCCTCGGATAGTGCTCGTACTTCCCCCTTTTCCCTCGGCCTTCGAACTAATTCTTGTCGGCTTCTGCTCGAATTCGATCAGTTTCCGGACATCGGCCAATGGTCGGCCACGGGGACAAAATGGATTAGTTGCCAAGGGAAAGATAAGTTTAGAGTGAGTTTCCGGTGAATCGCCAATCATCGGCGATTCACCTGGGGATGGAATTAAGATCATCGCCCTAGGTAAAATTGCTACTAGGGAAGGGAGGGGACATCAACTGAACTGATTATCAAAAGTTAACCAGATTTTTCCTCAGTGAAGCGAGTTCGAATTTAAGAACTGCCCTATGTTACACAGATAAATCACAATAATTGAAACTTATTTTACCACTTAATAGTTTATTTTTTACTTTAGAAAATAATGATTTTTATTTAAAAAATAGTAATAATTTCCTATTTAAAAAAAAATGAAATATATTTCTTATGCGAAATATACAAACATCTCAGACACAGAAATTATTATTTTTTTTATTTAAATATTTTATGTTTTTATTTAATTATTATATCAATCTGAACATTAAAATATGGGTACTTTTCGGTTAGCCAGGTACAAATCCTGCCAATTTTTTTTTTTTTTTGCGAAGTTTTAGGTCATGATTATTTGCCGACTTTTCACTTGCACCTGGCTAACCGAAAAGTACTAAAAAATTTTTAAAAACAACTTTTTAAAGTTTTTAAAGTGGCAAAATATTGCGAAATGTTTGAACTTGTAGTAGGGTAATACCAAACAAAATTGCAAAATGGTGCCTTAATTTTTTACATTATTACAGTTAAAGTGTTGGAGTGCTGCTCAATAGACATTTCTATATTATCAATATAGAACTGAACTGAGAATTTTTTTTAATCAAACAGATTCATTAGCTTAATTAATTTGATTAGATTTATAATTTTAGAATTTGACTAGATTAACAATTTTTAAATAGATATTAATCTAATGTGTAACTACTGATAACAAAAAAAAAGAGTAAAATTTATGAAAATGGCAAAAAAAATTAATAGCCATGATTTTATTCAAGTCAACAACTAGAATGCTTGAATAAATTGACTCCCTCACACTGTTTTGAATTTTTACCAAAAAGGATTATTACTATATTGGTAAGGAATGCACAGCACACATGTCGATTTCAGGGGATGCAGTAAGTTTTCTTAGAAGGTTAGGTAGGAATATTGGGAATAATTTCAGGAACATTTTAGGGATGATTTCCAAAAAGTTTAGGTATAATTCTTAAAAGATGAGATGATTTGTAAACATTTTTTGGAATACTTCTTTTGAAGCTGACATAAGCTCCTAACACAGACATATTCCAGGGATGAGAGTGATCCTAGAGCAAAAAGGAGGAAATCCAAAAATTTGTTAAAGAAGCTCGCGGAAGGAATACAGAAAAAATCTACAAAATAAGTATTCAGGAAAGATGATTCAATAATTTTAAAGATACAATGAAATTTCTCTTACTATATAATAATTACATTTAAAATATTAGGAGTTAGTGAAGTAATCTGTGAGGAAAGGGGAGTTAAGAGGGAAAATCTTCTGTTCAGACATGAGGAAAAGTATACTTTTTGCAGGAAAAACTGGTTCAGATAAAAAAAAAAATGCAGATCCTTCAAACAAGGACAAAGAGAAGGAAAATGTCACATAAAACCCCAAAAAGGAGGAAATCCTCCAAAAGGAGGAATAGTGTCATCCCTGATAGTCTTTCCAAAGCTTGTTTCAATACCTGCAAAAAACTGCCAAGTTTCAAAAAATTGAACTTCAAACAATTGTTTAGCAAAGTAACGGTTATATAATTAAACAATTATACAATTTTGACTAGCATATGCAAATTTCATTAAATCTACTTTTCTTATCTGGAGGAATAAAAAACAATTGGAATTATCAAATCATGCAAGTACAATTTTAGGGAGAAACAAATTTAAGGAATTTTAGGCAACTGTTACCCATGAAATTTTCAGAGTCCACACTGAAAACAATTTAAATTCTGTTGAATAGAGCCCTGCAAATTCCTATACTATACACTTAAAATATATCTGCTTAATAAATATATTATTTAATACTACACATTATGCCCACGTCTCCACTTGATACCTCTTCTCATTTTCAATCATCTGCAGATACTTCACACTACCCTCCTCCTCACCCCCTTCCTTCTGAAACACCTTCAGGAATGCCTCCCTCACACCCTGGGGCTTCCCGTTTGTGATATGGAAGCTTATATATAGGAGAATCTCCAATTCCAATTTTATAACACTCACTAAATAAGAAATGGGTCTAAAGTTGGTCCCAAAAATTGTACTTTCAAAACTTTTAATTTTTAATTTTTCCCATGTTAACCGTATAGAAAATTTAACATATCTAAATTTTCAAAATTTTAAATTTTTTTTGCAACTAGGGTCACAGAAATCATCACGCGAATCGATTTCCACATTCAAATCACCATAAAAGTGAAATTTTAATACTCAAAATCCAGCTACTGAAAAAAACAAAAAAGTCTTTATATCGCTTTCATAATACATTAAACTTGTCAATCCTAACGGAATTTTCAAATTTTCAATTTTCGAATTTAACTTTAATTTGTAGCCTAGGATAATAAAAGTCATCACCCGATTTCTTTCTAATCATCAATTTGCTCATGAAATAGTATTTTAGCACTCAAAATCGAAGCAATGCTAAGTAAAACGCAAATGCTTCAAAACAGTTTCTGAGCGCTTTCGTTTCAAAATTTCAACTTCTCATAGAGCTATTCAAAAATAGTTTTTTTAGCCAAAATTTTGAAATTTGTTTGCTTTTTAAAGTGTTTTTGAATAAAAAAACACAATTTGGAACCATTTGTTAAAAATGAAATTTTCCATTCAAATACACTCGAAACTGAAATATTTAAAGATTTTCGAAAATTGGAATTTTTGAGTTTTAGAATACTTTTTTTTAATTAAAATTTGGTACAAGAATGACTATACAACATATATCCAACTCCAATTCGCAATTTGAAAGCATTTGAGCAATTTTCTCGAAAATACAATTCCCCATTGAAATAACATGGGGGACTATTAAATGAATAATTGTTCAAAAACTAAAATTTTCAAAATTTTTTCCCGTTTGTGATATGGAAGCTTATATATAGGAGAATCTCCAATTCCAATTCTATAACATTCACTAAATAAGAAGTGGGTCTAAATTTGGTCCGAAAAGTTCAATTTTCTCAAAAATAAAATTCCCAGATTGAAAACACATGGCGGACTGTTCAATGAATTATTGTTCAAAAAGTAAAATTTTCAAAATTTTTTTCCGTTTATGATATGGAAGCTTATATATAGGAGAATCTCCAATTCCAATTTTATAACACTCACTAAATAAGAAGTGAGTTTTAAGTTGGTCCAAAAAGTGCAATTTTCTCAAAATTAAAATTCCCAGATTGAAAACACATGGCGGACTATTCAATGCATTATTGTTCAAAAAGTAAAGTTTTCAAATTTTTTTTCTGTTTGTGATATTGAAGCTTTTATATAGGAGAAATTCCAATTCCAATTTTATAACACTCACTAAATAAGAAGTGAGTTTTAAGTTGGTCCAAAAAGTGCAATTTTCTCAAAATTAAAATTCCCAGATTGAAAACACATGGCGGACTATTCAATGCATTATTGTTCAAAAAGTAAAGTTTTCAAAATTTTTTTCTGTTTGTGATATTGAAGCTTTTATATAGGAGAAATTCCAATTCCAATTTTATAACACTCACTAAATAAGAAGTGGGTCTAAATTTGGTCCGAAAAGTTCAATTTTCTCAAAAATAAAATTACCAGATTGAAAACACATGGCGGACTGTTCAGTGAATAATTGTTCGAAACGTAAAATTTTCAAAATTTTTTCCCGTTTGTGATATGGAAGTTTATATATAGGAGAATCTCTAATTCCAATATAATAACACTCACTAAATAAGAAGTGAGTCTAAAGTTGGTCCAAAAAGTGCAATTTTCTCAAAAGTAAATTTCCCCTATTGAAAACACATGGTGGACTATTCAATGAATTATTGTTCAAAAAGTAAAATTTTCAAAAAATTTTCCCTTTTTTTATATGGAAGATCATATATAGGAGAATCTCCAATTTGAATTTTATAACATTCACTAAATAAGAAGTGGGTCTAAAGTTGGTCCAAAAAGTGCAATTTTCTCAAAAATAAAATTCCCCCATTGAAATAACATGGCTGACTTTTCAATGAATTATTGTTCAAAAAGTAAAATTTTCAAAAATTTTTCCTCATTTTTATATTGAAGCTCATACATAGGAAAATCTCCAATACGAATTTTATAACACTCACTAAATAAGAAGTGGGTCTAAAGTTGGTCCAAAAAGCAATTTTCACGAAAATACAATTCCCTCATTGAAAACACATGGCGGACTATTCAATGAATTTTTGTTCAAAAAGTAAAATTTTCAAAACTTTTTCCCGTTTGCAATATTGAAGCTCATATATAGGAAAATCTCCATTTCGAATTTTATAATACTCACTAAATAAGAAATGGGTCTAAAGTTGGTCCCAAAAATTGCACTTTTAAAATATTTCGCTTTTAATTTTTCCAATGTTAACCGTATGGAAAATTTGACAGATCAAAATTTTCAAAATTTTACATTTTTTTTTGAAACTAGGATAACCGAAATCATCACGCGAATTGATTTCCACAATCAAATGCTCATTAAAATGAAATTTTACTTCTCAAAATTCAGTTATTGCCAAAAAAAGTCTTTATATCAATTTGAATATACAATAAACTTGCCAATCCTTAGGCAATTTTCAAATTTTAACCTTAATTTGTAGCCTAGGATAGTAAAAGCCTAGGATAGTAGTTTATTCTGATCATCAATTTGCTTATAAAATGGTATTTTAGCACTCAAAATCGAACTAATGCAAATTTAAAAGACGGCTTGCAAACATTTTCTGAGAGCTTTCGTTTCAAAATTTCAACTTCTCATATAGCTATTCAAAAATAGTTTTTTTGGCCAAATTTGGAAATTTTTTGATTTTTAAACACAATTTGGAACCATTTGATAGAAATGCAATTTTCCATTCAAATACACTCGAACCTGAAATATTTCAAGATTTTCGAAAAATTAAATTTTTGTTTTTTAGAATGCTTTTTTTTTAATTAATATTTGCCACAAGAAAGACTATAAAACATATATCCAACTCCAATTAGCAATTTGAAAGCATTTGAGCAATTTTCTCGAAAATACAATTCAACCATTGAAAACACATGGCTGACTTTTCAATGAATTATTGTTCAAAAAGTAAAATTTTCAAAAATTTTTCCCGTTTTTTATATGGAAGTTTATATATAGGAGAATCTCTAATTCCAATATAATAACACTCACTAAATAAGAAGTGAGTCTAAAGTTGGTCCAAAAAGTGCAATTTTCTCAAAAGTAAAATTCCCCTATTGAAAACACATGGTGGACTATTCAAAGAATTATTGTTCAAAACGTAAAATTTTCAAAAATTATTCCTTTTTTTTATATGGAAGCTCATATATAGGAGAATCTCCAATTTGAATTTTATAACATTCACTAAATAAGAAGTGGGTCTAAAGTTGGTCCAAAAAGTGCAATTTTCTCAAAAATAAAATTCCCCCATTGAAAACACATGGCGGACTATTCAATGAATTATTGTTCAAAAAGTAAAATTTTCAAAATTTTTTCCTCTCTTTTATATTGAAGCTCATACATAGGAAAATCTCCAATACGAATTTTATAACACTTACTAAATAAGAAGTGGGTCTAAAGTTGGTCCAAAAAGTTGGTCCAAAAAGAAATTTTCACGAAAATACAATTCCCTCATTGAAAACACATGGCGGACTATTCAATGAATTTTTGTTCAAAAAGTAAAGTTTTCAAAAATTTTTCCCGATTGTGATATTGAAGCTTATATATAGGAAAATCTCTAATTCCAATTCTATAACACTCACTAAATAAGAAGTGGGTCTAAAGTTGGTCCAAAGTGTGCAATTTTCTCAAAAATTAAATTCCCTTATTGAAAACACATGGCGGACTGTTCAATGAATAATTGTTCAAAAAGTAAAGTTTTCAAAATTTTTTTCCGTTTGTGATATTGAAGCTTTTATATAGGAGAAATTCCAATTCCAATTTTATAACACTCACTAAATAAGAAGTGGGTCTAAATTTGGTCCGAAAAGTTCAATTTTCTCAAAAATAAAATTACCAGATTGAAAACACATGGCGGACTGTTCAGTGAATTATTGTTCAAAAAGTAAAATTTTCAAAATTTTTTCCCGTTTGTGATATGGAAGCTTATATATAGGAGAATCTCCAATTCCAATTTTATAATACTCACTAAATAAGAAGTGGGTTTTAAGTTGGTCCAAAAAGTGCAATTTTCTAAAAAATAAAATTCCACCATTGAAAACACATGGTGGACTGTTCAATGATTTATTGTTCAAAATGTAAAATTTTCAAAATTTTTTCCCATGTGTGATATTGAAGCTTATATATAGCAGAATCTCTAATTCCAATTTTATAAAACTCACTAAATAAGAAGTGGGTCTAAAATTGGTCCGAAAAGTTCAATTTTCTCAAAAATAAAATTCCCCCATTGAAAACACATGGCGGATTATTCATAGAATTATTGTTCAAAAAGTTAAATTTTCAAAAATTTTTCCCGTTTGCAATATTGAAGCTCATTTATAGGAAAATCTCCATTTCGAATTTTATAATACTCACTAAATAAGAAATGGGTCTAAAGTTGGTCCCAAAAATTGCACTTTTAAAATATTTCGCTTTTAATTTTTCCAATGTTAACCGTATGGAAAATTTGACAGATCAAAATTTTCAAAATTTTACATTTTTTTTTTAAACTAGGATAACCGAAATCATCACGCGAATTGATTTCCACAATCAAATGCTCATTAAAATGAAATTTTACTTCTCAAAATTCAGTTATTGCCAAAAAAAGTCTTTATATCCCTTTGAATATACATTAAACTTGCCAATCCTTAGGCAATTTTCAAATTCTCAATTTTCAAATTTTAACCTTAATTTGTAGCCTAGGATAGTAAAAGTCATCACCCGATTTTATTCTGATCATCAATTTGCTTATAAAATGGTATTTTAGCACTCAAAATCGAACTAAAGCATATTTAAAAGACGGCTTGAAAACATTTTCTGAGCGCTTTCGTTTTAAAAATTCAACTTCTCATATAGCTATTCAAAAATAGTTTTTTTGGCCAAATTTGGAAATTTGTTTGATTTTTAAAGTGTTTTTGTATAAAAAAACACAATTTGGAACCATTTGATAGAAATGAAATTTTCCATTCAAATACACTCGAACCTGAAATATTTCAAGATTTTCGAAAAATTAAATTTTTGTTTTTTAGAATACTTTTTTTTAATTAATATTTGCCACAAGAAAGACTATAAAACATATATCCAACTCCAATTAGCAATTTGAAAGCATTTGAGCAATTTTCTCGAAAATACAATTAAACCATTGAATACACATGGCTGACTTTTCAATGAATTATTGTTCAAAAAGTAAAGTTTTCAAAAAAATTTCACGTTTTTTATATTGAAGCTTATATATAGGAGAATCTCTAATTCCAATATATTAACACTCACTAAATAAGAAGTAAATCTAAAGTTGGTCCAAAAAGCAATTTTCTCTAAAAGTACAATTCCCTGATTGAAAACACATGGCGGACTATTCAATGAATTATTGTTCAAAAAGTAAAATTTTCAAAATTTTTTCCCGTTTGTGATATTGAAGCTTATATATCGGAGAATATCTAATTCCAATTTTATAACACTCAATAAATAAGAAGTGGTTCTAAAGTTGGTCCAAAAAGTGCAATTTTCACAAAAGTAAAATCCCACATTGAAAACACATGGCGGACTGTTCAATGAATAATTGTTCAAAAAGTAAAATTTTCAAAACATTTTACCTTTTTTTATATTGAAGCTCATATATAGGAGAATCTCCAATTTGAATTTTATAACATTCACTAAAAAAGAAGTGGGTCTAAAGTTGGTCCAAAAAGTGCAATTTTCTCAAAAATAAAATTCCCCCATTGAAAACACATGGCGGACTATTCAATGAATTATTGTTCAAAAAATAAAATTTTGAAATTTTTTTCCCGTTTGTGATATTGAAGCTTATATATAGGAGAATCTCCAATTCCAATTCTATAATACTCACTAAATAAGAAGTGGGTCTAAAGTTGGTCCAAAAAGTGCAATTTTCTCAAAAATAAAATTCCCCCATTGAAAACACATGGCGGACTATTCAATGAATTATTGTTCAAAAAGTAAAATTTTCAAAATTTTTTCCCGTTTTTTATATTGAAGCTCATACATAGGAAAATCTCCAATTCGAATTTTATAACACTTACTAAATAAGAAGTGGGTCTAAAGTTGGTCCAAAAAGTGCAATTTTCTCAAAAGTAAAATTCGCCTATTGAAAACACATGGTGGACTATTCAAAGAATTATTGTTCAAAAAGTAAAATTTTCAAAAATTTTTCCCGTTTTTTATATGGAAGTTTATATATAGGAGAATCTCTAATTCCAATATAATAACACTCACTAAATAAGAAGTGAGTCTAAAGTTGGTCCAAAAAGTGCAATTTTCTCAAAAGTAAAATTCCCCTATTGAAAACACATGGTGGACTATTCAAAGAATTATTGTTCAAAACGTAAAATTTTCAAAAATTTTTCCATTTTTTTATATGGAAGCTCATATATAGGAGAATCTCCAATTTGAATTTTATAACATTCACTAAATAAGAAGTGGGTCTAAAGTTGGTCCAAAAAGTGCAATTTTCTCAAAAATAAAATTCCCCCATTGAAAACACATGGCGGACTATTCAATGAATTATTGTTCAAAAAGTAAAATTTTCAAAATTTTTTCCCGTTTTTTATATTGAAGCTCATACATAGGAAAATCTCCAATTCGAATTTTATAACACTTACTAAATAAGAAGTGGGTCTAAAGTTGGTCCAAAAAGTGCAATTTTCACAAAAGTAAAATTCCCACATTGAAAACACGTGGCGGACTGTTCAATGAATTATTGTTCAAAAAGTAAAATTTTCAAAATTTTTTCCCGTTTTTTATATTGAAGCTCATACATTGGAAAATCTCCAATACGAATTTTATAACACTTACTAAATAAGAAGTGGGACTAAAGTTGGTCCAAAAAGTGCAATTTTCTCAAAAATAAAATTCCCCCATTGAAAACACATAGCGGACTATTCAATGAATTATTGTTCAAAAAATAAAATTTTGAAATTTTTTTCCCGTTTGTGATATTGAAGCTTATATATAGGAGAATCTCCAATTCCAATTTTATAACACTCACTAAATAAGAAGTGGGTTTCAATTTGGTACAAAAAGTGCAATTTTCTCAAAACTAAAATTCCCAGATTGAAAACACATATGCGGACTATTCAATGAATTATTGTAAAAAAGAAAAATTTTAAATTTTTTTTCCGTGTGTGATATTGAAGCTTATATATAGGAAAACCTCTAATTCCAAATTTAGAACACTCATTAAATAAGAAGTGGGTCTAAAGTTGGTCCAAATAGTGCAATTTTTTCAAAAATAAAATTCCCCCATTGAAAACACATGTTGGACTGTTCAATGATTTATTGTTCAGAAAGTAAAATTTTCAAAATTTTTTCCCATGTGTGATATTGAAGCTTATATATAGCAGAATCTCTAATTCCAATTTTATAAAACTCACTAAATAAGAAGTGGGTCTAAAATTGGTCCGAAAAGTTCAATTTTCTCAAAAATAAAATTCCCCCATTGAAAACACATGGCGGACTATTCATAGAATTATTTTTCAAAAAGTAAAATTTTCAAAAAATTTTCCCGTTTGCAATATTGTAGCTCATATATAGGAAAATCTCCAATTCGAATTTTATAATACTCACTAAATAAGAAATGGGTCTAAAGTTGGTCCCAAAAATTGCACTTTTAAAATATTTCGCTTTTAATTTTTCCAATGTTAACCGTATGGAAAATTTGACATATCAAACTTTTGAAAATTTTACATTTTTTTTGCAACTAGGATAACAGAAATCATCACGCGAATTGATTTCCACAATCAAATGGTCATTAAAATGAAATTTTACTTCTCAAAATTCAGTTATTGCCAAAAAAAGTCTTTATAAACCTTTGATATAAATATCCCTTTATATCCCTTTTATAAACTTGCCAATCCTTAGGCAATTTTCAAATTCTCAATTTTCAAATTTTAACCTTAATTTGTAGCCTAGGATAATAAAAGTCATCACCCGAATTTATTCTGATCATCAATTTGCTTATAAAATGGTATTTTAGCACTCAAAATCGAACTAATGCAAATTTAAAAGACGGCTTGAAAACATTTTCTGAGAGCTTTCGTTTCAAAATTTCAACTTCTCATATAGCTATTCATAAATAGTTTTTTTGGCCAAATTTGGAAATTTGTTTGATTTTTAAAGTGTTTTTGTATAAAAAAACACAATTTAGGACCATTTGATAGAAATGAAATTTTCCATTCAAATACACTCGAACCTGAAATATTTCAAGATTTTCGAAAAATTAAATTTTTGTTTTTTAGAATACTTTTTTTTAATTAATATTTGCCACAAGAAAGACTATAAAACATATATCCAACTCCAATTAGCAATTTGAAAGCATTTGAGCAATTTTCTCGAAAATACAATTCAAATATTGAATACACATGGCTGACTTTTCAATGAATTATTGTTCAAAAAGTAAAATTTTCAAAATTTTTTCCCGTTTGTGATATGGAAGCTTATATATAGGAGAATCTCCAATTCCAATTTTATAATACTCACTAAATAAGAAGTGGGTTTTAAGTTGGTCCAAAAAGTGCAATTTTCTAAAAAATAAAATTCCACCATTGAAAACACATGGTGGACTGTTCAATGATTTATTGTTCAAAATGTAAAATTTTCAAAATTTTTTCCCATGTGTGATATTGAAGCTTATATATAGCAGAATCTCTAATTCCAATTTTATAAAACTCACTAAATAAGAAGTGGGTCTAAAATTGGTCCGAAAAGTTCAATTTTCTCAAAAATAAAATTCCCCCATTGAAAACACATGGCGGATTATTCATAGAATTATTGTTCAAAAAGTTAAATTTTCAAAAATTTTTCCCGTTTGCAATATTGAAGCTCATTTATAGGAAAATCTCCATTTCGAATTTTATAATACTCACTAAATAAGAAATGGGTCTAAAGTTGGTCCCAAAAATTGCACTTTTAAAATATTTCGCTTTTAATTTTTCCAATGTTAACCGTATGGAAAATTTGACAGATCAAAATTTTCAAAATTTTACATTTTTTTTTTAAACTAGGATAACCGAAATCATCACGCGAATTGATTTCCACAATCAAATGCTCATTAAAATGAAATTTTACTTCTCAAAATTCAGTTATTGCCAAAAAAAGTCTTTATATCCCTTTGAATATACATTAAACTTGCCAATCCTTAGGCAATTTTCAAATTCTCAATTTTCAAATTTTAACCTTAATTTGTAGCCTAGGATAGTAAAAGTCATCACCCGATTTTATTCTGATCATCAATTTGCTTATAAAATGGTATTTTAGCACTCAAAATCGAACTAAAGCATATTTAAAAGACGGCTTGAAAACATTTTCTGAGCGCTTTCGTTTTAAAAATTCAACTTCTCATATAGCTATTCAAAAATAGTTTTTTTGGCCAAATTTGGAAATTTGTTTGATTTTTAAAGTGTTTTTGTATAAAAAAACACAATTTGGAAGCATTTGATAGAAATGAAATTTTCCATTCAAATACACTCGAACCTGAAATATTTCAAGATTTTCGAAAAATTAAATTTTTGTTTTTTAGAATACTTTTTTTTAATTAATATTTGCCACAAGAAAGACTATAAAACATATATCCAACTCCAATTAACAATTTGAAAGCATTTGAGCAATTTTCTCGAAAATACAATTCAACCATTGAATACACATGGCTGACTTTTCAATGAATTATTGTTCAAAAAGTAAAGTTTTCAAAAAAATTTCACGTTTTTTATATTGAAGCTTATATATAGGAGAATCTCTAATTCCAATATATTAACACTCACTAAATAAGAAGTGAATCTAAAGTTGGTCCAAAAAGCAATTTTCTCTAAAAGTACAATTCCCTGATTGAAAACACATGGCGGACTATTCAATGAATTATTGTTCAAAAAGTAAAATTTTCAAAATTTTTTCCCGTTTGTGATATTGAAGCTTATATATCGGAGAATATCTAATTCCAATTTTATAACACTCAATAAATAAGAAGTGGTTCTAAAGTTGGTCCAAAAAGTGCAATTTTCACAAAAGTAAAATCCCACATTGAAAACACATGGCGGACTGTTCAATGAATAATTGTTCAAAAAGTAAAATTTTCAAAACATTTTACCTTTTTTTATATTGAAGCTCATATATAGGAGAATCTCCAATTTGAATTTTATAACATTCACTAAAAAAGAAGTGGGTCTAAAGTTGGTCCAAAAAGTGCAATTTTCTCAAAAATAAAATTCCCCCATTGAAAACACATGGCGGACTATTCAATGAATTATTGTTCAAAAAATAAAATTTTGAAAATTTTTTCCCGTTTGTGATATTGAAGCTTATATATAGGAGAATCTCCAATTCCAATTCTATAACACTCACTAAATAAGAAGTGAGTCTAAAGTTGGTCCAAAAAGTGCAATTTTCTAAAAAGTAAATTTCCCCTATTGAAAACACATGGTGGACTATTCAATGAATTATTGTTCAAAAAGTAAAATTTTCAAAAAATTTTCCCTTTTTTTATATGGAAGATCATATATAGGAGAATCTCCAATTTGAATTTTATAACATTCACTAAATAAGAAGTGGGTCTAAAGTTGGTCCAAAAAGTGCAATTTTCTCAAAAATAAAATTCCCCTTTTGAAAACACATGGCGGACTATTCAATGAATTATTGTTCAAAAAGTAAAATTTTCAAAATTTTTTCCTCTTTTTTATATTGAAGCTCATACATAGGAAAATCTCCAATACGAATTTTATAACACTCACTAAATAAGAAGTGGGTCTAAATATGGTCCAAAAAGTTGGTCCAAAAATCAATTTTCTCGAAAATACAATTCCCTCATTGAAAACACATGGCGGACTATTCAATGAATTTTTGTTCAAAAAGTAAAGTTTTCAAAAAAATTTCACGTTTTTTATATTGAAGCTTATATATAGGAGAATCTCTAATTCCAATATATTAACACTCACTAAATAAGAAGTGAATCTAAAGTTGGTCCAAAAAGCAATTTTCTCTAAAAGTACAATTCCCTGATTGAAAACACATGGCGGACTATTCAATGAATTATTGTTCAAAAAGTAAAATTTTCAAAATTTTTTCCCGTTTGTTATATTGAAGCTTATATATCGGAGAATATCTAATTCCAATTTTATAACACTCAATAAATAAGAAGTGGTTCTAAAGTTGGTCCAAAAAGTGCAATTTTCACAAAAGTAAAATCCCACATTGAAAACACATGGCGGACTGTTCAATGAATAATTGTTCAAAAAGTAAAATTTTCAAAACATTTTACCTTTTTTTATATTGAAGCTCATATATAGGAGAATCTCCAATTTGAATTTTATAACATTCACTAAAAAAGAAGTGGGTCTGAAGTTGGTCCAAAAAGTGCAATTTTCTCAAAAATAAAATTCCCCCATTGAAAACACATGGCGGACTATTCAATGAATTATTGTTCAAAAAATAAAATTTTGAAATTTTTTTCCCGTTTGTGATATTGAAGCTTATATATAGGAGAATCTCCAATTCCAATTCTATAACACTCACTAAATAAGAAGTGGGTCTAAAGTTGGTCCAAAAAGTGCAATTTTCTCAAAAGTGAAATTCCCCTATTGAAAACACATGGTGGACTTTTCAAAGAATTATTGTTCAAAAAGTAAAATTTTCAAAAATTTTTCCCGTTTTTTATATGGAAGTTTATATATAGGAGAATCTCTAATTCCAATATAATAACACTCACTAAATAAGAAGTGAGTCTAAAGTTGGTCCAAAAAGTGCAATTTTCTCAAAAGTAAAATTCCCCTATTGAAAACACATGGTGGACTATTCAAAGAATTATTGTTCAAAACGTAAAATTTTCAAAAATTTTTCCATTTTTTTATATGGAAGCTCATATATAGGAGAATCTCCAATTTGAATTTTATAACATTCACTAAATAAGAAGTGGGTCTAAAGTTGGTCCAAAAAGTGCAATTTTCTCAAAAATAAAATTCCCCCATTGAAAACACATGGCGGACTATTCAATGAATTATTGTTCAAAAAGTAAAATTTTCAAAATTTTTTCCCGTTTTTTATATTGAAGCTCATACATAGGAAAATCTCCAATTCCAATTTTATAACACTTACTAAATAAGAAGTGGGTCTAAAGTTGGTCCAAAAAGTGCAATTTTCTCAAAAGTAAAATTCCCCTATTGAAAACACATGGTGGACTATTCAAAGAATTATTGTTCAAAAAGTAAAATTTTCAAAATTTTTTCCCGTTTGTTATATTGAAGCTTATATATCGGAGAATATCTAATTCCAATTTTATAACACTCAATAAATAAGAAGTGGTTCTAAAGTTGGTCCAAAAAGTGCAATTTTCACAAAAGTAAAATCCCACATTGAAAACACATGGCGGACTGTTCAATGAATAATTGTTCAAAAAGTAAAATTTTCAAAACATTTTACCTTTTTTTATATTGAAGCTCATATATAGGAGAATCTCCAATTTGAATTTTATAACATTCACTAAAAAAGAAGTGGGTCTAAAGTTGGTCCAAAAAGTGCAATTTTCTCAAAAATAAAATTCCCCCATTGAAAACACATGGCGGACTATTCAATGAATTATTGTTCAAAAAATAAAATTTTGAAATTTTTTTCCCGTTTGTGATATTGAAGCTTATATATAGGAGAATCTCCAATTCCAATTCTATAACACTCACTAAATAAGAAGTGGGTCTAAAGTTGGTCCAAAAAGTGCAATTTTCTCAAAAGTGAAATTCCCCTATTGAAAACACATGGTGGACTTTTCAAAGAATTATTGTTCAAAAAGTAAAATTTTCAAAAATTTTTCCCGTTTTTTATATGGAAGTTTATATATAGGAGAATCTCTAATTCCAATATAATAACACTCACTAAATAAGAAGTGAGTCTAAAGTTGGTCCAAAAAGTGCAATTTTCTCAAAAGTAAAATTCCCCTATTGAAAACACATGGTGGACTATTCAAAGAATTATTGTTCAAAACGTAAAATTTTCAAAAATTTTTCCATTTTTTTATATGGAAGCTCATATATAGGAGAATCTCCAATTTGAATTTTATAACATTCACTAAATAAGAAGTGGGTCTAAAGTTGGTCCAAAAAGTGCAATTTTCTCAAAAATAAAATTCCCCCATTGAAAACACATGGCGGACTATTCAATGAATTATTGTTCAAAAAGTAAAATTTTCAAAATTTTTTCCCGTTTTTTATATTGAAGCTCATACATAGGAAAATCTCCAATTCCAATTTTATAACACTTACTAAATAAGAAGTGGGTCTAAAGTTGGTCCAAAAAGTGCAATTTTCTCAAAAATAAAATTCCCCTATTGAAAACACATGGCGGACTATTCAATGAATTATTGTTCAAAAAATAAAATTTTGAAATTTTTTTCCCGTTTGTGATATTGAAGCTTATATATAGGAGAATCTCCAATTCCAATTTTATAACACTCACTAAATAAGAAGTGGGTTTCAATTTGGTACAAAAAGTGCAATTTTCTCAAAACTAAAATTCCCAGATTGAAAACACATATGCGGACTATTCAATGAATTATTGAAAAAAAGAAAAATTTTCAATTTTTTTTCCGTGTGTGATATTGAAGCTTATATATAGGAAAACCTCTAATTCCAAATTTAGAACACTCATTAAATAAGAAGTGGGTCTAAAGTTGGTCCAAATAGTGCATTTTTTTCAAAAATAAAATTCCCCCATTGAAAACACATGTTGGACTGTTCAATGATTTATTGTTCAAAAAGTAAAATTTTCAAAATTTTTTCCCATGTGTGATATTGAAGCTTATATATAGCAGAATCTCTAATTCCAATTTTATAAAACTCACTAAATAAGAAGTGGGTCTAAAATTGGTCCGAAAAGTTCAATTTTCTCAAAAATAAAATTCCCCCATTGAAAACACATGGCGGACTATTCATAGAATTATTTTTCAAAAAGTAAAATTTTCAAAAAATTTTCCCGTTTGCAATATTGTAGCTCATATATAGGAAAATCTCCAATTCGAATTTTATAATACTCACTAAATAAGAAATGGGTCTAAAGTTGGTCCCAAAAATTGCACTTTTAAAATATTTCGCTTTTAATTTTTCCAATGTTAACCGTATGGAAAATTTGACATATCAAACTTTTGAAAATTTTACATTTTTTTTTGCAACTAGGATAACAGAAATCATCACGCGAATTGATTTCTACAATCAAATGGTCATTAAAATGAAATTTTACTTCTCAAAATTCAGTTATTGCCAAAAAAAGTGTTTATATACCTTTGATATAAATATCCCTTTATATCCCTTTTATAAACTTGCCAATCCTTAGGCAATTTTCAAATTCTCAATTTTCAAATTTTAACCTTAATTTGTAGCCTAGGATAGTAAAAGTCATCACCCGAATTTATTCTGATCATCAATTTGCTTATAAAATGGTATTTTAGCACTCAAAATCGAACTAATGCAAATTTAAAAGACGGCTTGAAAACATTTTCTGAGAGCTTTCGTTTCAAAATTTCAACTTCTCATATAGCTATTCAAAAATAGTTTTTTTGGCCAAATTTGGAAATTTGTTTGATTTTTAAAGTGTTTTTGTATAAAAAAACACAATTTGGAACCATTTGATAGAAATGAAATTTTCCATTCAAATACACTCGAACCTGAAATATTTCAAGATTTTCGAAAAATTAAATTTTTGTTTTTTAGAATACTTTTTTTTAATTAATATTTGCCACAAGAAAGACTATAAAACATATATCCAACTCCAATTAGCAATTTGAAAGCATTTGAGCAATTTTCTCGAAAATACAATTCAACCATTGAATACACATGGCTGACTTTTCAATGAATTATTGTTCAAAAAGTAAAATTTTCAAAATTTTTTCCCGTTTTTTATATGGAAGTTTATATATAGGAGAATCTCTAATTCCAATATAATAACACTCACTAAATAAGAAGTGAGTCTAAAGTTGGTCCAAAAAGTGCAATTTTCTCAAAAGTAAATTTCCCCTATTGAAAACACATGGTGGACTATTCAATGAATTATTGTTCAAAAAGTAAAATTTTCAAAAAATTTTCCCTTTTTTTATATGGAAGATCATATATAGGAGAATCTCCAATTTGAATTTTATAACATTCACTAAATAAGAAGTGGGTCTAAAGTTGGTCCAAAAAGTGCAATTTTCTCAAAAATAAAATTCCCCCATTGAAATAACATGGCGGACTATTCAATGAATTATTGTTCAAAAAGTAAAATTTTCAAAATTTTTTCCCGTTTTTTATATTGAAGCTCATACATAGGAAAATCTCCAATTCGAATTTTATAACACTTACTAAATAAGAAGTGGGTCTAAAGTTGGTCCAAAAAGTGCAATTTTCACAAAAGTAAAATTCCCACATTGAAAACACATGGCGGACTGTTCAATGAATAATTGTTCAAAAAGTAAAATTTTCAAAACATTTTACCTTTTTTTATATTGAAGCTCATATATAGGAGAATCTCCAATTTGAATTTTATAACATTCACTAAAAAAAAAGTGGGTCTAAAGTTGGTCCAAAAACTGCAATTCTCTCAAAAATAAAATTTACCCATTGAAAACACATGGCTGACTATTCAATGAATTATTGTTCAAAAAGTCAAATTTTCAAAATTTTTTCCCGTTTTTTATATTGAAGCTCATACATAGGAAAATCTCCAATTCGAATTTTTTGGGGAAGTGGGTCTAAAGTTGGTCCAAAAAGTTGGTCCAAAAAGCAAATTTCACGAAAATACAATTCCCTCATTGAAAACACATGGCGGACTATTCAATGAATTTTTGTTCAAAAAGTAAAGTTTTCAAAATTTTTTCCCGTTTGTGATATTGAAGCTTGTATATAGGAGAATCTCTAATTCCAATTCTATAACACTCACTAAATAAGAAGTGGGTCTAAAGTTGGTCCGAAAAGTTCAATTTTCTCAAAAATAAAATTACCAGATTGAAAACACATGGCGGACTGTTCAGTGAATTATTGTTCAAAAAGTAAAATTTTCAAAATTTTTTCCCGTTTGTGATATGGAAGCTTATATATAGGAGAATCTCCAATTCCAATTTTATAATACTCACTAAATAAGAAGTGGGTTTTAAGTTGGTCCAAAAAGTGCAATTTTCTAAAAAATAAAATTCCACCATTGAAAACACATGGTGGACTGTTCAATGATTTATTGTTCAAAATGTAAAATTTTCAAAATTTTTTCCCATGTGTGATATTGAAGCTTATATATAGCAGAATCTCTAATTCCAATTTTATAAAACTCACTAAATAAGAAGTGGGTCTAAAATTGGTCCGAAAAGTTCAATTTTCTCAAAAATAAAATTCCCCCATTGAAAACACATGGCGGATTATTCATAGAATTATTGTTCAAAAAGTAAAATTTTCAAAATTTTTTCCCGTTTGCAATATTGAAGCTCATTTATAGGAAAATCTCCATTTCGAATTTTATAATACTCTTTAAATAAGAAATGGGTCTAAAGTTGGTCCCAAAAATTGCACTTTTAAAATATTTCGCTTTTAATTTTTCCAATGTTAACCGTATGGAAAATTTGACAGATCAAAATTTTCAAAATTTTACATTTTTTTTTTAAACTAGGATAACCGAAATCATCACGCGAATTGATTTCCACAATCAAATGCTCATTAAAATGAAATTTTACTTCTCAAAATTCAGTTATTGCCAAAAAAAGTCTTTATATCCCTTTGAATATACATTAAACTTGCCAATCCTTAGGCAATTTTCAAATTCTCAATTTTCAAATTTTAACCTTAATTTGTAGCCTAGGATAGTAAAAGTCATCACCCGATTTTATTCTGATCATCAATTTGCTTATAAAATGGTATTTTAGCACACAAAATCGAACTAAAGCAAATTTAAAAGACGGCTTGAAAACATTTTCTGAGCGCTTTCGTTTTAAAAATTCAACTTCTCATATAGCTATTCAAAAATAGTTTTTTTGGCCAAATTTGGAAATTTGTTTGATTTTTAAAGTGTTTTTGTATAAAAAAACACAATTTGGAAGCATTTGATAGAAATGAAATTTTCCATTCAAATACACTCGAACCTGAAATATTTCAAGATTTTCGAAAAATTAAATTTTTGTTTTTTAGAATACTTTTTTTTAATTAATATTTGCCACAAGAAAAACTATAAAACATATATCCAACTCCAATTAGCAATTTGAAAGCATTTGAGCAATTTTCTCGAAAATACAATTCAACCATTGAATACACATGGCTGACTTTTCAATGAATTATTGTTCAAAAAGTAAAATTTTCAAAAATTTTTCCCGTTTTTTATATGGAAGTTTATATATAGGAGAATCTCTAATTCCAATATAATAACACTCACTAAATAAGAAGTGAGTCTAAAGTTGGTCCAAAAAGTGCAATTTTCTCAAAAGTAAATTTCCCCTATTGAAAACACATGGTGGACTAATCAATGAATTATTGTTCAAAAAGTAAAATTTTCAAAAAATTTTCCCTTTTTTTATATCGAAGATCATATATAGGAGAATCTCCAATTCCAATTCTATAACATTCACTAAATAAGAAGTGGGTCTAAATTTGGTCCGAAAAGTTCAATTTTCTCAAAAATAAAATTCCCAGATTGAAAACACATGGCGGACTGTTCAATGAATTATTGTTCAAAAAGTAAAATTTTCAAAATTTTTTTCCGTTTATGATATGGAAGCTTATATATAGGAGAATCTCCAATTCCAATTTTATAACACTCACTAAATAAGAAGTGAGTTTTAAGTTGGTCCAAAAAGTGCAATTTTCTCAAAATTAAAATTACCAGATTGAAAACACATGGCGGACTATTCAATGCATTATTGTTCAAAAAGTAAAGTTTTCAAAATTTTTTTCTGTTTGTGATATTGAAGCTTTTATATAGGAGAAATTCCAATTCCAATTTTATAACACTCACTAAATAAGAAGTGGGTTTTAAGTTGGTCCAAAAAGTGCAATTTTCTCAAAATTAAAATTTCCAGATTGAAAACACATGGCGGACTATTCAATGCATTATTGTTCAAAAAGTAAAGTTTTCAAAATTTTTTTCTGTTTGTGATATTGAAGCTTTTATATAGGAGAAATTCCAATTCCAATTTTATAACACTCACTAAATAAGAAGTGGGTCTAAATTTGGTCCGAAAAGTTCAATTTTCTCAAAAATAAAATTACCAGATTGAAAACACATGGCGGACTGTTCAGTGAATTATTGTTCAAAACGTAAAATTTTCAAAATTTTTTCCCGTTTGTGATATGGAAGCTTATATATAGGAGAATCTCCAATTCCAATTTTATAACACTCACTAAATAAGAAGTGGGTTTTAAGTTGGTCCAAAAAGTGCAATTTTCTAAAAAATTAAATTCCATCATTGAAAACACATGGTGGACTGTTCAATGATTTATTGTTCAAAAAGTAAAATTTTCAAATTTTTTTCAAATGTGTGATATTGAAGCTTATATATAGCAGAATCTCTAATTCCAATTTTATAAAACTCACTAAATAAGAAGTGGGTCTAAATTTGGTCCGAAAAGTTCAATTTTCTCAAAAATAAAATTACCAGATTGAAAACACATGGCGGACTGTTCAGTGAATTATTGTTCAAAACGTAAAATTTTCAAATTTTTTTCTCGTTTGTGATATGGAAGCTTATATATAGGAGAATCTCCAATTCCAATTTTATAACACTCACTAAATAAGAAGTGGGTTTTAAGTTGGTCCAAAACGTGCAATTTTCTAAAAAATAAAATTCCATCATTGAAAACACATGGTGGACTGTTCAATGATTTATTGTTCAAAAAGTAAAATTTTCAAATTTTTTTCAAATGTGTGATATTGAAGCTTATATATAGCAGAATCTCTAATTCCAATTTTATAAAACTCACTAAATAAGAAGTGGGTCTAAAATTGGTCCGAAAAATTCTATTTTCTCAAAAATAAAATTCCCCCATTGAAAACACATGGCGGACTGATCATAGAATTATTGTTCAAAAAGTAAAATTTTCAAAAATTTTTCCCGTTTGCAATATTGTAGCTCATATATAGGAAAATCTCCAATTCGAATTTTATAATACTCACTAAATAAGAAATGGGTCTAAAGTTGGTCCCAAAAATTGCACTTTTAAAATATTTCGCTTTTAATTTTTCCATTGTTAACCGTACTGGAAAATTTGAAATATCAAACTTTTCAAAATTTTACATTTTTTTTGCAACTAGGATAACAGAAATCATCACGCGAATTGATTTCCACAATCATATGGTCATTAAAATGAAATTTTACTTCTAATAAAATTCAGTTATTGCCAAAAAAAGGCTTTATATCCCTTTGAATATACATTAAACTTGCCAATCCTTAGGCAATTTTCAAATTCTCAATTTTCAAATTTTAACCTTAATTTGTAGCCTAGGATAGTAAAAGTCATCACCCGATTTTATTCTGATCATCAATTTGCTTATAAAATGGTATTTTAGCACTCAAAATCGAACTAAAGCAAATTTAAAAGACGGCTTGAAAACATTTTCTGAGCGCTTTCGTTTTAAAAATTCAACTTCTCATATAACTATTCAAAAATAGTTTTTTTGGCCAAATTTGGAAATTTGTTTGATTTTTAAAGTGTTTTTGTATAAAAAAACACAATTTGGAACCATTTGATAGAAATTAAATTTTCCATTCAAATACACTCGAACCTGAAATATTTCAAGATTTTCGAAAAATTAAATTTTTGTTTTTTAGAATACTTTTTTTTAATTAATATTTGCCACAAGGAAGACTATAAAACATATATCCAACTCCAATTAGCAATTTGAAAGCATTTGAGCAATTTTCTCGAAAATACAATTCAACCATTGAATACACATGGCTGACTTTTCAATGAATTATTGTTCAAAAAGTAAAATTTTCAAAAATTTTTCCCGTTTTTTATATGGAAGTTTATATATAGGAGAATCTCTAATTCCAATATAATAACACTCACTAAATAAGAAGTGAGTCTAAAGTTGGTCCAAAAAGTGCAATTTTCTCAAAAGTAAATTTCCCCTATTGAAAACACATGGTGGACTATTCAATGAATTATTGTTCAAAAAGTAAAATTTTCAAAAAATTTTCCCTTTTTTTATATGGAAGATCATATATAGGAGAATCTCCAATTTGAATTTTATAACATTCACTAAATAAGAAGTGGGTCTAAAGTTGGTCCAAAAAGTGCAATTTTCTCAAAAATAAAATTCCCCCATTGAAATAACATGGCTGACTTTTCAATGAATTATTGTTCAAAAAGTAAAATTTTCAAAAATTTTTCCTCATTTTTATATTGAAGCTCATACATAGGAAAATCTCCAATACGAATTTTATAACACTCACTAAATAAGAAGTGGTTCTAAAGTTGGTCCAAAAAGCAATTTTCACGAAAATACAATTCCCTCATTGAAAACACATGGCGGACTATTCAATGAATTTTTGTTCAAAAAGTAAAATTTTCAAAACTTTTTCCCGTTTGCAATATTGAAGCTCATATATAGGAAAATCTCCATTTCGAATTTTATAATACTCACTAAATAAGAAATGGGTCTAAAGTTGGTCCCAAAAATTGCACTTTTAAAATATTTCGCTTTTAATTTTTCCAATGTTAACCGTATGGAAAATTTGACAGATCAAAATTTTCAAAATTTTACATTTTTTTTTGAAACTAGGATAACCGAAATCATCACGCGAATTGATTTCCACAATCAAATGCTCATTAAAATGAAATTTTACTTCTCAAAATTCAGTTATTGCCAAAAAAAGTCTTTATATCAATTTGAATATACAATAAACTTGCCAATCCTTAGGCAATTTTCAAATTTTAACCTTAATTTGTAGCCTAGGATAGTAAAAGCCTAGGATAGTAGTTTATTCTGATCATCAATTTGCTTATAAAATGGTATTTTAGCACTCAAAATCGAACTAATGCAAATTTAAAAGACGGCTTGCAAACATTTTCTGAGAGCTTTCGTTTCAAAATTTCAACTTCTCATATAGCTATTCAAAAATAGTTTTTTTGGCCAAATTTGGAAATTTTTTGATTTTTAAACACAATTTGGAACCATTTGATAGAAATGCAATTTTCCATTCAAATACACTCGAACCTGAAATATTTCAAGATTTTCGAAAAATTAAATTTTTGTTTTTTAGAATGCTTTTTTTTAATTAATATTTGCCACAAGAAAGACTATAAAACATATATCCAACTCCAATTAGCAATTTGAAAGCATTTGAGCAATTTTCTCGAAAATACAATTCAACCATTGAAAACACATGGCTGACTTTTCAATGAATTATTGTTCAAAAAGTAAAATTTTCAAAAATTTTTCCCGTTTTTTATATGGAAGTTTATATATAGGAGAATCTCTAATTCCAATATAATAACACTCACTAAATAAGAAGTGAGTCTAAAGTTGGTCCAAAAAGTGCAATTTTCTCAAAAGTAAAATTCCCCTATTGAAAACACATGGTGGACTATTCAAAGAATTATTGTTCAAAACGTAAAATTTTCAAAAATTATTCCTTTTTTTTATATGGAAGCTCATATATAGGAGAATCTCCAATTTGAATTTTATAACATTCACTAAATAAGAAGTGGGTCTAAAGTTGGTCCAAAAAGTGCAATTTTCTCAAAAATAAAATTCCCCCATTGAAAACACATGGCGGACTATTCAATGAATTATTGTTCAAAAAGTAAAATTTTCAAAATTTTTTCCTCTTTTTTATATTGAAGCTCATACATAGGAAAATCTCCAATACGAATTTTATAACACTTACTAAATAAGAAGTGGGTCTAAAGTTGGTCCAAAAAGTTGGTCCAAAAAGCAATTTTCACGAAAATACAATTCCCTCATTGAAAACACATGGCGGACTATTCAATGAATTTTTGTTCAAAAAGTAAAGTTTTCAAAAATTTTTCCCGATTGTGATATTGAAGCTTATATATAGGAGAATCTCTAATTCCAATTCTATAACACTCACTAAATAAGAAGTGGGTCTAAAGTTGGTCCAAAAAGTGCAATTTTCTCAAAAATTAAATTCCCTTATTGAAAACACATGGCGGACTGTTCAATGAATAATTGTTCAAAAAGTAAAGTTTTCAAAATTTTTTTCCGTTTGTGATATTGAAGCTTTTATATAGGAGAAATTCCAATTCCAATTTTATAACACTCACTAAATAAGAAGTGGGTCTAAATTTGGTCCGAAAAGTTCAATTTTCTCAAAAATAAAATTACCAGATTGAAAACACATGGCGGACTGTTCAGTGAATTATTGTTCAAAAAGTAAAATTTTCAAAATTTTTTCCCGTTTGTGATATGGAAGCTTATATATAGGAGAATCTCCAATTCCAATTTTATAATACTCACTAAATAAGAAGTGGGTTTTAAGTTGGTCCAAAAAGTGCAATTTTCTAAAAAATAAAATTCCACCATTGAAAACACATGGTGGACTGTTCAATGATTTATTGTTCAAAATGTAAAATTTTCAAAATTTTTTCCCATGTGTGATATTGAAGCTTATATATAGCAGAATCTCTAATTCCAATTTTATAAAACTCACTAAATAAGAAGTGGGTCTAAAATTGGTCCGAAAAGTTCAATTTTCTCAAAAATAAAATTCCCCCATTGAAAACACATGGCGGATTATTCATAGAATTATTGTTCAAAAAGTTAAATTTTCAAAAATTTTTCCCGTTTGCAATATTGAAGCTCATTTATAGGAAAATCTCCATTTCGAATTTTATAATACTCACTAAATAAGAAATGGGTCTAAAGTTGGTCCCAAAAATTGCACTTTTAAAATATTTCGCTTTTAATTTTTCCAATGTTAACCGTATGGAAAATTTGACAGATCAAAATTTTCAAAATTTTACATTTTTTTTTTAAACTAGGATAACCGAAATCATCACGCGAATTGATTTCCACAATCAAATGCTCATTAAAATGAAATTTTACTTCTCAAAATTCAGTTATTGCCAAAAAAAGTCTTTATATCCCTTTGAATATACATTAAACTTGCCAATCCTTAGGCAATTTTCAAATTCTCAATTTTCAAATTTTAACCTTAATTTGTAGCCTAGGATAGTAAAAGTCATCACCCGATTTTATTCTGATCATCAATTTGCTTATAAAATGGTATTTTAGCACTCAAAATCGAACTAAAGCATATTTAAAAGACGGCTTGAAAACATTTTCTGAGCGCTTTCGTTTTAAAAATTCAACTTCTCATATAGCTATTCAAAAATAGTTTTTTTGGCCAAATTTGGAAATTTGTTTGATTTTTAAAGTGTTTTTGTATAAAAAAACACAATTTGGAACCATTTGATAGAAATGAAATTTTCCATTCAAATACACTCGAACCTGAAATATTTCAAGATTTTCGAAAAATTAAATTTTTGTTTTTTAGAATACTTTTTTTTAATTAATATTTGCCACAAGAAAGACTATAAAACATATATCCAACTCCAATTAGCAATTTGAAAGCATTTGAGCAATTTTCTCGAAAATACAATTCAACCATTGAATACACATGGCTGACTTTTCAATGAATTATTGTTCAAAAAGTAAAGTTTTCAAAAAAATTTCACGTTTTTTATATTGAAGCTTATATATAGGAGAATCTCTAATTCCAATATATTAACACTCACTAAATAAGAAGTGAATCTAAAGTTGGTCCAAAAAGCAATTTTCTCTAAAAGTACAATTCCCTGATTGAAAACACATGGCGGACTATTCAATGAATTATTGTTCAAAAAGTAAAATTTTCAAAATTTTTTCCCGTTTGTGATATTGAAGCTTATATATCGGAGAATATCTAATTCCAATTTTATAACACTCAATAAATAAGAAGTGGTTCTAAAGTTGGTCCAAAAAGTGCAATTTTCACAAAAGTAAAATCCCACATTGAAAACACATGGCGGACTGTTCAATGAATAATTGTTCAAAAAGTAAAATTTTCAAAACATTTTACCTTTTTTTATATTGAAGCTCATATATAGGAGAATCTCCAATTTGAATTTTATAACATTCACTAAAAAAGAAGTGGGTCTAAAGTTGGTCCAAAAAGTGCAATTTTCTCAAAAATAAAATTCCCCCATTGAAAACACATGGCGGACTATTCAATGAATTATTGTTCAAAAAATAAAATTTTGAAAATTTTTTCCCGTTTGTGATATTGAAGCTTATATATAGGAGAATCTCCAATTCCAATTCTATAACACTCACTAAATAAGAAGTGGGTCTAAAGTTGGTCCAAAAAGTGCAATTTTCTCAAAAATAAAATTCCCCCATTGAAAACACATGGCAGACTATTCAATGAATTATTGTTCAAAAAGTAAAATTTTCAAAATTTTTTCCCGTTTTTTATATTGAAGCTCATACATAGGAAAATCTCCAATTCGAATTTTATAGCACTTACTAAATAAGAAGTGGGTCTAAAGTTGGTCCAAAAAGTGCAATTTTCTCAAAAGTAAAATTCGCCTATTGAAAACACATGGTGGACTATTCAAAGAATTATTGTTCAAAAAGTAAAATTTTCAAAAATTTTTCCCGTTTTTTATATGGAAGTTTATATATAGGAGAATCTCTAATTCCAATATAATAACACTCACTAAATAAGAAGTGAGTCTAAAGTTGGTCCAAAAAGTGCAATTTTCTCAAAAGTAAAATTCCCCTATTGAAAACACATGGTGGACTATTCAAAGAATTATTGTTCAAAAAGTAAAATTTTCAAAATTTTTTCCCGTTTTTTATATTGAAGCTCATACATTGGAAAATCTCCAATTCGAATTTTATAACACTTACTAAATAAGAAGTGGGACTAAAGTTGGTCCAAAAAGTGCAATTTTCTCAAAAATAAAATTCCCCCATTGAAATCAGATAGCGGACTATTCAATGAATTATTGTTCAAAAAATAAAATTTTGAAATTTTTTTCCCGTTTGTGATATTGAAGCTTATATATAGGAGAATCTCCAATTCCAATTTTATAACACTCACTAAATAAGAAGTGGGTTTCAATTTGGTACAAAAAGTGCAATTTTCTCAAAACTAAAATTCCCAGATTGAAAACACATATGCGGACTATTCAATGAATTATTGTAAAAAAGAAAAATTTTAAATTTTTTTTCCGTGTGTAATATTGAAGCTTATATATAGGAAAACCTCTAATTCCAAATTTAGAACACTCATTAAATAAGAAGTGGGTCTAAAGTTGGTCCAAATAGTGCAATTTTTTCAAAAATAAAATTCCCCCATTGAAAACACATGTTGGACTGTTCAATGATTTATTGTTCAAAAAGTAAAATTTTCAAAATTTTTTCCCATGTGTGATATTGAAGCTTATATATAGCAGAATCTCTAATTCCAATTTTATAAAACTCACTAAATAAGAAGTGGGTCTAAAGTTGGTCCCAAAAATTGCACTTTTAAAATATTTCGCTTTTAATTTTTCCAATGTTAACCGTATGGAAAATTTGACATATCAAACTTTTGAAAATTTTACATTTTTTTTGCAACTAGGATAACAGAAATCATCACGCGAATTGATTTCCACAATCAAATGGCCATTAAAATGAAATTTTACTTCTCAAAATTCAGTTATTGCCAAAAAAAGTCTTTATATACCTTTGATATAAATATCCCTTTATATCCCTTTTATAAACTTGCCAATCCTTAGGCAATTTTCAAATTCTCAATTTTCAAATTTTAACCTTAATTTGTAGCCTAGGATAGTAAAAGTCATCACCCGAATTTATTCTGATCATCAATTTGCTTATAAAATGGTATTTTAGCACTCAAAATCGAACTAATGCAAATTTAAAAGACGGCTTGAAAACATTTTCTGAGAGCTTTCGTTTCAAAATTTCAACTTCTCATATAGCTATTCAAAAATAGTTTTTTTGGCCAAATTTGGAAATTTGTTTGATTTTTAAAGTGTTTTTGTATAAAAAAACACAATTTAGGACCATTTGATAGAAATGAAATTTTCCATTCAAATACACTCGAACCTGAAATATTTCAAGATTTTCGAAAAATTAAATTTTTGTTTTTTTAGAATACTTTTTTTTAATTAATATTTGCCACAAGAAAGACTATAAAACATATATCCAACTCCAATTAGCAATTTGAAAGCATTTGAGCAATTTTCTCGAAAATACAATTCAAATATTGAATACACATGGCTGACTTTTCAATGAATTATTGTTCAAAAAGTAAAATTTTCAAAATTTTTTCCCGTTTGTGATATGGAAGCTTATATATAGGAGAATCTCCAATTCCAATTTTATAATACTCACTAAATAAGAAGTGGGTTTTAAGTTGGTCCAAAAAGTGCAATTTTCTAAAAAATAAAATTCCACCATTGAAAACACATGGTGGACTGTTCAATGATTTATTGTTCAAAATGTAAAATTTTCAAATTTTTTTCCCATGTGTGATATTGAAGCTTATATATAGCAGAATCTCTAATTCCAATTTTATAAAACTCACTAAATAAGAAGTGGGTCTAAAATTGGTCCGAAAAGTTCAATTTTCTCAAAAATAAAATTCCCCCATTGAAAACACATGGCGGATTATTCATAGAATTATTGTTCAAAAAGTTAAATTTTCAAAAAATTTTCCCGTTTGCAATATTGAAGCTCATTTATAGGAAAATCTCCATTTCGAATTTTATAATACTCACTAAATAAGAAATGGGTCTAAAGTTGGTCCCAAAAATTGCACTTTTAAAATATTTCGCTTTTAATTTTTCCAATGTTAACCGTATGGAAAATTTGACAGATCAAAATTTTCAAAATTTTAAATTTTTTTTTTAAACTAGGATAACCGAAATCATCACGCGAATTGATTTCCACAATCAAATGCTCATTAAAATGAAATTTTACTTCTCAAAATTCAGTTATTGCCAAAAAAAGTCTTTATATCCCTTTGAATATACATTAAACTTGCCAATCCTTAGGCAATTTTCAAATTCTCAATTTTCAAATTTTAACCTTAATTTGTAGCCTAGGATAGTAAAAGTCATCACCCGATTTTATTCTGAATATCAATTTGCTTATAAAATGGTATTTTAGCACTCAAAATCGAACTAAAGCATATTTAAAAGACGGCTTGAAAACATTTTCTGAGCGCTTTCGTTTTAAAAATTCAACTTCTCATATAGCTATTCAAAAATAGTTTTTTTGGCCAAATTTGGAAATTTGTTTGATTTTTAAAGTGTTTTTGTATAAAAAAACACAATTTGGAACCATTTGATAGAAATGAAATTTTCCATTCAACACTCGAACCTGAAATATTTCAAGATTTTCGAAAAATTAAATTTTTGTTTTTTAGAATACTTTTTTTTAATTAATATTTGCCACAAGAAAGACTATAAAACATATATCCAACTCCAATTAACAATTTGAAAGCATTTGAGCAATTTTCTCGAAAATACAATTCAACCATTGAATACACATGGCTGACTTTTCAATGAATTATTGTTCAAAAAGTAAAGTTTTCAAAAAAATTTCACGTTTTTTATATTGAAGCTTATATATAGGAGAATCTCTAATTCCAATATATTAACACTCACTAAATAAGAAGTGAATCTAAAGTTGGTCCAAAAAGCAATTTTCTCTAAAAGTACAATTCCCTGATTGAAAACACATGGCGGACTATTCAATGAATTATTGTTCAAAAAGTAAAATTTTCAAAATTTTTTCCCGTTTGTGATATTGAAGCTTATATATCGGAGAATATCTAATTCCAATTTTATAACACTCAATAAATAAGAAGTGGTTCTAAAGTTGGTCCAAAAAGTGCAATTTTCACAAAAGTAAAATCCCACATTGAAAACACATGGCGGACTGTTCAATGAATAATTGTTCAAAAAGTAAAATTTTCAAAACATTTTACCTTTTTTTATATTGAAGCTCATATATAGGAGAATCTCCAATTTGAATTTTATAACATTCACTAAAAAAGAAGTGGGTCTAAAGTTGGTCCAAAAAGTGCAATTTTCTCAAAAATAAAATTCCCCCATTGAAAACACATGGCGGACTATTCAATGAATTATTGTTCAAAAAATAAAATTTTGAAAATTTTTTCCCGTTTGTGATATTGAAGCTTATATATAGGAGAATCTCCAATTCCAATTCTATAACACTCACTAAATAAGAAGTGAGTCTAAAGTTGGTCCAAAAAGTGCAATTTTCTAAAAAGTAAATTTCCCCTATTGAAAACACATGGTGGACTATTCAATGAATTATTGTTCAAAAAGTAAAATTTTCAAAAATTTTTCCCTTTTTTTATATGGAAGATCATATATAGGAGAATCTCCAATTTGAATTTTATAACATTCACTAAATAAGAAGTGGGTCTAAAGTTGGTCCAAAAAGTGCAATTTTCTCAAAAATAAAATTCCCCTTTTGAAAACACATGGCGGACTATTCAATGAATTATTGTTCAAAAAGTAAAATTTTCAAAATTTTTTCCTCTTTTTTATATTGAAGCTCATACATAGGAAAATCTCCAATACGAATTTTATAACACTCACTAAATAAGAAGTGGGTCTAAATATGGTCCAAAAAGTTGGTCCAAAAATCAATTTTCTCGAAAATACAATTCCCTCATTGAAAACACATGGCGGACTATTCAATGAATTTTTGTTCAAAAAGTAAAGTTTTCAAAAAAATTTCACGTTTTTTATATTGAAGCTTATATATAGGAGAATCTCTAATTCCAATATATTAACACTCACTAAATAAGAAGTGAATCTAAAGTTGGTCCAAAAAGCAATTTTCTCTAAAAGTACAATTCCCTGATTGAAAACACATGGCGGACTATTCAATGAATTATTGTTCAAAAAGTAAAATTTTCAAAATTTTTTCCCGTTTGTTATATTGAAGCTTATATATCGGAGAATATCTAATTCCAATTTTATAACACTCAATAAATAAGAAGTGGTTCTAAAGTTGGTCCAAAAAGTGCAATTTTCACAAAAGTAAAATCCCACATTGAAAACACATGGCGGACTGTTCAATGAATAATTGTTCAAAAAGTAAAATTTTCAAAACATTTTACCTTTTTTTATATTGAAGCTCATATATAGGAGAATCTCCAATTTGAATTTTATAACATTCACTAAAAAAGAAGTGGGTCTAAAGTTGGTCCAAAAAGTGCAATTTTCTCAAAAATAAAATTCCCCCATTGAAAACACATGGCGGACTATTCAATGAATTATTGTTCAAAAAATAAAATTTTGAAATTTTTTTCCCGTTTGTGATATTGAAGCTTATATATAGGAGAATCTCCAATTCCAATTCTATAACACTCACTAAATAAGAAGTGGGTCTAAAGTTGGTCCAAAAAGTGCAATTTTCTCAAAAGTAAAATTCCCCTATTGAAAACACATGGTGGACTATTCAAAGAATTATTGTTCAAAAAGTAAAATTTTCAAAAATTTTTCCCGTTTTTTATATGGAAGTTTATATATAGGAGAATCTCTAATTCCAATATAATAACACTCACTAAATAAGAAGTGAGTGTAAAGTTGGTCCAAAAAGTGCAATTTTCTCAAAAGTAAAATTCCCCTATTGAAAACACATGGTGGACTATTCAAAGAATTATTGTTCAAAACGTAAAATTTTCAAAAATTTTTCCATTTTATTATATGGAAGCTCATATATAGGAGAATCTCCAATTTGAATTTTATAACATTCACTAAATAAGAAGTGGGTCTAAAGTTGGTCCAAAAAGTGCAATTTTCTCAAAAATAAAATTCCCCCATTGAAAACACATGGCGGACTATTCAATGAATTATTGTTCAAAAAGTAAAATTTTCAAAATTTTTTCCCGTTTTTTATATTGAAGCTCATACATAGGAAAATCTCCAATTCCAATTTTATAACACTTACTAAATAAGAAGTGGGTCTAAAGTTGGTCCAAAAAGTGCAATTTTCTCAAAAGTAAAATTCCCCTATTGAAAACACATGGTGGACTATTCAAAGAATTATTGTTCAAAAAGTAAAATTTTCAAAAATTTTTCCCGTTTTTTATATGGAAGTTTATATATAGGAGAATCTCTAATTCCAATATAATAACACTCACTAAATAAGAAGTGAGTCTAAAGTTGGTCCAAAAAGTGCAATTTTCTCAAAAGTAAAATTCCCCTATTGAAAACACATGGTGGACTATTCAAAGAATTATTGTTCAAAACGTAAAATTTTCAAAATTTTTTCCATTTTTTTATATGGAAGCTTATATATAGGAGAATCTCCAATTTGAATTTTATAACATTCACTAAATAAGAAGTGGGTCTAAAGTTGGTCCAAAAAGTGCAATTTTCTCAAAAATAAAATTCCCCCATTGAAAACACATGGCGGACTATTCAATGAATTATTGTTCAAAAAGTAAAATTTTCAAAATTTTTTCCCGTTTTTTATATTGAAGCTCATACATAGGAAAATCTCCAATTCGAATTTTATAACACTTACTAAATAAGAAGTGGGTCTAAAGTTGGTCCAAAAAGTGCAATTTTCTCAAAAATAAAATTCCCAAATTGAAAACACATATGCGGACTATTCAATGAATTATTGAAAAAAAGAAAAATTTTCAATTTTTTTTCCGTGTGTGATATTGAAGCTTATATATAGGAAAACCTCTAATTCCAAATTTAGAACACTCATTAAATAAGAAGTGGGTCTAAAGTTGGTCCAAATAGTGCATTTTTTTCAAAAATAAAATTCCCCCATTGAAAACACATGTTGGACTGTTCAATGATTTATTGTTCAAAAAGTAAAATTTTCAAAATTTTTTCCCATGTGTGATATTGAAGCTTATATATAGCAGAATCTCTAATTCCAATTTTATAAAACTCACTAAATAAGAAGTGGGTCTAAAATTGGTCCGAAAAGTTCAATTTTCTCAAAAATAAAATTCCCCCATTGAAAACACATGGCGGACTATTCATAGAATTATTTTTCAAAAAGTAAAATTTTCAAAAATTTTTCCCGTTTGCAATATTGTAGCTCATATATAGGAAAATCTCCAATTCGAATTTTATAATACTCACTAAATAAGAAATGGGTCTAAAGTTGGTCCCAAAAATTGCACTTTTAAAATATTTCGCTTTTAATTTTTCCAATGTTAACCGTATGGAAAATTTGACATATCAAACTTTTGAAAATTTTACATTTTTTTTTGCAACTAGGATAACAGAAATCATCACGCGAATTGATTTCCACAATCAAATGGTCATTAAAATGAAATTTTACTTCTCAAAATTCAGTTATTGCCAAAAAAAGTGTTTATATACCTTTGATATAAATATCCCTTTATATCCCTTTTATAAACTTGCCAATCCTTAGGCAATTTTCAAATTCTCAATTTTCAAATTTTAACCTTAATTTGTAGCCTAGGATAGTAAAAGTCATCACCCGAATTTATTCTGATCATCAATTTGCTTATAAAATGGTATTTTAGCACTCAAAATCGAACTAATGCAAATTTAAAAGATGGCTTGAAAACATTTTCTGAGAGCTTTCGTTTCAAAATTTCAACTTCTCATATAGCTATTCAAAAATAGTTTTTTTGGCCAAATTTGGAAATTTGTTTGATTTTTAAAGTGTTTTTGTATAAAAAAACACAATTTGGAACCATTTGATAGAAATGAAATTTTCCATTCAAATACACTCGAACCTGAAATATTTCAAGATTTTCGAAAAATTAAATTTTTGTTTTTTAGAATACTTTTTTTTAATTATTATTTGCCACAAGAAAGACTATAAAACATATATCCAACTCCAATTAGCAATTTGAAAGCATTTGAGCAATTTTCTCGAAAATACAATTCAACCATTGAATACACATGGCTGACTTTTCAATGAATTATTGTTCAAAAAGTAAAATTTTCAAAAATTTTTCCCGTTTTTTATATGGAAGTTTATATATAGGAGAATCTCTAATTCCAATATAATAACACTCACTAAATAAGAAGTGAGTCTAAAGTTGGTCCAAAAAGTGCAATTTTCTCAAAAGTAAATTTCCCCTATTGAAAACACATGGTGGACTATTCAATGAATTATTGTTCAAAAAGTAAAATTTTCAAAAAATTTTCCCTTTTTTTATATGGAAGATCATATATAGGAGAATCTCCAATTTGAATTTTATAACATTCACTAAATAAGAAGTGGGTCTAAAGTTGGTCCAAAAAGTGCAATTTTCTCAAAAATAAAATTCCCCCATTGAAATAACATGGCGGACTATTCAATGAATTATTGTTCAAAAAGTAAAATTTTCAAAATTTTTTCCCGTTTTTTATATTGAAGCTCATACATAGGAAAATCTCCAATTCGAATTTTATAACACTTACTAAATAAGAAGTGGGTTTAAAGTTGGTCCAAAAAGTGCAATTTTCACAAAAGTAAAATTCCCACATTGAAAACACATGGCGGACTGTTCAATGAATAATTGTTCAAAAAGTAAAATTTTCAAAACATTTTACCTTTTTTTATATTGAAGCTCATATATAGGAGAATCTCCAATTTGAATTTTATAACATTCACTAAAAAAAAAGTGGGTCTAAAGTTGGTCCAAAAACTGCAATTCTCTCAAAAATAAAATTTACCCATTGAAAACACATGGCTGACTATTCAATGAATTATTGTTCAAAAAGTCAAATTTTCAAAATTTTTTCCCCTTTTTTATATTGAAGCTCATACATAGGAAAATCTCCAATTCGAATTTTTTGGGGAAGTGGGTCTAAAGTTGGTCCAAAAAGTTGGTCCAAAAAGCAAATTTCACGAAAATACAATTCCCTCATTGAAAACACATGGCGGACTATTCAATGAATTTTTGTTCAAAAAGTAAAGTTTTCAAAATTTTTTCCCGTTTGTGATATTGAAGCTTGTATATAGGAGAATCTGTAATTCCAATTCTATAACACTCACTAAATAAGAAGTGGGTCTAAAGTTGGTCCAAAAAGTGCAATTTTCTCAAAAATTAAATTCCCTTATTGAAAACACATGGCGGACTGTTCAATGAATAATTGTTCAAAAAGTAAAGTTTTCAAATTTTTTTTCCGTTCGTGATATTGAAGCTTTTATATAGGAGAAATTCCAATTCCAATTTTATAACACTCACTAAATAAGAAGTGGGTCTAAATTTGGTCCGAAAAGTTCAATTTTCTCAAAAATAAAATTACCAGATTGAAAACACATGGCGGACTGTTCAGTGAATTATTGTTCAAAAACTAAAATTTTCAAAATTTTTTCCCGTTTGTGATATGGAAGCTTATATATAGGAGAATCTCCAATTCCAATTTTATAATACTCACTAAATAAGAAGTGGGTTTTAAGTTGGTCCAAAAAGTGCAATTTTCTAAAAAATAAAATTCCACCATTGAAAACACATGGTGGACTGTTCAATGATTTATTGTTCAAAATGTAAAATTTTCAAAATTTTTTCCCATGTGTGATATTGAAGCTTATATATAGCAGAATCTCTAATTCCAATTTTATAAAACTCACTAAATAAGAAGTGGGTCTAAAATTGGTCCGAAAAGTTCAATTTTCTCAAAAATAAAATTCCCCCATTGAAAACACATGGCGGACTATTCATAGAATTATTTTTCAAAAAGTAAAATTTTCAAAAAATTTTCCCGTTTGCAATATTGTAGCTCATATATAGGAAAATCTCCAATTCGAATTTTATAATACTCACTAAATAAGAAATGGGTCTAAAGTTGGTCCCAAAAATTGCACTTTTAAAATATTTCGCTTTTAATTTTTCCAATGTTAACCGTATGGAAAATTTGACATATCAAACTTTTGAAAATTTTACATTTTTTTTGCAACTAGGATAACAGAAATCATCACGCGAATTGATTTCCACAATCAAATGGTCATTAAAATGAAATTTTACTTCTCAAAATTCAGTTATTGCCAAAAAAAGTGTTTATATACCTTTGATATAAATATCCCTTTATATCCCTTTTATAAACTTGCCAATCCTTAGGCAATTTTCAAATTCTCAATTTTCAAATTTTAACCTTAATTTGTAGCCTAGGATAGTAAAAGTCATCACCCGAATTTATTCTGATCATCAATTTGCTTATAAAATGGTATTTTAGCACTCAAAATCGAACTAATGCAAATTTAAAAGACGGCTTGAAAACATTTTCTGAGAGCTTTCGTTTCAAAATTTCAACTTCTCATATAGCTATTCAAAAATAGTTTTTTTGGCCAAATTTGGAAATTTGTTTGATTTTTAAAGTGTTTTTGTATAAAAAAACTCAATTTGGAACCATTTGATAGAAATGAAATTTTCCATTCAAATACACTCGAACCTGAAATATTTCAAGATTTTCGAAAAATTAAATTTTTGTTTTTTAGAATACTTTTTTTTAATTAATATTTGCCACAAGAAAGACTATAAAACATATATCCAACTCCAATTAGCAATTTGAAAGCATTTGAGCAATTTTCTCGAAAATACAATTCAACCATTGAATACACATGGCTGACTTTTCAATGAATTATTGTTCAAAAAGTAAAATTTTCAAAAATTTTTCCCGTTTTTTATATGGAAGTTTATATATAGGAGAATCTCTAATTCCAATATAATAACACTCACTAAATAAGAAGTGAGTCTAAAGTTGGTCCAAAAAGTGCAATTTTCTCAAAAGTAAATTTCCCCTATTGAAAACACATGGTGGACTATTCAATGAATTATTGTTCAAAAAGTAAAATTTTCAAAAAATTTCACTTTTTTTATATGGAAGATCATATATAGGAGAATCTCCAATTTGAATTTTATAACATTCACTAAATAAGAAGTGGGTCTAAAGTTGGTCCAAAAAGTGCAATTTTCTCAAAAATAAAATTCCCCCATTGAAATAACATGGCGGACTATTCAATGAATTATTGTTCAAAAAGTAAAATTTTCAAAAATTTTTCCCGTTTTTTATATTGAAGCTCATACATAGGAAAATCTCCAATTCGAATTTTATAACACTTACTAAATAAGAAGTGGGTCTAAAGTTGGTCCAAAAAGTGCAATTTTCACAAAAGTAAAATTCCCACATTGAAAACACATGGCGGACTGTTCAATGAATAATTGTTCAAAAAGTAAAATTTTCAAAACATTTTACCTTTTTTTATATTGAAGCTCATATATAGGAGAATCTCCAATTTGAATTTTATAACATTCAATAAAAAAAAAGTGGGTCTAAAGTTGGTCCAAAAACTGCAATTCTCTCAAAAATAAAATTTACCCATTGAAAACACATGGCTGACTATTCAATGAATTATTGTTCAAAAAGTCAAATTTTCAAAATTTTTTCCCGTTTGTGATATTGAAGCTTGTATATAGGAGAATCTCTAATTCCAATTCTATAACACTCACTAAATAAGAAGTGGGTCTAAAGTTGGTCCAAAAAGTGCAATTTTCTCAAAAATTAAATTCCCTTATTGAAAACACATGGCGGACTGTTCAGTGAATTATTGTTCAAAAAGTAAAATTTTCAAAATTTTTTCCCGTTTGTGATATGGAAGCTTATATATAGGAGAATCTCCAATTCCAATTTTATAATACTCACTAAATAAGAAGTGGGTTTTAAGTTGGTCCAAAAAGTGCAATTTTCTAAAAAATAAAATTCCACCATTGAAAACACATGGTGGACTGTTCAATGATTTATTGTTCAAAATGTAAAATTTTCAAAATTTTTTCCCATGTGTGATATTGAAGCTTATATATAGCAGAATCTCTAATTCCAATTTTATAAAACTCACTAAATAAGAAGTGGGTCTAAAATTGGTCCGAAAAGTTCAATTTTCTCAAAAATAAAATTCCCCCATTGAAAACACATGGCGGATTATTCATAGAATTATTGTTCAAAAAGTAAAATTTTCAAAATTTTTTCCCGTTTGCAATATTGAAGCTCATTTATAGGAAAATCTCCATTTCGAATTTTATAATACTCACTAAATAAGAAATGGGTCTAAAGTTGGTCCCAAAAATTGCACTTTTAAAATATTTCGCTTTTAATTTTTCCAATGTTAACCGTATGGAAAATTTGACAGATCAAAATTTTCAAAATTTTACATTTTTTTTTTAAACTAGGATAACCGAAATCATCACGCGAATTGATTTCCACAATCAAATGCTCATTAAAATGAAATTTTACTTCTCAAAATTCAGTTATTGCCAAAAAAAGTCTTTATATCCCTTTGAATATACATTAAACTTGCCAATCCTTAGGCAATTTTCAAATTCTCAATTTTCAAATTTTAACCTTAATTTGTAGCCTAGGATAGTAAAAGTCATCACCCGATTTTATTCTGATCATCAATTTGCTTATAAAATGGTATTTTAGCACACAAAATCGAACTAAAGCAAATTTAAAAGACGGCTTGAAAACATTTTCTGAGCGCTTTCGTTTTAAAAATTCAACTTCTCATATAGCTATTCAAAAATAGTTTTTTTGGCCAAATTTGGAAATTTGTTTGATTTTTAAAGTGTTTTTGTATAAAAAAACACAATTTGGAACCATTTGATAGAAATGAAATTTTCCATTCAAATACACTCGAACCTGAAATATTTCAAGATTTTCGAAAAATTAAATTTTTGTTTTTTAGAATATTTTTTTTTAATTAATATTTGCCACAAGAAAGACTATAAAACATATATCCAACTCCAATTAGCAATTTGAAAGCATTTGAGCAATTTTCTCGAAAATACAATTCAACCATTGAATACACATGGCTGACTTTTCAATGAATTATTGTTCAAAAAGTAAAATTTTCAAAAATTTTTCCCGTTTTTTATATGGAAGTTTATATATAGGAGAATCTCTAATTCCAATATAATAACACTCACTAAATAAGAAGTGAGTCTAAAGTTGGTCCAAAAAGTGCAATTTTCTCAAAAGTAAATTTCCCCTATTGAAAACACATGGTGGACTATTCAATGAATTATTGTTCAAAAAGTAAAATTTTCAAAAAATTTTCCCTTTTTTTATATGGAAGATCATATATAGGAGAATCTCCAATTTGAATTTTATAACATTCACTAAATAAGAAGTGGGTCTAAAGTTGGTCCAAAAAGTGCAATTTTCTCAAAAATAAAATTCCCCCATTGAAATAACATGGCGGACTATTCAATGAATTATTGTTCAAAAAGTAAAATTTTCAAAATTTTTTCCCGTTTTTTATATTGAAGCTCATACATAGGAAAATCTCCAATTCGAATTTTATAACACTTACTAAATAAGAAGTGGGTCTAAAGTTGGTCCAAAAAGTGCAATTTTCACAAAAATAAAATTCCCACATTGAAAACACATGGCGGACTGTTCAATGAATAATTGTTCAAAAAGTAAAATTTTCAAAACATTTTACCTTTTTTTATATTGAAGCTCATATATAGGAGAATCTCCAATTTGAATTTTATAACATTCACTAAAAAAAAAGTGGATCTAAAGTTGGTCCAAAAACTGCAATTCTCTCAAAAATAAAATTTACCCATTGAAAACACATGGCTGACTATTCAATGAATTATTGTTCAAAAAGTCAAATTTTCAAAATTTTTTCCCGTTTTTTATATTGAAGCTCATACATAGGAAAATCTCCAATTCGAATTTTTTGGGGAAGTGGGTCTAAAGTTGGTCCAAAAAGTTGGTCCAAAAAGCAAATTTCACGAAAATACAATTCCCTCATTGAAAACACATGGCGGACTATTCAATGAATTTTTGTTCAAAAAGTAAAGTTTTCAAAATTTTTTCCCGTTTGTGATATTGAAGCTTGTATATAGGAGAATCTCTAATTCCAATTCTATAACACTCACTAAATAAGAAGTGGGTCTAAAGTTGGTCCAAAAAGTGCAATTTTCTCAAAAATTAAATTCCCTTATTGAAAACACATGGCGGACTGTTCAATGAATAATTGTTCAAAAAGTAAAGTTTTCAAAATTTTTTTCCGTTTGTGATATTGAAGCTTTTATATAGGAGAAATTCCAATTCCAATTTTATAACACTCACTAAATAAGAAGTGGGTCTAAATTTGGTCCGAAAAGTTCAATTTTCTCAAAAATAAAATTACCAGATTGAAAACACATGGCGGACTGTTCAGTGAATTATTGTTCAAAAAGTAAAATTTTCAAAATTTTTTCCCGTTTGTGATATGGAAGCTTATATATAGGAGAATCTCCAATTCCAATTTTATAATACTCACTAAATAAGAAGTGGGTTTTAAGTTGGTCCAAAAAGTGCAATTTTCTAAAAAATAAAATTCCACCATTGAAAACACATGGTGGACTATTCAATGATTTATTGTTCAAAATGTAAAATTTTCAAAATTTTTTCCCATGTGTGATATTGAAGCTTATATATAGCAGAATCTCTAATTCCAATTTTATAAAACTCACTAAATAAGAAGTGGGTCTAAAATTGGTCCGAAAAGTTCAATTTTCTCAAAAATAAAATTCCCCCATTGAAAACACATGGCGGATTATTCATAGAATTATTGTTCAAAAAGTAAAATTTTCAAAATTTTTTCCCGTTTGCAATATTGAAGCTCATTTATAGGAAAATCTCCATTTCGAATTTTATAATACTCACTAAATAAGAAATGGGTCTAAAGTTGGTCCCAAAAATTGCACTTTTAAAATATTTCGCTTTTAATTTTTCCAATGTTAACCGTATGGAAAATTTGACAGATCAAAATTTTCAAAATTTTACATTTTTTTTTTAAACTAGGATAACCGAAATCATCACGCGAATTGATTTCCACAATCAAATGCTCATTAAAATGAAATTTTACTTCTCAAAATTCAGTTATTGCCAAAAAAAAGTCTTTATATCCCTTTGAATATACATTAAACTTGCCAATCCTTAGGCAATTTTCAAATTCTCAATTTTCAAATTTTAACCTTAATTTGTAGCCTAGGATAGTAAAAGTCATCACCCGATTTTATTCTGATCATCAATTTGCTTATAAAATGGTATTTTAGCACACAAAATCGAACTAAAGCAAATTTAAAAGACGGCTTGAAAACATTTTCTGAGCGCTTTCGTTTTAAAAATTCAACTTCTCATATAGCTATTCAAAAATAGTTTTTTTGGCCAAATTTGGAAATTTGTTTGATTTTTAAAGTGTTTTTGTATAAAAAAACACAATTTGGAACCATTTGATAGAAATGAAATTTTCCATTCAAATACACTCGAACCTGAAATATTTCAAGATTTTCGAAAAATTAAATTTTTGTTTTTTAGAATACTTTTTTTTAATTAATATTTGCCACAAGAAAGACTATAAAACATATATCCAACTCCAATTAGCAATTTGAAAGCATTTGAGCAATTTTCTCGAAAATACAATTCAACCATTGAATACACATGGCTGACTTTTCAATGAATTATTGTTCAAAAAGTAAAATTTTCAAAAATTTTTCCCGTTTTTTATATGGAAGTTTATATATAGGAGAATCTCTAATTCCAATATAATAACACTCACTAAATAAGAAGTGAGTCTAAAGTTGGTCCAAAAAGTGCAATTTTCTCAAAAGTAAATTTCCCCTATTGAAAACACATGGTGGACTATTCAATGAATTATTGTTCAAAAAGTAAAATTTTCAAAAAATTTTCCCTTTTTTTATATGGAAGATCATATATAGGAGAATCTCCAATTTGAATTTTATAACATTCACTAAATAAGAAGTGGGTCTAAAGTTGGTCCAAAAAGTGCAATTTTCTCAAAAATAAAATTCCCCCATTGAAATAACATGGCGGACTATTCAATGAATTATTGTTCAAAAAGTAAAATTTTCAAAATTTTTTCCCGTTTTTTATATTGAAGCTCATACATAGGAAAATCTCCAATTCGAATTTTATAACACTTACTAAATAAGAAGTGGGTCTAAAGTTGGTCCAAAAAGTGCAATTTTCACAAAAGTAAAATTCCCACATTGAAAACACATGGCGGACTGTTCAATGAATAATTGTTCAAAAAGTAAAATTTTCAAAACATTTTACCTTTTTTTATATTGAAGCTCATATATAGGAGAATCTCCAATTTGAATTTTATAACATTCACTAAAAAAAAAGTGGGTCTAAAATTGGTCCAAAAACTGCAATTCTCTCAAAAATAAAATTTACCCATTGAAAACACATGGCTGACTATTCAATGAATTATTGTTCAAAAAGTCAAATTTTCAAAATTTTTTCCCGTTTTTTATATTGAAGCTCATACATAGGAAAATCTCCAATTCGAATTTTTTGGGGAAGTGGGTCTAAAGTTGGTCCAAAAAGTTGGTCCAAAAAGCAAATTTCACGAAAATACAATTCCCTCATTGAAAACACATGACGGACTATTCAATGAATTTTTGTTCAAAAAGTAAAGTTTTCAAAATTTTTTCCCGTTTGTGATATTGAAGCTTGTATATAGGAGAATCTCTAATTCCAATTCTATAACACTCACTAAATAAGAAGTGGGTCTTAATTTGGTCCAAAAAGTGCAATTTTCTCAAAAATTAAATTCCCTTATTGAAAACACATGGCGGACTGTTCAATGAATAATTGTTCAAAAAGTAAAGTTTTCAAAAATTTTTTCCGTTTGTGATATTGAAGATTTTATATAGGAGAAATTCCAATTCCAATTTTATAACACTCACTAAATAAGAAGTGGGTCTAAATTTGGTCCGAAAAGTTCAATTTTCTCAAAAATAAAATTACCAGATTGAAAACACATGGCGGACTGTTCAGTGAATTATTGTTCAAAAAGTAAAATTTTCAAAATTTTTTCCCGTTTGTGATATGGAAGCTTATATATAGGAGAATCTCCAATTCCAATTTTATAATACTCACTAAATAAGAAGTGGGTTTTAAGTTGGTCCAAAAAGTGCAATTTTCTAAAAAATAAAATTCCACCATTGAAAACACATGGTGGACTGTTCAATGATTTATTGTTCAAAATGTAAAATTTTCAAAATTTTTTCCCATGTGTGATATTGAAGCTTATATATAGCAGAATCTCTAATTCCAATTTTATAAAACTCACTAAATAAGAAGTGGGTCTAAAATTGGTCCGAAAAGTTCAATTTTCTCAAAAATAAAATTCCCCCATTGAAAACACATGGCGGATTATTCATAGAATTATTGTTCAAAAAGTAAAATTTTCAAAATTTTTTCCCGTTTGCAATATTGAAGCTCATTTATAGGAAAATCTCCATTTCGAATTTTATAATACTCACTAAATAAGAAATGGGTCTAAAGTTGGTCCCAAAAATTGCACTTTTAAAATATTTCGCTTTTAATTTTTCCAATGTTAACCGTATGGAAAATTTGACAGATCAAAATTTTCAAAATTTTACATTTTTTTTTTAAACTAGGATAACCGAAATCATCACGCGAATTGATTTCCACAATCAAATGCTCATTAAAATGAAATTTTACTTCTCAAAATTCAGTTATTGCCAAAAAAAGTCTTTATATCCCTTTGAATATACATTAAACTTGCCAATCCTTAGGCAATTTTCAAATTCTCAATTTTCAAATTTTAACCTTAATTTGTAGCCTAGGATAGTAAAAGTCATCACCCGATTTTATTCTGATCATCAATTTGCTTATAAAATGGTATTTTAGCATACAAAATCGAACTAAAGCAAATTTAAAAGACGGCTTGAAAACATTTTCTGAGCGCTTTCGTTTTAAAAATTCAACTTCTCATATAGCTATTCAAAAATAGTTTTTTTGGCCAAATTTGGAAATTTGTTTGATTTTTAAAGTGTTTTTGTATAAAAAAACACAATTTGGAACCATTTGATAGAAATGAAATTTTCCATTCAAATACACTCGAACCTGAAATATTTCAAGATTTTCGAAAAATTAAATTTTTGTTTTTTAGAATACTTTTTTTTAATTAATATTTGCCACAAGAAAGACTATAAAACATATATCCAACTCCAATTAGCAATTTGAAAGCATTTGAGCAATTTTCTCGAAAATACAATTCAACCATTGAATACACATGGCTGACTTTTCAATGAATTATTGTTCAAAAAGTAAAATTTTCAAAAATTTTTCCTGTTTTTTATATGGAAGTTTATATATAGGAGAATCTCTAATTCCAATATAATAACACTCACTAAATAAGAAGTGAGTCTAAAGTTGGTCCAAAAAGTGCAATTTTCTCAAAAGTAAATTTCCCCTATTGAAAACACATGGTGGACTATTCAATGAATTATTGTTCAAAAAGTAAAATTTTCAAAAATTTTTCCCTTTTTTTATATGGAAGATCATATATAGGAGAATCTCCAATTTGAATTTTATAACATTCACTAAATAAGAAGTGGGTCTAAAGTTGGTCCAAAAAGTGCAATTTTCTCAAAAATAAAATTTCCCCATTGAAATAACATGGCGGACTATTCAATGAATTATTGTTCAAAAAGTAAAATTTTCAAAATTTTTTCCCGTTTTTTATATTGAAGCTCATACATAGGAAAATCTCCAATTCGAATTTTATAACACTTACTAAATAAGAAGTGGGTCTAAAGTTGGTCCAAAAAGTGCAATTTTCACAAAAGTAAAATTCCCACATTGAAAACACATGGCGGACTGTTCAATGAATAATTGTTCAAAAAGTAAAATTTTCAAAACATTTTACCTTTTTTTATATTGAAGCTCATATATAGGAGAATCTCCAATTTGAATTTTATAACATTCACTAAAAAAAAAGTGGGTCTAAAGTTGGTCCAAAAACTGCAATTCTCTCAAAAATAAAATTTACCCATTGAAAACACATGGCTGACTATTCAATGAATTATTGTTCAAAAAGTCAAATTTTCAAAATTTTTTCCCGTTTTTTATATTGAAGCTCATACATAGGAAAATCTCCAATTCGAATTTTTTGGGGAAGTGGGTCTAAAGTTGGTCCAAAAAGCAAATTTCACGAAAATACAATTCCCTCATTGAAAACACATGGCGGACTATTCAATGAATTTTTGTTCAAAAAGTAAAGTTTTCAAAATTTTTTCCCGTTTGTGATATTGAAGCTTGTATATAGGAGAATCTCTAATTCCAATTCTATAACACTCACTAAATAAGAAGTGGGTCTAAAGTTGGTCCAAAAAGTGCAATTTTCTCAAAAATTAAATTCCCTTATTGAAAACACATGGCGGACTGTTCAATGAATAATTGTTCAAAAAGTAAAGTTTTCAAAATTTTTTTCCGTTTGTGATATTGAAGCTTTTATATAGGAGAAATTCCAATTCCAATTTTGTAACACTCACTAAATAAGAAGTGGGTCTAAATTTGGTCCGAAAAGTTCAATTTTCTCAAAAATAAAATTACCAGATTGAAAACACATGGCGGACTGTTCAGTGAATTATTGTTCAAAAAGTAAAATTTTCAAAATTTTTTCCCGTTTGTGATATGGAAGCTTATATATAGGAGAATCTCCAATTCCAATTTTATAATACTCACTAAATAAGAAGTGGGTTTTAAGTTGGTCCAAAAAGTGCAATTTTCTAAAAAATAAAATTCCACCATTGAAAACACATGGTGGACTGTTCAATGATTTATTGTTCAAAATGTAAAATTTTCAAAATTTTTTCCCATGTGTGATATTGAAGCTTATATATAGCAGAATCTCTAATTCCAATTTTATAAAACTCACTAAATAAGAAGTGGGTCTAAAATTGGTCCGAAAAGTTCAATTTTCTCAAAAATAAAATTCCCCCATTGAAAACACATGGCGGATTATTCATAGAATTATTGTTCAAAAAGTAAAATTTTCAAAATTTTTTCCCGTTTGCAATATTGAAGCTCATTTATAGGAAAATCTCCATTTCGAATTTTATAATACTCACTAAATAAGAAATGGGTCTAAAGTTGGTCCCAAAAATTGCACTTTTAAAATATTTCGCTTTTAATTTTTAAAATGTTAACCGTATGGAAAATTTGACAGATCAAAATTTTCAAAATTTTACATTTTTTTTTTAAACTAGGATAACCGAAATCATCACGCGAATTGATTTCCACAATCAAATGCTCATTAAAATGAAATTTTACTTCTCAAAATTCAGTTATTGCCAAAAAAAAGTCTTTATATCCCTTTGAATATACATTAAACTTGCCAATCCTTAGGCAATTTTCAAATTCTCAATTTTCAAATTTTAACCTTAATTTGTAGCCTAGGATAGTAAAAGTCATCACCCGATTTTATTCTGATCATCAATTTGCTTATAAAATGGTATTTTAGCACACAAAATCGAACTAAAGCAAATTTAAAAGACGGCTTGAAAACATTTTCTGAGCGCTTTCGTTTTAAAAATTCAACTTCTCATATAGCTATTCAAAAATAGTTTTTTTGGCCAAATTTGGAAATTTGTTTGATTTTTAAAGTGTTTTTGTATAAAAAAACACAATTTGGAACCATTTGATAGAAATGAAATTTTCCATTCAAATACACTCGAACCTGAAATATTTCAAGATTTTCGAAAAATTAAATTTTTGTTTTTTAGAATACTTTTTTTTAATTAATATTTGCCACAAGAAAGACTATAAAACATATATCCAACTCCAATTAGCAATTTGAAAGCATTTGAGCAATTTTCTCGAAAATACAATTCAACCATTGAATACACATGGCTGACTTTTCAATGAATTATTGTTCAAAAAGTAAAATTTTCAAAAAATTTTCCCGTTTTTTATATGGAAGTTTATATATAGGAGAATCTCTAATTCCAATATAATAACACTCACTAAATAAGAAGTGAGTCTAAAGTTGGTCCAAAAAGTGCAATTTTCTCAAAAGTAAATTTCCCCTATTGAAAACACATGGTGGACTATTCAATGAATTATTGTTCAAAAAGTAAAATTTTCAAAAAATTTTCCCTTTTTTTATATGGAAGATCATATATAGGAGAATCTCCAATTTAAATTTTATAACATTCACTAAATAAGAAGTGGGTCTAAAGTTGGTCCAAAAAGTGCAATTTTCTCAAAAATAAAATTCCCCCATTGAAATAACATGGCGGACTATTCAATGAATTATTGTTCAAAAAGTAAAATTTTCAAAATTTTTTCCCGTTTGTGATATTGAAGCTTGTATATAGGAGAATCTCTAATTCCAATTCTATAACACTCACTAAATAAGAAGTGGGTCTAAAGTTGGTCCAAAAAGTGCAATTTTCTCAAAAATTAAATTCCCTTATTGAAAACACATGGCGGACTGTTCAATGAATAATTGTTCAAAAAGTAAAGTTTTCAAAATTTTTTTCCGTTTGTGATATTGAAGCTTTTATATAGGAGAAATTCCAATTCCAATTTTATAACACTCACTAAATAAGAAGTGGGTCTAAATTTGGTCCGAAAAGTTCAATTTTCTCAAAAATAAAATTACCAGATTGAAAACACAAGGCGGACTGTTCAGTGAATTATTGTTCAAAAAGTAAAATTTTCAAAATTTTTTCCCGTTTGTGGTATGGAAGCTTATATATAGGAGAATCTCCAATTCCAATTTTATAACACTCACTAAATAAGAAGTGAGTTTTAAGTTTGTCCAAAAAGTGCAATTTTCTCAAAAATAAAATTCCCCCATTGAAAACACATGGCGGACTATTCAATGAATTATTGTTCAAAAAATAAAATTTTGAAATTTTTTTCCCGTTTGTGATATTGAAGCTTATATATAGGAGAGTCTCCATTTCGGACTCCAGCATTTCGGACAATTCCCAGCTGGTATTAAAAATTGCTTTCAAAATCGTTTCTATTTCTGTGTTAACGCGTTATTTTGGATTTTTCTGAATTATACCGACAGCTTGGTTTATAAAGCGATTTGAGGGTCCTTTCTTGGGCAGATTTAATAAAAAGTTACTGTTAACTATATTTCTATTTTAAAACCAAAATCTGGAAGCATTTTGAGAAATTTTTTGGAAAAGTGATTTTTTCATAAAAGTTCCTAAGTCTAACCCCTTTGAAAAATTTCGAAAAATTTGAAAATTCAAAAAATTATTTTTTGGAAAAGTGATTTTTTCATAAAATTTCCTAAGGCCCCCTTTGAAAAATTTCGAAAAATTTGAAAATTCAAAAAATTATTTTTTGGAAAAGTGATTTTTTTCATAAAATTTCCTAAGACTAACCCCTTTAAAAAATTTCGAAAAATTTGAAAATTCAAAAAATTATTTTTTGGAAAAGTGATTTTTTCATAAAATTTCCTAAGGCCCCCTTTGAAAAATTTCGAAAAATTTGAAAATTCAAAAAATTATTTTTTGGAAAAGTGATTTTTTTCATAAATTTTCCTAAGGCTAACCCCTTTGAAAAATTTGAAAATTCAAAAAATTATTTTTTGGAAAAGTGATTTTTTCATAAAATTTCCTAAGACTAACCAATTTGAAAAATTTCGAAAAATTTGAAAATTCAAAAAATTATTTTTGGAAAAGTGATTTTTTCATAAAATTTCCTAAGGCTAACCCCTTTGAAAAATTTCGAAAAATTTGAAAATTCAAAAAATTATTTTTCAATCACATTTGGACAGAATATGAATATAAAACATATTTCAGGTCCCAAAAAAAAATTTGGTAGCATTTGAGCCACTATTTTCAAAGTTCAAAATTTCCCTTTGAAAATACATTGATTGTACCGTTTTTGAATTTTTACTCGTAGTGTATTTTGAGCACAGTATTGTAACTTGGCCACATTTAAGGTCTTCTATAGGAGATTCTTAAAAACGAAAATCTTAACAACCACAAAATATTAAGGGGGTCAAAATTTGCAAAGTTGTTTTTTTCAGTGGTACACATACATAATTTTTACACCGAGAGTTTTGGGAGCACAATGTTGTAACTTGGCCAAATTGAAGTTCATTAATAGGAGATTCTTAAAAACGAAAATCTTAACAACCACTAAATATTAAGGGGGTCGAAAGTTGATCCCAAAAAAGGACTGCATTTCAAACACTGAAAATTTCTGAATTTTACCTACATTTTGGGCTATAAACTGAATTAAGGGTCCTTTTTTGGGCAGATTTGAAATAAAGTGACTGTAAATCATATTTCTATTTTAAAACCAAAATCTGGAAGCATTTTGAGCCATTTTTTGGAAAAGTGATTTTTTCATAAAATTTCCTAAAGCTAACCCCTTTGAAAAATTTCGAAAAATTTGAAAATTCAAAAAATTATTTTTTCAGTCACATTTGGACAGAATATGAATATAAAACATATTTCAGGCCCCCAAAAAAAATTTGGTAGCATTTGAGCCATTATTTTCAAAGTTCAAAATTTCCCTTTGAAAATACATTGATTGTATTTTGGAGTTTTTGAATTTTTACTCGTAGTGTATTTTGAGCACAGTATTGTGACTTGGCCACATTTAAGGTCTTCTATAGGAGATTCTTAAAAACGAAAATCTTAACAACCACAAAATATTAAGGGGGTCAAAATTTGCAAAGTTGTTTTTTTCAGTGGTACACATACATAATTTTTACACAGAGAGTTTTGGGAGCACAATGTTGTAACTTGGCCACATTGAAGTTCATTAATAGGAGATTCTTAAAAACGAAAATCTTAACAACCACTAAATATTAAGGGGGTCGAAAGTTGATCCCAAAAAAGGACTGCATTTCAAACACTGAAAATTTCTGAATTTTACCTACATTTTGGGCTATAAACTGAATTAAGGGTCCTTTTTTGGGCAGATTTGAAATAAAGTGACTGTAAATCATATTTCTATTTTAAAACCAAAATCTGGATGCATTTTGAGCCATTTTTTGGAAAAGTGATTTTTTCATAAAATTTCCTAAAGCTAACCCCTTTGAAAAATTTCGAAAAATTTGAAAATTCAAAAAATTATTTTTTCAGTCACATTTGGACAGAATATGAATATAAAACATATTTCAGGCCCCCAAAAAAAATTTGGTAGCATTTGAGCCATTATTTTCAAAGTTCAAAATTTCCCTTTGAAAATACATTGATTGTATTTTGGAGTTTTTGAATTTTTACTCGTAGTGTATTTTGAGCACAGTATTGTGACTTGGCCACATTTAAGGTCTTCTATAGGAGATTCTTAAAAACGAAAATCTTAACAACCACAAAATATTAAGGGGGTCAAAATTTGCAAAGTTGTTTTTTTCAGTGGTACACATACATAATTTTTACACAGAGAGTTTTGGGAGCACAATGTTGTAACTTGGCCACATTGAAGTTCATTAATAGGAGATTCTTAAAAACGAAAATCTTAACAACCACTAAATATTAAGGGGGTCGAAAGTTGATCCCAAAAAAGGACTGCATTTCAAACACTGAAAATTTCTGAATTTTACCTACATTTTGGGCTATAAACTGAATTAAGGGTCCTTTTTTGGGCAGATTTGAAATAAAGTGACTGTAAATCATATTTCTATTTTAAAACCAAAATCTGGAAGCATTTTGAGCCATTTTTTGGAAAAGTGATTTTTTCATAAAATTTCCTAAAGCTAACCCCTTTGAAAAATTTCGAAAAATTTGAAAATTCAAAAAATTATTTTTTCAGTCACATTTGGACAGAATATGAATATAAAACATATTTCAGGCCCCCAAAAAAAATTTGGTAGCATTTGAGCCATTATTTTCAAAGTTCAAAATTTCCCTTTGAAAATACATTGATTGTATTTTGGAGTTTTTGAATTTTTACTCGTAGTGTATTTTGAGCACAGTATTGTGACTTGGCCACATTTAAGGTCTTCTATAGGAGATTCTTAAAAACGAAAATCTTAACAACCACAAAATATTAAGGGGGTCAAAATTTGCAAAGTTGTTTTTTTCAGTGGTACACATACATAATTTTTACACAGAGAGTTTTGGGAGCACAATGTTGTAACTTGGCCACATTGAAGTTCATTAATAGGAGATTCTTAAAAACGAAAATCTTAACAACCACTAAATATTAAGGGGGTCGAAAGTTGATCCCAAAAAAGGACTGCATTTCAAACACTGAAAATTTCTGAATTTTACCTACATTTTGGGCTATAAACTGAATTAAGGGTCCTTTTTTGGGCAGATTTGAAATAAAGTGACTGTAAATCATATTTCTATTTTAAAACCAAAATCTGGAAGCATTTTGAGCCATTTTTTGGAAAAGTGATTTTTTCATAAAATTTCCTAAGGCTAACCCCTTTGAAAAATTTCGAAAAATTTGAAAATTCAAAAAATTATTTTTTCAGTCACATTTGGACAGAATATGAATATAAAACATATTTCAGGTCCCCAAAAAAAATTTGGTAGCATTTGAGCCATTATTTTCAAAGTTCAAAATTTCCCTTTGAAAATACATTGATTGTATTTTGGAGTTTTTGAATTTTTACTCGTAGTGTATTTTGAGCACAGTATTGTGACTTGGCCACATTTAAGGTCTTCTATAGGAGATTCTTAAAAACGAAAATCTTAACAACCACAAAATATTAAGGGGGTCAAAATTTGCAAAGTTGTTTTTTTCAGTGGTACACATACATAATTTTTACACAGAGAGTTTTGGGAGCACAATGTTGTAACTTGGCCACATTGAAGTTCATTAATAGGAGATTCTTAAAAACGAAAATCTTAACAACCACTAAATATTAAGGGGGTCGAAAGTTGATCCCAAAAAAGGACTGCATTTCAAACACTGAAAATTTCTGAATTTTACCTACATTTTGGGCTATAAACTGAATTAAGGGTCCTTTTTTGGGCAGATTTGAAATAAAGTGACTGTAAATCATATTTCTATTTTAAAACCAAAATCTGGAAGCATTTTGAGCCATTTTTTGGAAAAGTGATTTTTTCATAAAATTTCCTAAAGCTAACCCCTTTGAAAAATTTCGAAAAATTTGAAAATTCAAAAAATTATTTTTTCAGTCACATTTGGACAGAATATGAATATAAAACATATTTCAGGCCCCCAAAAAAAATTTGGTAGCATTTGAGCCATTATTTTCAAAGTTCAAAATTTCCCTTTGAAAATACATTGATTGTATTTTGGAGTTTTTGAATTTTTACTCGTAGTGTATTTTGAGCACAGTATTGTGACTTGGCCACATTTAAGGTCTTCTATAGGAGATTCTTAAAAACGAAAATCTTAACAACCACAAAATATTAAGGGGGTCAAAATTTGCAAAGTTGTTTTTTTCAGTGGTACACATACATAATTTTTACACAGAGAGTTTTGGAGCACAATGTTGTAACTTGGCCACATTGAAGTTCATTAATAGGAGATTCTTAAAAACGAAAATCTTAACAACCACTAAATATTAAGGGGGTCGAAAGTTGATCCCAAAAAAGGACTGCATTTCAAACACTGAAAATTTCTGAATTTTACCTACATTTTGGGCTATAAACTGAATTAAGGGTCCTTTTTTGGGCAGATTTGAAATAAAGTGACTGTAAATCATATTTCTATTTTAAAACCAAAATCTGGAAGCATTTTGAGCCATTTTTTGGAAAAGTGATTTTTTTCATAAAATTTCCTAAGGCTAACCCCTTTGAAAAATTTCGAAAAATTTGAAAATTCAAAAAATTATTTTTTCAGTCACATTTGGACAGAATATGAATATAAAACATATTTCAGGTCTTCAACTAAAATTTCCCAGCTAGTTTCAAAATTTCGTACAAAATCCTCTCCATTTCTGAGCAAACGCGTTATTTTGGATTTTTTTGAATTTTAACGACAGTTTGGGCTATAAAGCGATTTAAGGGACCTTTCTTGGATAGTTTTGATAAAAAGTAACTCTTAAGCATTCTCCTATGTTAACAGCTAAATTTGACACATTTCGGACATTTCCCAGCTAAATTCCAAAATTTCGTTCAAAACCGTCTCTATTTCTGTGCCTACGCGTTATTTTGGATTTTTCTGAATTTTCCCGACAGATTGGGCTATAAATCGATTGAAGGGTCTTTTCTTGAACAGTTTTGATAAAAAGTAACTGTTGAGCATTTTCAAAGCATTTCGGACATTTCCCAGCTAGTTTTAAAAATATCGTTCAAAATCGTCTCTATTTCTGTGTTAACGCGTTATTTTGGATTTTTCTGAAATTTACCGACAGTTTAGGCTATAAATCGATTTAAGGGTCCTTTCTTGAACAGTTTTGATAAAAAGTAACTTTTAAGCATACTCTTAGGTCACAGCTAAAATTTTAAAGCATTTCGGACAATTCCCAGCTAGTTTCAGAAATAGCGTTCAAAACCGTCTCTATTTCTGTGTTAACGCGTTATTTTGGATTTTTCGGAATTCTAACAACAGTTTGGGCTATAAAGCGATTATAGGGTCCTTTCTTGACTGTTTTGATAAAAAGTTACTTTTGAGCATTTTCAAAGCATTTCGGACAATTCCCAGCTAGTTTTAAAAATTGCTTTCAAAATCGTCTCTATTTCTGTGTTAACGCGTTATTTTGGATTTTTCTGAATTTTACCGACAGTTTGGGCTATAAAGCGATTTAAGGGTCCTTTCTTGACAGTTTTGATAAAAAGTAACTCTTGAGCATTTTCAAAGCATTTCGGACAATTCCCAGCTAGTTTTAAAAATATCGTTCAAAATCGTCTCTATTTCTGTGTTAACGCGTTATTTTCGATTTTTCTGAATTTTACCGACAGTTTGGGCTATAAAGCGATTTAAGGGTCCTTTCCTGGCAGTTTTGATAAAAAGTAACTCTTGAGCATTTTCAAAGCATTTCGGACAATTCCCAGCTAGTTTTAAAAATATCGTTCAAAACCGTCTCTATTTCTGTGCTAACGCGTTATTTTGGATTTTTCTGAATTTTCCGAACAGATTGGGCTATATATCGATTTAAGGGTCCTTTCTTGAACAGTTTTGATAAAAAGTAACTTTTGAGCATACTCTTAGGTCACTGCTAAAATTTTAAAGCATTTCGGACAATTCCCAGCTAGTTTCAGAAATTGCGTTCAAAACCGTCTCTATTTTTGTGTTAACGCGTTATTTTGGATTTTTCTGAATTTTACCGATAATTTGGGCTATAAAGCAAATAAAGGGTCCTTTCTTGACAGTTTTGATAAAAAGTAACTCTTGAGCATTTTCAAAGCATTTCGGACAATTCCCAGCTAGTTTTAAAAATATCGTTCAAAATCGTCTCTATTTCTGTGTTAACGCGTTATTTTGGATTTTTCTGAATTTTACCGATAATTTGGGGTATAAAGCGATTAAAGGGTCCTTTCTTGACAGTTTTGATAAAAAGTTACTTTTGATCATTTTCAAAGCATTTCGGACAATTCCCAGCTAGTTTTAAAAATTGCTTTCAAAATCGTCTCTATTTCTGTGTTAACGCGTTATTTTGGATTTTTCTGAATTTTACCGATAATTTGGGATATAAATCGATATAAGGGTCCTTTCTTGAACAGTTTTGATAAAAAGTAACTTTTAAGCATACTCTTAGGTCACAGCTAAAATTTTAAAGCATTTCGGACAATTCCCAGCTAGTTTCAGAAATAGCGTTCAAAACCGTCTCTATTTCTGTGTTAACGCGTTATTTTGGATTTTTCGGAATTCTAACAACAGTTTGGGCTATAAAGCGATTATAGGGTCCTTTCTTGACTGTTTTGATAAAAAGTTACTTTTGAGCATTTTCAAAGCATTTCGGACAATTCCCAGCTAGTTTTAAAAATTGCTTTCAAAATCGTCTCTATTTCTGTGTTAACGCGTTATTTTGGATTTTTCTGAATTTTACCGACAGTTTGGGCTATAAAGCGATTTAAGGGTCCTTTCTTGACAGTTTTGATAAAAAGTAACTCTTGAGCATTTTCAAAGCATTTCGGACAATTCCCAGCTAGTTTTAAAAATATCGTTCAAAATCGTCTCTATTTCTGTGTTAACGCGTTATTTTCGATTTTTCTGAATTTTACCGACAGTTTGGGCTATAAAGCGATTTAAGGGTCCTTTCCTGGCAGTTTTGATAAAAAGTAACTCTTGAGCATTTTCAAAGCATTTCGGACAATTCCCAGCTAGTTTTAAAAATATCGTTCAAAATCGTCTCTATTTCTGTGTTAACGCGTTATTTTGGATTTTTCTGAATTTTACCGACAGTTTAGGCTATACAGCGATTTAAGGGTCCTTTCTTGACAGTTTTTATAAAAAGTAACTCTTAAGCATTTTCAAAGCATTTCGGACAATTCCCAGCTAGTTTTAAAAATATCGTTCAAAACCGTCTCTATTTCTGTGCTAACGCGTTATTTTGGATTTTTCTGAATTTTCCGAACAGATTGGGCTATATATCGATTTAAGGGTCCTTTCTTGAACAGTTTTGATAAAAAGTAACTTTTGAGCATACTCTTAGGTCACTGATAAAATTTTAAAGCATTTCGGACAATTCCCAGCTAGTTTCAGAAATTGCGTTCAAAACCGTCTCTATTTTTGTGTTAACGCGTTATTTTGGATTTTTCTGAATTTTACCGATAATTTGGGCTATAAAGCAAATAAAGGGTCCTTTCTTGACAGTTTTGATAAAAAGTAACTCTTGAGCATTTTCAAAGCATTTCGGACAATTCCCAGCTAGTTTTAAAAATATCGTTCAAATTCGTCTCTATTTCTGTGTTAACGCGTTATTTTGGATTTTTCTGAATTTTACCGATAATTTGGGGTATAAAGCGATTAAAGGGTCCTTTCTTGACAGTTTTGATAAAAAGTTACTTTTGATCATTTTCAAAGCATTTCGGACAATTCCCAGCTAGTTTTAAAAATTGCTTTCAAAATCGTCTCTATTTCTGTGTTAACGCGTTATTTTGGATTTTTCTGAATTTTACCGATAATTTGGGATATAAATCGATATAAGGGTCCTTTCTTGAACAGTTTTGATAAAAAGTAACTTTTGAGCATACTCTAAGGTCACAGCTAAAATTTTAAAGCATTTCGGACAATTCCCAACTAGTTTCAAAAATTGCGTTCAAAAACGTCTCTATTTCTGTGTTAACGCGTTATTTTGGATTTTTCTGAATTATACCGACAGCTTGGTTTATAAAGCGATTTGAGGGTCCTTTCTTGGGCAGATTTAATAAAAAGTTACTGTAAACTATATTTCTCTTTTAAAACCAAAATCTGGAAGCATTTTGAGAAATTTTTTGGAAAAGTGATTTTTTCATAAAATTTCCTAAGGCCCCCTTTGAAAAATTTCGAAAAATTTGAAAATTCAAAAAATTATTTTTTGGAAAAGTGATTTTTTTCATAAAATTTCCTAAGGCTAACCCCTTTGAAAAATTTCGAAAAATTTGAAAATTCAAAAAATTATTTTTTGGAAAAGTGATTTTTTCATAAAATTTCCTAAGACTAACCCCTTTGAAAAATTTCGAAAAATTTGAAAATTCAAAAAATTATTTTTTCAGTCACATTAGGACAGAATATGAATATAAAAGATATTTCAGGTCCCCAAAAAAAATTTGGTAGCATTTGAGCCATTATTTTCAAAGTTCAAAATTTCCCTTTGAAAATACATTGATTGTATTTTGGAGTTTTTGAATTTTTACTCGTAGTGTATTTTGAGCACAGTATTGTGACTTGGCCACATTTAAGGTCTTCTATAGGAGATTCTTAAAAACGAAAATCTTAACAACCACAAAATATTAAGGGGGTCAAAATTTGCAAAGTTGTTTTTTTCAGTGGTACACATACATAATTTTTACACAGAGAGTTTTGGGAGCACAATGTTGTAACTTGGCCACATTGAAGTTCATTAATAGGAGATTCTTAAAAACGAAAATCTTAACAACCACTAAATATTAAGGGGGTCGAAAGTTGATCCCAAAAAAGGACTGCATTTCAAACACTGAAAATTTCTGAATTTTACCTACATTTTGGGCTATAAACTGAATTAAGGGTCCTTTTTTGGGCAGATTTGAAATAAAGTGACTGTAAATCATATTTCTATTTTAAAACCAAAATCTGGAAGCATTTTGAGCCATTTTTTGGAAAAGTGATTTTTTCATAAAATTTCCTAAAGCTAACCCCTTTGAAAAATTTCGAAAAATTTGAAAATTCAAAAAATTATTTTTTCAGTCACATTTGGACAGAATATGAATATAAAACATATTTCAGGCCCCCAAAAAAAATTTGGTAGCATTTGAGCCATTATTTTCAAAGTTCAAAATTTCCCTTTGAAAATACATTGATTGTATTTTGGAGTTTTTGAATTTTTACTCGTAGTGTATTTTGAGCACAGTATTGTGACTTGGCCACATTTAAGGTCTTCTATAGGAGATTCTTAAAAACGAAAATCTTAACAACCACAAAATATTAAGGGGGTCAAAATTTGCAAAGTTGTTTTTTTCAGTGGTACACATACATAATTTTTACACAGAGAGTTTTGGGAGCACAATGTTGTAACTTGGCCACATTGAAGTTCATTAATAGGAGATTCTTAAAAACGAAAATCTTAACAACCACTAAATATTAAGGGGGTCGAAAGTTGATCCCAAAAAAGGACTGCATTTCAAACACTGAAAATTTCTGAATTTTACCTACATTTTGGGCTATAAACTGAATTAAGGGTCCTTTTTTGGGCAGATTTGAAATAAAGTGACTGTAAATCATATTTCTATTTTAAAACCAAAATCTGGAAGCATTTTGAGCCATTTTTTGGAAAAGTGATTTTTTCATAAAATTTCCTAAGGCTAACCCCTTTGAAAAATTTCGAAAAATTTGAAAATTCAAAAAATTATTTTTTCAGTCACATTTGGACAGAATATGAATATAAAACATATTTCAGGCCCCCAAAAAAAATTTGGTAGCATTTGAGCCATTATTTTCAAAGTTCAAAATTTCCCTTTGAAAATACATTGATTGTATTTTGGAGTTTTTGAATTTTTACTCGTAGTGTATTTTGAGCACAGTATTGTGACTTGGCCACATTTAAGGTCTTCTATAGGAGATTCTTAAAAACGAAAATCTTAACAACCACAAAATATTAAGGGGGTCAAAATTTGCAAAGTTGTTTTTTTCAGTGGTACACATACATAATTTTTACACAGAGAGTTTTGGGAGCACAATGTTGTAACTTGGCCACATTGAAGTTCATTAATAGGAGATTCTTAAAAACGAAAATCTTAACAACCACTAAATATTAAGGGGGTCGAAAGTTGATCCCAAAAAAGGACTGCATTTCAAACACTGAAAATTTCTGAATTTTACCTACATTTTGGGCTATAAACTGAATTAAGGGTCCTTTTTTGGGCAGATTTGAAATAAAGTGACTGTAAATCATATTTCTATTTTAAAACCAAAATCTGGAAGCATTTTGAGCCATTTTTTGGAAAAGTGATTTTTTCATAAAATTTCCTAAAGCTAACCCCTTTGAAAAATTTCGAAAAATTTGAAAATTCAAAAAATTATTTTTTCAGTCACATTTGGACAGAATATGAATATAAAACATATTTCAGGCCCCCAAAAAAAATTTGGTAGCATTTGAGCCATTATTTTCAAAGTTCAAAATTTCCCTTTGAAAATACATTGATTGTATTTTGGAGTTTTTGAATTTTTACTCGTAGTGTATTTTGAGCACAGTATTGTGACTTGGCCACATTTAAGGTCTTCTATAGGAGATTCTTAAAAACGAAAATCTTAACAACCACAAAATATTAAGGGGGTCAAAATTTGCAAAGTTGTTTTTTTCAGTGGTACACATACATAATTTTTACACAGAGAGTTTTGGAGCACAATGTTGTAACTTGGCCACATTGAAGTTCATTAATAGGAGATTCTTAAAAACGAAAATCTTAACAACCACTAAATATTAAGGGGGTCGAAAGTTGATCCCAAAAAAGGACTGCATTTCAAACACTGAAAATTTCTGAATTTTACCTACATTTTGGGCTATAAACTGAATTAAGGGTCCTTTTTTGGGCAGATTTGAAATAAAGTGACTGTAAATCATATTTCTATTTTAAAACCAAAATCTGGAAGCATTTTGAGCCATTTTTTGGAAAAGTGATTTTTTTCATAAAATTTCCTAAGGCTAACCCCTTTGAAAAATTTCGAAAAATTTGAAAATTCAAAAAATTATTTTTTCAGTCACATTTGGACAGAATATGAATATAAAACATATTTCAGGTCTTCAACTAAAATTTCCCAGCTAGTTTCAAAATTTCGTACAAAATCCTCTCCATTTCTGAGCAAACGCGTTATTTTGGATTTTTTTGAATTTTAACGACAGTTTGGGCTATAAAGCGATTTAAGGGACCTTTCTTGGATAGTTTTGATAAAAAGTAACTCTTAAGCATTCTCCTATGTTAACAGCTAAATTTGACACATTTCGGACATTTCCCAGCTAAATTCCAAAATTTCGTTCAAAACCGTCTCTATTTCTGTGCCTACGCGTTATTTTGGATTTTTCTGAATTTTCCCGACAGATTGGGCTATAAATCGATTGAAGGGTCTTTTCTTGAACAGTTTTGATAAAAAGTAACTGTTGAGCATTTTCAAAGCATTTCGGACATTTCCCAGCTAGTTTTAAAAATATCGTTCAAAATCGTCTCTATTTCTGTGTTAACGCGTTATTTTGGATTTTTCTGAAATTTACCGACAGTTTAGGCTATAAATCGATTTAAGGGTCCTTTCTTGAACAGTTTTGATAAAAAGTAACTTTTAAGCATACTCTTAGGTCACAGCTAAAATTTTAAAGCATTTCGGACAATTCCCAGCTAGTTTCAGAAATAGCGTTCAAAACCGTCTCTATTTCTGTGTTAACGCGTTATTTTGGATTTTTCGGAATTCTAACAACAGTTTGGGCTATAAAGCGATTATAGGGTCCTTTCTTGACTGTTTTGATAAAAAGTTACTTTTGAGCATTTTCAAAGCATTTCGGACAATTCCCAGCTAGTTTTAAAAATTGCTTTCAAAATCGTCTCTATTTCTGTGTTAACGCGTTATTTTGGATTTTTCTGAATTTTACCGACAGTTTGGGCTATAAAGCGATTTAAGGGTCCTTTCTTGACAGTTTTGATAAAAAGTAACTCTTGAGCATTTTCAAAGCATTTCGGACAATTCCCAGCTAGTTTTAAAAATATCGTTCAAAATCGTCTCTATTTCTGTGTTAACGCGTTATTTTCGATTTTTCTGAATTTTACCGACAGTTTGGGCTATAAAGCGATTTAAGGGTCCTTTCCTGGCAGTTTTGATAAAAAGTAACTCTTGAGCATTTTCAAAGCATTTCGGACAATTCCCAGCTAGTTTTAAAAATATCGTTCAAAACCGTCTCTATTTCTGTGCTAACGCGTTATTTTGGATTTTTCTGAATTTTCCGAACAGATTGGGCTATATATCGATTTAAGGGTCCTTTCTTGAACAGTTTTGATAAAAAGTAACTTTTGAGCATACTCTTAGGTCACTGCTAAAATTTTAAAGCATTTCGGACAATTCCCAGCTAGTTTCAGAAATTGCGTTCAAAACCGTCTCTATTTTTGTGTTAACGCGTTATTTTGGATTTTTCTGAATTTTACCGATAATTTGGGCTATAAAGCAAATAAAGGGTCCTTTCTTGACAGTTTTGATAAAAAGTAACTCTTGAGCATTTTCAAAGCATTTCGGACAATTCCCAGCTAGTTTTAAAAATATCGTTCAAAATCGTCTCTATTTCTGTGTTAACGCGTTATTTTGGATTTTTCTGAATTTTACCGATAATTTGGGGTATAAAGCGATTAAAGGGTCCTTTCTTGACAGTTTTGATAAAAAGTTACTTTTGATCATTTTCAAAGCATTTCGGACAATTCCCAGCTAGTTTTAAAAATTGCTTTCAAAATCGTCTCTATTTCTGTGTTAACGCGTTATTTTGGATTTTTCTGAATTTTACCGATAATTTGGGATATAAATCGATATAAGGGTCCTTTCTTGAACAGTTTTGATAAAAAGTAACTTTTAAGCATACTCTTAGGTCACAGCTAAAATTTTAAAGCATTTCGGACAATTCCCAGCTAGTTTCAGAAATAGCGTTCAAAACCGTCTCTATTTCTGTGTTAACGCGTTATTTTGGATTTTTCGGAATTCTAACAACAGTTTGGGCTATAAAGCGATTATAGGGTCCTTTCTTGACTGTTTTGATAAAAAGTTACTTTTGAGCATTTTCAAAGCATTTCGGACAATTCCCAGCTAGTTTTAAAAATTGCTTTCAAAATCGTCTCTATTTCTGTGTTAACGCGTTATTTTGGATTTTTCTGAATTTTACCGACAGTTTGGGCTATAAAGCGATTTAAGGGTCCTTTCTTGACAGTTTTGATAAAAAGTAACTCTTGAGCATTTTCAAAGCATTTCGGACAATTCCCAGCTAGTTTTAAAAATATCGTTCAAAATCGTCTCTATTTCTGTGTTAACGCGTTATTTTCGATTTTTCTGAATTTTACCGACAGTTTGGGCTATAAAGCGATTTAAGGGTCCTTTCCTGGCAGTTTTGATAAAAAGTAACTCTTGAGCATTTTCAAAGCATTTCGGACAATTCCCAGCTAGTTTTAAAAATATCGTTCAAAATCGTCTCTATTTCTGTGTTAACGCGTTATTTTGGATTTTTCTGAATTTTACCGACAGTTTAGGCTATACAGCGATTTAAGGGTCCTTTCTTGACAGTTTTTATAAAAAGTAACTCTTAAGCATTTTCAAAGCATTTCGGACAATTCCCAGCTAGTTTTAAAAATATCGTTCAAAACCGTCTCTATTTCTGTGCTAACGCGTTATTTTGGATTTTTCTGAATTTTCCGAACAGATTGGGCTATATATCGATTTAAGGGTCCTTTCTTGAACAGTTTTGATAAAAAGTAACTTTTGAGCATACTCTTAGGTCACTGATAAAATTTTAAAGCATTTCGGACAATTCCCAGCTAGTTTCAGAAATTGCGTTCAAAACCGTCTCTATTTTTGTGTTAACGCGTTATTTTGGATTTTTCTGAATTTTACCGATAATTTGGGCTATAAAGCAAATAAAGGGTCCTTTCTTGACAGTTTTGATAAAAAGTAACTCTTGAGCATTTTCAAAGCATTTCGGACAATTCCCAGCTAGTTTTAAAAATATCGTTCAAATTCGTCTCTATTTCTGTGTTAACGCGTTATTTTGGATTTTTCTGAATTTTACCGATAATTTGGGGTATAAAGCGATTAAAGGGTCCTTTCTTGACAGTTTTGATAAAAAGTTACTTTTGATCATTTTCAAAGCATTTCGGACAATTCCCAGCTAGTTTTAAAAATTGCTTTCAAAATCGTCTCTATTTCTGTGTTAACGCGTTATTTTGGATTTTTCTGAATTTTACCGATAATTTGGGATATAAATCGATATAAGGGTCCTTTCTTGAACAGTTTTGATAAAAAGTAACTTTTGAGCATACTCTAAGGTCACAGCTAAAATTTTAAAGCATTTCGGACAATTCCCAACTAGTTTCAAAAATTGCGTTCAAAAACGTCTCTATTTCTGTGTTAACGCGTTATTTTGGATTTTTCTGAATTATACCGACAGCTTGGTTTATAAAGCGATTTGAGGGTCCTTTCTTGGGCAGATTTAATAAAAAGTTACTGTAAACTATATTTCTCTTTTAAAACCAAAATCTGGAAGCATTTTGAGAAATTTTTTGGAAAAGTGATTTTTTCATAAAATTTCCTAAGGCCCCCTTTGAAAAATTTCGAAAAATTTGAAAATTCAAAAAATTATTTTTTGGAAAAGTGATTTTTTTCATAAAATTTCCTAAGGCTAACCCCTTTGAAAAATTTCGAAAAATTTGAAAATTCAAAAAATTATTTTTTGGAAAAGTGATTTTTTCATAAAATTTCCTAAGACTAACCCCTTTGAAAAATTTCGAAAAATTTGAAAATTCAAAAAATTATTTTTTCAGTCACATTAGGACAGAATATGAATATAAAAGATATTTCAGGTCCCCAAAAAAAATTTGGTAGCATTTGAGCCATTATTTTCAAAGTTCAAAATTTCCCTTTGAAAATACATTGATTGTATTTTGGAGTTTTTGAATTTTTACTCGTAGTGTATTTTGAGCACAGTATTGTGACTTGGCCACATTTAAGGTCTTCTATAGGAGATTCTTAAAAACGAAAATCTTAACAACCACAAAATATTAAGGGGGTCAAAATTTGCAAAGTTGTTTTTTTCAGTGGTACACATACATAATTTTTACACAGAGAGTTTTGGGAGCACAATGTTGTAACTTGGCCACATTGAAGTTCATTAATAGGAGATTCTTAAAAACGAAAATCTTAACAACCACTAAATATTAAGGGGGTCGAAAGTTGATCCCAAAAAAGGACTGCATTTCAAACACTGAAAATTTCTGAATTTTACCTACATTTTGGGCTATAAACTGAATTAAGGGTCCTTTTTTGGGCAGATTTGAAATAAAGTGACTGTAAATCATATTTCTATTTTAAAACCAAAATCTGGAAGCATTTTGAGCCATTTTTTGGAAAAGTGATTTTTTCATAAAATTTCCTAAAGCTAACCCCTTTGAAAAATTTCGAAAAATTTGAAAATTCAAAAAATTATTTTTTCAGTCACATTTGGACAGAATATGAATATAAAACATATTTCAGGCCCCCAAAAAAAATTTGGTAGCATTTGAGCCATTATTTTCAAAGTTCAAAATTTCCCTTTGAAAATACATTGATTGTATTTTGGAGTTTTTGAATTTTTACTCGTAGTGTATTTTGAGCACAGTATTGTGACTTGGCCACATTTAAGGTCTTCTATAGGAGATTCTTAAAAACGAAAATCTTAACAACCACAAAATATTAAGGGGGTCAAAATTTGCAAAGTTGTTTTTTTCAGTGGTACACATACATAATTTTTACACAGAGAGTTTTGGGAGCACAATGTTGTAACTTGGCCACATTGAAGTTCATTAATAGGAGATTCTTAAAAACGAAAATCTTAACAACCACTAAATATTAAGGGGGTCGAAAGTTGATCCCAAAAAAGGACTGCATTTCAAACACTGAAAATTTCTGAATTTTACCTACATTTTGGGCTATAAACTGAATTAAGGGTCCTTTTTTGGGCAGATTTGAAATAAAGTGACTGTAAATCATATTTCTATTTTAAAACCAAAATCTGGAAGCATTTTGAGCCATTTTTTGGAAAAGTGATTTTTTCATAAAATTTCCTAAGGCTAACCCCTTTGAAAAATTTCGAAAAATTTGAAAATTCAAAAAATTATTTTTTCAGTCACATTTGGACAGAATATGAATATAAAACATATTTCAGGCCCCCAAAAAAAATTTGGTAGCATTTGAGCCATTATTTTCAAAGTTCAAAATTTCCCTTTGAAAATACATTGATTGTATTTTGGAGTTTTTGAATTTTTACTCGTAGTGTATTTTGAGCACAGTATTGTGACTTGGCCACATTTAAGGTCTTCTATAGGAGATTCTTAAAAACGAAAATCTTAACAACCACAAAATATTAAGGGGGTCAAAATTTGCAAAGTTGTTTTTTTCAGTGGTACACATACATAATTTTTACACAGAGAGTTTTGGGAGCACAATGTTGTAACTTGGCCACATTGAAGTTCATTAATAGGAGATTCTTAAAAACGAAAATCTTAACAACCACTAAATATTAAGGGGGTCGAAAGTTGATCCCAAAAAAGGACTGCATTTCAAACACTGAAAATTTCTGAATTTTACCTACATTTTGGGCTATAAACTGAATTAAGGGTCCTTTTTTGGGCAGATTTGAAATCAAGTGACTGTAAATCATATTTCTATTTTAAAACCAAAATCTGGAAGCATTTTGAGCCATTTTTTGGAAAAGTGATTTTTTCATAAAATTTCCTAAGGCTAACCCCTTTGAAAAATTTCGAAAAATTTGAAAATTCAAAAAATTATTTTTTCAGTTTACATTTGGACAGAATATGAATATAAAACATATTTCAGGTCCCCAAAAAAAATTTGGTAGCATTTGAGCCATTATTTTCAAAGTTCAAAATTTCCCTTTGAAAATACATTGATTGTATTTTGGAGTTTTTGAATTTTTACTCGCAGTGTATTTTGAGCACAGTATTGTAACTTTCCCACATTTAAGGTCTTCTATAGGAGATTCTTAAAAACGAAAATCTTAACAACCACAAAATATTAAGGGGGTCAAAATTTGCAAAGTTGTTTTTTTCAGTGGTACACATACATAATTTTTACACAGAGAGTTTTGGGAGCACAATGTTGTAACTTGGCCACATTGAAGTTCATTAATAGGAGATTCTTAAAAACGAAAATCTTAACAACCACTAAATATTAAGGGGGTCGAAAGTTGATCCCAAAAAAGGACTGCATTTCAAACACTGAAAATTTCTGAATTTTACCTACATTTTGGGCTATAAACTGAATTAAGGGTCCTTTTTTGGGCAGATTTGAAATAAAGTGACTGTAAATCATATTTCTATTTTAAAACCAAAATCTGGAAGCATTTTGAGCCATTTTTTGGAAAAGTGATTTTTTTCATAAAATTTCCTAGGGCTAACCCCTTTGAAAAATTTCGAAAAATTTGAAAATTCAAAAAATTATTTTTTCAGTCACATTTGGACAGAATATGAATATAAAACATATTTCAGGTCTTCAACTAAAATTTCCCAGCTAGTTTCAAAATTTCGTACAAAATCCTCTCCATTTCTGAGCAAACGCGTTATTTTGGATTTTTTTGAATTTTAACTACAGTTTGGGCTATAAAGCGATTTAAGGGACCTTTCTTGGATAGTTTTGATAAAAAGTAACTCTTAAGCATTCTCCTATGTTAACAGCTAAATTTGACACATTTCGGACATTTCCCAGCTAAATTCCAAAATTTCGTTCAAAACCGTCTCTATTTCTGTGCCTACGCGTTATTTTGGATTTTTCTGAATTTTCCCGACAGATTGGGCTATAAATCGATTGAAGGGTCCTTTCTTGAACAGTTTTGATAAAAAGTAACTTTTAAGCATACTCTTAGGTCACAGCTAAAATTTTAAAGCATTTCGGACAATTCCCAGCTAGTTTCAGAAATAGCGTTCAAAACCGTCTCTATTTCTGTGTTAACGCGTTATTTTGGATTTTTCGGAATTCTAACAACAGTTTGGGCTATAAAGCGATTATAGGGTCCTTTCTTGACTGTTTTGATAAAAAGTTACTTTTGAGCATTTTCAAAGCATTTCGGACAATTCCCAGCTAGTTTTAAAAATTGCTTTCAAAATCGTCTCTATTTCTGTGTTAACGCGTTATTTTGGATTTTTCTGAATTTTACCGACAGTTTGGGCTATAAAGCGATTTAAGGGTCCTTTCTTGACAGTTTTGATAAAAAGTAACTCTTGAGCATTTTCAAAGCATTTCGGACAATTCCCAGCTAGTTTTAAAAATATCGTTCAAAATCGTCTCTATTTCTGTGTTAACGCGTTATTTTGGATTTTTCTGAATTTTACCGACAGTTTGGGCTATAAAGCGATTTAAGGGTCCTTTCCTGGCAGTTTTGATAAAAAGTAACTCTTGAGCATTTTCAAAGCATTTCGGACAATTCCCAGCTAGTTTTAAAAATATCGTTCAAAATCGTCTCTATTTCTGTGTTAACGCGTTATTTTGGATTTTTCTGAATTTTACCGACAGTTTAGGCTATACAGCGATTTAAGGGTCCTTTCTTGACAGTTTTTATAAAAAGTAACTCTTAAGCATTCTCCTATATTAACAGCAAAATTTGAAAGCATTTCGGACAATTCCCAGCTAGTTTTAAAAATATCGTTCAAAATCGTCTCTATTTCTGTGTTAACGCGTTATTTTGGATTTTTCTGAATTTTACCGATAATTTGGGCTATAAAGCAAATAAAGGGTCCTTTCTTGACAGTTTTGATAAAAAGTTACTTTTGATCATTTTCAAAGCATTTCGGACAATTCCCAGCTAGTTTTAAAAATTGCTTTCAAAATCGTCTCTATTTCTTTGTTAACGCGTTATTTTGGATTTTTCTGAATTTTACCGATAATTTGGGATATAAATCGATATAAGGGTCCTTTCTTGAACAGTTTTGATAAAAAGTAACTTTTGAGCATACTCTAAGGTCACAGCTAAAATTTTAAAGCATTTCGGACAATTCCCAACTAGTTTCAAAAATTGCGTTCAAAAACGTCTCTATTTCTGTGTTAACGCGTTATTTTGGATTTTTCTGAATTATACCGACAGCTTGGTTTATAAAGCGATTTGAGGGTCCTTTCTTGGGCAGATTTAATAAAAAGTTACTGTAAACTATATTTCTCTTTTAAAACCAAAATCTGGAAGCATTTTGAGAAATTTTTTGGAAAAGTGATTTTTTCATAAAATTTCCTAAGTCTAACCCCTTTGAAAAATTTCGAAAAATTTGAAAATTCAAAAAATTATTTTTTGGAAAAGTGATTTTTTCATAAAATTTCCTAAGGCCCCCTTTGAAAAATTTCGAAAAATTTGAAAATTCAAAAAATTATTTTTTGGAAAAGTGATTTTTTTCATAAAATTTCCTAAGGCTAACCCCTTTGAAAAATTTGAAAATTCAAAATTTTTTTTTTGGAAAAGTGATTTTTTCATAAAATTTCCTAAGACTAACCCCTTTGAAAAATTTCGAAAAATTTGAAAATTCAAAAAATTATTTTTTCAGTCACATTAGGACAGAATATGAATATAAAAGATATTTCAGGTCCCCAAAAAAAATTTGGTAGCATTTGAGCCATTATTTTCAAAGTTCAAAATTTCCCTTTGAAAATACATTGATTGTATTTTGGAGTTTTTGAATTTTTACTCGTAGTGTATTTTGAGCACAGTATTGTGACTTGGCCACATTTAAGGTCTTCTATAGGAGATTCTTAAAAACGAAAATCTTAACAACCACAAAATATTAAGGGGGTCAAAATTTGCAAAGTTGTTTTTTTCAGTGGTACACATACATAATTTTTACACAGAGAGTTTTGGGAGCACAATGTTGTAACTTGGCCACATTGAAGTTCATTAATAGGAGATTCTTAAAAACGAAAATCTTAACAACCACTAAATATTAAGGGGGTCGAAAGTTGATCCCAAAAAAGGACTGCATTTCAAACACTGAAAATTTCTGAATTTTACCTACATTTTGGGCTATAAACTGAATTAAGGGTCCTTTTTTGGGCAGATTTGAAATAAAGTGACTGTAAATCATATTTCTATTTTAAAACCAAAATCTGGAAGCATTTTGAGCCATTTTTTGGAAAAGTGATTTTTTCATAAAATTTCCTAAAGCTAACCCCTTTGAAAAATTTCGAAAAATTTGAAAATTCAAAAAATTATTTTTTCAGTCAGAATATGAATATAAAACATATTTCAGGTCCCCAAAAAAAATTTGGTAGCATTTGGGCCATTATTTTCAAAGTTCAAAATTTCCCTTTGAAAATACATTGATTGTATTTTGGAGTTTTTGAATTTTTACTCGTAGTGTATTTTGAGCACAGTATTGTGACTTGGCCACATTTAAGGTCTTCTATAGGAGATTCTTAAAAACGAAAATCTTAACAACCACAAAATATTAAGGGGGTCAAAATTTGCAAAGTTGTTTTTTTCAGTGGTACACATACATAATTTTTACACAGAGAGTTTTGGGAGCACAATGTTGTAACTTGGCCACATTGAAGTTCATTAATAGGAGATTCTTAAAAACGAAAATCTTAACAACCACTAAATATTAAGGGGGTCGAAAGTTGATCCCAAAAAAGGACTGCATTTCAAACACTGAAAATTTCTGAATTTTACCTACATTTTGGGCTATAAACTGAATTAAGGGTCCTTTTTTGGGCAGATTTGAAATAAAGTGACTGTAAATCATATTTCTATTTTAAAACCAAAATCTGGAAGCATTTTGAGCCATTTTTTGGAAAAGTGATTTTTTCATAAAATTTCCTAAAGCTAACCCCTTTGAAAAATTTCGAAAAATTTGAAAATTCAAAAAATTATTTTTTCAGTCACATTTGGACAGAATATGAATATAAAACATATTTCAGGCCCCCAAAAAAAATTTGGTAGCATTTGAGCCATTATTTTCAAAGTTCAAAATTTCCCTTTGAAAATACATTGATTGTATTTTGGAGTTTTTGAATTTTTACTCGTAGTGTATTTTGAGCACAGTATTGTGACTTGGCCACATTTAAGGTCTTCTATAGGAGATTCTTAAAAACGAAAATCTTAACAACCACAAAATATTAAGGGGGTCAAAATTTGCAAAGTTGTTTTTTTCAGTGGTACACATACATAATTTTTACACAGAGAGTTTTGGGAGCACAATGTTGTAACTTGGCCACATTGAAGTTCATTAATAGGAGATTCTTAAAAACGAAAATCTTAACAACCACTAAATATTAAGGGGGTCGAAAGTTGATCCCAAAAAAGGACTGCATTTCAAACACTGAAAATTTCTGAATTTTACCTACATTTTGGGCTATAAACTGAATTAAGGGTCCTTTTTTGGGCAGATTTGAAATAAAGTGACTGTAAATCATATTTCTATTTTAAAACCAAAATCTGGAAGCATTTTGAGCCATTTTTTGGAAAAGTGATTTTTTCATAAAATTTCCTAAAGCTAACCCCTTTGAAAAATTTCGAAAAATTTGAAAATTCAAAAAATTATTTTTTCAGTCACATTTGGGCAGAATATGAATATAAAACATATTTCAGGTCCCCAAAAAAAATTTGGTAGCATTTGAGCCATTATTTTCAAAGTTCAAAATTTCCCTTTGAAAATACATTGATTGTATTTTGGAGTTTTTGAATTTTTACTCGTAGTGTATTTTGAGCACAGTATTGTGACTTGGCCACATTTAAGGTCTTCTATAGGAGATTCTTAAAAACGAAAATCTTAACAACCACAAAATATTAAGGGGGTCAAAATTTGCAAAGTTGTTTTTTTCAGTGGTACACATACATAATTTTTACACAGAGAGTTTTGGGAGCACAATGTTGTAACTTGGCCACATTGAAGTTCATTAATAGGAGATTCTTAAAAACGAAAATCTTAACAACCACTAAATATTAAGGGGGTCGAAAGTTGATCCCAAAAAAGGACTGCATTTCAAACACTGAAAATTTCTGAATTTTACCTACATTTTGGGCTATAAACTGAATTAAGGGTCCTTTTTTGGGCAGATTTGAAATAAAGTGACTGTAAATCATATTTCTATTTTAAAACCAAAATCTGGAAGCATTTTGAGCCATTTTTTGGAAAAGTGATTTTTTTCATAAAATTTCCTAAGGCTAACCCCTTTGAAAAATTTCGAAAAATTTGAAAATTCAAAAAATTATTTTTTCAGTCACATTTGGACAGAATATGAATATAAAACATATTTCAGGTCTTCAACTAAAATTTCCCAGCTAGTTTCAAAATTTCGTACAAAATCCTCTCCATTTCTGAGCAAACGCGTTATTTTGGATTTTTTTGAATTTTAACGACAGTTTATGCTATAAAGCGATTTAAGGGACCTTTCTTGGATAGTTTTGATAAAAAGTAACTCTTAAGCATTCTCCTATGTTAACAGCTAAATTTGACACATTTCGGACATTTCCCAGCTAAATTCCAAAATTTCGTTCAAAACCGTCTCTATTTCTGTGCCTACGCGTTATTTTGGATTTTTCTGAATTTTCCCGACAGATTGGGCTATAAATCGATTGAAGGGTCCTTTCTTGAACAGTTTTGATAAAAAGTAACTTTTAAGCATACTCTTAGGTCACAGCTAAAATTTTAAAGCATTTCGGACAATTCCCAGCTAGTTTCAGAAATAGCGTTCAAAACCGTCTCTATTTCTGTGTTAACGCGTTATTTTGGATTTTTCGGAATTCTAACAACAGTTTGGGCTATAAAGCGATTATAGGGTCCTTTCTTGACTGTTTTGATAAAAAGTTACTTTTGAGCATTTTCAAAGCATTTCGGACAATTCCCAGCTAGTTTTAAAAATTGCTTTCAAAATCGTCTCTATTTCTGTGTTAACGCGTTATTTTGGATTTTTCTGAATTTTACCGACAGTTTGGGCTATAAAGCGATTTAAGGGTCCTTTCTTGACAGTTTTGATAAAAAGTAACTCTTGAGCATTTTCAAAGCATTTCGGACAATTCCCAGCTAGTTTTAAAAATATCGTTCAAAATCGTCTCTATTTCTGTGTTAACGCGTTATTTTGGATTTTTCTGAATTTTACCGACAGTTTGGGCTATAAAGCGATTTAAGGGTCCTTTCCTGGCAGTTTTGATAAAAAGTAACTCTTGAGCATTTTCAAAGCATTTCGGACAATTCCCAGCTAGTTTTAAAAATATCGTTCAAAATCGTCTCTATTTCTGTGTTAACGCGTTATTTTGGATTTTTCTGAATTTTACCGACAGTTTAGGCTATACAGCGATTTAAGGGTCCTTTCTTGACAGTTTTTATAAAAAGTAACTCTTAAGCATTCTCCTATATTAACAGCAAAATTTGAAAGCATTTCGGACAATTCCCAGCTAGTTTTAAAAATATCGTTCAAAATCGTCTCTATTTCTGTGTTAACGCGTTATTTTGGATTTTTCTGAATTTTACCGACAGTTTGGGCTATAAAGCGATTTAAGGGTCCTTTCCTGGCAGTTTTGATAAAAAGTAACTCTTGAGCATTTTCAAAGCATTTCGGACAATTCCCAGCTAGTTTTAAAAATATCGTTCAAAATCGTCTCTATTTCTGTGTTAACGCGTTATTTTGGATTTTTCTGAATTTTACCGACAGTTTAGGCTATACAGCGATTTAAGGGTCCTTTCTTGACAGTTTTTATAAAAAGTAACTCTTAAGCATTCTCCTATATTAACAGCAAAATTTGAAAGCATTTCGGACAATTCCCAGCTAGTTTTAAAAATATCGTTCAAAATCGTCTCTATTTCTGTGTTAACGCGTTATTTTGGATTTTTCTGAATTTTACCGATAATTTGGGCTATAAAGCAAATAAAGGGTCCTTTCTTGACAGTTTTGATAAAAAGTTACTTTTGATCATTTTCAAAGCATTTCGGACAATTCCCAGCTAGTTTTAAAAATTGCTTTCAAAATCGTCTCTATTTCTTTGTTAACGCGTTATTTTGGATTTTTCTGAATTTTACCGATAATTTGGGATATAAATCGATATAAGGGTCCTTTCTTGAACAGTTTTGATAAAAAGTAACTTTTGAGCATACTCTAAGGTCACAGCTAAAATTTTAAAGCATTTCGGACAATTCCCAACTAGTTTCAAAAATTGCGTTCAAAAACGTCTCTATTTCTGTGTTAACGCGTTATTTTGGATTTTTCTGAATTATACCGACAGCTTGGTTTATAAAGCGATTTGAGGGTCCTTTCTTGGGCAGATTTAATAAAAAGTTACTGTAAACTATATTTCTCTTTTAAAACCAAAATCTGGAAGCATTTTGAGAAATTTTTTGGAAAAGTGATTTTTTCATAAAATTTCCTAAGTCTAACCCCTTTGAAAAATTTCGAAAAATTTGAAAATTCAAAAAATTATTTTTTGGAAAAGTGATTTTTTCATAAAATTTCCTAAGGCCCCCTTTGAAAAATTTCGAAAAATTTGAAAATTCAAAAAATTATTTTTTGGAAAAGTGATTTTTTTCATAAAATTTCCTAAGGCTAACCCCTTTGAAAAATTTGAAAATTCAAAATTTTTTTTTTGGAAAAGTGATTTTTTCATAAAATTTCCTAAGACTAACCCCTTTGAAAAATTTCGAAAAATTTGAAAATTCAAAAAATTATTTTTTCAGTCACATTAGGACAGAATATGAATATAAAAGATATTTCAGGTCCCCAAAAAAAATTTGGTAGCATTTGAGCCATTATTTTCAAAGTTCAAAATTTCCCTTTGAAAATACATTGATTGTATTTTGGAGTTTTTGAATTTTTACTCGTAGTGTATTTTGAGCACAGTATTGTGACTTGGCCACATTTAAGGTCTTCTATAGGAGATTCTTAAAAACGAAAATCTTAACAACCACAAAATATTAAGGGGGTCAAAATTTGCAAAGTTGTTTTTTTCAGTGGTACACATACATAATTTTTACACAGAGAGTTTTGGGAGCACAATGTTGTAACTTGGCCACATTGAAGTTCATTAATAGGAGATTCTTAAAAACGAAAATCTTAACAACCACTAAATATTAAGGGGGTCGAAAGTTGATCCCAAAAAAGGACTGCATTTCAAACACTGAAAATTTCTGAATTTTACCTACATTTTGGGCTATAAACTGAATTAAGGGTCCTTTTTTGGGCAGATTTGAAATAAAGTGACTGTAAATCATATTTCTATTTTAAAACCAAAATCTGGAAGCATTTTGAGCCATTTTTTGGAAAAGTGATTTTTTCATAAAATTTCCTAAAGCTAACCCCTTTGAAAAATTTCGAAAAATTTGAAAATTCAAAAAATTATTTTTTCAGTCACATTTGGACAGAATATGAATATAAAACATATTTCAGGCCCCCAAAAAAAATTTGGTAGCATTTGAGCCATTATTTTCAAAGTTCAAAATTTCCCTTTGAAAATACATTGATTGTATTTTGGAGTTTTTGAATTTTTACTCGTAGTGTATTTTGAGCACAGTATTGTGACTTGGCCACATTTAAGGTCTTCTATAGGAGATTCTTAAAAACGAAAATCTTAACAACCACAAAATATTAAGGGGGTCAAAATTTGCAAAGTTGTTTTTTTCAGTGGTACACATACATAATTTTTACACAGAGAGTTTTGGGAGCACAATGTTGTAACTTGGCCACATTGAAGTTCATTAATAGGAGATTCTTAAAAACGAAAATCTTAACAACCACTAAATATTAAGGGGGTCGAAAGTTGATCCCAAAAAAGGACTGCATTTCAAACACTGAAAATTTCTGAATTTTACCTACATTTTGGGCTATAAACTGAATTAAGGGTCCTTTTTTGGGCAGATTTGAAATAAAGTGACTGTAAATCATATTTCTATTTTAAAACCAAAATCTGGAAGCATTTTGAGCCATTTTTTGGCTAAAAAATCAATTATTTTTTGGAAAAGTGATTTTTTCATAAAATTTCCTAAGGCCCCCTTTGAAAAATTTCGAAAAATTTGAAAATTCAAAAAATTATTTTTTGGAAAAGTGATTTTTTTCATAAAATTTCCTAAGGCTAACCCCTTTGAAAAATTTGAAAATTCAAAAATTTTTTTTTGGAAAAGTGATTTTTTCATAAAATTTCCTAAGACTAACCCCTTTGAAAAATTTCGAAAAATTTGAAAATTCAAAAAATTATTTTTTGGAAAAGTGATTTTTTCATAAAATTTCCTAAGGCTAACCCCTTTGAAAAATTTCGAAAAATTTGAAAATTCAAAAAATTATTTTTTCAGTCACATTTGGACAGAATATGAATATAAAACATATTTCAGGTCCCCAAAAAAAATTTGGTAGCATTTGAGCCATTATTTTCAAAGTTCAAAATTTCCCTTTGAAAATACATTGATTGTATTTTGGAGTTTTTGAATTTTTACTCGTAGTGTATTTTGAGCACAGTATTGTAACTTGGCCACATTTAAGGTCTTCTATAGGAGATTCTTAAAAACGAAAATCTTAACAACCACAAAATATTAAGGGGGTCAAAATTTGCAAAGTTGTTTTTTTCAGTGGTACACATACATAATTTTTACACAGAGAGTTTTGGGAGCACAATGTTGTAACTTGGCCACATTGAAGTTCATTAATAGGAGATTCTTAAAAACGAAAATCTTAACAACCACTAAATATTAAGGGGATCGAAAGTTGATCCCAAAAAAGGACTGCATTTCAAACACTGAAAATTTCTGAATTTTACCTACATTTTGGGCTATAAACTGAATTAAGGGTCCTTTTTTGGGCAGATTTGAAATAAAGTGACTGTAAATCATATTTCTATTTTAAAACCAAAATCTGGAAGCATTTTGAGCCATTTTTTGGAAAAGTGATTTTTTCATAAAATTTCCTAAGGCTAACCCCTTTGAAAAATTTCGAAAAATTTGAAAATTCAAAAAATTATTTTTTGGAAAAGTGATTTTTTCATAAAATTTCCTAAGGCCCCCTTTGAAAAATTTCGAAAAATTTGAAAATTCAAAAAATTATTTTTTGGAAAAGTGATTTTTTTCATAAAATTTCCTAAGGCTAACCCCTTTGAAAAATTTGAAAATTCAAAAATTTTTTTTTGAAAAAGTGATTTTTTCATAAAATTTCCTAAGACTAACCCCTTTGAAAAATTTCGAAAAATTTGAAAATTCAAAAAATTATTTTTTGGAAAAGTGATTTTTTCATAAAATTTCCTAAGGCTAACCCCTTTGAAAAATTTCGAAAAATTTGAAAATTCAAAAAATTATTTTTTCAGTCACATTAGGACAGAATATGAATATAAAAGATATTTCAGGTCCCCCAAAAAAATTTGGTAGCATTTGAGCCATTATTTTCAAAGTTCAAAATTTCCCTTTGAAAATACATTGATTGTATTTTGGAGTTTTTGAATTTTTACTCGTAGTGTATTTTGAGCACAGTATTGTGACTTGGCCACATTTAAGGTCTTCTATAGGAGATTCTTAAAAACGAAAATCTTAACAACCACAAAATATTAAGGGGGTCAAAATTTGCAAAGTTGTTTTTTTCAGTGGTACACATACATAATTTTTACACAGAGAGTTTTGGGAGCACAATGTTGTAACTTGGCCACATTGAAGTTCATTAATAGGAGATTCTTAAAAACGAAAATCTTAACAACCACTAAATATTAAGGGGGTCGAAAGTTGATCCCAAAAAAGGACTGCATTTCAAACACTGAAAATTTCTGAATTTTACCTACATTTTGGGCTATAAACTGAATTAAGGGTCCTTTTTTGGGCAGATTTGAAATAAAGTGACTGTAAATCATATTTCTATTTTAAAACCAAAATCTGGAAGCATTTTGAGCCATTTTTTGGAAAAGTGATTTTTTCATAAAATTTCCTAAGGAAAGAGATCTTTCCCTTTGAAAAATTTCGAAAAATTTGAAAATTCAAAAAATTATTTTTTCAGTCACATTTGGACAGAATATGAATATAAAACATATTTCAGGTCCCCAAAAAAAATTTGGTAGCATTTGAGCCATTATTTTCAAAGTTCAAAATTTCCCTTTGAAAATACATTGATTGTATTTTGGAGTTTTTGAATTTTTACTCGTAGTGTATTTTGAGCACAGTATTGTAACTTTCCCACATTTAAGGTCTTCTATAGGAGATTCTTAAAAACGAAAATCTTAACAACCACAAAATATTAAGGGGGTCAAAATTTGCAAAGTTGTTTTTTTCAGTGGTACACATACATAATTTTTACACAGAGAGTTTTGGGAGCACAATGTTGTAACTTGGCCACATTGAAGTTCATTAATAGGAGATTCTTAAAAACGAAAATCTTAACAACCACTAAATATTAAGGGGGTCGAAAGTTGATCCCAAAAAAGGACTGCATTTCAAACACTGAAAATTTCTGAATTTTACCTACATTTTGGGCTATAAACTGAATTAAGGGTCCTTTTTTGGGCAGATTTGAAATAAAGTGACTGTAAATCATATTTCTATTTTAAAACCAAAATCTGGAAGCATTTTGAGCCATTTTTTGGAAAAGTGATTTTTTCATAAAATTTCCTAAAGCTAACCCCTTTGAAAAATTTCGAAAAATTTGAAAATTCAAAAAATTATTTTTTCAGTCACATTTGGACAGAATATGAATATAAAACATATTTCAGGTCCCCAAAAAAAATTTGGTAGCATTTGAGCCATTATTTTCAAAGTTCAAAATTTCCCTTTGAAAATACATTGATTGTATTTTGGAGTTTTTGAATTTTTACTCGTAGTGTATTTTGAGCACAGTATTGTAACTTTCCCACATTTAAGGTCTTCTATAGGAGATTCTTAAAAACGAAAATCTTAACAACCACAAAATATTAAGGGGGTCAAAATTTGCAAAGTTGTTTTTTTCAGTGGTACACATACATAATTTTTACACAGAGAGTTTTGGGAGCACAATGTTGTAACTTGGCCACATTGAAGTTCATTAATAGGAGATTCTTAAAAACGAAAATCTTAACAACCACTAAATATTAAGGGGGTCGAAAGTTGATCCCAAAAAAGGACTGCATTTCAAACACTGAAAATTTCTGAATTTTACCTACATTTTGGGCTATAAACTGAATTAAGGGTCCTTTTTTGGGCAGATTTGAAATAAAGTGACTGTAAATCATATTTCTATTTTAAAACCAAAATCTGGAAGCATTTTGAGCCATTTTTTGGAAAAGTAATTTTTTTCATAAAATTTCCTAAAGCTAACCCCTTTGAAAAATTTCGAAAAATTTGAAAATTCAAAAAATTATTTTTTCAGTCACATTTGGACAGAATATGAATATAAAACATATTTCAGGCCCCCAAAAAAAATTTGGTAGCATTTGAGCCATTATTTTCAAAGTTCAAAATTTCCCTTTGAAAATACATTGATTGTATTTTGGAGTTTTTGAATTTTTACTCGTAGTGTATTTTGAGCACAGTATTGTGACTTGGCCACATTTAAGGTCTTCTATAGGAGATTCTTAAAAACGAAAATCTTAACAACCACAAAATATTAAGGGGGTCAAAATTTGCAAAGTTGTTTTTTTCAGTGGTACACATACATAATTTTTACACAGAGAGTTTTGGGAGCACAATGTTGTAACTTGGCCACATTGAAGTTCATTAATAGGAGATTCTTAAAAACGAAAATCTTAACAACCACTAAATATTAAGGGGGTCGAAAGTTGATCCCAAAAAAGGACTGCATTTCAAACACTGAAAATTTCTGAATTTTACCTACATTTTGGGCTATAAACTGAATTAAGGGTCCTTTTTTGGGCAGATTTGAAATAAAGTGACTGTAAATCATATTTCTATTTTAAAACCAAAATCTGGAAGCATTTTGAGCCATTTTTTGGAAAAGTGATTTTTTCATAAAATTTCCTAAAGCTAACCCCTTTGAAAAATTTCGAAAAATTTGAAAATTCAAAAAATTATTTTTTCAGTCACATTTGGACAGAATATGAATATAAAACATATTTCAGGCCCCCAAAAAAAATTTGGTAGCATTTGAGCCATTATTTTCAAAGTTCAAAATTTCCCTTTGAAAATACATTGATTGTATTTTGGAGTTTTTGAATTTTTACTCGTAGTGTATTTTGAGCACAGTATTGTGACTTGGCCACATTTAAGGTCTTCTATAGGAGATTCTTAAAAACGAAAATCTTAACAACCACAAAATATTAAGGGGGTCAAAATTTGCAAAGTTGTTTTTTTCAGTGGTACACATACATAATTTTTACACAGAGAGTTTTGGGAGCACAATGTTGTAACTTGGCCACATTGAAGTTCATTAATAGGAGATTCTTAAAAACGAAAATCTTAACAACCACTAAATATTAAGGGGGTCGAAAGTTGATCCCAAAAAAGGACTGCATTTCAAACACTGAAAATTTCTGAATTTTACCTACATTTTGGGCTATAAACTGAATTAAGGGTCCTTTTTTGGGCAGATTTGAAATAAAGTGACTGTAAATCATATTTCTATTTTAAAACCAAAATCTGGAAGCATTTTGAGCCATTTTTTGGCTAAAAAATCAATTATTTTTTGGAAAAGTGATTTTTTCATAAAATTTCCTAAGGCCCCCTTTGAAAAATTTCGAAAAATTTGAAAATTCAAAAAATTATTTTTTGGAAAAGTGATTTTTTTCATAAAATTTCCTAAGGCTAACCCCTTTGAAAAATTTGAAAATTCAAAAATTTTTTTTTGGAAAAGTGATTTTTTCATAAAATTTCCTAAGACTAACCCCTTTGAAAAATTTCGAAAAATTTGAAAATTCAAAAAATTATTTTTTGGAAAAGTGATTTTTTCATAAAATTTCCTAAGGCTAACCCCTTTGAAAAATTTCGAAAAATTTGAAAATTCAAAAAATTATTTTTTCAGTCACATTTGGACAGAATATGAATATAAAACATATTTCAGGTCCCCAAAAAAAATTTGGTAGCATTTGAGCCATTATTTTCAAAGTTCAAAATTTCCCTTTGAAAATACATTGATTGTATTTTGGAGTTTTTGAATTTTTACTCGTAGTGTATTTTGAGCACAGTATTGTAACTTGGCCACATTTAAGGTCTTCTATAGGAGATTCTTAAAAACGAAAATCTTAACAACCACAAAATATTAAGGGGGTCAAAATTTGCAAAGTTGTTTTTTTCAGTGGTACACATACATAATTTTTACACAGAGAGTTTTGGGAGCACAATGTTGTAACTTGGCCACATTGAAGTTCATTAATAGGAGATTCTTAAAAACGAAAATCTTAACAACCACTAAATATTAAGGGGATCGAAAGTTGATCCCAAAAAAGGACTGCATTTCAAACACTGAAAATTTCTGAATTTTACCTACATTTTGGGCTATAAACTGAATTAAGGGTCCTTTTTTGGGCAGATTTGAAATAAAGTGACTGTAAATCATATTTCTATTTTAAAACCAAAATCTGGAAGCATTTTGAGCCATTTTTTGGAAAAGTGATTTTTTCATAAAATTTCCTAAGGCTAACCCCTTTGAAAAATTTCGAAAAATTTGAAAATTCAAAAAATTATTTTTTGGAAAAGTGATTTTTTCATAAAATTTCCTAAGGCCCCCTTTGAAAAATTTCGAAAAATTTGAAAATTCAAAAAATTATTTTTTGGAAAAGTGATTTTTTTCATAAAATTTCCTAAGGCTAACCCCTTTGAAAAATTTGAAAATTCAAAAATTTTTTTTTGAAAAAGTGATTTTTTCATAAAATTTCCTAAGACTAACCCCTTTGAAAAATTTCGAAAAATTTGAAAATTCAAAAAATTATTTTTTGGAAAAGTGATTTTTTCATAAAATTTCCTAAGGCTAACCCCTTTGAAAAATTTCGAAAAATTTGAAAATTCAAAAAATTATTTTTTCAGTCACATTAGGACAGAATATGAATATAAAAGATATTTCAGGTCCCCCAAAAAAATTTGGTAGCATTTGAGCCATTATTTTCAAAGTTCAAAATTTCCCTTTGAAAATACATTGATTGTATTTTGGAGTTTTTGAATTTTTACTCGTAGTGTATTTTGAGCACAGTATTGTGACTTGGCCACATTTAAGGTCTTCTATAGGAGATTCTTAAAAACGAAAATCTTAACAACCACAAAATATTAAGGGGGTCAAAATTTGCAAAGTTGTTTTTTTCAGTGGTACACATACATAATTTTTACACAGAGAGTTTTGGGAGCACAATGTTGTAACTTGGCCACATTGAAGTTCATTAATAGGAGATTCTTAAAAACGAAAATCTTAACAACCACTAAATATTAAGGGGGTCGAAAGTTGATCCCAAAAAAGGACTGCATTTCAAACACTGAAAATTTCTGAATTTTACCTACATTTTGGGCTATAAACTGAATTAAGGGTCCTTTTTTGGGCAGATTTGAAATAAAGTGACTGTAAATCATATTTCTATTTTAAAACCAAAATCTGGAAGCATTTTGAGCCATTTTTTGGAAAAGTGATTTTTTCATAAAATTTCCTAAGGAAAGAGATCTTTCCCTTTGAAAAATTTCGAAAAATTTGAAAATTCAAAAAATTATTTTTTCAGTCACATTTGGACAGAATATGAATATAAAACATATTTCAGGTCCCCAAAAAAAATTTGGTAGCATTTGAGCCATTATTTTCAAAGTTCAAAATTTCCCTTTGAAAATACATTGATTGTATTTTGGAGTTTTTGAATTTTTACTCGTAGTGTATTTTGAGCACAGTATTGTAACTTTCCCACATTTAAGGTCTTCTATAGGAGATTCTTAAAAACGAAAATCTTAACAACCACAAAATATTAAGGGGGTCAAAATTTGCAAAGTTGTTTTTTTCAGTGGTACACATACATAATTTTTACACAGAGAGTTTTGGGAGCACAATGTTGTAACTTGGCCACATTGAAGTTCATTAATAGGAGATTCTTAAAAACGAAAATCTTAACAACCACTAAATATTAAGGGGGTCGAAAGTTGATCCCAAAAAAGGACTGCATTTCAAACACTGAAAATTTCTGAATTTTACCTACATTTTGGGCTATAAACTGAATTAAGGGTCCTTTTTTGGGCAGATTTGAAATAAAGTGACTGTAAATCATATTTCTATTTTAAAACCAAAATCTGGAAGCATTTTGAGCCATTTTTTGGAAAAGTGATTTTTTCATAAAATTTCCTAAAGCTAACCCCTTTGAAAAATTTCGAAAAATTTGAAAATTCAAAAAATTATTTTTTCAGTCACATTTGGACAGAATATGAATATAAAACATATTTCAGGTCCCCAAAAAAAATTTGGTAGCATTTGAGCCATTATTTTCAAAGTTCAAAATTTCCCTTTGAAAATACATTGATTGTATTTTGGAGTTTTTGAATTTTTACTCGTAGTGTATTTTGAGCACAGTATTGTAACTTTCCCACATTTAAGGTCTTCTATAGGAGATTCTTAAAAACGAAAATCTTAACAACCACAAAATATTAAGGGGGTCAAAATTTGCAAAGTTGTTTTTTTCAGTGGTACACATACATAATTTTTACACAGAGAGTTTTGGGAGCACAATGTTGTAACTTGGCCACATTGAAGTTCATTAATAGGAGATTCTTAAAAACGAAAATCTTAACAACCACTAAATATTAAGGGGGTCGAAAGTTGATCCCAAAAAAGGACTGCATTTCAAACACTGAAAATTTCTGAATTTTACCTACATTTTGGGCTATAAACTGAATTAAGGGTCCTTTTTTGGGCAGATTTGAAATAAAGTGACTGTAAATCATATTTCTATTTTAAAACCAAAATCTGGAAGCATTTTGAGCCATTTTTTGGAAAAGTAATTTTTTTCATAAAATTTCCTAAAGCTAACCCCTTTGAAAAATTTCGAAAAATTTGAAAATTCAAAAAATTATTTTTTCAGTCACATTTGGACAGAATATGAATATAAAACATATTTCAGGCCCCCAAAAAAAATTTGGTAGCATTTGAGCCATTATTTTCAAAGTTCAAAATTTCCCTTTGAAAATACATTGATTGTATTTTGGAGTTTTTGAATTTTTACTCGTAGTGTATTTTGAGCACAGTATTGTGACTTGGCCACATTTAAGGTCTTCTATAGGAGATTCTTAAAAACGAAAATCTTAACAACCACAAAATATTAAGGGGGTCAAAATTTGCAAAGTTGTTTTTTTCAGTGGTACACATACATAATTTTTACACAGAGAGTTTTGGGAGCACAATGTTGTAACTTGGCCACATTGAAGTTCATTAATAGGAGATTCTTAAAAACGAAAATCTTAACAACCACTAAATATTAAGGGGGTCGAAAGTTGATCCCAAAAAAGGACTGCATTTCAAACACTGAAAATTTCTGAATTTTACCTACATTTTGGGCTATAAACTGAATTAAGGGTCCTTTTTTGGGCAGATTTGAAATAAAGTGACTGTAAATCATATTTCTATTTTAAAACCAAAATCTGGAAGCATTTTGAGCCATTTTTTGGAAAAGTGATTTTTTCATAAAATTTCCTAAGGAAAGAGATCTTTCCCTTTGAAAAATTTCGAAAAATTTGAAAATTCAAAAAATTATTTTTTCAGTCACATTTGGACAGAATATGAATATAAAACATATTTCAGGTCCCCAAAAAAAATTTGGTAGCATTTGAGCCATTATTTTCAAAGTTCAAAATTTCCCTTTGAAAATACATTGATTGTATTTTGGAGTTTTTGAATTTTTACTCGTAGTGTATTTTGAGCACAGTATTGTAACTTTCCCACATTTAAGGTCTTCTATAGGAGATTCTTAAAAACGAAAATCTTAACAACCACAAAATATTAAGGGGGTCAAAATTTGCAAAGTTGTTTTTTTCAGTGGTACACATACATAATTTTTACACAGAGAGTTTTGGGAGCACAATGTTGTAACTTGGCCACATTGAAGTTCATTAATAGGAGATTCTTAAAAACGAAAATCTTAACAACCACTAAATATTAAGGGGGTCGAAAGTTGATCCCAAAAAAGGACTGCATTTCAAACACTGAAAATTTCTGAATTTTACCTACATTTTGGGCTATAAACTGAATTAAGGGTCCTTTTTTGGGCAGATTTGAAATAAAGTGACTGTAAATCATATTTCTATTTTAAAACCAAAATCTGGAAGCATTTTGAGCCATTTTTTGGAAAAGTGATTTTTTCATAAAATTTCCTAAAGCTAACCCCTTTGAAAAATTTCGAAAAATTTGAAAATTCAAAAAATTATTTTTTCAGTCACATTTGGACAGAATATGAATATAAAACATATTTCAGGTCCCCAAAAAAAATTTGGTAGCATTTGAGCCATTATTTTCAAAGTTCAAAATTTCCCTTTGAAAATACATTGATTGTATTTTGGAGTTTTTGAATTTTTACTCGTAGTGTATTTTGAGCACAGTATTGTAACTTTCCCACATTTAAGGTCTTCTATAGGAGATTCTTAAAAACGAAAATCTTAACAACCACAAAATATTAAGGGGGTCAAAATTTGCAAAGTTGTTTTTTTCAGTGGTACACATACATAATTTTTACACAGAGAGTTTTGGGAGCACAATGTTGTAACTTGGCCACATTGAAGTTCATTAATAGGAGATTCTTAAAAACGAAAATCTTAACAACCACTAAATATTAAGGGGGTCGAAAGTTGATCCCAAAAAAGGACTGCATTTCAAACACTGAAAATTTCTGAATTTTACCTACATTTTGGGCTATAAACTGAATTAAGGGTCCTTTTTTGGGCAGATTTGAAATAAAGTGACTGTAAATCATATTTCTATTTTAAAACCAAAATCTGGAAGCATTTTGAGCCATTTTTTGGAAAAGTAATTTTTTTCATAAAATTTCCTAAAGCTAACCCCTTTGAAAAATTTCGAAAAATTTGAAAATTCAAAAAATTATTTTTTCAGTCACATTTGGACAGAATATGAATATAAAACATATTTCAGGCCCCCAAAAAAAATTTGGTAGCATTTGAGCCATTATTTTCAAAGTTCAAAATTTCCCTTTGAAAATACATTGATTGTATTTTGGAGTTTTTGAATTTTTACTCGTAGTGTAGTTTGAGCACAGTATTGTGACTTGGCCACATTTAAGGTCTTCTATAGGAGATTCTTAAAAACGAAAATCTTAACAACCACAAAATATTAAGGGGGTCAAAATTTGCAAAGTTGTTTTTTTCAGTGGTACACATACATAATTTTTACACAGAGAGTTTTGGGAGCACAATGTTGTAACTTGGCCACATTGAAGTTCATTAATAGGAGATTCTTAAAAACGAAAATCTTAACAACCACTAAATATTAAGGGGGTCGAAAGTTGATCCCAAAAAAGGACTGCATTTCAAACACTGAAAATTTCTGAATTTTACCTACATTTTGGGCTATAAACTGAATTAAGGGTCCTTTTTTGGGCAGATTTGAAATAAAGTGACTGTAAATCATATTTCTATTTTAAAACCAAAATCTGGAAGCATTTTGAGCCATTTTTTGGAAAAGTGATTTTTTCATAAAATTTCCTAAGGCTAACCCCTTTGAAAAATTTCGAAAAATTTGAAAATTCAAAAAATTATTTTTTCAGTCACATTTGGACAGAATATGAATATAAAACATATTTCAGGACTTCAACTAAAATTTCCCAGCTAGTTTCAAAATTTCGTACAAAATCCTTCCATTTCTGAGCAAACGCGTTATTTTGGATTTTTTTGAATTTTAACGACAGTTTGGGCTATAAAGCGATTTAAGGGACCTTTCTTGGATAGTTTTGATAAAAAGTAACTCTTAAGCATTCTCCTATGTTAACAGCTAAATTTGACACATTTCGGACATTTCCCAGCTAAATTCCAAAATTTCGTTCAAAACCGTCTCTATTTCTGTGCCTACGCGTTATTTTGGATTTTTCTGAATTTTCCCGACAGATTGGGCTATAAATCGATTGAAGGGTCTTTTCTTGAACAGTTTTGATAAAAAGTAACTGTTGAGCATTTTCAAAGCATTTCGGACATTTCCCAGCTAGTTTTAAAAATATCGTTCAAAATCGTCTCTATTTCTGTGTTAACGCGTTATTTTGGATTTTTCTGAAATTTACCGACAGTTTAGGCTATAAATCGATTTAAGGGTCCTTTCTTGAACAGTTTTGATAAAAAGTAACTTTTAAGCATACTCTTAGGTCACAGCTAAAATTTTAAAGCATTTCGGACAATTCCCAGCTAGTTTCAGAAATAGCGTTCAAAACCGTCTCTATTTCTGTGTTAACGCGTTATTTTGGATTTTTCGGAATTCTAACAACAGTTTGGGCTATAAAGCGATTATAGGGTCCTTTCTTGACTGTTTTGATAAAAAGTTACTTTTGAGCATTTTCAAAGCATTTCGGACAATTCCCAGCTAGTTTTAAAAATTGCTTTCAAAATCGTCTCTATTTCTGTGTTAACGCGTTATTTTGGATTTTTCTGAATTTTACCGACAGTTTGGGCTATAAAGCGATTTAAGGGTCCTTTCTTGACAGTTTTGATAAAAAGTAACTCTTGAGCATTTTCAAAGCATTTCGGACAATTCCCAGCTAGTTTTAAAAATATCGTTCAAAATCGTCTCTATTTCTGTGTTAACGCGTTATTTTCGATTTTTCTGAATTTTACCGACAGTTTGGGCTATAAAGCGATTTAAGGGTCCTTTCCTGGCAGTTTTGATAAAAAGTAACTCTTGAGCATTTTCAAAGCATTTCGGACAATTCCCAGCTAGTTTTAAAAATATCGTTCAAAATCGTCTCTATTTCTGTGTTAACGCGTTATTTTGGATTTTTCTGAATTTTACCGACAGTTTAGGCTATACAGCGATTTAAGGGTCCTTTCTTGACAGTTTTTATAAAAAGTAACTCTTAAGCATTCTCCTATATTAACAGCAAAATTTGAAAGCATTTCGGACAATTCCCAGCTAGTTTTAAAAATATCGTTCAAAATCGTCTCTATTTCTGTGTTAACGCGTTATTTTCGATTTTTCTGAATTTTACCGACAGTTTGGGCTATAAAGCGATTTAAGGGTCCTTTCCTGGCAGTTTTGATAAAAAGTAACTCTTGAGCATTTTCAAAGCATTTCGGACAATTCCCAGCTAGTTTTAAAAATATCGTTCAAAACCGTCTCTATTTCTGTGCTAACGCGTTATTTTGGATTTTTCTGAATTTTCCGAACAGATTGGGCTATATATCGATTTAAGGGTCCTTTCTTGAACAGTTTTGATAAAAAGTAACTTTTGAGCATACTCTTAGGTCACTGCTAAAATTTTAAAGCATTTCGGACAATTCCCAGCTAGTTTCAGAAATTGCGTTCAAAACCGTCTCTATTTTTGTGTTAACGCGTTATTTTGGATTTTTCTGAATTTTACCGATAATTTGGGCTATAAAGCAAATAAAGGGTCCTTTCTTGACAGTTTTGATAAAAAGTAACTCTTGAGCATTTTCAAAGCATTTCGGACAATTCCCAGCTAGTTTTAAAAATATCGTTCAAAATCGTCTCTATTTCTGTGTTAACGCGTTATTTTGGATTTTTCTGAATTTTACCGATAATTTGGGGTATAAAGCGATTAAAGGGTCCTTTCTTGACAGTTTTGATAAAAAGTTACTTTTGATCATTTTCAAAGCATTTCGGACAATTCCCAGCTAGTTTTAAAAATTGCTTTCAAAATCGTCTCTATTTCTGTGTTAACGCGTTATTTTGGATTTTTCTGAATTTTACCGATAATTTGGGATATAAATCGATATAAGGGTCCTTTCTTGAACAGTTTTGATAAAAAGTAACTTTTGAGCATACTCTAAGGTCACAGCTAAAATTTTAAAGCATTTCGGACAATTCCCAACTAGTTTCAAAAATTGCGTTCAAAAACGTCTCTATTTCTGTGTTAACGCGTTATTTTGGATTTTTCTGAATTATACCGACAGCTTGGTTTATAAAGCGATTTGAGGGTCCTTTCTTGGGCAGATTTAATAAAAAGTTACTGTAAACTATATTTCTCTTTTAAAATCAAAATCTGGAAGCATTTTGAGAAATTTTTTGGAAAAGTGATTTTTTCATAAAATTTCCTAAGTCTAACCCCTTTGAAAAATTTCGAAAAATTTGAAAATTCAAAAAATTATTTTTTGGAAAAGTGATTTTTTCATAAAATTTCCTAAGGCCCCCTTTGAAAAATTTCGAAAAATTTGAAAATTCAAAAAATTATTTTTTGGAAAAGTGATTTTTTTCATAAAATTTCCTAAGGCTAACCCCTTTGAAAAATTTGAAAATTCAAAAATTTTTTTTTGGAAAAGTGATTTTTTCATAAAATTTCCTAAGACTAACCCCTTTGAAAAATTTCGAAAAATTTGAAAATTCAAAAAATTATTTTTTGGAAAAGTGATTTTTTCATAAAATTTCCTAAGGCTAACCCCTTTGAAAAATTTCGAAAAATTTGAAAATTCAAAAAATTATTTTTTCAGTCACATTAGGACAGAATATGAATATAAAAGATATTTCAGGTCCCCAAAAAAAATTTGGTAGCATTTGAGCCATTATTTTCAAAGTTCAAAATTTCCCTTTGAAAATACATTGATTGTATTTTGGAGTTTTTGAATTTTTACTCGTAGTGTATTTTGAGCACAGTATTGTGACTTGGCCACATTTAAGGTCTTCTATAGGAGATTCTTAAAAACGAAAATCTTAACAACCACAAAATATTAAGGGGGTCAAAATTTGCAAAGTTGTTTTTTTCAGTGGTACACATACATAATTTTTACACAGAGAGTTTTGGGAGCACAATGTTGTAACTTGGCCACATTGAAGTTCATTAATAGGAGATTCTTAAAAACGAAAATCTTAACAACCACTAAATATTAAGGGGGTCGAAAGTTGATCCCAAAAAAGGACTGCATTTCAAACACTGAAAATTTCTGAATTTTACCTACATTTTGGGCTATAAACTGAATTAAGGGTCCTTTTTTGGGCAGATTTGAAATAAAGTGACTGTAAATCATATTTCTATTTTAAAACCAAAATCTGGAAGCATTTTGAGCCATTTTTTGGAAAAGTGATTTTTTCATAAAATTTCCTAAGGCTAACCCCTTTGAAAAATTTCGAAAAATTTGAAAATTCAAAAAATTATTTTTTCAGTCACATTTGGACAGAATATGAATATAAAACATATTTCAGGCCCCCAAAAAAAATTTGGTAGCATTTGAGCCATTATTTTCAAAGTTCAAAATTTCCCTTTGAAAATACATTGATTGTATTTTGGAGTTTTTGAATTTTTACTCGTAGTGTATTTTGAGCACAGTATTGTGACTTGGCCACATTTAAGGTCTTCTATAGGAGATTCTTAAAAACGAAAATCTTAACAACCACAAAATATTAAGGGGGTCAAAATTTGCAAAGTTGTTTTTTTCAGTGGTACACATATATAATTTTTACACAGAGAGTTTTGGGAGCACAATGTTGTAACTTGGCCACATTGAAGTTCATTAATAGGAGATTCTTAAAAACGAAAATCTTAACAACCACTAAATATTAAGGGGGTCGAAAGTTGATCCCAAAAAAGGACTGCATTTCAAACACTGAAAATTTCTGAATTTTACCTACATTTTGGGCTATAAACTGAATTAAGGGTCCTTTTTTGGGCAGATTTGAAATAAAGTGACTGTAAATCATATTTCTATTTTAAAACCAAAATCTGGAAGCATTTTGAGCCATTTTTTGGAAAAGTGATTTTTTCATAAAATTTCCTAAGGCTAACCCCTTTGAAAAATTTCGAAAAATTTGAAAATTCAAAAAATTATTTTTTCAGTCACATTTGGACAGAATATGAATATAAAACATATTTCAGGTCCCCAAAAAAAATTTGGTAGCATTTGAGCCATTATTTTCAAAGTTCAAAATTTCCCTTTGAAAATACATTGATTGTATTTTGGAGTTTTTGAATTTTTACTCGTAGTGTATTTTGAGCACAGTATTGTGACTTGGCCACATTTAAGGTCTTCTATAGGAGATTCTTAAAAACGAAAATCTTAACAACCACAAAATATTAAGGGGGTCAAAATTTGCAAAGTTGTTTTTTTCAGTGGTACACATACATTATTTTTACACAGAGAGTTTTGGGAGCACAATGTTGTAACTTGGCCACATTGAAGTTCATTAATAGGAGATTCTTAAAAACGAAAATCTTAACAACCACTAAATATTAAGGGGGTCGAAAGTTGATCCCAAAAAAGGACTGCATTTCAAACACTGAAAATTTCTGAATTTTACCTACATTTTGGGCTATAAACTGAATTAAGGGTCCTTTTTTGGGCAGATTTGAAATAAAGTGACTGTAAATCATATTTCTATTTTAAAACCAAAATCTGGAAGCATTTTGAGCCATTTTTTGGAAAAGTGATTTTTTCATAAAATTTCCTAAGGCTAACCCCTTTGAAAAATTTCGAAAAATTTGAAAATTCAAAAAATTATTTTTTCAGTCACATTTGGACAGAATATGAATATAAAACATATTTCAGGTCCCCAAAAAAAATTTGGTAGCATTTGAGCCATTATTTTCAAAGTTCAAAATTTCCCTTTGAAAATACATTGATTGTATTTTGGAGTTTTTGAATTTTTACTCGTAGTGTATTTTGAGCACAGTATTGTGACTTGGCCACATTTAAGGTCTTCTATAGGATATTCTTAAAAACGAAAATCTTAACAACCACAAAATATTAAGGGGGTCAAAATTTGCAAAGTTGTTTTTTTCAGTGGTACACATACATAATTTTTACACAGAGAGTTTTGGGAGCACAATGTTGTAACTTGGCCACATTGAAGTTCATTAATAGGAGATTCTTAAAAACGAAAATCTTAACAACCACTAAATATTAAGGGGGTCGAAAGTTGATCCCAAAAAAGGACTGCATTTCAAATACTGAAAATTTCTGAATTTTACCTACATTTTGGGCTATAAACTGAATTAAGGGTCCTTTTTTGGGCAGATTTGAAATAAAGTGACTGTAAATCATATTTCTATTTTAAAACCAAAATCTGGAAGCATTTTGAGCCATTTTTTGGAAAAGTGATTTTTTCATAAAATTTCCTAAGGCGTCCCTTTGAAAAATTTCGAAAAATTTGAAAATTCAAAAAATTATTTTTTCAGTCACATTTGGACAGAATATGAATATAAAACATATTTCAGGTCCCCAAAAAAAATTTGGTAGCATTTGAGCCATTATTTTCAAAGTTCAAAATTTCCCTTTGAAAATACATTGATTGTATTTTGGAGTTTTTGAATTTTTACTCGTAGTGTATTTTGAGCACAGTATTGTGACTTGGCCACATTTAAGGTCTTCTATAGGAGATTCTTAAAAACGAAAATCTTAACAACCACAAAATATTAGGGGGGTCAAAATTTGCAAAGTTGTTTTTTTCAGTGGTACACATACATAATTTTTACACAGAGAGTTTTGGGAGCACAATGTTGTAACTTGGCCACATTGAAGTTCATTAATAGGAGATTCTTAAAAACGAAAATCTTAACAACCACTAAATATTAAGGGGGTCGAAAGTTGATCCCAAAAAAGGACTGCATTTCAAACACTGAAAATTTCTGAATTTTACCTACATTTTGGGCTATAAACTGAATTAAGGGTCCTTTTTTGGGCAGATTTGAAATAAAGTGACTGTAAATCATATTTCTATTTTAAAACCAAAATCTGGAAGCATTTTGAGCCATTTTTTGGAAAAGTGATTTTTTCATAAAATTTCCTAAGGCTAACCCCTTTGAAAAATTTCGAAAAATTTGAAAATTCAAAAAATTATTTTTTCAGTCACATTTGGACAGAATATGAATATAAAACATATTTCAGGTCTTCAACTAAAATTTCCCAGCTAGTTTCAAAATTTCGTACAAAATCCTCTCCATTTCTGAGCAAACGCGTTATTTTGGATTTTTTTGAATTTTAACGACAGTTTGGGCTATAAAGCGATTTAAGGGACCTTTCTTGGATAGTTTTGATAAAAAGTAAGTCTTAAGCATTCTCCTATGTTAACAGCTAAATTTGACACATTTCGGACATTTCCCAGCTAAATTCCAAAATTTCGTTCAAAACCGTCTCTATTTCTGTGCCTACGCGTTATTTTGGATTTTTCTGAATTTTCCCGACAGATTGGGCTATAAATCGATTGAAGGGTCTTTTCTTGAACAGTTTTGATAAAAAGTAACTGTTGAGCATTTTCAAAGCATTTCGGACATTTCCCAGCTAGTTTTAAAAATATCGTTCAAAATCGTCTCTATTTCTGTGTTAACGCGTTATTTTGGATTTTTCTGAAATTTACCGACAGTTTAGGCTATAAATCGATTTAAGGGTCCTTTCTTGAACAGTTTTGATAAAAAGTAACTTTTAAGCATACTCTTAGGTCACAGCTAAAATTTTAAAGCATTTCGGACAATTCCCAGCTAGTTTCAGAAATAGCGTTCAAAACCGTCTCTATTTCTGTGTTAACGCGTTATTTTGGAATTTTTCGGAATTCTAACAACAGTTTGGGCTATAAAGCGATTATAGGGTCCTTTCTTGACTGTTTTGATAAAAAGTTACTTTTGAGCATTTTCAAAGCATTTCGGACAATTCCCAGCTAGTTTTAAAAATTGCTTTCAAAATCGTCTCTATTTCTGTGTTAACGCGTTATTTTGGATTTTTCTGAATTTTACCGACAGTTTGGGCTATAAAGCGATTTAAGGGTCCTTTCTTGACAGTTTTGATAAAAAGTAACTCTTGAGCATTTTCAAAGCATTTCGGACAATTCCCAGCTAGTTTTAAAAATATCGTTCAAAATCGTCTCTATTTCTGTGTTAACGCGTTATTTTGGATTTTTCTGAATTTTACCGACAGTTTGGGCTATAAAGCGATATAAGGGTCCTTTCCTGGCAGTTTTGATAAAAAGTAACTCTTGAGCATTTTCAAAGCATTTCGGACAATTCCCAGCTAGTTTTAAAAATATCGTTCAAAATCGTCTCTATTTCTGTGTTAACGCGTTATTTTGGATTTTTCTGAATTTTACCGACAGTTTAGGCTATACAGCGATTTAAGGGTCCTTTCTTGACAGTTTTTATAAAAAGTAACTCTTAAGCATTCTCCTATATTAACAGCAAAATTTGAAAGCATTTCGGACAATTCCCAGCTAGTTTTAAAAATATCGTTCAAAATCGTCTCTATTTCTGTGTTAACGCGTTATTTTGGATTTTTCTGAATTTTACCGACAGTTTAGGCTATACAGCGATTTAAGGGTCCTTTCTTGACAGTTTTGATAAAAAGTAACTCTTAAGCATTCTCCTATATTAACAGCAAAATTTGAAAGCATTTCGGACAATTCCCAGCTAGTTTTAAAAATATCGTTCAAAATCGTCTCTATTTCTGTGTTAACGCGTTATTTTGGATTTTTCTGAATTTTACCGACAGTTTGGGCTATAAAGCGATTTAAGGGTCCTTTCCTGGCAGTTTTGATAAAAAGTAACTCTTGAGCATTTTCAAAGCATTTCGGACAATTCCCAGCTAGTTTTAAAAATATCGTTCAAAACCGTCTCTATTTCTGTGCTAACGCGTTATTTTGGATTTTTCTGAATTTTCCGAACAGATTGGGCTATATATCGATTTAAGGGTCCTTTCTTGAACAGTTTTGATAAAAAGTAACTTTTGAGCATAGTCTTAGGTCACTGCTAAAATTTTAAAGCATTTCGGACAATTCCCAGCTAGTTTCAGAAATTGCGTTCAAAACCGTCTCTATTTTTGTGTTAACGCGTTATTTTGGATTTTTCTGAATTTTACCGATAATTTGGGCTATAAAGCAAATAAAGGGTCCTTTCTTGACAGTTTTGATAAAAAGTAACTCTTGAGCATTTTCAAAGCATTTCGGACAATTCCCAGCTAGTTTTAAAAATATCGTTCAAAATCGTCTCTATTTCTGTGTTAACGCGTTATTTTGGATTTTTCTGAATTTTACCGATAATTTGGGGTATAAAGCGATTAAAGGGTCCTTTCTTGACAGTTTTGATAAAAAGTTACTTTTGATCATTTTCAAAGCATTTCGGACAATTCCCAGCTAGTTTTAAAAATTGCTTTCAAAATCGTCTCTATTTCTGTGTTAACGCGTTATTTTGGATTTTTCTGAATTTTACCGATAATTTGGGATATAAATCGATATAAGGGTCCTTTCTTGAACAGTTTTGATAAAAAGTAACTTTTGAGCATACTCTAAGGTCACAGCTAAAATTTTAAAGCATTTCGGACAATTCCCAACTAGTTTCAAAAATTGCGTTCAAAAACGTCTCTATTTCTGTGTTAACGCGTTATTTTGGATTTTTCTGAATTATACCGACAGCTTGGTTTATAAAGCGATTTGAGGGTCCTTTCTTGGGCAGATTTAATAAAAAGTTACTGTAAACTATATTTCTCTTTTAAAATCAAAATCTGGAAGCATTTTGAGAAATTTTTTGGAAAAGTGATTTTTTCATAAAATTTCCTAAGTCTAACCCCTTTGAAAAATTTCGAAAAATTTGAAAATTCAAAAAATTATTTTTTGGAAAAGTGATTTTTTCATAAAATTTCCTAAGGCCCCCTTTGAAAAATTTCGAAAAATTTGAAAATTCAAAAAATTATTTTTTGGAAAAGTGATTTTTTCATAAAATTTCCTAAGACTAACCCCTTTGAAAAATTTCGAAAAATTTGAAAATTCAAAAAATTATTTTTTGGAAAAGTGATTTTTTCATAAAATTTCCTAAGGCTAACCCCTTTGAAAAATTTCGAAAAATTTGAAAATTCAAAAAATTATTTTTTCAGTCACATTAGGACAGAATATGAATATAAAAGATATTTCAGGTCCCCAAAAAAAATTTGGTAGCATTTGAGCCATTATTTTCAAAGTTCAAAATTTCCCTTTGAAAATACATTGATTGTATTTTGGAGTTTTTGAATTTTTACTCGTAGTGTATTTTGAGCACAGTATTGTGACTTGGCCACATTTAAGGTCTTCTATAGGAGATTCTTAAAAACGAAAATCTTAACAACCACAAAATATTAAGGGGGTCAAAATTTGCAAAGTTGTTTTTTTCAGTGGTACACATACATAATTTTTACACAGAGAGTTTTGGGAGCACAATGTTGTAACTTGGCCACATTGAAGTTCATTAATAGGAGATTCTTAAAAACGAAAATCTTAACAACCACTAAATATTAAGGGGGTCGAAAGTTGATCCCAAAAAAGGACTGCATTTCAAACACTGAAAATTTCTGAATTTTACCTACATTTTGGGCTATAAACTGAATTAAGGGTCCTTTTTTGGGCAGATTTGAAATAAAGTGACTGTAAATCATATTTCTATTTTAAAACCAAAATCTGGAAGCATTTTGAGCCATTTTTTGGAAAAGTGATTTTTTCATAAAATTTCCTAAGGCTAACCCCTTTGAAAAATTTCGAAAAATTTGAAAATTCAAAAAATTATTTTTTCAGTCACATTTGGACAGAATATGAATATAAAACATATTTCAGGCCCCCAAAAAAAATTTGGTAGCATTTGAGCCATTATTTTCAAAGTTCAAAATTTCCCTTTGAAAATACATTGATTGTATTTTGGAGTTTTTGAATTTTTACTCGTAGTGTATTTTGAGCACAGTATTGTGACTTGGCCACATTTAAGGTCTTCTATAGGAGATTCTTAAAAACGAAAATCTTAACAACCACAAAATATTAAGGGGGTCAAAATTTGCAAAGTTGTTTTTTTCAGTGGTACACATATATAATTTTTACACAGAGAGTTTTGGGAGCACAATGTTGTAACTTGGCCACATTGAAGTTCATTAATAGGAGATTCTTAAAAACGAAAATCTTAACAACCACTAAATATTAAGGGGGTCGAAAGTTGATCCCAAAAAAGGACTGCATTTCAAACACTGAAAATTTCTGAATTTTACCTACATTTTGGGCTATAAACTGAATTAAGGGTCCTTTTTTGGGCAGATTTGAAATAAAGTGACTGTAAATCATATTTCTATTTTAAAACCAAAATCTGGAAGCATTTTGAGCCATTTTTTGGAAAAGTGATTTTTTCATAAAATTTCCTAAGGCTAACCCCTTTGAAAAATTTCGAAAAATTTGAAAATTCAAAAAATTATTTTTTCAGTCACATTTGGACAGAATATGAATATAAAACATATTTCAGGTCCCCAAAAAAAATTTGGTAGCATTTGAGCCATTATTTTCAAAGTTCAAAATTTCCATTTGAAAATACATTGATTGTATTTTGGAGTTTTTGAATTTTTACTCGTAGTGTATTTTGAGCACAGTATTGTGACTTGGCCACATTTAAGGTCTTCTATAGGAGATTCTTAAAAACGAAAATCTTAACAACCACAAAATATTAAGGGGGTCAAAATTTGCAAAGTTGTTTTTTTCAGTGGTACACATACATAATTTTTACACAGAGAGTTTTGGGAGCACAATGTTGTAACTTGGCCACATTGAAGTTCATTAATAGGAGATTCTTAAAAACGAAAATCTTAACAACCACTAAATAATAAGGGGGTCGAAAGTTGATCCCAAAAAAGGACTGCATTTCAAACACTGAAAATTTCTGAATTTTACCTACATTTTGGGCTATAAACTGAAATAAGGGTCCTTTTTTGGGCAGATTTGAAATAAAGTGACTGTAAATCATATTTCTATTTTAAAACCAAAATCTGGAAGCATTTTGAGCCATTTTTTGGAAAAGTGATTTTTTCATAAAATTTCCTAAGGCTAACCCCTTTGAAAAATTTCGAAAAATTTGAAAATTCAAAAAATTATTTTTTCAGTCACATTTGGACAGAATATGAATATAAAACATATTTCAGGTCCCCAAAAAAAATTTGGTAGCATTTGAGCCACTATTTTCAAAGTTCAAAATTTCCCTTTGAAAATACATTGATTTTACAGTTTTTGAATTTTTACTCGTAGTGTATTTGGAGCACAGTATTGTAACTTGGCCACATTTAAGGTCTTCTATAGGAGATTCTTAAAAACGAAAATCTTAACAACCACAAAATATTAAGGGGGTCAAAATTTGCAAAGTTGTTTTTTTCAGTGGTACACATACATAATTTTTACACAGAGAGTTTTGGGAGCACAATGTTGTAACTTGGCCACATTGAAGTTCATTAATAGGAGATTCTTAAAAACGAAAATCTTAACAACCACTAAATATTAAGGGGGTCGAAAGTTGATCCCAAAAAAGGACTGCATTTCAAACACTGAAAATTTCTGAATTTTACCTACATTTTGGGCTATAAACTGAATTAAGGGTCCTTTTTTGGGCAGATTTGAAATAAAGTGACTGTAAATCATATTTCTATTTTAAAACCAAAATCTGGAAGCATTTTGAGCCATTTTTTGGAAAAGTGATTTTTTCATAAAATTTCCTAAGGCTAACCCCTTTGAAAAATTTCGAAAAATTTGAAAATTCAAAAAATTATTTTTTCAGTCACATTTGGACAGAATATGAATATAAAACATATTTCAGGTCCCCAAAAAAAATTTGGTAGCATTTGAGCCATTATTTTCAAAGTTCAAAATTTCCCTTTGAAAATACATTGATTGTATTTTGGAGTTTTTGAATTTTTACTCGTAGTGTATTTTGAGCACAGTATTGTGACTTGGCCACATTTAAGGTCTTCTATAGGAGATTCTTAAAAACGAAAATCTTAACAACCACAAAATATTAAGAGGGTCAAAATTTGCAAAGTTGTTTTTTTCAGTGGTACACATACATAATTTTTACACAGAGAGTTTTGGGAGCACAATGTTGTAACTTGGCCACATTGAAGTTCATTAATAGGAGATTCTTAAAAACGAAAATCTTAACAACCACTAAATAATAAGGGGGTCGAAAGTTGATCCCAAAAAAGGACTGCATTTCAAACACTGAAAATTTCTGAATTTTACCTACATTTTGGGCTATAAACTGAAATAAGGGTCCTTTTTTGGGCAGATTTGAAATAAAGTGACTGTAAATCATATTTCTATTTTAAAACCAAAATCTGGAAGCATTTTGAGCCATTTTTTGGAAAAGTGATTTTTTCATAAAATTTCCTAAGGCTAACCCCTTTGAAAAATTTCGAAAAATTTGAAAATTCAAAAAATTATTTTTTCAGTCACATTTGGACAGAATATGAATATAAAACATATTTCAGGTCCCCAAAAAAAATTTGGTAGCATTTGAGCCACTATTTTCAAAGTTCAAAATTTCCCTTTGAAAATACATTGATTTTACAGTTTTTGAATTTTTACTCGTAGTGTATTTGGAGCACAGTATTGTAACTTGGCCACATTTAAGGTCTTCTATAGGAGATTCTTAAAAACGAAAATCTTAACAACCACAAAATATTAAGGGGGTCAAAATTTGCAAAGTTGTTTTTTTCAGTGGTACACATACATAATTTTTACACAGAGAGTTTTGGGAGCACAATGTTGTAACTTGGCCACATTGAAGTTCATTAATAGGAGATTCTTAAAAACGAAAATCTTAACAACCACTAAATATTAAGGGGGTCGAAAGTTGATCCCAAAAAAGGACTGCATTTCAAACACTGAAAATTTCTGAATTTTACCTACATTTTGGGCTATAAACTGAATTAAGGGTCCTTTTTTGGGCAGATTTGAAATAAAGTGACTGTAAATCATATTTCTATTTTAAAACCAAAATCTGGAAGCATTTTGAGCCATTTTTTGGAAAAGTGATTTTTTCATAAAATTTCCTAAGGCTAACCCCTTTGAAAAATTTCGAAAAATTTGAAAATTCAAAAAATTATTTTTTCAGTCACATTTGGACAGAATATGAATATAAAACATATTTCAGGTCCCCAAAAAAAATTTGGTAGCATTTGAGCCATTATTTTCAAAGTTCAAAATTTCCCTTTGAAAATACATTGATTGTATTTTGGAGTTTTTGAATTTTTACTCGTAGTGTATTTTGAGCACAGTATTGTGACTTGGCCACATTTAAGGTCTTCTATAGGAGATTCTTAAAAACGAAAATCTTAACAACCACAAAATATTAAGGGGGTCAAAATTTGCAAAGTTGTTTTTTTCAGTGGTACACATACATAATTTTTACACAGAGAGTTTTGGGAGCACAATGTTGTAACTTGGCCACATTGAAGTTCATTAATAGGAGATTCTTAAAAACGAAAATCTTAACAACCACTAAATATTAAGGGGGTCGAAAGTTGATCCCAAAAAAGGACTGCATTTCAAATACTGAAAATTTCTGAATTTTACCTACATTTTGGGCTATAAACTGAATTAAGGGTCCTTTTTTGGGCAGATTTGAAATAAAGTGACTGTAAATCATATTTCTATTTTAAAACCAAAATCTGGAAGCATTTTGAGCCATTTTTTGGAAAAGAGATTTTTTCATAAAATTTCCTAAAGCTAACCCCTTTGAAAAATTTCGAAAAATTTGAAAATTCAAAAAATTATTTTTTCAGTCACATTTGGACAGAATATGAATATAAAACATATTTCAGGTCCCCAAAAAAAATTTGGTAGCATTTGAGCCATTATTTTCAAAGTTCAAAATTTCCCTTTGAAAATACATTGATTGTATTTTGGAGTTTTTGAATTTTTACTCGTAGTGTATTTTGAGCACAGTATTGTGACTTGGCCACATTTAAGGTCTTCTATAGGAGATTCTTAAAAACGAAAATCTTAACAACCACAAAATATTAAGGGGGTCAAAATTTGCAAAGTTGTTTTTTTCAGTGGTACACATACATAATTTTTACACAGAGAGTTTTGGGAGCACAATGTTGTAACTTGGCCACATTGAAGTTCATTAATAGGAGATTCTTAAAAACGAAAATCTTAACAACCACTAAATATTAAGGGGGTCGAAAGTTGATCCCAAAAAAGGACTGCATTTCAAACACTGAAAATTTCTGAATTTTACCTACATTTTGGGCTATAAACTGAATTAAGGGTCCTTTTTTGGGCAGATTTGAAATAAAGTGACTGTAAATCATATTTCTATTTTAAAACCAAAATCTGGAAGCATTTTGAGCCATTTTTTGGAAAAGTGATTTTTTCATAAAATTTCCTAAAGCTAACCCCTTTGAAAAATTTCGAAAAATTTGAAAATTCAAAAAATTATTTTTTCAGTCACATTTGGACAGAATATGAATATAAAACATATTTCAGGCCCCCAAAAAAAATTTGGTAGCATTTGAGCCATTATTTTCAAAGTTCAAAATTTCCCTTTGAAAATACATTGATTGTATTTTGGAGTTTTTGAATTTTTACTCGTAGTGTATTTTGAGCACAGTATTGTGACTTGGCCACATTTAAGGTCTTCTATAGGAGATTCTTAAAAACGAAAATCTTAACAACCACAAAATATTAAGGGGGTCAAAATTTGCAAAGTTGTTTTTTTCAGTGGTACACATACATAATTTTTACACAGAGAGTTTTGGGAGCAAATGTTGTAACTTGGCCACATTGAAGTTCATTAATAGGAGATTCTTAAAAACGAAAATCTTAACAACCACTAAATATTAAGGGGGTCGAAAGTTGATCCCAAAAAAGGACTGCATTTCAAACACTGAAAATTTCTGAATTTTACCTACATTTTGGGCTATAAACTGAATTAAGGGTCCTTTTTTGGGCAGATTTGAAATAAAGTGACTGTAAATCATATTTCTATTTTAAAACCAAAATCTGGAAGCATTTTGAGCCATTTTTTGGAAAAGTGATTTTTTCATAAAATTTCCTAAGGCTAACCCCTTTGAAAAATTTCGAAAAATTTGAAAATTCAAAAAATTATTTTTTCAGTCACATTTGGACAGAATATGAATATAAAACATATTTCAGGCCCCCAAAAAAAATTTGGTAGCATTTGAGCCATTATTTTCAAAGTTCAAAATTTCCCTTTGAAAATACATTGATTGTATTTTGGAGTTTTTGAATTTTTACTCGTAGTGTATTTTGAGCACAGTATTGTGACTTGGCCACATTTAAGGTCTTCTATAGGAGATTCTTAAAAACGAAAATCTTAACAACCACAAAATATTAAGGGGGTCAAAATTTGCAAAGTTGTTTTTTTCAGTGGTACACATACATAATTTTTACACAGAGAGTTTTGGGAGCACAATGTTGTAACTTGGCCACATTGAAGTTCATTAATAGGAGATTCTTAAAAACGAAAATCTTAACAACCACTAAATATTAAGGGGGTCGAAAGTTGATCCCAAAAAAGGACTGCATTTCAAACACTGAAAATTTCTGAATTTTACCTACATTTTGGGCTATAAACTGAATTAAGGGTCCTTTTTTGGGCAGATTTGAAATAAAGTGACTGTAAATCATATTTCTATTTTAAAACCAAAATCTGGAAGCATTTTGAGCCATTTTTTGGAAAAGTGATTTTTTCATAAAATTTCCTAAAGCTAACCCCTTTGAAAAATTTCGAAAAATTTGAAAATTCAAAAAATTATTTTTTCAGTCACATTTGGACAGAATATGAATATAAAACATATTTCAGGCCCCCAAAAAAAATTTGGTAGCATTTGAGCCATTATTTTCAAAGTTCAAAATTTCCCTTTGAAAATACATTGATTGTATTTTGGAGTTTTTGAATTTTTACTCGTAGTGTATTTTGAGCACAGTATTGTGACTTGGCCACATTTAAGGTCTTCTATAGGAGATTCTTAAAAACGAAAATCTTAACAACCACAAAATATTAAGGGGGTCAAAATTTGCAAAGTTGTTTTTTTCAGTGGTACACATACATAATTTTTACACAGAGAGTTTTGGGAGCACAATGTTGTAACTTGGCCACATTGAAGTTCATTAATAGGAGATTCTTAAAAACGAAAATCTTAACAACCACTAAATATTAAGGGGGTCGAAAGTTGATCCCAAAAAAGGACTGCATTTCAAACACTGAAAATTTCTGAATTTTACCTACATTTTGGGCTATAAACTGAATTAAGGGTCCTTTTTTGGGCAGATTTGAAATAAAGTGACTGTAAATCATATTTCTATTTTAAAACCAAAATCTGGAAGCATTTTGAGCCATTTTTTGGAAAAGTGATTTTTTCATAAAATTTCCTAAAGCTAACCCCTTTGAAAAATTTCGAAAAATTTGAAAATTCAAAAAATTATTTTTTCAGTCACATTTGGACAGAATATGAATATAAAACATATTTCAGGCCCCCAAAAAAAATTTGGTAGCATTTGAGCCATTATTTTCAAAGTTCAAAATTTCCCTTTGAAAATACATTGATTGTATTTTGGAGTTTTTGAATTTTTACTCGTAGTGTATTTTGAGCACAGTATTGTGACTTGGCCACATTTAAGGTCTTCTATAGGAGATTCTTAAAAACGAAAATCTTAACAACCACAAAATATTAAGGGGGTCAAAATTTGCAAAGTTGTTTTTTTCAGTGGTACACATACATAATTTTTACACAGAGAGTTTTGGGAGCACAATGTTGTAACTTGGTCACATTGAAGTTCATTAATAGGAGATTCTTAAAAACGAAAATCTTAACAACCACTAAATATTAAGGGGGTCGAAAGTTGATCCCAAAAAAGGACTGCATTTCAAACACTGAAAATTTCTGAATTTTACCTACATTTTGGGCTATAAACTGAATTAAGGGTCCTTTTTTGGGCAGATTTGAAATAAAGTGACTGTAAATCATATTTCTATTTTAAAACCAAAATCTGGAAGCATTTTGAGCCATTTTTTGGAAAAGTGATTTTTTCATAAAATTTCCTAAGGCTAACCCCTTTGAAAAATTTCGAAAAATTTGAAAATTCAAAAAATTATTTTTTCAGTCACATTTGGACAGAATATGAATATAAATCATATTTCAGGTCCCCAAAAAAAATTTGGTAGCATTTGAGCCATTATTTTCAAAGTTCAAAATTTCCCTTTGAAAATACATTGATTGTATTTTGGAGTTTTTGAATTTTTACTCGTAGTGTATTTTGAGCACAGTATTGTGACTTGGCCACATTTAAGGTCTTCTATAGGAGATTCTTAAAAACGAAAATCTTAACAACCACAAAATATTAAGGGGGTCAAAATTTGCAAAGTTGTTTTTTTCAGTGGTACACATACATAATTTTTACACAGAGAGTTTTGGGAGCACAATGTTGTAACTTGGCCACATTGAAGTTCATTAATAGGAGATTCTTAAAAACGAAAATCTTAACAACCACTAAATATTAAAGGGGTCGAAAGTTGATCCCAAAAAAGGACTGCATTTCAAACACTGAAAATTTCTGAATTTTACCTACATTTTGGGCTATAAACTGAATTAAGGGTCCTTTTTTGGGCAGATTTGAAATAAAGTGACTGTAAATCATATTTCTATTTTAAAACCAAAATCTGGAAGCATTTTGAGCCATTTTTTGGAAAAGTGATTTTTTCATAAAATTTCCTAAGGCTAACCCCTTTGAAAAATTTCGAAAAATTTGAAAATTCAAAAAATTATTTTTTCAGTCACATTTGGACAGAATATGAATATAAAACATATTTCAGGCCCCCAAAAAAAATTTGGTAGCATTTGAGCCATTATTTTCAAAGTTCAAAATTTCCCTTTGAAAATACATTGATTGTATTTTGGAGTTTTTGAATTTTTACTCGTAGTGTATTTTGAGCACAGTATTGTGACTTGGCCACATTTAAGGTCTTCTATAGGAGATTCTTAAAAACGAAAATCTTAACAACCACAAAATATTAAGGGGGTCAAAATTTGCAAAGTTGTTTTTTTCAGTGGTACACATACATAATTTTTACACAGAGAGTTTTGGGAGCACAATGTTGTAACTTGGCCACATTGAAGTTCATTAATAGGAGATTCTTAAAAACGAAAATCTTAACAACCACTAAATATTAAGGGGGTCGAAAGTTGATCCCAAAAAAGGACTGCATTTCAAACACTGAAAATTTCTGAATTTTACCTACATTTTGGGCTATAAACTGAATTAAGGGTCCTTTTTTGGGCAGATTTGAAATAAAGTGACTGTAAATCATATTTCTATTTTAAAACCAAAATCTGGAAGCATTTTGAGCCATTTTTTGGAAAAGTGATTTTTTCATAAAATTTCCTAAGGCTAACCCCTTTGAAAAATTTCGAAAAATTTGAAAATTCAAAAAATTATTTTTTCAGTCACATTTGGACAGAATATGAATATAAAACATATTTCAGGCCCCCAAAAAAAATTTGGTAGCATTTGAGCCATTATTTTCAAAGTTCAAAATTTCCCTTTGAAAATACATTGATTGTATTTTGGAGTTTTTGAATTTTTACTCGTAGTGTATTTTGAGCACAGTATTGTGACTTGGCCACATTTAAGGTCTTCTATAGGAGATTCTTAAAAACGAAAATCTTAACAACCACAAAATATTAAGGGGGTCAAAATTTGCAAAGTTGTTTTTTTCAGTGGTACACATACATAATTTTTACACAGAGAGTTTTGGGAGCACAATGTTGTAACTTGGCCACATTGAAGTTCATTAATAGGAGATTCTTAAAAACGAAAATCTTAACAACCACTAAATATTAAGGGGGTCGAAAGTTGATCCCAAAAAAGGACTGCATTTCAAATACTGAAAATTTCTGAATTTTACCTACATTTTGGGCTATAAACTGAATTAAGGGTCCTTTTTTGGGCAGATTTGAAATAAAGTGACTGTAAATCATATTTCTATTTTAAAACCAAAATCTGGAAGCATTTTGAGCCATTTTTTGGAAAAGTGATTTTTTCATAAAATTTCCTAAAGCTAACCCCTTTGAAAAATTTCGAAAAATTTGAAAATTCAAAAAATTATTTTTTCAGTCACATTTGGACAGAATATGAATATAAAACATATTTCAGGTCCCCAAAAAAAATTTGGTAGCATTTGAGCCATTATTTTCAAAGTTCAAAATTTCCCTTTGAAAATACATTGATTGTATTTTGGAGTTTTTGAATTTTTACTCGTAGTGTATTTTGAGCACAGTATTGTGACTTGGCCACATTTAAGGTCTTCTATAGGAGATTCTTAAAAACGAAAATCTTAACAACCACAAAATATTAAGGGGGTCAAAATTTGCAAAGTTGTTTTTTTCAGTGGTACACATACATAATTTTTACACAGAGAGTTTTGGGAGCACAATGTTGTAACTTGGCCACATTGAAGTTCATTAATAGGAGATTCTTAAAAACGAAAATCTTAACAACCACTAAATATTAAGGGGGTCGAAAGTTGATCCCAAAAAAGGACTGCATTTCAAACACTGAAAATTTCTGAATTTTACCTACATTTTGGGCTATAAACTGAATTAAGGGTCCTTTTTTGGGCAGATTTGAAATAAAGTGACTGTAAATCATATTTCTATTTTAAAACCAAAATCTGGAAGCATTTTGAGCCATTTTTTGGAAAAGTGATTTTTTCATAAAATTTCCTAAAGCTAACCCCTTTGAAAAATTTCGAAAAATTTGAAAATTCAAAAAATTATTTTTTCAGTCACATTTGGACAGAATATGAATATAAAACATATTTCAGGCCCCCAAAAAAAATTTGGTAGCATTTGAGCCATTATTTTCAAAGTTCAAAATTTCCCTTTGAAAATACATTGATTGTATTTTGGAGTTTTTGAATTTTTACTCGTAGTGTATTTTGAGCACAGTATTGTGACTTGGCCACATTTAAGGTCTTCTATAGGAGATTCTTAAAAACGAAAATCTTAACAACCACAAAATATTAAGGGGGTCAAAATTTGCAAAGTTGTTTTTTTCAGTGGTACACATACATAATTTTTACACAGAGAGTTTTGGGAGCACAATGTTGTAACTTGGCCACATTGAAGTTCATTAATAGGAGATTCTTAAAAACGAAAATCTTAACAACCACTAAATATTAAGGGGGTCGAAAGTTGATCCCAAAAAAGGACTGCATTTCAAACACTGAAAATTTCTGAATTTTACCTACATTTTGGGCTATAAACTGAATTAAGGGTCCTTTTTTGGGCAGATTTGAAATAAAGTGACTGTAAATCATATTTCTATTTTAAAACCAAAATCTGGAAGCATTTTGAGCCATTTTTTGGAAAAGTGATTTTTTCATAAAATTTCCTAAAGCTAACCCCTTTGAAAAATTTCGAAAAATTTGAAAATTCAAAAAATTATTTTTTCAGTCACATTTGGACAGAATATGAATATAAAACATATTTCAGGCCCCCAAAAAAAATTTGGTAGCATTTGAGCCATTATTTTCAAAGTTCAAAATTTCCCTTTGAAAATACATTGATTGTATTTTGGAGTTTTTGAATTTTTACTCGTAGTGTATTTTGAGCACAGTATTGTGACTTGGCCACATTTAAGGTCTTCTATAGGAGATTCTTAAAAACGAAAATCTTAACAACCACAAAATATTAAGGGGGTCAAAATTTGCAAAGTTGTTTTTTTCAGTGGTACACATACATAATTTTTACACAGAGAGTTTTGGGAGCACAATGTTGTAACTTGGTCACATTGAAGTTCATTAATAGGAGATTCTTAAAAACGAAAATCTTAACAACCACTAAATATTAAGGGGGTCGAAAGTTGATCCCAAAAAAGGACTGCATTTCAAACACTGAAAATTTCTGAATTTTACCTACATTTTGGGCTATAAACTGAATTAAGGGTCCTTTTTTGGGCAGATTTGAAATAAAGTGACTGTAAATCATATTTCTATTTTAAAACCAAAATCTGGAAGCATTTTGAGCCATTTTTTGGAAAAGTGATTTTTTCATAAAATTTCCTAAGGCTAACCCCTTTGAAAAATTTCGAAAAATTTGAAAATTCAAAAAATTATTTTTTCAGTCACATTTGGACAGAATATGAATATAAAACATATTTCAGGTCCCCAAAAAAAATTTGGTAGCATTTGAGCCATTATTTTCAAAGTTCAAAATTTCCCTTTGAAAATACATTGATTGTATTTTGGAGTTTTTGAATTTTTACTCGTAGTGTATTTTGAGCACAGTATTGTGACTTGGCCACATTTAAGGTCTTCTATAGGAGATTCTTAAAAACGAAAATCTTAACAACCACAAAATATTAAGGGGGTCAAAATTTGCAAAGTTGTTTTTTTCAGTGGTACACATACATAATTTTTACACAGAGAGTTTTGGGAGCACAATGTTGTAACTTGGCCACATTGAAGTTCATTAATAGGAGATTCTTAAAAACGAAAATCTTAACAACCACTAAATATTAAAGGGGTCGAAAGTTGATCCCAAAAAAGGACTGCATTTCAAACACTGAAAATTTCTGAATTTTACCTACATTTTGGGCTATAAACTGAATTAAGGGTCCTTTTTTGGGCAGATTTGAAATAAAGTGACTGTAAATCATATTTCTATTTTAAAACCAAAATCTGGAAGCATTTTGAGCCATTTTTTGGAAAAGTGATTTTTTCATAAAATTTCCTAAGGCTAACCCCTTTGAAAAATTTCGAAAAATTTGAAAATTCAAAAAATTATTTTTTCAGTCACATTTGGACAGAATATGAATATAAAACATATTTCAGGCCCCCAAAAAAAATTTGGTAGCATTTGAGCCATTATTTTCAAAGTTCAAAATTTCCCTTTGAAAATACATTGATTGTATTTTGGAGTTTTTGAATTTTTACTCGTAGTGTATTTTGAGCACAGTATTGTGACTTGGCCACATTTAAGGTCTTCTATAGGAGATTCTTAAAAACGAAAATCTTAACAACCACAAAATATTAAGGGGGTCAAAATTTGCAAAGTTGTTTTTTTCAGTGGTACACATACATAATTTTTACACAGAGAGTTTTGGGAGCACAATGTTGTAACTTGGCCACATTGAAGTTCATTAATAGGAGATTCTTAAAAACGAAAATCTTAACAACCACTAAATATTAAGGGGGTCGAAAGTTGATCCCAAAAAAGGACTGCATTTCAAACACTGAAAATTTCTGAATTTTACCTACATTTTGGGCTATAAACTGAATTAAGGGTCCTTTTTTGGGCAGATTTGAAATAAAGTGACTGTAAATCATATTTCTATTTTAAAACCAAAATCTGGAAGCATTTTGAGCCATTTTTTGGAAAAGTGATTTTTTCATAAAATTTCCTAAGGCTAACCCCTTTGAAAAATTTCGAAAAATTTGAAAATTCAAAAAATTATTTTTTCAGTCACATTTGGACAGAATATGAATATAAAACATATTTCAGGCCCCCAAAAAAAATTTGGTAGCATTTGAGCCATTATTTTCAAAGTTCAAAATTTCCCTTTGAAAATACATTGATTGTATTTTGGAGTTTTTGAATTTTTACTCGTAGTGTATTTTGAGCACAGTATTGTGACTTGGCCACATTTAAGGTCTTCTATAGGAGATTCTTAAAAACGAAAATCTTAACAACCACAAAATATTAAGGGGGTCAAAATTTGCAAAGTTGTTTTTTTCAGTGGTACACATACATAATTTTTACACAGAGAGTTTTGGGAGCACAATGTTGTAACTTGGCCACATTGAAGTTCATTAATAGGAGATTCTTAAAAACGAAAATCTTAACAACCACTAAATATTAAGGGGGTCGAAAGTTGATCCCAAAAAAGGACTGCATTTCAAATACTGAAAATTTCTGAATTTTACCTACATTTTGGGCTATAAACTGAATTAAGGGTCCTTTTTTGGGCAGATTTGAAATAAAGTGACTGTAAATCATATTTCTATTTTAAAACCAAAATCTGGAAGCATTTTGAGCCATTTTTTGGAAAAGTGATTTTTTCATAAAATTTCCTAAAGCTAACCCCTTTGAAAAATTTCGAAAAATTTGAAAATTCAAAAAATTATTTTTTCAGTCACATTTGGACAGAATATGAATATAAAACATATTTCAGGTCCCCAAAAAAAATTTGGTAGCATTTGAGCCATTATTTTCAAAGTTCAAAATTTCCCTTTGAAAATACATTGATTGTATTTTGGAGTTTTTGAATTTTTACTCGTAGTGTATTTTGAGCACAGTATTGTGACTTGGCCACATTTAAGGTCTTCTATAGGAGATTCTTAAAAACGAAAATCTTAACAACCACAAAATATTAAGGGGGTCAAAATTTGCAAAGTTGTTTTTTTCAGTGGTACACATACATAATTTTTACACAGAGAGTTTTGGGAGCACAATGTTGTAACTTGGCCACATTGAAGTTCATTAATAGGAGATTCTTAAAAACGAAAATCTTAACAACCACTAAATATTAAGGGGGTCGAAAGTTGATCCCAAAAAAGGACTGCATTTCAAACACTGAAAATTTCTGAATTTTACCTACATTTTGGGCTATAAACTGAATTAAGGGTCCTTTTTTGGGCAGATTTGAAATAAAGTGACTGTAAATCATATTTCTATTTTAAAACCAAAATCTGGAAGCATTTTGAGCCATTTTTTGGAAAAGTGATTTTTTCATAAAATTTCCTAAAGCTAACCCCTTTGAAAAATTTCGAAAAATTTGAAAATTCAAAAAATTATTTTTTCAGTCACATTTGGACAGAATATGAATATAAAACATATTTCAGGCCCCCAAAAAAAATTTGGTAGCATTTGAGCCATTATTTTCAAAGTTCAAAATTTCCCTTTGAAAATACATTGATTGTATTTTGGAGTTTTTGAATTTTTACTCGTAGTGTATTTTGAGCACAGTATTGTGACTTGGCCACATTTAAGGTCTTCTATAGGAGATTCTTAAAAACGAAAATCTTAACAACCACAAAATATTAAGGGGGTCAAAATTTGCAAAGTTGTTTTTTTCAGTGGTACACATACATAATTTTTACACAGAGAGTTTTGGGAGCACAATGTTGTAACTTGGCCACATTGAAGTTCATTAATAGGAGATTCTTAAAAACGAAAATCTTAACAACCACTAAATATTAAGGGGGTCGAAAGTTGATCCCAAAAAAGGACTGCATTTCAAACACTGAAAATTTCTGAATTTTACCTACATTTTGGGCTATAAACTGAATTAAGGGTCCTTTTTTGGGCAGATTTGAAATAAAGTGACTGTAAATCATATTTCTATTTTAAAACCAAAATCTGGAAGCATTTTGAGCCATTTTTTGGAAAAGTGATTTTTTCATAAAATTTCCTAAAGCTAACCCCTTTGAAAAATTTCGAAAAATTTGAAAATTCAAAAAATTATTTTTTCAGTCACATTTGGACAGAATATGAATATAAAACATATTTCAGGCCCCCAAAAAAAATTTGGTAGCATTTGAGCCATTATTTTCAAAGTTCAAAATTTCCCTTTGAAAATACATTGATTGTATTTTGGAGTTTTTGAATTTTTACTCGTAGTGTATTTTGAGCACAGTATTGTGACTTGGCCACATTTAAGGTCTTCTATAGGAGATTCTTAAAAACGAAAATCTTAACAACCACAAAATATTAAGGGGGTCAAAATTTGCAAAGTTGTTTTTTTCAGTGGTACACATACATAATTTTTACACAGAGAGTTTTGGGAGCACAATGTTGTAACTTGGTCACATTGAAGTTCATTAATAGGAGATTCTTAAAAACGAAAATCTTAACAACCACTAAATATTAAGGGGGTCGAAAGTTGATCCCAAAAAAGGACTGCATTTCAAACACTGAAAATTTCTGAATTTTACCTACATTTTGGGCTATAAACTGAATTAAGGGTCCTTTTTTGGGCAGATTTGAAATAAAGTGACTGTAAATCATATTTCTATTTTAAAACCAAAATCTGGAAGCATTTTGAGCCATTTTTTGGAAAAGTGATTTTTTCATAAAATTTCCTAAGGCTAACCCCTTTGAAAAATTTCGAAAAATTTGAAAATTCAAAAAATTATTTTTTCAGTCACATTTGGACAGAATATGAATATAAAACATATTTCAGGTCCCCAAAAAAAATTTGGTAGCATTTGAGCCATTATTTTCAAAGTTCAAAATTTCCTTTGAAAATACATTGATTGTATTTTGGAGTTTTTGAATTTTTACTCGTAGTGTATTTTGAGCACAGTATTGTGACTTGGCCACATTTAAGGTCTTCTATAGGAGATTCTTAAAAACGAAAATCTTAACAACCACAAAATATTAAGGGGGTCAAAATTTGCAAAGTTGTTTTTTTCAGTGGTACACATACATAATTTTTACACAGAGAGTTTTGGGAGCACAATGTTGTAACTTGGCCACATTGAAGTTCATTAATAGGAGATTCTTAAAAACGAAAATCTTAACAACCACTAAATATTAAAGGGGTCGAAAGTTGATCCCAAAAAAGGACTGCATTTCAAACACTGAAAATTTCTGAATTTTACCTACATTTTGGGCTATAAACTGAATTAAGGGTCCTTTTTTGGGCAGATTTGAAATAAAGTGACTGTAAATCATATTTCTATTTTAAAACCAAAATCTGGAAGCATTTTGAGCCATTTTTTGGAAAAGTGATTTTTTCATAAAATTTCCTAAGGCTAACCCCTTTGAAAAATTTCGAAAAATTTGAAAATTCAAAAAATTATTTTTTCAGTCACATTTGGACAGAATATGAATATAAAACATATTTCAGGCCCCCAAAAAAAATTTGGTAGCATTTGAGCCATTATTTTCAAAGTTCAAAATTTCCCTTTGAAAATACATTGATTGTATTTTGGAGTTTTTGAATTTTTACTCGTAGTGTATTTTGAGCACAGTATTGTGACTTGGCCACATTTAAGGTCTTCTATAGGAGATTCTTAAAAACGAAAATCTTAACAACCACAAAATATTAAGGGGGTCAAAATTTGCAAAGTTGTTTTTTTCAGTGGTACACATACATAATTTTTACACAGAGAGTTTTGGGAGCACAATGTTGTAACTTGGCCACATTGAAGTTCATTAATAGGAGATTCTTAAAAACGAAAATCTTAACAACCACTAAATATTAAGGGGGTCGAAAGTTGATCCCAAAAAAGGACTGCATTTCAAACACTGAAAATTTCTGAATTTTACCTACATTTTGGGCTATAAACTGAATTAAGGGTCCTTTTTTGGGCAGATTTGAAATAAAGTGACTGTAAATCATATTTCTATTTTAAAACCAAAATCTGGAAGCATTTTGAGCCATTTTTTGGAAAAGTGATTTTTTCATAAAATTTCCTAAGGCTAACCCCTTTGAAAAATTTCGAAAAATTTGAAAATTCAAAAAATTATTTTTTCAGTCACATTTGGACAGAATATGAATATAAAACATATTTCAGGCCCCCAAAAAAAATTTGGTAGCATTTGAGCCATTATTTTCAAAGTTCAAAATTTCCCTTTGAAAATACATTGATTGTATTTTGGAGTTTTTGAATTTTTACTCGTAGTGTATTTTGAGCACAGTATTGTGACTTGGCCACATTTAAGGTCTTCTATAGGAGATTCTTAAAAACGAAAATCTTAACAACCACAAAATATTAAGGGGGTCAAAATTTGCAAAGTTGTTTTTTTCAGTGGTACACATACATAATTTTTACACAGAGAGTTTTGGGAGCACAATGTTGTAACTTGGCCACATTGAAGTTCATTAATAGGAGATTCTTAAAAACGAAAATCTTAACAACCACTAAATATTAAGGGGGTCGAAAGTTGATCCCAAAAAAGGACTGCATTTCAAACACTGAAAATTTCTGAATTTTACCTACATTTTGGGCTATAAACTGAATTAAGGGTCCTTTTTTGGGCAGATTTGAAATAAAGTGACTGTAAATCATATTTCTATTTTAAAACCAAAATCTGGAAGCATTTTGAGCCATTTTTTGGAAAAGTGATTTTTTCATAAAATTTCCTAAGGCTAACCCCTTTGAAAAATTTCGAAAAATTTGAAAATTCAAAAAATTATTTTTTCAGTCACATTTGGACAGAATATGAATATAAAACATATTTCAGGCCCCCAAAAAAAATTTGGTAGCATTTGAGCCATTATTTTCAAAGTTCAAAATTTCCCTTTGAAAATACATTGATTGTATTTTGGAGTTTTTGAATTTTTACTCGTAGTGTATTTTGAGCACAGTATTGTGACTTGGCCACATTTAAGGTCTTCTATAGGAGATTCTTAAAAACGAAAATCTTAACAACCACAAAATATTAAGGGGGTCAAAATTTGCAAAGTTGTTTTTTTCAGTGGTACACATACATAATTTTTACACAGAGAGTTTTGGGAGCACAATGTTGTAACTTGGCCACATTGAAGTTCATTAATAGGAGATTCTTAAAAACGAAAATCTTAACAACCACTAAATATTAAGGGGGTCGAAAGTTGATCCCAAAAAAGGACTGCATTTCAAATACTGAAAATTTCTGAATTTTACCTACATTTTGGGCTATAAACTGAATTAAGGGTCCTTTTTTGGGCAGATTTGAAATAAAGTGACTGTAAATCATATTTCTATTTTAAAACCAAAATCTGGAAGCATTTTGAGCCATTTTTTGGAAAAGTGATTTTTTCATAAAATTTCCTAAAGCTAACCCCTTTGAAAAATTTCGAAAAATTTGAAAATTCAAAAAATTATTTTTTCAGTCACATTTGGACAGAATATGAATATAAAACATATTTCAGGCCCCCAAAAAAAATTTGGTAGCATTTGAGCCATTATTTTCAAAGTTCAAAATTTCCCTTTGAAAATACATTGATTGTATTTTGGAGTTTTTGAATTTTTACTCGTAGTGTATTTTGAGCACAGTATTGTGACTTGGCCACATTTAAGGTCTTCTATAGGAGATTCTTAAAAACGAAAATCTTAACAACCACAAAATATTAAGGGGGTCAAAATTTGCAAAGTTGTTTTTTTCAGTGGTACACATACATAATTTTTACACAGAGAGTTTTGGGAGCACAATGTTGTAACTTGGCCACATTGAAGTTCATTAATAGGAGATTCTTAAAAACGAAAATCTTAACAACCACTAAATATTAAGGGGGTCGAAAGTTGATCCCAAAAAAGGACTGCATTTCAAACACTGAAAATTTCTGAATTTTACCTACATTTTGGGCTATAAACTGAATTAAGGGTCCTTTTTTGGGCAGATTTGAAATAAAGTGACTGTAAATCATATTTCTATTTTAAAACCAAAATCTGGAAGCATTTTGAGCCATTTTTTGGAAAAGTGATTTTTTCATAAAATTTCCTAAGGCTAACCCCTTTGAAAAATTTCGAAAAATTTGAAAATTCAAAAAATTATTTTTTCAGTCACATTTGGACAGAATATGAATATAAAACATATTTCAGGCCCCCAAAAAAAATTTGGTAGCATTTGAGCCATTATTTTCAAAGTTCAAAATTTCCCTTTGAAAATACATTGATTGTATTTTGGAGTTTTTGAATTTTTACTCGTAGTGTATTTTGAGCACAGTATTGTGACTTGGCCACATTTAAGGTCTTCTATAGGAGATTCTTAAAAACGAAAATCTTAACAACCACAAAATATTAAGGGGGTCAAAATTTGCAAAGTTGTTTTTTTCAGTGGTACACATACATAATTTTTACACAGAGAGTTTTGGGAGCACAATGTTGTAACTTGGCCACATTGAAGTTCATTAATAGGAGATTCTTAAAAACGAAAATCTTAACAACCACTAAATATTAAGGGGGTCGAAAGTTGATCCCAAAAAAGGACTGCATTTCAAACACTGAAAATTTCTGAATTTTACCTACATTTTGGGCTATAAACTGAATTAAGGGTCCTTTTTTGGGCAGATTTGAAATAAAGTGACTGTAAATCATATTTCTATTTTAAAACCAAAATCTGGAAGCATTTTGAGCCATTTTTTGGAAAAGTGATTTTTTCATAAAATTTCCTAAGGCTAACCCCTTTGAAAAATTTCGAAAAATTTGAAAATTCAAAAAATTATTTTTTCAGTCACATTTGGACAGAATATGAATATAAAACATATTTCAGGCCCCCAAAAAAAATTTGGTAGCATTTGAGCCATTATTTTCAAAGTTCAAAATTTCCCTTTGAAAATACATTGATTGTATTTTGGAGTTTTTGAATTTTTACTCGTAGTGTATTTTGAGCACAGTATTGTGACTTGGCCACATTTAAGGTCTTCTATAGGAGATTCTTAAAAACGAAAATCTTAACAACCACAAAATATTAAGGGGGTCAAAATTTGCAAAGTTGTTTTTTTCAGTGGTACACATACATAATTTTTACACAGAGAGTTTTGGGAGCACAATGTTGTAACTTGGCCACATTGAAGTTCATTAATAGGAGATTCTTAAAAACGAAAATCTTAACAACCACTAAATATTAAGGGGGTCGAAAGTTGATCCCAAAAAAGGACTGCATTTCAAATACTGAAAATTTCTGAATTTTACCTACATTTTGGGCTATAAACTGAATTAAGGGTCCTTTTTTGGGCAGATTTGAAATAAAGTGACTGTAAATCATATTTCTATTTTAAAACCAAAATCTGGAAGCATTTTGAGCCATTTTTTGGAAAAGTGATTTTTTCATAAAATTTCCTAAAGCTAACCCCTTTGAAAAATTTCGAAAAATTTGAAAATTCAAAAAATTATTTTTTCAGTCACATTTGGACAGAATATGAATATAAAACATATTTCAGGTCCCCAAAAAAAATTTGGTAGCATTTGAGCCATTATTTTCAAAGTTCAAAATTTCCCTTTGAAAATACATTGATTGTATTTTGGAGTTTTTGAATTTTTACTCGTAGTGTATTTTGAGCACAGTATTGTGACTTGGCCACATTTAAGGTCTTCTATAGGAGATTCTTAAAAACGAAAATCTTAACAACCACAAAATATTAAGGGGGTCAAAATTTGCAAAGTTGTTTTTTTCAGTGGTACACATACATAATTTTTACACAGAGAGTTTTGGGAGCACAATGTTGTAACTTGGCCACATTGAAGTTCATTAATAGGAGATTCTTAAAAACGAAAATCTTAACAACCACTAAATATTAAGGGGGTCGAAAGTTGATCCCAAAAAAGGACTGCATTTCAAACACTGAAAATTTCTGAATTTTACCTACATTTTGGGCTATAAACTGAATTAAGGGTCCTTTTTTGGGCAGATTTGAAATAAAGTGACTGTAAATCATATTTCTATTTTAAAACCAAAATCTGGAAGCATTTTGAGCCATTTTTTGGAAAAGTGATTTTTTCATAAAATTTCCTAAAGCTAACCCCTTTGAAAAATTTCGAAAAATTTGAAAATTCAAAAAATTATTTTTTCAGTCACATTTGGACAGAATATGAATATAAAACATATTTCAGGTCCCCAAAAAAAATTTGGTAGCATTTGAGCCATTATTTTCAAAGTTCAAAATTTCCCTTTGAAAATACATTGATTGTATTTTGGAGTTTTTGAATTTTTACTCGTAGTGTATTTTGAGCACAGTATTGTGACTTGGCCACATTTAAGGTCTTCTATAGGAGATTCTTAAAAACGAAAATCTTAACAACCACAAAATATTAAGGGGGTCAAAATTTGCAAAGTTGTTTTTTTCAGTGGTACACATACATAATTTTTACACAGAGAGTTTTGGGAGCACAATGTTGTAACTTGGCCACATTGAAGTTCATTAATAGGAGATTCTTAAAAACGAAAATCTTAACAACCACTAAATATTAAGGGGGTCGAAAGTTGATCCCAAAAAAGGACTGCATTTCAAATACTGAAAATTTCTGAATTTTACCTACATTTTGGGCTATAAACTGAATTAAGGGTCCTTTTTTGGGCAGATTTGAAATAAAGTGACTGTAAATCATATTTCTATTTTAAAACCAAAATCTGGAAGCATTTTGAGCCATTTTTTGGAAAAGTGATTTTTTCATAAAATTTCCTAAAGCTAACCCCTTTGAAAAATTTCGAAAAATTTGAAAATTCAAAAAATTATTTTTTCAGTCACATTTGGACAGAATATGAATATAAAACATATTTCAGGTCCCCAAAAAAAATTTGGTAGCATTTGAGCCATTATTTTCAAAGTTCAAAATTTCCCTTTGAAAATACATTGATTGTATTTTGGAGTTTTTGAATTTTTACTCGTAGTGTATTTTGAGCACAGTATTGTGACTTGGCCACATTTAAGGTCTTCTATAGGAGATTCTTAAAAACGAAAATCTTAACAACCACAAAATATTAAGGGGGTCAAAATTTGCAAAGTTGTTTTTTTCAGTGGTACACATACATAATTTTTACACAGAGAGTTTTGGGAGCACAATGTTGTAACTTGGCCACATTGAAGTTCATTAATAGGAGATTCTTAAAAACGAAAATCTTAACAACCACTAAATATTAAGGGGGTCGAAAGTTGATCCCAAAAAAGGACTGCATTTCAAACACTGAAAATTTCTGAATTTTACCTACATTTTGGGCTATAAACTGAATTAAGGGTCCTTTTTTGGGCAGATTTGAAATAAAGTGACTGTAAATCATATTTCTATTTTAAAACCAAAATCTGGAAGCATTTTGAGCCATTTTTTGGAAAAGTGATTTTTTCATAAAATTTCCTAAAGCTAACCCCTTTGAAAAATTTCGAAAAATTTGAAAATTCAAAAAATTATTTTTTCAGTCACATTTGGACAGAATATGAATATAAAACATATTTCAGGCCCCCAAAAAAAATTTGGTAGCATTTGAGCCATTATTTTCAAAGTTCAAAATTTCCCTTTGAAAATACATTGATTGTATTTTGGAGTTTTTGAATTTTTACTCGTAGTGTATTTTGAGCACAGTATTGTGACTTGGCCACATTTAAGGTCTTCTATAGGAGATTCTTAAAAACGAAAATCTTAACAACCACAAAATATTAAGGGGGTCAAAATTTGCAAAGTTGTTTTTTTCAGTGGTACACATACATAATTTTTACACAGAGAGTTTTGGGAGCACAATGTTGTAACTTGGCCACATTGAAGTTCATTAATAGGAGATTCTTAAAAACGAAAATCTTAACAACCACTAAATATTAAGGGGGTCGAAAGTTGATCCCAAAAAAGGACTGCATTTCAAACACTGAAAATTTCTGAATTTTACCTACATTTTGGGCTATAAACTGAATTAAGGGTCCTTTTTTGGGCAGATTTGAAATAAAGTGACTGTAAATCATATTTCTATTTTAAAACCAAAATCTGGAAGCATTTTGAGCCATTTTTTGGAAAAGTGATTTTTTCATAAAATTTCCTAAAGCTAACCCCTTTGAAAAATTTCGAAAAATTTGAAAATTCAAAAAATTATTTTTTCAGTCACATTTGGACAGAATATGAATATAAAACATATTTCAGGTCTTCAACTAAAATTTCCCAGCTAGTTTCAAAATTTCGTACAAAATCCTCTCCATTTCTGAGCAAACGCGTTATTTTGGATTTTTTTGAATTTTAACGACAGTTTGGGCTATAAAGCGATTTAAGGGACCTTTCTTGGATAGTTTTGATAAAAAGTAACTCTTAAGCATTCTCCTATGTTAACAGCTAAATTTGACACATTTCGGACATTTCCCAGCTAAATTCCAAAATTTCGTTCAAAACCGTCTCTATTTCTGTGCCTACGCGTTATTTTGGATTTTTCTGAATTTTCAAGACAGATTGGGCTATAAATCGATTGAAGGGTCTTTTCTTGAACAGTTTTGATAAAAAGTAACTGTTGAGCATTTTCAAAGCATTTCGGACATTTCCCAGCTAGTTTTAAAAATATCGTTCAAAATCGTCTCTATTTCTGTGTTAACGCGTTATTTTGGATTTTTCTGAAATTTACCGACAGTTTAGGCTATAAATCGATTTAAGGGTCCTTTCTTGAACAGTTTTGATAAAAAGTAACTTTTAAGCATACTCTTAGGTCACAGCTAAAATTTTAAAGCATTTCGGAGAAATTCCCAGCTAGTTTCAGAAATAGCGTTCAAAACCGTCTCTATTTCTGTGTTAACGCGTTATTTTGGATTTTTCGGAATTCTAACAACAGTTTGGGCTATAAAGCGATTATAGGGTCCTTTCTTGACTGTTTTGATAAAAAGTTACTTTTGAGCATTTTCAAAGCATTTCGGACAATTCCCAGCTAGTTTTAAAAATTGCTTTCAAAATCGTCTCTATTTCTGTGTTAACGCGTTATTTTGGATTTTTCTGAATTTTACCGACAGTTTGGGCTATAAAGCGATTTAAGGGTCCTTTCTTGACAGTTTTGATAAAAAGTAACTCTTGAGCATTTTCAAAGCATTTCGGACAATTCCCAGCTAGTTTTAAAAATATCGTTCAAAATCGTCTCTATTTCTGTGTTAACGCGTTATTTTGGATTTTTCTGAATTTTACCGACAGTTTGGGCTATAAAGCGATTTAAGGGTCCTTTCCTGGCAGTTTTGATAAAAAGTAACTCTTGAGCATTTTCAAAGCATTTCGGACAATTCCCAGCTAGTTTTAAAAATATCGTTCAAAATCGTCTCTATTTCTGTGTTAACGCGTTATTTTGGATTTTTCTGAATTTTACCGACAGTTTAGGCTATACAGCGATTTAAGGGTCCTTTCTTGACAGTTTTTATAAAAAGTAACTCTTAAGCATTCTCCTATATTAACAGCAAAATTTGAAAGCATTTCGGACAATTCCCAGCTAGTTTTAAAAATATCGTTCAAAATCGTCTCTATTTCTGTGTTAACGCGTTATTTTCGATTTTTCTGAATTTTACCGACAGTTTGGGCTATAAAGCGATTTAAGGGTCCTTTCCTGGCAGTTTTGATAAAAAGTAACTCTTGAGCATTTTCAAAGCATTTCGGACAATTCCCAGCTAGTTTTAAAAATATCGTTCAAAACCGTCTCTATTTCTGTGCTAACGCGTTATTTTGGATTTTTCTGAATTTTCCGAACAGATTGGGCTATATATCGATTTAAGGGTCCTTTCTTGAACAGTTTTGATAAAAAGTAACTTTTGAGCATACTCTTAGGTCACTGCTAAAATTTTAAAGCATTTCGGACAATTCCCAGCTAGTTTCAGAAATTGCGTTCAAAACCGTCTCTATTTTTGTGTTAACGCGTTATTTTGGATTTTTCTGAATTTTACCGATAATTTGGGCTATAAAGCAAATAAAGGGTCCTTTCTTGACAGTTTTGATAAAAAGTAACTCTTGAGCATTTTCAAAGCATTTCGGACAATTCCCAGCTAGTTTTAAAAATATCGTTCAAAATCGTCTCTATTTCTGTGTTAACGCGTTATTTTGGATTTTTCTGAATTTTACCGATAATTTGGGGTATAAAGCGATTAAAGGGTCCTTTCTTGACAGTTTTGATAAAAAGTTACTTTTGATCATTTTCAAAGCATTTCGGACAATTCCCAGCTAGTTTTAAAAATTGCTTTCAAAATCGTCTCTATTTCTGTGTTAACGCGTTATTTTGGATTTTTCTGAATATTACCGATAATTTGGGATATAAATCGATATAAGGGTCCTTTCTTGAACAGTTTTGATAAAAAGTAACTTTTGAGCATACTCTAAGGTCACAGCTAAAATTTTAAAGCATTTCTGACAATTCCCAACTAGTTTCAAAAATTGCGTTCAAAAACGTCTCTATTTCTGTGTTAACGCGTTATTTTGGATTTTTCTGAATTATACCGACAGCTTGGTTTATAAAGCGATTTGAGGGTCCTTTCTTGGGCAGATTTAATAAAAAGTTACTGTAAACTATATTTCTCTTTTAAAACCAAAATCTGGAAGCATTTTGAGAAATTTTTTGGAAAAGTGATTTTTTCATAAAATTTCCTAAGTCTAACCCCTTTGAAAAATTTCGAAAAATTTGAAAATTCAAAAAATTATTTTTTGGAAAAGTGATTTTTTCATAAAATTTCCTAAGGCCCCCTTTGAAAAATTTCGAAAAATTTGAAAATTCAAAAAATTATTTTTTGGAAAAGTGATTTTTTTCATAAAATTTCCTAAGGCTAACCCCTTTGAAAAATTTGAAAATTCAAAAATTTTTTTTTGGAAAAGTGATTTTTTCATAAAATTTAATAAGACTAACCCCTTTGAAAAATTTCGAAAAATTTGAAAATTCAAAAAATTATTTTTTGGAAAAGTGATTTTTTCATAAAATTTCCTAAGGCTAACCCCTTTGAAAAATTTCGAAAAATTTGAAAATTCAAAAAATTATTTTTTCAGTCACATTAGGACAGAATATGAATATAAAAGATATTTCAGGTCCCCAAAAAAAATTTGGTAGCATTTGAGCCATTATTTTCAAAGTTCAAAATTTCCCTTTGAAAATACATTGATTGTATTTTGGAGTTTTTGAATTTTTACTCGTAGTGTATTTTGAGCACAGTATTGTGACTTGGCCACATTTAAGGTCTTCTATAGGAGATTCTTAAAAACGAAAATCTTAACAACCACAAAATATTAAGGGGGTCAAAATTTGCAAAGTTGTTTTTTTCAGTGGTACACATACATAATTTTTACACAGAGAGTTTTGGGAGCACAATGTTGTAACTTGGCCACATTGAAGTTCATTAATAGGAGATTCTTAAAAACGAAAATCTTAACAACCACTAAATATTAAGGGGGTCGAAAGTTGATCCCAAAAAAGGACTGCATTTCAAACACTGAAAATTTCTGAATTTTACCTACATTTTGGGCTATAAACTGAATTAAGGGTCCTTTTTTGGGCAGATTTGAAATAAAGTGACTGTAAATCATATTTCTATTTTAAAACCAAAATCTGGAAGCATTTTGAGCCATTTTTTGGAAAAGTGATTTTTTCATAAAATTTCCTAAAGCTAACCCCTTTGAAAAATTTCGAAAAATTTGAAAATTCAAAAAATTATTTTTTCAGTCACATTTGGACAGAATATGAATATAAAACATATTTCAGGCCCCCAAAAAAATTTTGGTAGCATTTGAGCCATTATTTTCAAAGTTCAAAATTTCCCTTTGAAAATACATTGATTGTATTTTGGAGTTTTTGAATTTTTACTCGTAGTGTATTTTGAGCACAGTATTGTGACTTGGCCACATTTAAGGTCTTCTATAGGAGATTCTTAAAAACGAAAATCTTAACAACCACAAAATATTAAGGGGGTCAAAATTTGCAAAGTTGTTTTTTTCAGTGGTACACATACATAATTTTTACACAGAGAGTTTTGGGAGCACAATGTTGTAACTTGGCCACATTGAAGTTCATTAATAGGAGATTCTTAAAAACGAAAATCTTAACAACCACTAAATATTAAGGGGGTCGAAAGTTGATCCCAAAAAAGGACTGCATTTCAAACACTGAAAATTTCTGAATTTTACCTACATTTTGGGCTATAAACTGAATTAAGGGTCCTTTTTTGGGCAGATTTGAAATAAAGTGACTGTAAATCATATTTCTATTTTAAAACCAAAATCTGGAAGCATTTTGAGCCATTTTTTGGAAAAGTGATTTTTTCATAAAATTTCCTAAAGCTAACCCCTTTGAAAAATTTCGAAAAATTTGAAAATTCAAAAAATTATTTTTTCAGTCACATTTGGACAGAATATGAATATAAAACATATTTCAGGTCCCCAAAAAAAATTTGGTAGCATTTGAGCCATTATTTTCAAAGTTCAAAATTTCCCTTTGAAAATACATTGATTGTATTTTGGAGTTTTTGAATTTTTACTCGTAGTGTATTTTGAGCACAGTATTGTGACTTGGCCACATTTAAGGTCTTCTATAGGAGATTTTTAAAAACGAAAATCTTAACAACCACAAAATATTAAGGGGGTCAAAATTTGCAAAGTTGTTTTTTTCAGTGGTACACATACATAATTTTTACACAGAGAGTTTTGGGAGCACAATGTTGTAACTTGGCCACATTGAAGTTCATTAATAGGAGATTCTTAAAAACGAAAATCTTAACAACCACTAAATATTAAGGGGGTCGAAAGTTGATCCCAAAAAAGGACTGCATTTCAAACACTGAAAATTTCTGAATTTTACCTACATTTTGGGCTATAAACTGAATTAAGGGTCCTTTTTTGGGCAGATTTGAAATAAAGTGACTGTAAATCATATTTCTATTTTAAAACCAAAATCTGGAAGCATTTTGAGCCATTTTTTGGAAAAGTGATTTTTTCATAAAATTTCCTAAGGCTAACCCCTTTGAAAAATTTCGAAAAATTTGAAAATTCAAAAAATTATTTTTTCAGTCACATTTGGACAGAATATGAATATAAAACATATTTCAGGTCCCCAAAAAAAATTTGGTAGCATTTGAGCCATTATTTTCAAAGTTCAAAATTTCCCTTTGAAAATACATTGATTGTATTTTGGAGTTTTTGAATTTTTACTCGTAGTGTATTTTGAGCACAGTATTGTGACTTGGCCACATTTAAGGTCTTCTATAGGAGATTCTTAAAAACGAAAATCTTAACAACCACAAAATATTAAGGGGGTCAAAATTTGCAAAGTTGTTTTTTTCAGTGGTACACATACATAATTTTTACACAGAGAGTTTTGGGAGCACAATGTTGTAACTTGGCCACATTGAAGTTCATTAATAGGAGATTCTTAAAAACGAAAATCTTAACAACCACTAAATATTAAGGGGGTCGAAAGTTGATCCCAAAAAAGGACTGCATTTCAAACACTGAAAATTTCTGAATTTTACCTACATTTTGGGCTATAAACTGAATTAAGGGTCCTTTTTTGGGCAGATTTGAAATAAAGTGACTGTAAATCATATTTCTATTTTAAAACCAAAATCTGGAAGCATTTTGAGCCATTTTTTGGAAAAGTGATTTTTTCATAAAATTTCCTAAGGCTAACCCCTTTGAAAAATTTCGAAAAATTTGAAAATTCAAAAAATTATTTTTTCAGTCACATTTGGACAGAATATGAATATAAAACATATTTCAGGCCCCCAAAAAAAATTTGGTAGCATTTGAGCCATTATTTTCAAAGTTCAAAATTTCCCTTTGAAAATACATTGATTGTATTTTGGAGTTTTTGAATTTTTACTCGTAGTGTATTTTGAGCACAGTATTGTGACTTGGCCACATTTAAGGTCTTCTATAGGAGATTCTTAAAAACGAAAATCTTAACAACCACAAAATATTAAGGGGGTCAAAATTTGCAAAGTTGTTTTTTTCAGTGGTACACATACATAATTTTTACACAGAGAGTTTTGGGAGCACAATGTTGTAACTTGGCCACATTGAAGTTCATTAATAGGAGATTCTTAAAAACGAAAATCTTAACAACCACTAAATATTAAGGGGGTCGAAAGTTGATCCCAAAAAAGGACTGCATTTCAAACACTGAAAATTTCTGAATTTTACCTACATTTTGGGCTATAAACTGAATTAAGGGTCCTTTTTTGGGCAGATTTGAAATAAAGTGACTGTAAATCATATTTCTATTTTAAAACCAAAATCTGGAAGCATTTTGAGCCATTTTTTGGAAAAGTGATTTTTTCATAAAATTTCCTAAGGCTAACCCCTTTGAAAAATTTCGAAAAATTTGAAAATTCAAAAAATTATTTTTTCAGTCACATTTGGACAGAATATGAATATAAAACATATTTCAGGTCCCCAAAAAAAATTTGGTAGCATTTGAGCCATTATTTTCAAAGTTCAAAATTTCCCTTTGAAAATACATTGATTGTATTTTGGAGTTTTTGAATTTTTACTCGTAGTGTATTTTGAGCACAGTATTGTGACTTGGCCACATTTAAGGTCTTCTATAGGAGATTCTTAAAAACGAAAATCTTAACAACCACAAAATATTAAGGGGGTCAAAATTTGCAAAGTTGTTTTTTTCAGTGGTACACATACATAATTTTTACACAGAGAGTTTTGGGAGCACAATGTTGTAACTTGACCACATTGAAGTTCATTAATAGGAGATTCTTAAAAACGAAAATCTTAACAACCACTAAATATTAAGGGGGTCGAAAGTTGATCCCAAAAAAGGACTGCATTTCAAACACTGAAAATTTCTGAATTTTACCTACATTTTGGGCTATAAACTGAATTAAGGGTCCTTTTTTGGGCAGATTTGAAATAAAGTGACTGTAAATCATATTTCTATTTTAAAACCAAAATCTGGAAGCATTTTGAGCCATTTTTTGGAAAAGTGATTTTTTCATAAAATTTCCTAAGGCTAACCCCTTTGAAAAATTTCGAAAAATTTGAAAATTCAAAAAATTATTTTTTCAGTCACATTTGGACAGAATATGAATATAAAACATATTTCAGGTCCCCAAAAAAAATTTGGTAGCATTTGAGCCATTATTTTCAAAGTTCAAAATTTCCCTTTGAAAATACATTGATTGTATTTTGGAGTTTTTGAATTTTTACTCGTAGTGTATTTTGAGCACAGTATTGTGACTTGGCCACATTTAAGGTCTTCTATAGGAGATTCTTAAAAACGAAAATCTTAACAACCACAAAATATTAAGGGGGTCAAAATTTGCAAAGTTGTTTTTTTCAGTGGTACACATACATAATTTTTACACAGAGAGTTTTGGGAGCACAATGTTGTAACTTGGCAACATTGAAGTTCATTAATAGGAGATTCTTAAAAACGAAAATCTTAACAACCACTAAATATTAAGGGGGTCGAAAGTTGATCCCAAAAAAGGACTGCATTTCAAACACTGAAAATTTCTGAATTTTACCTACATTTTGGGCTATAAACTGAATTAAGGGTCCTTTTTTGGGCAGATTTGAAATAAAGTGACTGTAAATCATATTTCTATTTTAAAACCAAAATCTGGAAGCATTTTGAGCCATTTTTTGGAAAAGTGATTTTTTCATAAAATTTCCTAAGGCTAACCCCTTTGAAAAATTTCGAAAAATTTGAAAATTCAAAAAATTATTTTTTCAGTCACATTTGGACAGAATATGAATATAAAACATATTTCAGATCCCCAAAAAAAATTTGGTAGCATTTGAGCCTTTATTTTCAAAGTTCAAAATTTCCCTTTGAAAATACATTGATTGTATTTTGGAGTTTTTGAATTTTTACTCGTAGTGTATTTTGAGCACAGTATTGTGACTTGGCCACATTTAAGGTCTTCTATAGGAGATTCTTAAAAACGAAAATCTTAACAACCACAAAATATTAAGGGGGTCAAAATTTGCAAAGTTGTTTTTTTCAGTGGTACACATACATAATTTTTACACAGAGAGTTTTGGGAGCACAATGTTGTAACTTGACCACATTGAAGTTCATTAATAGGAGATTCTTAAAAACGAAAATCTTAACAACCACTAAATATTAAGGGGGTCGAAAGTTGATCCCAAAAAAGGACTGCATTTCAAACACTGAAAATTTCTGAATTTTACCTACATTTTGGGCTATAAACTGAATTAAGGGTCCTTTTTTGGGCAGATTTGAAATAAAGTGACTGTAAATCATATTTCTATTTTAAAACCAAAATCTGGAAGCATTTTGAGCCATTTTTTGGAAAAGTGATTTTTTCATAAAATTTCCTAAGGCTAACCCCTTTGAAAAATTTCGAAAAATTTGAAAATTCAAAAAATTATTTTTTCAGTCACATTTGGACAGAATATGAATATAAAACATATTTCAGATCCCCAAAAAAAATTTGGTAGCATTTGAGCCTTTATTTTCAAAGTTCAAAATTTCCCTTTGAAAATACATTGATTGTATTTTGGAGTTTTTGAATTTTTACTCGTAGTGTATTTTGAGCACAGTATTGTGACTTGGCCACATTTAAGGTCTTCTATAGGAGATTCTTAAAAACGAAAATCTTAACAACCACAAAATATTAAGGGGGTCAAAATTTGCAAAGTTGTTTTTTTCAGTGGTACACATACATAATTTTTACACAGAGAGTTTTGGGAGCACAATGTTGTAACTTGACCACATTGAAGTTCATTAATAGGAGATTCTTAAAAACGAAAATCTTAACAACCACTAAATATTAAGGGGGTCGAAAGTTGATCCCAAAAAAGGACTGCATTTCAAACACTGAAAATTTCTGAATTTTACCTACATTTTGGGCTATAAACTGAATTAAGGGTCCTTTTTTGGGCAGATTTGAAATAAAGTGACTGTAAATCATATTTCTATTTTAAAACCAAAATCTGGAAGCATTTTGAGCCATTTTTTGGAAAAGTGATTTTTTCATAAAATTTCCTAAGGCTAACCCCTTTGAAAAATTTCGAAAAATTTGAAAATTCAAAAAATTATTTTTTCAGTCACATTTGGACAGAATATGAATATAAAACATATTTCAGGTCCCCAAAAAAAATTTGGTAGCATTTGAGCCATTATTTTCAAAGTTCAAAATTTCCCTTTGAAAATACATTGATTGTATTTTGGAGTTTTTGAATTTTTACTCGTAGTGTATTTTGAGCACAGTATTGTGACTTGGCCACATTTAAGGTCTTCTATAGGAGATTCTTAAAAACGAAAATCTTAACAACCACAAAATATTAAGGGGGTCAAAATTTGCAAAGTTGTTTTTTTCAGTGTTACACATACATAATTTTTACACAGAGAGTTTTGGGAGCACAATGTTGTAACTTGGCCACATTGAAGTTCATTAATAGGAGATTCTTAAAAACGAAAATCTTAACAACCACTAAATATTAAGGGGGTCGAAAGTTGATCCCAAAAAAGGACTGCATTTCAAACACTGAAAATTTCTGAATTTTACCTACATTTTGGGCTATAAACTGAATTAAGGGTCCTTTTTTGGGCAGATTTGAAATAAAGTGACTGTAAATCATATTTCTATTTTAAAACCAAAATCTGGAAGCATTTTGAGCCATTTTTTGGAAAAGTGATTTTTTCATAAAATTTCCTAAGGCTAACCCCTTTGAAAAATTTCGAAAAATTTGAAAATTCAAAAAATTATTTTTTCAGTCACATTTGGACAGAATATGAATATAAAACATATTTCAGGTCTTCAACTAAAATTTCCCAGCTAGTTTCAAAATTTCGTACAAAATCCTCTCCATTTCTGAGCAAACGCGTTATTTTGGATTTTTTTGAATTTTAACGACAGTTTGGGCTATAAAGCGATTTAAGGGACCTTTCTTGGATAGTTTTGATAAAAAGTAACTCTTAAGCATTCTCCTATGTTAACAGCTAAATTTGACACATTTCGGACATTTCCCAGCTAAATTCCAAAATTTCGTTCAAAACCGTCTCTATTTCTGTGCCTACGCGTTATTTTGGATTTTTCTGAATTTTCCCGACAGATTGGGCTATAAATCGATTGAAGGGTCTTTTCTTGAACAGTTTTGATAAAAAGTAACTGTTGAGCATTTTCAAAGCATTTCGGACATTTCCCAGCTAGTTTTAAAAATATCGTTCAAAATCGTCTCTATTTCTGTGTTAACGCGTTATTTTGGATTTTTCTGAAATTTACCGACAGTTTAGGCTATAAATCGATTTAAGGGTCCTTTCTTGAACAGTTTTGATAAAAAGTAACTTTTAAGCATACTCTTAGGTCACAGCTAAAATTTTAAAGCATTTCGGACAATTCCCAGCTAGTTTCAGAAATAGCGTTCAAAACCGTCTCTATTTCTGTGTTAACGCGTTATTTTGGATTTTTCGGAATTCTAACAACAGTTTGGGCTATAAAGCGATTATAGGGTCCTTTCTTGACTGTTTTGATAAAAAGTTACTTTTGAGCATTTTCAAAGCATTTCGGACAATTCCCAGCTAGTTTTAAAAATTGCTTTCAAAATCGTCTCTATTTCTGTGTTAACGCGTTATTTTGGATTTTTCTGAATTTTACCGACAGTTTGGGCTATAAAGCGATTTAAGGGTCCTTTCTTGACAGTTTTGATAAAAAGTAACTCTTGAGCATTTTCAAAGCATTTCGGACAATTCCCAGCTAGTTTTAAAAATATCGTTCAAAATCGTCTCTATTTCTGTGTTAACGCGTTATTTTGGATTTTTCTGAATTTTACCGACAGTTTGGGCTATAAAGCGATTTAAGGGTCCTTTCCTGGCAGTTTTGATAAAAAGTAACTCTTGAGCATTTTCAAAGCATTTCGGACAATTCCCAGCTAGTTTTAAAAATATCGTTCAAAATCGTCTCTATTTCTGTGTTAACGCGTTATTTTGGATTTTTCTGAATTTTACCGACAGTTTAGGCTATACAGCGATTTAAGGGTCCTTTCTTGACAGTTTTTATAAAAAGTAACTCTTAAGCATTCTCCTATATTAACAGCAAAATTTGAAAGCATTTCGGACAATTCCCAGCTAGTTTTAAAAATATCGTTCAAAATCGTCTCTATTTCTGTGTTAACGCGTTATTTTCGATTTTTCTGAATTTTACCGACAGTTTGGGCTATAAAGCGATTTAAGGGTCCTTTCCTGGCAGTTTTGATAAAAAGTAACTCTTGAGCATTTTTAAAGCATTTCGGACAATTCCCAGCTAGTTTTAAAAATATAAAACATATTTCAGGTCCCCAAAAAAAATTTGGTAGCATTTGAGCCATTATTTTCAAAGTTCAAAATTTCCCTTTGAAAATACATTGATTGTATTTTGGAGTTTTTGAATTTTTACTCGTAGTGTATTTTGAGCACAGTATTGTGACTTGGCCACATTTAAGGTCTTCTATAGGAGATTCTTAAAAACGAAAATCTTAACAACCACAAAATATTAAGGGGGTCAAAATTTGCAAAGTTGTTTTTTTCAGTGGTACACATACATAATTTTTACACAGAGAGTTTTGGGAGCACAATGTTGTAACTTGGCCACATTCAAGTTCATTAATAGGAGATTCTTAAAAACGAAAATCTTAACAACCACTAAATATTAAGGGGGTCGAAAGTTGATCCCAAAAAAGGACTGCATTTCAAACACTGAAAATTTCTGAATTTTACCTACATTTTGGGCTATAAACTGAATTAAGGGTCCTTTTTTGGGCAGATTTGAAATAAAGTGACTGTAAATCATATTTCTATTTTAAAACCAAAATCTGGAAGCATTTTGAGCCATTTTTTGGAAAAGTGATTTTTTCATAAAATTTCCTAAGGCTAACCCCTTTGAAAAATTTCGAAAAATTTGAAAATTCAAAAAATTATTTTTTCAGTCACATTTGGACAGAATATGAATATAAAACATATTTCAGGCCCCCAAAAAAAATTTGATAGCATTTGAGCCATTATTTTCAAAGTTCAAAATTTCCCTTTGAAAATACATTGATTGTATTTTGGAGTTTTTGAATTTTTACTCGTAGTGTATTTTGAGCACAGTATTGTGACTTGGCCACATTTAAGGTCTTCTATAGGAGATTCTTAAAAACGAAAATCTTAACAACCACAAAATATTAAGGGGGTCAAAATTTGCAAAGTTGTTTTTTTCAGTGGTACACATACATAATTTTTACACAGAGAGTTTTGGGAGCACAATGTTGTAACTTGGCCACATTGAAGTTCATTAATAGGAGATTCTTAAAAACGAAAATCTTAACAACCACTAAATATTAAGGGGGTCGAAAGTTGATCCCAAAAAAGGACTGCATTTCAAACACTGAAAATTTCTGAATTTTACCTACATTTTGGGCTATAAACTGAATTAAGGGTCCTTTTTTGGGCAGATTTGAAATAAAGTGACTGTAAATCATATTTCTATTTTAAAACCAAAATCTGGAAGCATTTTGAGCCATTTTTTGGAAAAGTGATTTTTTCATAAAATTTCCTAAGGCTAACCCCTTTGAAAAATTTCGAAAAATTTGAAAATTCAAAAAATTATTTTTTCAGTCACATTTGGACAGAATATGAATATAAAACATATTTCAGGTCCCCAAAAAAAATTTGGTAGCATTTGAGCCATTATTTTCAAAGTTCAAAATTTCCCTTTGAAAATACATTGATTGTATTTTGGAGTTTTTGAATTTTTACTCGTAGTGTATTTTGAGCACAGTATTGTGACTTGGCCACATTTAAGGTCTTCTATAGGAGATTCTTAAAAACGAAAATCTTAACAACCACAAAATATTAAGGGGGTCAAAATTTGCAAAGTTGTTTTTTTCAGTGGTAAACATACATAATTTTTACACAGAGAGTTTTGGGAGCACAATGTTGTTACTTGGCCACATTGAAGTTCATTAATAGGAGATTCTTAAAAACGAAAATCTTAACAACCACTAAATATTAAGGGGGTCGAAAGTTGATCCCAAAAAAGGACTGCATTTCAAACACTGAAAATTTCTGAATTTTACCTACATTTTGGGCTATAAACTGAATTAAGGGTCCTTTTTTGGGCAGATTTGAAATAAAGTGACTGTAAATCATATTTCTATTTTAAAACCAAAATCTGGAAGCATTTTGAGCCATTTTTTGGAAAAGTGATTTTTTCATAAAATTTCCTAAGGCCCTTTGAAAAATTTCGAAAAATTTGAAAATTCAAAAAATTATTTTTTCAGTCACATTTGGACAGAATATGAATATAAAACATATTTCAGGTCCCCAAAAAAAATTTGGTAGCATTTGAGCCATTATTTTCAAAGTTCAAAATTTCCCTTTGAAAATACATTGATTGTATTTTGGAGTTTTTGAATTTTTACTCGTAGTGTATTTTGAGCACAGTATTGTGACTTGGCCACATTTAAGGTCTTCTATAGGAGATTCTTAAAAACGAAAATCTTAACAACCACAAAATATTAAGGGGGTCAAAATTTGCAAAGTTGTTTTTTTCAGTGGTACACATACATTATTTTTACACAGAGAGTTTTGGGAGCACAATGTTGTAACTTGGCCACATTGAAGTTCATTAATAGGAGATTCTTAAAAACGAAAATCTTAACAACCACTAAATATTAAGGGGGTCGAAAGTTGATCCCAAAAAAGGACTGCATTTCAAACACTGAAAATTTCTGAATTTTACCTACATTTTGGGCTATAAACTGAATTAAGGGTCCTTTTTTGGGCAGATTTGAAATAAAGTGACTGTAAATCATATTTCTATTTTAAAACCAAAATCTGGAAGCATTTTGAGCCATTTTTTGGAAAAGTGATTTTTTCATAAAATTTCCTAAGGCTAACCCCTTTGAAAAATTTCGAAAAATTTGAAAATTCAAAAAATTATTTTTTCAGTCACATTTGGACAGAATATGAATATAAAACATATTTCAGGTCTTCAACTAAAATTTCCCAGCTAGTTTCAAAATTTCGTACAAAATCCTCTCCATTTCTGAGCAAACGCGTTATTTTGGATTTTTTTGAATTTTAACGACAGTTTGGGCTATAAAGCGATTTAAGGGACCTTTCTTGGATAGTTTTGATAAAAAGTAACTCTTAAGCATTCTCCTATGTTAACAGCTAAATTTGACACATTTCGGACATTTCCCAGCTAAATTCCAAAATTTCGTTCAAAACCGTCTCTATTTCTGTGCCTACGCGTTATTTTGGATTTTTCTGAATTTTCCCGACAGATTGGGCTATAAATCGATTGAAGGGTCTTTTCTTGAACAGTTTTGATAAAAAGTAACTGTTGAGCATTTTCAAAGCATTTCGGACATTTCCCAGCTAGTTTTAAAAATATCGTTCAAAATCGTCTCTATTTCTGTGTTAACGCGTTATTTTGGATTTTTCTGAAATTTACCGACAGTTTAGGCTATAAATCGATTTAAGGGTCCTTTCTTGAACAGTTTTGATAAAAAGTAACTTTTAAGCATACTCTTAGGTCACAGCTAAAATTTTAAAGCATTTCGGACAATTCCCAGCTAGTTTCAGAAATAGCGTTCAAAACCGTCTCTATTTCTGTGTTAACGCGTTATTTTGGATTTTTCGGAATTCTAACAACAGTTTGGGCTATAAAGCGATTATAGGGTCCTTTCTTGACTGTTTTGATAAAAAGTTACTTTTGAGCATTTTCAAAGCATTTCGGACAATTCCCAGCTAGTTTTAAAAATTGCTTTCAAAATCGTCTCTATTTCTGTGTTAACGCGTTATTTTGGATTTTTCTGAATTTTACCGACAGTTTGGGCTATAAAGCGATTTAAGGGTCCTTTCTTGACAGTTTTGATAAAAAGTAACTCTTGAGCATTTTCAAAGCATTTCGGACAATTCCCAGCTAGTTTTAAAAATATCGTTCAAAATCGTCTCTATTTCTGTGTTAACGCGTTATTTTGGATTTTTCTGAATTTTACCGACAGTTTGGGCTATAAAGCGATTTAAGGGTCCTTTCCTGGCAGTTTTGATAAAAAGTAACTCTTGAGCATTTTCAAAGCATTTCGGACAATTCCCAGCTAGTTTTAAAAATATCGTTCAAAATCGTCTCTATTTCTGTGTTAACGCGTTATTTTGGATTTTTCTGAATTTTACCGACAGTTTAGGCTATACAGCGATTTAAGGGTCCTTTCTTGACAGTTTTTATAAAAAGTAACTCTTAAGCATTCTCCTATATTAACAGCAAAATTTGAAAGCATTTCGGACAATTCCCAGCTAGTTTTAAAAATATCGTTCAAAATCGTCTCTATTTCTGTGTTAACGCGTTATTTTCGATTTTTCTGAATTTTACCGACAGTTTGGGCTATAAAGCGATTTAAGGGTCCTTTCCTGGCAGTTTTGATAAAAAGTAACTCTTGAGCATTTTTAAAGCATTTCGGACAATTCCCAGCTAGTTTTAAAAATATAAAACATATTTCAGGTCCCCAAAAAAAATTTGGTAGCATTTGAGCCATTATTTTCAAAGTTCAAAATTTCCCTTTGAAAATACATTGATTGTATTTTGGAGTTTTTGAATTTTTACTCGTAGTGTATTTTGAGCACAGTATTGTGACTTGGCCACATTTAAGGTCTTCTATAGGAGATTCTTAAAAACGAAAATCTTAACAACCACAAAATATTAAGGGGGTCAAAATTTGCAAAGTTGTTTTTTTCAGTGGTACACATACATAATTTTTACACAGAGAGTTTTGGGAGCACAATGTTGTAACTTGGCCACATTGAAGTTCATTAATAGGAGATTCTTAAAAACGAAAATCTTAACAACCACTAAATATTAAGGGGGTCGAAAGTTGATCCCAAAAAAGGACTGCATTTCAAACACTGAAAATTTCTGAATTTTACCTACATTTTGGGCTATAAACTGAATTAAGGGTCCTTTTTTGGGCAGATTTGAAATAAAGTGACTGTAAATCATATTTCTATTTTAAAACCAAAATCTGGAAGCATTTTGAGCCATTTTTTGGAAAAGTGATTTTTTCATAAAATTTCCTAAGGCTAACCCCTTTGAAAAATTTCGAAAAATTTGAAAATTCAAAAAATTATTTTTTCAGTCACATTTGGACAGAATATGAATATAAAACATATTTCAGGCCCCCAAAAAAAATTTGATAGCATTTGAGCCATTATTTTCAAAGTTCAAAATTTCCCTTTGAAAATACATTGATTGTATTTTGGAGTTTTTGAATTTTTACTCGTAGTGTATTTTGAGCACAGTATTGTGACTTGGCCACATTTAAGGTCTTCTATAGGAGATTCTTAAAAACGAAAATCTTAACAACCACAAAATATTAAGGGGGTCAAAATTTGCAAAGTTGTTTTTTTCAGTGGTACACATACATAATTTTTACACAGAGAGTTTTGGGAGCACAATGTTGTAACTTGGCCACATTGAAGTTCATTAATAGGAGATTCTTAAAAACGAAAATCTTAACAACCACTAAATATTAAGGGGGTCGAAAGTTGATCCCAAAAAAGGACTGCATTTCAAACACTGAAAATTTCTGAATTTTACCTACATTTTGGGCTATAAACTGAATTAAGGGTCCTTTTTTGGGCAGATTTGAAATAAAGTGACTGTAAATCATATTTCTATTTTAAAACCAAAATCTGGAAGCATTTTGAGCCATTTTTTGGAAAAGTGATTTTTTCATAAAATTTCCTAAGGCTAACCCCTTTGAAAAATTTCGAAAAATTTGAAAATTCAAAAAATTATTTTTTCAGTCACATTTGGACAGAATATGAATATAAAACATATTTCAGGCCCCCAAAAAAAATTTGATAGCATTTGAGCCATTATTTTCAAAGTTCAAAATTTCCCTTTGAAAATACATTGATTGTATTTTGGAGTTTTTGAATTTTTACTCGTAGTGTATTTTGAGCACAGTATTGTGACTTGGCCACATTTAAGGTCTTCTATAGGAGATTCTTAAAAACGAAAATCTTAACAACCACAAAATATTAAGGGGGTCAAAATTTGCAAAGTTGTTTTTTTCAGTGGTACACATACATAATTTTTACACAGAGAGTTTTGGGAGCACAATGTTGTAACTTGGCCACATTGAAGTTCATTAATAGGAGATTCTTAAAAACGAAAATCTTAACAACCACTAAATATTAAGGGGGTCGAAAGTTGATCCCAAAAAAGGACTGCATTTCAAACACTGAAAATTTCTGAATTTTACCTACATTTTGGGCTATAAACTGAATTAAGGGTCCTTTTTTGGGCAGATTTGAAATAAAGTGACTGTAAATCATATTTCTATTTTAAAACCAAAATCTGGAAGCATTTTGAGCCATTTTTTGGAAAAGTGATTTTTTCATAAAATTTCCTAAGGCTAACCCCTTTGAAAAATTTCGAAAAATTTGAAAATTCAAAAAATTATTTTTTCAGTCACATTTGGACAGAATATGAATATAAAACATATTTCAGGTCCCCAAAAAAAATTTGGTAGCATTTGAGCCATTATTTTCAAAGTTCAAAATTTCCCTTTGAAAATACATTGATTGTATTTTGGAGTTTTTGAATTTTTACTCGTAGTGTATTTTGAGCACAGTATTGTGACTTGGCCACATTTAAGGTCTTCTATAGGAGATTCTTAAAAACGAAAATCTTAACAACCACAAAATATTAAGGGGGTCAAAATTTGCAAAGTTGTTTTTTTCAGTGGTAAACATACATAATTTTTACACAGAGAGTTTTGGGAGCACAATGTTGTTACTTGGCCACATTGAAGTTCATTAATAGGAGATTCTTAAAAACGAAAATCTTAACAACCACTAAATATTAAGGGGGTCGAAAGTTGATCCCAAAAAAGGACTGCATTTCAAACACTGAAAATTTCTGAATTTTACCTACATTTTGGGCTATAAACTGAATTAAGGGTCCTTTTTTGGGCAGATTTGAAATAAAGTGACTGTAAATCATATTTCTATTTTAAAACCAAAATCTGGAAGCATTTTGAGCCATTTTTTGGAAAAGTGATTTTTTCATAAAATTTCCTAAGGCCCTTTGAAAAATTTCGAAAAATTTGAAAATTCAAAAAATTATTTTTTCAGTCACATTTGGACAGAATATGAATATAAAACATATTTCAGGTCCCCAAAAAAAATTTGGTAGCATTTGAGCCATTATTTTCAAAGTTCAAAATTTCCCTTTGAAAATACATTGATTGTATTTTGGAGTTTTTGAATTTTTACTCGTAGTGTATTTTGAGCACAGTATTGTGACTTGGCCACATTTAAGGTCTTCTATAGGAGATTCTTAAAAACGAAAATCTTAACAACCACAAAATATTAAGGGGGTCAAAATTTGCAAAGTTGTTTTTTTCAGTGGTACACATACATTATTTTTACACAGAGAGTTTTGGGAGCACAATGTTGTAACTTGGCCACATTGAAGTTCATTAATAGGAGATTCTTAAAAACGAAAATCTTAACAACCACTAAATATTAAGGGGGTCGAAAGTTGATCCCAAAAAAGGACTGCATTTCAAACACTGAAAATTTCTGAATTTTACCTACATTTTGGGCTATAAACTGAATTAAGGGTCCTTTTTTGGGCAGATTTGAAATAAAGTGACTGTAAATCATATTTCTATTTTAAAACCAAAATCTGGAAGCATTTTGAGCCATTTTTTGGAAAAGTGATTTTTTCATAAAATTTCCTAAGGCTAACCCCTTTGAAAAATTTCGAAAAATTTGAAAATTCAAAAAATTATTTTTTCAGTCACATTTGGACAGAATATGAATATAAAACATATTTCAGGTCCCCAAAAAAAATTTGGTAGCATTTGAGCCATTATTTTCAAAGTTCAAAATTTCCCTTTGAAAATACATTGATTGTATTTTGGAGTTTTTGAATTTTTACTCGTAGTGTATTTTGAGCACAGTATTGTGACTTGGCCACATTTAAGGTCTTCTATAGGAGATTCTTAAAAACGAAAATCTTAACAACCACAAAATATTAAGGGGGTCAAAATTTGCAAAGTTGTTTTTTTCAGTGGTACACATACATTATTTTTACACAGAGAGTTTTGGGAGCACAATGTTGTAACTTGGCCACATTGAAGTTCATTAATAGGAGATTCTTAAAAACGAAAATCTTAACAACCACTAAATATTAAGGGGGTCGAAAGTTGATCCCAAAAAAGGACTGCATTTCAAACACTGAAAATTTCTGAATTTTACCTACATTTTGGGCTATAAACTGAATTAAGGGTCCTTTTTTGGGCAGATTTGAAATAAAGTGACTGTAAATCATATTTCTATTTTAAAACCAAAATCTGGAAGCATTTTGAGCCATTTTTTGGAAAAGTGATTTTTTCATAAAATTTCCTAAGGCTAACCCCTTTGAAAAATTTCGAAAAATTTGAAAATTCAAAAAATTATTTTTTCAGTCACATTTGGACAGAATATGAATATAAAACATATTTCAGGTCCCCAAAAAAAATTTGGTAGCATTTGAGCCATTATTTTCAAAGTTCAAAATTTCCCTTTGAAAATACATTGATTGTATTTTGGAGTTTTTGAATTTTTACTCGTAGTGTATTTTGAGCACAGTATTGTGACTTGGCCACATTTAAGGTCTTCTATAGGAGATTCTTAAAAACGAAAATCTTAACAACCACAAAATATTAAGGGGGTCAAAATTTGCAAAGTTGTTTTTTTCAGTGGTAAACATACATAATTTTTACACAGAGAGTTTTGGGAGCACAATGTTGTTACTTGGCCACATTGAAGTTCATTAATAGGAGATTCTTAAAAACGAAAATCTTAACAACCACTAAATATTAAGGGGGTCGAAAGTTGATCCCAAAAAAGGACTGCATTTCAAACACTGAAAATTTCTGAATTTTACCTACATTTTGGGCTATAAACTGAATTAAGGGTCCTTTTTTGGGCAGATTTGAAATAAAGTGACTGTAAATCATATTTCTATTTTAAAACCAAAATCTGGAAGCATTTTGAGCCATTTTTTGGAAAAGTGATTTTTTCATAAAATTTCCTAAGGCCCTTTGAAAAATTTCGAAAAATTTGAAAATTCAAAAAATTATTTTTTCAGTCACATTTGGACAGAATATGAATATAAAACATATTTCAGGTCCCCAAAAAAAATTTGGTAGCATTTGAGCCATTATTTTCAAAGTTCAAAATTTCCCTTTGAAAATACATTGATTGTATTTTGGAGTTTTTGAATTTTTACTCGTAGTGTATTTTGAGCACAGTATTGTGACTTGGCCACATTTAAGGTCTTCTATAGGAGATTCTTAAAAACGAAAATCTTAACAACCACAAAATATTAAGGGGGTCAAAATTTGCAAAGTTGTTTTTTTCAGTGGTACACATACATTATTTTTACACAGAGAGTTTTGGGAGCACAATGTTGTAACTTGGCCACATTGAAGTTCATTAATAGGAGATTCTTAAAAACGAAAATCTTAACAACCACTAAATATTAAGGGGGTCGAAAGTTGATCCCAAAAAAGGACTGCATTTCAAACACTGAAAATTTCTGAATTTTACCTACATTTTGGGCTATAAACTGAATTAAGGGTCCTTTTTTGGGCAGATTTGAAATAAAGTGACTGTAAATCATATTTCTATTTTAAAACCAAAATCTGGAAGCATTTTGAGCCATTTTTTGGAAAAGTGATTTTTTCATAAAATTTCCTAAGGCTAACCCCTTTGAAAAATTTCGAAAAATTTGAAAATTCAAAAAATTATTTTTTCAGTCACATTTGGACAGAATATGAATATAAAACATATTTCAGGTCCCCAAAAAAAATTTGGTAGCATTTGAGCCATTATTTTCAAAGTTCAAAATTTCCCTTTGAAAATACATTGATTGTATTTTGGAGTTTTTGAATTTTTACTCGTAGTGTATTTTGAGCACAGTATTGTGACTTGGCCACATTTAAGGTCTTCTATAGGAGATTCTTAAAAACGAAAATCTTAACAACCACAAAATATTAAGGGGGTCAAAATTTGCAAAGTTGTTTTTTTCAGTGGTACACATACATTATTTTTACACAGAGAGTTTTGGGAGCACAATGTTGTAACTTGGCCACATTGAAGTTCATTAATAGGAGATTCTTAAAAACGAAAATCTTAACAACCACTAAATATTAAGGGGGTCGAAAGTTGATCCCAAAAAAGGACTGCATTTCAAACACTGAAAATTTCTGAATTTTACCTACATTTTGGGCTATAAACTGAATTAAGGGTCCTTTTTTGGGCAGATTTGAAATAAAGTGACTGTAAATCATATTTCTATTTTAAAACCAAAATCTGGAAGCATTTTGAGCCATTTTTTGGAAAAGTGATTTTTTCATAAAATTTCCTAAGGCTAACCCCTTTGAAAAATTTCGAAAAATTTGAAAATTCAAAAAATTATTTTTTCAGTCACATTTGGACAGAATATGAATATAAAACATATTTCAGGTCTTCAACTAAAATTTCCCAGCTAGTTTCAAAATTTCGTACAAAATCCTCTCCATTTCTGAGCAAACGCGTTATTTTGGATTTTTTTGAATTTTAACGACAGTTTGGGCTATAAAGCGATTTAAGGGACCTTTCTTGGATAGTTTTGATAAAAAGTAAGTCTTAAGCATTCTCCTATGTTAACAGCTAAATTTGACACATTTCGGACATTTCCCAGCTAAATTCCAAAATTTCGTTCAAAACCGTCTCTATTTCTGTGCCTACGCGTTATTTTGGATTTTTCTGAATTTTCCCGACAGATTGGGCTATAAATCGATTGAAGGGTCTTTTCTTGAACAGTTTTGATAAAAAGTAACTGTTGAGCATTTTCAAAGCATTTCGGACATTTCCCAGCTAGTTTTAAAAATATCGTTCAAAATCGTCTCTATTTCTGTGTTAACGCGTTATTTTGGATTTTTCTGAAATTTACCGACAGTTTAGGCTATAAATCGATTTAAGGGTCCTTTCTTGAACAGTTTTGATAAAAAGTAACTTTTAAGCATACTCTTAGGTCACAGCTAAAATTTTAAAGCATTTCGGACAATTCCCAGCTAGTTTCAGAAATAGCGTTCAAAACCGTCTCTATTTCTGTGTTAACGCGTTATTTTGGATTTTTCGGAATTCTAACAACAGTTTGGGCTATAAAGCGATTATAGGGTCCTTTCTTGACTGTTTTGATAAAAAGTTACTTTTGAGCATTTTCAAAGCATTTCGGACAATTCCCAGCTAGTTTTAAAAATTGCTTTCAAAATCGTCTCTATTTCTGTGTTAACGCGTTATTTTGGATTTTTCTGAATTTTACCGACAGTTTGGGCTATAAAGCGATTTAAGGGTCCTTTCTTGACAGTTTTGATAAAAAGTAACTCTTGAGCATTTTCAAAGCATTTCGGACAATTCCCAGCTAGTTTTAAAAATATCGTTCAAAATCGTCTCTATTTCTGTGTTAACGCGTTATTTTGGATTTTTCTGAATTTTACCGACAGTTTGGGCTATAAAGCGATTTAAGGGTCCTTTCCTGGCAGTTTTGATAAAAAGTAACTCTTGAGCATTTTCAAAGCATTTCGGACAATTCCCAGCTAGTTTTAAAAATATCGTTCAAAATCGTCTCTATTTCTGTGTTAACGCGTTATTTTGGAATTTTCTGAATTTTACCGACAGTTTAGGCTATACAGCGATTTAAGGGTCCTTTCTTGACAGTTTTTATAAAAAGTAACTCTTAAGCATTCTCCTATATTAACAGCAAAATTTGAAAGCATTTCGGACAATTCCCAGCTAGTTTTAAAAATATCGTTCAAAATCGTCTCTATTTCTGTGTTAACGCGTTATTTTGGATTTTTCTGAATTTTACCGACAGTTTGGGCTATAAAGCGATTTAAGGGTCCTTTCCTGGCAGTTTTGATAAAAAGTAACTCTTGAGCATTTTCAAAGCATTTCGGACAATTCCCAGCTAGTTTTAAAAATATCGTTCAAAACCGTCTCTATTTCTGTGCTAACGCGTTATTTTGGATTTTTCTGAATTTTCCGAACAGATTGGGCTATAAATCGATTTAAGGGTCCTTTCTTGAACAGTTTTGATAAAAAGTAACTTTTAAGCTGGCTAAACTGGGCTATATATCGATTTAAGGGTCCTTTCTTGAACAGTTTTGATAAAAAGTAACTTTTGAGCATACTCTTAGGTCACTGCTAAAATTTTAAAGCATTTCGGACAATTCCCAGCTAGTTTCAGAAATTGCGTTCAAAACCGTCTCTATTTTTGTGTTAACGCGTTATTTTGGATTTTTCTGAATTTTACCGATAATTTGGGCTATAAAGCAAATAAAGGGTCCTTTCTTGACAGTTTTGATAAAAAGTAACTCTTGAGCATTTTCAAAGCATTTCGGACAATTCCCAGCTAGTTTTAAAAATATCGTTCAAAATCGTCTCTATTTCTGTGTTAACGCGTTATTTTGGATTTTTCTGAATTTTACCGATAATTTGGGGTATAAAGCGATTAAAGGGTCCTTTCTTGACAGTTTTGATAAAAAGTTACTTTTGATCATTTTCAAAGCATTTCGGACAATTCCCAGCTAGTTTTAAAAATTGCTTTCAAAATCGTCTCTATTTCTGTGTTAACGCGTTATTTTGGATTTTTCTGAATTTTACCGATAATTTGGGATATAAATCGATATAAGGGTCCTTTCTTGAACAGTTTTGATAAAAAGTAACTTTTGAGCATACTCTAAGGTCACAGCTAAAATTTTAAAGCATTTCTGACAATTCTCAACTAGTTTCAAAAATTGCGTTCAAAAACGTCTCTATTTCTGTGTTAACGCGTTATTTTGGATTTTTCTGAATTATACCGACAGCTTGGTTTATAAAGCGATTTGAGGGTCCTTTCTTGGGCAGATTTAATAAAAAGTTACTGTAAACTATATTTCTCTTTTAAAACCAAAATCTGGAAGCATTTTGAGAAATTTTTTGGAAAAGTGATTTTTTCATAAAATTTCCTAAGTCTAACCCCTTTGAAAAATTTCGAAAAATTTGAAAATTCAAAAAATTATTTTTTGGAAAAGTGATTTTTTTCATAAAATTTCCTAAGGCTAACCCCTTTGAAAAATTTGAAAATTCAAAAATTTTTTTTTGGAAAAGTGATTTTTTCATAAAATTTCCTAAGACTAACCCCTTTGAAAAATTTCGAAAAATTTGAAAATTCAAAAAATTATTTTTTGGAAAAGTGATTTTTTCATAAAATTTCCTAAGGCTAACCCCTTTGAAAAGTTTCGAAAAATTTGAAAATTCAAAAAATTATTTTTTCAGTCACATTAGGACAGAATATGAATATAAAAGATATTTCAGGTCCCCAAAAAAAATTTGGTAGCATTTGAGCCATTATTTTCAAAGTTCAAAATTTCCCTTTGAAAATACATTGATTGTATTTTGTAGTTTTTGAATTTTTACTCGTAGTGTATTTTGAGCACAGTATTGTAACTTGGCCACATTTAAGGTCTTCTATAGGAGATTCTTAAAAACGAAAATCTTAACAACCACAAAATATTAAGGGGGTCAAAATTTGCAAAGTTGTTTTTTTCAGTGGTACACATACATAATTTTTACACAGAGAGTTTTGGGAGCACAATGTTGTAACTTGGCCACATTCAAGTTCATTAATAGGAGATTCTTAAAAACGAAAATCTTAACAACCACTAAATATTAAGGGGATCGAAAGTTGATCCCAAAAAAGGACTGCATTTCAAACACTGAAAATTTCTGAATTTTACCTACATTTTGGGCTATAAACTGAATTAAGGGTCCTTTTTTGGGCAGATTTGAAATAAAGTGACTGTAAATCATATTTCTATTTTAAAACCAAAATCTGGAAGCATTTTGAGCCATTTTTTGGAAAAGTGATTTTTTCATAAAATTTCCTAAGGCTAACCCCTTTGAAAAATTTCGAAAAATTTGAAAATTCAAAAAATTATTTTTTGGAAAAGTGATTTTTTCATAAAATTTCCTAAGGCCCCCTTTGAAAAATTTCGAAAAATTTGAAAATTCAAAAAATTATTTTTTGGAAAAGTGATTTTTTTCATAAAATTTCCTAAGGCTAACCCCTTTGAAAAATTTGAAAATTCAAAAATTTTTTTTTGGAAAAGTGATTTTTTCATAAAATTTCCTAAGACTAACCCCTTTGAAAAATTTCGAAAAATTTGAAAATTCAAAAAATTATTTTTTGGAAAAGTGATTTTTTCATAAAATTTCCTAAGGCTAACCCCTTTGAAAAATTTCGAAAAATTTGAAAATTCAAAAAATTATTTTTTCAGTCACATTAGGACAGAATATGAATATAAAAGATATTTCAGGTCCCCAAAAAAAATTTGGTAGCATTTGAGCCATTATTTTCAAAGTTCAAAATTTCCCTTTGAAAATACATTGATTGTATTTTGGAGTTTTTGAATTTTTACTCGTAGTGTATTTTGAGCACAGTATTGTGACTTGGCCACATTTAAGGTCTTCTATAGGAGATTCTTAAAAACGAAAATCTTAACAACCACAAAATATTAAGGGGGTCAAAATTTGCAAAGTTGTTTTTTTCAGTGGTACACATACATAATTTTTACACAGAGAGTTTTGGGAGCACAATGTTGTAACTTGGCCACATTGAAGTTCATTAATAGGAGATTCTTAAAAACGAAAATCTTAACAACCACTAAATATTAAGGGGGTCGAAAGTTGATCCCAAAAAAGGACTGCATTTCAAACACTGAAAATTTCTGAATTTTACCTACATTTTGGGCTATAAACTGAATTAAGGGTCCTTTTTTGGGCAGATTTGAAATAAAGTGACTGTAAATCATATTTCTATTTTAAAACCAAAATCTGGAAGCATTTTGAGCCATTTTTTGGAAAAGTGATTTTTTCATAAAATTTCCTAAAGCTAACCCCTTTGAAAAATTTCGAAAAATTTGAAAATTCAAAAAATTATTTTTTCAGTCACATTTGGACAGAATATGAATATAAAACATATTTCAGGCCCCCAAAAAAAATTTGGTAGCATTTGAGCCATTATTTTCAAAGTTCAAAATTTCCCTTTGAAAATACATTGATTGTATTTTGGAGTTTTTGAATTTTTACTCGTAGTGTATTTTGAGCACAGTATTGTGACTTGGCCACATTTAAGGTCTTCTATAGGAGATTCTTAAAAACGAAAATCTTAACAACCACAAAATATTAAGGGGGTCAAAATTTGCAAAGTTGTTTTTTTCAGTGGTACACATACATAATTTTTACACAGAGAGTTTTGGGAGCACAATGTTGTAACTTGGCAACATTGAAGTTCATTAATAGGAGATTCTTAAAAACGAAAATCTTAACAACCACTAAATATTAAGGGGGTCGAAAGTTGATCCCAAAAAAGGACTGCATTTCAAACACTGAAAATTTCTGAATTTTACCTACATTTTGGGCTATAAACTGAATTAAGGGTCCTTTTTTGGGCAGATTTGAAATAAAGTGACTGTAAATCATATTTCTATTTTAAAACCAAAATCTGGAAGCATTTTGAGCCATTTTTTGGAAAAGTGATTTTTTCATAAAATTTCCTAAAGCTAACCCCTTTGAAAAATTTCGAAAAATTTGAAAATTCAAAAAATTATTTTTTCAGTCACATTTGGACAGAATATGAATATAAAACATATTTCAGGTCCCCAAAAAAAATTTGGTAGCATTTGAGCCATTATTTTCAAAGTTCAAAATTTCCCTTTGAAAATACATTGATTGTATTTTGGAGTTTTTGAATTTTTACTCGTAGTGTATTTTGAGCACAGTATTGTGACTTGGCCACATTTAAGGTCTTCTATAGGAGATTCTTAAAAACGAAAATCTTAACAACCACAAAATATTAAGGGGGTCAAAATTTGCAAAGTTGTTTTTTTCAGTGGTACACATACATAATTTTTACACAGAGAGTTTTGGGAGCACAATGTTGTAACTTGGCCACATTGAAGTTCATTAATAGGAGATTCTTAAAAACGAAAATCTTAACAACCACTAAATATTAAGGGGGTCGAAAGTTGATCCCAAAAAAGGACTGCATTTCAAACACTGAAAATTTCTGAATTTTACCTACATTTTGGGCTATAAACTGAATTAAGGGTCCTTTTTTGGGCAGATTTGAAATAAAGTGACTGTAAATCATATTTCTATTTTAAAACCAAAATCTGGAAGCATTTTGAGCCATTTTTTGGAAAAGTGATTTTTTCATAAAATTTCCTAAAGCTAACCCCTTTGAAAAATTTCGAAAAATTTGAAAATTCAAAAAATTATTTTTTCAGTCACATTTGGACAGAATATGAATATAAAACATATTTCAGGCCCCCAAAAAAAATTTGGTAGCATTTGAGAAATTATTTTCAAAGTTCAAAATTTCCCTTTGAAAATACATTGATTGTATTTTGGAGTTTTTGAATTTTTACTCGTAGTGTATTTTGAGCACAGTATTGTGACTTGGCCACATTTAAGGTCTTCTATAGGAGATTCTTAAAAACGAAAATCTTAACAACCACAAAATATTAAGGGGGTCAAAATTTGCAAAGTTGTTTTTTTCAGTGGTACACATACATAATTTTTACACAGAGAGTTTTGGGAGCACAATGTTGTAACTTGGCAACATTGAAGTTCATTAATAGGAGATTCTTAAAAACGAAAATCTTAACAACCACTAAATATTAAGGGGGTCGAAAGTTGATCCCAAAAAAGGACTGCATTTCAAACACTGAAAATTTCTGAATTTTACCTACATTTTGGGCTATAAACTGAATTAAGGGTCCTTTTTTGGGCAGATTTGAAATAAAGTGACTGTAAATCATATTTCTATTTTAAAACCAAAATCTGGAAGCATTTTGAGCCATTTTTTGGAAAAGTGATTTTTTCATAAAATTTCCTAAAGCTAACCCCTTTGAAAAATTTCGAAAAATTTGAAAATTCAAAAAATTATTTTTTCAGTCACATTTGGACAGAATATGAATATAAAACATATTTCAGGTCCCCAAAAAAAATTTGGTAGCATTTGAGCCATTATTTTCAAAGTTCAAAATTTCCCTTTGAAAATACATTGATTGTATTTTGGAGTTTTTGAATTTTTACTCGTAGTGTATTTTGAGCACAGTATTGTAACTTGGCCACATTTAAGGTCTTCTATAGGAGATTCTTAAAAACGAAAATCTTAACAACCACAAAATATTAAGGGGGTCAAAATTTGCAAAGTTGTTTTTTTCAGTGGTACACATACATAATTTTTACACAGAGAGTTTTGGGAGCACAATGTTGTAACTTGGCCACATTCAAGTTCATTAATAGGAGATTCTTAAAAACGAAAATCTTAACAACCACTAAATATTAAGGGGATCGAAAGTTGATCCCAAAAAAGGACTGCATTTCAAACACTGAAAATTTCTGAATTTTACCTACATTTTGGGCTATAAACTGAATTAAGGGTCCTTTTTTGGGCAGATTTGAAATAAAGTGACTGTAAATCATATTTCTATTTTAAAACCAAAATCTGGAAGCATTTTGAGCCATTTTTTGGAAAAGTGATTTTTTCATAAAATTTCCTAAAGCTAACCCCTTTGAAAAATTTCGAAAAATTTGAAAATTCAAAAAATTATTTTTTCAGTCACATTTGGACAGAATATGAATATAAAACATATTTCAGGTCCCCCAAAAAAATGTGGTAGCATTTGAGCCATTATTTTCAAAGTTCAAAATTTCCCTTTGAAAATACATTGATTGTATTTTGGAGTTTTTGAATTTTTACTCGTAGTGTATTTTGAGCACAGTATTGTAACTTGGCCACATTTAAGGTCTTCTATAGGAGATTCTTAAAAACGAAAATCTTAACAACCACAAAATATTAAGGGGGTCAAAATTTGCAAAGTTGTTTTTTTCAGTGGTACACATACATAATTTTTACACAGAGAGTTTTGGGAGCACAATGTTGTAACTTGGCCACATTCAAGTTCATTAATAGGAGATTCTTAAAAACGAAAATCTTAACAACCACTAAATATTAAGGGGATCGAAAGTTGATCCCAAAAAAGGACTGCATTTCAAACACTGAAAATTTTTTGAATTTTACCTACATTTTGGGCTATAAACTGAATTAAGGGTCCTTTTTTGGGCAGATTTGAAATAAAGTGACTGTAAATCATATTTCTATTTTAAAACCAAAATCTGGAAGCATTTTGAGCCATTTTTTGGAAAAGTGATTTTTTCATAAAATTTCCTAAGGCTAACCCCTTTGAAAAATTTCGAAAAATTTGAAAATTCAAAAAATTATTTTTTGGAAAAGTGATTTTTTCATAAAATTTCCTAAGGCCCCCTTTGAAAAATTTCGAAAAATTTGAAAATTCAAAAAATTATTTTTTGGAAAAGTGATTTTTTTCATAAAATTTCCTAAGGCTAACCCCTTTGAAAAATTTGAAAATTCAAAAATTTTTTTTTGGAAAAGTGATTTTTTCATAAAATTTCCTAAGACTAACCCCTTTGAAAAATTTCGAAAAATTTGAAAATTCAAAAAATTATTTTTTCAGTCACATTAGGACAGAATATGAATATAAAAGATATTTCAGGTCCCCAAAAAAAATTTGGTAGCATTTGAGCCATTATTTTCAAAGTTCAAAATTTCCCTTTGAAAATACATTGATTGTATTTTGGAGTTTTTGAATTTTTACTCGTAGTGTATTTTGAGCACAGTATTGTGACTTGGCCACATTTAAGGTCTTCTATAGGAGATTCTTAAAAACGAAAATCTTAACAACCACAAAATATTAAGGGGGTCAAAATTTGCAAAGTTGTTTTTTTCAGTGGTACACATACATAATTTTTACACAGAGAGTTTTGGGAGCACAATGTTGTAACTTGGCCACATTGAAGTTCATTAATAGGAGATTCTTAAAAACGAAAATCTTAACAACCACTAAATATTAAGGGGGTCGAAAGTTGATCCCAAAAAAGGACTGCATTTCAAACACTGAAAATTTCTGAATTTTACCTACATTTTGGGCTATAAACTGAATTAAGGGTCCTTTTTTGGGCAGATTTGAAATAAAGTGACTGTAAATCATATTTCTATTTTAAAACCAAAATCTGGAAGCATTTTGAGCCATTTTTTGGAAAAGTGATTTTTTCATAAAATTTCCTAAAGCTAACCCCTTTGAAAAATTTCGAAAAATTTGAAAATTCAAAAAATTATTTTTTCAGTCACATTTGGACAGAATATGAATATAAAACATATTTCAGGCCCCCAAAAAAAATTTGGTAGCATTTGAGCCATTATTTTCAAAGTTCAAAATTTCCCTTTGAAAATACATTGATTGTATTTTGGAGTTTTTGAATTTTTACTCGTAGTGTATTTTGAGCACAGTATTGTGACTTGGCCACATTTAAGGTCTTCTATAGGAGATTCTTAAAAACGAAAATCTTAACAACCACAAAATATTAAGGGGGTCAAAATTTGCAAAGTTGTTTTTTTCAGTGGTACACATACATAATTTTTACACAGAGAGTTTTGGGAGCACAATGTTGTAACTTGGCCACATTGAAGTTCATTAATAGGAGATTCTTAAAAACGAAAATCTTAACAACCACTAAATATTAAGGGGGTCGAAAGTTGATCCCAAAAAAGGACTGCATTTCAAACACTGAAAATTTCTGAATTTTACCTACATTTTGGGCTATAAACTGAATTAAGGGTCCTTTTTTGGGCAGATTTGAAATAAAGTGACTGTAAATCATATTTCTATTTTAAAACCAAAATCTGGAAGCATTTTGAGCCATTTTTTGGAAAAGTGATTTTTTCATAAAATTTCCTAAAGCTAACCCCTTTGAAAAATTTCGAAAAATTTGAAAATTCAAAAAATTATTTTTTCAGTCACATTTGGACAGAATATGAATATAAAACATATTTCAGGCCCCCAAAAAAAATTTGTTAGCATTTGAGAAATTATTTTCAAAGTTCAAAATTTCCCTTTGAAAATACATTGATTGTATTTTGGAGTTTTTGAATTTTTACTCGTAGTGTATTTTGAGCACAGTATTGTGACTTGGCCACATTTAAGGTCTTCTATAGGAGATTCTTAAAAACGAAAATCTTAACAACCACAAAATATTAAGGGGGTCAAAATTTGCAAAGTTGTTTTTTTCAGTGGTACACATACATAATTTTTACACAGAGAGTTTTGGGAGCACAATGTTGTAACTTGGCAACATTGAAGTTCATTAATAGGAGATTCTTAAAAACGAAAATCTTAACAACCACTAAATATTAAGGGGGTCGAAAGTTGATCCCAAAAAAGGACTGCATTTCAAACACTGAAAATTTCTGAATTTTACCTACATTTTGGGCTATAAACTGAATTAAGGGTCCTTTTTTGGGCAGATTTGAAATAAAGTGACTGTAAATCATATTTCTATTTTAAAACCAAAATCTGGAAGCATTTTGAGCCATTTTTTGGAAAAGTGATTTTTTCATAAAATTTCCTAAAGCTAACCCCTTTGAAAAATTTCGAAAAATTTGAAAATTCAAAAAATTATTTTTTCAGTCACATTTGGACAGAATATGAATATAAAACATATTTCAGGTCCCCAAAAAAAATTTGGTAGCATTTGAGCCATTATTTTCAAAGTTCAAAATTTCCCTTTGAAAATACATTGATTGTATTTTGGAGTTTTTGAATTTTTACTCGTAGTGTATTTTGAGCACAGTATTGTGACTTGGCCACATTTAAGGTCTTCTATAGGAGATTCTTAAAAACGAAAATCTTAACAACCACAAAATATTAAGGGGGTCAAAATTTGCAAAGTTGTTTTTTTCAGTGGTACACATACATAATTTTTACACAGAGAGTTTTGGGAGCACAATGTTGTAACTTGGCCACATTGAAGTTCATTAATAGGAGATTCTTAAAAACGAAAATCTTAACAACCACTAAATATTAAGGGGGTCGAAAGTTGATCCCAAAAAAGGACTGCATTTCAAACACTGAAAATTTCTGAATTTTACCTACATTTTGGGCTATAAACTGAATTAAGGGTCCTTTTTTGAGCAGATTTGAAATAAAGTGACTGTAAATCATATTTCTATTTTAAAACCAAAATCTGGAAGCATTTTGAGCCATTTTTTGGAAAAGTGATTTTTTCATAAAATTTCCTAAAGCTAACCCCTTTGAAAAATTTCGAAAAATTTGAAAATTCAAAAAATTATTTTTTCAGTCACATTTGGACAGAATATGAATATAAAACATATTTCAGGCCCCCAAAAAAAATTTGGTAGCATTTGAGAAATTATTTTCAAAGTTCAAAATTTCCCTTTGAAAATACATTGATTGTATTTTGGAGTTTTTGAATTTTTACTCGTAGTGTATTTTGAGCACAGTATTGTGACTTGGCCACATTTAAGGTCTTCTATAGGAGATTCTTAAAAACGAAAATCTTAACAACCACAAAATATTAAGGGGGTCAAAATTTGCAAAGTTGTTTTTTTCAGTGGTACACATACATAATTTTTACACAGAGAGTTTTGGGAGCACAATGTTGTAACTTGGCAACATTGAAGTTCATTAATAGGAGATTCTTAAAAACGAAAATCTTAACAACCACTAAATATTAAGGGGGTCGAAAGTTGATCCCAAAAAAGGACTGCATTTCAAACACTGAAAATTTCTGAATTTTACCTACATTTTGGGCTATAAACTGAATTAAGGGTCCTTTTTTGGGCAGATTTGAAATAAAGTGACTGTAAATCATATTTCTATTTTAAAACCAAAATCTGGAAGCATTTTGAGCCATTTTTTGGAAAAGTGATTTTTTCATAAAATTTCCTAAGGCTAACCCCTTTGAAAAATTTCGAAAAATTTGAAAATTCAAAAAATTATTTTTTCAGTCACATTTGGACAGAATATGAATATAAAACATATTTCAGGCCCCCAAAAAAAATTTGGTAGCATTTGAGCCATTATTTTCAAAGTTCAAAATTTCCCTTTGAAAATACATTGATTGTATTTTGGAGTTTTTGAATTTTTACTCGTAGTGTATTTTGAGCACAGTATTGTGACTTGGCCACATTTAAGGTCTTCTATAGGAGATTCTTAAAAACGAAAATCTTAACAACCACAAAATATTAAGGGGGTCAAAATTTGCAAAGTTGTTTTTTTCAGTGGTAAACATACATAATTTTTACACAGAGAGTTTTGGGAGCACAATGTTGTTACTTGGCCACATTGAAGTTCATTAATAGGAGATTCTTAAAAACGAAAATCTTAACAACCACTAAATATTAAGGGGGTCGAAAGTTGATCCCAATAAAGGACTGCATTTCAAACACTGAAAATTTCTGAATTTTACCTACATTTTGGGCTATAAACTGAATTAAGGGTCCTTTTTTGGGCAGATTTGAAATAAAGTGACTGTAAATCATATTTCTATTTTAAAACCAAAATCTGGAAGCATTTTGAGCCATTTTTTGGAAAAGTGATTTTTTCATAAAATTTCCTAAGGCTAACCCCTTTGAAAAATTTCGAAAAATTTGAAAATTCAAAAAATTATTTTTTCAGTCACATTTGGACAGAATATGAATATAAAACATATTTCAGGTCCCCAAAAAAAATTTGGTAGCATTTGAGCCATTATTTTCAAAGTTCAAAATTTCCCTTTGAAAATACATTGATTGTATTTTGGAGTTTTTGAATTTTTACTCGTAGTGTATTTTGAGCACAGTATTGTGACTTGGCCACATTTAAGGTCTTCTATAGGAGATTCTTAAAAACGAAAATCTTAACAACCACAAAATATTAAGGGGGTCAAAATTTGCAAAGTTGTTTTTTTCAGTGGTACACATACATTATTTTTACACAGAGAGTTTTGGGAGCACAATGTTGTAACTTGGCCACATTGAAGTTCATTAATAGGAGATTCTTAAAAACGAAAATCTTAACAACCACTAAATATTAAGGGGGTCGAAAGTTGATCCCAAAAAAGGACTGCATTTCAAACACTGAAAATTTCTGAATTTTACCTACATTTTGGGCTATAAACTGAATTAAGGGTCCTTTTTTGGGCAGATTTGAAATAAAGTGACTGTAAATCATATTTCTATTTTAAAACCAAAATCTGGAAGCATTTTGAGCCATTTTTTGGAAAAGTGATTTTTTCATAAAATTTCCTAAGGCTAACCCCTTTGAAAAATTTCGAAAAATTTGAAAATTCAAAAAATTATTTTTTCAGTCACATTTGGACAGAATATGAATATAAAACATATTTCAGGTCCCCAAAAAAAATTTGGTAGCATTTGAGCCATTATTTTCAAAGTTCAAAATTTCCCTTTGAAAATACATTGATTGTATTTTGGAGTTTTTGAATTTTTACTCGTAGTGTATTTTGAGCACAGTATTGTGACTTGGCCACATTTAAGGTCTTCTATAGGATATTCTTAAAAACGAAAATCTTAACAACCACAAAATATTAAGGGGGTCAAAATTTGCAAAGTTGTTTTTTTCAGTGGTACACATACATAATTTTTACACAGAGAGTTTTGGGAGCACAATGTTGTAACTTGGCCACATTGAAGTTCATTAATAGGAGATTCTTAAAAACGAAAATCTTAACAACCACTAAATATTAAGGGGGTCGAAAGTTGATCCCAAAAAAGGACTGCATTTCAAATACTGAAAATTTCTGAATTTTACCTACATTTTGGGCTATAAACTGAATTAAGGGTCCTTTTTTGGGCAGATTTGAAATAAAGTGACTGTAAATCATATTTCTATTTTAAAACCAAAATCTGGAAGCATTTTGAGCCATTTTTTGGAAAAGTGATTTTTTCATAAAATTTCCTAAGGCTAACCCCTTTGAAAAATTTCGAAAAATTTGAAAATTCAAAAAATTATTTTTTCAGTCACATTTGGACAGAATATGAATATAAAACATATTTCAGGTCCCCAAAAAAAATTTGGTAGCATTTGAGCCATTATTTTCAAAGTTCAAAATTTCCCTTTGAAAATACATTGATTGTATTTTGGAGTTTTTGAATTTTTACTCGTAGTGTATTTTGAGCACAGTATTGTGACTTGGCCACATTTAAGGTCTTCTATAGGAGATTCTTAAAAACGAAAATCTTAACAACCACAAAATATTAGGGGGGTCAAAATTTGCAAAGTTGTTTTTTTCAGTGGTACACATACATAATTTTTACACAGAGAGTTTTGGGAGCACAATGTTGTAACTTGGCCACATTGAAGTTCATTAATAGGAGATTCTTAAAAACGAAAATCTTAACAACCACTAAATATTAAGGGGGTCGAAAGTTGATCCCAAAAAAGGACTGCATTTCAAACACTGAAAATTTCTGAATTTTACCTACATTTTGGGCTATAAACTGAATTAAGGGTCCTTTTTTGGGCAGATTTGAAATAAAGTGACTGTAAATCATATTTCTATTTTAAAACCAAAATCTGGAAGCATTTTGAGCCATTTTTTGGAAAAGTGATTTTTTCATAAAATTTCCTAAGGCTAACCCCTTTGAAAAATTTCGAAAAATTTGAAAATTCAAAAAATTATTTTTTCAGTCACATTTGGACAGAATATGAATATAAAACATATTTCAGGTCTTCAACTAAAATTTCCCAGCTAGTTTCAAAATTTCGTACAAAATCCTCTCCATTTCTGAGCAAACGCGTTATTTTGGATTTTTTTGAATTTTAACGACAGTTTGGGCTATAAAGCGATTTAAGGGACCTTTCTTGGATAGTTTTGATAAAAAGTAAGTCTTAAGCATTCTCCTATGTTAACAGCTAAATTTGACACATTTCGGACATTTCCCAGCTAAATTCCAAAATTTCGTTCAAAACCGTCTCTATTTCTGTGCCTACGCGTTATTTTGGATTTTTCTGAATTTTCCCGACAGATTGGGCTATAAATCGATTGAAGGGTCTTTTCTTGAACAGTTTTGATAAAAAGTAACTGTTGAGCATTTTCAAAGCATTTCGGACATTTCCCAGCTAGTTTTAAAAATATCGTTCAAAATCGTCTCTATTTCTGTGTTAACGCGTTATTTTGGATTTTTCTGAAATTTACCGACAGTTTAGGCTATAAATCGATTTAAGGGTCCTTTCTTGAACAGTTTTGATAAAAAGTAACTTTTAAGCATACTCTTAGGTCACAGCTAAAATTTTAAAGCATTTCGGACAATTCCCAGCTAGTTTCAGAAATAGCGTTCAAAACCGTCTCTATTTCTGTGTTAACGCGTTATTTTGGAATTTTTCGGAATTCTAACAACAGTTTGGGCTATAAAGCGATTATAGGGTCCTTTCTTGACTGTTTTGATAAAAAGTTACTTTTGAGCATTTTCAAAGCATTTCGGACAATTCCCAGCTAGTTTTAAAAATTGCTTTCAAAATCGTCTCTATTTCTGTGTTAACGCGTTATTTTGGATTTTTCTGAATTTTACCGACAGTTTGGGCTATAAAGCGATTTAAGGGTCCTTTCCTGGCAGTTTTGATAAAAAGTAACTCTTGAGCATTTTCAAAGCATTTCGGACAATTCCCAGCTAGTTTTAAAAATATCGTTCAAAATCGTCTCTATTTCTGTGTTAACGCGTTATTTTGGATTTTTCTGAATTTTACCGACAGTTTAGGCTATACAGCGATTTAAGGGTCCTTTCTTGACAGTTTTTATAAAAAGTAACTCTTAAGCATTCTCCTATATTAACAGCAAAATTTGAAAGCATTTCGGACAATTCCCAGCTAGTTTTAAAAATATCGTTCAAAATCGTCTCTATTTCTGTGTTAACGCGTTATTTTGGATTTTTCTGAATTTTACCGACAGTTTAGGCTATACAGCGATTTAAGGGTCCTTTCTTGACAGTTTTGATAAAAAGTAACTCTTAAGCATTCTCCTATATTAACAGCAAAATTTGAAAGCATTTCGGACAATTCCCAGCTAGTTTTAAAAATATCGTTCAAAATCGTCTCTATTTCTGTGTTAACGCGTTATTTTGGATTTTTCTGAATTTTACCGACAGTTTAGGCTATAAAGCGATTTAAGGGTCCTTTCCTGGCAGTTTTGATAAAAAGTAACTCTTGAGCATTTTCAAAGCATTTCGGACAATTCCCAGCTAGTTTTAAAAATATCGTTCAAAGCCGTCTCTATTTCTGTGCTAACGCGTTATTTTGGATTTTTCTGAATTTTCCGAACAGATTGGGCTATATATCGATTTAAGGGTCCTTTCTTGAACAGTTTTGATAAAAAGTAACTTTTGAGCATAGTCTTAGGTCACTGCTAAAATTTTAAAGCATTTCGGACAATTCCCAGCTAGTTTCAGAAATTGCGTTCAAAACCGTCTCTATTTTTGTGTTAACGCGTTATTTTGGATTTTTCTGAATTTTACCGATAATTTGGGCTATAAAGCAAATAAAGGGTCCTTTCTTGACAGTTTTGATAAAAAGTAACTCTTGAGCATTTTCAAAGCATTTCGGACAATTCCCAGCTAGTTTTAAAAATATCGTTCAAAATCGTCTCTATTTCTGTGTTAACGCGTTATTTTGGATTTTTCTGAATTTTACCGATAATTTGGGGTATAAAGCGATTAAAGGGTCCTTTCTTGACAGTTTTGATAAAAAGTTACTTTTGATCATTTTCAAAGCATTTCGGACAATTCCCAGCTAGTTTTAAAAATTGCTTTCAAAATCGTCTCTATTTCTGTGTTAACGCGTTATTTTGGATTTTTCTGAATTTTACCGATAATTTGGGATATAAATCGATATAAGGGTCCTTTCTTGAACAGTTTTGATAAAAAGTAACTTTTGAGCATACTCTAAGGTCACAGCTAAAATTTTAAAGCATTTCGGACAATTCCCAACTAGTTTCAAAAATTGCGTTCAAAAACGTCTCTATTTCTGTGTTAACGCGTTATTTTGGATTTTTCTGAATTATACCGACAGCTTGGTTTATAAAGCGATTTGAGGGTCCTTTCTTGGGCAGATTTAATAAAAAGTTACTGTAAACTATATTTCTCTTTTAAAATCAAAATCTGGAAGCATATTGAGAAATTTTTTGGAAAAGTGATTTTTTCATAAAATTTCCTAAGTCTAACCCCTTTGAAAAATTTCGAAAAATTTGAAAATTCAAAAAATTATTTTTTGGAAAAGTGATTTTTTCATAAAATTTCCTAAGGCCCCCTTTGAAAAATTTCGAAAAATTTGAAAATTCAAAAAATTATTTTTTGGAAAAGTGATTTTTTTCATAAAATTTCCTAAGGCTAACCCCTTTGAAAAATTTGAAAATTCAAAAAATTTTTTTTGGAAAAGTGATTTTTTCATAAAATTTCCTAAGACTAACCCCTTTGAAAAATTTCGAAAAATTTGAAAATTCAAAAAATTATTTTTTGGAAAAGTGATTTTTTCATAAAATTTCCTAAGGCTAACCCCTTTGAAAAATTTCGAAAAATTTGAAAATTCAAAAAATTATTTTTTCAGTCACATTAGGACAGAATATGAATATAAAAGATATTTCAGGTCCCCAAAAAAAATTTGGTAGCATTTGAGCCATTATTTTCAAAGTTCAAAATTTCCCTTTGAAAATACATTGATTGTATTTTGGAGTTTTTGAATTTTTACTCGTAGTGTATTTTGAGCACAGTATTGTGACTTGGCCACATTTAAGGTCTTCTATAGGAGATTCTTAAAAACGAAAATCTTAACAACCACAAAATATTAAGGGGGTCAAAATTTGCAAAGTTGTTTTTTTCAGTGGTACACATACATAATTTTTACACAGAGAGTTTTGGGAGCACAATGTTGTAACTTGGCCACATTGAAGTTCATTAATAGGAGATTCTTAAAAACGAAAATCTTAACAACCACTAAATATTAAGGGGGTCGAAAGTTGATCCCAAAAAAGGACTGCATTTCAAACACTGAAAATTTCTGAATTTTACCTACATTTTGGGCTATAAACTGAATTAAGGGTCCTTTTTTGGGCAGATTTGAAATAAAGTGACTGTAAATCATATTTCTATTTTAAAACCAAAATCTGGAAGCATTTTGAGCCATTTTTTGGAAAAGTGATTTTTTCATAAAATTTCCTAAAGCTAACCCCTTTGAAAAATTTCGAAAAATTTGAAAATTCAAAAAATTATTTTTTCAGTCACATTTGGACAGAATATGAATATAAAACATATTTCAGGCCCCCAAAAAAAATTTGGTAGCATTTGAGAAATTATTTTCAAAGTTCAAAATTTCCCTTTGAAAATACATTGATTGTATTTTGGAGTTTTTGAATTTTTACTCGTAGTGTATTTTGAGCACAGTATTGTGACTTGGCCACATTTAAGGTCTTCTATAGGAGATTCTTAAAAACGAAAATCTTAACAACCACAAAATATTAAGGGGGTCAAAATTTGCAAAGTTGTTTTTTTCAGTGGTACACATACATAATTTTTACACAGAGAGTTTTGGGAGCACAATGTTGTAACTTGGCCACATTGAAGTTCATTAATAGGAGATTCTTAAAAACGAAAATCTTAACAACCACTAAATATTAAGGGGGTCGAAAGTTGATCCCAAAAAAGGACTGCATTTCAAACACTGAAAATTTCTGAATTTTACCTACATTTTGGGCTATAAACTGAAATAAGGGTCCTTTTTTGGGCAGATTTGAAATAAAGTGACTGTAAATCATATTTCTATTTTAAAACCAAAATCTGGAAGCATTTTGAGCCATTTTTTGGAAAAGTGATTTTTTCATAAAATTTCCTAAGGCTAACCCCTTTGAAAAATTTCGAAAAATTTGAAAATTCAAAAAATTATTTTTTCAGTCACATTTGGACAGAATATGAATATAAAACATATTTCAGGCCCCCCAAAAAAATTTGGTAGCATTTGAGCCATTATTTTCAAAGTTCAAAATTTCCCTTTGAAAATACATTGATTGTATTTTGGAGTTTTTGAATTTTTACTCGTAGTGTATTTTGAGCACAGTATTGTGACTTGGCCACATTTAAGGTCTTCTATAGGAGATTCTTAAAAACGAAAATCTTAACAACCACAAAATATTAAGGGGGTCAAAATTTGCAAAGTTGTTTTTTTCAGTGGTACACATATATAATTTTTACACAGAGAGTTTTGGGAGCACAATGTTGTAACTTGGCCACATTGAAGTTCATTAATAGGAGATTCTTAAAAACGAAAATCTTAACAACCACTAAATATTAAGGGGGTCGAAAGTTGATCCCAAAAAAGGACTGCATTTCAAACACTGAAAATTTCTGAATTTTACCTACATTTTGGGCTATAAACTGAATTAAGGGTCCTTTTTTGGGCAGATTTGAAATAAAGTGACTGTAAATCATATTTCTATTTTAAAACCAAAATCTGGAAGCATTTTGAGCCATTTTTTGGAAAAGTGATTTTTTCATAAAATTTCCTAAGGCTAACCCCTTTGAAAAATTTCGAAAAATTTGAAAATTCAAAAAATTATTTTTTCAGTCACATTTGGACAGAATATGAATATAAAACATATTTCAGGTCCCCAAAAAAAATTTGGTAGCATTTGAGCCATTATTTTCAAAGTTCAAAATTTCCCTTTGAAAATACATTGATTGTATTTTGGAGTTTTTGAATTTTTACTCGTAGTGTATTTTGAGCACAGTATTGTGACTTGGCCACATTTAAGGTCTTCTATAGGAGATTCTTAAAAACGAAAATCTTAACAACCACAAAATATTAAGGGGGTCAAAATTTGCAAAGTTGTTTTTTTCAGTGGTACACATACATTATTTTTACACAGAGAGTTTTGGGAGCACAATGTTGTAACTTGGCCACATTGAAGTTCATTAATAGGAGATTCTTAAAAACGAAAATCTTAACAACCACTAAATATTAAGGGGGTCGAAAGTTGATCCCAAAAAAGGACTGCATTTCAAACACTGAAAATTTCTGAATTTTACCTACATTTTGGGCTATAAACTGAATTAAGGGTCCTTTTTTGGGCAGATTTGAAATAAAGTGACTGTAAATCATATTTCTATTTTAAAACCAAAATCTGGAAGCATTTTGAGCCATTTTTTGGAAAAGTGATTTTTTCATAAAATTTCCTAAGGCTAACCCCTTTGAAAAATTTCGAAAAATTTGAAAATTCAAAAAATTATTTTTTCAGTCACATTTGGACAGAATATGAATATAAAACATATTTCAGGTCCCCAAAAAAAATTTGGTAGCATTTGAGCCATTATTTTCAAAGTTCAAAATTTCCCTTTGAAAATACATTGATTGTATTTTGGAGTTTTTGAATTTTTACTCGTAGTGTATTTTGAGCACAGTATTGTGACTTGGCCACATTTAAGGTCTTCTATAGGATATTCTTAAAAACGAAAATCTTAACAACCACAAAATATTAAGGGGGTCAAAATTTGCAAAGTTGTTTTTTTCAGTGGTACACATACATAATTTTTACACAGAGAGTTTTGGGAGCACAATGTTGTAACTTGGCCACATTGAAGTTCATTAATAGGAGATTCTTAAAAACGAAAATCTTAACAACCACTAAATATTAAGGGGGTCGAAAGTTGATCCCAAAAAAGGACTGCATTTCAAATACTGAAAATTTCTGAATTTTACCTACATTTTGGGCTATAAACTGAATTAAGGGTCCTTTTTTGGGCAGATTTGAAATAAAGTGACTGTAAATCATATTTCTATTTTAAAACCAAAATCTGGAAGCATTTTGAGCCATTTTTTGGAAAAGTGATTTTTTCATAAAATTTCCTAAGGCTAACCCCTTTGAAAAATTTCGAAAAATTTGAAAATTCAAAAAATTATTTTTTCAGTCACATTTGGACAGAATATGAATATAAAACATATTTCAGGTCCCCAAAAAAAATTTGGTAGCATTTGAGCCACTATTTTCAAAGTTCAAAATTTCCCTTTGAAAATACATTGATTTTACAGTTTTTGAATTTTTACTCGTAGTGTATTTGGAGCACAGTATTGTAACTTGGCCACATTTAAGGTCTTCTATAGGAGATTCTTAAAAACGAAAATCTTAACAACCACAAAATATTAAGGGGGTCAAAATTTGCAAAGTTGTTTTTTTCAGTGGTACACATACATAATTTTTACACAGAGAGTTTTGGGAGCACAATGTTGTAACTTGGCCACATTGAAGTTCATTAATAGGAGATTCTTAAAAACGAAAATCTTAACAACCACTAAATATTAAGGGGGTCGAAAGTTGATCCCAAAAAAGGACTGCATTTCAAACACTGAAAATTTCTGAATTTTACCTACATTTTGGGCTATAAACTGAATTAAGGGTCCTTTTTTGGGCAGATTTGAAATAAAGTGACTGTAAATCATATTTCTATTTTAAAACCAAAATCTGGAAGCATTTTGAGCCATTTTTTGGAAAAGTGATTTTTTCATAAAATTTCCTAAGGCTAACCCCTTTGAAAAATTTCGAAAAATTTGAAAATTCAAAAAATTATTTTTTCAGTCACATTTGGACAGAATATGAATATAAAACATATTTCAGGTCCCCAAAAAAAATTTGGTAGCATTTGAGCCATTATTTTCAAAGTTCAAAATTTCCCTTTGAAAATACATTGATTGTATTTTGGAGTTTTTGAATTTTTACTCGTAGTGTATTTTGAGCACAGTATTGTGACTTGGCCACATTTAAGGTCTTCTATAGGAGATTCTTAAAAACGAAAATCTTAACAACCACAAAATATTAAGGGGGTCAAAATTTGCAAAGTTGTTTTTTTCAGTGGTACACATACATAATTTTTACACAGAGAGTTTTGGGAGCACAATGTTGTAACTTGGCCACATTGAAGTTCATTAATAGGAGATTCTTAAAAACGAAAATCTTAACAACCACTAAATATTAAGGGGGTCGAAAGTTGATCCCAAAAAAGGACTGCATTTCAAATACTGAAAATTTCTGAATTTTACCTACATTTTGGGCTATAAACTGAATTAAGGGTCCTTTTTTGGGCAGATTTGAAATAAAGTGACTGTAAATCATATTTCTATTTTAAAACCAAAATCTGGAAGCATTTTGAGCCATTTTTTGGAAAAGTGATTTTTTCATAAAATTTCCTAAGGCTAACCCCTTTGAAAAATTTCGAAAAATTTGAAAATTCAAAAAATTATTTTTTCAGTCACATTTGGACAGAATATGAATATAAAACATATTTCAGGTCCCCAAAAAAAATTTGGTAGCATTTGAGCCATTATTTTCAAAGTTCAAAATTTCCCTTTGAAAATACATTGATTGTATTTTGGAGTTTTTGAATTTTTACTCGTAGTTTATTTTGAGCACAGTATTGTGACTTGGCCACATTTAAATTCTTCTATAGGAGATTCTTAAAAACGAAAATCTTAACAACCACAAAATATTAAGGGGGTCAAAATTTGCAAAGTTGTTTTTTTCAGTGGTACACATACATAATTTTTACACAGAGAGTTTTGGGAGCACAATGTTGTAACTTGGCCACATTGAAGTTCATTAATAGGAGATTCTTAAAAACGAAAATCTTAACAACCACTAAATATTAAGGGGGTCGAAAGTTGATCCCAAAAAAGGACTGCATTTCAAACACTGAAAATTTCTGAATTTTACCTACATTTTGGGCTATAAACTGAATTAAGGGTCCTTTTTTGGGCAGATTTGAAATAAAGTGACTGTAAATCATATTTCTATTTTAAACCCAAAATCTGGAAGCATTTTGAGCCATTTTTTGGAAAAGTGATTTTTTCATAAAATTTCCTAAGGCTAACCCCTTTGAAAAATTTCGAAAAATTTGAAAATTCAAAAAATTATTTTTTCAGTCACATTTGGACAGAATATGAATATAAAACATATTTCAGGCCCCCAAAAAAAATTTGGTAGCATTTGAGCCATTATTTTCAAAGTTCAAAATTTCCCTTTGAAAATACATTGATTTTACAGTTTTTGAATTTTTACTCGTAGTGTATTTGGAGCACAGTATTGTAACTTGGCCACATTTAAGGTCTTCTATAGGAGATTCTTAAAAACGAAAATCTTAACAACCACAAAATATTAAGGGGGTCAAAATTTGCAAAGTTGTTTTTTTCAGTGGTACACATACATAATTTTTACACAGAGAGTTTTGGGAGCACAATGTTGTAACTTGGCCACATTGAAGTTCATTAATAGGAGATTCTTAAAAACGAAAATCTTAACAACCACTAAATATTAAGGGGGTCGAAAGTTGATCCCAAAAAAGGACTGCATTTCAAACACTGAAAATTTCTGAATTTTACCTACATTTTGGGCTATAAACTGAATTAAGGGTCCTTTTTTGGGCAGATTTGAAATAAAGTGACTGTAAATCATATTTCTATTTTAAACCCAAAATCTGGAAGCATTTTGAGCCATTTTTTGGAAAAGTGATTTTTTCATAAAATTTCCTAAGGCTAACCCCTTTGAAAAATTTCGAAAAATTTGAAAATTCAAAAAATTATTTTTTCAGTCACATTTGGACAGAATATGAATATAAAACATATTTCAGGCCCCCAAAAAAAATTTGGTAGCATTTGAGCCATTATTTTCAAAGTTCAAAATTTCCCTTTGAAAATACATTGATTTTACAGTTTTTGAATTTTTACTCGTAGTGTATTTGGAGCACAGTATTGTAACTTGGCCACATTTAAGGTCTTCTATAGGAGATTCTTAAAAACGAAAATCTTAACAACCACAAAATATTAAGGGGGTCAAAATTTGCAAAGTTGTTTTTTTCAGTGGTACACATACATAATTTTTACACAGAGAGTTTTGGGAGCACAATGTTGTAACTTGGCCACATTGAAGTTCATTAATAGGAGATTCTTAAAAACGAAAATCTTAACAACCACTAAATATTAAGGGGGTCGAAAGTTGATCCCAAAAAAGGACTGCATTTCAAACACTGAAAATTTCTGAATTTTACCTACATTTTGGGCTATAAACTGAAATAAGGGTCCTTTTTTGGGCAGATTTGAAATAAAGTGACTGTAAATCATATTTCTATTTTAAAACCAAAATCTGGAAGCATTTTGAGCCATTTTTTGGAAAAGTGATTTTTTCATAAAATTTCCTAAGGCTAACCCCTTTGAAAAATTTCGAAAAATTTGAAAATTCAAAAAATTATTTTTTCAGTCACATTTGGACAGAATATGAATATAAAACATATTTCAGGTCCCCAAAAAAAATTTGGTAGCATTTGAGCCACTATTTTCAAAGTTCAAAATTTCCCTTTGAAAATACATTGATTTTACAGTTTTTGAATTTTTACTCGTAGTGTATTTGGAGCACAGTATTGTAACTTGGCCACATTTAAGGTCTTCTATAGGAGATTCTTAAAAACGAAAATCTTAACAACCACAAAATATTAAGGGGGTCAAAATTTGCAAAGTTGTTTTTTTCAGTGGTACACATATATAATTTTTACACAGAGAGTTTTGGGAGCACAATGTTGTAACTTGGCCACATTGAAGTTCATTAATAGGAGATTCTTAAAAACGAAAATCTTAACAACCACTAAATATTAAGGGGGTCGAAAGTTGATCCCAAAAAAGGACTGCATTTCAAACACTGAAAATTTCTGAATTTTACCTACATTTTGGGCTATAAACTGAATTAAGGGTCCTTTTTTGGGCAGATTTGAAATAAAGTGACTGTAAATCATATTTCTATTTTAAAACCAAAATCTGGAAGCATTTTGAGCCATTTTTTGGAAAAGTGATTTTTTCATAAAATTTCCTAAGGCTAACCCCTTTGAAAAATTTCGAAAAATTTGAAAATTCAAAAAATTATTTTTTCAGTCACATTTGGACAGAATATGAATATAAAACATATTTCAGGTCTTCAACTAAAATTTCCCAGCTAGTTTCAAAATTTCGTACAAAATCCTCTCCATTTCTGAGCAAACGCGTTATTTTGGATTTTTTTGAATTTTAACGACAGTTTGGGCTATAAAGCGATTTAAGGGACCTTTCTTGGATAGTTTTGATAAAAAGTAACTCTTAAGCATTCTCCTATGTTAACAGCTAAATTTGACACATTTCGGACATTTCCCAGCTAAATTCCAAAATTTCGTTCAAAACCGTCTCTATTTCTGTGCCTACGCGTTATTTTGGATTTTTCTGAATTTTCCCGACAGATTGGGCTATAAATCGATTGAAGGGTCTTTTCTTGAACAGTTTTGATAAAAAGTAACTGTTGAGCATTTTCAAAGCATTTCGGACATTTCCCAGCTAGTTTTAAAAATATCGTTCAAAATCGTCTCTATTTCTGTGTTAACGCGTTATTTTGGATTTTTCTGAAATTTACCGACAGTTTAGGCTATAAATCGATTTAAGGGTCCTTTCTTGAACAGTTTTGATAAAAAGTAACTTTTAAGCATACTCTTAGGTCACAGCTAAAATTTTAAAGCATTTCGGACAATTCCCAGCTAGTTTCAGAAATAGCGTTCAAAACCGTCTCTATTTCTGTGTTAACGCGTTATTTTGGATTTTTCGGAATTCTAACAACAGTTTGGGCTATAAAGCGATTATAGGGTCCTTTCTTGACTGTTTTGATAAAAAGTTACTTTTGAGCATTTTCAAAGCATTTCGGACAATTCCCAGCTAGTTTTAAAAATTGCTTTCAAAATCGTCTCTATTTCTGTGTTAACGCGTTATTTTGGATTTTTCTGAATTTTACCGACAGTTTGGGCTATAAAGCGATTTAAGGGTCCTTTCTTGACAGTTTTGATAAAAAGTAACTCTTGAGCATTTTCAAAGCATTTCGGACAATTCCCAGCTAGTTTTAAAAATATCGTTCAAAATCGTCTCTATTTCTGTGTTAACGCGTTATTTTGGATTTTTCTGAATTTTACCGACAGTTTGGGCTATAAAGCGATTTAAGGGTCCTTTCCTGGCAGTTTTGATAAAAAGTAACTCTTGAGCATTTTCAAAGCATTTCGGACAATTCCCAGCTAGTTTTAAAAATATCGTTCAAAATCGTCTCTATTTCTGTGTTAACGCGTTATTTTGGATTTTTCTGAATTTTACCGACAGTTTAGGCTATACAGCGATTTAAGGGTCCTTTCTTGACAGTTTTTATAAAAAGTAACTCTTAAGCATTCTCCTATATTAACAGCAAAATTTGAAAGCATTTCGGACATATCCCAGCTAGTTTTAAAAATATCGTTCAAAATCGTCTATATTTCTGTGTTAACGCGTTATTTTGGATTTTTCTGAATTTTACCGACAGTTTGGGCTATAAAGCGATTTAAGGGTCCTTTCCTGGCAGTTTTGATAAAAAGTAACTCTTGAGCATTTTCAAAGCATTTCGGACAATTCCCAGCTAGTTTTAAAAATATCGTTCAAAACCGTCTCTATTTCTGTGCTAACGCGTTATTTTGGATTTTTCTGAATTTTCCGAACAGATTGGGCTATATATCGATTTAAGGGTCCTTTCTTGAACAGTTTTGATAAAAAGTAACTTTTGAGCATACTCTTAGGTCACTGCTAAAATTTTAAAGCATTTCGGACAATTCCCAGCTAGTTTCAGAAATTGCGTTCAAAACCGTCTCTATTTTTGTGTTAACGCGTTATTTTGGATTTTTCTGAATTTTACCGATAATTTGGGCTATAAAGCAAATAAAGGGTCCTTTCTTGACAGTTTTGATAAAAAGTAACTCTTGAGCATTTTCAAAGCATTTCGGACAATTCCCAGCTAGTTTTAAAAATATCGTTCAAAATCGTCTCTATTTCTGTGTTAACGCGTTATTTTGGATTTTTCTGAATTTTACCGACAGTTTAGGCTATACAGCGATTTAAGGGTCCTTTCTTGACAGTTTTTATAAAAAGTAACTCTTAAGCATTCTCCTATATTAACAGCAAAATTTGAAAGCATTTCGGACAATTCCCAGCTAGTTTTAAAAATATCGTTCAAAATCGTCTCTATTTCTGTGTTAACGCGTTATTTTCGATTTTTCTGAATTTTACCGACAGTTTGGGCTATAAAGCGATTTAAGGGTCCTTTCCTGGCAGTTTTGATAAAAAGTAACTCTTGAGCATTTTCAAAGCATTTCGGACAATTCCCAGCTAGTTTTAAAAATATCGTTCAAAACCGTCTCTATTTCTGTGCTAACGCGTTATTTTGGATTTTTCTGAATTTTCCGAACAGATTGGGCTATATATCGATTTAAGGGTCCTTTCTTGAACAGTTTTGATAAAAAGTAACTTTTGAGCATACTCTTAGGTCACTGCTAAAATTTTAAAGCATTTCGGACAATTCCCAGCTAGTTTCAGAAATTGCGTTCAAAACCGTCTCTATTTTTGTGTTAACGCGTTATTTTGGATTTTTCTGAATTTTACCGATAATTTGGGCTATAAAGCAAATAAAGGGTCCTTTCTTGACAGTTTTGATAAAAAGTAACTCTTGAGCATTTTCAAAGCATTTCGGACAATTCCCAGCTAGTTTTAAAAATATCGTTCAAAATCGTCTCTATTTCTGTGTTAACGCGTTATTTTGGATTTTTCTGAATTTTACCGATAATTTGGGGTATAAAGCGATTAAAGGGTCCTTTCTTGACAGTTTTGATAAAAAGTTACTTTTGATCATTTTCAAAGCATTTCGGACAATTCCCAGCTAGTTTTAAAAATTGCTTTCAAAATCGTCTCTATTTCTGTGTTAACGCGTTATTTTGGATTTTTCTGAATTTTACCGATAATTTGGGATATAAATCGATATAAGGGTCCTTTCTTGAACAGTTTTGATAAAAAGTAACTTTTGAGCATACTCTAAGGTCACAGCTAAAATTTTAAAGCATTTCGGACAATTCCCAACTAGTTTCAAAAATTGCGTTCAAAAACGTCTCTATTTCTGTGTTAACGCGTTATTTTGGATTTTTCTGAATTATACCGACAGCTTGGTTTATAAAGCGATTTGAGGGTCCTTTCTTGGGCAGATTTAATAAAAAGTTACTGTAAACTATATTTCTCTTTTAAAATCAAAATCTGGAAGCATTTTGAGAAATTTTTTGGAAAAGTGATTTTTTCATAAAATTTCCTAAGTCTAACCCCTTTGAAAAATTTCGAAAAATTTGAAAATTCAAAAAATTATTTTTTGGAAAAGTGATTTTTTCATAAAATTTCCTAAGGCCCCCTTTGAAAAATTTCGAAAAATTTGAAAATTCAAAAAATTATTTTTTGGAAAAGTGATTTTTTTCATAAAATTTCCTAAGGCTAACCCCTTTGAAAAATTTGAAAATTCAAAAATTTTTTTTTGGAAAAGTGATTTTTTCATAAAATTTCCTAAGACTAACCCCTTTGAAAAATTTCGAAAAATTTGAAAATTCAAAAAATTATTTTTTGGAAAAGTGATTTTTTCATAAAATTTCCTAAGGCTAACCCCTTTGAAAAATTTCGAAAAATTTGAAAATTCAAAAAATTATTTTTTCAGTCACATTAGGACAGAATATGAATATAAAAGATATTTCAGGTCCCCAAAAAAAATTTGGTAGCATTTGAGCCATTATTTTCAAAGTTCAAAATTTCCCTTTGAAAATACATTGATTGTATTTTGTAGTTTTTGAATTTTTACTCGTAGTGTATTTTGAGCACAGTATTGTGACTTGGCCACATTTAAGGTCTTCTATAGGAGATTCTTAAAAACGAAAATCTTAACAACCACAAAATATTAAGGGGGTCAAAATTTGCAAAGTTGTTTTTTTCAGTGGTACACATACATAATTTTTACACAGAGAGTTTTGGGAGCACAATGTTGTAACTTGGCCACATTGAAGTTCATTAATAGGAGATTCTTAAAAACGAAAATCTTAACAACCACTAAATATTAAGGGGGTCGAAAGTTGATCCCAAAAAAGGACTGCATTTCAAACACTGAAAATTTCTGAATTTTACCTACATTTTGGGCTATAAACTGAATTAAGGGTCCTTTTTTGGGCAGATTTGAAATAAAGTGACTGTAAATCATATTTCTATTTTAAAACCAAAATCTGGAAGCATTTTGAGCCATTTTTTGGAAAAGTGATTTTTTCATAAAATTTCCTAAGGCTAACCCCTTTGAAAAATTTCGAAAAATTTGAAAATTCAAAAAATTATTTTTTCAGTCACATTTGGACAGAATATGAATATAAAACATATTTCAGGTCCCCAAAAAAAATTTGGTAGCATTTGAGCCATTATTTTCAAAGTTCAAAATTTCCCTTTGAAAATACATTGATTGTATTTTGGAGTTTTTGAATTTTTACTCGTAGTGTATTTTGAGCACAGTATTGTAACTTGGCCACATTTAAGGTCTTCTATAGGAGATTCTTAAAAACGAAAATCTTAACAACCACAAAATATTAAGGGGGTCAAAATTTGCAAAGTTGTTTTTTTCAGTGGTACACATACATAATTTTTACACAGAGAGTTTTGGGAGCACAATGTTGTAACTTGGCCACATTGAAGTTCATTAATAGGAGATTCTTAAAAACGAAAATCTTAACAACCACTAAATATTAAGGGGGTCGAAAGTTGATCCCAAAAAAGGACTGCATTTCAAACACTGAAAATTTCTGAATTTTACCTACATTTTGGGCTATAAACTGAATTAAGGGTCCTTTTTTGGGCAGATTTGAAATAAAGTGACTGTAAATCATATTTCTATTTTAAAACCAAAATCTGGAAGCATTTTGAGCCATTTTTTGGAAAAGTGATTTTTTCATAAAATTTCCTAAAGCTAACCCCTTTGAAAAATTTCGAAAAATTTGAAAATTCAAAAAATTATTTTTTCAGTCACATTTGGACAGAATATGAATATAAAACATATTTCAGGTCCCCAAAAAAAATTTGGTAGCATTTGAGCCATTATTTTCAAAGTTCAAAATTTCCCTTTGAAAATACATTGATTGTATTTTGGAGTTTTTGAATTTTTACTCGTAGTGTATTTTGAGCACAGTATTGTGACTTGGCCACATTTAAGGTCTTCTATAGGAGATTCTTAAAAACGAAAATCTTAACAACCACAAAATATTAAGGGGGTCAAAATTTGCAAAGTTGTTTTTTTCAGTGGTACACATACATAATTTTTACACAGAGAGTTTTGGGAGCACAATGTTGTAACTTGGCCACATTGAAGTTCATTAATAGGAGATTCTTAAAAACGAAAATCTTAACAACCACTAAATATTAAGGGGGTCGAAAGTTGATCCCAAAAAAGGACTGCATTTCAAACACTGAAAATTTCTGAATTTTACCTACATTTTGGGCTATAAACTGAATTAAGGGTCCTTTTTTGAGCAGATTTGAAATAAAGTGACTGTAAATCATATTTCTATTTTAAAACCAAAATCTGGAAGCATTTTGAGCCATTTTTTGGAAAAGTGATTTTTTCATAAAATTTCCTAAGGCTAACCCCTTTGAAAAATTTCGAAAAATTTGAAAATTCAAAAAATTATTTTTTCAGTCACATTTGGACAGAATATGAATATAAAACATATTTCAGGCCCCCAAAAAAAATTTGGTAGCATTTGAGCCATTATTTTCAAAGTTAAAAATTTCCCTTTGAAAATACATTGATTGTATTTTGGAGTTTTTGAATTTTTACTCGTAGTGTATTTTGAGCACAGTATTGTGACTTGGCCACATTTAAGGTCTTCTATAGGAGATTCTTAAAAACGAAAATCTTAACAACCACAAAATATTAAGGGGGTCAAAATTTGCAAAGTTGTTTTTTTCAGTGGTACACATACATAATTTTTACACAGAGAGTTTTGGGAGCACAATGTTGTAACTTGGCCACATTGAAGTTCATTAATAGGAGATTCTTAAAAACGAAAATCTTAACAACCACTAAATATTAAGGGGGTCGAAAGTTGATCCCAAAAAAGGACTGCATTTCAAACACTGAAAATTTCTGAATTTTACCTACATTTTGGGCTATAAACTGAATTAAGGGTCCTTTTTTGGGCAGATTTGAAATAAAGTGACTGTAAATCATATTTCTATTTTAAAACCAAAATCTGGAAGCATTTTGAGCCATTTTTTGGAAAAGTGATTTTTTCATAAAATTTCCTAAAGCTAACCCCTTTGAAAAATTTCGAAAAATTTGAAAATTCAAAAAATTATTTTTTCAGTCACATTTGGACAGAATATGAATATAAAACATATTTCAGGCCCCCAAAAAAAATTTGGTAGCATTTGAGAAATTATTTTCAAAGTTCAAAATTTCCCTTTGAAAATACATTGATTGTATTTTGGAGTTTTTGAATTTTTACTCGTAGTGTATTTTGAGCACAGTATTGTGACTTGGCCACATTTAAGGTCTTCTATAGGAGATTCTTAAAAACGAAAATCTTAACAACCACAAAATATTAAGGGGGTCAAAATTTGCAAAGTTGTTTTTTTCAGTGGTACACATACATAATTTTTACACAGAGAGTTTTGGGAGCACAATGTTGTAACTTGGCAACATTGAAGTTCATTAATAGGAGATTCTTAAAAACGAAAATCTTAACAACCACTAAATATTAAGGGGGTCGAAAGTTGATCCCAAAAAAGGACTGCATTTCAAACACTGAAAATTTCTGAATTTTACCTACATTTTGGGCTATAAACTGAATTAAGGGTCCTTTTTTGGGCAGATTTGAAATAAAGTGACTGTAAATCATATTTCTATTTTAAAACCAAAATCTGGAAGCATTTTGAGCCATTTTTTGGAAAAGTGATTTTTTCATAAAATTTCCTAAGCCTAACCCCTTTGAAAAATTTCGAAAAATTTGAAAATTCAAAAAATTATTTTTTCAGTCACATTTGGACAGAATATGAATATAAAACATATTTCAGGTCCCCAAAAAAAATTTGGTAGCATTTGAGCCATTATTTTCAAAGTTCAAAATTTCCCTTTGAAAATACATTGATTGTATTTTGGAGTTTTTGAATTTTTACTCGTAGTGTATTTTGAGCACAGTATTGTGACTTGGCCACATTTAAGGTCTTCTATAGGAGATTCTTAAAAACGAAAATCTTAACAACCACAAAATATTAAGGGGGTCAAAATTTGCAAAGTTGTTTTTTTCAGTGGTACACATACATAATTTTTACACAGAGAGTTTTGGGAGCACAATGTTGTAACTTGGCCACATTGAAGTTCATTAATAGGAGATTCTTAAAAACGAAAATCTTAACAACCACTAAATAATAAGGGGGTCGAAAGTTGATCCCAAAAAAGGACTGCATTTCAAACACTGAAAATTTCTGAATTTTACCTACATTTTGGGCTATAAACTGAAATAAGGGTCCTTTTTTGGGCAGATTTGAAATAAAGTGACTGTAAATCATATTTCTATTTTAAAACCAAAATCTGGAAGCATTTTGAGCCATTTTTTGGAAAAGTGATTTTTTCATAAAATTTCCTAAGGCTAACCCCTTTGAAAAATTTCGAAAAATTTGAAAATTCAAAAAATTATTTTTTCAGTCACATTTGGACAGAATATGAATATAAAACATATTTCAGGTCCCCAAAAAAAATTTGGTAGCATTTGAGCCACTATTTTCAAAGTTCAAAATTTCCCTTTGAAAATACATTGATTTTACAGTTTTTGAATTTTTACTCGTAGTGTATTTGGAGCACAGTATTGTAACTTGGCCACATTTAAGGTCTTCTATAGGAGATTCTTAAAAACGAAAATCTTAACAACCACAAAATATTAAGGGGGTCAAAATTTGCAAAGTTGTTTTTTTCAGTGGTACACATACATAATTTTTACACAGAGAGTTTTGGGAGCACAATGTTGTAACTTGGCCACATTGAAGTTCATTAATAGGAGATTCTTAAAAACGAAAATCTTAACAACCACTAAATATTAAGGGGGTCGAAAGTTGATCCCAAAAAAGGACTGCATTTCAAACACTGAAAATTTCTGAATTTTACCTACATTTTGGGCTATAAACTGAATTAAGGGTCCTTTTTTGGGCAGATTTGAAATAAAGTGACTGTAAATCATATTTCTATTTTAAAACCAAAATCTGGAAGCATTTTGAGCCATTTTTTGGAAAAGTGATTTTTTCATAAAATTTCCTAAGGCTAACCCCTTTGAAAAATTTCGAAAAATTTGAAAATTCAAAAAATTATTTTTTCAGTCACATTTGGACAGAATATGAATATAAAACATATTTCAGGTCCCCAAAAAAAATTTGGTAGCATTTGAGCCATTATTTTCAAAGTTCAAAATTTCCCTTTGAAAATACATTGATTGTATTTTGGAGTTTTTGAATTTTTACTCGTAGTGTATTTTGAGCACAGTATTGTGACTTGGCCACATTTAAGGTCTTCTATAGGAGATTCTTAAAAACGAAAATCTTAACAACCACAAAATATTAAGGGGGTCAAAATTTGCAAAGTTGTTTTTTTCAGTGGTACACATACATAATTTTTACACAGAGAGTTTTGGGAGCACAATGTTGTAACTTGGCCACATTGAAGTTCATTAATAGGAGATTCTTAAAAACGAAAATCTTAACAACCACTAAATATTAAGGGGGTCGAAAGTTGATCCCAAAAAAGGACTGCATTTCAAATACTGAAAATTTCTGAATTTTACCTACATTTTGGGCTATAAACTGAATTAAGGGTCCTTTTTTGGGCAGATTTGAAATAAAGTGACTGTAAATCATATTTCTATTTTAAAACCAAAATCTGGAAGCATTTTGAGCCATTTTTTGGAAAAGTGATTTTTTCATAAAATTTCCTAAAGCTAACCCCTTTGAAAAATTTCGAAAAATTTGAAAATTCAAAAAATTATTTTTTCAGTCACATTTGGACAGAATATGAATATAAAACATATTTCAGGTCCCCAAAAAAAATTTGGTAGCATTTGAGCCATTATTTTCAAAGTTCAAAATTTCCCTTTGAAAATACATTGATTGTATTTTGGAGTTTTTGAATTTTTACTCGTAGTGTATTTTGAGCACAGTATTGTGACTTGGCCACATTTAAGGTCTTCTATAGGAGATTCTTAAAAACGAAAATCTTAACAACCACAAAATATTAAGGGGGTCAAAATTTGCAAAGTTGTTTTTTTCAGTGGTACACATACATAATTTTTACACAGAGAGTTTTGGGAGCACAATGTTGTAACTTGGCCACATTGAAGTTCATTAATAGGAGATTCTTAAAAACGAAAATCTTAACAACCACTAAATATTAAGGGGGTCGAAAGTTGATCCCAAAAAAGGACTGCATTTCAAACACTGAAAATTTCTGAATTTTACCTACATTTTGGGCTATAAACTGAATTAAGGGTCCTTTTTTGGGCAGATTTGAAATAAAGTGACTGTAAATCATATTTCTATTTTAAAACCAAAATCTGGAAGCATTTTGAGCCATTTTTTGGAAAAGTGATATTTTCATAAAATTTCCTAAAGCTAACCCCTTTGAAAAATTTCGAAAAATTTGAAAATTCAAAAAATTATTTTTTCAGTCACATTTGGACAGAATATGAATATAAAACATATTTCAGGTCCCCAAAAAAAATTTGGTAGCATTTGAGCCATTATTTTCAAAGTTCAAAATTTCCCTTTGAAAATACATTGATTGTATTTTGGAGTTTTTGAATTTTTACTCGTAGTGTATTTTGAGCACAGTATTGTGACTTGGCCACATTTAAGGTCTTCTATAGGAGATTCTTAAAAACGAAAATCTTAACAACCACAAAATATTAAGGGGGTCAAAATTTGCAAAGTTGTTTTTTTCAGTGGTACACATACATAATTTTTACACAGAGAGTTTTGGGAGCACAATGTTGTAACTTGGCCACATTGAAGTTCATTAATAGGAGATTCTTAAAAACGAAAATCTTAACAACCACTAAATATTAAGGGGGTCGAAAGTTGATCCCAAAAAAGGACTGCATTTCAAACACTGAAAATTTCTGAATTTTACCTACATTTTGGGCTATAAACTGAATTAAGGGTCCTTTTTTGAGCAGATTTGAAATAAAGTGACTGTAAATCATATTTCTATTTTAAAACCAAAATCTGGAAGCATTTTGAGCCATTTTTTGGAAAAGTGATTTTTTCATAAAATTTCCTAAGGCTAACCCCTTTGAAAAATTTCGAAAAATTTGAAAATTCAAAAAATTATTTTTTCAGTCACATTTGGACAGAATATGAATATAAAACATATTTCAGGTCCCCAAAAAAAATTTGGTAGCATTTGAGCCACTATTTTCAAAGTTCAAAATTTCCCTTTGAAAATACATTGATTTTACAGTTTTTGAATTTTTACTCGTAGTGTATTTGGAGCACAGTATTGTAACTTGGCCACATTTAAGGTCTTCTATAGGAGATTCTTAAAAACGAAAATCTTAACAACCACAAAATATTAAGGGGGTCAAAATTTGCAAAGTTGTTTTTTTCAGTGGTACACATACATAATTTTTACACAGAGAGTTTTGGGAGCACAATGTTGTAACTTGGCCACATTGAAGTTCATTAATAGGAGATTCTTAAAAACGAAAATCTTAACAACCACTAAATATTAAGGGGGTCGAAAGTTGATCCCAAAAAAGGACTGCATTTCAAACACTGAAAATTTCTGAATTTTACCTACATTTTGGGCTATAAACTGAAATAAGGGTCCTTTTTTGGGCAGATTTGAAATAAAGTGACTGTAAATCATATTTCTATTTTAAAACCAAAATCTGGAAGCATTTTGAGCCATTTTTTGGAAAAGTGATTTTTTCATAAAATTTCCTAAGGCTAACCCCTTTGAAAAATTTCGAAAAATTTGAAAATTCAAAAAATTATTTTTTCAGTCACATTTGGACAGAATATGAATATAAAACATATTTCAGGTCCCCAAAAAAAATTTGGTAGCATTTGAGCCACTATTTTCAAAGTTCAAAATTTCCCTTTGAAAATACATTGATTTTACAGTTTTTGAATTTTTACTCGTAGTGTATTTGGAGCACAGTATTGTAACTTGGCCACATTTAAGGTCTTCTATAGGAGATTCTTAAAAACGAAAATCTTAACAACCACAAAATATTAAGGGGGTCAAAATTTGCAAAGTTGTTTTTTTCAGTGGTACACATACATAATTTTTACACAGAGAGTTTTGGGAGCACAATGTTGTAACTTGGCCACATTGAAGTTCATTAATAGGAGATTCTTAAAAACGAAAATCTTAACAACCACTAAATATTAAGGGGGTCGAAAGTTGATCCCAAAAAAGGACTGCATTTCAAACACTGAAAATTTCTGAATTTTACCTACATTTTGGGCTATAAACTGAAATAAGGGTCCTTTTTTGGGCAGATTTGAAATAAAGTGACTGTAAATCATATTTCTATTTTAAAACCAAAATCTGGAAGCATTTTGAGCCATTTTTTGGAAAAGTGATTTTTTCATAAAATTTCCTAAGGCTAACCCCTTTGAAAAATTTCGAAAAATTTGAAAATTCAAAAAATTATTTTTTCAGTCACATTTGGACAGAATATGAATATAAAACATATTTCAGGTCCCCAAAAAAAATTTGGTAGCATTTGAGCCACTATTTTCAAAGTTCAAAATTTCCCTTTGAAAATACATTGATTTTACAGTTTTTGAATTTTTACTCGTAGTGTATTTGGAGCACAGTATTGTAACTTGGCCACATTTAAGGTCTTCTATAGGAGATTCTTAAAAACGAAAATCTTAACAACCACAAAATATTAAGGGGGTCAAAATTTGCAAAGTTGTTTTTTTCAGTGGTACACATACATAATTTTTACACAGAGAGTTTTGGGAGCACAATGTTGTAACTTGGCCACATTGAAGTTCATTAATAGGAGATTCTTAAAAACGAAAATCTTAACAACCACTAAATATTAAGGGGGTCGAAAGTTGATCCCAAAAAAGGACTGCATTTCAAACACTGAAAATTTCTGAATTTTACCTACATTTTGGGCTATAAACTGAATTAAGGGTCCTTTTTTGGGCAGATTTGAAATAAAGTGACTGTAAATCATATTTCTATTTTAAAACCAAAATCTGGAAGCATTTTGAGCCTTTTTGGAAAAGTGATTTTTTCATAAAATTTCCTAAGGCTAACCCCTTTGAAAAATTTCGAAAAATTTGAAAATTCAAAAAATTATTTTTTCAGTCACATTTGGACAGAATATGAATATAAAACATATTTCAGGTCTTCAACTAAAATTTCCCAGCTAGTTTCAAAATTTCGTACAAAATCCTCTCCATTTCTGAGCAAACGCGTTATTTTGGATTTTTTTGAATTTTAACGACAGTTTGGGCTATAAAGCGATTTAAGGGACCTTTCTTGGATAGTTTTGATAAAAAGTAACTCTTAAGCATTCTCCTATGTTAACAGCTAAATTTGACACATTTCGGACATTTCCCAGCTAAATTCCAAAATTTCGTTCAAAACCGTCTCTATTTCTGTGCCTACGCGTTATTTTGGATTTTTCTGAATTTTCCCGACAGATTGGGCTATAAATCGATTGAAGGGTCTTTTCTTGAACAGTTTTGATAAAAAGTAACTGTTGAGCATTTTCAAAGCATTTCGGACATTTCCCAGCTAGTTTTAAAAATATCGTTCAAAATCGTCTCTATTTCTGTGTTAACGCGTTATTTTGGATTTTTCTGAAATTTACCGACAGTTTAGGCTATAAATCGATTTAAGGGTCCTTTCTTGAACAGTTTTGATAAAAAGTAACTTTTAAGCATACTCTTAGGTCACAGCTAAAATTTTAAAGCATTTCGGACAATTCCCAGCTAGTTTCAGAAATAGCGTTCAAAACCGTCTCTATTTCTGTGTTAACGCGTTATTTTGGATTTTTCGGAATTCTAACAACAGTTTGGGCTATAAAGCGATTATAGGGTCCTTTCTTGACTGTTTTGATAAAAAGTTACTTTTGAGCATTTTCAAAGCATTTCGGACAATTCCCAGCTAGTTTTAAAAATTGCTTTCAAAATCGTCTCTATTTCTGTGTTAACGCGTTATTTTGGATTTTTCTGAATTTTACCGACAGTTTGGGCTATAAAGCGATTTAAGGGTCCTTTCTTGACAGTTTTGATAAAAAGTAACTCTTGAGCATTTTCAAAGCATTTCGGACAATTCCCAGCTAGTTTTAAAAATATCGTTCAAAATCGTCTCTATTTCTGTGTTAACGCGTTATTTTGGATTTTTCTGAATTTTACCGACAGTTTGGGCTATAAAGCGATTTAAGGGTCCTTTCCTGGCAGTTTTGATAAAAAGTAACTCTTGAGCATTTTCAAAGCATTTCGGACAATTCCCAGCTAGTTTTAAAAATATCGTTCAAAATCGTCTCTATTTCTGTGTTAACGCGTTATTTTGGATTTTTCTGAATTTTACCGACAGTTTAGGCTATACAGCGATTTAAGGGTCCTTTCTTGACAGTTTTTATAAAAAGTAACTCTTAAGCATTCTCCTATATTAACAGCAAAATTTGAAAGCATTTCGGACATATCCCAGCTAGTTTTAAAAATATCGTTCAAAATCGTCTATATTTCTGTGTTAACGCGTTATTTTGGATTTTTCTGAATTTTACCGACAGTTTGGGCTATAAAGCGATTTAAGGGTCCTTTCCTGGCAGTTTTGATAAAAAGTAACTCTTGAGCATTTTCAAAGCATTTCGGACAATTCCCAGCTAGTTTTAAAAATATCGTTCAAAACCGTCTCTATTTCTGTGCTAACGCGTTATTTTGGATTTTTCTGAATTTTCCGAACAGATTGGGCTATATATCGATTTAAGGGTCCTTTCTTGAACAGTTTTGATAAAAAGTAACTTTTGAGCATACTCTTAGGTCACTGCTAAAATTTTAAAGCATTTCGGACAATTCCCAGCTAGTTTCAGAAATTGCGTTCAAAACCGTCTCTATTTTTGTGTTAACGCGTTATTTTGGATTTTTCTGAATTTTACCGATAATTTGGGCTATAAAGCAAATAAAGGGTCCTTTCTTGACAGTTTTGATAAAAAGTAACTCTTGAGCATTTTCAAAGCATTTCGGACAATTCCCAGCTAGTTTTAAAAATATCGTTCAAAATCGTCTCTATTTCTGTGTTAACGCGTTATTTTGGATTTTTCTGAATTTTACCGATAATTTGGGGTATAAAGCGATTAAAGGGTCCTTTCTTGACAGTTTTGATAAAAAGTTACTTTTGATCATTTTCAAAGCATTTCGGACAATTCCCAGCTAGTTTTAAAAATTGCTTTCAAAATCGTCTCTATTTCTGTGTTAACGCGTTATTTTGGATTTTTCTGAATTTTACCGATAATTTGGGATATAAATCGATATAAGGGTCCTTTCTTGAACAGTTTTGATAAAAAGTAACTTTTGAGCATACTCTAAGGTCACAGCTAAAATTTTAAAGCATTTCGGACAATTCCCAACTAGTTTCAAAAATTGCGTTCAAAAACGTCTCTATTTCTGTGTTAACGCGTTATTTTGGATTTTTCTGAATTATACCGACAGCTTGGTTTATAAAGCGATTTGAGGGTCCTTTCTTGGGCAGATTTAATAAAAAGTTACTGTAAACTATATTTCTCTTTTAAAATCAAAATCTGGAAGCATTTTGAGAAATTTTTTGGAAAAGTGATTTTTTCATAAAATTTCCTAAGTCTAACCCCTTTGAAAAATTTCGAAAAATTTGAAAATTCAAAAAATTATTTTTTGGAAAAGTGATTTTTTCATAAAATTTCCTAAGGCCCCCTTTGAAAAATTTCGAAAAATTTGAAAATTCAAAAAATTATTTTTTGGAAAAGTGATTTTTTTCATAAAATTTCCTAAGGCTAACCCCTTTGAAAAATTTGAAAATTCAAAAATTTTTTTTTGGAAAAGTGATTTTTTCATAAAATTTCCTAAGACTAACCCCTTTGAAAAATTTCGAAAAATTTGAAAATTCAAAAAATTATTTTTTGGAAAAGTGATTTTTTCATAAAATTTCCTAAGGCTAACCCCTTTGAAAAATTTCGAAAAATTTGAAAATTCAAAAAATTATTTTTTCAGTCACATTAGGACAGAATATGAATATAAAAGATATTTCAGGTCCCCAAAAAAAATTTGGTAGCATTTGAGCCATTATTTTCAAAGTTCAAAATTTCCCTTTGAAAATACATTGATTGTATTTTGTAGTTTTTGAATTTTTACTCGTAGTGTATTTTGAGCACAGTATTGTGACTTGGCCACATTTAAGGTCTTCTATAGGAGATTCTTAAAAACGAAAATCTTAACAACCACAAAATATTAAGGGGGTCAAAATTTGCAAAGTTGTTTTTTTCAGTGGTACACATACATAATTTTTACACAGAGAGTTTTGGGAGCACAATGTTGTAACTTGGCCACATTGAAGTTCATTAATAGGAGATTCTTAAAAACGAAAATCTTAACAACCACTAAATATTAAGGGGGTCGAAAGTTGATCCCAAAAAAGGACTGCATTTCAAACACTGAAAATTTCTGAATTTTACCTACATTTTGGGCTATAAACTGAATTAAGGGTCCTTTTTTGGGCAGATTTGAAATAAAGTGACTGTAAATCATATTTCTATTTTAAAACCAAAATCTGGAAGCATTTTGAGCCATTTTTTGGAAAAGTGATTTTTTCATAAAATTTCCTAAGGCTAACCCCTTTGAAAAATTTCGAAAAATTTGAAAATTCAAAAAATTATTTTTTCAGTCACATTTGGACAGAATATGAATATAAAACATATTTCAGGTCCCCAAAAAAAATTTGGTAGCATTTGAGCCATTATTTTCAAAGTTCAAAATTTCCCTTTGAAAATACATTGATTGTATTTTGGAGTTTTTGAATTTTTACTCGTAGTGTATTTTGAGCACAGTATTGTAACTTGGCCACATTTAAGGTCTTCTATAGGAGATTCTTAAAAACGAAAATCTTAACAACCACAAAATATTAAGGGGGTCAAAATTTGCAAAGTTGTTTTTTTCAGTGGTACACATACATAATTTTTACACAGAGAGTTTTGGGAGCACAATGTTGTAACTTGGCCACATTGAAGTTCATTAATAGGAGATTCTTAAAAACGAAAATCTTAACAACCACTAAATATTAAGGGGGTCGAAAGTTGATCCCAAAAAAGGACTGCATTTCAAACACTGAAAATTTCTGAATTTTACCTACATTTTGGGCTATAAACTGAATTAAGGGTCCTTTTTTGGGCAGATTTGAAATAAAGTGACTGTAAATCATATTTCTATTTTAAAACCAAAATCTGGAAGCATTTTGAGCCATTTTTTGGAAAAGTGATTTTTTCATAAAATTTCCTAAAGCTAACCCCTTTGAAAAATTTCGAAAAATTTGAAAATTCAAAAAATTATTTTTTCAGTCACATTTGGACAGAATATGAATATAAAACATATTTCAGGCCCCCAAAAAAAATTTGGTAGCATTTGAGAAATTATTTTCAAAGTTCAAAATTTCCCTTTGAAAATACATTGATTGTATTTTGGAGTTTTTGAATTTTTACTCGTAGTGTATTTTGAGCACAGTATTGTGACTTGGCCACATTTAAGGTCTTCTATAGGAGATTCTTAAAAACGAAAATCTTAACAACCACAAAATATTAAGGGGGTCAAAATTTGCAAAGTTGTTTTTTTCAGTGGTACACATACATAATTTTTACACAGAGAGTTTTGGGAGCACAATGTTGTAACTTGGCAACATTGAAGTTCATTAATAGGAGATTCTTAAAAACGAAAATCTTAACAACCACTAAATATTAAGGGGGTCGAAAGTTGATCCCAAAAAAGGACTGCATTTCAAACACTGAAAATTTCTGAATTTTACCTACATTTTGGGCTATAAACTGAATTAAGGGTCCTTTTTTGGGCAGATTTGAAATAAAGTGACTGTAAATCATATTTCTATTTTAAAACCAAAATCTGGAAGCATTTTGAGCCATTTTTTGGAAAAGTGATTTTTTCATAAAATTTCCTAAGGCCCTTTGAAAAATTTCGAAAAATTTGAAAATTCAAAAAATTATTTTTTCAGTCACATTTGGACAGAATATGAATATAAAACATATTTCAGGTCCCCAAAAAAAATTTGGTAGCATTTGAGCCATTATTTTCAAAGTTCAAAATTTCCCTTTGAAAATACATTGATTGTATTTTGGAGTTTTTGAATTTTTACTCGTAGTGTATTTTGAGCACAGTATTGTGACTTGGCCACATTTAAGGTCTTCTATAGGAGATTCTTAAAAACGAAAATCTTAACAACCACAAAATATTAAGGGGGTCAAAATTTGCAAAGTTGTTTTTTTCAGTGGTACACATACATAATTTTTACACAGAGAGTTTTGGGAGCACAATGTTGTAACTTGGCCACATTGAAGTTCATTAATAGGAGATTCTTAAAAACGAAAATCTTAACAACCACTAAATATTAAGGGGGTCGAAAGTTGATCCCAAAAAAGGACTGCATTTCAAACACTGAAAATTTCTGAATTTTACCTACATTTTGGGCTATAAACTGAATTAAGGGTCCTTTTTTGGGCAGATTTGAAATAAAGTGACTGTAAATCATATTTCTATTTTAAAACCAAAATCTGGAAGCATTTTGAGCCATTTTTTGGAAAAGTGATTTTTTCATAAAATTTCCTAAGGCTAACCCCTTTGAAAAATTTCGAAAAATTTGAAAATTCAAAAAATTATTTTTTCAGTCACATTTGGACAGAATATGAATATAAAACATATTTCAGGTCCCCAAAAAAAATTTGGTAGCATTTGAGCCATTATTTTCAAAGTTCAAAATTTCCCTTTGAAAATACATTGATTGTATTTTGGAGTTTTTGAATTTTTACTCGTAGTGTATTTTGAGCACAGTATTGTGACTTGGCCACATTTAAGGTCTTCTATAGGAGATTCTTAAAAACGAAAATCTTAACAACCACAAAATATTAAGGGGGTCAAAATTTGCAAAGTTGTTTTTTTCAGTGGTACACATACATAATTTTTACACAGAGAGTTTTGGGAGCACAATGTTGTAACTTGGCAACATTGAAGTTCATTAATAGGAGATTCTTAAAAACGAAAATCTTAACAACCACTAAATATTAAGGGGGTCGAAAGTTGATCCCAAAAAAGGACTGCATTTCAAACACTGAAAATTTCTGAATTTTACCTACATTTTGGGCTATAAACTGAATTAAGGGTCCTTTTTTGGGCAGATTTGAAATAAAGTGACTGTAAATCATATTTCTATTTTAAAACCAAAATCTGGAAGCATTTTGAGCCATTTTTTGGAAAAGTGATTTTTTCATAAAATTTCCTAAGGCTAACCCCTTTGAAAAATTTCGAAAAATTTGAAAATTCAAAAAATTATTTTTTCAGTCACATTTGGACAGAATATGAATATAAAACATATTTCAGGTCCCCAAAAAAAATTTGGTAGCATTTGAGCCATTATTTTCAAAGTTCAAAATTTCCCTTTGAAAATACATTGATTGTATTTTGGAGTTTTTGAATTTTTACTCGTAGTGTATTTTGAGCACAGTATTGTGACTTGGCCACATTTAAGGTCTTCTATAGGAGATTCTTAAAAACGAAAATCTTAACAACCACAAAATATTAAGGGGGTCAAAATTTGCAAAGTTGTTTTTTTCAGTGGTACACATACATAATTTTTACACAGAGAGTTTTGGGAGCACAATGTTGTAACTTGGCCACATTGAAGTTCATTAATAGGAGATTCTTAAAAACGAAAATCTTAACAACCACTAAATAATAAGGGGGTCGAAAGTTGATCCCAAAAAAGGACTGCATTTCAAACACTGAAAATTTCTGAATTTTACCTACATTTTGGGCTATAAACTGAAATAAGGGTCCTTTTTTGGGCAGATTTGAAATAAAGTGACTGTAAATCATATTTCTATTTTAAAACCAAAATCTGGAAGCATTTTGAGCCATTTTTTGGAAAAGTGATTTTTTCATAAAATTTCCTAAGGCTAACCCCTTTGAAAAATTTCGAAAAATTTGAAAATTCAAAAAATTATTTTTTCAGTCACATTTGGACAGAATATGAATATAAAACATATTTCAGGTCCCCAAAAAAAATTTGGTAGCATTTGAGCCACTATTTTCAAAGTTCAAAATTTCCCTTTGAAAATACATTGATTTTACAGTTTTTGAATTTTTACTCGTAGTGTATTTGGAGCACAGTATTGTAACTTGGCCACATTTAAGGTCTTCTATAGGAGATTCTTAAAAACGAAAATCTTAACAACCACAAAATATTAAGGGGGTCAAAATTTGCAAAGTTGTTTTTTTCAGTGGTACACATACATAATTTTTACACAGAGAGTTTTGGGAGCACAATGTTGTAACTTGGCCACATTGAAGTTCATTAATAGGAGATTCTTAAAAACGAAAATCTTAACAACCACTAAATATTAAGGGGGTCGAAAGTTGATCCCAAAAAAGGACTGCATTTCAAACACTGAAAATTTCTGAATTTTACCTACATTTTGGGCTATAAACTGAATTAAGGGTCCTTTTTTGGGCAGATTTGAAATAAAGTGACTGTAAATCATATTTCTATTTTAAAACCAAAATCTGGAAGCATTTTGAGCCATTTTTTGGAAAAGTGATTTTTTCATAAAATTTCCTAAGGCTAACCCCTTTGAAAAATTTCGAAAAATTTGAAAATTCAAAAAATTATTTTTTCAGTCACATTTGGACAGAATATGAATATAGAACATATTTCAGGTCCCCAAAAAAAATTTGGTAGCATTTGAGCCATTATTTTCAAAGTTCAAAATTTCCCTTTGAAAATACATTGATTGTATTTTGGAGTTTTTGAATTTTTACTCGTAGTGTATTTTGAGCACAGTATTGTGACTTGGCCACATTTAAGGTCTTCTATAGGAGATTCTTAAAAACGAAAATCTTAACAACCACAAAATATTAAGGGGGTCAAAATTTGCAAAGTTGTTTTTTTCAGTGGTACACATACATAATTTTTACACAGAGAGTTTTGGGAGCACAATGTTGTAACTTGGCCACATTGAAGTTCATTAATAGGAGATTCTTAAAAACGAAAATCTTAACAACCACTAAATATTAAGGGGGTCGAAAGTTGATCCCAAAAAAGGACTGCATTTCAAATACTGAAAATTTCTGAATTTTACCTACATTTTGGGCTATAAACTGAATTAAGGGTCCTTTTTTGGGCAGATTTGAAATAAAGTGACTGTAAATCATATTTCTATTTTAAAACCAAAATCTGGAAGCATTTTGAGCCATTTTTTGGAAAAGTGATTTTTTCATAAAATTTCCTAAAGCTAACCCCTTTGAAAAATTTCGAAAAATTTGAAAATTCAAAAAATTATTTTTTCAGTCACATTTGGACAGAATATGAATATAAAACATATTTCAGGTCCCCAAAAAAAATTTGGTAGCATTTGAGCCATTATTTTCAAAGTTCAAAATTTCCCTTTGAAAATACATTGATTGTATTTTGGAGTTTTTGAATTTTTACTCGTAGTGTATTTTGAGCACAGTATTGTGACTTGGCCACATTTAAGGTCTTCTATAGGAGATTCTTAAAAACGAAAATCTTAACAACCACAAAATATTAAGGGGGTCAAAATTTGCAAAGTTGTTTTTTTCAGTGGTACACATACATAATTTTTACACAGAGAGTTTTGGGAGCACAATGTTGTAACTTGGCCACATTGAAGTTCATTAATAGGAGATTCTTAAAAACGAAAATCTTAACAACCACTAAATATTAAGGGGGTCGAAAGTTGATCCCAAAAAAGGACTGCATTTCAAACACTGAAAATTTCTGAATTTTACCTACATTTTGGGCTATAAACTGAATTAAGGGTCCTTTTTTGGGCAGATTTGAAATAAAGTGACTGTAAATCATATTTCTATTTTAAAACCAAAATCTGGAAGCATTTTGAGCCATTTTTTGGAAAAGTGATTTTTTCATAAAATTTCCTAAAGCTAACCCCTTTGAAAAATTTCGAAAAATTTGAAAATTCAAAAAATTATTTTTTCAGTCACATTTGGACAGAATATGAATATAAAACATATTTCAGGTCCCCAAAAAAAATTTGGTAGCATTTGAGCCATTATTTTCAAAGTTCAAAATTTCCCTTTGAAAATACATTGATTGTATTTTGGAGTTTTTGAATTTTTACTCGTAGTGTATTTTGAGCACAGTATTGTGACTTGGCCACATTTAAGGTCTTCTATAGGAGATTCTTAAAAACGAAAATCTTAACAACCACAAAATATTAAGGGGGTCAAAATTTGCAAAGTTGTTTTTTTCAGTGGTACACATACATAATTTTTACACAGAGAGTTTTGGGAGCACAATGTTGTAACTTGGCCACATTGAAGTTCATTAATAGGAGATTCTTAAAAACGAAAATCTTAACAACCACTAAATATTAAGGGGGTCGAAAGTTGATCCCAAAAAAGGACTGCATTTCAAACACTGAAAATTTCTGAATTTTACCTACATTTTGGGCTATAAACTGAATTAAGGGTCCTTTTTTGAGCAGATTTGAAATAAAGTGACTGTAAATCATATTTCTATTTTAAAACCAAAATCTGGAAGCATTTTGAGCCATTTTTTGGAAAAGTGATTTTTTCATAAAATTTCCTAAGGCTAACCCCTTTGAAAAATTTCGAAAAATTTGAAAATTCAAAAAATTATTTTTTCAGTCACATTTGGACAGAATATGAATATAAAACATATTTCAGGTCCCCAAAAAAAATTTGGTAGCATTTGAGCCACTATTTTCAAAGTTCAAAATTTCCCTTTGAAAATACATTGATTTTACAGTTTTTGAATTTTTACTCGTAGTGTATTTGGAGCACAGTATTGTAACTTGGCCACATTTAAGGTCTTCTATAGGAGATTCTTAAAAACGAAAATCTTAACAACCACAAAATATTAAGGGGGTCAAAATTTGCAAAGTTGTTTTTTTCAGTGGTACACATACATAATTTTTACACAGAGAGTTTTGGGAGCACAATGTTGTAACTTGGCCACATTGAAGTTCATTAATAGGAGATTCTTAAAAACGAAAATCTTAACAACCACTAAATATTAAGGGGGTCGAAAGTTGATCCCAAAAAAGGACTGCATTTCAAACACTGAAAATTTCTGAATTTTACCTACATTTTGGGCTATAAACTGAAATAAGGGTCCTTTTTTGGGCAGATTTGAAATAAAGTGACTGTAAATCATATTTCTATTTTAAAACCAAAATCTGGAAGCATTTTGAGCCATTTTTTGGAAAAGTGATTTTTTCATAAAATTTCCTAAGGCTAACCCCTTTGAAAAATTTCGAAAAATTTGAAAATTCAAAAAATTATTTTTTCAGTCACATTTGGACAGAATATGAATATAAAACATATTTCAGGTCCCCAAAAAAAATTTGGTAGCATTTGAGCCACTATTTTCAAAGTTCAAAATTTCCCTTTGAAAATACATTGATTGTATTTTGGAGTTTTTGAATTTTTACTCGTAGTGTATTTGGAGCACAGTATTGTAACTTGGCCACATTTAAGGTCTTCTATAGGAGATTCTTAAAAACGAAAATCTTAACAACCACAAAATATTAAGGGGGTCAAAATTTGCAAAGTTGTTTTTTTCAGTGGTACACATACATAATTTTTACACAGAGAGTTTTGGGAGCACAATGTTGTAACTTGGCCACATTGAAGTTCATTAATAGGAGATTCTTAAAAACGAAAATCTTAACAACCACTAAATATTAAGGGGGTCGAAAGTTGATCCCAAAAAAGGACTGCATTTCAAACACTGAAAATTTCTGAATTTTACCTACATTTTGGGCTATAAACTGAAATAAGGGTCCTTTTTTGGGCAGATTTGAAATAAAGTGACTGTAAATCATATTTCTATTTTAAAACCAAAATCTGGAAGCATTTTGAGCCATTTTTTGGAAAAGTGATTTTTTCATAAAATTTCCTAAGGCTAACCCCTTTGAAAAATTTCGAAAAATTTGAAAATTCAAAAAATTATTTTTTCAGTCACATTTGGACAGAATATGAATATAAAACATATTTCAGGTCTTCAACTAAAATTTCCCAGCTAGTTTCAAAATTTCGTACAAAATCCTCTCCATTTCTGAGCAAACGCGTTATTTTGGATTTTTTTGAATTTTAACGACAGTTTGGGCTATAAAGCGATTTAAGGGACCTTTCTTGGATAGTTTTGATAAAAAGTAACTCTTAAGCATTCTCCTATGTTAACAGCTAAATTTGACACATTTCGGACATTTCCCAGCTAAATTCCAAAATTTCGTTCAAAACCGTCTCTATTTCTGTGCCTACGCGTTATTTTGGATTTTTCTGAATTTTCCCGACAGATTGGGCTATAAATCGATTGAAGGGTCTTTTCTTGAACAGTTTTGATAAAAAGTAACTGTTGAGCATTTTCAAAGCATTTCGGACATTTCCCAGCTAGTTTTAAAAATATCGTTCAAAATCGTCTCTATTTCTGTGTTAACGCGTTATTTTGGATTTTTCTGAAATTTACCGACAGTTTAGGCTATAAATCGATTTAAGGGTCCTTTCTTGAACAGTTTTGATAAAAAGTAACTTTTAAGCATACTCTTAGGTCACAGCTAAAATTTTAAAGCATTTCGGACAATTCCCAGCTAGTTTCAGAAATAGCGTTCAAAACCGTCTCTATTTCTGTGTTAACGCGTTATTTTGGATTTTTCGGAATTCTAACAACAGTTTGGGCTATAAAGCGATTATAGGGTCCTTTCTTGACTGTTTTGATAAAAAGTTACTTTTGAGCATTTTCAAAGCATTTCGGACAATTCCCAGCTAGTTTTAAAAATTGCTTTCAAAATCGTCTCTATTTCTGTGTTAACGCGTTATTTTGGATTTTTCTGAATTTTACCGACAGTTTGGGCTATAAAGCGATTTAAGGGTCCTTTCCTGGCAGTTTTGATAAAAAGTAACTCTTGAGCATTTTCAAAGCATTTCGGACAATTCCCAGCTAGTTTTAAAAATATCGTTCAAAATCGTCTCTATTTCTGTGTTAACGCGTTATTTTGGATTTTTCTGAATTTTACCGACAGTTTAGGCTATACAGCGATTTAAGGGTCCTTTCTTGACAGTTTTTATAAAAAGTAACTCTTAAGCATTCTCCTATATTAACAGCAAAATTTGAAAGCATTTCGGACAATTCCCAGCTAGTTTTAAAAATATCGTTCAAAATCGTCTCTATTTCTGTGTTAACGCGTTATTTTGGATTTTTCTGAATTTTACCGACAGTTTGGGCTATAAAGCGATTTAAGGGTCCTTTCCTGGCAGTTTTGATAAAAAGTAACTCTTGAGCATTTTCAAAGCATTTCGGACAATTCCCAGCTAGTTTTAAAAATATCGTTCAAAACCGTCTCTATTTCTGTGCTAACGCGTTATTTTGGATTTTTCTGAATTTTCCGAACAGATTGGGCTATATATCGATTTAAGGGTCCTTTCTTGAACAGTTTTGATAAAAAGTAACTTTTGAGCATACTCTTAGGTCACTGCTAAAATTTTAAAGCATTTCGGACAATTCCCAGCTAGTTTCAGAAATTGCGTTCAAAACCGTCTCTATTTTTGTGTTAACGCGTTATTTTGGATTTTTCTGAATTTTACCGATAATTTGGGCTATAAAGCAAATAAAGGGTCCTTTCTTGACAGTTTTGATAAAAAGTAACTCTTGAGCATTTTCAAAGCATTTCGGACAATTCCCAGCTAGTTTTAAAAATATCGTTCAAAATCGTCTCTATTTCTGTGTTAACGCGTTATTTTGGATTTTTCTGAATTTTACCGACAGTTTAGGCTATACAGCGATTTAAGGGTCCTTTCTTGACAGTTTTTATAAAAAGTAACTCTTAAGCATTCTCCTATATTAACAGCAAAATTTGAAAGCATTTCGGACAATTCCCAGCTAGTTTTAAAAATATCGTTCAAAATCGTCTCTATTTCTGTGTTAACGCGTTATTTTCGATTTTTCTGAATTTTACCGACAGTTTGGGCTATAAAGCGATTTAAGGGTCCTTTCCTGGCAGTTTTGATAAAAAGTAACTCTTGAGCATTTTCAAAGCATTTCGGACAATTCCCAGCTAGTTTTAAAAATATCGTTCAAAACCGTCTCTATTTCTGTGCTAACGCGTTATTTTGGATTTTTCTGAATTTTCCGAACAGATTGGGCTATATATCGATTTAAGGGTCCTTTCTTGAACAGTTTTGATAAAAAGTAACTTTTGAGCATACTCTTAGGTCACTGCTAAAATTTTAAAGCATTTCGGACAATTCCCAGCTAGTTTCAGAAATTGCGTTCAAAACCGTCTCTATTTTTGTGTTAACGCGTTATTTTGGATTTTTCTGAATTTTACCGATAATTTGGGCTATAAAGCAAATAAAGGGTCCTTTCTTGACAGTTTTGATAAAAAGTAACTCTTGAGCATTTTCAAAGCATTTCGGACAATTCCCAGCTAGTTTTAAAAATATCGTTCAAAATCGTCTCTATTTCTGTGTTAACGCGTTATTTTGGATTTTTCTGAATTTTACCGATAATTTGGGGTATAAAGCGATTAAAGGGTCCTTTCTTGACAGTTTTGATAAAAAGTTACTTTTGATCATTTTCAAAGCATTTCGGACAATTCCCAGCTAGTTTTAAAAATTGCTTTCAAAATCGTCTCTATTTCTGTGTTAACGCGTTATTTTGGATTTTTCTGAATTTTACCGATAATTTGGGATATAAATCGATATAAGGGTCCTTTCTTGAACAGTTTTGATAAAAAGTAACTTTTGAGCATACTCTAAGGTCACAGCTAAAATTTTAAAGCATTTCGGACAATTCCCAACTAGTTTCAAAAATTGCGTTCAAAAACGTCTCTATTTCTGTGTTAACGCGTTATTTTGGATTTTTCTGAATTATACCGACAGCTTGGTTTATAAAGCGATTTGAGGGTCCTTTCTTGGGCAGATTTAATAAAAAGTTACTGTAAACTATATTTCTCTTTTAAAATCAAAATCTGGAAGCATTTTGAGAAATTTTTTGGAAAAGTGATTTTTTCATAAAATTTCCTAAGTCTAACCCCTTTGAAAAATTTCGAAAAATTTGAAAATTCAAAAAATTATTTTTTGGAAAAGTGATTTTTTCATAAAATTTCCTAAGGCCCCCTTTGAAAAATTTCGAAAAATTTGAAAATTCAAAAAATTATTTTTTGGAAAAGTGATTTTTTTCATAAAATTTCCTAAGGCTAACCCCTTTGAAAAATTTGAAAATTCAAAAATTTTTTTTTGGAAAAGTGATTTTTTCATAAAATTTCCTAAGACTAACCCCTTTGAAAAATTTCGAAAAATTTGAAAATTCAAAAAATTATTTTTTGGAAAAGTGATTTTTTCATAAAATTTCCTAAGGCTAACCCCTTTGAAAAATTTCGAAAAATTTGAAAATTCAAAAAATTATTTTTTCAGTCACATTAGGACAGAATATGAATATAAAAGATATTTCAGGTCCCCAAAAAAAATTTGGTAGCATTTGAGCCATTATTTTCAAAGTTCAAAATTTCCCTTTGAAAATACATTGATTGTATTTTGTAGTTTTTGAATTTTTACTCGTAGTGTATTTTGAGCACAGTATTGTGACTTGGCCACATTTAAGGTCTTCTATAGGAGATTCTTAAAAACGAAAATCTTAACAACCACAAAATATTAAGGGGGTCAAAATTTGCAAAGTTGTTTTTTTCAGTGGTACACATACATAATTTTTACACAGAGAGTTTTGGGAGCACAATGTTGTAACTTGGCCACATTGAAGTTCATTAATAGGAGATTCTTAAAAACGAAAATCTTAACAACCACTAAATATTAAGGGGGTCGAAAGTTGATCCCAAAAAAGGACTGCATTTCAAACACTGAAAATTTCTGAATTTTACCTACATTTTGGGCTATAAACTGAATTAAGGGTCCTTTTTTGGGCAGATTTGAAATAAAGTGACTGTAAATCATATTTCTATTTTAAAACCAAAATCTGGAAGCATTTTGAGCCATTTTTTGGAAAAGTGATTTTTTCATAAAATTTCCTAAGGCTAACCCCTTTGAAAAATTTCGAAAAATTTGAAAATTCAAAAAATTATTTTTTCAGTCACATTTGGACAGAATATGAATATAAAACATATTTCAGGTCCCCAAAAAAAATTTGGTAGCATTTGAGCCATTATTTTCAAAGTTCAAAATTTCCCTTTGAAAATACATTGATTGTATTTTGGAGTTTTTGAATTTTTACTCGTAGTGTATTTTGAGCACAGTATTGTAACTTGGCCACATTTAAGGTCTTCTATAGGAGATTCTTAAAAACGAAAATCTTAACAACCACAAAATATTAAGGGGGTCAAAATTTGCAAAGTTGTTTTTTTCAGTGGTACACATACATAATTTTTACACAGAGAGTTTTGGGAGCACAATGTTGTAACTTGGCCACATTGAAGTTCATTAATAGGAGATTCTTAAAAACGAAAATCTTAACAACCACTAAATATTAAGGGGGTCGAAAGTTGATCCCAAAAAAGGACTGCATTTCAAACACTGAAAATTTCTGAATTTTACCTACATTTTGGGCTATAAACTGAATTAAGGGTCCTTTTTTGGGCAGATTTGAAATAAAGTGACTGTAAATCATATTTCTATTTTAAAACCAAAATCTGGAAGCATTTTGAGCCATTTTTTGGAAAAGTGATTTTTTCATAAAATTTCCTAAAGCTAACCCCTTTGAAAAATTTCGAAAAATTTGAAAATTCAAAAAATTATTTTTTCAGTCACATTTGGACAGAATATGAATATAAAACATATTTCAGGTCCCCAAAAAAAATTTGGTAGCATTTGAGCCATTATTTTCAAAGTTCAAAATTTCCCTTTGAAAATACATTGATTGTATTTTGGAGTTTTTGAATTTTTACTCGTAGTGTATTTTGAGCACAGTATTGTGACTTGGCCACATTTAAGGTCTTCTATAGGAGATTCTTAAAAACGAAAATCTTAACAACCACAAAATATTAAGGGGGTCAAAATTTGCAAAGTTGTTTTTTTCAGTGGTACACATACATAATTTTTACACAGAGAGTTTTGGGAGCACAATGTTGTAACTTGGCCACATTGAAGTTCATTAATAGGAGATTCTTAAAAACGAAAATCTTAACAACCACTAAATATTAAGGGGGTCGAAAGTTGATCCCAAAAAAGGACTGCATTTCAAACACTGAAAATTTCTGAATTTTACCTACATTTTGGGCTATAAACTGAATTAAGGGTCCTTTTTTGGGCAGATTTGAAATAAAGTGACTGTAAATCATATTTCTATTTGAAAACCAAAATCTGGAAGCATTTTGAGCCATTTTTTGGAAAAGTGATTTTTTCATAAAATTTCCTAAGGCTAACCCCTTTGAAAAATTTCGAAAAATTTGAAAATTCAAAAAATTATTTTTTCAGTCACATTTGGACAGAATATGAATATAAAACATATTTCAGGCCCCCAAAAAAAATTTGGTAGCATTTGAGCCATTATTTTCAAAGTTAAAAATTTCCCTTTGAAAATACATTGATTGTATTTTGGAGTTTTTGAATTTTTACTCGTAGTGTATTTTGAGCACAGTATTGTGACTTGGCCACATTTAAGGTCTTCTATAGGAGATTCTTAAAAACGAAAATCTTAACAACCACAAAATATTAAGGGGGTCAAAATTTGCAAAGTTGTTTTTTTCAGTGGTACACATACATAATTTTTACACAGAGAGTTTTGGGAGCACAATGTTGTAACTTGGCCACATTGAAGTTCATTAATAGGAGATTCTTAAAAACGAAAATCTTAACAACCACTAAATATTAAGGGGGTCGAAAGTTGATCCCAAAAAAGGACTGCATTTCAAACACTGAAAATTTCTGAATTTTACCTACATTTTGGGCTATAAACTGAATTAAGGGTCCTTTTTTGGGCAGATTTGAAATAAAGTGACTGTAAATCATATTTCTATTTTAAAACCAAAATCTGGAAGCATTTTGAGCCATTTTTTGGAAAAGTGATTTTTTCATAAAATTTCCTAAAGCTAACCCCTTTGAAAAATTTCGAAAAATTTGAAAATTCAAAAAATTATTTTTTCAGTCACATTTGGACAGAATATGAATATAAAACATATTTCAGGTCCCCAAAAAAAATTTGGTAGCATTTGAGCCATTATTTTCAAAGTTCAAAATTTCCCTTTGAAAATACATTGATTGTATTTTGGAGTTTTTGAATTTTTACTCGTAGTGTATTTTGAGCACAGTATTGTGACTTGGCCACATTTAAGGTCTTCTATAGGAGATTCTTAAAAACGAAAATCTTAACAACCACAAAATATTAAGGGGGTCAAAATTTGCAAAGTTGTTTTTTTCAGTGGTACACATACATAATTTTTACACAGAGAGTTTTGGGAGCACAATGTTGTAACTTGGCCACATTGAAGTTCATTAATAGGAGATTCTTAAAAACGAAAATCTTAACAACCACTAAATATTAAGGGGGTCGAAAGTTGATCCCAAAAAAGGACTGCATTTCAAACACTGAAAATTTCTGAATTTTACCTACATTTTGGGCTATAAACTGAATTAAGGGTCCTTTTTTGGGCAGATTTGAAATAAAGTGACTGTAAATCATATTTCTATTTGAAAACCAAAATCTGGAAGCATTTTGAGCCATTTTTTGGAAAAGTGATTTTTTCATAAAATTTCCTAAGGCTAACCCCTTTGAAAAATTTCGAAAAATTTGAAAATTCAAAAAATTATTTTTTCAGTCACATTTGGACAGAATATGAATATAAAACATATTTCAGGCCCCCAAAAAAAATTTGGTAGCATTTGAGCCATTATTTTCAAAGTTAAAAATTTCCCTTTGAAAATACATTGATTGTATTTTGGAGTTTTTGAATTTTTACTCGTAGTGTATTTTGAGCACAGTATTGTGACTTGGCCACATTTAAGGTCTTCTATAGGAGATTCTTAAAAACGAAAATCTTAACAACCACAAAATATTAAGGGGGTCAAAATTTGCAAAGTTGTTTTTTTCAGTGGTACACATACATAATTTTTACACAGAGAGTTTTGGGAGCACAATGTTGTAACTTGGCCACATTGAAGTTCATTAATAGGAGATTTTTAAAAACGAAAATCTTAACAACCACTAAATATTAAGGGGGTCGAAAGTTGATCCCAAAAAAGGACTGCATTTCAAACACTGAAAATTTCTGAATTTTACCTACATTTTGGGCTATAAACTGAATTAAGGGTCCTTTTTTGGGCAGATTTGAAATAAAGTGACTGTAAATCATATTTCTATTTTAAAACCAAAATCTGGAAGCATTTTGAGCCATTTTTTGGAAAAGTGATTTTTTCATAAAATTTCCTAAAGCTAACCCCTTTGAAAAATTTCGAAAAATTTGAAAATTCAAAAAATTATTTTTTCAGTCACATTTGGACAGAATATGAATATAAAACATATTTCAGGCCCCCAAAAAAAATTTGGTAGCATTTGAGAAATTATTTTCAAAGTTCAAAATTTCCCTTTGAAAATACATTGATTGTATTTTGGAGTTTTTGAATTTTTACTCGTAGTGTATTTTGAGCACAGTATTGTGACTTGGCCACATTTAAGGTCTTCTATAGGAGATTCTTAAAAACGAAAATCTTAACAACCACAAAATATTAAGGGGGTCAAAATTTGCAAAGTTGTTTTTTTCAGTGGTACACATACATAATTTTTACACAGAGAGTTTTGGGAGCACAATGTTGTAACTTGGCAACATTGAAGTTCATTAATAGGAGATTCTTAAAAACGAAAATCTTAACAACCACTAAATATTAAGGGGGTCGAAAGTTGATCCCAAAAAAGGACTGCATTTCAAACACTGAAAATTTCTGAATTTTACCTACATTTTGGGCTATAAACTGAATTAAGGGTCCTTTTTTGGGCAGATTTGAAATAAAGTGACTGTAAATCATATTTCTATTTTAAAACCAAAATCTGGAAGCATTTTGAGCCATTTTTTGGAAAAGTGATTTTTTCATAAAATTTCCTAAGGCTAACCCCTTTGAAAAATTTCGAAAAATTTGAAAATTCAAAAAATTATTTTTTCAGTCACATTTGGACAGAATATGAATATAAAACATATTTCAGGTCCCCAAAAAAAATTTGGTAGCATTTGAGCCATTATTTTCAAAGTTCAAAATTTCCCTTTGAAAATACATTGATTGTATTTTGGAGTTTTTGAATTTTTACTCGTAGTGTATTTTGAGCACAGTATTGTGACTTGGCCACATTTAAGGTCTTCTATAGGAGATTCTTAAAAACGAAAATCTTAACAACCACAAAATATTAAGGGGGTCAAAATTTGCAAAGTTGTTTTTTTCAGTGGTACACATACATAATTTTTACACAGAGAGTTTTGGGAGCACAATGTTGTAACTTGGCCACATTGAAGTTCATTAATAGGAGATTCTTAAAAACGAAAATCTTAACAACCACTAAATAATAAGGGGGTCGAAAGTTGATCCCAAAAAAGGACTGCATTTCAAACACTGAAAATTTCTGAATTTTACCTACATTTTGGGCTATAAACTGAAATAAGGGTCCTTTTTTGGGCAGATTTGAAATAAAGTGACTGTAAATCATATTTCTATTTTAAAACCAAAATCTGGAAGCATTTTGAGCCATTTTTTGGAAAAGTGATTTTTTCATAAAATTTCCTAAGGCTAACCCCTTTGAAAAATTTCGAAAAATTTGAAAATTCAAAAAATTATTTTTTCAGTCACATTTGGACAGAATATGAATATAAAACATATTTCAGGTCCCCAAAAAAAATTTGGTAGCATTTGAGCCACTATTTTCAAAGTTCAAAATTTCCCTTTGAAAATACATTGATTTTACAGTTTTTGAATTTTTACTCGTAGTGTATTTGGAGCACAGTATTGTAACTTGGCCACATTTAAGGTCTTCTATAGGAGATTCTTAAAAACGAAAATCTTAACAACCACAAAATATTAAGGGGGTCAAAATTTGCAAAGTTGTTTTTTTCAGTGGTACACATACATAATTTTTACACAGAGAGTTTTGGGAGCACAATGTTGTAACTTGGCCACATTGAAGTTCATTAATAGGAGATTCTTAAAAACGAAAATCTTAACAACCACTAAATATTAAGGGGGTCGAAAGTTGATCCCAAAAAAGGACTGCATTTCAAACACTGAAAATTTCTGAATTTTACCTACATTTTGGGCTATAAACTGAATTAAGGGTCCTTTTTTGGGCAGATTTGAAATAAAGTGACTGTAAATCATATTTCTATTTTAAAACCAAAATCTGGAAGCATTTTGAGCCATTTTTTGGAAAAGTGATTTTTTCATAAAATTTCCTAAGGCTAACCCCTTTGAAAAATTTCGAAAAATTTGAAAATTCAAAAAATTATTTTTTCAGTCACATTTGGACAGAATATGAATATAAAACATATTTCAGGTCCCCAAAAAAAATTTGGTAGCATTTGAGCCATTATTTTCAAAGTTCAAAATTTCCCTTTGAAAATACATTGATTGTATTTTGGAGTTTTTGAATTTTTACTCGTAGTGTATTTTGAGCACAGTATTGTGACTTGGCCACATTTAAGGTCTTCTACAGGAGATTCTTAAAAACGAAAATCTTAACAACCACAAAATATTAAGGGGGTCAAAATTTGCAAAGTTGTTTTTTTCAGTGGTACACATACATAATTTTTACACAGAGAGTTTTGGGAGCACAATGTTGTAACTTGGCAACATTGAAGTTCATTAATAGGAGATTCTTAAAAACGAAAATCTTAACAACCACTAAATATTAAGGGGGTCGAAAGTTGATCCCAAAAAAGGACTGCATTTCAAACACTGAAAATTTCTGAATTTTACCTACATTTTGGGCTATAAACTGAATTAAGGGTCCTTTTTTGGGCAGATTTGAAATAAAGTGACTGTAAATCATATTTCTATTTTAAAACCAAAATCTGGAAGCATTTTGAGCCATTTTTTGGAAAAGTGATTTTTTCATAAAATTTCCTAAGGCTAACCCCTTTGAAAAATTTCGAAAAATTTGAAAATTCAAAAAATTATTTTTTCAGTCACATTTGGACAGAATATGAATATAAAACATATTTCAGGTCCCCAAAAAAAATTTGGTAGCATTTGAGCCATTATTTTCAAAGTTCAAAATTTCCCTTTGAAAATACATTGATTGTATTTTGGAGTTTTTGAATTTTTACTCGTAGTGTATTTTGAGCACAGTATTGTGACTTGGCCACATTTAAGGTCTTCTATAGGAGATTCTTAAAAACGAAAATCTTAACAACCACAAAATATTAAGGGGGTCAAAATTTGCAAAGTTGTTTTTTTCAGTGGTACACATACATAATTTTTACACAGAGAGTTTTGGGAGCACAATGTTGTAACTTGGCCACATTGAAGTTCATTAATAGGAGATTCTTAAAAACGAAAATCTTAACAACCACTAAATAATAAGGGGGTCGAAAGTTGATCCCAAAAAAGGACTGCATTTCAAACACTGAAAATTTCTGAATTTTACCTACATTTTGGGCTATAAACTGAAATAAGGGTCCTTTTTTGGGCAGATTTGAAATAAAGTGACTGTAAATCATATTTCTATTTTAAAACCAAAATCTGGAAGCATTTTGAGCCATTTTTTGGAAAAGTGATTTTTTCATAAAATTTCCTAAGGCTAACCCCTTTGAAAAATTTCGAAAAATTTGAAAATTCAAAAAATTATTTTTTCAGTCACATTTGGACAGAATATGAATATAAAACATATTTCAGGTCCCCAAAAAAAATTTGGTAGCATTTGAGCCATTATTTTCAAAGTTCAAAATTTCCCTTTGAAAATACATTGATTGTATTTTGGAGTTTTTGAATTTTTACTCGTAGTGTATTTTGAGCACAGTATTGTGACTTGGCCACATTTAAGGTCTTCTATAGGAGATTCTTAAAAACGAAAATCTTAACAACCACAAAATATTAAGGGGGTCAAAATTTGCAAAGTTGTTTTTTTCAGTGGTACACATACATAATTTTTACACAGAGAGTTTTGGGAGCACAATGTTGTAACTTGGCCACATTGAAGTTCATTAATAGGAGATTCTTAAAAACGAAAATCTTAACAACCACTAAATATTAAGGGGGTCGAAAGTTGATCCCAAAAAAGGACTGCATTTCAAATACTGAAAATTTCTGAATTTTACCTACATTTTGGGCTATAAACTGAATTAAGGGTCCTTTTTTGGGCAGATTTGAAATAAAGTGACTGTAAATCATATTTCTATTTTAAAACCAAAATCTGGAAGCATTTTGAGCCATTTTTTGGAAAAGTGATTTTTTCATAAAATTTCCTAAAGCTAACCCCTTTGAAAAATTTCGAAAAATTTGAAAATTCAAAAAATTATTTTTTCAGTCACATTTGGACAGAATATGAATATAAAACATATTTCAGGTCCCCAAAAAAAATTTGGTAGCATTTGAGCCATTATTTTCAAAGTTCAAAATTTCCCTTTGAAAATACATTGATTGTATTTTGGAGTTTTTGAATTTTTACTCGTAGTGTATTTTGAGCACAGTATTGTGACTTGGCCACATTTAAGGTCTTCTATAGGAGATTCTTAAAAACGAAAATCTTAACAACCACAAAATATTAAGGGGGTCAAAATTTGCAAAGTTGTTTTTTTCAGTGGTACACATACATAATTTTTACACAGAGAGTTTTGGGAGCACAATGTTGTAACTTGGCCACATTGAAGTTCATTAATAGGAGATTCTTAAAAACGAAAATCTTAACAACCACTAAATATTAAGGGGGTCGAAAGTTGATCCCAAAAAAGGACTGCATTTCAAACACTGAAAATTTCTGAATTTTACCTACATTTTGGGCTATAAACTGAATTAAGGGTCCTTTTTTGGGCAGATTTGAAATAAAGTGACTGTAAATCATATTTCTATTTTAAAACCAAAATCTGGAAGCATTTTGAGCCATTTTTTGGAAAAGTGATTTTTTCATAAAATTTCCTAAAGCTAACCCCTTTGAAAAATTTCGAAAAATTTGAAAATTCAAAAAATTATTTTTTCAGTCACATTTGGACAGAATATGAATATAAAACATATTTCAGGTCCCCAAAAAAAATTTGGTAGCATTTGAGCCATTATTTTCAAAGTTCAAAATTTCCCTTTGAAAATACATTGATTGTATTTTGGAGTTTTTGAATTTTTACTCGTAGTGTATTTTGAGCACAGTATTGTGACTTGGCCACATTTAAGGTCTTCTATAGGAGATTCTTAAAAACGAAAATCTTAACAACCACAAAATATTAAGGGGGTCAAAATTTGCAAAGTTGTTTTTTTCAGTGGTACACATACATAATTTTTACACAGAGAGTTTTGGGAGCACAATGTTGTAACTTGGCCACATTGAAGTTCATTAATAGGAGATTCTTAAAAACGAAAATCTTAACAACCACTAAATATTAAGGGGGTCGAAAGTTGATCCCAAAAAAGGACTGCATTTCAAATACTGAAAATTTCTGAATTTTACCTACATTTTGGGCTATAAACTGAATTAAGGGTCCTTTTTTGGGCAGATTTGAAATAAAGTGACTGTAAATCATATTTCTATTTTAAAACCAAAATCTGGAAGCATTTTGAGCCATTTTTTGGAAAAGTGATTTTTTCATAAAATTTCCTAAAGCTAACCCCTTTGAAAAATTTCGAAAAATTTGAAAATTCAAAAAATTATTTTTTCAGTCACATTTGGACAGAATATGAATATAAAACATATTTCAGGTCCCCAAAAAAAATTTGGTAGCATTTGAGCCATTATTTTCAAAGTTCAAAATTTCCCTTTGAAAATACATTGATTGTATTTTGGAGTTTTTGAATTTTTACTCGTAGTGTATTTTGAGCACAGTATTGTGACTTGGCCACATTTAAGGTCTTCTATAGGAGATTCTTAAAAACGAAAATCTTAACAACCACAAAATATTAAGGGGGTCAAAATTTGCAAAGTTGTTTTTTTCAGTGGTACACATACATAATTTTTACACAGAGAGTTTTGGGAGCACAATGTTGTAACTTGGCCACATTGAAGTTCATTAATAGGAGATTCTTAAAAACGAAAATCTTAACAACCACTAAATATTAAGGGGGTCGAAAGTTGATCCCAAAAAAGGACTGCATTTCAAACACTGAAAATTTCTGAATTTTACCTACATTTTGGGCTATAAACTGAATTAAGGGTCCTTTTTTGGGCAGATTTGAAATAAAGTGACTGTAAATCATATTTCTATTTTAAAACCAAAATCTGGAAGCATTTTGAGCCATTTTTTGGAAAAGTGATTTTTTCATAAAATTTCCTAAAGCTAACCCCTTTGAAAAATTTCGAAAAATTTGAAAATTCAAAAAATTATTTTTTCAGTCACATTTGGACAGAATATGAATATAAAACATATTTCAGGTCCCCAAAAAAAATTTGGTAGCATTTGAGCCATTATTTTCAAAGTTCAAAATTTCCCTTTGAAAATACATTGATTGTATTTTGGAGTTTTTGAATTTTTACTCGTAGTGTATTTTGAGCACAGTATTGTGACTTGGCCACATTTAAGGTCTTCTATAGGAGATTCTTAAAAACGAAAATCTTAACAACCACAAAATATTAAGGGGGTCAAAATTTGCAAAGTTGTTTTTTTCAGTGGTACACATACATAATTTTTACACAGAGAGTTTTGGGAGCACAATGTTGTAACTTGGCCACATTGAAGTTCATTAATAGGAGATTCTTAAAAACGAAAATCTTAACAACCACTAAATATTAAGGGGGTCGAAAGTTGATCCCAAAAAAGGACTGCATTTCAAACACTGAAAATTTCTGAATTTTACCTACATTTTGGGCTATAAACTGAATTAAGGGTCCTTTTTTGAGCAGATTTGAAATAAAGTGACTGTAAATCATATTTCTATTTTAAAACCAAAATCTGGAAGCATTTTGAGCCATTTTTTGGAAAAGTGATTTTTTCATAAAATTTCCTAAGGCTAACCCCTTTGAAAAATTTCGAAAAATTTGAAAATTCAAAAAATTATTTTTTCAGTCACATTTGGACAGAATATGAATATAAAACATATTTCAGGCCCCCAAAAAAAATTTGGTAGCATTTGAGCCATTATTTTCAAAGTTAAAAATTTCCCTTTGAAAATACATTGATTGTATTTTGGAGTTTTTGAATTTTTACTCGTAGTGTATTTTGAGCACAGTATTGTGACTTGGCCACATTTAAGGTCTTCTATAGGAGATTCTTAAAAACGAAAATCTTAACAACCACAAAATATTAAGGGGGTCAAAATTTGCAAAGTTGTTTTTTTCAGTGGTACACATACATAATTTTTACACAGAGAGTTTTGGGAGCACAATGTTGTAACTTGGCCACATTGAAGTTCATTAATAGGAGATTCTTAAAAACGAAAATCTTAACAACCACTAAATATTAAGGGGGTCGAAAGTTGATCCCAAAAAAGGACTGCATTTCAAACACTGAAAATTTCTGAATTTTACCTACATTTTGGGCTATAAACTGAATTAAGGGTCCTTTTTTGGGCAGATTTGAAATAAAGTGACTGTAAATCATATTTCTATTTTAAAACCAAAATCTGGAAGCATTTTGAGCCATTTTTTGGAAAAGTGATTTTTTCATAAAATTTCCTAAAGCTAACCCCTTTGAAAAATTTCGAAAAATTTGAAAATTCAAAAAATTATTTTTTCAGTCACATTTGGACAGAATATGGATATAAAACATATTTCAGGCCCCCAAAAAAAATTTGGTAGCATTTGAGAAATTATTTTCAAAGTTCAAAATTTCCCTTTGAAAATACATTGATTGTATTTTGGAGTTTTTGAATTTTTACTCGTAGTGTATTTTGAGCACAGTATTGTGACTTGGCCACATTTAAGGTCTTCTATAGGAGATTCTTAAAAACGAAAATCTTAACAACCACAAGATATTAAGGGGGTCAAAATTTGCAAAGTTGTTTTTTTCAGTGGTACACATACATAATTTTTACACAGAGAGTTTTGGGAGCACAATGTTGTAACTTGGCAACATTGAAGTTCATTAATAGGAGATTCTTAAAAACGAAAATCTTAACAACCACTAAATATTAAGGGGGTCGAAAGTTGATCCCAAAAAAGGACTGCATTTCAAACACTGAAAATTTCTGAATTTTACCTACATTTTGGGCTATAAACTGAATTAAGGGTCCTTTTTTGGGCAGATTTGAAATAAAGTGACTGTAAATCATATTTCTATTTTAAAACCAAAATCTGGAAGCATTTTGAGCCATTTTTTGGAAAAGTGATTTTTTCATAAAATTTCCTAAGGCTAACCCCTTTGAAAAATTTCGAAAAATTTGAAAATTCAAAAAATTATTTTTTCAGTCACATTTGGACAGAATATGAATATAAAACATATTTCAGGTCCCCAAAAAAAATTTGGTAGCATTTGAGCCATTATTTTCAAAGTTCAAAATTTCCCTTTGAAAATACATTGATTGTATTTTGGAGTTTTTGAATTTTTACTCGTAGTGTATTTTGAGCACAGTATTGTGACTTGGCCACATTTAAGGTCTTCTATAGGAGATTCTTAAAAACGAAAATCTTAACAACCACAAAATATTAAGGGGGTCAAAATTTGCAAAGTTGTTTTTTTCAGTGGTACACATACATAATTTTTACACAGAGAGTTTTGGGAGCACAATGTTGTAACTTGGCCACATTGAAGTTCATTAATAGGAGATTCTTAAAAACGAAAATCTTAACAACCACTAAATATTAAGGGGGTCGAAAGTTGATCCCAAAAAAGGACTGCATTTCAAATACTGAAAATTTCTGAATTTTACCTACATTTTGGGCTATAAACTGAATTAAGGGTCCTTTTTTGGGCAGATTTGAAATAAAGTGACTGTAAATCATATTTCTATTTTAAAACCAAAATCTGGAAGCATTTTGAGCCATTTTTTGGAAAAGTGATTTTTTCATAAAATTTCCTAAAGCTAACCCCTTTGAAAAATTTCGAAAAATTTGAAAATTCAAAAAATTATTTTTTCAGTCACATTTGGACAGAATATGAATATAAAACATATTTCAGGTCCCCAAAAAAAATTTGGTAGCATTTGAGCCATTATTTTCAAAGTTCAAAATTTCCCTTTGAAAATACATTGATTGTATTTTGGAGTTTTTGAATTTTTACTCGTAGTGTATTTTGAGCACAGTATTGTGACTTGGCCACATTTAAGGTCTTCTATAGGAGATTCTTAAAAACGAAAATCTTAACAACCACAAAATATTAAGGGGGTCAAAATTTGCAAAGTTGTTTTTTTCAGTGGTACACATACATAATTTTTACACAGAGAGTTTTGGGAGCACAATGTTGTAACTTGGCCACATTGAAGTTCATTAATAGGAGATTCTTAAAAACGAAAATCTTAACAACCACTAAATATTAAGGGGGTCGAAAGTTGATCCCAAAAAAGGACTGCATTTCAAACACTGAAAATTTCTGAATTTTACCTACATTTTGGGCTATAAACTGAATTAAGGGTCCTTTTTTGGGCAGATTTGAAATAAAGTGACTGTAAATCATATTTCTATTTTAAAACCAAAATCTGGAAGCATTTTGAGCCATTTTTTGGAAAAGTGATTTTTTCATAAAATTTCCTAAAGCTAACCCCTTTGAAAAATTTCGAAAAATTTGAAAATTCAAAAAATTATTTTTTCAGTCACATTTGGACAGAATATGAATATAAAACATATTTCAGGTCCCCAAAAAAAATTTGGTAGCATTTGAGCCATTATTTTCAAAGTTCAAAATTTCCCTTTGAAAATACATTGATTGTATTTTGGAGTTTTTGAATTTTTACTCGTAGTGTATTTTGAGCACAGTATTGTGACTTGGCCACATTTAAGGTCTTCTATAGGAGATTCTTAAAAACGAAAATCTTAACAACCACAAAATATTAAGGGGGTCAAAATTTGCAAAGTTGTTTTTTTCAGTGGTACACATACATAATTTTTACACAGAGAGTTTTGGGAGCACAATGTTGTAACTTGGCCACATTGAAGTTCATTAATAGGAGATTCTTAAAAACGAAAATCTTAACAACCACTAAATATTAAGGGGGTCGAAAGTTGATCCCAAAAAAGGACTGCATTTCAAATACTGAAAATTTCTGAATTTTACCTACATTTTGGGCTATAAACTGAATTAAGGGTCCTTTTTTGGGCAGATTTGAAATAAAGTGACTGTAAATCATATTTCTATTTTAAAACCAAAATCTGGAAGCATTTTGAGCCATTTTTTGGAAAAGTGATTTTTTCATAAAATTTCCTAAAGCTAACCCCTTTGAAAAATTTCGAAAAATTTGAAAATTCAAAAAATTATTTTTTCAGTCACATTTGGACAGAATATGAATATAAAACATATTTCAGGTCCCCAAAAAAAATTTGGTAGCATTTGAGCCATTATTTTCAAAGTTCAAAATTTCCCTTTGAAAATACATTGATTGTATTTTGGAGTTTTTGAATTTTTACTCGTAGTGTATTTTGAGCACAGTATTGTGACTTGGCCACATTTAAGGTCTTCTATAGGAGATTCTTAAAAACGAAAATCTTAACAACCACAAAATATTAAGGGGGTCAAAATTTGCAAAGTTGTTTTTTTCAGTGGTACACATACATAATTTTTACACAGAGAGTTTTGGGAGCACAATGTTGTAACTTGGCCACATTGAAGTTCATTAATAGGAGATTCTTAAAAACGAAAATCTTAACAACCACTAAATATTAAGGGGGTCGAAAGTTGATCCCAAAAAAGGACTGCATTTCAAACACTGAAAATTTCTGAATTTTACCTACATTTTGGGCTATAAACTGAATTAAGGGTCCTTTTTTGGGCAGATTTGAAATAAAGTGACTGTAAATCATATTTCTATTTTAAAACCAAAATCTGGAAGCATTTTGAGCCATTTTTTGGAAAAGTGATTTTTTCATAAAATTTCCTAAAGCTAACCCCTTTGAAAAATTTCGAAAAATTTGAAAATTCAAAAAATTATTTTTTCAGTCACATTTGGACAGAATATGAATATAAAACATATTTCAGGTCCCCAAAAAAAATTTGGTAGCATTTGAGCCATTATTTTCAAAGTTCAAAATTTCCCTTTGAAAATACATTGATTGTATTTTGGAGTTTTTGAATTTTTACTCGTAGTGTATTTTGAGCACAGTATTGTGACTTGGCCACATTTAAGGTCTTCTATAGGAGATTCTTAAAAACGAAAATCTTAACAACCACAAAATATTAAGGGGGTCAAAATTTGCAAAGTTGTTTTTTTCAGTGGTACACATACATAATTTTTACACAGAGAGTTTTGGGAGCACAATGTTGTAACTTGGCCACATTGAAGTTCATTAATAGGAGATTCTTAAAAACGAAAATCTTAACAACCACTAAATATTAAGGGGGTCGAAAGTTGATCCCAAAAAAGGACTGCATTTCAAACACTGAAAATTTCTGAATTTTACCTACATTTTGGGCTATAAACTGAATTAAGGGTCCTTTTTTGAGCAGATTTGAAATAAAGTGACTGTAAATCATATTTCTATTTTAAAACCAAAATCTGGAAGCATTTTGAGCCATTTTTTGGAAAAGTGATTTTTTCATAAAATTTCCTAAGGCTAACCCCTTTGAAAAATTTCGAAAAATTTGAAAATTCAAAAAATTATTTTTTCAGTCACATTTGGACAGAATATGAATATAAAACATATTTCAGGCCCCCAAAAAAAATTTGGTAGCATTTGAGCCATTATTTTCAAAGTTAAAAATTTCCCTTTGAAAATACATTGATTGTATTTTGGAGTTTTTGAATTTTTACTCGTAGTGTATTTTGAGCACAGTATTGTGACTTGGCCACATTTAAGGTCTTCTATAGGAGATTCTTAAAAACGAAAATCTTAACAACCACAAAATATTAAGGGGGTCAAAATTTGCAAAGTTGTTTTTTTCAGTGGTACACATACATAATTTTTACACAGAGAGTTTTGGGAGCACAATGTTGTAACTTGGCCACATTGAAGTTCATTAATAGGAGATTCTTAAAAACGAAAATCTTAACAACCACTAAATATTAAGGGGGTCGAAAGTTGATCCCAAAAAAGGACTGCATTTCAAACACTGAAAATTTCTGAATTTTACCTACATTTTGGGCTATAAACTGAATTAAGGGTCCTTTTTTGGGCAGATTTGAAATAAAGTGACTGTAAATCATATTTCTATTTTAAAACCAAAATCTGGAAGCATTTTGAGCCATTTTTTGGAAAAGTGATTTTTTCATAAAATTTCCTAAAGCTAACCCCTTTGAAAAATTTCGAAAAATTTGAAAATTCAAAAAATTATTTTTTCAGTCACATTTGGACAGAATATGGATATAAAACATATTTCAGGCCCCCAAAAAAAATTTGGTAGCATTTGAGAAATTATTTTCAAAGTTCAAAATTTCCCTTTGAAAATACATTGATTGTATTTTGGAGTTTTTGAATTTTTACTCGTAGTGTATTTTGAGCACAGTATTGTGACTTGGCCACATTTAAGGTCTTCTATAGGAGATTCTTAAAAACGAAAATCTTAACAACCACAAAATATTAAGGGGGTCAAAATTTGCAAAGTTGTTTTTTTCAGTGGTACACATACATAATTTTTACACAGAGAGTTTTGGGAGCACAATGTTGTAACTTGGCAACATTGAAGTTCATTAATAGGAGATTCTTAAAAACGAAAATCTTAACAACCACTAAATATTAAGGGGGTCGAAAGTTGATCCCAAAAAAGGACTGCATTTCAAACACTGAAAATTTCTGAATTTTACCTACATTTTGGGCTATAAACTGAATTAAGGGTCCTTTTTTGGGCAGATTTGAAATAAAGTGACTGTAAATCATATTTCTATTTTAAAACCAAAATCTGGAAGCATTTTGAGCCATTTTTTGGAAAAGTGATTTTTTCATAAAATTTCCTAAGGCTAACCCCTTTGAAAAATTTCGAAAAATTTGAAAATTCAAAAAATTATTTTTTCAGTCACATTTGGACAGAATATGAATATAAAACATATTTCAGGTCCCCAAAAAAAATTTGGTAGCATTTGAGCCATTATTTTCAAAGTTCAAAATTTCCCTTTGAAAATACATTGATTGTATTTTGGAGTTTTTGAATTTTTACTCGTAGTGTATTTTGAGCACAGTATTGTGACTTGGCCACATTTAAGGTCTTCTATAGGAGATTCTTAAAAACGAAAATCTTAACAACCACAAAATATTAAGGGGGTCAAAATTTGCAAAGTTGTTTTTTTCAGTGGTACACATACATAATTTTTACACAGAGAGTTTTGGGAGCACAATGTTGTAACTTGGCCACATTGAAGTTCATTAATAGGAGATTCTTAAAAACGAAAATCTTAACAACCACTAAATAATAAGGGGGTCGAAAGTTGATCCCAAAAAAGGACTGCATTTCAAACACTGAAAATTTCTGAATTTTACCTACATTTTGGGCTATAAACTGAAATAAGGGTCCTTTTTTGGGCAGATTTGAAATAAAGTGACTGTAAATCATATTTCTATTTTAAAACCAAAATCTGGAAGCATTTTGAGCCATTTTTTGGAAAAGTGATTTTTTCATAAAATTTCCTAAGGCTAACCCCTTTGAAAAATTTCGAAAAATTTGAAAATTCAAAAAATTATTTTTTCAGTCACATTTGGACAGAATATGAATATAAAACATATTTCAGGTCCCCAAAAAAAATTTGGTAGCATTTGAGCCACTATTTTCAAAGTTCAAAATTTCCCTTTGAAAATACATTGATTTTACAGTTTTTGAATTTTTACTCGTAGTGTATTTGGAGCACAGTATTGTAACTTGGCCACATTTAAGGTCTTCTATAGGAGATTCTTAAAAACGAAAATCTTAACAACCACAAAATATTAAGGGGGTCAAAATTTGCAAAGTTGTTTTTTTCAGTGGTACACATACATAATTTTTACACAGAGAGTTTTGGGAGCACAATGTTGTAACTTGGCCACATTGAAGTTCATTAATAGGAGATTCTTAAAAACGAAAATCTTAACAACCACTAAATATTAAGGGGGTCGAAAGTTGATCCCAAAAAAGGACTGCATTTCAAACACTGAAAATTTCTGAATTTTACCTACATTTTGGGCTATAAACTGAATTAAGGGTCCTTTTTTGGGCAGATTTGAAATAAAGTGACTGTAAATCATATTTCTATTTTAAAACCAAAATCTGGAAGCATTTTGAGCCATTTTTTGGAAAAGTGATTTTTTCATAAAATTTCCTAAGGCTAACCCCTTTGAAAAATTTCGAAAAATTTGAAAATTCAAAAAATTATTTTTTCAGTCACATTTGGACAGAATATGAATATAAAACATATTTCAGGTCCCCAAAAAAAATTTGGTAGCATTTGAGCCATTATTTTCAAAGTTCAAAATTTCCCTTTGAAAATACATTGATTGTATTTTGGAGTTTTTGAATTTTTACTCGTAGTGTATTTTGAGCACAGTATTGTGACTTGGCCACATTTAAGGTCTTCTATAGGAGATTCTTAAAAACGAAAATCTTAACAACCACAAAATATTAAGGGGGTCAAAATTTGCAAAGTTGTTTTTTTCAGTGGTACACATACATAATTTTTACACAGAGAGTTTTGGGAGCACAATGTTGTAACTTGGCAACATTGAAGTTCATTAATAGGAGATTCTTAAAAACGAAAATCTTAACAACCACTAAATATTAAGGGGGTCGAAAGTTGATCCCAAAAAAGGACTGCATTTCAAACACTGAAAATTTCTGAATTTTACCTACATTTTGGGCTATAAACTGAATTAAGGGTCCTTTTTTGGGCAGATTTGAAATAAAGTGACTGTAAATCATATTTCTATTTTAAAACCAAAATCTGGAAGCATTTTGAGCCATTTTTTGGAAAAGTGATTTTTTCATAAAATTTCCTAAAACCCCTTTGAAAAATTTCGAAAAATTTGAAAATTCAAAAAATTATTTTTTCAGTCACATTTGGACAGAATATGAATATAAAACATATTTCAGGTCCCCAAAAAAAATTTGGTAGCATTTGAGCCATTATTTTCAAAGTTCAAAATTTCCCTTTGAAAATACATTGATTGTATTTTGGAGTTTTTGAATTTTTACTCGTAGTGTATTTTGAGCACAGTATTGTGACTTGGCCACATTTAAGGTCTTCTATAGGAGATTCTTAAAAACGAAAATCTTAACAACCACAAAATATTAAGGGGGTCAAAATTTGCAAAGTTGTTTTTTTCAGTGGTACACATACATAATTTTTACACAGAGAGTTTTGGGAGCACAATGTTGTAACTTGGCCACATTGAAGTTCATTAATAGGAGATTCTTAAAAACGAAAATCTTAACAACCACTAAATAATAAGGGGGTCGAAAGTTGATCCCAAAAAAGGACTGCATTTCAAACACTGAAAATTTCTGAATTTTACCTACATTTTGGGCTATAAACTGAAATAAGGGTCCTTTTTTGGGCAGATTTGAAATAAAGTGACTGTAAATCATATTTCTATTTTAAAACCAAAATCTGGAAGCATTTTGAGCCATTTTTTGGAAAAGTGATTTTTTCATAAAATTTCCTAAGGCTAACCCCTTTGAAAAATTTCGAAAAATTTGAAAATTCAAAAAATTATTTTTTCAGTCACATTTGGACAGAATATGAATATAAAACATATTTCAGGTCCCCAAAAAAAATTTGGTAGCATTTGAGCCACTATTTTCAAAGTTCAAAATTTCCCTTTGAAAATACATTGATTTTACAGTTTTTGAATTTTTACTCGTAGTGTATTTGGAGCACAGTATTGTAACTTGGCCACATTTAAGGTCTTCTATAGGAGATTCTTAAAAACGAAAATCTTAACAACCACAAAATATTAAGGGGGTCAAAATTTGCAAAGTTGTTTTTTTCAGTGGTACACATACATAATTTTTACACAGAGAGTTTTGGGAGCACAATGTTGTAACTTGGCCACATTGAAGTTCATTAATAGGAGATTCTTAAAAACGAAAATCTTAACAACCACTAAATATTAAGGGGGTCGAAAGTTGATCCCAAAAAAGGACTGCATTTCAAACACTGAAAATTTCTGAATTTTACCTACATTTTGGGCTATAAACTGAATTAAGGGTCCTTTTTTGGGCAGATTTGAAATAAAGTGACTGTAAATCATATTTCTATTTTAAAACCAAAATCTGGAAGCATTTTGAGCCATTTTTTGGAAAAGTGATTTTTTCATAAAATTTCCTAAGGCTAACCCCTTTGAAAAATTTCGAAAAATTTGAAAATTCAAAAAATTATTTTTTCAGTCACATTTGGACAGAATATGAATATAAAACATATTTCAGGTCCCCAAAAAAAATTTGGTAGCATTTGAGCCATTATTTTCAAAGTTCAAAATTTCCCTTTGAAAATACATTGATTGTATTTTGGAGTTTTTGAATTTTTACTCGTAGTGTATTTTGAGCACAGTATTGTGACTTGGCCACATTTAAGGTCTTCTATAGGAGATTCTTAAAAACGAAAATCTTAACAACCACAAAATATTAAGGGGGTCAAAATTTGCAAAGTTGTTTTTTTCAGTGGTACACATACATAATTTTTACACAGAGAGTTTTGGGAGCACAATGTTGTAACTTGGCCACATTGAAGTTCATTAATAGGAGATTCTTAAAAACGAAAATCTTAACAACCACTAAATATTAAGGGGGTCGAAAGTTGATCCCAAAAAAGGACTGCATTTCAAATACTGAAAATTTCTGAATTTTACCTACATTTTGGGCTATAAACTGAATTAAGGGTCCTTTTTTGGGCAGATTTGAAATAAAGTGACTGTAAATCATATTTCTATTTTAAAACCAAAATCTGGAAGCATTTTGAGCCATTTTTTGGAAAAGTGATTTTTTCATAAAATTTCCTAAAGCTAACCCCTTTGAAAAATTTCGAAAAATTTGAAAATTCAAAAAATTATTTTTTCAGTCACATTTGGACAGAATATGAATATAAAACATATTTCAGGTCCCCAAAAAAAATTTGGTAGCATTTGAGCCATTATTTTCAAAGTTCAAAATTTCCCTTTGAAAATACATTGATTGTATTTTGGAGTTTTTGAATTTTTACTCGTAGTGTATTTTGAGCACAGTATTGTGACTTGGCCACATTTAAGGTCTTCTATAGGAGATTCTTAAAAACGAAAATCTTAACAACCACAAAATATTAAGGGGGTCAAAATTTGCAAAGTTGTTTTTTTCAGTGGTACACATACATAATTTTTACACAGAGAGTTTTGGGAGCACAATGTTGTAACTTGGCCACATTGAAGTTCATTAATAGGAGATTCTTAAAAACGAAAATCTTAACAACCACTAAATATTAAGGGGGTCGAAAGTTGATCCCAAAAAAGGACTGCATTTCAAACACTGAAAATTTCTGAATTTTACCTACATTTTGGGCTATAAACTGAAATAAGGGTCCTTTTTTGGGCAGATTTGAAATAAAGTGACTGTAAATCATATTTCTATTTTAAAACCAAAATCTGGAAGCATTTTGAGCCATTTTTTGGAAAAGTGATTTTTTCATAAAATTTCCTAAGGCTAACCCCTTTGAAAAATTTCGAAAAATTTGAAAATTCAAAAAATTATTTTTTCAGTCACATTTGGACAGAATATGAATATAAAACATATTTCAGGTCCCCAAAAAAAATTTGGTAGCATTTGAGCCACTATTTTCAAAGTTCAAAATTTCCCTTTGAAAATACATTGATTTTACAGTTTTTGAATTTTTACTCGTAGTGTATTTGGAGCACAGTATTGTAACTTGGCCACATTTAAGGTCTTCTATAGGAGATTCTTAAAAACGAAAATTTTAACAACCACAAAATATTAAGGGGGTCAAAATTTGCAAAGTTGTTTTTTTCAGTGGTACACATACATAATTTTTACACAGAGAGTTTTGGGAGCACAATGTTGTAACTTGGCCACATTGAAGTTCATTAATAGGAGATTCTTAAAAACGAAAATCTTAACAACCACTAAATATTAAGGGGGTCGAAAGTTGATCCCAAAAAAGGACTGCATTTCAAATACTGAAAATTTCTGAATTTTACCTACATTTTGGGCTATAAACTGAATTAAGGGTCCTTTTTTGGGCAGATTTGAAATAAAGTGACTGTAAATCATATTTCTATTTTAAAACCAAAATCTGGAAGCATTTTGAGCCATTTTTTGGAAAAGTGATTTTTTCATAAAATTTCCTAAAGCTAACCCCTTTGAAAAATTTCGAAAAATTTGAAAATTCAAAAAATTATTTTTTCAGTCACATTTGGACAGAATATGAATATAAAACATATTTCAGGTCCCCAAAAAAAATTTGGTAGCATTTGAGCCATTATTTTCAAAGTTCAAAATTTCCCTTTGAAAATACATTGATTGTATTTTGGAGTTTTTGAATTTTTACTCGTAGTGTATTTTGAGCACAGTATTGTGACTTGGCCACATTTAAGGTCTTCTATAGGAGATTCTTAAAAACGAAAATCTTAACAACCACAAAATATTAAGGGGGTCAAAATTTGCAAAGTTGTTTTTTTCAGTGGTACACATACATAATTTTTACACAGAGAGTTTTGGGAGCACAATGTTGTAACTTGGCCACATTGAAGTTCATTAATAGGAGATTCTTAAAAACGAAAATCTTAACAACCACTAAATATTAAGGGGGTCGAAAGTTGATCCCAAAAAAGGACTGCATTTCAAACACTGAAAATTTCTGAATTTTACCTACATTTTGGGCTATAAACTGAAATAAGGGTCCTTTTTTGGGCAGATTTGAAATAAAGTGACTGTAAATCATATTTCTATTTTAAAACCAAAATCTGGAAGCATTTTGAGCCATTTTTTGGAAAAGTGATTTTTTCATAAAATTTCCTAAGGCTAACCCCTTTGAAAAATTTCGAAAAATTTGAAAATTCAAAAAATTATTTTTTCAGTCACATTTGGACAGAATATGAATATAAAACATATTTCAGGTCCCCAAAAAAAATTTGGTAGCATTTGAGCCACTATTTTCAAAGTTCAAAATTTCCCTTTGAAAATACATTGATTTTACAGTTTTTGAATTTTTACTCGTAGTGTATTTGGAGCACAGTATTGTAACTTGGCCACATTTAAGGTCTTCTATAGGAGATTCTTAAAAACGAAAATTTTAACAACCACAAAATATTAAGGGGGTCAAAATTTGCAAAGTTGTTTTTTTCAGTGGTACACATACATAATTTTTACACAGAGAGTTTTGGGAGCACAATGTTGTAACTTGGCCACATTGAAGTTCATTAATAGGAGATTCTTAAAAACGAAAATCTTAACAACCACTAAATATTAAGGGGGTCGAAAGTTGATCCCAAAAAAGGACTGCATTTCAAACACTGAAAATTTCTGAATTTTACCTACATTTTGGGCTATAAACTGAATTAAGGGTCCTTTTTTGGGCAGATTTGAAATAAAGTGACTGTAAATCATATTTCTATTTTAAACCCAAAATCTGGAAGCATTTTGAGCCATTTTTTGGAAAAGTGATTTTTTCATAAAATTTCCTAAGGCTAACCCCTTTGAAAAATTTCGAAAAATTTGAAAATTCAAAAAATTATTTTTTCAGTCACATTTGGACAGAATATGAATATAAAACATATTTCAGGCCCCCAAAAAAAATTTGGTAGCATTTGAGCCATTATTTTCAAAGTTCAAAATTTCCCTTTGAAAATACATTGATTGTATTTTGGAGTTTTTGAATTTTTACTCGTAGTGTATTTTGAGCACAGTATTGTGACTTGGCCACATTTAAGGTCTTCTATAGGAGATTCTTAAAAACGAAAATCTTAACAACCACAAAATATTAAGGGGGTCAAAATTTGCAAAGTTGTTTTTTTCAGTGGTACACATACATAATTTTTACACAGAGAGTTTTGGGAGCACAATGTTGTAACTTGGCCACATTGAAGTTCATTAATAGGAGATTCTTAAAAACGAAAATCTTAACAACCACTAAATATTAAGGGGGTCGAAAGTTGATCCCAAAAAAGGACTGCATTTCAAACACTGAAAATTTCTGAATTTTACCTACATTTTGGGCTATAAACTGAAATAAGGGTCCTTTTTTGGGCAGATTTGAAATAAAGTGACTGTAAATCATATTTCTATTTTAAAACCAAAATCTGGAAGCATTTTGAGCCATTTTTTGGAAAAGTGATTTTTTCATAAAATTTCCTAAGGCTAACCCCTTTGAAAAATTTCGAAAAATTTGAAAATTCAAAAAATTATTTTTTCAGTCACATTTGGACAGAATATGAATATAAAACATATTTCAGGTCCCCAAAAAAAATTTGGTAGCATTTGAGCCACTATTTTCAAAGTTCAAAATTTCCCTTTGAAAATACATTGATTTTACAGTTTTTGAATTTTTACTCGTAGTGTATTTGGAGCACAGTATTGTAACTTGGCCACATTTAAGGTCTTCTATAGGAGATTCTTAAAAACGAAAATCTTAACAACCACAAAATATTAAGGGGGTCAAAATTTGCAAAGTTGTTTTTTTCAGTGGTACACATACATAATTTTTACACAGAGAGTTTTGGGAGCACAATGTTGTAACTTGGCCACATTGAAGTTCATTAATAGGAGATTCTTAAAAACGAAAATCTTAACAACCACTAAATATTAAGGGGGTCGAAAGTTGATCCCAAAAAAGGACTGCATTTCAAACACTGAAAATTTCTGAATTTTACCTACATTTTGGGCTATAAACTGAATTAAGGGTCCTTTTTTGGGCAGATTTGAAATAAAGTGACTGTAAATCATATTTCTATTTTAAACCCAAAATCTGGAAGCATTTTGAGCCATTTTTTGGAAAAGTGATTTTTTCATAAAATTTCCTAAGGCTAACCCCTTTGAAAAATTTCGAAAAATTTGAAAATTCAAAAAATTATTTGTTCAGTCACATTTGGACAGAATATGAATATAAAACATATTTCAGGCCCCCAAAAAAAATTTGGTAGCATTTGAGCCATTATTTTCAAAGTTCAAAATTTCCCTTTGAAAATACATTGATTGTATTTTGGAGTTTTTGAATTTTTACTCGTAGTGTATTTTGAGCACAGTATTGTGACTTGGCCACATTTAAGGTCTTCTATAGGAGATTCTTAAAAACGAAAATCTTAACAACCACAAAATATTAAGGGGGTCAAAATTTGCAAAGTTGTTTTTTTCAGTGGTACACATACATAATTTTTACACAGAGAGTTTTGGGAGCACAATGTTGTAACTTGGCCACATTGAAGTTCATTAATAGGAGATTCTTAAAAACGAAAATCTTAACAACCACTAAATATTAAGGGGGTCGAAAGTTGATCCCAAAAAAGGACTGCATTTCAAACACTGAAAATTTCTGAATTTTACCTACATTTTGGGCTATAAACTGAAATAAGGGTCCTTTTTTGGGCAGATTTGAAATAAAGTGACTGTAAATCATATTTCTATTTTAAAACCAAAATCTGGAAGCATTTTGAGCCATTTTTTGGAAAAGTGATTTTTTCATAAAATTTCCTAAGGCTAACCCCTTTGAAAAATTTCGAAAAATTTGAAAATTCAAAAAATTATTTTTTCAGTCACATTTGGACAGAATATGAATATAAAACATATTTCAGGTCCCCAAAAAAAATTTGGTAGCATTTGAGCCACTATTTTCAAAGTTCAAAATTTCCCTTTGAAAATACATTGATTTTACAGTTTTTGAATTTTTACTCGTAGTGTATTTGGAGCACAGTATTGTAACTTGGCCACATTTAAGGTCTTCTATAGGAGATTCTTAAAAACGAAAATCTTAACAACCACAAAATATTAAGGGGGTCAAAATTTGCAAAGTTGTTTTTTTCAGTGGTACACATACATAATTTTTACACAGAGAGTTTTGGGAGCACAATGTTGTAACTTGGCCACATTGAAGTTCATTAATAGGAGATTCTTAAAAACGAAAATCTTAACAACCACTAAATATTAAGGGGGTCGAAAGTTGATCCCAAAAAAGGACTGCATTTCAAACACTGAAAATTTCTGAATTTTACCTACATTTTGGGCTATAAACTGAATTAAGGGTCCTTTTTTGGGCAGATTTGAAATAAAGTGACTGTAAATCATATTTCTATTTTAAAACCAAAATCTGAAGCATTTTGAGCCATTTTTTGGAAAAGTGATTTTTTCATAAAATTTCCTAAGGCTAACCCCTTTGAAAAATTTCGAAAAATTTGAAAATTCAAAAAATTATTTTTTCAGTCACATTTGGACAGAATATGAATATAAAACATATTTCAGGTCCCCAAAAAAAATTTGGTAGCATTTGAGCCATTATTTTCAAAGTTCAAAATTTCCCTTTGAAAATACATTGATTGTATTTTGGAGTTTTTGAATTTTTACTCGTAGTGTATTTTGAGCACAGTATTGTGACTTGGCCACATTTAAGGTCTTCTATAGGAGATTCTTAAAAACGAAAATCTTAACAACCACAAAATATTAAGGGGGTCAAAATTTGCAAAGTTGTTTTTTTCAGTGGTACACATACATAATTTTTACACAGAGAGTTTTGGGAGCACAATGTTGTAACTTGGCCACATTGAAGTTCATTAATAGGAGATTCTTAAAAACGAAAATCTTAACAACCACTAAATATTAAGGGGGTCGAAAGTTGATCCCAAAAAAGGACTGCATTTCAAATACTGAAAATTTCTGAATTTTACCTACATTTTGGGCTATAAACTGAATTAAGGGTCCTTTTTTGGGCAGATTTGAAATAAAGTGACTGTAAATCATATTTCTATTTTAAAACCAAAATCTGGAAGCATTTTGAGCCATTTTTTGGAAAAGTGATTTTTTCATAAAATTTCCTAAGGCTAACCCCTTTGAAAAATTTCGAAAAATTTGAAAATTCAAAAAATTATTTTTTCAGTCACATTTGGACAGAATATGAATATAAAACATATTTCAGGTCCCCAAAAAAAATTTGGTAGCATTTGAGCCATTATTTTCAAAGTTCAAAATTTCCCTTTGAAAATACATTGATTGTATTTTGGAGTTTTTGAATTTTTACTCGTAGTTTATTTTGAGCACAGTATTGTGACTTGGCCACATTTAAATTCTTCTATAGGAGATTCTTAAAAACGAAAATCTTAACAACCACAAAATATTAAGGGGGTCAAAATTTGCAAAGTTGTTTTTTTCAGTGGTACACATACATAATTTTTACACAGAGAGTTTTGGGAGCACAATGTTGTAACTTGGCCACATTGAAGTTCATTAATAGGAGATTCTTAAAAACGAAAATCTTAACAACCACTAAATATTAAGGGGGTCGAAAGTTGATCCCAAAAAAGGACTGCATTTCAAACACTGAAAATTTCTGAATTTTACCTACATTTTGGGCTATAAACTGAATTAAGGGTCCTTTTTTGGGCAGATTTGAAATAAAGTGACTGTAAATCATATTTCTATTTTAAACCCAAAATCTGGAAGCATTTTGAGCCATTTTTTGGAAAAGTGATTTTTTCATAAAATTTCCTAAGGCTAACCCCTTTGAAAAATTTCGAAAAATTTGAAAATTCAAAAAATTATTTTTTCAGTCACATTTGGACAGAATATGAATATAAAACATATTTCAGGCCCCCAAAAAAAATTTGGTAGCATTTGAGCCATTATTTTCAAAGTTCAAAATTTCCCTTTGAAAATACATTGATTGTATTTTGGAGTTTTTGAATTTTTACTCGTAGTGTATTTTGAGCACAGTATTGTGACTTGGCCACATTTAAGGTCTTCTATAGGAGATTCTTAAAAACGAAAATCTTAACAACCACAAAATATTAAGGGGGTCAAAATTTGCAAAGTTGTTTTTTTCAGTGGTACACATACATAATTTTTACACAGAGAGTTTTGGGAGCACAATGTTGTAACTTGGCCACATTGAAGTTCATTAATAGGAGATTCTTAAAAACGAAAATCTTAACAACCACTAAATATTAAGGGGGTCGAAAGTTGATCCCAAAAAAGGACTGCATTTCAAACACTGAAAATTTCTGAATTTTACCTACATTTTGGGCTATAAACTGAAATAAGGGTCCTTTTTTGGGCAGATTTGAAATAAAGTGACTGTAAATCATATTTCTATTTTAAAATCAAAATCTGGAAGCATTTTGAGCCATTTTTTGGAAAAGTGATTTTTTCATAAAATTTCCTAAGACTAACCCCTTTGAAAAATTTCGAAAAATTTGAAAATTCAAAAAATTATTTTTTGGAAAAGTGATTTTTTCATAAAATTTCCTAAGGCTAACCCCTTTGAAAAATTTCGAAAAATTTGAAAATTCAAAAAATTATTTTTTCAGTCACATTAGGACAGAATATGAATATAAAAGATATTTCAGGTCCCCAAAAAAAATTTGGTAGCATTTGAGCCATTATTTTCAAAGTTCAAAATTTCCCTTTGAAAATACATTGATTGTATTTTGTAGTTTTTGAATTTTTACTCGTAGTGTATTTTGAGCACAGTATTGTGACTTGGCCACATTTAAGGTCTTCTATAGGAGATTCTTAAAAACGAAAATCTTAACAACCACAAAATATTAAGGGGGTCAAAATTTGCAAAGTTGTTTTTTTCAGTGGTACACATACATAATTTTTACACAGAGAGTTTTGGGAGCACAATGTTGTAACTTGGCCACATTGAAGTTCATTAATAGGAGATTCTTAAAAACGAAAATCTTAACAACCACTAAATATTAAGGGGGTCGAAAGTTGATCCCAAAAAAGGACTGCATTTCAAACACTGAAAATTTCTGAATTTTACCTACATTTTGGGCTATAAACTGAATTAAGGGTCCTTTTTTGGGCAGATTTGAAATAAAGTGACTGTAAATCATATTTCTATTTTAAAACCAAAATCTGGAAGCATTTTGAGCCATTTTTTGGAAAAGTGATTTTTTCATAAAATTTCCTAAGGCTAACCCCTTTGAAAAATTTCGAAAAATTTGAAAATTCAAAAAATTATTTTTTGGAAAAGTGATTTTTTCATAAAATTTCCTAAGGCCCCCTTTGAAAAATTTCGAAAAATTTGAAAATTCAAAAAATTATTTTTTGGAAAAGTGATTTTTTTCATAAAATTTCCTAAGGCTAACCCCTTTGAAAAATTTGAAAATTCAAAAATTTTTTTTTGGAAAAGTGATTTTTTCATAAAATTTCCTAAGACTAACCCCTTTGAAAAATTTCGAAAAATTTGAAAATTCAAAAAATTATTTTTTGGAAAAGTGATTTTTTCATAAAATTTCCTAAGGTTAACCCCTTTGAAAAATTTCGAAAAATTTGAAAATTCAAAAAATTATTTTTTCAGTCACATTAGGACAGAATATGAATATAAAAGATATTTCAGGTCCCCAAAAAAAATTTGGTAGCATTTGAGCCATTATTTTCAAAGTTCAAAATTTCCCTTTGAAAATACATTGATTGTATTTTGGAGTTTTTGAATTTTTACTCGTAGTGTATTTTGAGCACAGTATTGTGACTTGGCCACATTTAAGGTCTTCTATAGGAGATTCTTAAAAACGAAAATCTTAACAACCACAAAATATTAAGGGGGTCAAAATTTGCAAAGTTGTTTTTTTCAGTGGTACACATACATAATTTTTACACAGAGAGTTTTGGGAGCACAATGTTGTAACTTGGCCACATTGAAGTTCATTAATAGGAGATTCTTAAAAACGAAAATCTTAACAACCACTAAATATTAAGGGGGTCGAAAGTTGATCCCAAAAAAGGACTGCATTTCAAACACTGAAAATTTCTGAATTTTACCTACATTTTGGGCTATAAACTGAATTAAGGGTCCTTTTTTGGGCAGATTTGAAATAAAGTGACTGTAAATCATATTTCTATTTTAAAACCAAAATCTGGAAGCATTTTGAGCCATTTTTTGGAAAAGTGATTTTTTCATAAAATTTCCTAAAGCTAACCCCTTTGAAAAATTTCGAAAAATTTGAAAATTCAAAAAATTATTTTTTCAGTCACATTTGGACAGAATATGAATATAAAACATATTTCAGGCCCCCAAAAAAAATTTGGTAGCATTTGAGCCATTATTTTCAAAGTTCAAAATTTCCCTTTGAAAATACATTGATTGTATTTTGGAGTTTTTGAATTTTTACTCGTAGTGTATTTTGAGCACAGTATTGTGACTTGGCCACATTTAAGGTCTTCTATAGGAGATTCTTAAAAACGAAAATCTTAACAACCACAAAATATTAAGGGGGTCAAAATTTGCAAAGTTGTTTTTTTCAGTGGTACACATACATAATTTTTACACAGAGAGTTTTGGGAGCACAATGTTGTAACTTGGCCACATTGAAGTTCATTAATAGGAGATTCTTAAAAACGAAAATCTTAACAACCACTAAATATTAAGGGGGTCGAAAGTTGATCCCAAAAAAGGACTGCATTTCAAACACTGAAAATTTCTGAATTTTACCTACATTTTGGGCTATAAACTGAATTAAGGGTCCTTTTTTGGGCAGATTTGAAATAAAGTGACTGTAAATCATATTTCTATTTTAAAACCAAAATCTGGAAGCATTTTGAGCCATTTTTTGGAAAAGTGATTTTTTCATAAAATTTCCTAAAGCTAACCCCTTTGAAAAATTTCGAAAAATTTGAAAATTCAAAAAATTATTTTTTCAGTCACATTTGGACAGAATATGAATATAAAACATATTTCAGGCCCCCAAAAAAAATTTGGTAGCATTTGAGAAATTATTTTCAAAGTTCAAAATTTCCCTTTGAAAATACATTGATTGTATTTTGGAGTTTTTGAATTTTTACTCGTAGTGTATTTTGAGCACAGTATTGTGACTTGGCCACATTTAAGGTCTTCTATAGGAGATTCTTAAAAACGAAAATCTTAACAACCACAAAATATTAAGGGGGTCAAAATTTGCAAAGTTGTTTTTTTCAGTGGTACACATACATAATTTTTACACAGAGAGTTTTGGGAGCACAATGTTGTAACTTGGCCACATTGAAGTTCATTAATAGGAGATTCTTAAAAACGAAAATCTTAACAACCACTAAATATTAAGGGGGTCGAAAGTTGATCCCAAAAAAGGACTGCATTTCAAACACTGAAAATTTCTGAATTTTACCTACATTTTGGGCTATAAACTGAATTAAGGGTCCTTTTTTGGGCAGATTTGAAATAAAGTGACTGTAAATCATATTTCTATTTTAAAACCAAAATCTGGAAGCATTTTGAGCCATTTTTTGGAAAAGTGATTTTTTCATAAAATTTCCTAAGGCTAACCCCTTTGAAAAATTTCGAAAAATTTGAAAATTCAAAAAATTATTTTTTCAGTCACATTTGGACAGAATATGAATATAAAACATATTTCAGGTCCCAAAAAAAAATTTGGTAGCATTTGAGCCATTATTTTCAAAGTTCAAAATTTCCCTTTGAAAATACATTGATTGTATTTTGGAGTTTTTGAATTTTTACTCGTAGTGTATTTTGAGCACAGTATTGTAACTTGGCCACATTTAAGGTCTTCTATAGGAGATTCTTAAAAACGAAAATCTTAACAACCACAAAATATTAAGGGGGTCAAAATTTGCAAAGTTGTTTTTTTCAGTGGTACACATACATAATTTTTACACAGAGAGTTTTGGGAGCACAATGTTGTAACTTGGCCACATTCAAGTTCATTAATAGGAGATTCTTAAAAACGAAAATCTTAACAACCACTAAATATTAAGGGGATCGAAAGTTGATCCCAAAAAAGGACTGCATTTCAAACACTGAAAATTTCTGAATTTTACCTACATTTTGGGCTATAAACTGAATTAAGGGTCCTTTTTTGGGCAGATTTGAAATAAAGTGACTGTAAATCATATTTCTATTTTAAAACCAAAATCTGGAAGCATTTTGAGCCATTTTTTGGAAAAGTGATTTTTTCATAAAATTTCCTAAGGCTAACCCCTTTGAAAAATTTCGAAAAATTTGAAAATTCAAAAAATTATTTTTTGGAAAAGTGATTTTTTCATAAAATTTCCTAAGGCCCCCTTTGAAAAATTTCGAAAAATTTGAAAATTCAAAAAATTATTTTTTGGAAAAGTGATTTTTTTCATAAAATTTCCTAAGGCTAACCCCTTTGAAAAATTTGAAAATTCAAAAATTTTTTTTTGGAAAAGTGATTTTTTCATAAAATTTCCTAAGACTAACCCCTTTGAAAAATTTCGAAAAATTTGAAAATTCAAAAAATTATTTTTTGGAAAAGTGATTTTTTCATAAAATTTCCTAAGGTTAACCCCTTTGAAAAATTTCGAAAAATTTGAAAATTCAAAAAATTATTTTTTCAGTCACATTAGGACAGAATATGAATATAAAAGATATTTCAGGTCCCCAAAAAAAATTTGGTAGCATTTGAGCCATTATTTTCAAAGTTCAAAATTTCCCTTTGAAAATACATTGATTGTATTTTGGAGTTTTTGAATTTTTACTCGTAGTGTATTTTGAGCACAGTATTGTGACTTGGCCACATTTAAGGTCTTCTATAGGAGATTCTTAAAAACGAAAATCTTAACAACCACAAAATATTAAGGGGGTCAAAATTTGCAAAGTTGTTTTTTTCAGTGGTACACATACATAATTTTTACACAGAGAGTTTTGGGAGCACAATGTTGTAACTTGGCCACATTGAAGTTCATTAATAGGAGATTCTTAAAAACGAAAATCTTAACAACCACTAAATATTAAGGGGGTCGAAAGTTGATCCCAAAAAAGGACTGCATTTCAAACACTGAAAATTTCTGAATTTTACCTACATTTTGGGCTATAAACTGAATTAAGGGTCCTTTTTTGGGCAGATTTGAAATAAAGTGACTGTAAATCATATTTCTATTTTAAAACCAAAATCTGGAAGCATTTTGAGCCATTTTTTGGAAAAGTGATTTTTTCATAAAATTTCCTAAAGCTAACCCCTTTGAAAAATTTCGAAAAATTTGAAAATTCAAAAAATTATTTTTTCAGTCACATTTGGACAGAATATGAATATAAAACATATTTCAGGCCCCCAAAAAAAATTTGGTAGCATTTGAGCCACTATTTTCAAAGTTCAAAATTTCCCTTTGAAAATACATTGATTTTACAGTTTTTGAATTTTTACTCGTAGTGTATTTGGAGCACAGTATTGTAACTTGGCCACATTTAAGGTCTTCTATAGGAGATTCTTAAAAACGAAAATCTTAACAACCACAAAATATTAAGGGGGTCAAAATTTGCAAAGTTGTTTTTTTCAGTGGTACACATACATAATTTTTACACAGAGAGTTTTGGGAGCACAATGTTGTAACTTGGCCACATTGAAGTTCATTAATAGGAGATTCTTAAAAACGAAAATCTTAACAACCACTAAATATTAAGGGGGTCGAAAGTTGATCCCAAAAAAGGACTGCATTTCAAACACTGAAAATTTCTGAATTTTACCTACATTTTGGGCTATAAACTGAAATAAGGGTCCTTTTTTGGGCAGATTTGAAATAAAGTGACTGTAAATCATATTTCTATTTTAAAACCAAAATCTGGAAGCATTTTGAGCCATTTTTTGGAAAAGTGATTTTTTCATAAAATTTCCTAAGGCTAACCCCTTTGAAAAATTTCGAAAAATTTGAAAATTCAAAAAATTATTTTTTCAGTCACATTTGGACAGAATATGAATATAAAACATATTTCAGGTCCCCAAAAAAAATTTGGTAGCATTTGAGCCACTATTTTCAAAGTTCAAAATTTCCCTTTGAAAATACATTGATTTTACAGTTTTTGAATTTTTACTCGTAGTGTATTTGGAGCACAGTATTGTAACTTGGCCACATTTAAGGTCTTCTATAGGAGATTCTTAAAAACGAAAATCTTAACAACCACAAAATATTAAGGGGGTCAAAATTTGCAAAGTTGTTTTTTTCAGTGGTACACATACATAATTTTTACACAGAGAGTTTTGGGAGCACAATGTTGTAACTTGGCCACATTGAAGTTCATTAATAGGAGATTCTTAAAAACGAAAATCTTAACAACCACTAAATATTAAGGGGGTCGAAAGTTGATCCCAAAAAAGGACTGCATTTCAAACACTGAAAATTTCTGAATTTTACCTACATTTTGGGCTATAAACTGAATTAAGGGTCCTTTTTTGGGCAGATTTGAAATAAAGTGACTGTAAATCATATTTCTATTTTAAAACCAAAATCTGGAAGCATTTTGAGCCATTTTTTGGAAAAGTGATTTTTTCATAAAATTTCCTAAGGCTAACCCCTTTGAAAAATTTCGAAAAATTTGAAAATTCAAAAAATTATTTTTTCAGTCACATTTGGACAGAATATGAATATAAAACATATTTCAGGTCCCCAAAAAAAATTTGGTAGCATTTGAGCCATTATTTTCAAAGTTCAAAATTTCCCTTTGAAAATACATTGATTGTATTTTGGAGTTTTTGAATTTTTACTCGTAGTGTATTTTGAGCACAGTATTGTGACTTGGCCACATTTAAGGTCTTCTATAGGAGATTCTTAAAAACGAAAATCTTAACAACCACAAAATATTAAGGGGGTCAAAATTTGCAAAGTTGTTTTTTTCAGTGGTACACATACATAATTTTTACACAGAGAGTTTTGGGAGCACAATGTTGTAACTTGGCCACATTGAAGTTCATTAATAGGAGATTCTTAAAAACGAAAATCTTAACAACCACTAAATATTAAGGGGGTCGAAAGTTGATCCCAAAAAAGGACTGCATTTCAAATACTGAAAATTTCTGAATTTTACCTACATTTTGGGCTATAAACTGAATTAAGGGTCCTTTTTTGGGCAGATTTGAAATAAAGTGACTGTAAATCATATTTCTATTTTAAAACCAAAATCTGGAAGCATTTTGAGCCATTTTTTGGAAAAGTGATTTTTTCATAAAATTTCCTAAGGCTAACCCCTTTGAAAAATTTCGAAAAATTTGAAAATTCAAAAAATTATTTTTTCAGTCACATTTGGACAGAATATGAATATAAAACATATTTCAGGTCCCCAAAAAAAATTTGGTAGCATTTGAGCCATTATTTTCAAAGTTCAAAATTTCCCTTTGAAAATACATTGATTGTATTTTGGAGTTTTTGAATTTTTACTCGTAGTTTATTTTGAGCACAGTATTGTGACTTGGCCACATTTAAATTCTTCTATAGGAGATTCTTAAAAACGAAAATCTTAACAACCACAAAATATTAAGGGGGTCAAAATTTGCAAAGTTGTTTTTTTCAGTGGTACACATACATAATTTTTACACAGAGAGTTTTGGGAGCACAATGTTGTAACTTGGCCACATTGAAGTTCATTAATAGGAGATTCTTAAAAACGAAAATCTTAACAACCACTAAATATTAAGGGGGTCGAAAGTTGATCCCAAAAAAGGACTGCATTTCAAACACTGAAAATTTCTGAATTTTACCTACATTTTGGGCTATAAACTGAATTAAGGGTCCTTTTTTGGGCAGATTTGAAATAAAGTGACTGTAAATCATATTTCTATTTTAAAACCAAAATCTGGAAGCATTTTGAGCCATTTTTTGGAAAAGTGATTTTTTCATAAAATTTCCTAAGGCTAACCCCTTTGAAAAATTTCGAAAAATTTGAAAATTCAAAAAATTATTTTTTGGAAAAGTGATTTTTTCATAAAATTTCCTAAGGCCCCCTTTGAAAAATTTCGAAAAATTTGAAAATTCAAAAAATTATTTTTTGGAAAAGTGATTTTTTTCATAAAATTTCCTAAGGCTAACCCCTTTGAAAAATTTGAAAATTCAAAAATTTTTTTTTGGAAAAGTGATTTTTTCATAAAATTTCCTAAGACTAACCCCTTTGAAAAATTTCGAAAAATTTGAAAATTCAAAAAATTATTTTTTGGAAAAGTGATTTTTTCATAAAATTTCCTAAGGTTAACCCCTTTGAAAAATTTCGAAAAATTTGAAAATTCAAAAAATTATTTTTTCAGTCACATTAGGACAGAATATGAATATAAAAGATATTTCAGGTCCCCAAAAAAAATTTGGTAGCATTTGAGCCATTATTTTCAAAGTTCAAAATTTCCCTTTGAAAATACATTGATTGTATTTTGGAGTTTTTGAATTTTTACTCGTAGTGTATTTTGAGCACAGTATTGTGACTTGGCCACATTTAAGGTCTTCTATAGGAGATTCTTAAAAACGAAAATCTTAACAACCACAAAATATTAAGGGGGTCAAAATTTGCAAAGTTGTTTTTTTCAGTGGTACACATACATAATTTTTACACAGAGAGTTTTGGGAGCACAATGTTGTAACTTGGCCACATTGAAGTTCATTAATAGGAGATTCTTAAAAACGAAAATCTTAACAACCACTAAATATTAAGGGGGTCGAAAGTTGATCCCAAAAAAGGACTGCATTTCAAACACTGAAAATTTCTGAATTTTACCTACATTTTGGGCTATAAACTGAATTAAGGGTCCTTTTTTGGGCAGATTTGAAATAAAGTGACTGTAAATCATATTTCTATTTTAAAACCAAAATCTGGAAGCATTTTGAGCCATTTTTTGGAAAAGTGATTTTTTCATAAAATTTCCTAAAGCTAACCCCTTTGAAAAATTTCGAAAAATTTGAAAATTCAAAAAATTATTTTTTCAGTCACATTTGGACAGAATATGAATATAAAACATATTTCAGGCCCCCAAAAAAAATTTGGTAGCATTTGAGCCACTATTTTCAAAGTTCAAAATTTCCCTTTGAAAATACATTGATTTTACAGTTTTTGAATTTTTACTCGTAGTGTATTTGGAGCACAGTATTGTAACTTGGCCACATTTAAGGTCTTCTATAGGAGATTCTTAAAAACGAAAATCTTAACAACCACAAAATATTAAGGGGGTCAAAATTTGCAAAGTTGTTTTTTTCAGTGGTACACATACATAATTTTTACACAGAGAGTTTTGGGAGCACAATGTTGTAACTTGGCCACATTGAAGTTCATTAATAGGAGATTCTTAAAAACGAAAATCTTAACAACCACTAAATATTAAGGGGGTCGAAAGTTGATCCCAAAAAAGGACTGCATTTCAAACACTGAAAATTTCTGAATTTTACCTACATTTTGGGCTATAAACTGAATTAAGGGTCCTTTTTTGGGCAGATTTGAAATAAAGTGACTGTAAATCATATTTCTATTTTAAACCCAAAATCTGGAAGCATTTTGAGCCATTTTTTGGAAAAGTGATTTTTTCATAAAATTTCCTAAGGCTAACCCCTTTGAAAAATTTCGAAAAATTTGAAAATTCAAAAAATTATTTTTTCAGTCACATTTGGACAGAATATGAATATAAAACATATTTCAGGCCCCCAAAAAAAATTTGGTAGCATTTGAGCCATTATTTTCAAAGTTCAAAATTTCCCTTTGAAAATACATTGATTGTATTTTGGAGTTTTTGAATTTTTACTCGTAGTGTATTTTGAGCACAGTATTGTGACTTGGCCACATTTAAGGTCTTCTATAGGAGATTCTTAAAAACGAAAATCTTAACAACCACAAAATATTAAGGGGGTCAAAATTTGCAAAGTTGTTTTTTTCAGTGGTACACATACATAATTTTTACACAGAGAGTTTTGGGAGCACAATGTTGTAACTTGGCCACATTGAAGTTCATTAATAGGAGATTCTTAAAAACGAAAATCTTAACAACCACTAAATATTAAGGGGGTCGAAAGTTGATCCCAAAAAAGGACTGCATTTCAAACACTGAAAATTTCTGAATTTTACCTACATTTTGGGCTATAAACTGAAATAAGGGTCCTTTTTTGGGCAGATTTGAAATAAAGTGACTGTAAATCATATTTCTATTTTAAAACCAAAATCTGGAAGCATTTTGAGCCATTTTTTGGAAAAGTGATTTTTTCATAAAATTTCCTAAGGCTAACCCCTTTGAAAAATTTCGAAAAATTTGAAAATTCAAAAAATTATTTTTTCAGTCACATTTGGACAGAATATGAATATAAAACATATTTCAGGTCCCCAAAAAAAATTTGGTAGCATTTGAGCCACTATTTTCAAAGTTCAAAATTTCCCTTTGAAAATACATTGATTTTACAGTTTTTGAATTTTTACTCGTAGTGTATTTGGAGCACAGTATTGTAACTTGGCCACATTTAAGGTCTTCTATAGGAGATTCTTAAAAACGAAAATCTTAACAACCACAAAATATTAAGGGGGTCAAAATTTGCAAAGTTGTTTTTTTCAGTGGTACACATACATAATTTTTACACAGAGAGTTTTGGGAGCACAATGTTGTAACTTGGCCACATTGAAGTTCATTAATAGGAGATTCTTAAAAACGAAAATCTTAACAACCACTAAATATTAAGGGGGTCGAAAGTTGATCCCAAAAAAGGACTGCATTTCAAACACTGAAAATTTCTGAATTTTACCTACATTTTGGGCTATAAACTGAATTAAGGGTCCTTTTTTGGGCAGATTTGAAATAAAGTGACTGTAAATCATATTTCTATTTTAAAACCAAAATCTGGAAGCATTTTGAGCCATTTTTTGGAAAAGTGATTTTTTCATAAAATTTCCTAAGGCTAACCCCTTTGAAAAATTTCGAAAAATTTGAAAATTCAAAAAATTATTTTTTCAGTCACATTTGGACAGAATATGAATATAAAACATATTTCAGGTCCCCAAAAAAAATTTGGTAGCATTTGAGCCATTATTTTCAAAGTTCAAAATTTCCCTTTGAAAATACATTGATTGTATTTTGGAGTTTTTGAATTTTTACTCGTAGTGTATTTTGAGCACAGTATTGTGACTTGGCCACATTTAAGGTCTTCTATAGGAGATTCTTAAAAACGAAAATCTTAACAACCACAAAATATTAAGGGGGTCAAAATTTGCAAAGTTGTTTTTTTCAGTGGTACACATACATAATTTTTACACAGAGAGTTTTGGGAGCACAATGTTGTAACTTGGCCACATTGAAGTTCATTAATAGGAGATTCTTAAAAACGAAAATCTTAACAACCACTAAATATTAAGGGGGTCGAAAGTTGATCCCAAAAAAGGACTGCATTTCAAATACTGAAAATTTCTGAATTTTACCTACATTTTGGGCTATAAACTGAATTAAGGGTCCTTTTTTGGGCAGATTTGAAATAAAGTGACTGTAAATCATATTTCTATTTTAAAACCAAAATCTGGAAGCATTTTGAGCCATTTTTTGGAAAAGTGATTTTTTCATAAAATTTCCTAAGGCTAACCCCTTTGAAAAATTTCGAAAAATTTGAAAATTCAAAAAATTATTTTTTCAGTCACATTTGGACAGAATATGAATATAAAACATATTTCAGGTCCCCAAAAAAAATTTGGTAGCATTTGAGCCATTATTTTCAAAGTTCAAAATTTCCCTTTGAAAATACATTGATTGTATTTTGGAGTTTTTGAATTTTTACTCGTAGTTTATTTTGAGCACAGTATTGTGACTTGGCCACATTTAAATTCTTCTATAGGAGATTCTTAAAAACGAAAATCTTAACAACCACAAAATATTAAGGGGGTCAAAATTTGCAAAGTTGTTTTTTTCAGTGGTACACATACATAATTTTTACACAGAGAGTTTTGGGAGCACAATGTTGTAACTTGGCCACATTGAAGTTCATTAATAGGAGATTCTTAAAAACGAAAATCTTAACAACCACTAAATATTAAGGGGGTCGAAAGTTGATCCCAAAAAAGGACTGCATTTCAAACACTGAAAATTTCTGAATTTTACCTACATTTTGGGCTATAAACTGAATTAAGGGTCCTTTTTTGGGCAGATTTGAAATAAAGTGACTGTAAATCATATTTCTATTTTAAACCCAAAATCTGGAAGCATTTTGAGCCATTTTTTGGAAAAGTGATTTTTTCATAAAATTTCCTAAGGCTAACCCCTTTGAAAAATTTCGAAAAATTTGAAAATTCAAAAAATTATTTTTTCAGTCACATTTGGACAGAATATGAATATAAAACATATTTCAGGCCCCCAAAAAAAATTTGGTAGCATTTGAGCCATTATTTTCAAAGTTCAAAATTTCCCTTTGAAAATACATTGATTGTATTTTGGAGTTTTTGAATTTTTACTCGTAGTTTATTTTGAGCACAGTATTGTGACTTGGCCACATTTAAATTCTTCTATAGGAGATTCTTAAAAACGAAAATCTTAACAACCACAAAATATTAAGGGGGTCAAAATTTGCAAAGTTGTTTTTTTCAGTGGTACACATACATAATTTTTACACAGAGAGTTTTGGGAGCACAATGTTGTAACTTGGCCACATTGAAGTTCATTAATAGGAGATTCTTAAAAACGAAAATCTTAACAACCACTAAATATTAAGGGGGTCGAAAGTTGATCCCAAAAAAGGACTGCATTTCAAACACTGAAAATTTCTGAATTTTACCTACATTTTGGGCTATAAACTGAATTAAGGGTCCTTTTTTGGGCAGATTTGAAATAAAGTGACTGTAAATCATATTTCTATTTTAAACCCAAAATCTGGAAGCATTTTGAGCCATTTTTTGGAAAAGTGATTTTTTCATAAAATTTCCTAAGGATAACCCCTTTGAAAAATTTCGAAAAATTTGAAAATTCAAAAAATTATTTTTTCAGTCACATTTGGACAGAATATGAATATAAAACATATTTCAGGCCCCCAAAAAAAATTTGGTAGCATTTGAGCCATTATTTTCAAAGTTCAAAATTTCCCTTTGAAAATACATTGATTGTATTTTGGAGTTTTTGAATTTTTACTCGTAGTGTATTTTGAGCACAGTATTGTGACTTGGCCACATTTAAGGTCTTCTATAGGAGATTCTTAAAAACGAAAATCTTAACAACCACAAAATATTAAGGGGGTCAAAATTTGCAAAGTTGTTTTTTTCAGTGGTACACATACATAATTTTTACACAGAGAGTTTTGGGAGCACAATGTTGTAACTTGGCCACATTGAAGTTCATTAATAGGAGATTCTTAAAAACGAAAATCTTAACAACCACTAAATATTAAGGGGGTCGAAAGTTGATCCCAAAAAAGGACTGCATTTCAAACACTGAAAATTTCTGAATTTTACCTACATTTTGGGCTATAAACTGAAATAAGGGTCCTTTTTTGGGCAGATTTGAAATAAAGTGACTGTAAATCATATTTCTATTTTAAAATCAAAATCTGGAAGCATTTTGAGCCATTTTTTGGAAAAGTGATTTTTTCATAAAATTTCCTAAGACTAACCCCTTTGAAAAATTTCGAAAAATTTGAAAATTCAAAAAATTATTTTTTGGAAAAGTGATTTTTTCATAAAATTTCCTAAGGCTAACCCCTTTGAAAAATTTCGAAAAATTTGAAAATTCAAAAAATTATTTTTTCAGTCACATTAGGACAGAATATGAATATAAAAGATATTTCAGGTCCCCAAAAAAAATTTGGTAGCATTTGAGCCATTATTTTCAAAGTTCAAAATTTCCCTTTGAAAATACATTGATTGTATTTTGTAGTTTTTGAATTTTTACTCGTAGTGTATTTTGAGCACAGTATTGTGACTTGGCCACATTTAAGGTCTTCTATAGGAGATTCTTAAAAACGAAAATCTTAACAACCACAAAATATTAAGGGGGTCAAAATTTGCAAAGTTGTTTTTTTCAGTGGTACACATACATAATTTTTACACAGAGAGTTTTGGGAGCACAATGTTGTAACTTGGCCACATTGAAGTTCATTAATAGGAGATTCTTAAAAACGAAAATCTTAACAACCACTAAATATTAAGGGGGTCGAAAGTTGATCCCAAAAAAGGACTGCATTTCAAACACTGAAAATTTCTGAATTTTACCTACATTTTGGGCTATAAACTGAATTAAGGGTCCTTTTTTGGGCAGATTTGAAATAAAGTGACTGTAAATCATATTTCTATTTTAAAACCAAAATCTGGAAGCATTTTGAGCCATTTTTTGGAAAAGTGATTTTTTCATAAAATTTCCTAAGGCTAACCCCTTTGAAAAATTTCGAAAAATTTGAAAATTCAAAAAATTATTTTTTCAGTCACATTTGGACAGAATATGAATATAAAACATATTTCAGGTCCCAAAAAAAAATTTGGTAGCATTTGAGCCATTATTTTCAAAGTTCAAAATTTCCCTTTGAAAATACATTGATTGTATTTTGGAGTTTTTGAATTTTTACTCGTAGTGTATTTTGAGCACAGTATTGTAACTTGGCCACATTTAAGGTCTTCTATAGGAGATTCTTAAAAACGAAAATCTTAACAACCACAAAATATTAAGGGGGTCAAAATTTGCAAAGTTGTTTTTTTCAGTGGTACACATACATAATTTTTACACAGAGAGTTTTGGGAGCACAATGTTGTAACTTGGCCACATTCAAGTTCATTAATAGGAGATTCTTAAAAACGAAAATCTTAACAACCACTAAATATTAAGGGGGTCGAAAGTTGATCCCAAAAAAGGACTGCATTTCAAACACTGAAAATTTCTGAATTTTACCTACATTTTGGGCTATAAACTGAATTAAGGGTCCTTTTTTGGGCAGATTTGAAATAAAGTGACTGTAAATCATATTTCTATTTTAAAACCAAAATCTGGAAGCATTTTGAGCCATTTTTTGGAAAAGTGATTTTTTCATAAAATTTCCTAAGGCTAACCCCTTTGAAAAATTTCGAAAAATTTGAAAATTCAAAAAATTATTTTTTGGAAAAGTGATTTTTTCATAAAATTTCCTAAGGCCCCCTTTGAAAAATTTCGAAAAATTTGAAAATTCAAAAAATTATTTTTTGGAAAAGTGATTTTTTTCATAAAATTTCCTAAGGCTAACCCCTTTGAAAAATTTGAAAATTCAAAAATTTTTTTTTGGAAAAGTGATTTTTTCATAAAATTTCCTAAGACTAACCCCTTTGAAAAATTTCGAAAAATTTGAAAATTCAAAAAATTATTTTTTGGAAAAGTGATTTTTTCATAAAATTTCCTAAGGTTAACCCCTTTGAAAAATTTCGAAAAATTTGAAAATTCAAAAAATTATTTTTTCAGTCACATTAGGACAGAATATGAATATAAAAGATATTTCAGGTCCCCAAAAAAAATTTGGTAGCATTTGAGCCATTATTTTCAAAGTTCAAAATTTCCCTTTGAAAATACATTGATTGTATTTTGGAGTTTTTGAATTTTTACTCGTAGTGTATTTTGAGCACAGTATTGTGACTTGGCCACATTTAAGGTCTTCTATAGGAGATTCTTAAAAACGAAAATCTTAACAACCACAAAATATTAAGGGGGTCAAAATTTGCAAAGTTGTTTTTTTCAGTGGTACACATACATAATTTTTACACAGAGAGTTTTGGGAGCACAATGTTGTAACTTGGCCACATTGAAGTTCATTAATAGGAGATTCTTAAAAACGAAAATCTTAACAACCACTAAATATTAAGGGGGTCGAAAGTTGATCCCAAAAAAGGACTGCATTTCAAACACTGAAAATTTCTGAATTTTACCTACATTTTGGGCTATAAACTGAATTAAGGGTCCTTTTTTGGGCAGATTTGAAATAAAGTGACTGTAAATCATATTTCTATTTTAAAACCAAAATCTGGAAGCATTTTGAGCCATTTTTTGGAAAAGTGATTTTTTCATAAAATTTCCTAAAGCTAACCCCTTTGAAAAATTTCGAAAAATTTGAAAATTCAAAAAATTATTTTTTCAGTCACATTTGGACAGAATATGAATATAAAACATATTTCAGGCCCCCAAAAAAAATTTGGTAGCATTTGAGCCACTATTTTCAAAGTTCAAAATTTCCCTTTGAAAATACATTGATTTTACAGTTTTTGAATTTTTACTCGTAGTGTATTTGGAGCACAGTATTGTAACTTGGCCACATTTAAGGTCTTCTATAGGAGATTCTTAAAAACGAAAATCTTAACAACCACAAAATATTAAGGGGGTCAAAATTTGCAAAGTTGTTTTTTTCAGTGGTACACATACATAATTTTTACACAGAGAGTTTTGGGAGCACAATGTTGTAACTTGGCCACATTGAAGTTCATTAATAGGAGATTCTTAAAAACGAAAATCTTAACAACCACTAAATATTAAGGGGGTCGAAAGTTGATCCCAAAAAAGGACTGCATTTCAAACACTGAAAATTTCTGAATTTTACCTACATTTTGGGCTATAAACTGAATTAAGGGTCCTTTTTTGGGCAGATTTGAAATAAAGTGACTGTAAATCATATTTCTATTTTAAACCCAAAATCTGGAAGCATTTTGAGCCATTTTTTGGAAAAGTGATTTTTTCATAAAATTTCCTAAGGCTAACCCCTTTGAAAAATTTCGAAAAATTTGAAAATTCAAAAAATTATTTTTTCAGTCACATTTGGACAGAATATGAATATAAAACATATTTCAGGCCCCCAAAAAAAATTTGGTAGCATTTGAGCCATTATTTTCAAAGTTCAAAATTTCCCTTTGAAAATACATTGATTGTATTTTGGAGTTTTTGAATTTTTACTCGTAGTGTATTTTGAGCACAGTATTGTGACTTGGCCACATTTAAGGTCTTCTATAGGAGATTCTTAAAAACGAAAATCTTAACAACCACAAAATATTAAGGGGGTCAAAATTTGCAAAGTTGTTTTTTTCAGTGGTACACATACATAATTTTTACACAGAGAGTTTTGGGAGCACAATGTTGTAACTTGGCCACATTGAAGTTCATTAATAGGAGATTCTTAAAAACGAAAATCTTAACAACCACTAAATATTAAGGGGGTCGAAAGTTGATCCCAAAAAAGGACTGCATTTCAAACACTGAAAATTTCTGAATTTTACCTACATTTTGGGCTATAAACTGAAATAAGGGTCCTTTTTTGGGCAGATTTGAAATAAAGTGACTGTAAATCATATTTCTATTTTAAAACCAAAATCTGGAAGCATTTTGAGCCATTTTTTGGAAAAGTGATTTTTTCATAAAATTTCCTAAGGCTAACCCCTTTGAAAAATTTCGAAAAATTTGAAAATTCAAAAAATTATTTTTTCAGTCACATTTGGACAGAATATGAATATAAAACATATTTCAGGTCCCCAAAAAAAATTTGGTAGCATTTGAGCCACTATTTTCAAAGTTCAAAATTTCCCTTTGAAAATACATTGATTTTACAGTTTTTGAATTTTTACTCGTAGTGTATTTGGAGCACAGTATTGTAACTTGGCCACATTTAAGGTCTTCTATAGGAGATTCTTAAAAACGAAAATCTTAACAACCACAAAATATTAAGGGGGTCAAAATTTGCAAAGTTGTTTTTTTCAGTGGTACACATACATAATTTTTACACAGAGAGTTTTGGGAGCACAATGTTGTAACTTGGCCACATTGAAGTTCATTAATAGGAGATTCTTAAAAACGAAAATCTTAACAACCACTAAATATTAAGGGGGTCGAAAGTTGATCCCAAAAAAGGACTGCATTTCAAACACTGAAAATTTCTGAATTTTACCTACATTTTGGGCTATAAACTGAATTAAGGGTCCTTTTTTGGGCAGATTTGAAATAAAGTGACTGTAAATCATATTTCTATTTTAAAACCAAAATCTGGAAGCATTTTGAGCCATTTTTTGGAAAAGTGATTTTTTCATAAAATTTCCTAAGGCTAACCCCTTTGAAAAATTTCGAAAAATTTGAAAATTCAAAAAATTATTTTTTCAGTCACATTTGGACAGAATATGAATATAAAACATATTTCAGGTCCCCAAAAAAAATTTGGTAGCATTTGAGCCATTATTTTCAAAGTTCAAAATTTCCCTTTGAAAATACATTGATTGTATTTTGGAGTTTTTGAATTTTTACTCGTAGTGTATTTTGAGCACAGTATTGTGACTTGGCCACATTTAAGGTCTTCTATAGGAGATTCTTAAAAACGAAAATCTTAACAACCACAAAATATTAAGGGGGTCAAAATTTGCAAAGTTGTTTTTTTCAGTGGTACACATACATAATTTTTACACAGAGAGTTTTGGGAGCACAATGTTGTAACTTGGCCACATTGAAGTTCATTAATAGGAGATTCTTAAAAACGAAAATCTTAACAACCACTAAATATTAAGGGGGTCGAAAGTTGATCCCAAAAAAGGACTGCATTTCAAATACTGAAAATTTCTGAATTTTACCTACATTTTGGGCTATAAACTGAATTAAGGGTCCTTTTTTGGGCAGATTTGAAATAAAGTGACTGTAAATCATATTTCTATTTTAAAACCAAAATCTGGAAGCATTTTGAGCCATTTTTTGGAAAAGTGATTTTTTCATAAAATTTCCTAAGGCTAACCCCTTTGAAAAATTTCGAAAAATTTGAAAATTCAAAAAATTATTTTTTCAGTCACATTTGGACAGAATATGAATATAAAACATATTTCAGGTCCCCAAAAAAAATTTGGTAGCATTTGAGCCATTATTTTCAAAGTTCAAAATTTCCCTTTGAAAATACATTGATTGTATTTTGGAGTTTTTGAATTTTTACTCGTAGTTTATTTTGAGCACAGTATTGTGACTTGGCCACATTTAAATTCTTCTATAGGAGATTCTTAAAAACGAAAATCTTAACAACCACAAAATATTAAGGGGGTCAAAATTTGCAAAGTTGTTTTTTTCAGTGGTACACATACATAATTTTTACACAGAGAGTTTTGGGAGCACAATGTTGTAACTTGGCCACATTGAAGTTCATTAATAGGAGATTCTTAAAAACGAAAATCTTAACAACCACTAAATATTAAGGGGGTCGAAAGTTGATCCCAAAAAAGGACTGCATTTCAAACACTGAAAATTTCTGAATTTTACCTACATTTTGGGCTATAAACTGAATTAAGGGTCCTTTTTTGGGCAGATTTGAAATAAAGTGACTGTAAATCATATTTCTATTTTAAACCCAAAATCTGGAAGCATTTTGAGCCATTTTTTGGAAAAGTGATTTTTTCATAAAATTTCCTAAGGCTAACCCCTTTGAAAAATTTCGAAAAATTTGAAAATTCAAAAAATTATTTTTTCAGTCACATTTGGACAGAATATGAATATAAAACATATTTCAGGCCCCCAAAAAAAATTTGGTAGCATTTGAGCCATTATTTTCAAAGTTCAAAATTTCCCTTTGAAAATACATTGATTGTATTTTGGAGTTTTTGAATTTTTACTCGTAGTTTATTTTGAGCACAGTATTGTGACTTGGCCACATTTAAATTCTTCTATAGGAGATTCTTAAAAACGAAAATCTTAACAACCACAAAATATTAAGGGGGTCAAAATTTGCAAAGTTGTTTTTTTCAGTGGTACACATACATAATTTTTACACAGAGAGTTTTGGGAGCACAATGTTGTAACTTGGCCACATTGAAGTTCATTAATAGGAGATTCTTAAAAACGAAAATCTTAACAACCACTAAATATTAAGGGGGTCGAAAGTTGATCCCAAAAAAGGACTGCATTTCAAACACTGAAAATTTCTGAATTTTACCTACATTTTGGGCTATAAACTGAATTAAGGGTCCTTTTTTGGGCAGATTTGAAATAAAGTGACTGTAAATCATATTTCTATTTTAAACCCAAAATCTGGAAGCATTTTGAGCCATTTTTTGGAAAAGTGATTTTTTCATAAAATTTCCTAAGGATAACCCCTTTGAAAAATTTCGAAAAATTTGAAAATTCAAAAAATTATTTTTTCAGTCACATTTGGACAGAATATGAATATAAAACATATTTCAGGCCCCCAAAAAAAATTTGGTAGCATTTGAGCCATTATTTTCAAAGTTCAAAATTTCCCTTTGAAAATACATTGATTGTATTTTGGAGTTTTTGAATTTTTACTCGTAGTGTATTTTGAGCACAGTATTGTGACTTGGCCACATTTAAGGTCTTCTATAGGAGATTCTTAAAAACGAAAATCTTAACAACCACAAAATATTAAGGGGGTCAAAATTTGCAAAGTTGTTTTTTTCAGTGGTACACATACATAATTTTTACACAGAGAGTTTTGGGAGCACAATGTTGTAACTTGGCCACATTGAAGTTCATTAATAGGAGATTCTTAAAAACGAAAATCTTAACAACCACTAAATATTAAGGGGGTCGAAAGTTGATCCCAAAAAAGGACTGCATTTCAAACACTGAAAATTTCTGAATTTTACCTACATTTTGGGCTATAAACTGAAATAAGGGTCCTTTTTTGGGCAGATTTGAAATAAAGTGACTGTAAATCATATTTCTATTTTAAAATCAAAATCTGGAAGCATTTTGAGCCATTTTTTGGAAAAGTGATTTTTTCATAAAATTTCCTAAGGCTAACCCCTTTGAAAAATTTCGAAAAATTTGAAAATTCAAAAAATTATTTTTTCAGTCACATTTGGACAGAATATGAATATAAAACATATTTCAGGTCCCCAAAAAAAATTTGGTAGCATTTGAGCCATTATTTTCAAAGTTCAAAATTTCCCTTTGAAAATACATTGATTGTATTTTGGAGTTTTTGAATTTTTACTCGTAGTTTATTTTGAGCACAGTATTGTGACTTGGCCACATTTAAATTCTTCTATAGGAGATTCTTAAAAACGAAAATCTTAACAACCACAAAATATTAAGGGGGTCAAAATTTGCAAAGTTGTTTTTTTCAGTGGTACACATACATAATTTTTACACAGAGAGTTTTGGGAGCACAATGTTGTAACTTGGCCACATTGAAGTTCATTAATAGGAGATTCTTAAAAACGAAAATCTTAACAACCACTAAATATTAAGGGGGTCGAAAGTTGATCCCAAAAAAGGACTGCATTTCAAACACTGAAAATTTCTGAATTTTACCTACATTTTGGGCTATAAACTGAATTAAGGGTCCTTTTTTGGGCAGATTTGAAATAAAGTGACTGTAAATCATATTTCTATTTTAAACCCAAAATCTGGAAGCATTTTGAGCCATTTTTTGGAAAAGTGATTTTTTCATAAAATTTCCTAAGGCTAACCCCTTTGAAAAATTTCGAAAAATTTGAAAATTCAAAAAATTATTTTTTCAGTCACATTTGGACAGAATATGAATATAAAACATATTTCAGGCCCCCAAAAAAAATTTGGTAGCATTTGAGCCATTATTTTCAAAGTTCAAAATTTCCCTTTGAAAATACATTGATTGTATTTTGGAGTTTTTGAATTTTTACTCGTAGTTTATTTTGAGCACAGTATTGTGACTTGGCCACATTTAAATTCTTCTATAGGAGATTCTTAAAAACGAAAATCTTAACAACCACAAAATATTAAGGGGGTCAAAATTTGCAAAGTTGTTTTTTTCAGTGGTACACATACATAATTTTTACACAGAGAGTTTTGGGAGCACAATGTTGTAACTTGGCCACATTGAAGTTCATTAATAGGAGATTCTTAAAAACGAAAATCTTAACAACCACTAAATATTAAGGGGGTCGAAAGTTGATCCCAAAAAAGGACTGCATTTCAAACACTGAAAATTTCTGAATTTTACCTACATTTTGGGCTATAAACTGAATTAAGGGTCCTTTTTTGGGCAGATTTGAAATAAAGTGACTGTAAATCATATTTCTATTTTAAACCCAAAATCTGGAAGCATTTTGAGCCATTTTTTGGAAAAGTGATTTTTTCATAAAATTTCCTAAGGATAACCCCTTTGAAAAATTTCGAAAAATTTGAAAATTCAAAAAATTATTTTTTCAGTCACATTTGGACAGAATATGAATATAAAACATATTTCAGGCCCCCAAAAAAAATTTGGTAGCATTTGAGCCATTATTTTCAAAGTTCAAAATTTCCCTTTGAAAATACATTGATTGTATTTTGGAGTTTTTGAATTTTTACTCGTAGTGTATTTTGAGCACAGTATTGTGACTTGGCCACATTTAAGGTCTTCTATAGGAGATTCTTAAAAACGAAAATCTTAACAACCACAAAATATTAAGGGGGTCAAAATTTGCAAAGTTGTTTTTTTCAGTGGTACACATACATAATTTTTACACAGAGAGTTTTGGGAGCACAATGTTGTAACTTGGCCACATTGAAGTTCATTAATAGGAGATTCTTAAAAACGAAAATCTTAACAACCACTAAATATTAAGGGGGTCGAAAGTTGATCCCAAAAAAGGACTGCATTTCAAACACTGAAAATTTCTGAATTTTACCTACATTTTGGGCTATAAACTGAAATAAGGGTCCTTTTTTGGGCAGATTTGAAATAAAGTGACTGTAAATCATATTTCTATTTTAAAATCAAAATCTGGAAGCATTTTGAGCCATTTTTTGGAAAAGTGATTTTTTCATAAAATTTCCTAAGACTAACCCCTTTGAAAAATTTCGAAAAATTTGAAAATTCAAAAAATTATTTTTTGGAAAAGTGATTTTTTCATAAAATTTCCTAAGGCTAACCCCTTTGAAAAATTTCGAAAAATTTGAAAATTCAAAAAATTATTTTTTCAGTCACATTAGGACAGAATATGAATATAAAAGATATTTCAGGTCCCCAAAAAAAATTTGGTAGCATTTGAGCCATTATTTTCAAAGTTCAAAATTTCCCTTTGAAAATACATTGATTGTATTTTGTAGTTTTTGAATTTTTACTCGTAGTGTATTTTGAGCACAGTATTGTGACTTGGCCACATTTAAGGTCTTCTATAGGAGATTCTTAAAAACGAAAATCTTAACAACCACAAAATATTAAGGGGGTCAAAATTTGCAAAGTTGTTTTTTTCAGTGGTACACATACATAATTTTTACACAGAGAGTTTTGGGAGCACAATGTTGTAACTTGGCCACATTGAAGTTCATTAATAGGAGATTCTTAAAAACGAAAATCTTAACAACCACTAAATATTAAGGGGGTCGAAAGTTGATCCCAAAAAAGGACTGCATTTCAAACACTGAAAATTTCTGAATTTTACCTACATTTTGGGCTATAAACTGAATTAAGGGTCCTTTTTTGGGCAGATTTGAAATAAAGTGACTGTAAATCATATTTCTATTTTAAAACCAAAATCTGGAAGCATTTTGAGCCATTTTTTGGAAAAGTGATTTTTTCATAAAATTTCCTAAGGCTAACCCCTTTGAAAAATTTCGAAAAATTTGAAAATTCAAAAAATTATTTTTTCAGTCACATTTGGACAGAATATGAATATAAAACATATTTCAGGTCCCAAAAAAAAATTTGGTAGCATTTGAGCCATTATTTTCAAAGTTCAAAATTTCCCTTTGAAAATACATTGATTGTATTTTGGAGTTTTTGAATTTTTACTCGTAGTGTATTTTGAGCACAGTATTGTAACTTGGCCACATTTAAGGTCTTCTATAGGAGATTCTTAAAAACGAAAATCTTAACAACCACAAAATATTAAGGGGGTCAAAATTTGCAAAGTTGTTTTTTTCAGTGGTACACATACATAATTTTTACACAGAGAGTTTTGGGAGCACAATGTTGTAACTTGGCCACATTCAAGTTCATTAATAGGAGATTCTTAAAAACGAAAATCTTAACAACCACTAAATATTAAGGGGATCGAAAGTTGATCCCAAAAAAGGACTGCATTTCAAACACTGAAAATTTCTGAATTTTACCTACATTTTGGGCTATAAACTGAATTAAGGGTCCTTTTTTGGGCAGATTTGAAATAAAGTGACTGTAAATCATATTTCTATTTTAAAACCAAAATCTGGAAGCATTTTGAGCCATTTTTTGGAAAAGTGATTTTTTCATAAAATTTCCTAAGGCTAACCCCTTTGAAAAATTTCGAAAAATTTGAAAATTCAAAAAATTATTTTTTGGAAAAGTGATTTTTTCATAAAATTTCCTAAGGCCCCCTTTGAAAAATTTCGAAAAATTTGAAAATTCAAAAAATTATTTTTTGGAAAAGTGATTTTTTTCATAAAATTTCCTAAGGCTAACCCCTTTGAAAAATTTGAAAATTCAAAAATTTTTTTTTGGAAAAGTGATTTTTTCATAAAATTTCCTAAGACTAACCCCTTTGAAAAATTTCGAAAAATTTGAAAATTCAAAAAATTATTTTTTGGAAAAGTGATTTTTTCATAAAATTTCCTAAGGTTAACCCCTTTGAAAAATTTCGAAAAATTTGAAAATTCAAAAAATTATTTTTTCAGTCACATTAGGACAGAATATGAATATAAAAGATATTTCAGGTCCCCAAAAAAAATTTGGTAGCATTTGAGCCATTATTTTCAAAGTTCAAAATTTCCCTTTGAAAATACATTGATTGTATTTTGGAGTTTTTGAATTTTTACTCGTAGTGTATTTTGAGCACAGTATTGTGACTTGGCCACATTTAAGGTCTTCTATAGGAGATTCTTAAAAACGAAAATCTTAACAACCACAAAATATTAAGGGGGTCAAAATTTGCAAAGTTGTTTTTTTCAGTGGTACACATACATAATTTTTACACAGAGAGTTTTGGGAGCACAATGTTGTAACTTGGCCACATTGAAGTTCATTAATAGGAGATTCTTAAAAACGAAAATCTTAACAACCACTAAATATTAAGGGGGTCGAAAGTTGATCCCAAAAAAGGACTGCATTTCAAACACTGAAAATTTCTGAATTTTACCTACATTTTGGGCTATAAACTGAATTAAGGGTCCTTTTTTGGGCAGATTTGAAATAAAGTGACTGTAAATCATATTTCTATTTTAAAACCAAAATCTGGAAGCATTTTGAGCCATTTTTTGGAAAAGTGATTTTTTCATAAAATTTCCTAAAGCTAACCCCTTTGAAAAATTTCGAAAAATTTGAAAATTCAAAAAATTATTTTTTCAGTCACATTTGGACAGAATATGAATATAAAACATATTTCAGGCCCCCAAAAAAAATTTGGTAGCATTTGAGCCATTATTTTCAAAGTTCAAAATTTCCCTTTGAAAATACATTGATTGTATTTTGGAGTTTTTGAATTTTTACTCGTAGTGTATTTTGAGCACAGTATTGTGACTTGGCCACATTTAAGGTCTTCTATAGGAGATTCTTAAAAACGAAAATCTTAACAACCACAAAATATTAAGGGGGTCAAAATTTGCAAAGTTGTTTTTTTCAGTGGTACACATACATAATTTTTACACAGAGAGTTTTGGGAGCACAATGTTGTAACTTGGCCACATTGAAGTTCATTAATAGGAGATTCTTAAAAACGAAAATCTTAACAACCACTAAATATTAAGGGGGTCGAAAGTTGATCCCAAAAAAGGACTGCATTTCAAACACTGAAAATTTCTGAATTTTACCTACATTTTGGGCTATAAACTGAATTAAGGGTCCTTTTTTGGGCAGATTTGAAATAAAGTGACTGTAAATCATATTTCTATTTTAAAACCAAAATCTGGAAGCATTTTGAGCCATTTTTTGGAAAAGTGATTTTTTCATAAAATTTCCTAAAGCTAACCCCTTTGAAAAATTTCGAAAAATTTGAAAATTCAAAAAATTATTTTTTCAGTCACATTTGGACAGAATATGAATATAAAACATATTTCAGGCCCCCAAAAAAAATTTGGTAGCATTTGAGAAATTATTTTCAAAGTTCAAAATTTCCCTTTGAAAATACATTGATTGTATTTTGGAGTTTTTGAATTTTTACTCGTAGTGTATTTTGAGCACAGTATTGTGACTTGGCCACATTTAAGGTCTTCTATAGGAGATTCTTAAAAACGAAAATCTTAACAACCACAAAATATTAAGGGGGTCAAAATTTGCAAAGTTGTTTTTTTCAGTGGTACACATACATAATTTTTACACAGAGAGTTTTGGGAGCACAATGTTGTAACTTGGCCACATTCAAGTTCATTAATAGGAGATTCTTAAAAACGAAAATCTTAACAACCACTAAATATTAAGGGGATCGAAAGTTGATCCCAAAAAAGGACTGCATTTCAAACACTGAAAATTTCTGAATTTTACCTACATTTTGGGCTATAAACTGAATTAAGGGTCCTTTTTTGGGCAGATTTGAAATAAAGTGACTGTAAATCATATTTCTATTTTAAAACCAAAATCTGGAAGCATTTTGAGCCATTTTTTGGAAAAGTGATTTTTTCATAAAATTTCCTAAGGCTAACCCCTTTGAAAAATTTCGAAAAATTTGAAAATTCAAAAAATTATTTTTTGGAAAAGTGATTTTTTCATAAAATTTCCTAAGGCCCCCTTTGAAAAATTTCGAAAAATTTGAAAATTCAAAAAATTATTTTTTGGAAAAGTGATTTTTTTCATAAAATTTCCTAAGGCTAACCCCTTTGAAAAATTTGAAAATTCAAAAATTTTTTTTTGGAAAAGTGATTTTTTCATAAAATTTCCTAAGACTAACCCCTTTGAAAAATTTCGAAAAATTTGAAAATTCAAAAAATTATTTTTTGGAAAAGTGATTTTTTCATAAAATTTCCTAAGGTTAACCCCTTTGAAAAATTTCGAAAAATTTGAAAATTCAAAAAATTATTTTTTCAGTCACATTAGGACAGAATATGAATATAAAAGATATTTCAGGTCCCCAAAAAAAATTTGGTAGCATTTGAGCCATTATTTTCAAAGTTCAAAATTTCCCTTTGAAAATACATTGATTGTATTTTGGAGTTTTTGAATTTTTACTCGTAGTGTATTTTGAGCACAGTATTGTGACTTGGCCACATTTAAGGTCTTCTATAGGAGATTCTTAAAAACGAAAATCTTAACAACCACAAAATATTAAGGGGGTCAAAATTTGCAAAGTTGTTTTTTTCAGTGGTACACATACATAATTTTTACACAGAGAGTTTTGGGAGCACAATGTTGTAACTTGGCCACATTGAAGTTCATTAATAGGAGATTCTTAAAAACGAAAATCTTAACAACCACTAAATATTAAGGGGGTCGAAAGTTGATCCCAAAAAAGGACTGCATTTCAAACACTGAAAATTTCTGAATTTTACCTACATTTTGGGCTATAAACTGAATTAAGGGTCCTTTTTTGGGCAGATTTGAAATAAAGTGACTGTAAATCATATTTCTATTTTAAAACCAAAATCTGGAAGCATTTTGAGCCATTTTTTGGAAAAGTGATTTTTTCATAAAATTTCCTAAAGCTAACCCCTTTGAAAAATTTCGAAAAATTTGAAAATTCAAAAAATTATTTTTTCAGTCACATTTGGACAGAATATGAATATAAAACATATTTCAGGCCCCCAAAAAAAATTTGGTAGCATTTGAGAAATTATTTTCAAAGTTCAAAATTTCCCTTTGAAAATACATTGATTGTATTTTGGAGTTTTTGAATTTTTACTCGTAGTGTATTTTGAGCACAGTATTGTGACTTGGCCACATTTAAGGTCTTCTATAGGAGATTCTTAAAAACGAAAATCTTAACAACCACAAAATATTAAGGGGGTCAAAATTTGCAAAGTTGTTTTTTTCAGTGGTACACATACATAATTTTTACACAGAGAGTTTTGGGAGCACAATGTTGTAACTTGGCAACATTGAAGTTCATTAATAGGAGATTCTTAAAAACGAAAATCTTAACAACCACTAAATATTAAGGGGGTCGAAAGTTGATCCCAAAAAAGGACTGCATTTCAAACACTGAAAATTTCTGAATTTTACCTACATTTTGGGCTATAAACTGAATTAAGGGTCCTTTTTTGGGCAGATTTGAAATAAAGTGACTGTAAATCATATTTCTATTTTAAAACCAAAATCTGGAAGCATTTTGAGCCATTTTTTGGAAAAGTGATTTTTTCATAAAATTTCCTAAGGCTAACCCCTTTGAAAAATTTCGAAAAATTTGAAAATTCAAAAAATTATTTTTTCAGTCACATTTGGACAGAATATGAATATAAAACATATTTCAGGTCCCCAAAAAAAATTTGGTAGCATTTGAGCCATTATTTTCAAAGTTCAAAATTTCCCTTTGAAAATACATTGATTGTATTTTGGAGTTTTTGAATTTTTACTCGTAGTGTATTTTGAGCACAGTATTGTGACTTGGCCACATTTAAGGTCTTCTATAGGAGATTCTTAAAAACGAAAATCTTAACAACCACAAAATATTAAGGGGGTCAAAATTTGCAAAGTTGTTTTTTTCAGTGGTACACATACATAATTTTTACACAGAGAGTTTTGGGAGCACAATGTTGTAACTTGGCCACATTGAAGTTCATTAATAGGAGATTCTTAAAAACGAAAATCTTAACAACCACTAAGTAATAAGGGGGTCGAAAGTTGATCCCAAAAAAGGACTGCATTTCAAACACTGAAAATTTCTGAATTTTACCTACATTTTGGGCTATAAACTGAAATAAGGGTCCTTTTTTGGGCAGATTTGAAATAAAGTGACTGTAAATCATATTTCTATTTTAAAACCAAAATCTGGAAGCATTTTGAGCCATTTTTTGGAAAAGTGATTTTTTCATAAAATTTCCTAAGGCTAACCCCTTTGAAAAATTTCGAAAAATTTGAAAATTCAAAAAATTATTTTTTCAGTCACATTTGGACAGAATATGAATATAAAACATATTTCAGGTCCCCAAAAAAAATTTGGTAGCATTTGAGCCACTATTTTCAAAGTTCAAAATTTCCCTTTGAAAATACATTGATTTTACAGTTTTTGAATTTTTACTCGTAGTGTATTTGGAGCACAGTATTGTAACTTGGCCACATTTAAGGTCTTCTATAGGAGATTCTTAAAAACGAAAATCTTAACAACCACAAAATATTAAGGGGGTCAAAATTTGCAAAGTTGTTTTTTTCAGTGGTACACATACATAATTTTTACACAGAGAGTTTTGGGAGCACAATGTTGTAACTTGGCCACATTGAAGTTCATTAATAGGAGATTCTTAAAAACGAAAATCTTAACAACCACTAAATATTAAGGGGGTCGAAAGTTGATCCCAAAAAAGGACTGCATTTCAAACACTGAAAATTTCTGAATTTTACCTACATTTTGGGCTATAAACTGAATTAAGGGTCCTTTTTTGGGCAGATTTGAAATAAAGTGACTGTAAATCATATTTCTATTTTAAAACCAAAATCTGGAAGCATTTTGAGCCATTTTTTGGAAAAGTGATTTTTTCATAAAATTTCCTAAGGCTAACCCCTTTGAAAAATTTCGAAAAATTTGAAAATTCAAAAAATTATTTTTTCAGTCACATTTGGACAGAATATGAATATAAAACATATTTCAGGTCCCCAAAAAAAATTTGGTAGCATTTGAGCCATTATTTTCAAAGTTCAAAATTTCCCTTTGAAAATACATTGATTGTATTTTGGAGTTTTTGAATTTTTACTCGTAGTGTATTTTGAGCACAGTATTGTGACTTGGCCACATTTAAGGTCTTCTATAGGAGATTCTTAAAAACGAAAATCTTAACAACCACAAAATATTAAGGGGGTCAAAATTTGCAAAGTTGTTTTTTTCAGTGGTACACATACATAATTTTTACACAGAGAGTTTTGGGAGCACAATGTTGTAACTTGGCAACATTGAAGTTCATTAATAGGAGATTCTTAAAAACGAAAATCTTAACAACCACTAAATATTAAGGGGGTCGAAAGTTGATCCCAAAAAAGGACTGCATTTCAAACACTGAAAATTTCTGAATTTTACCTACATTTTGGGCTATAAACTGAATTAAGGGTCCTTTTTTGGGCAGATTTGAAATAAAGTGACTGTAAATCATATTTCTATTTTAAAACCAAAATCTGGAAGCATTTTGAGCCATTTTTTGGAAAAGTGATTTTTTCATAAAATTTCCTAAAACCCCTTTGAAAAATTTCGAAAAATTTGAAAATTCAAAAAATTATTTTTTCAGTCACATTTGGACAGAATATGAATATAAAACATATTTCAGGTCCCCAAAAAAAATTTGGTAGCATTTGAGCCATTATTTTCAAAGTTCAAAATTTCCCTTTGAAAATACATTGATTGTATTTTGGAGTTTTTGAATTTTTACTCGTAGTGTATTTTGAGCACAGTATTGTGACTTGGCCACATTTAAGGTCTTCTATAGGAGATTCTTAAAAACGAAAATCTTAACAACCACAAAATATTAAGGGGGTCAAAATTTGCAAAGTTGTTTTTTTCAGTGGTACACATACATAATTTTTACACAGAGAGTTTTGGGAGCACAATGTTGTAACTTGGCCACATTGAAGTTCATTAATAGGAGATTCTTAAAAACGAAAATCTTAACAACCACTAAATAATAAGGGGGTCGAAAGTTGATCCCAAAAAAGGACTGCATTTCAAACACTGAAAATTTCTGAATTTTACCTACATTTTGGGCTATAAACTGAAATAAGGGTCCTTTTTTGGGCAGATTTGAAATAAAGTGACTGTAAATCATATTTCTATTTTAAAACCAAAATCTGGAAGCATTTTGAGCCATTTTTTGGAAAAGTGATTTTTTCATAAAATTTCCTAAGGCTAACCCCTTTGAAAAATTTCGAAAAATTTGAAAATTCAAAAAATTATTTTTTCAGTCACATTTGGACAGAATATGAATATAAAACATATTTCAGGTCCCCAAAAAAAATTTGGTAGCATTTGAGCCACTATTTTCAAAGTTCAAAATTTCCCTTTGAAAATACATTGATTTTACAGTTTTTGAATTTTTACTCGTAGTGTATTTGGAGCACAGTATTGTAACTTGGCCACATTTAAGGTCTTCTATAGGAGATTCTTAAAAACGAAAATCTTAACAACCACAAAATATTAAGGGGGTCAAAATTTGCAAAGTTGTTTTTTTCAGTGGTACACATACATAATTTTTACACAGAGAGTTTTGGGAGCACAATGTTGTAACTTGGCCACATTGAAGTTCATTAATAGGAGATTCTTAAAAACGAAAATCTTAACAACCACTAAATATTAAGGGGGTCGAAAGTTGATCCCAAAAAAGGACTGCATTTCAAACACTGAAAATTTCTGAATTTTACCTACATTTTGGGCTATAAACTGAATTAAGGGTCCTTTTTTGGGCAGATTTGAAATAAAGTGACTGTAAATCATATTTCTATTTTAAAACCAAAATCTGGAAGCATTTTGAGCCATTTTTTGGAAAAGTGATTTTTTCATAAAATTTCCTAAGGCTAACCCCTTTGAAAAATTTCGAAAAATTTGAAAATTCAAAAAATTATTTTTTCAGTCACATTTGGACAGAATATGAATATAAAACATATTTCAGGTCCCCAAAAAAAATTTGGTAGCATTTGAGCCATTATTTTCAAAGTTCAAAATTTCCCTTTGAAAATACATTGATTGTATTTTGGAGTTTTTGAATTTTTACTCGTAGTGTATTTTGAGCACAGTATTGTGACTTGGCCACATTTAAGGTCTTCTATAGGAGATTCTTAAAAACGAAAATCTTAACAACCACAAAATATTAAGGGGGTCAAAATTTGCAAAGTTGTTTTTTTCAGTGGTACACATACATAATTTTTACACAGAGAGTTTTGGGAGCACAATGTTGTAACTTGGCCACATTGAAGTTCATTAATAGGAGATTCTTAAAAACGAAAATCTTAACAACCACTAAATATTAAGGGGGTCGAAAGTTGATCCCAAAAAAGGACTGCATTTCAAATACTGAAAATTTCTGAATTTTACCTACATTTTGGGCTATAAACTGAATTAAGGGTCCTTTTTTGGGCAGATTTGAAATAAAGTGACTGTAAATCATATTTCTATTTTAAAACCAAAATCTGGAAGCATTTTGAGCCATTTTTTGGAAAAGTGATTTTTTCATAAAATTTCCTAAAGCTAACCCCTTTGAAAAATTTCGAAAAATTTGAAAATTCAAAAAATTATTTTTTCAGTCACATTTGGACAGAATATGAATATAAAACATATTTCAGGTCCCCAAAAAAAATTTGGTAGCATTTGAGCCATTATTTTCAAAGTTCAAAATTTCCCTTTGAAAATACATTGATTGTATTTTGGAGTTTTTGAATTTTTACTCGTAGTGTATTTTGAGCACAGTATTGTGACTTGGCCACATTTAAGGTCTTCTATAGGAGATTCTTAAAAACGAAAATCTTAACAACCACAAAATATTAAGGGGGTCAAAATTTGCAAAGTTGTTTTTTTCAGTGGTACACATACATAATTTTTACACAGAGAGTTTTGGGAGCACAATGTTGTAACTTGGCCACATTGAAGTTCATTAATAGGAGATTCTTAAAAACGAAAATCTTAACAACCACTAAATATTAAGGGGGTCGAAAGTTGATCCCAAAAAAGGACTGCATTTCAAACACTGAAAATTTCTGAATTTTACCTACATTTTGGGCTATAAACTGAATTAAGGGTCCTTTTTTGGGCAGATTTGAAATAAAGTGACTGTAAATCATATTTCTATTTTAAACCCAAAATCTGGAAGCATTTTGAGCCATTTTTTGGAAAAGTGATTTTTTCATAAAATTTCCTAAGGCTAACCCCTTTGAAAAATTTCGAAAAATTTGAAAATTCAAAAAATTATTTTTTCAGTCACATTTGGACAGAATATGAATATAAAACATATTTCAGGCCCCCAAAAAAAATTTGGTAGCATTTGAGCCATTATTTTCAAAGTTCAAAATTTCCCTTTGAAAATACATTGATTGTATTTTGGAGTTTTTGAATTTTTACTCGTAGTGTATTTTGAGCACAGTATTGTGACTTGGCCACATTTAAGGTCTTCTATAGGAGATTCTTAAAAACGAAAATCTTAACAACCACAAAATATTAAGGGGGTCAAAATTTGCAAAGTTGTTTTTTTCAGTGGTACACATACATAATTTTTACACAGAGAGTTTTGGGAGCACAATGTTGTAACTTGGCCACATTGAAGTTCATTAATAGGAGATTCTTAAAAACGAAAATCTTAACAACCACTAAATATTAAGGGGGTCGAAAGTTGATCCCAAAAAAGGACTGCATTTCAAACACTGAAAATTTCTGAATTTTACCTACATTTTGGGCTATAAACTGAAATAAGGGTCCTTTTTTGGGCAGATTTGAAATAAAGTGACTGTAAATCATATTTCTATTTTAAAACCAAAATCTGGAAGCATTTTGAGCCATTTTTTGGAAAAGTGATTTTTTCATAAAATTTCCTAAGGCTAACCCCTTTGAAAAATTTCGAAAAATTTGAAAATTCAAAAAATTATTTTTTCAGTCACATTTGGACAGAATATGAATATAAAACATATTTCAGGTCCCCAAAAAAAATTTGGTAGCATTTGAGCCACTATTTTCAAAGTTCAAAATTTCCCTTTGAAAATACATTGATTTTACAGTTTTTGAATTTTTACTCGTAGTGTATTTGGAGCACAGTATTGTAACTTGGCCACATTTAAGGTCTTCTATAGGAGATTCTTAAAAACGAAAATTTTAACAACCACAAAATATTAAGGGGGTCAAAATTTGCAAAGTTGTTTTTTTCAGTGGTACACATACATAATTTTTACACAGAGAGTTTTGGGAGCACAATGTTGTAACTTGGCCACATTGAAGTTCATTAATAGGAGATTCTTAAAAACGAAAATCTTAACAACCACTAAATATTAAGGGGGTCGAAAGTTGATCCCAAAAAAGGACTGCATTTCAAACACTGAAAATTTCTGAATTTTACCTACATTTTGGGCTATAAACTGAATTAAGGGTCCTTTTTTGGGCAGATTTGAAATAAAGTGACTGTAAATCATATTTCTATTTTAAACCCAAAATCTGGAAGCATTTTGAGCCATTTTTTGGAAAAGTGATTTTTTCATAAAATTTCCTAAGGCTAACCCCTTTGAAAAATTTCGAAAAATTTGAAAATTCAAAAAATTATTTTTTCAGTCACATTTGGACAGAATATGAATATAAAACATATTTCAGGCCCCCAAAAAAAATTTGGTAGCATTTGAGCCATTATTTTCAAAGTTCAAAATTTCCCTTTGAAAATACATTGATTGTATTTTGGAGTTTTTGAATTTTTACTCGTAGTGTATTTTGAGCACAGTATTGTGACTTGGCCACATTTAAGGTCTTCTATAGGAGATTCTTAAAAACGAAAATCTTAACAACCACAAAATATTAAGGGGGTCAAAATTTGCAAAGTTGTTTTTTTCAGTGGTACACATACATAATTTTTACACAGAGAGTTTTGGGAGCACAATGTTGTAACTTGGCCACATTGAAGTTCATTAATAGGAGATTCTTAAAAACGAAAATCTTAACAACCACTAAATATTAAGGGGGTCGAAAGTTGATCCCAAAAAAGGACTGCATTTCAAACACTGAAAATTTCTGAATTTTACCTACATTTTGGGCTATAAACTGAAATAAGGGTCCTTTTTTGGGCAGATTTGAAATAAAGTGACTGTAAATCATATTTCTATTTTAAAACCAAAATCTGGAAGCATTTTGAGCCATTTTTTGGAAAAGTGATTTTTTCATAAAATTTCCTAAGGCTAACCCCTTTGAAAAATTTCGAAAAATTTGAAAATTCAAAAAATTATTTTTTCAGTCACATTTGGACAGAATATGAATATAAAACATATTTCAGGTCCCCAAAAAAAATTTGGTAGCATTTGAGCCACTATTTTCAAAGTTCAAAATTTCCCTTTGAAAATACATTGATTTTACAGTTTTTGAATTTTTACTCGTAGTGTATTTGGAGCACAGTATTGTAACTTGGCCACATTTAAGGTCTTCTATAGGAGATTCTTAAAAACGAAAATCTTAACAACCACAAAATATTAAGGGGGTCAAAATTTGCAAAGTTGTTTTTTTCAGTGGTACACATACATAATTTTTACACAGAGAGTTTTGGGAGCACAATGTTGTAACTTGGCCACATTGAAGTTCATTAATAGGAGATTCTTAAAAACGAAAATCTTAACAACCACTAAATATTAAGGGGGTCGAAAGTTGATCCCAAAAAAGGACTGCATTTCAAACACTGAAAATTTCTGAATTTTACCTACATTTTGGGCTATAAACTGAATTAAGGGTCCTTTTTTGGGCAGATTTGAAATAAAGTGACTGTAAATCATATTTCTATTTTAAACCCAAAATCTGGAAGCATTTTGAGCCATTTTTTGGAAAAGTGATTTTTTCATAAAATTTCCTAAGGCTAACCCCTTTGAAAAATTTCGAAAAATTTGAAAATTCAAAAAATTATTTTTTCAGTCACATTTGGACAGAATATGAATATAAAACATATTTCAGGTCCCCAAAAAAAATTTGGTAGCATTTGAGCCACTATTTTCAAAGTTCAAAATTTCCCTTTGAAAATACATTGATTTTACAGTTTTTGAATTTTTACTCGTAGTGTATTTGGAGCACAGTATTGTAACTTGGCCACATTTAAGGTCTTCTATAGGAGATTCTTAAAAACGAAAATTTTAACAACCACAAAATATTAAGGGGGTCAAAATTTGCAAAGTTGTTTTTTTCAGTGGTACACATACATAATTTTTACACAGAGAGTTTTGGGAGCACAATGTTGTAACTTGGCCACATTGAAGTTCATTAATAGGAGATTCTTAAAAACGAAAATCTTAACAACCACTAAATATTAAGGGGGTCGAAAGTTGATCCCAAAAAAGGACTGCATTTCAAACACTGAAAATTTCTGAATTTTACCTACATTTTGGGCTATAAACTGAATTAAGGGTCCTTTTTTGGGCAGATTTGAAATAAAGTGACTGTAAATCATATTTCTATTTTAAACCCAAAATCTGGAAGCATTTTGAGCCATTTTTTGGAAAAGTGATTTTTTCATAAAATTTCCTAAGGCTAACCCCTTTGAAAAATTTCGAAAAATTTGAAAATTCAAAAAATTATTTTTTCAGTCACATTTGGACAGAATATGAATATAAAACATATTTCAGGCCCCCAAAAAAAATTTGGTAGCATTTGAGCCATTATTTTCAAAGTTCAAAATTTCCCTTTGAAAATACATTGATTGTATTTTGGAGTTTTTGAATTTTTACTCGTAGTGTATTTTGAGCACAGTATTGTGACTTGGCCACATTTAAGGTCTTCTATAGGAGATTCTTAAAAACGAAAATCTTAACAACCACAAAATATTAAGGGGGTCAAAATTTGCAAAGTTGTTTTTTTCAGTGGTACACATACATAATTTTTACACAGAGAGTTTTGGGAGCACAATGTTGTAACTTGGCCACATTGAAGTTCATTAATAGGAGATTCTTAAAAACGAAAATCTTAACAACCACTAAATATTAAGGGGGTCGAAAGTTGATCCCAAAAAAGGACTGCATTTCAAACACTGAAAATTTCTGAATTTTACCTACATTTTGGGCTATAAACTGAAATAAGGGTCCTTTTTTGGGCAGATTTGAAATAAAGTGACTGTAAATCATATTTCTATTTTAAAACCAAAATCTGGAAGCATTTTGAGCCATTTTTTGGAAAAGTGATTTTTTCATAAAATTTCCTAAGGCTAACCCCTTTGAAAAATTTCGAAAAATTTGAAAATTCAAAAAATTATTTTTTCAGTCACATTTGGACAGAATATGAATATAAAACATATTTCAGGTCCCCAAAAAAAATTTGGTAGCATTTGAGCCACTATTTTCAAAGTTCAAAATTTCCCTTTGAAAATACATTGATTTTACAGTTTTTGAATTTTTACTCGTAGTGTATTTGGAGCACAGTATTGTAACTTGGCCACATTTAAGGTCTTCTATAGGAGATTCTTAAAAACGAAAATCTTAACAACCACAAAATATTAAGGGGGTCAAAATTTGCAAAGTTGTTTTTTTCAGTGGTACACATACATAATTTTTACACAGAGAGTTTTGGGAGCACAATGTTGTAACTTGGCCACATTGAAGTTCATTAATAGGAGATTCTTAAAAACGAAAATCTTAACAACCACTAAATATTAAGGGGGTCGAAAGTTGATCCCAAAAAAGGACTGCATTTCAAACACTGAAAATTTCTGAATTTTACCTACATTTTGGGCTATAAACTGAATTAAGGGTCCTTTTTTGGGCAGATTTGAAATAAAGTGACTGTAAATCATATTTCTATTTTAAACCCAAAATCTGGAAGCATTTTGAGCCATTTTTTGGAAAAGTGATTTTTTCATAAAATTTCCTAAGGCTAACCCCTTTGAAAAATTTCGAAAAATTTGAAAATTCAAAAAATTATTTGTTCAGTCACATTTGGACAGAATATGAATATAAAACATATTTCAGGCCCCCAAAAAAAATTTGGTAGCATTTGAGCCATTATTTTCAAAGTTCAAAATTTCCCTTTGAAAATACATTGATTGTATTTTGGAGTTTTTGAATTTTTACTCGTAGTGTATTTTGAGCACAGTATTGTGACTTGGCCACATTTAAGGTCTTCTATAGGAGATTCTTAAAAACGAAAATCTTAACAACCACAAAATATTAAGGGGGTCAAAATTTGCAAAGTTGTTTTTTTCAGTGGTACACATACATAATTTTTACACAGAGAGTTTTGGGAGCACAATGTTGTAACTTGGCCACATTGAAGTTCATTAATAGGAGATTCTTAAAAACGAAAATCTTAACAACCACTAAATATTAAGGGGGTCGAAAGTTGATCCCAAAAAAGGACTGCATTTCAAACACTGAAAATTTCTGAATTTTACCTACATTTTGGGCTATAAACTGAAATAAGGGTCCTTTTTTGGGCAGATTTGAAATAAAGTGACTGTAAATCATATTTCTATTTTAAAACCAAAATCTGGAAGCATTTTGAGCCATTTTTTGGAAAAGTGATTTTTTCATAAAATTTCCTAAGGCTAACCCCTTTGAAAAATTTCGAAAAATTTGAAAATTCAAAAAATTATTTTTTCAGTCACATTTGGACAGAATATGAATATAAAACATATTTCAGGTCCCCAAAAAAAATTTGGTAGCATTTGAGCCACTATTTTCAAAGTTCAAAATTTCCCTTTGAAAATACATTGATTTTACAGTTTTTGAATTTTTACTCGTAGTGTATTTGGAGCACAGTATTGTAACTTGGCCACATTTAAGGTCTTCTATAGGAGATTCTTAAAAACGAAAATCTTAACAACCACAAAATATTAAGGGGGTCAAAATTTGCAAAGTTGTTTTTTTCAGTGGTACACATACATAATTTTTACACAGAGAGTTTTGGGAGCACAATGTTGTAACTTGGCCACATTGAAGTTCATTAATAGGAGATTCTTAAAAACGAAAATCTTAACAACCACTAAATATTAAGGGGGTCGAAAGTTGATCCCAAAAAAGGACTGCATTTCAAACACTGAAAATTTCTGAATTTTACCTACATTTTGGGCTATAAACTGAATTAAGGGTCCTTTTTTGGGCAGATTTGAAATAAAGTGACTGTAAATCATATTTCTATTTTAAAACCAAAATCTGAAGCATTTTGAGCCATTTTTTGGAAAAGTGATTTTTTCATAAAATTTCCTAAGGCTAACCCCTTTGAAAAATTTCGAAAAATTTGAAAATTCAAAAAATTATTTTTTCAGTCACATTTGGACAGAATATGAATATAAAACATATTTCAGGTCCCCAAAAAAAATTTGGTAGCATTTGAGCCATTATTTTCAAAGTTCAAAATTTCCCTTTGAAAATACATTGATTGTATTTTGGAGTTTTTGAATTTTTACTCGTAGTGTATTTTGAGCACAGTATTGTGACTTGGCCACATTTAAGGTCTTCTATAGGAGATTCTTAAAAACGAAAATCTTAACAACCACAAAATATTAAGGGGGTCAAAATTTGCAAAGTTGTTTTTTTCAGTGGTACACATACATAATTTTTACACAGAGAGTTTTGGGAGCACAATGTTGTAACTTGGCCACATTGAAGTTCATTAATAGGAGATTCTTAAAAACGAAAATCTTAACAACCACTAAATATTAAGGGGGTCGAAAGTTGATCCCAAAAAAGGACTGCATTTCAAATACTGAAAATTTCTGAATTTTACCTACATTTTGGGCTATAAACTGAATTAAGGGTCCTTTTTTGGGCAGATTTGAAATAAAGTGACTGTAAATCATATTTCTATTTTAAAACCAAAATCTGGAAGCATTTTGAGCCATTTTTTGGAAAAGTGATTTTTTCATAAAATTTCCTAAGGCTAACCCCTTTGAAAAATTTCGAAAAATTTGAAAATTCAAAAAATTATTTTTTCAGTCACATTTGGACAGAATATGAATATAAAACATATTTCAGGTCCCCAAAAAAAATTTGGTAGCATTTGAGCCATTATTTTCAAAGTTCAAAATTTCCCTTTGAAAATACATTGATTGTATTTTGGAGTTTTTGAATTTTTACTCGTAGTTTATTTTGAGCACAGTATTGTGACTTGGCCACATTTAAATTCTTCTATAGGAGATTCTTAAAAACGAAAATCTTAACAACCACAAAATATTAAGGGGGTCAAAATTTGCAAAGTTGTTTTTTTCAGTGGTACACATACATAATTTTTACACAGAGAGTTTTGGGAGCACAATGTTGTAACTTGGCCACATTGAAGTTCATTAATAGGAGATTCTTAAAAACGAAAATCTTAACAACCACTAAATATTAAGGGGGTCGAAAGTTGATCCCAAAAAAGGACTGCATTTCAAACACTGAAAATTTCTGAATTTTACCTACATTTTGGGCTATAAACTGAATTAAGGGTCCTTTTTTGGGCAGATTTGAAATAAAGTGACTGTAAATCATATTTCTATTTTAAACCCAAAATCTGGAAGCATTTTGAGCCATTTTTTGGAAAAGTGATTTTTTCATAAAATTTCCTAAGGCTAACCCCTTTGAAAAATTTCGAAAAATTTGAAAATTCAAAAAATTATTTTTTCAGTCACATTTGGACAGAATATGAATATAAAACATATTTCAGGCCCCCAAAAAAAATTTGGTAGCATTTGAGCCATTATTTTCAAAGTTCAAAATTTCCCTTTGAAAATACATTGATTGTATTTTGGAGTTTTTGAATTTTTACTCGTAGTGTATTTTGAGCACAGTATTGTGACTTGGCCACATTTAAGGTCTTCTATAGGAGATTCTTAAAAACGAAAATCTTAACAACCACAAAATATTAAGGGGGTCAAAATTTGCAAAGTTGTTTTTTTCAGTGGTACACATACATAATTTTTACACAGAGAGTTTTGGGAGCACAATGTTGTAACTTGGCCACATTGAAGTTCATTAATAGGAGATTCTTAAAAACGAAAATCTTAACAACCACTAAATATTAAGGGGGTCGAAAGTTGATCCCAAAAAAGGACTGCATTTCAAACACTGAAAATTTCTGAATTTTACCTACATTTTGGGCTATAAACTGAAATAAGGGTCCTTTTTTGGGCAGATTTGAAATAAAGTGACTGTAAATCATATTTCTATTTTAAAATCAAAATCTGGAAGCATTTTGAGCCATTTTTTGGAAAAGTGATTTTTTCATAAAATTTCCTAAGACTAACCCCTTTGAAAAATTTCGAAAAATTTGAAAATTCAAAAAATTATTTTTTGGAAAAGTGATTTTTTCATAAAATTTCCTAAGGCTAACCCCTTTGAAAAATTTCGAAAAATTTGAAAATTCAAAAAATTATTTTTTCAGTCACATTAGGACAGAATATGAATATAAAAGATATTTCAGGTCCCCAAAAAAAATTTGGTAGCATTTGAGCCATTATTTTCAAAGTTCAAAATTTCCCTTTGAAAATACATTGATTGTATTTTGTAGTTTTTGAATTTTTACTCGTAGTGTATTTTGAGCACAGTATTGTGACTTGGCCACATTTAAGGTCTTCTATAGGAGATTCTTAAAAACGAAAATCTTAACAACCACAAAATATTAAGGGGGTCAAAATTTGCAAAGTTGTTTTTTTCAGTGGTACACATACATAATTTTTACACAGAGAGTTTTGGGAGCACAATGTTGTAACTTGGCCACATTGAAGTTCATTAATAGGAGATTCTTAAAAACGAAAATCTTAACAACCACTAAATATTAAGGGGGTCGAAAGTTGATCCCAAAAAAGGACTGCATTTCAAACACTGAAAATTTCTGAATTTTACCTACATTTTGGGCTATAAACTGAATTAAGGGTCCTTTTTTGGGCAGATTTGAAATAAAGTGACTGTAAATCATATTTCTATTTTAAAACCAAAATCTGGAAGCATTTTGAGCCATTTTTTGGAAAAGTGATTTTTTCATAAAATTTCCTAAGGCTAACCCCTTTGAAAAATTTCGAAAAATTTGAAAATTCAAAAAATTATTTTTTGGAAAAGTGATTTTTTCATAAAATTTCCTAAGGCCCCCTTTGAAAAATTTCGAAAAATTTGAAAATTCAAAAAATTATTTTTTGGAAAAGTGATTTTTTTCATAAAATTTCCTAAGGCTAACCCCTTTGAAAAATTTGAAAATTCAAAAATTTTTTTTTGGAAAAGTGATTTTTTCATAAAATTTCCTAAGACTAACCCCTTTGAAAAATTTCGAAAAATTTGAAAATTCAAAAAATTATTTTTTGGAAAAGTGATTTTTTCATAAAATTTCCTAAGGTTAACCCCTTTGAAAAATTTCGAAAAATTTGAAAATTCAAAAAATTATTTTTTCAGTCACATTAGGACAGAATATGAATATAAAAGATATTTCAGGTCCCCAAAAAAAATTTGGTAGCATTTGAGCCATTATTTTCAAAGTTCAAAATTTCCCTTTGAAAATACATTGATTGTATTTTGGAGTTTTTGAATTTTTACTCGTAGTGTATTTTGAGCACAGTATTGTGACTTGGCCACATTTAAGGTCTTCTATAGGAGATTCTTAAAAACGAAAATCTTAACAACCACAAAATATTAAGGGGGTCAAAATTTGCAAAGTTGTTTTTTTCAGTGGTACACATACATAATTTTTACACAGAGAGTTTTGGGAGCACAATGTTGTAACTTGGCCACATTGAAGTTCATTAATAGGAGATTCTTAAAAACGAAAATCTTAACAACCACTAAATATTAAGGGGGTCGAAAGTTGATCCCAAAAAAGGACTGCATTTCAAACACTGAAAATTTCTGAATTTTACCTACATTTTGGGCTATAAACTGAATTAAGGGTCCTTTTTTGGGCAGATTTGAAATAAAGTGACTGTAAATCATATTTCTATTTTAAAACCAAAATCTGGAAGCATTTTGAGCCATTTTTTGGAAAAGTGATTTTTTCATAAAATTTCCTAAAGCTAACCCCTTTGAAAAATTTCGAAAAATTTGAAAATTCAAAAAATTATTTTTTCAGTCACATTTGGACAGAATATGAATATAAAACATATTTCAGGCCCCCAAAAAAAATTTGGTAGCATTTGAGCCATTATTTTCAAAGTTCAAAATTTCCCTTTGAAAATACATTGATTGTATTTTGGAGTTTTTGAATTTTTACTCGTAGTGTATTTTGAGCACAGTATTGTGACTTGGCCACATTTAAGGTCTTCTATAGGAGATTCTTAAAAACGAAAATCTTAACAACCACAAAATATTAAGGGGGTCAAAATTTGCAAAGTTGTTTTTTTCAGTGGTACACATACATAATTTTTACACAGAGAGTTTTGGGAGCACAATGTTGTAACTTGGCCACATTGAAGTTCATTAATAGGAGATTCTTAAAAACGAAAATCTTAACAACCACTAAATATTAAGGGGGTCGAAAGTTGATCCCAAAAAAGGACTGCATTTCAAACACTGAAAATTTCTGAATTTTACCTACATTTTGGGCTATAAACTGAATTAAGGGTCCTTTTTTGGGCAGATTTGAAATAAAGTGACTGTAAATCATATTTCTATTTTAAAACCAAAATCTGGAAGCATTTTGAGCCATTTTTTGGAAAAGTGATTTTTTCATAAAATTTCCTAAAGCTAACCCCTTTGAAAAATTTCGAAAAATTTGAAAATTCAAAAAATTATTTTTTCAGTCACATTTGGACAGAATATGAATATAAAACATATTTCAGGCCCCCAAAAAAAATTTGGTAGCATTTGAGAAATTATTTTCAAAGTTCAAAATTTCCCTTTGAAAATACATTGATTGTATTTTGGAGTTTTTGAATTTTTACTCGTAGTGTATTTTGAGCACAGTATTGTGACTTGGCCACATTTAAGGTCTTCTATAGGAGATTCTTAAAAACGAAAATCTTAACAACCACAAAATATTAAGGGGGTCAAAATTTGCAAAGTTGTTTTTTTCAGTGGTACACATACATAATTTTTACACAGAGAGTTTTGGGAGCACAATGTTGTAACTTGGCCACATTGAAGTTCATTAATAGGAGATTCTTAAAAACGAAAATCTTAACAACCACTAAATATTAAGGGGGTCGAAAGTTGATCCCAAAAAAGGACTGCATTTCAAACACTGAAAATTTCTGAATTTTACCTACATTTTGGGCTATAAACTGAATTAAGGGTCCTTTTTTGGGCAGATTTGAAATAAAGTGACTGTAAATCATATTTCTATTTTAAAACCAAAATCTGGAAGCATTTTGAGCCATTTTTTGGAAAAGTGATTTTTTCATAAAATTTCCTAAGGCTAACCCCTTTGAAAAATTTCGAAAAATTTGAAAATTCAAAAAATTATTTTTTGGAAAAGTGATTTTTTTCATAAAATTTCCTAAGGCTAACCCCTTTGAAAAATTTGAAAATTCAAAAATTTTTTTTTGGAAAAGTGATTTTTTCATAAAATTTCCTAAGACTAACCCCTTTGAAAAATTTCGAAAAATTTGAAAATTCAAAAAATTATTTTTTGGAAAAGTGATTTTTTCATAAAATTTCCTAAGGTTAACCCCTTTGAAAAATTTCGAAAAATTTGAAAATTCAAAAAATTATTTTTTCAGTCACATTAGGACAGAATATGAATATAAAAGATATTTCAGGTCCCCAAAAAAAATTTGGTAGCATTTGAGCCATTATTTTCAAAGTTCAAAATTTCCCTTTGAAAATACATTGATTGTATTTTGGAGTTTTTGAATTTTTACTCGTAGTGTATTTTGAGCACAGTATTGTGACTTGGCCACATTTAAGGTCTTCTATAGGAGATTCTTAAAAACGAAAATCTTAACAACCACAAAATATTAAGGGGGTCAAAATTTGCAAAGTTGTTTTTTTCAGTGGTACACATACATAATTTTTACACAGAGAGTTTTGGGAGCACAATGTTGTAACTTGGCCACATTGAAGTTCATTAATAGGAGATTCTTAAAAACGAAAATCTTAACAACCACTAAATATTAAGGGGGTCGAAAGTTGATCCCAAAAAAGGACTGCATTTCAAACACTGAAAATTTCTGAATTTTACCTACATTTTGGGCTATAAACTGAATTAAGGGTCCTTTTTTGGGCAGATTTGAAATAAAGTGACTGTAAATCATATTTCTATTTTAAAACCAAAATCTGGAAGCATTTTGAGCCATTTTTTGGAAAAGTGATTTTTTCATAAAATTTCCTAAAGCTAACCCCTTTGAAAAATTTCGAAAAATTTGAAAATTCAAAAAATTATTTTTTCAGTCACATTTGGACAGAATATGAATATAAAACATATTTCAGGCCCCCAAAAAAAATTTGGTAGCATTTGAGCCATTATTTTCAAAGTTCAAAATTTCCCTTTGAAAATACATTGATTGTATTTTGGAGTTTTTGAATTTTTACTCGTAGTGTATTTTGAGCACAGTATTGTGACTTGGCCACATTTAAGGTCTTCTATAGGAGATTCTTAAAAACGAAAATCTTAACAACCACAAAATATTAAGGGGGTCAAAATTTGCAAAGTTGTTTTTTTCAGTGGTACACATACATAATTTTTACACAGAGAGTTTTGGGAGCACAATGTTGTAACTTGGCCACATTGAAGTTCATTAATAGGAGATTCTTAAAAACGAAAATCTTAACAACCACTAAATATTAAGGGGGTCGAAAGTTGATCCCAAAAAAGGACTGCATTTCAAACACTGAAAATTTCTGAATTTTACCTACATTTTGGGCTATAAACTGAATTAAGGGTCCTTTTTTGGGCAGATTTGAAATAAAGTGACTGTAAATCATATTTCTATTTTAAAACCAAAATCTGGAAGCATTTTGAGCCATTTTTTGGAAAAGTGATTTTTTCATAAAATTTCCTAAAGCTAACCCCTTTGAAAAATTTCGAAAAATTTGAAAATTCAAAAAATTATTTTTTCAGTCACATTTGGACAGAATATGAATATAAAACATATTTCAGGCCCCCAAAAAAAATTTGGTAGCATTTGAGAAATTATTTTCAAAGTTCAAAATTTCCCTTTGAAAATACATTGATTGTATTTTGGAGTTTTTGAATTTTTACTCGTAGTGTATTTTGAGCACAGTATTGTGACTTGGCCACATTTAAGGTCTTCTATAGGAGATTCTTAAAAACGAAAATCTTAACAACCACAAAATATTAAGGGGGTCAAAATTTGCAAAGTTGTTTTTTTCAGTGGTACACATACATAATTTTTACACAGAGAGTTTTGGGAGCACAATGTTGTAACTTGGCCACATTGAAGTTCATTAATAGGAGATTCTTAAAAACGAAAATCTTAACAACCACTAAATATTAAGGGGGTCGAAAGTTGATCCCAAAAAAGGACTGCATTTCAAACACTGAAAATTTCTGAATTTTACCTACATTTTGGGCTATAAACTGAATTAAGGGTCCTTTTTTGGGCAGATTTGAAATAAAGTGACTGTAAATCATATTTCTATTTTAAAACCAAAATCTGGAAGCATTTTGAGCCATTTTTTGGAAAAGTGATTTTTTCATAAAATTTCCTAAGGCTAACCCCTTTGAAAAATTTCGAAAAATTTGAAAATTCAAAAAATTATTTTTTCAGTCACATTTGGACAGAATATGAATATAAAACATATTTCAGGTCCCAAAAAAAAATTTGGTAGCATTTGAGCCATTATTTTCAAAGTTCAAAATTTCCCTTTGAAAATACATTGATTGTATTTTGGAGTTTTTGAATTTTTACTCGTAGTGTATTTTGAGCACAGTATTGTAACTTGGCCACATTTAAGGTCTTCTATAGGAGATTCTTAAAAACGAAAATCTTAACAACCACAAAATATTAAGGGGGTCAAAATTTGCAAAGTTGTTTTTTTCAGTGGTACACATACATAATTTTTACACAGAGAGTTTTGGGAGCACAATGTTGTAACTTGGCCACATTCAAGTTCATTAATAGGAGATTCTTAAAAACGAAAATCTTAACAACCACTAAATATTAAGGGGATCGAAAGTTGATCCCAAAAAAGGACTGCATTTCAAACACTGAAAATTTCTGAATTTTACCTACATTTTGGGCTATAAACTGAATTAAGGGTCCTTTTTTGGGCAGATTTGAAATAAAGTGACTGTAAATCATATTTCTATTTTAAAACCAAAATCTGGAAGCATTTTGAGCCATTTTTTGGAAAAGTGATTTTTTCATAAAATTTCCTAAGGCTAACCCCTTTGAAAAATTTCGAAAAATTTGAAAATTCAAAAAATTATTTTTTGGAAAAGTGATTTTTTCATAAAATTTCCTAAGGCCCCCTTTGAAAAATTTCGAAAAATTTGAAAATTCAAAAAATTATTTTTTGGAAAAGTGATTTTTTTCATAAAATTTCCTAAGGCTAACCCCTTTGAAAAATTTGAAAATTCAAAAATTTTTTTTTGGAAAAGTGATTTTTTCATAAAATTTCCTAAGACTAACCCCTTTGAAAAATTTCGAAAAATTTGAAAATTCAAAAAATTATTTTTTGGAAAAGTGATTTTTTCATAAAATTTCCTAAGGTTAACCCCTTTGAAAAATTTCGAAAAATTTGAAAATTCAAAAAATTATTTTTTCAGTCACATTAGGACAGAATATGAATATAAAAGATATTTCAGGTCCCCAAAAAAAATTTGGTAGCATTTGAGCCATTATTTTCAAAGTTCAAAATTTCCCTTTGAAAATACATTGATTGTATTTTGGAGTTTTTGAATTTTTACTCGTAGTGTATTTTGAGCACAGTATTGTGACTTGGCCACATTTAAGGTCTTCTATAGGAGATTCTTAAAAACGAAAATCTTAACAACCACAAAATATTAAGGGGGTCAAAATTTGCAAAGTTGTTTTTTTCAGTGGTACACATACATAATTTTTACACAGAGAGTTTTGGGAGCACAATGTTGTAACTTGGCCACATTGAAGTTCATTAATAGGAGATTCTTAAAAACGAAAATCTTAACAACCACTAAATATTAAGGGGGTCGAAAGTTGATCCCAAAAAAGGACTGCATTTCAAACACTGAAAATTTCTGAATTTTACCTACATTTTGGGCTATAAACTGAATTAAGGGTCCTTTTTTGGGCAGATTTGAAATAAAGTGACTGTAAATCATATTTCTATTTTAAAACCAAAATCTGGAAGCATTTTGAGCCATTTTTTGGAAAAGTGATTTTTTCATAAAATTTCCTAAAGCTAACCCCTTTGAAAAATTTCGAAAAATTTGAAAATTCAAAAAATTATTTTTTCAGTCACATTTGGACAGAATATGAATATAAAACATATTTCAGGCCCCCAAAAAAAATTTGGTAGCATTTGAGCCACTATTTTCAAAGTTCAAAATTTCCCTTTGAAAATACATTGATTTTACAGTTTTTGAATTTTTACTCGTAGTGTATTTGGAGCACAGTATTGTAACTTGGCCACATTTAAGGTCTTCTATAGGAGATTCTTAAAAACGAAAATCTTAACAACCACAAAATATTAAGGGGGTCAAAATTTGCAAAGTTGTTTTTTTCAGTGGTACACATACATAATTTTTACACAGAGAGTTTTGGGAGCACAATGTTGTAACTTGGCCACATTGAAGTTCATTAATAGGAGATTCTTAAAAACGAAAATCTTAACAACCACTAAATATTAAGGGGGTCGAAAGTTGATCCCAAAAAAGGACTGCATTTCAAACACTGAAAATTTCTGAATTTTACCTACATTTTGGGCTATAAACTGAATTAAGGGTCCTTTTTTGGGCAGATTTGAAATAAAGTGACTGTAAATCATATTTCTATTTTAAACCCAAAATCTGGAAGCATTTTGAGCCATTTTTTGGAAAAGTGATTTTTTCATAAAATTTCCTAAGGCTAACCCCTTTGAAAAATTTCGAAAAATTTGAAAATTCAAAAAATTATTTTTTCAGTCACATTTGGACAGAATATGAATATAAAACATATTTCAGGCCCCCAAAAAAAATTTGGTAGCATTTGAGCCATTATTTTCAAAGTTCAAAATTTCCCTTTGAAAATACATTGATTGTATTTTGGAGTTTTTGAATTTTTACTCGTAGTGTATTTTGAGCACAGTATTGTGACTTGGCCACATTTAAGGTCTTCTATAGGAGATTCTTAAAAACGAAAATCTTAACAACCACAAAATATTAAGGGGGTCAAAATTTGCAAAGTTGTTTTTTTCAGTGGTACACATACATAATTTTTACACAGAGAGTTTTGGGAGCACAATGTTGTAACTTGGCCACATTGAAGTTCATTAATAGGAGATTCTTAAAAACGAAAATCTTAACAACCACTAAATATTAAGGGGGTCGAAAGTTGATCCCAAAAAAGGACTGCATTTCAAACACTGAAAATTTCTGAATTTTACCTACATTTTGGGCTATAAACTGAAATAAGGGTCCTTTTTTGGGCAGATTTGAAATAAAGTGACTGTAAATCATATTTCTATTTTAAAACCAAAATCTGGAAGCATTTTGAGCCATTTTTTGGAAAAGTGATTTTTTCATAAAATTTCCTAAGGCTAACCCCTTTGAAAAATTTCGAAAAATTTGAAAATTCAAAAAATTATTTTTTCAGTCACATTTGGACAGAATATGAATATAAAACATATTTCAGGTCCCCAAAAAAAATTTGGTAGCATTTGAGCCACTATTTTCAAAGTTCAAAATTTCCCTTTGAAAATACATTGATTTTACAGTTTTTGAATTTTTACTCGTAGTGTATTTGGAGCACAGTATTGTAACTTGGCCACATTTAAGGTCTTCTATAGGAGATTCTTAAAAACGAAAATCTTAACAACCACAAAATATTAAGGGGGTCAAAATTTGCAAAGTTGTTTTTTTCAGTGGTACACATACATAATTTTTACACAGAGAGTTTTGGGAGCACAATGTTGTAACTTGGCCACATTGAAGTTCATTAATAGGAGATTCTTAAAAACGAAAATCTTAACAACCACTAAATATTAAGGGGGTCGAAAGTTGATCCCAAAAAAGGACTGCATTTCAAACACTGAAAATTTCTGAATTTTACCTACATTTTGGGCTATAAACTGAATTAAGGGTCCTTTTTTGGGCAGATTTGAAATAAAGTGACTGTAAATCATATTTCTATTTTAAAACCAAAATCTGGAAGCATTTTGAGCCATTTTTTGGAAAAGTGATTTTTTCATAAAATTTCCTAAGGCTAACCCCTTTGAAAAATTTCGAAAAATTTGAAAATTCAAAAAATTATTTTTTCAGTCACATTTGGACAGAATATGAATATAAAACATATTTCAGGTCCCCAAAAAAAATTTGGTAGCATTTGAGCCATTATTTTCAAAGTTCAAAATTTCCCTTTGAAAATACATTGATTGTATTTTGGAGTTTTTGAATTTTTACTCGTAGTGTATTTTGAGCACAGTATTGTGACTTGGCCACATTTAAGGTCTTCTATAGGAGATTCTTAAAAACGAAAATCTTAACAACCACAAAATATTAAGGGGGTCAAAATTTGCAAAGTTGTTTTTTTCAGTGGTACACATACATAATTTTTACACAGAGAGTTTTGGGAGCACAATGTTGTAACTTGGCCACATTGAAGTTCATTAATAGGAGATTCTTAAAAACGAAAATCTTAACAACCACTAAATATTAAGGGGGTCGAAAGTTGATCCCAAAAAAGGACTGCATTTCAAACACTGAAAATTTCTGAATTTTACCTACATTTTGGGCTATAAACTGAATTAAGGGTCCTTTTTTGGGCAGATTTGAAATAAAGTGACTGTAAATCATATTTCTATTTTAAACCCAAAATCTGGAAGCATTTTGAGCCATTTTTTGGAAAAGTGATTTTTTCATAAAATTTCCTAAGGCTAACCCCTTTGAAAAATTTCGAAAAATTTGAAAATTCAAAAAATTATTTTTTCAGTCACATTTGGACAGAATATGAATATAAAACATATTTCAGGCCCCCAAAAAAAATTTGGTAGCATTTGAGCCATTATTTTCAAAGTTCAAAATTTCCCTTTGAAAATACATTGATTGTATTTTGGAGTTTTTGAATTTTTACTCGTAGTTTATTTTGAGCACAGTATTGTGACTTGGCCACATTTAAATTCTTCTATAGGAGATTCTTAAAAACGAAAATCTTAACAACCACAAAATATTAAGGGGGTCAAAATTTGCAAAGTTGTTTTTTTCAGTGGTACACATACATAATTTTTACACAGAGAGTTTTGGGAGCACAATGTTGTAACTTGGCCACATTCAAGTTCATTAATAGGAGATTCTTAAAAACGAAAATCTTAACAACCACTAAATATTAAGGGGATCGAAAGTTGATCCCAAAAAAGGACTGCATTTCAAACACTGAAAATTTCTGAATTTTACCTACATTTTGGGCTATAAACTGAATTAAGGGTCCTTTTTTGGGCAGATTTGAAATAAAGTGACTGTAAATCATATTTCTATTTTAAAACCAAAATCTGGAAGCATTTTGAGCCATTTTTTGGAAAAGTGATTTTTTCATAAAATTTCCTAAGGCTAACCCCTTTGAAAAATTTCGAAAAATTTGAAAATTCAAAAAATTATTTTTTGGAAAAGTGATTTTTTCATAAAATTTCCTAAGGCCCCCTTTGAAAAATTTCGAAAAATTTGAAAATTCAAAAAATTATTTTTTGGAAAAGTGATTTTTTTCATAAAATTTCCTAAGGCTAACCCCTTTGAAAAATTTGAAAATTCAAAAATTTTTTTTTGGAAAAGTGATTTTTTCATAAAATTTCCTAAGACTAACCCCTTTGAAAAATTTCGAAAAATTTGAAAATTCAAAAAATTATTTTTTGGAAAAGTGATTTTTTCATAAAATTTCCTAAGGTTAACCCCTTTGAAAAATTTCGAAAAATTTGAAAATTCAAAAAATTATTTTTTCAGTCACATTAGGACAGAATATGAATATAAAAGATATTTCAGGTCCCCAAAAAAAATTTGGTAGCATTTGAGCCATTATTTTCAAAGTTCAAAATTTCCCTTTGAAAATACATTGATTGTATTTTGGAGTTTTTGAATTTTTACTCGTAGTGTATTTTGAGCACAGTATTGTGACTTGGCCACATTTAAGGTCTTCTATAGGAGATTCTTAAAAACGAAAATCTTAACAACCACAAAATATTAAGGGGGTCAAAATTTGCAAAGTTGTTTTTTTCAGTGGTACACATACATAATTTTTACACAGAGAGTTTTGGGAGCACAATGTTGTAACTTGGCCACATTGAAGTTCATTAATAGGAGATTCTTAAAAACGAAAATCTTAACAACCACTAAATATTAAGGGGGTCGAAAGTTGATCCCAAAAAAGGACTGCATTTCAAACACTGAAAATTTCTGAATTTTACCTACATTTTGGGCTATAAACTGAATTAAGGGTCCTTTTTTGGGCAGATTTGAAATAAAGTGACTGTAAATCATATTTCTATTTTAAAACCAAAATCTGGAAGCATTTTGAGCCATTTTTTGGAAAAGTGATTTTTTCATAAAATTTCCTAAAGCTAACCCCTTTGAAAAATTTCGAAAAATTTGAAAATTCAAAAAATTATTTTTTCAGTCACATTTGGACAGAATATGAATATAAAACATATTTCAGGCCCCCAAAAAAAATTTGGTAGCATTTGAGCCACTATTTTCAAAGTTCAAAATTTCCCTTTGAAAATACATTGATTTTACAGTTTTTGAATTTTTACTCGTAGTGTATTTGGAGCACAGTATTGTAACTTGGCCACATTTAAGGTCTTCTATAGGAGATTCTTAAAAACGAAAATCTTAACAACCACAAAATATTAAGGGGGTCAAAATTTGCAAAGTTGTTTTTTTCAGTGGTACACATACATAATTTTTACACAGAGAGTTTTGGGAGCACAATGTTGTAACTTGGCCACATTGAAGTTCATTAATAGGAGATTCTTAAAAACGAAAATCTTAACAACCACTAAATATTAAGGGGGTCGAAAGTTGATCCCAAAAAAGGACTGCATTTCAAACACTGAAAATTTCTGAATTTTACCTACATTTTGGGCTATAAACTGAATTAAGGGTCCTTTTTTGGGCAGATTTGAAATAAAGTGACTGTAAATCATATTTCTATTTTAAACCCAAAATCTGGAAGCATTTTGAGCCATTTTTTGGAAAAGTGATTTTTTCATAAAATTTCCTAAGGCTAACCCCTTTGAAAAATTTCGAAAAATTTGAAAATTCAAAAAATTATATTTTCAGTCACATTTGGACAGAATATGAATATAAAACATATTTCAGGCCCCCAAAAAAAATTTGGTAGCATTTGAGCCATTATTTTCAAAGTTCAAAATTTCCCTTTGAAAATACATTGATTGTATTTTGGAGTTTTTGAATTTTTACTCGTAGTGTATTTTGAGCACAGTATTGTGACTTGGCCACATTTAAGGTCTTCTATAGGAGATTCTTAAAAACGAAAATCTTAACAACCACAAAATATTAAGGGGGTCAAAATTTGCAAAGTTGTTTTTTTCAGTGGTACACATACATAATTTTTACACAGAGAGTTTTGGGAGCACAATGTTGTAACTTGGCCACATTGAAGTTCATTAATAGGAGATTCTTAAAAACGAAAATCTTAACAACCACTAAATATTAAGGGGGTCGAAAGTTGATCCCAAAAAAGGACTGCATTTCAAACACTGAAAATTTCTGAATTTTACCTACATTTTGGGCTATAAACTGAAATAAGGGTCCTTTTTTGGGCAGATTTGAAATAAAGTGACTGTAAATCATATTTCTATTTTAAAACCAAAATCTGGAAGCATTTTGAGCCATTTTTTGGAAAAGTGATTTTTTCATAAAATTTCCTAAGGCTAACCCCTTTGAAAAATTTCGAAAAATTTGAAAATTCAAAAAATTATTTTTTCAGTCACATTTGGACAGAATATGAATATAAAACATATTTCAGGTCCCCAAAAAAAATTTGGTAGCATTTGAGCCACTATTTTCAAAGTTCAAAATTTCCCTTTGAAAATACATTGATTTTACAGTTTTTGAATTTTTACTCGTAGTGTATTTGGAGCACAGTATTGTAACTTGGCCACATTTAAGGTCTTCTATAGGAGATTCTTAAAAACGAAAATCTTAACAACCACAAAATATTAAGGGGGTCAAAATTTGCAAAGTTGTTTTTTTCAGTGGTACACATACATAATTTTTACACAGAGAGTTTTGGGAGCACAATGTTGTAACTTGGCCACATTGAAGTTCATTAATAGGAGATTCTTAAAAACGAAAATCTTAACAACCACTAAATATTAAGGGGGTCGAAAGTTGATCCCAAAAAAGGACTGCATTTCAAACACTGAAAATTTCTGAATTTTACCTACATTTTGGGCTATAAACTGAATTAAGGGTCCTTTTTTGGGCAGATTTGAAATAAAGTGACTGTAAATCATATTTCTATTTTAAAACCAAAATCTGGAAGCATTTTGAGCCATTTTTTGGAAAAGTGATTTTTTCATAAAATTTCCTAAGGCTAACCCCTTTGAAAAATTTCGAAAAATTTGAAAATTCAAAAAATTATTTTTTCAGTCACATTTGGACAGAATATGAATATAAAACATATTTCAGGTCCCCAAAAAAAATTTGGTAGCATTTGAGCCATTATTTTCAAAGTTCAAAATTTCCCTTTGAAAATACATTGATTGTATTTTGGAGTTTTTGAATTTTTACTCGTAGTGTATTTTGAGCACAGTATTGTGACTTGGCCACATTTAAGGTCTTCTATAGGAGATTCTTAAAAACGAAAATCTTAACAACCACAAAATATTAAGGGGGTCAAAATTTGCAAAGTTGTTTTTTTCAGTGGTACACATACATAATTTTTACACAGAGAGTTTTGGGAGCACAATGTTGTAACTTGGCCACATTGAAGTTCATTAATAGGAGATTCTTAAAAACGAAAATCTTAACAACCACTAAATATTAAGGGGGTCGAAAGTTGATCCCAAAAAAGGACTGCATTTCAAATACTGAAAATTTCTGAATTTTACCTACATTTTGGGCTATAAACTGAATTAAGGGTCCTTTTTTGGGCAGATTTGAAATAAAGTGACTGTAAATCATATTTCTATTTTAAAACCAAAATCTGGAAGCATTTTGAGCCATTTTTTGGAAAAGTGATTTTTTCATAAAATTTCCTAAGGCTAACCCCTTTGAAAAATTTCGAAAAATTTGAAAATTCAAAAAATTATTTTTTCAGTCACATTTGGACAGAATATGAATATAAAACATATTTCAGGTCCCCAAAAAAAATTTGGTAGCATTTGAGCCATTATTTTCAAAGTTCAAAATTTCCCTTTGAAAATACATTGATTGTATTTTGGAGTTTTTGAATTTTTACTCGTAGTTTATTTTGAGCACAGTATTGTGACTTGGCCACATTTAAATTCTTCTATAGGAGATTCTTAAAAACGAAAATCTTAACAACCACAAAATATTAAGGGGGTCAAAATTTGCAAAGTTGTTTTTTTCAGTGGTACACATACATAATTTTTACACAGAGAGTTTTGGGAGCACAATGTTGTAACTTGGCCACATTGAAGTTCATTAATAGGAGATTCTTAAAAACGAAAATCTTAACAACCACTAAATATTAAGGGGGTCGAAAGTTGATCCCAAAAAAGGACTGCATTTCAAACACTGAAAATTTCTGAATTTTACCTACATTTTGGGCTATAAACTGAATTAAGGGTCCTTTTTTGGGCAGATTTGAAATAAAGTGACTGTAAATCATATTTCTATTTTAAACCCAAAATCTGGAAGCATTTTGAGCCATTTTTTGGAAAAGTGATTTTTTCATAAAATTTCCTAAGGCTAACCCCTTTGAAAAATTTCGAAAAATTTGAAAATTCAAAAAATTATTTTTTCAGTCACATTTGGACAGAATATGAATATAAAACATATTTCAGGCCCCCAAAAAAAATTTGGTAGCATTTGAGCCATTATTTTCAAAGTTCAAAATTTCCCTTTGAAAATACATTGATTGTATTTTGGAGTTTTTGAATTTTTACTCGTAGTTTATTTTGAGCACAGTATTGTGACTTGGCCACATTTAAATTCTTCTATAGGAGATTCTTAAAAACGAAAATCTTAACAACCACAAAATATTAAGGGGGTCAAAATTTGCAAAGTTGTTTTTTTCAGTGGTACACATACATAATTTTTACACAGAGAGTTTTGGGAGCACAATGTTGTAACTTGGCCACATTGAAGTTCATTAATAGGAGATTCTTAAAAACGAAAATCTTAACAACCACTAAATATTAAGGGGGTCGAAAGTTGATCCCAAAAAAGGACTGCATTTCAAACACTGAAAATTTCTGAATTTTACCTACATTTTGGGCTATAAACTGAATTAAGGGTCCTTTTTTGGGCAGATTTGAAATAAAGTGACTGTAAATCATATTTCTATTTTAAACCCAAAATCTGGAAGCATTTTGAGCCATTTTTTGGAAAAGTGATTTTTTCATAAAATTTCCTAAGGCTAACCCCTTTGAAAAATTTCGAAAAATTTGAAAATTCAAAAAATTATTTTTTCAGTCACATTTGGACAGAATATGAATATAAAACATATTTCAGGCCCCCAAAAAAAATTTGGTAGCATTTGAGCCATTATTTTCAAAGTTCAAAATTTCCCTTTGAAAATACATTGATTGTATTTTGGAGTTTTTGAATTTTTACTCGTAGTTTATTTTGAGCACAGTATTGTGACTTGGCCACATTTAAATTCTTCTATAGGAGATTCTTAAAAACGAAAATCTTAACAACCACAAAATATTAAGGGGGTCAAAATTTGCAAAGTTGTTTTTTTCAGTGGTACACATACATAATTTTTACACAGAGAGTTTTGGGAGCACAATGTTGTAACTTGGCCACATTGAAGTTCATTAATAGGAGATTCTTAAAAACGAAAATCTTAACAACCACTAAATATTAAGGGGGTCGAAAGTTGATCCCAAAAAAGGACTGCATTTCAAACACTGAAAATTTCTGAATTTTACCTACATTTTGGGCTATAAACTGAATTAAGGGTCCTTTTTTGGGCAGATTTGAAATAAAGTGACTGTAAATCATATTTCTATTTTAAAACCAAAATCTGGAAGCATTTTGAGCCATTTTTTGGAAAAGTGATTTTTTCATAAAATTTCCTAAGGCTAACCCCTTTGAAAAATTTCGAAAAATTTGAAAATTCAAAAAATTATTTTTTCAGTCACATTTGGACAGAATATGAATATAAAACATATTTCAGGTCCCAAAAAAAAATTTGGTAGCATTTGAGCCATTATTTTCAAAGTTCAAAATTTCCCTTTGAAAATACATTGATTGTATTTTGGAGTTTTTGAATTTTTACTCGTAGTGTATTTTGAGCACAGTATTGTAACTTGGCCACATTTAAGGTCTTCTATAGGAGATTCTTAAAAACGAAAATCTTAACAACCACAAAATATTAAGGGGGTCAAAATTTGCAAAGTTGTTTTTTTCAGTGGTACACATACATAATTTTTACACAGAGAGTTTTGGGAGCACAATGTTGTAACTTGGCCACATTCAAGTTCATTAATAGGAGATTCTTAAAAACGAAAATCTTAACAACCACTAAATATTAAGGGGATCGAAAGTTGATCCCAAAAAAGGACTGCATTTCAAACACTGAAAATTTCTGAATTTTACCTACATTTTGGGCTATAAACTGAATTAAGGGTCCTTTTTTGGGCAGATTTGAAATAAAGTGACTGTAAATCATATTTCTATTTTAAAACCAAAATCTGGAAGCATTTTGAGCCATTTTTTGGAAAAGTGATTTTTTCATAAAATTTCCTAAGGCTAACCCCTTTGAAAAATTTCGAAAAATTTGAAAATTCAAAAAATTATTTTTTGGAAAAGTGATTTTTTCATAAAATTTCCTAAGGCCCCCTTTGAAAAATTTCGAAAAATTTGAAAATTCAAAAAATTATTTTTTGGAAAAGTGATTTTTTTCATAAAATTTCCTAAGGCTAACCCCTTTGAAAAATTTGAAAATTCAAAAATTTTTTTTTGGAAAAGTGATTTTTTCATAAAATTTCCTAAGACTAACCCCTTTGAAAAATTTCGAAAAATTTGAAAATTCAAAAAATTATTTTTTGGAAAAGTGATTTTTTCATAAAATTTCCTAAGGTTAACCCCTTTGAAAAATTTCGAAAAATTTGAAAATTCAAAAAATTATTTTTTCAGTCACATTAGGACAGAATATGAATATAAAAGATATTTCAGGTCCCCAAAAAAAATTTGGTAGCATTTGAGCCATTATTTTCAAAGTTCAAAATTTCCCTTTGAAAATACATTGATTGTATTTTGGAGTTTTTGAATTTTTACTCGTAGTGTATTTTGAGCACAGTATTGTGACTTGGCCACATTTAAGGTCTTCTATAGGAGATTCTTAAAAACGAAAATCTTAACAACCACAAAATATTAAGGGGGTCAAAATTTGCAAAGTTGTTTTTTTCAGTGGTACACATACATAATTTTTACACAGAGAGTTTTGGGAGCACAATGTTGTAACTTGGCCACATTGAAGTTCATTAATAGGAGATTCTTAAAAACGAAAATCTTAACAACCACTAAATATTAAGGGGGTCGAAAGTTGATCCCAAAAAAGGACTGCATTTCAAACACTGAAAATTTCTGAATTTTACCTACATTTTGGGCTATAAACTGAATTAAGGGTCCTTTTTTGGGCAGATTTGAAATAAAGTGACTGTAAATCATATTTCTATTTTAAAACCAAAATCTGGAAGCATTTTGAGCCATTTTTTGGAAAAGTGATTTTTTCATAAAATTTCCTAAAGCTAACCCCTTTGAAAAATTTCGAAAAATTTGAAAATTCAAAAAATTATTTTTTCAGTCACATTTGGACAGAATATGAATATAAAACATATTTCAGGCCCCCAAAAAAAATTTGGTAGCATTTGAGCCATTATTTTCAAAGTTCAAAATTTCCCTTTGAAAATACATTGATTGTATTTTGGAGTTTTTGAATTTTTACTCGTAGTGTATTTTGAGCACAGTATTGTGACTTGGCCACATTTAAGGTCTTCTATAGGAGATTCTTAAAAACGAAAATCTTAACAACCACAAAATATTAAGGGGGTCAAAATTTGCAAAGTTGTTTTTTTCAGTGGTACACATACATAATTTTTACACAGAGAGTTTTGGGAGCACAATGTTGTAACTTGGCCACATTGAAGTTCATTAATAGGAGATTCTTAAAAACGAAAATCTTAACAACCACTAAATATTAAGGGGGTCGAAAGTTGATCCCAAAAAAGGACTGCATTTCAAACACTGAAAATTTCTGAATTTTACCTACATTTTGGGCTATAAACTGAATTAAGGGTCCTTTTTTGGGCAGATTTGAAATAAAGTGACTGTAAATCATATTTCTATTTTAAAACCAAAATCTGGAAGCATTTTGAGCCATTTTTTGGAAAAGTGATTTTTTCATAAAATTTCCTAAAGCTAACCCCTTTGAAAAATTTCGAAAAATTTGAAAATTCAAAAAATTATTTTTTCAGTCACATTTGGACAGAATATGAATATAAAACATATTTCAGGCCCCCAAAAAAAATTTGGTAGCATTTGAGAAATTATTTTCAAAGTTCAAAATTTCCCTTTGAAAATACATTGATTGTATTTTGGAGTTTTTGAATTTTTACTCGTAGTGTATTTTGAGCACAGTATTGTGACTTGGCCACATTTAAGGTCTTCTATAGGAGATTCTTAAAAACGAAAATCTTAACAACCACAAAATATTAAGGGGGTCAAAATTTGCAAAGTTGTTTTTTTCAGTGGTACACATACATAATTTTTACACAGAGAGTTTTGGGAGCACAATGTTGTAACTTGGCCACATTCAAGTTCATTAATAGGAGATTCTTAAAAACGAAAATCTTAACAACCACTAAATATTAAGGGGATCGAAAGTTGATCCCAAAAAAGGACTGCATTTCAAACACTGAAAATTTCTGAATTTTACCTACATTTTGGGCTATAAACTGAATTAAGGGTCCTTTTTTGGGCAGATTTGAAATAAAGTGACTGTAAATCATATTTCTATTTTAAAACCAAAATCTGGAAGCATTTTGAGCCATTTTTTGGAAAAGTGATTTTTTCATAAAATTTCCTAAGGCTAACCCCTTTGAAAAATTTCGAAAAATTTGAAAATTCAAAAAATTATTTTTTGGAAAAGTGATTTTTTCATAAAATTTCCTAAGGCCCCCTTTGAAAAATTTCGAAAAATTTGAAAATTCAAAAAATTATTTTTTGGAAAAGTGATTTTTTTCATAAAATTTCCTAAGGCTAACCCCTTTGAAAAATTTGAAAATTCAAAAATTTTTTTTTGGAAAAGTGATTTTTTCATAAAATTTCCTAAGACTAACCCCTTTGAAAAATTTCGAAAAATTTGAAAATTCAAAAAATTATTTTTTGGAAAAGTGATTTTTTCATAAAATTTCCTAAGGTTAACCCCTTTGAAAAATTTCGAAAAATTTGAAAATTCAAAAAATTATTTTTTCAGTCACATTAGGACAGAATATGAATATAAAAGATATTTCAGGTCCCCAAAAAAAATTTGGTAGCATTTGAGCCATTATTTTCAAAGTTCAAAATTTCCCTTTGAAAATACATTGATTGTATTTTGGAGTTTTTGAATTTTTACTCGTAGTGTATTTTGAGCACAGTATTGTGACTTGGCCACATTTAAGGTCTTCTATAGGAGATTCTTAAAAACGAAAATCTTAACAACCACAAAATATTAAGGGGGTCAAAATTTGCAAAGTTGTTTTTTTCAGTGGTACTCATACATAATTTTTACACAGAGAGTTTTGGGAGCACAATGTTGTAACTTGGCCACATTGAAGTTCATTAATAGGAGATTCTTAAAAACGAAAATCTTAACAACCACTAAATATTAAGGGGGTCGAAAGTTGATCCCAAAAAAGGACTGCATTTCAAACACTGAAAATTTCTGAATTTTACCTACATTTTGGGCTATAAACTGAATTAAGGGTCCTTTTTTGGGCAGATTTGAAATAAAGTGACTGTAAATCATATTTCTATTTTAAAACCAAAATCTGGAAGCATTTTGAGCCATTTTTTGGAAAAGTGATTTTTTCATAAAATTTCCTAAAGCTAACCCCTTTGAAAAATTTCGAAAAATTTGAAAATTCAAAAAATTATTTTTTCAGTCACATTTGGACAGAATATGAATATAAAACATATTTCAGGCCCCCAAAAAAAATTTGGTAGTATTTGAGCCATTATTTTCAAAGTTCAAAATTTCCCTTTGAAAATACATTGATTGTATTTTGGAGTTTTTGAATTTTTACTCGTAGTGTATTTTGAGCACAGTATTGTGACTTGGCCACATTTAAGGTCTTCTATAGGAGATTCTTAAAAACGAAAATCTTAACAACCACAAAATATTAAGGGGGTCAAAATTTGCAAAGTTGTTTTTTTCAGTGGTACACATACATAATTTTTACACAGAGAGTTTTGGGAGCACAATGTTGTAACTTGGCCACATTGAAGTTCATTAATAGGAGATTCTTAAAAACGAAAATCTTAACAACCACTAAATATTAAGGGGGTCGAAAGTTGATCCCAAAAAAGGACTGCATTTCAAACACTGAAAATTTCTGAATTTTACCTACATTTTGGGCTATAAACTGAATTAAGGGTCCTTTTTTGGGCAGATTTGAAATAAAGTGACTGTAAATCATATTTCTATTTTAAAACCAAAATCTGGAAGCATTTTGAGCCATTTTTTGGAAAAGTGATTTTTTCATAAAATTTCCTAAAGCTAACCCCTTTGAAAAATTTCGAAAAATTTGAAAATTCAAAAAATTATTTTTTCAGTCACATTTGGACAGAATATGAATATAAAACATATTTCAGGCCCCCAAAAAAAATTTGGTAGCATTTGAGAAATTATTTTCAAAGTTCAAAATTTCCCTTTGAAAATACATTGATTGTATTTTGGAGTTTTTGAATTTTTACTCGTAGTGTATTTTGAGCACAGTATTGTGACTTGGCCACATTTAAGGTCTTCTATAGGAGATTCTTAAAAACGAAAATCTTAACAACCACAAAATATTAAGGGGGTCAAAATTTGCAAAGTTGTTTTTTTCAGTGGTACACATACATAATTTTTACACAGAGAGTTTTGGGAGCACAATGTTGTAACTTGGCCACATTCAAGTTCATTAATAGGAGATTCTTAAAAACGAAAATCTTAACAACCACTAAATATTAAGGGGATCGAAAGTTGATCCCAAAAAAGGACTGCATTTCAAACACTGAAAATTTCTGAATTTTACCTACATTTTGGGCTATAAACTGAATTAAGGGTCCTTTTTTGGGCAGATTTGAAATAAAGTGACTGTAAATCATATTTCTATTTTAAAACCAAAATCTGGAAGCATTTTGAGCCATTTTTTGGAAAAGTGATTTTTTCATAAAATTTCCTAAGGCTAACCCCTTTGAAAAATTTCGAAAAATTTGAAAATTCAAAAAATTATTTTTTGGAAAAGTGATTTTTTCATAAAATTTCCTAAGGCCCCCTTTGAAAAATTTCGAAAAATTTGAAAATTCAAAAAATTATTTTTTGGAAAAGTGATTTTTTTCATAAAATTTCCTAAGGCTAACCCCTTTGAAAAATTTGAAAATTCAAAAATTTTTTTTTGGAAAAGTGATTTTTTCATAAAATTTCCTAAGACTAACCCCTTTGAAAAATTTCGAAAAATTTGAAAATTCAAAAAATTATTTTTTAGAAAAGTGATTTTTTCATAAAATTTCCTAAGGTTAACCCCTTTGAAAAATTTCGAAAAATTTGAAAATTCAAAAAATTATTTTTTCAGTCACATTTGGACAGAATATGAATATAAAACATATTTCAGGCCCCCAAAAAAAATTTGGTAGTATTTGAGCCATTATTTTCAAAGTTCAAAATTTCCCTTTGAAAATACATTGATTGTATTTTGGAGTTTTTGAATTTTTACTCGTAGTGTATTTTGAGCACAGTATTGTGACTTGGCCACATTTAAGGTCTTCTATAGGAGATTCTTAAAAACGAAAATCTTAACAACCACAAAATATTAAGGGGGTCAAAATTTGCAAAGTTGTTTTTTTCAGTGGTACACATACATAATTTTTACACAGAGAGTTTTGGGAGCACAATGTTGTAACTTGGCCACATTGAAGTTCATTAATAGGAGATTCTTAAAAACGAAAATCTTAACAACCACTAAATATTAAGGGGGTCGAAAGTTGATCCCAAAAAAGGACTGCATTTCAAACACTGAAAATTTCTGAATTTTACCTACATTTTGGGCTATAAACTGAATTAAGGGTCCTTTTTTGGGCAGATTTGAAATAAAGTGACTGTAAATCATATTTCTATTTTAAAACCAAAATCTGGAAGCATTTTGAGCCATTTTTTGGAAAAGTGATTTTTTCATAAAATTTCCTAAAGCTAACCCCTTTGAAAAATTTCGAAAAATTTGAAAATTCAAAAAATTATTTTTTCAGTCACATTTGGACAGAATATGAATATAAAACATATTTCAGGCCCCCAAAAAAAATTTGGTAGTATTTGAGCCATTATTTTCAAAGTTCAAAATTTCCCTTTGAAAATACATTGATTGTATTTTGGAGTTTTTGAATTTTTACTCGTAGTGTATTTTGAGCACAGTATTGTGACTTGGCCACATTTAAGGTCTTCTATAGGAGATTCTTAAAAACGAAAATCTTAACAACCACAAAATATTAAGGGGGTCAAAATTTGCAAAGTTGTTTTTTTCAGTGGTACACATACATAATTTTTACACAGAGAGTTTTAGGAGCACAATGTTGTAACTTGGCCACATTGAAGTTCATTAATAGGAGATTCTTAAAAACGAAAATCTTAACAACCACTAAATATTAAGGGGGTCGAAAGTTGATCCCAAAAAAGGACTGCATTTCAAACACTGAAAATTTCTGAATTTTACCTACATTTTGGGCTATAAACTGAATTAAGGGTCCTTTTTTGGGCAGATTTGAAATAAAGTGACTGTAAATCATATTTCTATTTTAAAACCAAAATCTGGAAGCATTTTGAGCCATTTTTTGGAAAAGTGATTTTTTCATAAAATTTCCTAAAGCTAACCCCTTTGAAAAATTTCGAAAAATTTGAAAATTCAAAAAATTATTTTTTCAGTCACATTTGGACAGAATATGAATATAAAACATATTTCAGGCCCCCAAAAAAAATTTGGTAGCATTTGAGAAATTATTTTCAAAGTTCAAAATTTCCCTTTGAAAATACATTGATTGTATTTTGGAGTTTTTGAATTTTTACTCGTAGTGTATTTTGAGCACAGTATTGTGACTTGGCCACATTTAAGGTCTTCTATAGGAGATTCTTAAAAACGAAAATCTTAACAACCACAAAATATTAAGGGGGTCAAAATTTGCAAAGTTGTTTTTTTCAGTGGTACACATACATAATTTTTACACAGAGAGTTTTGGGAGCACAATGTTGTAACTTGGCAACATTGAAGTTCATTAATAGGAGATTCTTAAAAACGAAAATCTTAACAACCACTAAATATTAAGGGGGTCGAAAGTTGATCCCAAAAAAGGACTGCATTTCAAACACTGAAAATTTCTGAATTTTACCTACATTTTGGGCTATAAACTGAATTAAGGGTCCTTTTTTGGGCAGATTTGAAATAAAGTGACTGTAAATCATATTTCTATTTTAAAACCAAAATCTGGAAGCATTTTGAGCCATTTTTTGGAAAAGTGATTTTTTCATAAAATTTCCTAAAGCTAACCCCTTTGAAAAATTTCGAAAAATTTGAAAATTCAAAAAATTATTTTTTCAGTCACATTTGGACAGAATATGAATATAAAACATATTTCAGGTCCCCAAAAAAAATTTGGTAGCATTTGAGCCATTATTTTCAAAGTTCAAAATTTCCCTTTGAAAATACATTGATTGTATTTTGGAGTTTTTGAATTTTTACTCGTAGTGTATTTTGAGCACAGTATTGTGACTTGGCCACATTTAAGGTCTTCTATAGGAGATTCTTAAAAACGAAAATCTTAACAACCACAAAATATTAAGGGGGTCAAAATTTGCAAAGTTGTTTTTTTCAGTGGTACACATACATAATTTTTACACAGAGAGTTTTGGGAGCACAATGTTGTAACTTGGCCACATTGAAGTTCATTAATAGGAGATTCTTAAAAACGAAAATCTTAACAACCACTAAATATTAAGGGGGTCGAAAGTTGATCCCAAAAAAGGACTGCATTTCAAACACTGAAAATTTCTGAATTTTACCTACATTTTGGGCTATAAACTGAATTAAGGGTCCTTTTTTGGGCAGATTTGAAATAAAGTGACTGTAAATCATATTTCTATTTTAAAACCAAAATCTGGAAGCATTTTGAGCCATTTTTTGGAAAAGTGATTTTTTCATAAAATTTCCTAAAGCTAACCCCTTTGAAAAATTTCGAAAAATTTGAAAATTCAAAAAATTATTTTTTCAGTCACATTTGGACAGAATATGAATATAAAACATATTTCAGGCCCCCAAAAAAAATTTGGTAGCATTTGAGCCATTATTTTCAAAGTTCAAAATTTCCCTTTGAAAATACATTGATTGTATTTTGGAGTTTTTGAATTTTTACTCGTAGTGTATTTTGAGCACAGTATTGTGACTTGGCCACATTTAAGGTCTTCTATAGGAGATTCTTAAAAACGAAAATCTTAACAACCACAAAATATTAAGGGGGTCAAAATTTGCAAAGTTGTTTTCTTCAGTGGTACACATACATAATTTTTACACAGAGAGTTTTGGGAGCACAATGTTGTAACTTGGCCACATTGAAGTTCATTAATAGGAGATTCTTAAAAACGAAAATCTTAACAACCACTAAATATTAAGGGGGTCGAAAGTTGATCCCAAAAAAGGACTGCATTTCAAACACTGAAAATTTCTGAATTTTACCTACATTTTGGGCTATAAACTGAATTAAGGGTCCTTTTTTGGGCAGATTTGAAATAAAGTGACTGTAAATCATATTTCTATTTTAAAACCAAAATCTGGAAGCATTTTGAGCCATTTTTTGGAAAAGTGATTTTTTCATAAAATTTCCTAAAGCTAACCCCTTTGAAAAATTTCGAAAAATTTGAAAATTCAAAAAATTATTTTTTCAGTCACATTTGGACAGAATATGAATATAAAACATATTTCAGGTCCCCAAAAAAAATTTGGTAGCATTTGAGCCATTATTTTCAAAGTTCAAAATTTCCCTTTGAAAATACATTGATTGTATTTTGGAGTTTTTGAATTTTTACTCGTAGTGTATTTTGAGCACAGTATTGTGACTTGGCCACATTTAAGGTCTTCTATAGGAGATTCTTAAAAACGAAAATCTTAACAACCACAAAATATTAAGGGGGTCAAAATTTGCAAAGTTGTTTTTTTCAGTGGTACACATACATAATTTTTACACAGAGAGTTTTGGGAGCACAATGTTGTAACTTGGCCACATTGAAGTTCATTAATAGGAGATTCTTAAAAACGAAAATCTTAACAACCACTAAATATTAAGGGGGTCGAAAGTTGATCCCAAAAAAGGACTGCATTTCAAACACTGAAAATTTCTGAATTTTACCTACATTTTGGGCTATAAACTGAATTAAGGGTCCTTTTTTGGGCAGATTTGAAATAAAGTGACTGTAAATCATATTTCTATTTTAAAACCAAAATCTGGAAGCATTTTGAGCCATTTTTTGGAAAAGTGATTTTTTCATAAAATTTCCTAAAGCTAACCCCTTTGAAAAATTTCGAAAAATTTGAAAATTCAAAAAATTATTTTTTCAGTCACATTTGGACAGAATATGAATATAAAACATATTTCAGGCCCCCAAAAAAAATTTGATAGCATTTGAGCCATTATTTTCAAAGTTCAAAATTTCCCTTTGAAAATACATTGATTGTATTTTGGAGTTTTTGAATTTTTACTCGTAGTGTATTTTGAGCACAGTATTGTGACTTGGCCACATTTAAGGTCTTCTATAGGAGATTCTTAAAAACGAAAATCTTAACAACCACAAAATATTAAGGGGGTCAAAATTTGCAAAGTTGTTTTTTTCAGTGGTACACATACATAATTTTTACACAGAGAGTTTTGGGAGCACAATGTTGTAACTTGGCCACATTGAAGTTCATTAATAGGAGATTCTTAAAAACGAAAATCTTAACAACCACTAAATATTAAGGGGGTCGAAAGTTGATCCCAAAAAAGGACTGCATTTCAAACACTGAAAATTTCTGAATTTTACCTACATTTTGGGCTATAAACTGAATTAAGGGTCCTTTTTTGGGCAGATTTGAAATAAAGTGACTGTAAATCATATTTCTATTTTAAAACCAAAATCTGGAAGCATTTTGAGCCATTTTTTGGAAAAGTGATTTTTTCATAAAATTTCCTAAGGCTAACCCCTTTGAAAAATTTCGAAAAATTTGAAAATTCAAAAAATTATTTTTTCAGTCACATTTGGACAGAATATGAATATAAAACATATTTCAGGTCCCCAAAAAAAATTTGGTAGCATTTGAGCCATTATTTTCAAAGTTCAAAATTTCCCTTTGAAAATACATTGATTGTATTTTGGAGTTTTTGAATTTTTACTCGTAGTGTATTTTGAGCACAGTATTGTGACTTGGCCACATTTAAGGTCTTCTATAGGAGATTCTTAAAAACGAAAATCTTAACAACCACAAAATATTAAGGGGGTCAAAATTTGCAAAGTTGTTTTTTTCAGTGGTAAACATACATAATTTTTACACAGAGAGTTTTGGGAGCACAATGTTGTTACTTGGCCACATTGAAGTTCATTAATAGGAGATTCTTAAAAACGAAAATCTTAACAACCACTAAATATTAAGGGGGTCGAAAGTTGATCCCAAAAAAGGACTGCATTTCAAACACTGAAAATTTCTGAATTTTACCTACATTTTGGGCTATAAACTGAATTAAGGGTCCTTTTTTGGGCAGATTTGAAATAAAGTGACTGTAAATCATATTTCTATTTTAAAACCAAAATCTGGAAGCATTTTGAGCCATTTTTTGGAAAAGTGATTTTTTCATAAAATTTCCTAAGGCTAACCCCTTTGAAAAATTTCGAAAAATTTGAAAATTCAAAAAATTATTTTTTCAGTCACATTTGGACAGAATATGAATATAAAACATATTTCAGGTCCCCAAAAAAAATTTGGTAGCATTTGAGCCATTATTTTCAAAGTTCAAAATTTCCCTTTGAAAATACATTGATTGTATTTTGGAGTTTTTGAATTTTTACTCGTAGTGTATTTTGAGCACAGTATTGTGACTTGGCCACATTTAAGGTCTTCTATAGGAGATTCTTAAAAACGAAAATCTTAACAACCACAAAATATTAAGGGGGTCAAAATTTGCAAAGTTGTTTTTTTCAGTGGTACACATACATAATTTTTACACAGAGAGTTTTGGGAGCACAATGTTGTAACTTGGCCACATTGAAGTTCATTAATAGGAGATTCTTAAAAACGAAAATCTTAACAACCACTAAATATTAAGGGGGTCGAAAGTTGATCCCAAAAAAGGACTGCATTTCAAACACTGAAAATTTCTGAATTTTACCTACATTTTGGGCTATAAACTGAATTAAGGGTCCTTTTTTGAGCAGATTTGAAATAAAGTGACTGTAAATCATATTTCTATTTTAAAACCAAAATCTGGAAGCATTTTGAGCCATTTTTTGGAAAAGTGATTTTTTCATAAAATTTCCTAAGGCTAACCCCTTTGAAAAATTTCGAAAAATTTGAAAATTCAAAAAATTATTTTTTTAGTCACATTTGGACAGAATATGAATATAAAACATATTTCAGGCCCCCAAAAAAAATTTGGTAGCATTTGAGCCATTATTTTCAAAGTTCAAAATTTCCCTTTGAAAATACATTGATTGTATTTTGGAGTTTTTGAATTTTTACTCGTAGTGTATTTTGAGCACAGTATTGTGACTTGGCCACATTTAAGGTCTTCTATAGGAGATTCTTAAAAACGAAAATCTTAACAACCACAAAATATTAAGGGGGTCAAAATTTGCAAAGTTGTTTTTTTCAGTGGTACACATACATAATTTTTACACAGAGAGTTTTGGGAGCACAATGTTGTAACTTGGCCACATTGAAGTTCATTAATAGGAGATTCTTAAAAACGAAAATCTTAACAACCACTAAATATTAAGGGGGTCGAAAGTTGATCCCAAAAAAGGACTGCATTTCAAACACTGAAAATTTCTGAATTTTACCTACATTTTGGGCTATAAACTGAATTAAGGGTCCTTTTTTGGGCAGATTTGAAATAAAGTGACTGTAAATCATATTTCTATTTTAAAACCAAAATCTGGAAGCATTTTGAGCCATTTTTTGGAAAAGTGATTTTTTCATAAAATTTCCTAAGGCTAACCCCTTTGAAAAATTTCGAAAAATTTGAAAATTCAAAAAATTATTTTTTCAGTCACATTTGGACAGAATATGAATATAAAACATATTTCAGGCCCCCAAAAAAAATTTGATAGCATTTGAGCCATTATTTTCAAAGTTCAAAATTTCCCTTTGAAAATACATTGATTGTATTTTGGAGTTTTTGAATTTTTACTCGTAGTGTATTTTGAGCACAGTATTGTGACTTGGCCACATTTAAGGTCTTCTATAGGAGATTCTTAAAAACGAAAATCTTAACAACCACAAAATATTAAGGGGGTCAAAATTTGCAAAGTTGTTTTTTTCAGTGGTACACATACATAATTTTTACACAGAGAGTTTTGGGAGCACAATGTTGTAACTTGGCCACATTGAAGTTCATTAATAGGAGATTCTTAAAAACGAAAATCTTAACAACCACTAAATATTAAGGGGGTCGAAAGTTGATCCCAAAAAAGGACTGCATTTCAAACACTGAAAATTTCTGAATTTTACCTACATTTTGGGCTATAAACTGAATTAAGGGTCCTTTTTTGGGCAGATTTGAAATAAAGTGACTGTAAATCATATTTCTATTTTAAAACCAAAATCTGGAAGCATTTTGAGCCATTTTTTGGAAAAGTGATTTTTTCATAAAATTTCCTAAGGCTAACCCCTTTGAAAAATTTCGAAAAATTTGAAAATTCAAAAAATTATTTTTTCAGTCACATTTGGACAGAATATGAATATAAAACATATTTCAGGTCCCCAAAAAAAATTTGGTAGCATTTGAGCCATTATTTTCAAAGTTCAAAATTTCCCTTTGAAAATACATTGATTGTATTTTGGAGTTTTTGAATTTTTACTCGTAGTGTATTTTGAGCACAGTATTGTGACTTGGCCACATTTAAGGTCTTCTATAGGAGATTCTTAAAAACGAAAATCTTAACAACCACAAAATATTAAGGGGGTCAAAATTTGCAAAGTTGTTTTTTTCAGTGGTAAACATACATAATTTTTACACAGAGAGTTTTGGGAGCACAATGTTGTTACTTGGCCACATTGAAGTTCATTAATAGGAGATTCTTAAAAACGAAAATCTTAACAACCACTAAATATTAAGGGGGTCGAAAGTTGATCCCAAAAAAGGACTGCATTTCAAACACTGAAAATTTCTGAATTTTACCTACATTTTGGGCTATAAACTGAATTAAGGGTCCTTTTTTGGGCAGATTTGAAATAAAGTGACTGTAAATCATATTTCTATTTTAAAACCAAAATCTGGAAGCATTTCGAGCCATTTTTTGGAAAAGTGATTTTTTCATAAAATTTCCTAAGGCTAACCCCTTTGAAAAATTTCGAAAAATTTGAAAATTCAAAAAATTATTTTTTCAGTCACATTTGGACAGAATATGAATATAAAACATATTTCAGGTCCCCAAAAAAAATTTGGTAGCATTTGAGCCATTATTTTCAAAGTTCAAAATTTCCCTTTGAAAATACATTGATTGTATTTTGGAGTTTTTGAATTTTTACTCGTAGTGTATTTTGAGCACAGTATTGTGACTTGGCCACATTTAAGGTCTTCTATAGGAGATTCTTAAAAACGAAAATCTTAACAACCACAAAATATTAAGGGGGTCAAAATTTGCAAAGTTGTTTTTTTCAGTGGTACACATACATTATTTTTACACAGAGAGTTTTGGGAGCACAATGTTGTAACTTGGCCACATTGAAGTTCATTAATAGGAGATTCTTAAAAACGAAAATCTTAACAACCACTAAATATTAAGGGGGTCGAAAGTTGATCCCAAAAAAGGACTGCATTTCAAACACTGAAAATTTCTGAATTTTACCTACATTTTGGGCTATAAACTGAATTAAGGGTCCTTTTTTGGGCAGATTTGAAATAAAGTGACTGTAAATCATATTTCTATTTTAAAACCAAAATCTGGAAGCATTTTGAGCCATTTTTTGGAAAAGTGATTTTTTCATAAAATTTCCTAAGGCCCCTTTGAAAAATTTCGAAAAATTTGAAAATTCAAAAAATTATTTTTTCAGTCACATTTGGACAGAATATGAATATAAAACATATTTCAGGTCCCCAAAAAAAATTTGGTAGCATTTGAGCCATTATTTTCAAAGTTCAAAATTTCCCTTTGAAAATACATTGATTGTATTTTGGAGTTTTTGAATTTTTACTCGTAGTGTATTTTGAGCACAGTATTGTGACTTGGCCACATTTAAGGTCTTCTATAGGAGATTCTTAAAAACGAAAATCTTAACAACCACAAAATATTAAGGGGGTCAAAATTTGCAAAGTTGTTTTTTTCAGTGGTACACATACATTATTTTTACACAGAGAGTTTTGGGAGCACAATGTTGTAACTTGGCCACATTGAAGTTCATTAATAGGAGATTCTTAAAAACGAAAATCTTAACAACCACTAAATATTAAGGGGGTCGAAAGTTGATCCCAAAAAAGGACTGCATTTCAAACACTGAAAATTTCTGAATTTTACCTACATTTTGGGCTATAAACTGAATTAAGGGTCCTTTTTTGGGCAGATTTGAAATAAAGTGACTGTAAATCATATTTCTATTTTAAAACCAAAATCTGGAAGCATTTTGAGCCATTTTTTGGAAAAGTGATTTTTTCATAAAATTTCCTAAGGCTAACCCCTTTGAAAAATTTCGAAAAATTTGAAAATTCAAAAAATTATTTTTTCAGTCACATTTGGACAGAATATGAATATAAAACATATTTCAGGTCTTCAACTAAAATTTCCCAGCTAGTTTCAAAATTTCGTACAAAATCCTCTCCATTTCTGAGCAAACGCGTTATTTTGGATTTTTTTGAATTTTAACGACAGTTTGGGCTATAAAGCGATTTAAGGGACCTTTCTTGGATAGTTTTGATAAAAAGTAAGTCTTAAGCATTCTCCTATGTTAACAGCTAAATTTGACACATTTCGGACATTTCCCAGCTAAATTCCAAAATTTCGTTCAAAACCGTCTCTATTTCTGTGCCTACGCGTTATTTTGGATTTTTCTGAATTTTCCCGACAGATTGGGCTATAAATCGATTGAAGGGTCTTTTCTTGAACAGTTTTGATAAAAAGTAACTGTTGAGCATTTTCAAAGCATTTCGGACATTTCCCAGCTAGTTTTAAAAATATCGTTCAAAATCGTCTCTATTTCTGTGTTAACGCGTTATTTTGGATTTTTCTGAAATTTACCGACAGTTTAGGCTATAAATCGATTTAAGGGTCCTTTCTTGAACAGTTTTGATAAAAAGTAACTTTTAAGCATACTCTTAGGTCACAGCTAAAATTTTAAAGCATTTCGGACAATCCCAGCTAGTTTCAGAAATAGCGTTCAAAACCGTCTCTATTTCTGTGTTAACGCGTTATTTTGGATTTTTCGGAATTCTAACAACAGTTTGGGCTATAAAGCGATTATAGGGTCCTTTCTTGACTGTTTTGATAAAAAGTTACTTTTGAGCATTTTCAAAGCATTTCGGACAATTCCCAGCTAGTTTTAAAAATTGCTTTCAAAATCGTCTCTATTTCTGTGTTAACGCGTTATTTTGGATTTTTCTGAATTTTACCGACAGTTTGGGCTATAAAGCGATTTAAGGGTCCTTTCTTGACAGTTTTGATAAAAAGTAACTCTTGAGCATTTTCAAAGCATTTCGGACAATTCCCAGCTAGTTTTAAAAATATCGTTCAAAATCGTCTCTATTTCTGTGTTAACGCGTTATTTTGGATTTTTCTGAATTTTACCGACAGTTTGGGCTATAAAGCGATTTAAGGGTCCTTTCCTGGCAGTTTTGATAAAAAGTAACTCTTGAGCATTTTCAAAGCATTTCGGACAATTCCCAGCTAGTTTTAAAAATATCGTTCAAAATCGTCTCTATTTCTGTGTTAACGCGTTATTTTGGATTTTTCTGAATTTTACCGACAGTTTAGGCTATACAGCGATTTAAGGGTCCTTTCTTGACAGTTTTTATAAAAAGTAACTCTTAAGCATTCTCCTATATTAACAGCAAAATTTGAAAGCATTTCGGACAATTCCCAGCTAGTTTTAAAAATATCGTTCAAAATCGTCTCTATTTCTGTGTTAACGCGTTATTTTGGATTTTTCTGAATTTTACCGACAGTTTGGGCTATAAAGCGATTTAAGGGTCCTTTCCTGGCAGTTTTGATAAAAAGTAACTCTTGAGCATTTTCAAAGCATTTCGGACAATTCCCAGCTAGTTTTAAAAATATCGTTCAAAACCGTCTCTATTTCTGTGCTAACGCGTTATTTTGGATTTTTCTGAATTTTCCGAACAGATTGGGCTATATATCAATTTAAGGGTCCTTTCTTGAACAGTTTTGATAAAAAGTAACTTTTGAGCATAGTCTTAGGTCACTGCTAAAATTTTAAAGCATTTCGGACAATTCCCAGCTAGTTTCAGAAATTGCGTTCAAAACCGTCTCTATTTTTGTGTTAACGCGTTATTTTGGATTTTTCTGAATTTTACCGATAATTTGGGCTATAAAGCAAATAAAGGGTCCTTTCTTGACAGTTTTGATAAAAAGTAACTCTTGAGCATTTTCAAAGCATTTCGGACAATTCCCAGCTAGTTTTAAAAATATCGTTCAAAAGCGTCTCTATTTCTGTGTTAACGCGTTATTTTGGATTTTTCTGAATTTTACCGACAGTTTAGGCTATACAGCGATTTAAGGGTCCTTTCTTGACAGTTTTTATAAAAAGTAACTCTTAAGCATTCTCCTATATTAACAGCAAAATTTGAAAGCATTTCGGACAATTCCCAGCTAGTTTTAAAAATATCGTTCAAAATCGTCTCTATTTCTGTGTTAACGCGTTATTTTCGATTTTTCTGAATTTTACCGACAGTTTGGGCTATAAAGCGATTTAAGGGTCCTTTCCTGGCAGTTTTGATAAAAAGTAACTCTTGAGCATTTTCAAAGCATTTCAGACAATTCCCAGCTAGTTTTAAAAATATCGTTCAAAACCGTCTCTATTTCTGTGCTAACGCGTTATTTTGGATTTTTCTGAATTTTCCGAACAGATTGGGCTATATATCGATTTAAGGGTCCTTTCTTGAACAGTTTTGATAAAAAGTAACTTTTGAGCATACTCTTAGGTCACTGCTAAAATTTTAAAGCATTTCGGACAATTCCCAGCTAGTTTCAGAAATTGCGTTCAAAACCGTCTCTATTTTTGTGTTAACGCGTTATTTTGGATTTTTCTGAATTTTACCGATAATTTGGGCTATAAAGCAAATAAAGGGTCCTTTCTTGACAGTTTTGATAAAAAGTAACTCTTGAGCATTTTCAAAGCATTTCGGACAATTCCCAGCTAGTTTTAAAAATATCGTTCAAAATCGTCTCTATTTCTGTGTTAACGCGTTATTTTGGATTTTTCTGAATTTTACCGATAATTTGGGGTATAAAGCGATTAAAGGGTCCTTTCTTGACAGTTTTGATAAAAAGTTACTTTTGATAATTTTCAAAGCATTTCGGACAATTCCCAGCTAGTTTTAAAAATTGCTTTCAAAATCGTCTCTATTTCTGTGTTAACGCGTTATTTTGGATTTTTCTGAATTTTACCGATAATTTGGGATATAAATCGATATAAGGGTCCTTTCTTGAACAGTTTTGATAAAAAGTAACTTTTGAGCATACTCTAAGGTCACAGCTAAAATTTTAAAGCATTTCTGACAATTCTCAACTAGTTTCAAAAATTGCGTTCAAAAACGTCTCTATTTCTGTGTTAACGCGTTATTTTGGATTTTTCTGAATTATACCGACAGCTTGGTTTATAAAGCGATTTGAGGGTCCTTTCTTATGCAGATTTAATAAAAAGTTACTGTAAACTATATTTCTCTTTTAAAACCAAAATCTGGAAGCATTTTGAGAAATTTTTTGGAAAAGTGATTTTTTCATAAAATTTCCTAAGTCTAACCCCTTTGAAAAATTTCGAAAAATTTGAAAATTCAAAAAATTATTTTTTGGAAAAGTGATTTTTTTCATAAAATTTCCTAAGGCTAACCCCTTTGAAAAATTTGAAAATTCAAAAATTTTTTTTTGGAAAAGTGATTTTTTCATAAAATTTCCTAAGACTAACCCCTTTGAAAAATTTCGAAAAATTTGAAAATTCAAAAAATTATTTTTTGGAAAAGTGATTTTTTCATAAAATTTCCTAAGGCTAACCCCTTTGAAAAATTTCGAAAAATTTGAAAATTCAAAAAATTATTTTTTCAGTCACATTAGGACAGAATATGAATATAAAAGATATTTCAGGTCCCCAAAAAAAATTTGGTAGCATTTGAGCCATTATTTTCAAAGTTCAAAATTTCCCTTTGAAAATACATTGATTGTATTTTGTAGTTTTTGAATTTTTACTCGTAGTGTATTTTGAGCACAGTATTGTGACTTGGCCACATTTAAGGTCTTCTATAGGAGATTCTTAAAAACGAAAATCTTAACAACCACAAAATACTAAGGGGGTCAAAATTTGCAAAGTTGTTTTTTTCAGTGGTACACATACATAATTTTTACACAGAGAGCTTTGGGAGCACAATGTTGTAACTTGGCCACATTGAAGTTCATTAATAGGAGATTCTTAAAAACGAAAATCTTAACAACCACTAAATATTAAGGGGGTCGAAAGTTGATCCCAAAAAAGGACTGCATTTCAAACACTGAAAATTTCTGAATTTTACCTACATTTTGGGCTATAAACTGAATTAAGGGTCCTTTTTTGGGCAGATTTGAAATAAAGTGACTGTAAATCATATTTCTATTTTAAAACCAAAATCTGGAAGCATTTTGAGCCATTTTTTGGAAAAGTGATTTTTTCATAAAATTTCCTAAGGCTAACCCCTTTGAAAAATTTCGAAAAATTTGAAAATTCAAAAAATTATTTTTTCAGTCACATTTGGACAGAATATGAATATAAAACATATTTCAGGTCCCCAAAAAAAATTTGGTAGCATTTGAGCCATTATTTTCAAAGTTCAAAATTTCCCTTTGAAAATACATTGATTGTATTTTGGAGTTTTTGAATTTTTACTCGTAGTGTATTTTGAGCACAGTATTGTAACTTGGCCACATTTAAGGTCTTCTATAGGAGATTCTTAAAAACGAAAATCTTAACAACCACAAAATATTAAGGGGGTCAAAATTTGCAAAGTTGTTTTTTTCAGTGGTACACATACATAATTTTTACACAGAGAGTTTTGGGAGCACAATGTTGTAACTTGGCCACATTCAAGTTCATTAATAGGAGATTCTTAAAAACGAAAATCTTAACAACCACTAAATATTAAGGGGGTCGAAAGTTGATCCCAAAAAAGGACTGCATTTCAAACACTGAAAATTTCTGAATTTTACCTACATTTTGGGCTATAAACTGAATTAAGGGTCCTTTTTTGGGCAGATTTGAAATAAAGTGACTGTAAATCATATTTCTATTTTAAAACCAAAATCTGGAAGCATTTTGAGCCATTTTTTGGAAAAGTGATTTTTTCATAAAATTTCCTAAAGCTAACCCCTTTGAAAAATTTCGAAAAATTTGAAAATTCAAAAAATTATTTTTTCAGTCACATTTGGACAGAATATGAATATAAAACATATTTCAGGTCCCCAAAAAAAATTTGGTAGCATTTGAGCCATTATTTTCAAAGTTCAAAATTTCCCTTTGAAAATACATTGATTGTATTTTGGAGTTTTTGAATTTTTACTCGTAGTGTATTTTGAGCACAGTATTGTGACTTGGCCACATTTAAGGTCTTCTATAGGAGATTCTTAAAAACGAAAATCTTAACAACCACAAAATATTAAGGGGGTCAAAATTTGCAAAGTTGTTTTTTTCAGTGGTACACATACATAATTTTTACACAGAGAGTTTTGGGAGCACAATGTTGTAACTTGGCCACATTGAAGTTCATTAATAGGAGATTCTTAAAAACGAAAATCTTAACAACCACTAAATATTAAGGGGGTCGAAAGTTGATCCCAAAAAAGGACTGCATTTCAAACACTGAAAATTTCTGAATTTTACCTACATTTTGGGCTATAAACTGAATTAAGGGTCCTTTTTTGGGCAGATTTGAAATAAAGTGACTGTAAATCATATTTCTATTTTAAAACCAAAATCTGGAAGCATTTTGAGCCATTTTTTGGAAAAGTGATTTTTTCATAAAATTTCCTAAAGCTAACCCCTTTGAAAAATTTCGAAAAATTTGAAAATTCAAAAAATTATTTTTTCAGTCACATTTGGACAGAATATGAATATAAAACATATTTCAGGTCCCCAAAAAAAATTTGGTAGCATTTGAGCCATTATTTTCAAAGTTCAAAATTTCCCTTTGAAAATACATTGATTGTATTTTGGAGTTTTTGAATTTTTACTCGTAGTGTATTTTGAGCACAGTATTGTGACTTGGCCACATTTAAGGTCTTCTATAGGAGATTCTTAAAAACGAAAATCTTAACAACCACAAAATATTAAGGGGGTCAAAATTTGCAAAGTTGTTTTTTTCAGTGGTACACATACATAATTTTTACACAGAGAGTTTTGGGAGCACAATGTTGTAACTTGGCCACATTGAAGTTCATTAATAGGAGATTCTTAAAAACGAAAATCTTAACAACCACTAAATATTAAGGGGGTCGAAAGTTGATCCCAAAAAAGGACTGCATTTCAAACACTGAAAATTTCTGAATTTTACCTACATTTTGGGCTATAAACTGAATTAAGGGTCCTTTTTTGGGCAGATTTGAAATAAAGTGACTGTAAATCATATTTCTATTTTAAAACCAAAATCTGGAAGCATTTTGAGCCATTTTTTGGAAAAGTGATTTTTTCATAAAATTTCCTAAGGCTAACCCCTTTGAAAAATTTCGAAAAATTTGAAAATTCAAAAAATTATTTTTTCAGTCACATTTGGACAGAATATGAATATAAAACATATTTCAGGCCCCCAAAAAAAATTTGGTAGCATTTGAGCCATTATTTTCAAAGTTCAAAATTTCCCTTTGAAAATACATTGATTGTATTTTGGAGTTTTTGAATTTTTACTCGTAGTGTATTTTGAGCACAGTATTGTGACTTGGCCACATTTAAGGTCTTCTATAGGAGATTCTTAAAAACGAAAATCTTAACAACCACAAAATATTAAGGGGGTCAAAATTTGCAAAGTTGTTTTTTTCAGTGGTACACATACATAATTTTTACACAGAGAGTTTTGGGAGCACAATGTTGTAACTTGGCCACATTGAAGTTCATTAATAGGAGATTCTTAAAAACGAAAATCTTAACAACCACTAAATATTAAGGGGGTCGAAAGTTGATCCCAAAAAAGGACTGCATTTCAAACACTGAAAATTTCTGAATTTTACCTACATTTTGGGCTATAAACTGAATTAAGGGTCCTTTTTTGGGCAGATTTGAAATAAAGTGACTGTAAATCATATTTCTATTTTAAAACCAAAATCTGGAAGCATTTTGAGCCATTTTTTGGAAAAGTGATTTTTTCATAAAATTTCCTAAGGCTAACCCCTTTGAAAAATTTCGAAAAATTTGAAAATTCAAAAAATTATTTTTTCAGTCACATTTGGACAGAATATGAATATAAAACATATTTCAGGCCCCCAAAAAAAATTTGGTAGCATTTGAGCCATTATTTTCAAAGTTCAAAATTTCCCTTTGAAAATACATTGATTGTATTTTGGAGTTTTTGAATTTTTACTCGTAGTGTATTTTGAGCACAGTATTGTGACTTGGCCACATTTAAGGTCTTCTATAGGAGATTCTTAAAAACGAAAATCTTAACAACCACAAAATATTAAGGGGGTCAAAATTTGCAAAGTTGTTTTTTTCAGTGGTACACATACATAATTTTTACACAGAGAGTTTTGGGAGCACAATGTTGTAACTTGGCCACATTGAAGTTCATTAATAGGAGATTCTTAAAAACGAAAATCTTAACAACCACTAAATATTAAGGGGGTCGAAAGTTGATCCCAAAAAAGGACTGCATTTCAAACACTGAAAATTTCTGAATTTTACCTACATTTTGGGCTATAAACTGAATTAAGGGTCCTTTTTTGGGCAGATTTGAAATAAAGTGACTGTAAATCATATTTCTATTTTAAAACCAAAATCTGGAAGCATTTTGAGCCATTTTTTGGAAAAGTGATTTTTTCATAAAATTTCCTAAAGCTAACCCCTTTGAAAAATTTCGAAAAATTTGAAAATTCAAAAAATTATTTTTTCAGTCACATTTGGACAGAATATGAATATAAAACATATTTCAGGTCCCCAAAAAAAATTTGGTAGCATTTGAGCCATTATTTTCAAAGTTCAAAATTTCCCTTTGAAAATACATTGATTGTATTTTGGAGTTTTTGAATTTTTACTCGTAGTGTATTTTGAGCACAGTATTGTGACTTGGCCACATTTAAGGTCTTCTATAGGAGATTCTTAAAAACGAAAATCTTAACAACCACAAAATATTAAGGGGGTCAAAATTTGCAAAGTTGTTTTTTTCAGTGGTACACATACATAATTTTTACACAGAGAGTTTTGGGAGCACAATGTTGTAACTTGGCCACATTGAAGTTCATTAATAGGAGATTCTTAAAAACGAAAATCTTAACAACCACTAAATATTAAGGGGGTCGAAAGTTGATCCCAAAAAAGGACTGCATTTCAAACACTGAAAATTTCTGAATTTTACCTACATTTTGGGCTATAAACTGAATTAAGGGTCCTTTTTTGGGCAGATTTGAAATAAAGTGACTGTAAATCATATTTCTATTTTAAAACCAAAATCTGGAAGCATTTTGAGCCATTTTTTGGAAAAGTGATTTTTTCATAAAATTTCCTAAGGCTAACCCCTTTGAAAAATTTCGAAAAATTTGAAAATTCAAAAAATTATTTTTTCAGTCACATTTGGACAGAATATGAATATAAAACATATTTCAGGCCCCCAAAAAAAATTTGGTAGCATTTGAGCCATTATTTTCAAAGTTCAAAATTTCCCTTTGAAAATACATTGATTGTATTTTGGAGTTTTTGAATTTTTACTCGTAGTGTATTTTGAGCACAGTATTGTGACTTGGCCACATTTAAGGTCTTCTATAGGAGATTCTTAAAAACGAAAATCTTAACAACCACAAAATATTAAGGGGGTCAAAATTTGCAAAGTTGTTTTTTTCAGTGGTACACATACATAATTTTTACACAGAGAGTTTTGGGAGCACAATGTTGTAACTTGGCCACATTGAAGTTCATTAATAGGAGATTCTTAAAAACGAAAATCTTAACAACCACTAAATATTAAGGGGGTCGAAAGTTGATCCCAAAAAAGGACTGCATTTCAAACACTGAAAATTTCTGAATTTTACCTACATTTTGGGCTATAAACTGAATTAAGGGTCCTTTTTTGGGCAGATTTGAAATAAAGTGACTGTAAATCATATTTCTATTTTAAAACCAAAATCTGGAAGCATTTTGAGCCATTTTTTGGAAAAGTGATTTTTTCATAAAATTTCCTAAGGCTAACCCCTTTGAAAAATTTCGAAAAATTTGAAAATTCAAAAAATTATTTTTTCAGTCACATTTGGACAGAATATGAATATAAAACATATTTCAGGCCCCCAAAAAAAATTTGGTAGCATTTGAGCCATTATTTTCAAAGTTCAAAATTTCCCTTTGAAAATACATTGATTGTATTTTGGAGTTTTTGAATTTTTACTCGTAGTGTATTTTGAGCACAGTATTGTGACTTGGCCACATTTAAGGTCTTCTATAGGAGATTCTTAAAAACGAAAATCTTAACAACCACAAAATATTAAGGGGGTCAAAATTTGCAAAGTTGTTTTTTTCAGTGGTACACATACATAATTTTTACACAGAGAGTTTTGGGAGCACAATGTTGTAACTTGGCCACATTGAAGTTCATTAATAGGAGATTCTTAAAAACGAAAATCTTAACAACCACTAAATATTAAGGGGGTCGAAAGTTGATCCCAAAAAAGGACTGCATTTCAAACACTGAAAATTTCTGAATTTTACCTACATTTTGGGCTATAAACTGAATTAAGGGTCCTTTTTTGGGCAGATTTGAAATAAAGTGACTGTAAATCATATTTCTATTTTAAAACCAAAATCTGGAAGCATTTTGAGCCATTTTTTGGAAAAGTGATTTTTTCATAAAATTTCCTAAGGCTAACCCCTTTGAAAAATTTCGAAAAATTTGAAAATTCAAAAAATTATTTTTTCAGTCACATTTGGACAGAATATGAATATAAAACATATTTCAGGTCCCCAAAAAAAATTTGGTAGCATTTGAGCCATTATTTTCAAAGTTCAAAATTTCCCTTTGAAAATACATTGATTGTATTTTGGAGTTTTTGAATTTTTACTCGTAGTGTATTTTGAGCACAGTATTGTGACTTGGCCACATTTAAGGTCTTCTATAGGAGATTCTTAAAAACGAAAATCTTAACAACCACAAAATATTAAGGGGGTCAAAATTTGCAAAGTTGTTTTTTTCAGTGGTACACATACATAATTTTTACACAGAGAGTTTTGGGAGCACAATGTTGTAACTTGGCCACATTGAAGTTCATTAATAGGAGATTCTTAAAAACGAAAATCTTAACAACCACTAAATATTAAGGGGGTCGAAAGTTGATCCCAAAAAAGGACTGCATTTCAAATACTGAAAATTTCTGAATTTTACCTACATTTTGGGCTATAAACTGAATTAAGGGTCCTTTTTTGGGCAGATTTGAAATAAAGTGACTGTAAATCATATTTCTATTTTAAAACCAAAATCTGGAAGCATTTTGAGCCATTTTTTGGAAAAGTGATTTTTTCATAAAATTTCCTAAAGCTAACCCCTTTGAAAAATTTCGAAAAATTTGAAAATTCAAAAAATTATTTTTTCAGTCACATTTGGACAGAATATGAATATAAAACATATTTCAGGTCCCCAAAAAAAATTTGGTAGCATTTGAGCCACTATTTTCAAAGTTCAAAATTTCCCTTTGAAAATACATTGATTTTACAGTTTTTGAATTTTTACTCGTAGTGTATTTGGAGCACAGTATTGTAACTTGGCCACATTTAAGGTCTTCTATAGGAGATTCTTAAAAACGAAAATCTTAACAACCACAAAATATTAAGGGGGTCAAAATTTGCAAAGTTGTTTTTTTCAGTGGTACACATACATAATTTTTACACAGAGAGTTTTGGGAGCACAATGTTGTAACTTGGCCACATTGAAGTTCATTAATAGGAGATTCTTAAAAACGAAAATCTTAACAACCACTAAATATTAAGGGGGTCGAAAGTTGATCCCAAAAAAGGACTGCATTTCAAACACTGAAAATTTCTGAATTTTACCTACATTTTGGGCTATAAACTGAATTAAGGGTCCTTTTTTGGGCAGATTTGAAATAAAGTGACTGTAAATCATATTTCTATTTTAAACCCAAAATCTGGAAGCATTTTGAGCCATTTTTTGGAAAAGTGATTTTTTCATAAAATTTCCTAAAGCTAACCCCTTTGAAAAATTTCGAAAAATTTGAAAATTCAAAAAATTATTTTTTTAGTCACATTTGGACAGAATATGAATATAAAACATATTTCAGGTCCCCAAAAAAAATTTGGTAGCATTTGAGCCATTATTTTCAAAGTTCAAAATTTCCCTTTGAAAATACATTGATTGTATTTTGGAGTTTTTGAATTTTTACTCGTAGTGTATTTTGAGCACAGTATTGTGACTTGGCCACATTTAAGGTCTTCTATAGGAGATTCTTAAAAACGAAAATCTTAACAACCACAAAATATTAAGGGGGTCAAAATTTGCAAAGTTGTTTTTTTCAGTGGTACACATACATAATTTTTACACAGAGAGTTTTGGGAGCACAATGTTGTAACTTGGCCACATTGAAGTTCATTAATAGGAGATTCTTAAAAACGAAAATCTTAACAACCACTAAATATTAAGGGGGTCGAAAGTTGATCCCAAAAAAGGACTGCATTTCAAACACTGAAAATTTCTGAATTTTACCTACATTTTGGGCTATAAACTGAATTAAGGGTCCTTTTTTGGGCAGATTTGAAATAAAGTGACTGTAAATCATATTTCTATTTTAAACCCAAAATCTGGAAGCATTTTGAGCCATTTTTTGGAAAAGTGATTTTTTCATAAAATTTCCTAAGGCTAACCCCTTTGAAAAATTTCGAAAAATTTGAAAATTCAAAAAATTATTTTTTCAGTCACATTTGGACAGAATATGAATATAAAACATATTTCAGGCCCCCAAAAAAAATTTGGTAGCATTTGAGCCATTATTTTCAAAGTTCAAAATTTCCCTTTGAAAATACATTGATTGTATTTTGGAGTTTTTGAATTTTTACTCGTAGTGTATTTTGAGCACAGTATTGTGACTTGGCCACATTTAAGGTCTTCTATAGGAGATTCTTAAAAACGAAAATCTTAACAACCACAAAATATTAAGGGGGTCAAAATTTGCAAAGTTGTTTTTTTCAGTGGTACACATACATAATTTTTACACAGAGAGTTTTGGGAGCACAATGTTGTAACTTGGCCACATTGAAGTTCATTAATAGGAGATTCTTAAAAACGAAAATCTTAACAACCACTAAATATTAAGGGGGTCGAAAGTTGATCCCAAAAAAGGACTGCATTTCAAACACTGAAAATTTCTGAATTTTACCTACATTTTGGGCTATAAACTGAAATAAGGGTCCTTTTTTGGGCAGATTTGAAATAAAGTGACTGTAAATCATATTTCTATTTTAAAACCAAAATCTGGAAGCATTTTGAGCCATTTTTTGGAAAAGTGATTTTTTCATAAAATTTCCTAAGGCTAACCCCTTTGAAAAATTTCGAAAAATTTGAAAATTCAAAAAATTATTTTTTCAGTCACATTTGGACAGAATATGAATATAAAACATATTTCAGGTCCCCAAAAAAAATTTGGTAGCATTTGAGCCACTATTTTCAAAGTTCAAAATTTCCCTTTGAAAATACATTGATTTTACAGTTTTTGAATTTTTACTCGTAGTGTATTTGGAGCACAGTATTGTAACTTGGCCACATTTAAGGTCTTCTATAGGAGATTCTTAAAAACGAAAATCTTAACAACCACAAAATATTAAGGGGGTCAAAATTTGCAAAGTTGTTTTTTTCAGTGGTACACATACATAATTTTTACACAGAGAGTTTTGGGAGCACAATGTTGTAACTTGGCCACATTGAAGTTCATTAATAGGAGATTCTTAAAAACGAAAATCTTAACAACCACTAAATATTAAGGGGGTCGAAAGTTGATCCCAAAAAAGGACTGCATTTCAAACACTGAAAATTTCTGAATTTTACCTACATTTTGGGCTATAAACTGAATTAAGGGTCCTTTTTTGGGCAGATTTGAAATAAAGTGACTGTAAATCATATTTCTATTTTAAACCCAAAATCTGGAAGCATTTTGAGCCATTTTTTGGAAAAGTGATTTTTTCATAAAATTTCCTAAGGCTAACCCCTTTGAAAAATTTCGAAAAATTTGAAAATTCAAAAAATTATTTTTTCAGTCACATTTGGACAGAATATGAATATAAAACATATTTCAGGCCCCCAAAAAAAATTTGGTAGCATTTGAGCCATTATTTTCAAAGTTCAAAATTTCCCTTTGAAAATACATTGATTGTATTTTGGAGTTTTTGAATTTTTACTCGTAGTGTATTTTGAGCACAGTATTGTGACTTGGCCACATTTAAGGTCTTCTATAGGAGATTCTTAAAAACGAAAATCTTAACAACCACAAAATATTAAGGGGGTCAAAATTTGCAAAGTTGTTTTTTTCAGTGGTACACATACATAATTTTTACACAGAGAGTTTTGGGAGCACAATGTTGTAACTTGGCCACATTGAAGTTCATTAATAGGAGATTCTTAAAAACGAAAATCTTAACAACCACTAAATATTAAGGGGGTCGAAAGTTGATCCCAAAAAAGGACTGCATTTCAAACACTGAAAATTTCTGAATTTTACCTACATTTTGGGCTATAAACTGAAATAAGGGTCCTTTTTTGGGCAGATTTGAAATAAAGTGACTGTAAATCATATTTCTATTTTAAAACCAAAATCTGGAAGCATTTTGAGCCATTTTTTGGAAAAGTGATTTTTTCATAAAATTTCCTAAGGCTAACCCCTTTGAAAAATTTCGAAAAATTTGAAAATTCAAAAAATTATTTTTTCAGTCACATTTGGACAGAATATGAATATAAAACATATTTCAGGTCCCCAAAAAAAATTTGGTAGCATTTGAGCCACTATTTTCAAAGTTCAAAATTTCCCTTTGAAAATACATTGATTTTACAGTTTTTGAATTTTTACTCGTAGTGTATTTGGAGCACAGTATTGTAACTTGGCCACATTTAAGGTCTTCTATAGGAGATTCTTAAAAACGAAAATCTTAACAACCACAAAATATTAAGGGGGTCAAAATTTGCAAAGTTGTTTTTTTCAGTGGTACACATACATAATTTTTACACAGAGAGTTTTGGGAGCACAATGTTGTAACTTGGCCACATTGAAGTTCATTAATAGGAGATTCTTAAAAACGAAAATCTTAACAACCACTAAATATTAAGGGGGTCGAAAGTTGATCCCAAAAAAGGACTGCATTTCAAACACTGAAAATTTCTGAATTTTACCTACATTTTGGGCTATAAACTGAATTAAGGGTCCTTTTTTGGGCAGATTTGAAATAAAGTGACTGTAAATCATATTTCTATTTTAAACCCAAAATCTGGAAGCATTTTGAGCCATTTTTTGGAAAAGTGATTTTTTCATAAAATTTCCTAAGGCTAACCCCTTTGAAAAATTTCGAAAAATTTGAAAATTCAAAAAATTATTTTTTCAGTCACATTTGGACAGAATATGAATATAAAACATATTTCAGGCCCCCAAAAAAAATTTGGTAGCATTTGAGCCATTATTTTCAAAGTTCAAAATTTCCCTTTGAAAATACATTGATTGTATTTTGGAGTTTTTGAATTTTTACTCGTAGTGTATTTTGAGCACAGTATTGTGACTTGGCCACATTTAAGGTCTTCTATAGGAGATTCTTAAAAACGAAAATCTTAACAACCACAAAATATTAAGGGGGTCAAAATTTGCAAAGTTGTTTTTTTCAGTGGTACACATACATAATTTTTACACAGAGAGTTTTGGGAGCACAATGTTGTAACTTGGCCACATTGAAGTTCATTAATAGGAGATTCTTAAAAACGAAAATCTTAACAACCACTAAATATTAAGGGGGTCGAAAGTTGATCCCAAAAAAGGACTGCATTTCAAACACTGAAAATTTCTGAATTTTACCTACATTTTGGGCTATAAACTGAAATAAGGGTCCTTTTTTGGGCAGATTTGAAATAAAGTGACTGTAAATCATATTTCTATTTTAAAACCAAAATCTGGAAGCATTTTGAGCCATTTTTTGGAAAAGTGATTTTTTCATAAAATTTCCTAAGGCTAACCCCTTTGAAAAATTTCGAACAATTTGAAAATTCAAAAAATTATTTTTTCAGTCACATTTGGACAGAATATGAATATAAAACATATTTCAGGTCCCCAAAAAAAATTTGGTAGCATTTGAGCCACTATTTTCAAAGTTCAAAATTTCCCTTTGAAAATACATTGATTTTACAGTTTTTGAATTTTTACTCGTAGTGTATTTGGAGCATAGTATTGTAACTTGGCCACATTTAAGGTCTTCTATAGGAGATTCTTAAAAACGAAAATCTTAACAACCACAAAATATTAAGGGGGTCAAAATTTGCAAAGTTGTTTTTTTCAGTGGTACACATACATAATTTTTACACAGAGAGTTTTGGGAGCACAATGTTGTAACTTGGCCACATTGAAGTTCATTAATAGGAGATTCTTAAAAACGAAAATCTTAACAACCACTAAATATTAAGGGGGTCGAAAGTTGATCCCAAAAAAGGACTGCATTTCAAACACTGAAAATTTCTGAATTTTACCTACATTTTGGGCTATAAACTGAATTAAGGGTCCTTTTTTGGGCAGATTTGAAATAAAGTGACTGTAAATCATATTTCTATTTTAAAACCAAAATCTGGAAGCATTTTGAGCCATTTTTTGGAAAAGTGATTTTTTCATAAAATTTCCTAAGGCTAACCCCTTTGAAAAATTTCGAAAAATTTGAAAATTCAAAAAATTATTTTTTCAGTCACATTTGGACAGAATATGAATATAAAACATATTTCAGGTCCCCAAAAAAAATTTGGTAGCATTTGAGCCATTATTTTCAAAGTTCAAAATTTCCCTTTGAAAATACATTGATTGTATTTTGGAGTTTTTGAATTTTTACTCGTAGTGTATTTTGAGCACAGTATTGTGACTTGGCCACATTTAAGGTCTTCTATAGGAGATTCTTAAAAACGAAAATCTTAACAACCACAAAATATTAAGGGGGTCAAAATTTGCAAAGTTGTTTTTTTCAGTGGTACACATACATAATTTTTACACAGAGAGTTTTGGGAGCACAATGTTGTAACTTGGCCACATTGAAGTTCATTAATAGGAGATTCTTAAAAACGAAAATCTTAACAACCACTAAATATTAAGGGGGTCGAAAGTTGATCCCAAAAAAGGACTGCATTTCAAACACTGAAAATTTCTGAATTTTACCTACATTTTGGGCTATAAACTGAATTAAGGGTCCTTTTTTGGGCAGATTTGAAATAAAGTGACTGTAAATCATATTTCTATTTTAAACCCAAAATCTGGAAGCATTTTGAGCCATTTTTTGGAAAAGTGATTTTTTCATAAAATTTCCTAAGGCTAACCCCTTTGAAAAATTTCGAAAAATTTGAAAATTCAAAAAATTATTTTTTCAGTCACATTTGGACAGAATATGAATATAAAACATATTTCAGGCCCCCAAAAAAAATTTGGTAGCATTTGAGCCATTATTTTCAAAGTTCAAAATTTCCCTTTGAAAATACATTGATTGTATTTTGGAGTTTTTGAATTTTTACTCGTAGTGTATTTTGAGCACAGTATTGTGACTTGGCCACATTTAAGGTCTTCTATAGGAGATTCTTAAAAACGAAAATCTTAACAACCACAAAATATTAAGGGGGTCAAAATTTGCAAAGTTGTTTTTTTCAGTGGTACACATACATAATTTTTACACAGAGAGTTTTGGGAGCACAATGTTGTAACTTGGCCACATTGAAGTTCATTAATAGGAGATTCTTAAAAACGAAAATCTTAACAACCACTAAATATTAAGGGGGTCGAAAGTTGATCCCAAAAAAGGACTGCATTTCAAACACTGAAAATTTCTGAATTTTACCTACATTTTGGGCTATAAACTGAAATAAGGGTCCTTTTTTGGGCAGATTTGAAATAAAGTGACTGTAAATCATATTTCTATTTTAAAATCAAAATCTGGAAGCATTTTGAGCCATTTTTTGGAAAAGTGATTTTTTCATAAAATTTCCTAAGGCTAACCCCTTTGAAAAATTTCGAAAAATTTGAAAATTCAAAAAATTATTTTTTCAGTCACATTTGGACAGAATATGAATATAAAACATATTTCAGGTCCCCAAAAAAAATTTGGTAGCATTTGAGCCACTATTTTCAAAGTTCAAAATTTCCCTTTGAAAATACATTGATTTTACAGTTTTTGAATTTTTACTCGTAGTGTATTTGGAGCACAGTATTGTAACTTGGCCACATTTAAGGTCTTCTATAGGAGATTCTTAAAAACGAAAATCTTAACAACCACAAAATATTAAGGGGGTCAAAATTTGCAAAGTTGTTTTTTTCAGTGGTACACATACATAATTTTTACACAGAGAGTTTTGGGAGCACAATGTTGTAACTTGGCCACATTGAAGTTCATTAATAGGAGATTCTTAAAAACGAAAATCTTAACAACCACTAAATATTAAGGGGGTCGAAAGTTGATCCCAAAAAAGGACTGCATTTCAAACACTGAAAATTTCTGAATTTTACCTACATTTTGGGCTATAAACTAAATTAAGGGTCCTTTTTTGGGCAGATTTGAAATAAAGTGACTGTAAATCATATTTCTATTTTAAAACCAAAATCTGGAAGCATTTTGAGCCATTTTTTGGAAAAGTGATTTTTTCATAAAATTTCCTAAGGCTAACCCCTTTGAAAAATTTCGAAAAATTTGAAAATTCAAAAAATTATTTTTTCAGTCACATTTGGACAGAATATGAATATAAAACATATTTCAGGTCCCCAAAAAAAATTTGGTAGCATTTGAGCCATTATTTTCAAAGTTCAAAATTTCCCTTTGAAAATACATTGATTGTATTTTGGAGTTTTTGAATTTTTACTCGTAGTGTATTTTGAGCACAGTATTGTGACTTGGCCACATTTAAGGTCTTCTATAGGAGATTCTTAAAAACGAAAATCTTAACAACCACAAAATATTAAGGGGGTCAAAATTTGCAAAGTTGTTTTTTTCAGTGGTACACATACATAATTTTTACACAGAGAGTTTTGGGAGCACAATGTTGTAACTTGGCCACATTGAAGTTCATTAATAGGAGATTCTTAAAAACGAAAATCTTAACAACCACTAAATATTAAGGGGGTCGAAAGTTGATCCCAAAAAAGGACTGCATTTCAAACACTGAAAATTTCTGAATTTTACCTACATTTTGGGCTATAAACTGAATTAAGGGTCCTTTTTTGGGCAGATTTGAAATAAAGTGACTGTAAATCATATTTCTATTTTAAAACCAAAATCTGGAAGCATTTTGAGCCATTTTTTGGAAAAGTGATTTTTTCATAAAATTTCCTAAGGCTAACCCCTTTGAAAAATTTCGAAAAATTTGAAAATTCAAAAAATTATTTTTTCAGTCACATTTGGACAGAATATGAATATAAAACATATTTCAGGCCCCCAAAAAAAATTTGGTAGCATTTGAGCCATTATTTTCAAAGTTCAAAATTTCCCTTTGAAAATACATTGATTGTATTTTGGAGTTTTTGAATTTTTACTCGTAGTGTATTTTGAGCACAGTATTGTGACTTGGCCACATTTAAGGTCTTCTATAGGAGATTCTTAAAAACGAAAATCTTAACAACCACAAAATATTAAGGGGGTCAAAATTTGCAAAGTTGTTTTTTTCAGTGGTACACATACATAATTTTTACACAGAGAGTTTTGGGAGCACAATGTTGTAACTTGGCCACATTGAAGTTCATTAATAGGAGATTCTTAAAAACGAAAATCTTAACAACCACTAAATATTAAGGGGGTCGAAAGTTGATCCCAAAAAAGGACTGCATTTCAAACACTGAAAATTTCTGAATTTTACCTACATTTTGGGCTATAAACTGAAATAAGGGTCCTTTTTTGGGCAGATTTGAAATAAAGTGACTGTAAATCATATTTCTATTTTAAAACCAAAATCTGGAAGCATTTTGAGCCATTTTTTGGAAAAGTGATTTTTTCATAAAATTTCCTAAGGCTAACCCCTTTGAAAAATTTCGAAAAATTTGAAAATTCAAAAAATTATTTTTTCAGTCACATTTGGACAGAATATGAATATAAAACATATTTCAGGTCCCCAAAAAAAATTTGGTAGCATTTGAGCCACTATTTTCAAAGTTCAAAATTTCCCTTTGAAAATACATTGATTTTACAGTTTTTGAATTTTTACTCGTAGTGTATTTGGAGCACAGTATTGTAACTTGGCCACATTTAAGGTCTTCTATAGGAGATTCTTAAAAACGAAAATCTTAACAACCACAAAATATTAAGGGGGTCAAAATTTGCAAAGTTGTTTTTTTCAGTGGTACACATACATAATTTTTACACAGAGAGTTTTGGGAGCACAATGTTGTAACTTGGCCACATTGAAGTTCATTAATAGGAGATTCTTAAAAACGAAAATCTTAACAACCACTAAATATTAAGGGGGTCGAAAGTTGATCCCAAAAAAGGACTGCATTTCAAACACTGAAAATTTCTGAATTTTACCTACATTTTGGGCTATAAACTGAATTAAGGGTCCTTTTTTGGGCAGATTTGAAATAAAGTGACTGTAAATCATATTTCTATTTTAAACCCAAAATCTGGAAGCATTTTGAGCCATTTTTTGGAAAAGTGATTTTTTCATAAAATTTCCTAAGGCTAACCCCTTTGAAAAATTTCGAAAAATTTGAAAATTCAAAAAATTATTTTTTCAGTCACATTTGGACAGAATATGAATATAAAACATATTTCAGGCCCCCAAAAAAAATTTGGTAGCATTTGAGCCATTATTTTCAAAGTTCAAAATTTCCCTTTGAAAATACATTGATTGTATTTTGGAGTTTTTGAATTTTTACTCGTAGTGTATTTTGAGCACAGTATTGTGACTTGGCCACATTTAAGGTCTTCTATAGGAGATTCTTAAAAACGAAAATCTTAACAACCACAAAATATTAAGGGGGTCAAAATTTGCAAAGTTGTTTTTTTCAGTGGTACACATACATAATTTTTACACAGAGAGTTTTGGGAGCACAATGTTGTAACTTGGCCACATTGAAGTTCATTAATAGGAGATTCTTAAAAACGAAAATCTTAACAACCACTAAATATTAAGGGGGTCGAAAGTTGATCCCAAAAAAGGACTGCATTTCAAACACTGAAAATTTCTGAATTTTACCTACATTTTGGGCTATAAACTGAAATAAGGGTCCTTTTTTGGGCAGATTTGAAATAAAGTGACTGTAAATCATATTTCTATTTTAAAACCAAAATCTGGAAGCATTTTGAGCCATTTTTTGGAAAAGTGATTTTTTCATAAAATTTCCTAAGGCTAACCCCTTTGAAAAATTTCGAAAAATTTGAAAATTCAAAAAATTATTTTTTCAGTCACATTTGGACAGAATATGAATATAAAACATATTTCAGGTCCCCAAAAAAAATTTGGTAGCATTTGAGCCACTATTTTCAAAGTTCAAAATTTCCCTTTGAAAATACATTGATTTTACAGTTTTTGAATTTTTACTCGTAGTGTATTTGGAGCACAGTATTGTAACTTGGCCACATTTAAGGTCTTCTATAGGAGATTCTTAAAAACGAAAATCTTAACAACCACAAAATATTAAGGGGGTCAAAATTTGCAAAGTTGTTTTTTTCAGTGGTACACATACATAATTTTTACACAGAGAGTTTTGGGAGCACAATGTTGTAACTTGGCCACATTGAAGTTCATTAATAGGAGATTCTTAAAAACGAAAATCTTAACAACCACTAAATATTAAGGGGGTCGAAAGTTGATCCCAAAAAAGGACTGCATTTCAAACACTGAAAATTTCTGAATTTTACCTACATTTTGGGCTATAAACTGAATTAAGGGTCCTTTTTTGGGCAGATTTGAAATAAAGTGACTGTAAATCATATTTCTATTTTAAACCCAAAATCTGGAAGCATTTTGAGCCATTTTTTGGAAAAGTGATTTTTTCATAAAATTTCCTAAGGCTAACCCCTTTGAAAAATTTCGAAAAATTTGAAAATTCAAAAAATTATTTTTTCAGTCACATTTGGACAGAATATGAATATAAAACATATTTCAGGCCCCCAAAAAAAATTTGGTAGCATTTGAGCCATTATTTTCAAAGTTCAAAATTTCCCTTTGAAAATACATTGATTGTATTTTGGAGTTTTTGAATTTTTACTCGTAGTGTATTTTGAGCACAGTATTGTGACTTGGCCACATTTAAGGTCTTCTATAGGAGATTCTTAAAAACGAAAATCTTAACAACCACAAAATATTAAGGGGGTCAAAATTTGCAAAGTTGTTTTTTTCAGTGGTACACATACATAATTTTTACACAGAGAGTTTTGGGAGCACAATGTTGTAACTTGGCCACATTGAAGTTCATTAATAGGAGATTCTTAAAAACGAAAATCTTAACAACCACTAAATATTAAGGGGGTCGAAAGTTGATCCCAAAAAAGGACTGCATTTCAAACACTGAAAATTTCTGAATTTTACCTACATTTTGGGCTATAAACTGAAATAAGGGTCCTTTTTTGGGCAGATTTGAAATAAAGTGACTGTAAATCATATTTCTATTTTAAAACCAAAATCTGGAAGCATTTTGAGCCATTTTTTGGAAAAGTGATTTTTTCATAAAATTTCCTAAGGCTAACCCCTTTGAAAAATTTCGAAAAATTTGAAAATTCAAAAAATTATTTTTTCAGTCACATTTGGACAGAATATGAATATAAAACATATTTCAGGTCCCCAAAAAAAATTTGGTAGCATTTGAGCCACTATTTTCAAAGTTCAAAATTTCCCTTTGAAAATACATTGATTTTACAGTTTTTGAATTTTTACTCGTAGTGTATTTGGAGCACAGTATTGTAACTTGGCCACATTTAAGGTCTTCTATAGGAGATTCTTAAAAACGAAAATCTTAACAACCACAAAATATTAAGGGGGTCAAAATTTGCAAAGTTGTTTTTTTCAGTGGTACACATACATAATTTTTACACAGAGAGTTTTGGGAGCACAATGTTGTAACTTGGCCACATTGAAGTTCATTAATAGGAGATTCTTAAAAACGAAAATCTTAACAACCACTAAATATTAAGGGGGTCGAAAGTTGATCCCAAAAAAGGACTGCATTTCAAACACTGAAAATTTCTGAATTTTACCTACATTTTGGGCTATAAACTGAATTAAGGGTCCTTTTTTGGGCAGATTTGAAATAAAGTGACTGTAAATCATATTTCTATTTTAAACCCAAAATCTGGAAGCATTTTGAGCCATTTTTTGGAAAAGTGATTTTTTCATAAAATTTCCTAAGGCTAACCCCTTTGAAAAATTTCGAAAAATTTGAAAATTCAAAAAATTATTTTTTCAGTCACATTTGGACAGAATATGAATATAAAACATATTTCAGGCCCCCAAAAAAAATTTGGTAGCATTTGAGCCATTATTTTCAAAGTTCAAAATTTCCCTTTGAAAATACATTGATTGTATTTTGGAGTTTTTGAATTTTTACTCGTAGTGTATTTTGAGCACAGTATTGTGACTTGGCCACATTTAAGGTCTTCTATAGGAGATTCTTAAAAACGAAAATCTTAACAACCACAAAATATTAAGGGGGTCAAAATTTGCAAAGTTGTTTTTTTCAGTGGTACACATACATAATTTTTACACAGAGAGTTTTGGGAGCACAATGTTGTAACTTGGCCACATTGAAGTTCATTAATAGGAGATTCTTAAAAACGAAAATCTTAACAACCACTAAATATTAAGGGGGTCGAAAGTTGATCCCAAAAAAGGACTGCATTTCAAACACTGAAAATTTCTGAATTTTACCTACATTTTGGGCTATAAACTGAAATAAGGGTCCTTTTTTGGGCAGATTTGAAATAAAGTGACTGTAAATCATATTTCTATTTTAAAACCAAAATCTGGAAGCATTTTGAGCCATTTTTTGGAAAAGTGATTTTTTCATAAAATTTCCTAAGGCTAACCCCTTTGAAAAATTTCGAACAATTTGAAAATTCAAAAAATTATTTTTTCAGTCACATTTGGACAGAATATGAATATAAAACATATTTCAGGTCCCCAAAAAAAATTTGGTAGCATTTGAGCCACTATTTTCAAAGTTCAAAATTTCCCTTTGAAAATACATTGATTTTACAGTTTTTGAATTTTTACTCGTAGTGTATTTGGAGCATAGTATTGTAACTTGGCCACATTTAAGGTCTTCTATAGGAGATTCTTAAAAACGAAAATCTTAACAACCACAAAATATTAAGGGGGTCAAAATTTGCAAAGTTGTTTTTTTCAGTGGTACACATACATAATTTTTACACAGAGAGTTTTGGGAGCACAATGTTGTAACTTGGCCACATTGAAGTTCATTAATAGGAGATTCTTAAAAACGAAAATCTTAACAACCACTAAATATTAAGGGGGTCGAAAGTTGATCCCAAAAAAGGACTGCATTTCAAACACTGAAAATTTCTGAATTTTACCTACATTTTGGGCTATAAACTGAATTAAGGGTCCTTTTTTGGGCAGATTTGAAATAAAGTGACTGTAAATCATATTTCTATTTTAAAACCAAAATCTGGAAGCATTTTGAGCCATTTTTTGGAAAAGTGATTTTTTCATAAAATTTCCTAAGGCTAACCCCTTTGAAAAATTTCGAAAAATTTGAAAATTCAAAAAATTATTTTTTCAGTCACATTTGGACAGAATATGAATATAAAACATATTTCAGGTCCCCAAAAAAAATTTGGTAGCATTTGAGCCATTATTTTCAAAGTTCAAAATTTCCCTTTGAAAATACATTGATTGTATTTTGGAGTTTTTGAATTTTTACTCGTAGTGTATTTTGAGCACAGTATTGTGACTTGGCCACATTTAAGGTCTTCTATAGGAGATTCTTAAAAACGAAAATCTTAACAACCACAAAATATTAAGGGGGTCAAAATTTGCAAAGTTGTTTTTTTCAGTGGTACACATACATAATTTTTACACAGAGAGTTTTGGGAGCACAATGTTGTAACTTGGCCACATTGAAGTTCATTAATAGGAGATTCTTAAAAACGAAAATCTTAACAACCACTAAATATTAAGGGGGTCGAAAGTTGATCCCAAAAAAGGACTGCATTTCAAACACTGAAAATTTCTGAATTTTACCTACATTTTGGGCTATAAACTGAATTAAGGGTCCTTTTTTGGGCAGATTTGAAATAAAGTGACTGTAAATCATATTTCTATTTTAAACCCAAAATCTGGAAGCATTTTGAGCCATTTTTTGGAAAAGTGATTTTTTCATAAAATTTCCTAAGGCTAACCCCTTTGAAAAATTTCGAAAAATTTGAAAATTCAAAAAATTATTTTTTCAGTCACATTTGGACAGAATATGAATATAAAACATATTTCAGGCCCCCAAAAAAAATTTGGTAGCATTTGAGCCATTATTTTCAAAGTTCAAAATTTCCCTTTGAAAATACATTGATTGTATTTTGGAGTTTTTGAATTTTTACTCGTAGTGTATTTTGAGCACAGTATTGTGACTTGGCCACATTTAAGGTCTTCTATAGGAGATTCTTAAAAACGAAAATCTTAACAACCACAAAATATTAAGGGGGTCAAAATTTGCAAAGTTGTTTTTTTCAGTGGTACACATACATAATTTTTACACAGAGAGTTTTGGGAGCACAATGTTGTAACTTGGCCACATTGAAGTTCATTAATAGGAGATTCTTAAAAACGAAAATCTTAACAACCACTAAATATTAAGGGGGTCGAAAGTTGATCCCAAAAAAGGACTGCATTTCAAACACTGAAAATTTCTGAATTTTACCTACATTTTGTGCTATAAACTGAAATAAGGGTCCTTTTTTGGGCAGATTTGAAATAAAGTGACTGTAAATCATATTTCTATTTTAAAATCAAAATCTGGAAGCATTTTGAGCCATTTTTTGGAAAAGTGATTTTTTCATAAAATTTCCTAAGGCTAACCCCTTTGAAAAATTTCGAAAAATTTGAAAATTCAAAAAATTATTTTTTCAGTCACATTTGGACAGAATATGAATATAAAACATATTTCAGGTCCCCAAAAAAAATTTGGTAGCATTTGAGCCACTATTTTCAAAGTTCAAAATTTCCCTTTGAAAATACATTGATTTTACAGTTTTTGAATTTTTACTCGTAGTGTATTTGGAGCACAGTATTGTAACTTGGCCACATTTAAGGTCTTCTATAGGAGATTCTTAAAAACGAAAATCTTAACAACCACAAAATATTAAGGGGGTCAAAATTTGCAAAGTTGTTTTTTTCAGTGGTACACATACATAATTTTTACACAGAGAGTTTTGGGAGCACAATGTTGTAACTTGGCCACATTGAAGTTCATTAATAGGAGATTCTTAAAAACGAAAATCTTAACAACCACTAAATATTAAGGGGGTCGAAAGTTGATCCCAAAAAAGGACTGCATTTCAAACACTGAAAATTTCTGAATTTTACCTACATTTTGGGCTATAAACTAAATTAAGGGTCCTTTTTTGGGCAGATTTGAAATAAAGTGACTGTAAATCATATTTCTATTTTAAAACCAAAATCTGGAAGCATTTTGAGCCATTTTTTGGAAAAGTGATTTTTTCATAAAATTTCCTAAGGCTAACCCCTTTGAAAAATTTCGAAAAATTTGAAAATTCAAAAAATTATTTTTTCAGTCACATTTGGACAGAATATGAATATAAAACATATTTCAGGTCCCCAAAAAAAATTTGGTAGCATTTGAGCCATTATTTTCAAAGTTCAAAATTTCCCTTTGAAAATACATTGATTGTATTTTGGAGTTTTTGAATTTTTACTCGTAGTGTATTTTGAGCACAGTATTGTGACTTGGCCACATTTAAGGTCTTCTATAGGAGATTCTTAAAAACGAAAATCTTAACAACCACAAAATATTAAGGGGGTCAAAATTTGCAAAGTTGTTTTTTTCAGTGGTACACATACATAATTTTTACACAGAGAGTTTTGGGAGCACAATGTTGTAACTTGGCCACATTGAAGTTCATTAATAGGAGATTCTTAAAAACGAAAATCTTAACAACCACTAAATATTAAGGGGGTCGAAAGTTGATCCCAAAAAAGGACTGCATTTCAAACACTGAAAATTTCTGAATTTTACCTACATTTTGGGCTATAAACTGAATTAAGGGTCCTTTTTTGGGCAGATTTGAAATAAAGTGACTGTAAATCATATTTCTATTTTAAAACCAAAATCTGGAAGCATTTTGAGCCATTTTTTGGAAAAGTGATTTTTTCATAAAATTTCCTAAGGCTAACCCCTTTGAAAAATTTCGAAAAATTTGAAAATTCAAAAAATTATTTTTTCAGTCACATTTGGACAGAATATGAATATAAAACATATTTCAGGTCTTCAACTAAAATTTCCCAGCTAGTTTCAAAATTTCGTACAAAATCCTCTCCATTTCTGAGCAAACGCGTTATTTTGGATTTTTTTGAATTTTAACGACAGTTTGGGCTATAAAGCGATTTAAGGGACCTTTCTTGGATAGTTTTGATAAAAAGTAACTCTTAAGCATTCTCCTATGTTAACAGCTAAATTTGACACATTTCGGACATTTCCCAGCTAAATTCCAAAATTTCGTTCAAAACCGTCTCTATTTCTGTGCCTACGCGTTATTTTGGATTTTTCTGAATTTTCCCGACAGATTGGGCTATAAATCGATTGAAGGGTCTTTTCTTGAACAGTTTTGATAAAAAGTAACTGTTGAGCATTTTCAAAGCATTTCGGACATTTCCCAGCTAGTTTTAAAAATATCGTTCAAAATCGTCTCTATTTCTGTGTTAACGCGTTATTTTGGATTTTTCTGAAATTTACCGACAGTTTAGGCTATAAATCGATTTAAGGGTCCTTTCTTGAACAGTTTTGATAAAAAGTAACTTTTAAGCATACTCTTAGGTCACAGCTAAAATTTTAAAGCATTTCGGACAATTCCCAGCTAGTTTCAGAAATAGCGTTCAAAACCGTCTCTATTTCTGTGTTAACGCGTTATTTTGGATTTTTCGGAATTCTAACAACAGTTTGGGCTATAAAGCGATTATAGGGTCCTTTCTTGACTGTTTTGATAAAAAGTTACTTTTGAGCATTTTCAAAGCATTTCGGACAATTCCCAGCTAGTTTTAAAAATTGCTTTCAAAATCGTCTCTATTTCTGTGTTAACGCGTTATTTTGGATTTTTCTGAATTTTACCGACAGTTTGGGCTATAAAGCGATTTAAGGGTCCTTTCTTGACAGTTTTGATAAAAAGTAACTCTTGAGCATTTTCAAAGCATTTCGGACAATTCCCAGCTAGTTTTAAAAATATCGTTCAAAATCGTCTCTATTTCTGTGTTAACGCGTTATTTTGGATTTTTCTGAATTTTACCGACAGTTTGGGCTATAAAGCGATTTAAGGGTCCTTTCCTGGCAGTTTTGATAAAAAGTAACTCTTGAGCATTTTCAAAGCATTTCGGACAATTCCCAGCTAGTTTTAAAAATATCGTTCAAAATCGTCTCTATTTCTGTGTTAACGCGTTATTTTGGATTTTTCTGAATTTTACCGACAGTTTAGGCTATACAGCGATTTAAGGGTCCTTTCTTGACAGTTTTTATAAAAAGTAACTCTTAAGCATTCTCCTATATTAACAGCAAAATTTGAAAGCATTTCGGACAATTCCCAGCTAGTTTTAAAAATATCGTTCAAAATCGTCTATATTTCTGTGTTAACGCGTTATTTTGGATTTTTCTGAATTTTACCGACAGTTTGGGCTATAAAGCGATTTAAGGGTCCTTTCCTGGCAGTTTTGATAAAAAGTAACTCTTGAGCATTTTCAAAGCATTTCGGACAATTCCCAGCTAGTTTTAAAAATATCGTTCAAAACCGTCTCTATTTCTGTGCTAACGCGTTATTTTGGATTTTTCTGAATTTTCCGAACAGATTGGGCTATATATCGATTTAAGGGTCCTTTCTTGAACAGTTTTGATAAAAAGTAACTTTTGAGCATACTCTTAGGTCACTGCTAAAATTTTAAAGCATTTCGGACAATTCCCAGCTAGTTTCAGAAATTGCGTTCAAAACCGTCTCTATTTTTGTGTTAACGCGTTATTTTGGATTTTTCTGAATTTTACCGATAATTTGGGCTATAAAGCAAATAAAGGGTCCTTTCTTGACAGTTTTGATAAAAAGTAACTCTTGAGCATTTTCAAAGCATTTCGGACAATTCCCAGCTAGTTTTAAAAATATCGTTCAAAATCGTCTCTATTTCTGTGTTAACGCGTTATTTTGGATTTTTCTGAATTTTACCGACAGTTTAGGCTATACAGCGATTTAAGGGTCCTTTCTTGACAGTTTTTATAAAAAGTAACTCTTAAGCATTCTCCTATATTAACAGCAAAATTTGAAAGCATTTCGGACAATTCCCAGCTAGTTTTAAAAATATCGTTCAAAATCGTCTCTATTTCTGTGTTAACGCGTTATTTTCGATTTTTCTGAATTTTACCGACAGTTTGGGCTATAAAGCGATTTAAGGGTCCTTTCCTGGCAGTTTTGATAAAAAGTAACTCTTGAGCATTTTCAAAGCATTTCGGACAATTCCCAGCTAGTTTTAAAAATATCGTTCAAAACCGTCTCTATTTCTGTGCTAACGCGTTATTTTGGATTTTTCTGAATTTTCCGAACAGATTGGGCTATATATCGATTTAAGGGTCCTTTCTTGAACAGTTTTGATAAAAAGTAACTTTTGAGCATACTCTTAGGTCACTGCTAAAATTTTAAAGCATTTCGGACAATTCCCAGCTAGTTTCAGAAATTGCGTTCAAAACCGTCTCTATTTTTGTGTTAACGCGTTATTTTGGATTTTTCTGAATTTTACCGATAATTTGGGCTATAAAGCAAATAAAGGGTCCTTTCTTGACAGTTTTGATAAAAAGTAACTTGAGCATTTTCAAAGCATTTCGGACAATTCCCAGCTAGTTTTAAAAATATCGTTCAAAATCGTCTCTATTTCTGTGTTAACGCGTTATTTTGGATTTTTCTGAATTTTACCGATAATTTGGGGTATAAAGCGATTAAAGGGTCCTTTCTTGACAGTTTTGATAAAAAGTTACTTTTGATCATTTTCAAAGCATTTCGGACAATTCCCAGCTAGTTTTAAAAATTGCTTTCAAAATCGTCTCTATTTCTGTGTTAACGCGTAATTTTGGATTTTTCTGAATTTTACCGATAATTTGGGATATAAATCGATATAAGGGTCCTTTCTTGAACAGTTTTGATAAAAAGTAACTTTTGAGCATACTCTAAGGTCACAGCTAAAATTTTAAAGCATTTCGGACAATTCCCAACTAGTTTCAAAAATTGCGTTCAAAAACGTCTCTATTTCTGTGTTAACGCGTTATTTTGGATTTTTCTGAATTATACCGACAGCTTGGTTTATAAAGCGATTTGAGGGTCCTTTCTTGGGCAGATTTAATAAAAAGTTACTGTAAACTATATTTCTCTTTTAAAATCAAAATCTGGAAGCATTTTGAGAAATTTTTTGGAAAAGTGATTTTTTCATAAAATTTCCTAAGTCTAACCCCTTTGAAAAATTTCGAAAAATTTGAAAATTCAAAAAATTATTTTTTGGAAAAGTGATTTTTTCATAAAATTTCCTAAGGCCCCCTTTGAAAAATTTCGAAAAATTTGAAAATTCAAAAAATTATTTTTTGGAAAAGTGATTTTTTTCATAAAATTTCCTAAGGCTAACCCCTTTGAAAAATTTGAAAATTCAAAAATTTTTTTTTGGAAAAGTGATTTTTTCATAAAATTTCCTAAGACTAACCCCTTTGAAAAATTTCGAAAAATTTGAAAATTCAAAAAATTATTTTTTCAGTCACATTAGGACAGAATATGAATATAAAAGATATTTCAGGTCCCCAAAAAAAATTTGGTAGCATTTGAGCCATTATTTTCAAAGTTCAAAATTTCCCTTTGAAAATACATTGATTGTATTTTGTAGTTTTTGAATTTTTACTCGTAGTGTATTTTGAGCACAGTATTGTGACTTGGCCACATTTAAGGTCTTCTATAGGAGATTCTTAAAAACGAAAATCTTAACAACCACAAAATATTAAGGGGGTCAAAATTTGCAAAGTTGTTTTTTTCAGTGGTACACATACATAATTTTTACACAGAGAGTTTTGGGAGCACAATGTTGTAACTTGGCCACATTGAAGTTCATTAATAGGAGATTCTTAAAAACGAAAATCTTAACAACCACTAAATATTAAGGGGGTCGAAAGTTGATCCCAAAAAAGGACTGCATTTCAAACACTGAAAATTTCTGAATTTTACCTACATTTTGGGCTATAAACTGAATTAAGGGTCCTTTTTTGGGCAGATTTGAAATAAAGTGACTGTAAATCATATTTCTATTTTAAAACCAAAATCTGGAAGCATTTTGAGCCATTTTTTGGAAAAGTGATTTTTTCATAAAATTTCCTAAGGCTAACCCCTTTGAAAAATTTCGAAAAATTTGAAAATTCAAAAAATTATTTTTTCAGTCACATTTGGACAGAATATGAATATAAAACATATTTCAGGTCCCCAAAAAAAATTTGGTAGCATTTGAGCCATTATTTTCAAAGTTCAAAATTTCCCTTTGAAAATACATTGATTGTATTTTGGAGTTTTTGAATTTTTACTCGTAGTGTATTTTGAGCACAGTATTGTAACTTGGCCACATTTAAGGTCTTCTATAGGAGATTCTTAAAAACGAAAATCTTAACAACCACAAAATATTAAGGGGGTCAAAATTTGCAAAGTTGTTTTTTTCAGTGGTACACATACATAATTTTTACACAGAGAGTTTTGGGAGCACAATGTTGTAACTTGGCCACATTGAAGTTCATTAATAGGAGATTCTTAAAAACGAAAATCTTAACAACCACTAAATATTAAGGGGGTCGAAAGTTGATCCCAAAAAAGGACTGCATTTCAAACACTGAAAATTTCTGAATTTTACCTACATTTTGGGCTATAAACTGAATTAAGGGTCCTTTTTTGGGCAGATTTGAAATAAAGTTACTGTAAATCATATTTCTATTTTAAAACCAAAATCTGGAAGCATTTTGAGCCATTTTTTGGAAAAGTGATTTTTTCATAAAATTTCCTAAAGCTAACCCCTTTGAAAAATTTCGAAAAATTTGAAAATTCAAAAAATTATTTTTTCAGTCACATTTGGACAGAATATGAATATAAAACATATTTCAGGTCCCCAAAAAAAATTTGGTAGCATTTGAGCCATTATTTTCAAAGTTCAAAATTTCCCTTTGAAAATACATTGATTGTATTTTGGAGTTTTTGAATTTTTACTCGTAGTGTATTTTGAGCACAGTATTGTGACTTGGCCACATTTAAGGTCTTCTATAGGAGATTCTTAAAAACGAAAATCTTAACAACCACAAAATATTAAGGGGGTCAAAATTTGCAAAGTTGTTTTTTTCAGTGGTACACATACATAATTTTTACACAGAGAGTTTTGGGAGCACAATGTTGTAACTTGGCCACATTGAAGTTCATTAATAGGAGATTCTTAAAAACGAAAATCTTAACAACCACTAAATATTAAGGGGGTCGAAAGTTGATCCCAAAAAAGGACTGCATTTCAAACACTGAAAATTTCTGAATTTTACCTACATTTTGGGCTATAAACTGAATTAAGGGTCCTTTTTTGGGCAGATTTGAAATAAAGTGACTGTAAATCATATTTCTATTTTAAACCCAAAATCTGGAAGCATTTTGAGCCATTTTTTGGAAAAGTGATTTTTTCATAAAATTTCCTAAGGCTAACCCCTTTGAAAAATTTCGAAAAATTTGAAAATTCAAAAAATTATTTTTTCAGTCACATTTGGACAGAATATGAATATAAAACATATTTCAGGCCCCCAAAAAAAATTTGGTAGCATTTGAGCCATTATTTTCAAAGTTCAAAATTTCCCTTTGAAAATACATTGATTGTATTTTGGAGTTTTTGAATTTTTACTCGTAGTGTATTTTGAGCACAGTATTGTGACTTGGCCACATTTAAGGTCTTCTATAGGAGATTCTTAAAAACGAAAATCTTAACAACCACAAAATATTAAGGGGGTCAAAATTTGCAAAGTTGTTTTTTTCAGTGGTACACATACATAATTTTTACACAGAGAGTTTTGGGAGCACAATGTTGTAACTTGGCCACATTGAAGTTCATTAATAGGAGATTCTTAAAAACGAAAATCTTAACAACCACTAAATATTAAGGGGGTCGAAAGTTGATCCCAAAAAAGGACTGCATTTCAAACACTGAAAATTTCTGAATTTTACCTACATTTTGGGCTATAAACTGAAATAAGGGTCCTTTTTTGGGCAGATTTGAAATAAAGTGACTGTAAATCATATTTCTATTTTAAAACCAAAATCTGGAAGCATTTTGAGCCATTTTTTGGAAAAGTGATTTTTTCATAAAATTTCCTAAGGCTAACCCCTTTGAAAAATTTCGAAAAATTTGAAAATTCAAAAAATTATTTTTTCAGTCACATTTGGACAGAATATGAATATAAAACATATTTCAGGTCCCCAAAAAAAATTTGGTAGCATTTGAGCCACTATTTTCAAAGTTCAAAATTTCCCTTTGAAAATACATTGATTTTACAGTTTTTGAATTTTTACTCGTAGTGTATTTGGAGCACAGTATTGTAACTTGGCCACATTTAAGGTCTTCTATAGGAGATTCTTAAAAACGAAAATCTTAACAACCACAAAATATTAAGGGGGTCAAAATTTGCAAAGTTGTTTTTTTCAGTGGTACACATACATAATTTTTACACAGAGAGTTTTGGGAGCACAATGTTGTAACTTGGCCACATTGAAGTTCATTAATAGGAGATTCTTAAAAACGAAAATCTTAACAACCACTAAATATTAAGGGGGTCGAAAGTTGATCCCAAAAAAGGACTGCATTTCAAACACTGAAAATTTCTGAATTTTACCTACATTTTGGGCTATAAACGGAATTAAGGGTCCTTTTTTGGGCAGATTTGAAATAAAGTGACTGTAAATCATATTTCTATTTTAAAACCAAAATCTGGAAGCATTTTGAGCCATTTTTTGGAAAAGTGATTTTTTCATAAAATTTCCTAAGGCTAACCCCTTTGAAAAATTTCGAAAAATTTGAAAATTCAAAAAATTATTTTTTCAGTCACATTTGGACAGAATATGAATATAAAACATATTTCAGGTCCCCAAAAAAAATTTGGTAGCATTTGAGCCATTATTTTCAAAGTTCAAAATTTCCCTTTGAAAATACATTGATTGTATTTTGGAGTTTTTGAATTTTTACTCGTAGTGTATTTTGAGCACAGTATTGTGACTTGGCCACATTTAAGGTCTTCTATAGGAGATTCTTAAAAACGAAAATCTTAACAACCACAAAATATTAAGGGGGTCAAAATTTGCAAAGTTGTTTTTTTCAGTGGTACACATACATAATTTTTACACAGAGAGTTTTGGGAGCACAATGTTGTAACTTGGCCACATTGAAGTTCATTAATAGGAGATTCTTAAAAACGAAAATCTTAACAACCACTAAATATTAAAGGGGTCGAAAGTTGATCCCAAAAAAGGACTGCATTTCAAATACTGAAAATTTCTGAATTTTACCTACATTTTGGGCTATAAACTGAATTAAGGGTCCTTTTTTGGGCAGATTTGAAATAAAGTGACTGTAAATCATATTTCTATTTTAAAACCAAAATCTGGAAGCATTTTGAGCCATTTTTTGGAAAAGTGATTTTTTCATAAAATTTCCTAAGGCTAACCCCTTTGAAAAATTTCGAAAAATTTGAAAATTCAAAAAATTATTTTTTCAGTCACATTTGGACAGAATATGAATATAAAACATATTTCAGGTCCCCAAAAAAAATTTGGTAGCATTTGAGCCATTATTTTCAAAGTTCAAAATTTCCCTTTGAAAATACATTGATTGTATTTTGGAGTTTTTGAATTTTTACTCGTAGTTTATTTTGAGCACAGTATTGTGACTTGGCCACATTTAAATTCTTCTATAGGAGATTCTTAAAAACGAAAATCTTAACAACCACAAAATATTAAGGGGGTCAAAATTTGCAAAGTTGTTTTTTTCAGTGGTACACATACATAATTTTTACACAGAGAGTTTTGGGAGCACAATGTTGTAACTTGGCCACATTGAAGTTCATTAATAGGAGATTCTTAAAAACGAAAATCTTAACAACCACTAAATATTAAGGGGGTCGAAAGTTGATCCCAAAAAAGGACTGCATTTCAAACACTGAAAATTTCTGAATTTTACCTACATTTTGGGCTATAAACTGAATTAAGGGTCCTTTTTTGGGCAGATTTGAAATAAAGTGACTGTAAATCATATTTCTATTTTAAAACCAAAATCTGGAAGCATTTTGAGCCATTTTTTGGAAAAGTGATTTTTTCATAAAATTTCCTAAGGCTAACCCCCTTTGAAAAATTTCGAAAAATTTGAAAATTCAAAAAATTATTTTTTCAGTCACATTTGGACAGAATATGAATATAAAACATATTTCAGGCCCCCAAAAAAAATTTGGTAGCATTTGAGCCATTATTTTCAAAGTTCAAAATTTCCCTTTGAAAATACATTGATTGTATTTTGGAGTTTTTGAATTTTTACTCGTAGTGTATTTTGAGCACAGTATTGTGACTTGGCCACATTTAAGGTCTTCTATAGGAGATTCTTAAAAACGAAAATCTTAACAACCACAAAATATTAAGGGGGTCAAAATTTGCAAAGTTGTTTTTTTCAGTGGTACACATACATAATTTTTACACAGAGAGTTTTGGGAGCACAATGTTGTAACTTGGCCACATTGAAGTTCATTAATAGGAGATTCTTAAAAACGAAAATCTTAACAACCACTAAATATTAAGGGGGTCGAAAGTTGATCCCAAAAAAGGACTGCATTTCAAACACTGAAAATTTCTGAATTTTACCTACATTTTGGGCTATAAACTGAAATAAGGGTCCTTTTTTGGGCAGATTTGAAATAAAGTGACTGTAAATCATATTTCTATTTTAAAACCAAAATCTGGAAGCATTTTGAGCCATTTTTTGGAAAAGTGATTTTTTCATAAAATTTCCTAAGGCTAACCCCTTTGAAAAATTTCGAAAAATTTGAAAATTCAAAAAATTATTTTTTCAGTCACATTTGGACAGAATATGAATATAAAACATATTTCAGGTCCCCAAAAAAAATTTGGTAGCATTTGAGCCACTATTTTCAAAGTTCAAAATTTCCCTTTGAAAATACATTGATTTTACAGTTTTTGAATTTTTACTCGTAGTGTATTTGGAGCACAGTATTGTAACTTGGCCACATTTAAGGTCTTCTATAGGAGATTCTTAAAAACGAAAATCTTAACAACCACAAAATATTAAGGGGGTCAAAATTTGCAAAGTTGTTTTTTTCAGTGGTACACATACATAATTTTTACACAGAGAGTTTTGGGAGCACAATGTTGTAACTTGGCCACATTGAAGTTCATTAATAGGAGATTCTTAAAAACGAAAATCTTAACAACCACTAAATATTAAGGGGGTCGAAAGTTGATCCCAAAAAAGGACTGCATTTCAAACACTGAAAATTTCTGAATTTTACCTACATTTTGGGCTATAAACTGAATTAAGGGTCCTTTTTTGGGCAGATTTGAAATAAAGTGACTGTAAATCATATTTCTATTTTAAAACCAAAATCTGGAAGCATTTTGAGCCATTTTTTGGAAAAGTGATTTTTTCATAAAATTTCCTAAGGCTAACCCCTTTGAAAAATTTCGAAAAATTTGAAAATTCAAAAAATTATTTTTTCAGTCACATTTGGACAGAATATGAATATAAAACATATTTCAGGTCCCCAAAAAAAATTTGGTAGCATTTGAGCCATTATTTTCAAAGTTCAAAATTTCCCTTTGAAAATACATTGATTGTATTTTGGAGTTTTTGAATTTTTACTCGTAGTGTATTTTGAGCACAGTATTGTGACTTGGCCACATTTAAGGTCTTCTATAGGAGATTCTTAAAAACGAAAATCTTAACAACCACAAAATATTAAGGGGGTCAAAATTTGCAAAGTTGTTTTTTTCAGTGGTACACATACATAATTTTTACACAGAGAGTTTTGGGAGCACAATGTTGTAACTTGGCCACATTGAAGTTCATTAATAGGAGATTCTTAAAAACGAAAATCTTAACAACCACTAAATATTAAGGGGGTCGAAAGTTGATCCCAAAAAAGGACTGCATTTCAAACACTGAAAATTTCTGAATTTTACCTACATTTTGGGCTATAAACTGAAATAAGGGTCCTTTTTTGGGCAGATTTGAAATAAAGTGACTGTAAATCATATTTCTATTTTAAAACCAAAATCTGGAAGCATTTTGAGCCATTTTTTGGAAAAGTGATTTTTTCATAAAATTTCCTAAGGCTAACCCCTTTGAAAAATTTCGAAAAATTTGAAAATTCAAAAAATTATTTTTTCAGTCACATTTGGACAGAATATGAATATAAAACATATTTCAGGTCCCCAAAAAAAATTTGGTAGCATTTGAGCCACTATTTTCAAAGTTCAAAATTTCCCTTTGAAAATACATTGATTTTACAGTTTTTGAATTTTTACTCGTAGTGTATTTGGAGCACAGTATTGTAACTTGGCCACATTTAAGGTCTTCTATAGGAGATTCTTAAAAACGAAAATCTTAACAACCACAAAATATTAAGGGGGTCAAAATTTGCAAAGTTGTTTTTTTCAGTGGTACACATACATAATTTTTACACAGAGAGTTTTGGGAGCACAATGTTGTAACTTGGCCACATTGAAGTTCATTAATAGGAGATTCTTAAAAACGAAAATCTTAACAACCACTAAATATTAAGGGGGTCGAAAGTTGATCCCAAAAAAGGACTGCATTTCAAACACTGAAAATTTCTGAATTTTACCTACATTTTGGGCTATAAACTGAAATAAGGGTCCTTTTTTGGGCAGATTTGAAATAAAGTGACTGTAAATCATATTTCTATTTTAAAACCAAAATCTGGAAGCATTTTGAGCCATTTTTTGGAAAAGTGATTTTTTCATAAAATTTCCTAAGGCTAACCCCTTTGAAAAATTTCGAAAAATTTGAAAATTCAAAAAATTATTTTTTCAGTCACATTTGGACAGAATATGAATATAAAACATATTTCAGGTCCCCAAAAAAAATTTGGTAGCATTTGAGCCACTATTTTCAAAGTTCAAAATTTCCCTTTGAAAATACATTGATTTTACAGTTTTTGAATTTTTACTCGTAGTGTATTTGGAGCACAGTATTGTAACTTGGCCACATTTAAGGTCTTCTATAGGAGATTCTTAAAAACGAAAATCTTAACAACCACAAAATATTAAGGGGGTCAAAATTTGCAAAGTTGTTTTTTTCAGTGGTACACATACATAATTTTTACACAGAGAGTTTTGGGAGCACAATGTTGTAACTTGGCCACATTGAAGTTCATTAATAGGAGATTCTTAAAAACGAAAATCTTAACAACCACTAAATATTAAGGGGGTCGAAAGTTGATCCCAAAAAAGGACTGCATTTCAAACACTGAAAATTTCTGAATTTTACCTACATTTTGGGCTATAAACTGAATTAAGGGTCCTTTTTTGGGCAGATTTGAAATAAAGTGACTGTAAATCATATTTCTATTTTAAAACCAAAATCTGGAAGCATTTTGAGCCATTTTTTGGAAAAGTGATTTTTTCATAAAATTTCCTAAGGCTAACCCCTTTGAAAAATTTCGAAAAATTTGAAAATTCAAAAAATTATTTTTTCAGTCACATTTGGACAGAATATGAATATAAAACATATTTCAGGTCCCCAAAAAAAATTTGGTAGCATTTGAGCCATTATTTTCAAAGTTCAAAATTTCCCTTTGAAAATACATTGATTGTATTTTGGAGTTTTTGAATTTTTACTCGTAGTGTATTTTGAGCACAGTATTGTGACTTGGCCACATTTAAGGTCTTCTATAGGAGATTCTTAAAAACGAAAATCTTAACAACCACAAAATATTAAGGGGGTCAAAATTTGCAAAGTTGTTTTTTTCAGTGGTACACATACATAATTTTTACACAGAGAGTTTTGGGAGCACAATGTTGTAACTTGGCCGCATTGAAGTTCATTAATAGGAGATTCTTAAAAACGAAAATCTTAACAACCACTAAATATTAAGGGGGTCGAAAGTTGATCCCAAAAAAGGACTGCATTTCAAATACTGAAAATTTCTGAATTTTACCTACATTTTGGGCTATAAACTGAATTAAGGGTCCCTTTTTGGGCAGATTTGAAATAAAGTGACTGTAAATCATATTTCTATTTTAAAACCAAAATCTGGAAGCATTTTGAGCCATTTTTTGGAAAAGTGATTTTTTCATAAAATTTCCTAAGGCTAACCCCTTTGAAAAATTTCGAAAAATTTGAAAATTCAAAAAATTATTTTTTCAGTCACATTTGGACAGAATATGAATATAAAACATATTTCAGGTCCCCAAAAAAAATTTGGTAGCATTTGAGCCATTATTTTCAAAGTTCAAAATTTCCCTTTGAAAATACATTGATTGTATTTTGGAGTTTTTGAATTTTTACTCGTAGTGTATTTTGAGCACAGTATTGTGACTTGGCCACATTTAAATTCTTCTATAGGAGATTCTTAAAAACGAAAATCTTAACAACCACAAAATATTAATTGGGTCAAAATTTGCAAAGTTGTTTTTTTCAGTGGTACACATACATAATTTTTACACAGAGAGTTTTGGGAGCACAATGTTGTAACTTGGCCACATTGAAGTTCATTAATAGGAGATTCTTAAAAACGAAAATCTTAACAACCACTAAATATTAAGGGGGTCGAAAGTTGATCCCAAAAAAGGACTGCATTTCAAACACTGAAAATTTCTGAATTTTACCTACATTTTGGGCTATAAACTGAATTAAGGGTCCTTTTTTGGGCAGATTTGAAATAAAGTGACTGTAAATCATATTTCTATTTTAAAACCAAAATCTGGAAGCATTTTGAGCCATTTTTTGGAAAAGTGATTTTTTCATAAAATTTCCTAAGGCTAACCCCTTTGAAAAATTTCGAAAAATTTGAAAATTCAAAAAATTATTTTTTCAGTCACATTTGGACAGAATATGAATATAAAACATATTTCAGGTCTTCAACTAAAATTTCCCAGCTAGTTTCAAAATTTCGTACAAAATCCTCTCCATTTCTGAGCAAACGCGTTATTTTGGATTTTTTTGAATTTTAACGACAGTTTGGGCTATAAAGCGATTTAAGGGACCTTTCTTGGATAGTTTTGATAAAAAGTAACTCTTAAGCATTCTCCTATGTTAACAGCTAAATTTGACACATTTCGGACATTTCCCAGCTAAATTCCAAAATTTCGTTCAAAACCGTCTCTATTTCTGTGCCTACGCGTTATTTTGGATTTTTCTGAATTTTCCCGACAGATTGGGCTATAAATCGATTGAAGGGTCTTTTCTTGAACAGTTTTGATAAAAAGTAACTGTTGAGCATTTTCAAAGCATTTCGGACATTTCCCAGCTAGTTTTAAAAATATCGTTCAAAATCGTCTCTATTTCTGTGTTAACGCGTTATTTTGGATTTTTCTGAAATTTACCGACAGTTTAGGCTATAAATCGATTTAAGGGTCCTTTCTTGAACAGTTTTGATAAAAAGTAACTTTTAAGCATACTCTTAGGTCACAGCTAAAATTTTAAAGCATTTCGGACAATTCCCAGCTAGTTTCAGAAATAGCGTTCAAAACCGTCTCTATTTCTGTGTTAACGCGTTATTTTGGATTTTTCGGAATTCTAACAACAGTTTGGGCTATAAAGCGATTATAGGGTCCTTTCTTGACTGTTTTGATAAAAAGTTACTTTTGAGCATTTTCAAAGCATTTCGGACAATTCCCAGCTAGTTTTAAAAATTGCTTTCAAAATCGTCTCTATTTCTGTGTTAACGCGTTATTTTGGATTTTTCTGAATTTTACCGACAGTTTGGGCTATAAAGCGATTTAAGGGTCCTTTCTTGACAGTTTTGATAAAAAGTAACTCTTGAGCATTTTCAAAGCATTTCGGACAATTCCCAGCTAGTTTTAAAAATATCGTTCAAAATCGTCTCTATTTCTGTGTTAACGCGTTATTTTGGATTTTTCTGAATTTTACCGACAGTTTGGGCTATAAAGCGATTTAAGGGTCCTTTCCTGGCAGTTTTGATAAAAAGTAACTCTTGAGCATTTTCAAAGCATTTCGGACAATTCCCAGCTAGTTTTAAAAATATCGTTCAAAATCGTCTCTATTTCTGTGTTAACGCGTTATTTTGGATTTTTCTGAATTTTACCGACAGTTTAGGCTATACAGCGATTTAAGGGTCCTTTCTTGACAGTTTTTATAAAAAGTAACTCTTAAGCATTCTCCTATATTAACAGCAAAATTTGAAAGCATTTCGGACAATTCCCAGCTAGTTTTAAAAATATCGTTCAAAATCGTCTATATTTCTGTGTTAACGCGTTATTTTGGATTTTTCTGAATTTTACCGACAGTTTGGGCTATAAAGCGATTTAAGGGTCCTTTCCTGGCAGTTTTGATAAAAAGTAACTCTTGAGCATTTTCAAAGCATTTCGGACAATTCCCAGCTAGTTTTAAAAATATCGTTCAAAACCGTCTCTATTTCTGTGCTAACGCGTTATTTTGGATTTTTCTGAATTTTCCGAACAGATTGGGCTATATATCGATTTAAGGGTCCTTTCTTGAACAGTTTTGATAAAAAGTAACTTTTGAGCATACTCTTAGGTCACTGCTAAAATTTTAAAGCATTTCGGACAATTCCCAGCTAGTTTCAGAAATTGCGTTCAAAACCGTCTCTATTTTTGTGTTAACGCGTTATTTTGGATTTTTCTGAATTTTACCGATAATTTGGGCTATAAAGCAAATAAAGGGTCCTTTCTTGACAGTTTTGATAAAAAGTAACTCTTGAGCATTTTCAAAGCATTTCGGACAATTCCCAGCTAGTTTTAAAAATATCGTTCAAAATCGTCTCTATTTCTGTGTTAACGCGTTATTTTGGATTTTTCTGAATTTTACCGACAGTTTAGGCTATACAGCGATTTAAGGGTCCTTTCTTGACAGTTTTTATAAAAAGTAACTCTTAAGCATTCTCCTATATTAACAGCAAAATTTGAAAGCATTTCGGACAATTCCCAGCTAGTTTTAAAAATATCGTTCAAAATCGTCTCTATTTCTGTGTTAACGCGTTATTTTCGATTTTTCTGAATTTTACCGACAGTTTGGGCTATAAAGCGATTTAAGGGTCCTTTCCTGGCAGTTTTGATAAAAAGTAACTCTTGAGCATTTTCAAAGCATTTCGGACAATTCCCAGCTAGTTTTAAAAATATCGTTCAAAACCGTCTCTATTTCTGTGCTAACGCGTTATTTTGGATTTTTCTGAATTTTCCGAACAGATTGGGCTATATATCGATTTAAGGGTCCTTTCTTGAACAGTTTTGATAAAAAGTAACTTTTGAGCATACTCTTAGGTCACTGCTAAAATTTTAAGGCATTTCGGACAATTCCCAGCTAGTTTCAGAAATTGCGTTCAAAACCGTCTCTATTTTTGTGTTAACGCGTTATTTTGGATTTTTCTGAATTTTACCGATAATTTGGGCTATAAAGCAAATAAAGGGTCCTTTCTTGACAGTTTTGATAAAAAGTAACTCTTGAGCATTTTCAAAGCATTTCGGACAATTCCCAGCTAGTTTTAAAAATATCGTTCAAAATCGTCTCTATTTCTGTGTTAACGCGTTATTTTGGATTTTTCTGAATTTTACCGATAATTTGGGGTATAAAGCGATTAAAGGGTCCTTTCTTGACAGTTTTGATAAAAAGTTACTTTTGATCATTTTCAAAGCATTTCGGACAATTCCCAGCTAGTTTTAAAAATTGCTTTCAAAATCGTCTCTATTTCTGTGTTAACGCGTTATTTTGGATTTTTCTGAATTTTACCGATAATTTGGGATATAAATCGATATAAGGGTCCTTTCTTGAACAGTTTTGATAAAAAGTAACTTTTGAGCATACTCTAAGGTCACAGCTAAAATTTTAAAGCATTTCGGACAATTCCCAACTAGTTTCAAAAATTGCGTTCAAAAACGTCTCTATTTCTGTGTTAACGCGTTATTTTGGATTTTTCTGAATTATACCGACAGCTTGGTTTATAAAGCGATTTGAGGGTCCTTTCTTGGGCAGATTTAATAAAAACTTACTGTAAACTATATTTCTCTTTTAAAATCAAAATCTGGAAGCATTTTGAGAAATTTTTTGGAAAAGTGATTTTTTCATAAAATTTCCTAAGTCTAACCCCTTTGAAAAATTTCGAAAAATTTGAAAATTCAAAAAATTATTTTTTGGAAAAGTGATTTTTTCATAAAATTTCCTAAGGCCCCCTTTGAAAAATTTCGAAAAATTTGAAAATTCAAAAAATTATTTTTTGGAAAAGTGATTTTTTTCATAAAATTTCCTAAGGCTAACCCCTTTGAAAAATTTGAAAATTCAAAAATTTTTTTTTGGAAAAGTGATTTTTTCATAAAATTTCCTAAGACTAACCCCTTTGAAAAATTTCGAAAAATTTGAAAATTCAAAAAATTATTTTTTGGAAAAGTGATTTTTTCATAAAATTTCCTAAGGCTAACCCCTTTGAAAAATTTCGAAAAATTTGAAAATTCAAAAAATTATTTTTTCAGTCACATTAGGACAGAATATGAATATAAAAGATATTTCAGGTCCCCAAAAAAAATTTGGTAGCATTTGAGCCATTATTTTCAAAGTTCAAAATTTCCCTTTGAAAATACATTGATTGTATTTTGTAGTTTTTGAATTTTTACTCGTAGTGTATTTTGAGCACAGTATTGTGACTTGGCCACATTTAAGGTCTTCTATAGGAGATTCTTAAAAACGAAAATCTTAACAACCACAAAATATTAAGGGGGTCAAAATTTGCAAAGTTGTTTTTTTCAGTGGTACACATACATAATTTTTACACAGAGAGTTTTGGGAGCACAATGTTGTAACTTGGCCACATTGAAGTTCATTAATAGGAGATTCTTAAAAACGAAAATCTTAACAACCACTAAATATTAAGGGGGTCGAAAGTTGATCCCAAAAAAGGACTGCATTTCAAACACTGAAAATTTCTGAATTTTACCTACATTTTGGGCTATAAACTGAATTAAGGGTCCTTTTTTGGGCAGATTTGAAATAAAGTGACTGTAAATCATATTTCTATTTTAAAACCAAAATCTGGAAGCATTTTGAGCCATTTTTTGGAAAAGTGATTTTTTCATAAAATTTCCTAAGGCTAACCCCTTTGAAAAATTTCGAAAAATTTGAAAATTCAAAAAATTATTTTTTCAGTCACATTTGGACAGAATATGAATATAAAACATATTTCAGGTCCCCAAAAAAAATTTGGTAGCATTTGAGCCATTATTTTCAAAGTTCAAAATTTCCCTTTGAAAATACATTGATTGTATTTTGGAGTTTTTGAATTTTTACTCGTAGTGTATTTTGAGCACAGTATTGTAACTTGGCCACATTTAAGGTCTTCTATAGGAGATTCTTAAAAACGAAAATCTTAACAACCACAAAATATTAAGGGGGTCAAAATTTGCAAAGTTGTTTTTTTCAGTGGTACACATACATAATTTTTACACAGAGAGTTTTGGGAGCACAATGTTGTAACTTGGCCACATTGAAGTTCATTAATAGGAGATTCTTAAAAACGAAAATCTTAACAACCACTAAATATTAAGGGGGTCGAAAGTTGATCCCAAAAAAGGACTGCATTTCAAACACTGAAAATTTCTGAATTTTACCTACATTTTGGGCTATAAACTGAATTAAGGGTCCTTTTTTGGGCAGATTTGAAATAAAGTGACTGTAAATCATATTTCTATTTTAAAACCAAAATCTGGAAGCATTTTGAGCCATTTTTTGGAAAAGTGATTTTTTCATAAAATTTCCTAAAGCTAACCCCTTTGAAAAATTTCGAAAAATTTGAAAATTCAAAAAATTATTTTTTCAGTCACATTTGGACAGAATATGAATATAAAACATATTTCAGGTCCCCAAAAAAAATTTGGTAGCATTTGAGCCATTATTTTCAAAGTTCAAAATTTCCCTTTGAAAATACATTGATTGTATTTTGGAGTTTTTGAATTTTTACTCGTAGTGTATTTTGAGCACAGTATTGACACACACAGACTTGGCCACATTTAAGGTCTTCTATAGGAGATTCTTAAAAACGAAAATCTTAACAACCACAAAATATTAAGGGGGTCAAAATTTTCAAAGTTGTTTTTTTCAGTGGTACACATACATAATTTTTACACAGAGAGTTTTGGGAGCACAATGTTGTAACTTGGCCACATTGAAGTTCATTAATAGGAGATTCTTAAAAACGAAAATCTTAACAACCACTAAATATTAAGGGGGTCGAAAGTTGATCCCAAAAAAGGACTGCATTTCAAACACTGAAAATTTCTGAATTTTACCTACATTTTGGGCTATAAACTGAATTAAGGGTCCTTTTTTGAGCAGATTTGAAATAAAGTGACTGTAAATCATATTTCTATTTTAAAACCAAAATCTGGAAGCATTTTGAGCCATTTTTTGGAAAAGTGATTTTTTCATAAAATTTCCTAAGGCTAACCCCTTTGAAAAATTTCGAAAAATTTGAAAATTCAAAAAATTATTTTTTCAGTCACATTTGGACAGAATATGAATATAAAACATATTTCAGGCCCCCAAAAAAAATTTGGTAGCATTTGAGCCATTATTTTCAAAGTTAAAAATTTCCCTTTGAAAATACATTGATTGTATTTTGGAGTTTTTGAATTTTTACTCGTAGTGTATTTTGAGCACAGTATTGTGACTTGGCCACATTTAAGGTCTTCTATAGGAGATTCTTAAAAACGAAAATCTTAACAACCACAAAATATTAAGGGGGTCAAAATTTGCAAAGTTGTTTTTTTCAGTGGTACACATACATAATTTTTACACAGAGAGTTTTGGGAGCACAATGTTGTAACTTGGCCACATTGAAGTTCATTAATAGGAGATTCTTAAAAACGAAAATCTTAACAACCACTAAATATTAAGGGGGTCGAAAGTTGATCCCAAAAAAGGACTGCATTTCAAACACTGAAAATTTCTGAATTTTACCTACATTTTGGGCTATAAACTGAATTAAGGGTCCTTTTTTGGGCAGATTTGAAATAAAGTGACTGTAAATCATATTTCTATTTTAAAACCAAAATCTGGAAGCATTTTGAGCCATTTTTTGGAAAAGTGATTTTTTCATAAAATTTCCTAAAGCTAACCCCTTTGAAAAATTTCGAAAAATTTGAAAATTCAAAAAATTATTTTTTCAGTCACATTTGGACAGAATATGAAGATAAAACATATTTCAGGCCCCCAAAAAAAATTTGGTAGCATTTGAGAAATTATTTTCAAAGTTCAAAATTTCCCTTTGAAAATACATTGATTGTATTTTGGAGTTTTTGAATTTTTACTCGTAGTGTATTTTGAGCACAGTATTGTGACTTGGCCACATTTAAGGTCTTCTATAGGAGATTCTTAAAAACGAAAATCTTAACAACCACAAAATATTAAGGGGGTCAAAATTTGCAAAGTTGTTTTTTTCAGTGGTACACATACATAATTTTTACACAGAGAGTTTTGGGAGCACAATGTTGTAACTTGGCAACATTGAAGTTCATTAATAGGAGATTCTTAAAAACGAAAATCTTAACAACCACTAAATATTAAGGGGGTCGAAAGTTGATCCCAAAAAAGGACTGCATTTCAAACACTGAAAATTTCTGAATTTTACCTACATTTTGGGCTATAAACTGAATTAAGGGTCCTTTTTTGGGCAGATTTGAAATAAAGTGACTGTAAATCATATTTCTATTTTAAAACCAAAATCTGGAAGCATTTTGAGCCATTTTTTGGAAAAGTGATTTTTTCATAAAATTTCCTAAGGCTAACCCCTTTGAAAAATTTCGAAAAATTTGAAAATTCAAAAAATTATTTTTTCAGTCACATTTGGACAGAATATGAATATAAAACATATTTCAGGTCCCCAAAAAAAATTTGGTAGCATTTGAGCCATTATTTTCAAAGTTCAAAATTTCCCTTTGAAAATACATTGATTGTATTTTGGAGTTTTTGAATTTTTACTCGTAGTGTATTTTGAGCACAGTATTGTGACTTGGCCACATTTAAGGTCTTCTATAGGAGATTCTTAAAAACGAAAATCTTAACAACCACAAAATATTAAGGGGGTCAAAATTTGCAAAGTTGTTTTTTTCAGTGGTACACATACATAATTTTTACACAGAGAGTTTTGGGAGCACAATGTTGTAACTTGGCCGCATTGAAGTTCATTAATAGGAGATTCTTAAAAACGAAAATCTTAACAACCACTAAATATTAAGGGGGTCGAAAGTTGATCCCAAAAAAGGACTGCATTTCAAATACTGAAAATTTCTGAATTTTACCTACATTTTGGGCTATAAACTGAATTAAGGGTCCTTTTTTGGGCAGATTTGAAATAAAGTGACTGTAAATCATATTTCTATTTTAAAACCAAAATCTGGAAGCATTTTGAGCCATTTTTTGGAAAAGTGATTTTTTCATAAAATTTCCTAAGGCTAACCCCTTTGAAAAATTTCGAAAAATTTGAAAATTCAAAAAATTATTTTTTCAGTCACATTTGGACAGAATATGAATATAAAACATATTTCAGGTCCCCAAAAAAAATTTGGTAGCATTTGAGCCATTATTTTCAAAGTTCAAAATTTCCCTTTGAAAATACATTGATTGTATTTTGGAGTTTTTGAATTTTTACTCGTAGTGTATTTTGAGCACAGTATTGTGACTTGGCCACATTTAAATTCTTCTATAGGAGATTCTTAAAAACGAAAATCTTAACAACCACAAAATATTAATTGGGTCAAAATTTGCAAAGTTGTTTTTTTCAGTGGTACACATACATAATTTTTACACAGAGAGTTTTGGGAGCACAATGTTGTAACTTGGCCACATTGAAGTTCATTAATAGGAGATTCTTAAAAACGAAAATCTTAACAACCACTAAATATTAAGGGGGTCGAAAGTTGATCCCAAAAAAGGACTGCATTTCAAACACTGAAAATTTCTGAATTTTACCTACATTTTGGGCTATAAACTGAATTAAGGGTCCTTTTTTGGGCAGATTTGAAATAAAGTGACTGTAAATCATATTTCTATTTTAAAACCAAAATCTGGAAGCATTTTGAGCCATTTTTTGGAAAAGTGATTTTTTCATAAAATTTCCTAAGGCTAACCCCTTTGAAAAATTTCGAAAAATTTGAAAATTCAAAAAATTATTTTTTCAGTCACATTTGGACAGAATATGAATATAAAACATATTTCAGGTCTTCAACTAAAATTTCCCAGCTAGTTTCAAAATTTCGTACAAAATCCTCTCCATTTCTGAGCAAACGCGTTATTTTGGATTTTTTTGAATTTTAACGACAGTTTGGGCTATAAAGCGATTTAAGGGACCTTTCTTGGATAGTTTTGATAAAAAGTAACTCTTAAGCATTCTCCTATGTTAACAGCTAAATTTGACACATTTCGGACATTTCCCAGCTAAATTCCAAAATTTCGTTCAAAACCGTCTCTATTTCTGTGCCTACGCGTTATTTTGGATTTTTCTGAATTTTCCCGACAGATTGGGCTATAAATCGATTGAAGGGTCTTTTCTTGAACAGTTTTGATAAAAAGTAACTGTTGAGCATTTTCAAAGCATTTCGGACATTTCCCAGCTAGTTTTAAAAATATCGTTCAAAATCGTCTCTATTTCTGTGTTAACGCGTTATTTTGGATTTTTCTGAAATTTACCGACAGTTTAGGCTATAAATCGATTTAAGGGTCCTTTCTTGAACAGTTTTGATAAAAAGTAACTTTTAAGCATACTCTTAGGTCACAGCTAAAATTTTAAAGCATTTCGGACAATTCCCAGCTAGTTTCAGAAATAGCGTTCAAAACCGTCTCTATTTCTGTGTTAACGCGTTATTTTGGATTTTTCGGAATTCTAACAACAGTTTGGGCTATAAAGCGATTATAGGGTCCTTTCTTGACTGTTTTGATAAAAAGTTACTTTTGAGCATTTTCAAAGCATTTCGGACAATTCCCAGCTAGTTTTAAAAATTGCTTTCAAAATCGTCTCTATTTCTGTGTTAACGCGTTATTTTGGATTTTTCTGAATTTTACCGACAGTTTGGGCTATAAAGCGATTTAAGGGTCCTTTCTTGACAGTTTTGATAAAAAGTAACTCTTGAGCATTTTCAAAGCATTTCGGACAATTCCCAGCTAGTTTTAAAAATATCGTTCAAAATCGTCTCTATTTCTGTGTTAACGCGTTATTTTGGATTTTTCTGAATTTTACCGACAGTTTGGGCTATAAAGCGATTTAAGGGTCCTTTCCTGGCAGTTTTGATAAAAAGTAACTCTTGAGCATTTTCAAAGCATTTCGGACAATTCCCAGCTAGTTTTAAAAATATCGTTCAAAATCGTCTCTATTTCTGTGTTAACGCGTTATTTTGGATTTTTCTGAATTTTACCGACAGTTTAGGCTATACAGCGATTTAAGGGTCCTTTCTTGACAGTTTTTATAAAAAGTAACTCTTAAGCATTCTCCTATATTAACAGCAAAATTTGAAAGCATTTCGGACAATTCCCAGCTAGTTTTAAAAATATCGTTCAAAATCGTCTATATTTCTGTGTTAACGCGTTATTTTGGATTTTTCTGAATTTTACCGACAGTTTGGGCTATAAAGCGATTTAAGGGTCCTTTCCTGGCAGTTTTGATAAAAAGTAACTCTTGAGCATTTTCAAAGCATTTCGGACAATTCCCAGCTAGTTTTAAAAATATCGTTCAAAACCGTCTCTATTTCTGTGCTAACGCGTTATTTTGGATTTTTCTGAATTTTCCGAACAGATTGGGCTATATATCGATTTAAGGGTCCTTTCTTGAACAGTTTTGATAAAAAGTAACTTTTGAGCATACTCTTAGGTCACTGCTAAAATTTTAAAGCATTTCGGACAATTCCCAGCTAGTTTCAGAAATTGCGTTCAAAACCGTCTCTATTTTTGTGTTAACGCGTTATTTTGGATTTTTCTGAATTTTACCGATAATTTGGGCTATAAAGCAAATAAAGGGTCCTTTCTTGACAGTTTTGATAAAAAGTAACTCTTGAGCATTTTCAAAGCATTTCGGACAATTCCCAGCTAGTTTTAAAAATATCGTTCAAAATCGTCTCTATTTCTGTGTTAACGCGTTATTTTGGATTTTTCTGAATTTTACCGACAGTTTAGGCTATACAGCGATTTAAGGGTCCTTTCTTGACAGTTTTTATAAAAAGTAACTCTTAAGCATTCTCCTATATTAACAGCAAAATTTGAAAGCATTTCGGACAATTCCCAGCTAGTTTTAAAAATATCGTTCAAAATCGTCTCTATTTCTGTGTTAACGCGTTATTTTCGATTTTTCTGAATTTTACCGACAGTTTGGGCTATAAAGCGATTTAAGGGTCCTTTCCTGGCAGTTTTGATAAAAAGTAACTCTTGAGCATTTTCAAAGCATTTCGGACAATTCCCAGCTAGTTTTAAAAATATCGTTCAAAACCGTCTCTATTTCTGTGCTAACGCGTTATTTTGGATTTTTCTGAATTTTCCGAACAGATTGGGCTATATATCGATTTAAGGGTCCTTTCTTGAACAGTTTTGATAAAAAGTAACTTTTGAGCATACTCTTAGGTCACTGCTAAAATTTTAAGGCATTTCGGACAATTCCCAGCTAGTTTCAGAAATTGCGTTCAAAACCGTCTCTATTTTTGTGTTAACGCGTTATTTTGGATTTTTCTGAATTTTACCGATAATTTGGGCTATAAAGCAAATAAAGGGTCCTTTCTTGACAGTTTTGATAAAAAGTAACTCTTGAGCATTTTCAAAGCATTTCGGACAATTCCCAGCTAGTTTTAAAAATATCGTTCAAAATCGTCTCTATTTCTGTGTTAACGCGTTATTTTGGATTTTTCTGAATTTTACCGATAATTTGGGGTATAAAGCGATTAAAGGGTCCTTTCTTGACAGTTTTGATAAAAAGTTACTTTTGATCATTTTCAAAGCATTTCGGACAATTCCCAGCTAGTTTTAAAAATTGCTTTCAAAATCGTCTCTATTTCTGTGTTAACGCGTTATTTTGGATTTTTCTGAATTTTACCGATAATTTGGGATATAAATCGATATAAGGGTCCTTTCTTGAACAGTTTTGATAAAAAGTAACTTTTGAGCATACTCTAAGGTCACAGCTAAAATTTTAAAGCATTTCGGACAATTCCCAACTAGTTTCAAAAATTGCGTTCAAAAACGTCTCTATTTCTGTGTTAACGCGTTATTTTGGATTTTTCTGAATTATACCGACAGCTTGGTTTATAAAGCGATTTGAGGGTCCTTTCTTGGGCAGATTTAATAAAAACTTACTGTAAACTATATTTCTCTTTTAAAATCAAAATCTGGAAGCATTTTGAGAAATTTTTTGGAAAAGTGATTTTTTCATAAAATTTCCTAAGTCTAACCCCTTTGAAAAATTTCGAAAAATTTGAAAATTCAAAAAATTATTTTTTGGAAAAGTGATTTTTTCATAAAATTTCCTAAGGCCCCCTTTGAAAAATTTCGAAAAATTTGAAAATTCAAAAAATTATTTTTTGGAAAAGTGATTTTTTTCATAAAATTTCCTAAGGCTAACCCCTTTGAAAAATTTGAAAATTCAAAAATTTTTTTTTGGAAAAGTGATTTTTTCATAAAATTTCCTAAGACTAACCCCTTTGAAAAATTTCGAAAAATTTGAAAATTCAAAAAATTATTTTTTGGAAAAGTGATTTTTTCATAAAATTTCCTAAGGCTAACCCCTTTGAAAAATTTCGAAAAATTTGAAAATTCAAAAAATTATTTTTTCAGTCACATTAGGACAGAATATGAATATAAAAGATATTTCAGGTCCCCAAAAAAAATTTGGTAGCATTTGAGCCATTATTTTCAAAGTTCAAAATTTCCCTTTGAAAATACATTGATTGTATTTTGTAGTTTTTGAATTTTTACTCGTAGTGTATTTTGAGCACAGTATTGTGACTTGGCCACATTTAAGGTCTTCTATAGGAGATTCTTAAAAACGAAAATCTTAACAACCACAAAATATTAAGGGGGTCAAAATTTGCAAAGTTGTTTTTTTCAGTGGTACACATACATAATTTTTACACAGAGAGTTTTGGGAGCACAATGTTGTAACTTGGCCACATTGAAGTTCATTAATAGGAGATTCTTAAAAACGAAAATCTTAACAACCACTAAATATTAAGGGGGTCGAAAGTTGATCCCAAAAAAGGACTGCATTTCAAACACTGAAAATTTCTGAATTTTACCTACATTTTGGGCTATAAACTGAATTAAGGGTCCTTTTTTGGGCAGATTTGAAATAAAGTGACTGTAAATCATATTTCTATTTTAAAACCAAAATCTGGAAGCATTTTGAGCCATTTTTTGGAAAAGTGATTTTTTCATAAAATTTCCTAAGGCTAACCCCTTTGAAAAATTTCGAAAAATTTGAAAATTCAAAAAATTATTTTTTCAGTCACATTTGGACAGAATATGAATATAAAACATATTTCAGGTCCCCAAAAAAAATTTGGTAGCATTTGAGCCATTATTTTCAAAGTTCAAAATTTCCCTTTGAAAATACATTGATTGTATTTTGGAGTTTTTGAATTTTTACTCGTAGTGTATTTTGAGCACAGTATTGTGACTTGGCCACATTTAAGGTCTTCTATAGGAGATTCTTAAAAACGAAAATCTTAACAACCACAAAATATTAAGGGGGTCAAAATTTGCAAAGTTGTTTTTTTCAGTGGTACACATACATAATTTTTACACAGAGAGTTTTGGGAGCACAATGTTGTAACTTGGCCGCATTGAAGTTCATTAATAGGAGATTCTTAAAAACGAAAATCTTAACAACCACTAAATATTAAGGGGGTCGAAAGTTGATCCCAAAAAAGGACTGCATTTCAAATACTGAAAATTTCTGAATTTTACCTACATTTTGGGCTATAAACTGAATTAAGGGTCCTTTTTTGGGCAGATTTGAAATAAAGTGACTGTAAATCATATTTCTATTTTAAAACCAAAATCTGGAAGCATTTTGAGCCATTTTTTGGAAAAGTGATTTTTTCATAAAATTTCCTAAGGCTAACCCCTTTGAAAAATTTCGAAAAATTTGAAAATTCAAAAAATTATTTTTTCAGTCACATTTGGACAGAATATGAATATAAAACATATTTCAGGTCCCCAAAAAAAATTTGGTAGCATTTGAGCCATTATTTTCAAAGTTCAAAATTTCCCTTTGAAAATACATTGATTGTATTTTGGAGTTTTTGAATTTTTACTCGTAGTGTATTTTGAGCACAGTATTGTGACTTGGCCACATTTAAATTCTTCTATAGGAGATTCTTAAAAACGAAAATCTTAACAACCACAAAATATTAATTGGGTCAAAATTTGCAAAGTTGTTTTTTTCAGTGGTACACATACATAATTTTTACACAGAGAGTTTTGGGAGCACAATGTTGTAACTTGGCCACATTGAAGTTCATTAATAGGAGATTCTTAAAAACGAAAATCTTAACAACCACTAAATATTAAGGGGGTCGAAAGTTGATCCCAAAAAAGGACTGCATTTCAAACACTGAAAATTTCTGAATTTTACCTACATTTTGGGCTATAAACTGAATTAAGGGTCCTTTTTTGGGCAGATTTGAAATAAAGTGACTGTAAATCATATTTCTATTTTAAAACCAAAATCTGGAAGCATTTTGAGCCATTTTTTGGAAAAGTGATTTTTTCATAAAATTTCCTAAGGCTAACCCCTTTGAAAAATTTCGAAAAATTTGAAAATTCAAAAAATTATTTTTTCAGTCACATTTGGACAGAATATGAATATAAAACATATTTCAGGTCTTCAACTAAAATTTCCCAGCTAGTTTCAAAATTTCGTACAAAATCCTCTCCATTTCTGAGCAAACGCGTTATTTTGGATTTTTTTGAATTTTAACGACAGTTTGGGCTATAAAGCGATTTAAGGGACCTTTCTTGGATAGTTTTGATAAAAAGTAACTCTTAAGCATTCTCCTATGTTAACAGCTAAATTTGACACATTTCGGACATTTCCCAGCTAAATTCCAAAATTTCGTTCAAAACCGTCTCTATTTCTGTGCCTACGCGTTATTTTGGATTTTTCTGAATTTTCCCGACAGATTGGGCTATAAATCGATTGAAGGGTCTTTTCTTGAACAGTTTTGATAAAAAGTAACTGTTGAGCATTTTCAAAGCATTTCGGACATTTCCCAGCTAGTTTTAAAAATATCGTTCAAAATCGTCTCTATTTCTGTGTTAACGCGTTATTTTGGATTTTTCTGAAATTTACCGACAGTTTAGGCTATAAATCGATTTAAGGGTCCTTTCTTGAACAGTTTTGATAAAAAGTAACTTTTAAGCATACTCTTAGGTCACAGCTAAAATTTTAAAGCATTTCGGACAATTCCCAGCTAGTTTCAGAAATAGCGTTCAAAACCGTCTCTATTTCTGTGTTAACGCGTTATTTTGGATTTTTCGGAATTCTAACAACAGTTTGGGCTATAAAGCGATTATAGGGTCCTTTCTTGACTGTTTTGATAAAAAGTTACTTTTGAGCATTTTCAAAGCATTTCGGACAATTCCCAGCTAGTTTTAAAAATTGCTTTCAAAATCGTCTCTATTTCTGTGTTAACGCGTTATTTTGGATTTTTCTGAATTTTACCGACAGTTTGGGCTATAAAGCGATTTAAGGGTCCTTTCTTGACAGTTTTGATAAAAAGTAACTCTTGAGCATTTTCAAAGCATTTCGGACAATTCCCAGCTAGTTTTAAAAATATCGTTCAAAATCGTCTCTATTTCTGTGTTAACGCGTTATTTTGGATTTTTCTGAATTTTACCGACAGTTTGGGCTATAAAGCGATTTAAGGGTCCTTTCCTGGCAGTTTTGATAAAAAGTAACTCTTGAGCATTTTCAAAGCATTTCGGACAATTCCCAGCTAGTTTTAAAAATATCGTTCAAAATCGTCTCTATTTCTGTGTTAACGCGTTATTTTGGATTTTTCTGAATTTTACCGACAGTTTAGGCTATACAGCGATTTAAGGGTCCTTTCTTGACAGTTTTTATAAAAAGTAACTCTTAAGCATTCTCCTATATTAACAGCAAAATTTGAAAGCATTTCGGACAATTCCCAGCTAGTTTTAAAAATATCGTTCAAAATCGTCTATATTTCTGTGTTAACGCGTTATTTTGGATTTTTCTGAATTTTACCGACAGTTTGGGCTATAAAGCGATTTAAGGGTCCTTTCCTGGCAGTTTTGATAAAAAGTAACTCTTGAGCATTTTCAAAGCATTTCGGACAATTCCCAGCTAGTTTTAAAAATATCGTTCAAAACCGTCTCTATTTCTGTGCTAACGCGTTATTTTGGATTTTTCTGAATTTTCCGAACAGATTGGGCTATATATCGATTTAAGGGTCCTTTCTTGAACAGTTTTGATAAAAAGTAACTTTTGAGCATACTCTTAGGTCACTGCTAAAATTTTAAAGCATTTCGGACAATTCCCAGCTAGTTTCAGAAATTGCGTTCAAAACCGTCTCTATTTTTGTGTTAACGCGTTATTTTGGATTTTTCTGAATTTTACCGATAATTTGGGCTATAAAGCAAATAAAGGGTCCTTTCTTGACAGTTTTGATAAAAAGTAACTCTTGAGCATTTTCAAAGCATTTCGGACAATTCCCAGCTAGTTTTAAAAATATCGTTCAAAATCGTCTCTATTTCTGTGTTAACGCGTTATTTTGGATTTTTCTGAATTTTACCGACAGTTTAGGCTATACAGCGATTTAAGGGTCCTTTCTTGACAGTTTTTATAAAAAGTAACTCTTAAGCATTCTCCTATATTAACAGCAAAATTTGAAAGCATTTCGGACAATTCCCAGCTAGTTTTAAAAATATCGTTCAAAATCGTCTCTATTTCTGTGTTAACGCGTTATTTTCGATTTTTCTGAATTTTACCGACAGTTTGGGCTATAAAGCGATTTAAGGGTCCTTTCCTGGCAGTTTTGATAAAAAGTAACTCTTGAGCATTTTCAAAGCATTTCGGACAATTCCCAGCTAGTTTTAAAAATATCGTTCAAAACCGTCTCTATTTCTGTGCTAACGCGTTATTTTGGATTTTTCTGAATTTTCCGAACAGATTGGGCTATATATCGATTTAAGGGTCCTTTCTTGAACAGTTTTGATAAAAAGTAACTTTTGAGCATACTCTTAGGTCACTGCTAAAATTTTAAGGCATTTCGGACAATTCCCAGCTAGTTTCAGAAATTGCGTTCAAAACCGTCTCTATTTTTGTGTTAACGCGTTATTTTGGATTTTTCTGAATTTTACCGATAATTTGGGCTATAAAGCAAATAAAGGGTCCTTTCTTGACAGTTTTGATAAAAAGTAACTCTTGAGCATTTTCAAAGCATTTCGGACAATTCCCAGCTAGTTTTAAAAATATCGTTCAAAATCGTCTCTATTTCTGTGTTAACGCGTTATTTTGGATTTTTCTGAATTTTACCGATAATTTGGGGTATAAAGCGATTAAAGGGTCCTTTCTTGACAGTTTTGATAAAAAGTTACTTTTGATCATTTTCAAAGCATTTCGGACAATTCCCAGCTAGTTTTAAAAATTGCTTTCAAAATCGTCTCTATTTCTGTGTTAACGCGTTATTTTGGATTTTTCTGAATTTTACCGATAATTTGGGATATAAATCGATATAAGGGTCCTTTCTTGAACAGTTTTGATAAAAAGTAACTTTTGAGCATACTCTAAGGTCACAGCTAAAATTTTAAAGCATTTCGGACAATTCCCAACTAGTTTCAAAAATTGCGTTCAAAAACGTCTCTATTTCTGTGTTAACGCGTTATTTTGGATTTTTCTGAATTATACCGACAGCTTGGTTTATAAAGCGATTTGAGGGTCCTTTCTTGGGCAGATTTAATAAAAACTTACTGTAAACTATATTTCTCTTTTAAAATCAAAATCTGGAAGCATTTTGAGAAATTTTTTGGAAAAGTGATTTTTTCATAAAATTTCCTAAGTCTAACCCCTTTGAAAAATTTCGAAAAATTTGAAAATTCAAAAAATTATTTTTTGGAAAAGTGATTTTTTCATAAAATTTCCTAAGGCCCCCTTTGAAAAATTTCGAAAAATTTGAAAATTCAAAAAATTATTTTTTGGAAAAGTGATTTTTTTCATAAAATTTCCTAAGGCTAACCCCTTTGAAAAATTTGAAAATTCAAAAATTTTTTTTTGGAAAAGTGATTTTTTCATAAAATTTCCTAAGACTAACCCCTTTGAAAAATTTCGAAAAATTTGAAAATTCAAAAAATTATTTTTTGGAAAAGTGATTTTTTCATAAAATTTCCTAAGGCTAACCCCTTTGAAAAATTTCGAAAAATTTGAAAATTCAAAAAATTATTTTTTCAGTCACATTAGGACAGAATATGAATATAAAAGATATTTCAGGTCCCCAAAAAAAATTTGGTAGCATTTGAGCCATTATTTTCAAAGTTCAAAATTTCCCTTTGAAAATACATTGATTGTATTTTGTAGTTTTTGAATTTTTACTCGTAGTGTATTTTGAGCACAGTATTGTGACTTGGCCACATTTAAGGTCTTCTATAGGAGATTCTTAAAAACGAAAATCTTAACAACCACAAAATATTAAGGGGGTCAAAATTTGCAAAGTTGTTTTTTTCAGTGGTACACATACATAATTTTTACACAGAGAGTTTTGGGAGCACAATGTTGTAACTTGGCCACATTGAAGTTCATTAATAGGAGATTCTTAAAAACGAAAATCTTAACAACCACTAAATATTAAGGGGGTCGAAAGTTGATCCCAAAAAAGGACTGCATTTCAAACACTGAAAATTTCTGAATTTTACCTACATTTTGGGCTATAAACTGAATTAAGGGTCCTTTTTTGGGCAGATTTGAAATAAAGTGACTGTAAATCATATTTCTATTTTAAAACCAAAATCTGGAAGCATTTTGAGCCATTTTTTGGAAAAGTGATTTTTTCATAAAATTTCCTAAGGCTAACCCCTTTGAAAAATTTCGAAAAATTTGAAAATTCAAAAAATTATTTTTTCAGTCACATTTGGACAGAATATGAATATAAAACATATTTCAGGTCCCCAAAAAAAATTTGGTAGCATTTGAGCCATTATTTTCAAAGTTCAAAATTTCCCTTTGAAAATACATTGATTGTATTTTGGAGTTTTTGAATTTTTACTCGTAGTGTATTTTGAGCACAGTATTGTAACTTGGCCACATTTAAGGTCTTCTATAGGAGATTCTTAAAAACGAAAATCTTAACAACCACAAAATATTAAGGGGGTCAAAATTTGCAAAGTTGTTTTTTTCAGTGGTACACATACATAATTTTTACACAGAGAGTTTTGGGAGCACAATGTTGTAACTTGGCCACATTGAAGTTCATTAATAGGAGATTCTTAAAAACGAAAATCTTAACAACCACTAAATATTAAGGGGGTCGAAAGTTGATCCCAAAAAAGGACTGCATTTCAAACACTGAAAATTTCTGAATTTTACCTACATTTTGGGCTATAAACTGAATTAAGGGTCCTTTTTTGGGCAGATTTGAAATAAAGTGACTGTAAATCATATTTCTATTTTAAAACCAAAATCTGGAAGCATTTTGAGCCATTTTTTGGAAAAGTGATTTTTTCATAAAATTTCCTAAAGCTAACCCCTTTGAAAAATTTCGAAAAATTTGAAAATTCAAAAAATTATTTTTTCAGTCACATTTGGACAGAATATGAATATAAAACATATTTCAGGTCCCCAAAAAAAATTTGGTAGCATTTGAGCCATTATTTTCAAAGTTCAAAATTTCCCTTTGAAAATACATTGATTGTATTTTGGAGTTTTTGAATTTTTACTCGTAGTGTATTTTGAGCACAGTATTGTAACTTGGCCACATTTAAGGTCTTCTATAGGAGATTCTTAAAAACGAAAATCTTAACAACCACAAAATATTAAGGGGGTCAAAATTTGCAAAGTTGTTTTTTTCAGTGGTACACATACATAATTTTTACACAGAGAGTTTTGGGAGCACAATGTTGTAACTTGGCCACATTGAAGTTCATTAATAGGAGATTCTTAAAAACGAAAATCTTAACAACCACTAAATATTAAGGGGGTCGAAAGTTGATCCCAAAAAAGGACTGCATTTCAAACACTGAAAATTTCTGAATTTTACCTACATTTTGGGCTATAAACTGAATTAAGGGTCCTTTTTTGGGCAGATTTGAAATAAAGTGACTGTAAATCATATTTCTATTTTAAAACCAAAATCTGGAAGCATTTTGAGCCATTTTTTGGAAAAGTGATTTTTTCATAAAATTTCCTAAAGCTAACCCCTTTGAAAAATTTCGAAAAATTTGAAAATTCAAAAAATTATTTTTTCAGTCACATTTGGACAGAATATGAATATAAAACATATTTCAGGTCCCCAAAAAAAATTTGGTAGCATTTGAGCCATTATTTTCAAAGTTCAAAATTTCCCTTTGAAAATACATTGATTGTATTTTGGAGTTTTTGAATTTTTACTCGTAGTGTATTTTGAGCACAGTATTGTGACTTGGCCACATTTAAGGTCTTCTATAGGAGATTCTTAAAAACGAAAATCTTAACAACCACAAAATATTAAGGGGGTCAAAATTTGCAAAGTTGTTTTTTTCAGTGGTACACATACATAATTTTTACACAGAGAGTTTTGGGAGCACAATGTTGTAACTTGGCCACATTGAAGTTCATTAATAGGAGATTCTTAAAAACGAAAATCTTAACAACCACTAAATATTAAGGGGGTCGAAAGTTGATCCCAAAAAAGGACTGCATTTCAAACACTGAAAATTTCTGAATTTTACCTACATTTTGGGCTATAAACTGAATTAAGGGTCCTTTTTTGAGCAGATTTGAAATAAAGTGACTGTAAATCATATTTCTATTTTAAAACCAAAATCTGGAAGCATTTTGAGCCATTTTTTGGAAAAGTGATTTTTTCATAAAATTTCCTAAGGCTAACCCCTTTGAAAAATTTCGAAAAATTTGAAAATTCAAAAAATTATTTTTTCAGTCACATTTGGACAGAATATGAATATAAAACATATTTCAGGCCCCCAAAAAAAATTTGGTAGCATTTGAGCCATTATTTTCAAAGTTAAAAATTTCCCTTTGAAAATACATTGATTGTATTTTGGAGTTTTTGAATTTTTACTCGTAGTGTATTTTGAGCACAGTATTGTGACTTGGCCACATTTAAGGTCTTCTATAGGAGATTCTTAAAAACGAAAATCTTAACAACCACAAAATATTAAGGGGGTCAAAATTTGCAAAGTTGTTTTTTTCAGTGGTACACATACATAATTTTTACACAGAGAGTTTTGGGAGCACAATGTTGTAACTTGGCCACATTGAAGTTCATTAATAGGAGATTCTTAAAAACGAAAATCTTAACAACCACTAAATATTAAGGGGGTCGAAAGTTGATCCCAAAAAAGGACTGCATTTCAAACACTGAAAATTTCTGAATTTTACCTACATTTTGGGCTATAAACTGAATTAAGGGTCCTTTTTTGGGCAGATTTGAAATAAAGTGACTGTAAATCATATTTCTATTTTAAAACCAAAATCTGGAAGCATTTTGAGCCATTTTTTGGAAAAGTGATTTTTTCATAAAATTTCCTAAAGCTAACCCCTTTGAAAAATTTCGAAAAATTTGAAAATTCAAAAAATTATTTTTTCAGTCACATTTGGACAGAATATGAATATAAAACATATTTCAGGCCCCCAAAAAAAATTTGGTAGCATTTGAGAAATTATTTTCAAAGTTCAAAATTTCCCTTTGAAAATACATTGATTGTATTTTGGAGTTTTTGAATTTTTACTCGTAGTGTATTTTGAGCACAGTATTGTGACTTGGCCACATTTAAGGTTTTCTATAGGAGATTCTTAAAAACGAAAATCTTAACAACCACAAAATATTAAGGGGGTCAAAATTTGCAAAGTTGTTTTTTTCAGTGGTACACATACATAATTTTTACACAGAGAGTTTTGGGAGCACAATGTTGTAACTTGGCAACATTGAAGTTCATTAATAGGAGATTCTTAAAAACGAAAATCTTAACAACCACTAAATATTAAGGGGGTCGAAAGTTGATCCCAAAAAAGGACTGCATTTCAAACACTGAAAATTTCTGAATTTTACCTACATTTTGGGCTATAAACTGAATTAAGGGTCCTTTTTTGGGCAGATTTGAAATAAAGTGACTGTAAATCATATTTCTATTTTAAAACCAAAATCTGGAAGCATTTTGAGCCATTTTTTGGAAAAGTGATTTTTTCATAAAATTTCCTAAAGCTAACCCCTTTGAAAAATTTCGAAAAATTTGAAAATTCAAAAAATTATTTTTTCAGTCACATTTGGACAGAATATGAATATAAAACATATTTCAGGTCCCCAAAAAAAATTTGGTAGCATTTGAGCCATTATTTTCAAAGTTCAAAATTTCCCTTTGAAAATACATTGATTGTATTTTGGAGTTTTTGAATTTTTACTCGTAGTGTATTTTGAGCACAGTATTGTGACTTGGCCACATTTAAGGTCTTCTATAGGAGATTCTTAAAAACGAAAATCTTAACAACCACAAAATATTAAGGGGGTCAAAATTTGCAAAGTTGTTTTTTTCAGTGGTACACATACATAATTTTTACACAGAGAGTTTTGGGAGCACAATGTTGTAACTTGGCCACATTGAAGTTCATTAATAGGAGATTCTTAAAAACGAAAATCTTAACAACCACTAAATATTAAGGGGGTCGAAAGTTGATCCCAAAAAAGGACTGCATTTCAAACACTGAAAATTTCTGAATTTTACCTACATTTTGGGCTATAAACTGAATTAAGGGTCCTTTTTTGAGCAGATTTGAAATAAAGTGACTGTAAATCATATTTCTATTTTAAAACCAAAATCTGGAAGCATTTTGAGCCATTTTTTGGAAAAGTGATTTTTTCATAAAATTTCCTAAGGCTAACCCCTTTGAAAAATTTCGAAAAATTTGAAAATTCAAAAAATTATTTTTTCAGTCACATTTGGACAGAATATGAATATAAAACATATTTCAGGCCCCCAAAAAAAATTTGGTAGCATTTGAGCCATTATTTTCAAAGTTCAAAATTTCCCTTTGAAAATACATTGATTGTATTTTGGAGTTTTTGAATTTTTACTCGTAGTGTATTTTGAGCACAGTATTGTGACTTGGCCACATTTAAGGTCTTCTATAGGAGATTCTTAAAAACGAAAATCTTAACAACCACAAAATATTAAGGGGGTCAAAATTTGCAAAGTTGTTTTTTTCAGTGGTACACATACATAATTTTTACACAGAGAGTTTTGGGAGCACAATGTTGTAACTTGGCCACATTGAAGTTCATTAATAGGAGATTCTTAAAAACGAAAATCTTAACAACCACTAAATATTAAGGGGGTCGAAAGTTGATCCCAAAAAAGGACTGCATTTCAAACACTGAAAATTTCTGAATTTTACCTACATTTTGGGCTATAAACTGAATTAAGGGTCCTTTTTTGAGCAGATTTGAAATAAAGTGACTGTAAATCATATTTCTATTTTAAAACCAAAATCTGGAAGCATTTTGAGCCATTTTTTGGAAAAGTGATTTTTTCATAAAATTTCCTAAGGCTAACCCCTTTGAAAAATTTCGAAAAATTTGAAAATTCAAAAAATTATTTTTTCAGTCACATTTGGACAGAATATGAATATAAAACATATTTCAGGCCCCCAAAAAAAATTTGGTAGCATTTGAGCCATTATTTTCAAAGTTAAAAATTTCCCTTTGAAAATACATTGATTGTATTTTGGAGTTTTTGAATTTTTACTCGTAGTGTATTTTGAGCACAGTATTGTGATTTGGCCACATTTAAGGTCTTCTATAGGAGATTCTTAAAAACGAAAATCTTAACAACCACAAAATATTAAGGGGGTCAAAATTTGCAAAGTTGTTTTTTTCAGTGGTACACATACATAATTTTTACACAGAGAGTTTTGGGAGCACAATGTTGTAACTTGGCCACATTGAAGTTCATTAATAGGAGATTCTTAAAAACGAAAATCTTAACAACCACTAAATATTAAGGGGGTCGAAAGTTGATCCCAAAAAAGGACTGCATTTCAAACACTGAAAATTTCTGAATTTTACCTACATTTTGGGCTATAAACTGAATTAAGGGTCCTTTTTTGGGCAGATTTGAAATAAAGTGACTGTAAATCATATTTCTATTTTAAAACCAAAATCTGGAAGCATTTTGAGCCATTTTTTGGAAAAGTGATTTTTTCATAAAATTTCCTAAAGCTAACCCCTTTGAAAAATTTCGAAAAATTTGAAAATTCAAAAAATTATTTTTTCAGTCACATTTGGACAGAATATGAATATAAAACATATTTCAGGCCCCCAAAAAAAATTTGGTAGCATTTGAGAAATTATTTTCAAAGTTCAAAATTTAACTTTGAAAATACATTGATTGTATTTTGGAGTTTTTGAATTTTTACTCGTAGTGTATTTTGAGCACAGTATTGTGACTTGGCCACATTTAAGGTCTTCTATAGGAGATTCTTAAAAACGAAAATCTTAACAACCACAAAATATTAAGGGGGTCAAAATTTGCAAAGTTGTTTTTTTCAGTGGTACACATACATAATTTTTACACAGAGAGTTTTGGGAGCACAATGTTGTAACTTGGCAACATTGAAGTTCATTAATAGGAGATTCTTAAAAACGAAAATCTTAACAACCACTAAATATTAAGGGGGTCGAAAGTTGATCCCAAAAAAGGACTGCATTTCAAACACTGAAAATTTCTGAATTTTACCTACATTTTGGGCTATAAACTGAATTAAGGGTCCTTTTTTGGGCAGATTTGAAATAAAGTGACTGTAAATCATATTTCTATTTTAAAACCAAAATCTGGAAGCATTTTGAGCCATTTTTTGGAAAAGTGATTTTTTCATAAAATTTCCTAAGGCTAACCCCTTTGAAAAATTTCGAAAAATTTGAAAATTCAAAAAATTATTTTTTGGAAAAGTGATTTTTTCATAAAATTTCCTAAGGCCCCCTTTGAAAAATTTCGAAAAATTTGAAAATTCAAAAAATTATTTTTTGGAAAAGTGATTTTTTTCATAAAATTTCCTAAGGCTAACCCCTTTGAAAAATTTGAAAATTCAAAAATTTTTTTTTGGAAAAGTGATTTTTTCATAAAATTTCCTAAGACTAACCCCTTTGAAAAATTTCGAAAAATTTGAAAATTCAAAAAATTATTTTTTGGAAAAGTGATTTTTTCATAAAATTTCCTAAGGCTCCCTTTGAAAAATTTCGAAAAATTTGAAAATTCAAAAAATTATTTTTTCAGTCACATTAGGACAGAATATGAATATAAAAGATATTTCAGGTCCCCAAAAAAAATTCGGTAGCATTTGAGCCATTATTTTCAAAGTTCAAAATTTCCCTTTGAAAATACATTGATTGTATTTTGGAGTTTTTGAATTTTTACTCGTAGTGTATTTTGAGCACAGTATTGTGACTTGGCCACATTTAAGGTCTTCTATAGGAGATTCTTAAAAACGAAAATCTTAACAACCACAAAATATTAAGGGGGTCAAAATTTGCAAAGTTGTTTTTTTCAGTGGTACACATACATAATTTTTACACAGAGAGTTTTGGGAGCACAATGTTGTAACTTGGCCACATTGAAGTTCATTAATAGGAGATTCTTAAAAACGAAAATCTTAACAACCACTAAATATTAAGGGGGTCGAAAGTTGATCCCAAAAAAGGACTGCATTTCAAACACTGAAAATTTCTGAATTTTACCTACATTTTGGGCTATAAACTGAATTAAGGGTCCTTTTTTGGGCAGATTTGAAATAAAGTGACTGTAAATCATATTTCTATTTTAAAACCAAAATCTGGAAGCATTTTGAGCCATTTTTTGGAAAAGTGATTTTTTCATAAAATTTCCTAAAGCTAACCCCTTTGAAAAATTTCGAAAAATTTGAAAATTCAAAAAATTATTTTTTCAGTCACATTTGGACAGAATATGAAAATAAAACATATTTCAGGCCCCCAAAAAAAATTTGGTAGCATTTGAGCCATTATTTTCAAAGTTCAAAATTTCCCTTTGAAAATACATTGATTGTATTTTGGAGTTTTTGAATTTTTACTCGTAGTGTATTTTGAGCACAGTATTGTGACTTGGCCACATTTAAGGTCTTCTATAGGAGATTCTTAAAAACGAAAATCTTAACAACCACAAAATATTAAGGGGGTCAAAATTTGCAAAGTTGTTTTTTTCAGTGGTACACATACATAATTTTTACACAGAGAGTTTTGGGAGCACAATGTTGTAACTTGGCCACATTGAAGTTCATTAATAGGAGATTCTTAAAAACGAAAATCTTAACAACCACTAAATATTAAGGGGGTCGAAAGTTGATCCCAAAAAAGGACTGCATTTCAAATACTGAAAATTTCTGAATTTTACCTACATTTTGGGCTATAAACTGAATTAAGGGTCCTTTTTTGGGCAGATTTGAAATAAAGTGACTGTAAATCATATTTCTATTTTAAAACCAAAATCTGGAAGCATTTTGAGCCATTTTTTGGAAAAGTGATTTTTTCATAAAATTTCCTAAGGCTAACCCCTTTGAAAAATTTCGAAAAATTTGAAAATTCAAAAAATTATTTTTTCAGTCACATTTGGACAGAATATGAATATAAAACATATTTCAGGTCCCCAAAAAAAATTTGGTAGCATTTGAGCCATTATTTTCAAAGTTCAAAATTTCCCTTTGAAAATACATTGATTGTATTTTGGAGTTTTTGAATTTTTACTCGTAGTGTATTTTGAGCACAGTATTGTGACTTGGCCACATTTTAGGTCTTCTATAGGAGATTCTTAAAAACGAAAATCTTAACAACCACAAAATATTAAGGGGGTCAAAATTTGCAAAGTTGTTTTTTTCAGTGGTACACATACATAATTTTTACACAGAGAGTTTTGGGAGCACAATGTTGTAACTTGGCCACATTGAAGTTCATTAATAGGAGATTCTTAAAAACGAAAATCTTAACAACCACTAAATATTAAGGGGGTCGAAAGTTGATCCCAAAAAAGGACTGCATTTCAAACACTGAAAATTTCTGAATTTTACCTACATTTTGGGCTATAAACTGAATTAAGGGTCCTTTTTTGGGCAGATTTGAAATAAAGTGACTGTAAATCATATTTCTATTTTAAAACCAAAATCTGGAAGCATTTTGAGCCATTTTTTGGAAAAGTGATTTTTTCATAAAATTTCCTAAGGCTAACCCCTTTGAAAAATTTCGAAAAATTTGAAAATTCAAAAAATTATTTTTTCAGTCACATTTGGACAGAATATGAATATAAAACATATTTCAGGTCCCCAAAAAAAATTTGGTAGCATTTGAGCCATTATTTTCAAAGTTCAAAATTTCCCTTTGAAAATACATTGATTGTATTTTGGAGTTTTTGAATTTTTACTCGTAGTGTATTTTGAGCACAGTATTGTGACTTGGCCACATTTAAGGTCTTCTATAGGAGATTCTTAAAAACGAAAATCTTAACAACCACAAAATATTAAGGGGGTCAAAATTTGCAAAGTTGTTTTTTTCAGTGGTACACATACATAATTTTTACACAGAGAGTTTTGGGAGCACAATGTTGTAACTTGGCCACATTGAAGATCATTAATAGGAGATTCTTAAAAACGAAAATCTTAACAACCACTAAATATTAAGGGGGTCGAAAGTTGATCCCAAAAAAGGACTGCATTTCAAACACTGAAAATTTCTGAATTTTACCTACATTTTGGGCTATAAACTGAATTAAGGGTCCTTTTTTGGGCAGATTTGAAATAAAGTGACTGTAAATCATATTTCTATTTTAAAACCAAAATCTGGAAGCATTTTGAGCCATTTTTTGGAAAAGTGATTTTTTCATAAAATTTCCTAAGGCTAACCCCTTTGAAAAATTTCGAAAAATTTGAAAATTCAAAAAATTATTTTTTCAGTCACATTTGGACAGAATATGAATATAAAACATATTTCAGGTCCCCAAAAAAAATTTGGTAGCATTTGAGCCATTATTTTCAAAGTTCAAAATTTCCCTTTGAAAATACATTGATTGTATTTTGGAGTTTTTGAATTTTTACTCGTAGTGTATTTTGAGCACAGTATTGTGACTTGGCCACATTTAAGGTCTTCTATAGGAGATTCTTAAAAACGAAAATCTTAACAACCACAAAATATTAAGGGGGTCAAAATTTGCAAAGTTGTTTTTTTCAGTGGTACACATACATAATTTTTACACAGAGAGTTTTGGGAGCACAATGTTGTAACTTGGCCACATTGAAGTTCATTAATAGGAGATTCTTAAAAACGAAAATCTTAACAACCACTAAATATTAAGGGGGTCGAAAGTTGATCCCAAAAAAGGACTGCATTTCAAACACTGAAAATTTCTGAATTTTACCTACATTTTGGGCTATAAACTGAATTAAGGGTCCTTTTTTGGGCAGATTTGAAATAAAGTGACTGTTAATCATATTTCTATTTTAAAACCAAAATCTGGAAGCATTTTGAGCCATTTTTTGGAAAAGTGATTTTTTCATAAAATTTCCTAAGGCTAACCCCTTTGAAAAATTTCGAAAAATTTGAAAATTCAAAAAATTATTTTTTCAGTCACATTAGGACAGAATATGAATATAAAAGATATTTCAGGTCCCCAAAAAAAATTTGGTAGCATTTGAGCCATTATTTTCAAAGTTCAAAATTTCCCTTTGAAAATACATTGATTGTATTTTGGAGTTTTTGAATTTTTACTCGTAGTGTATTTTGAGCACAGTATTGTGACTTGGCCACATTTAAGGTCTTCTATAGGAGATTCTTAAAAACGAAAATCTTAACAACCACAAAATATTAAGGGGGTCAAAATTTGCAAAGTTGTTTTTTTCAGTGGTACACATACATAATTTTTACACAGAGAGTTTTGGGAGCACAATGTTGTAACTTGGCCACATTGAAGTTCATTAATAGGAGATTCTTAAAAACGAAAATCTTAACAACCACTAAATATTAAGGGGGTCGAAAGTTGATCCCAAAAAAGGACTGCATTTCAAACACTGAAAATTTCTGAATTTTACCTACATTTTGGGCTATAAACTGAATTAAGGGTCCTTTTTTGGGCAGATTTGAAATAAAGTGACTGTAAATCATATTTCTATTTTAAAACCAAAATCTGGAAGCATTTTGAGCCATTTTTTGGAAAAGTGATTTTTTCATAAAATTTCCTAAAGCTAACCCCTTTGAAAAATTTCGAAAAATTTGAAAATTCAAAAAATTATTTTTTCAGTCACATTTGGACAGAATATGAAAATAAAACATATTTCAGGCCCCCAAAAAAAATTTGGTAGCATTTGAGCCATTATTTTCAAAGTTCAAAATTTCCCTTTGAAAATACATTGATTGTATTTTGGAGTTTTTGAATTTTTACTCGTAGTGTATTTTGAGCACAGTATTGTGACTTGGCCACATTTAAGGTCTTCTATAGGAGATTCTTAGAAACGAAAATCTTAACAACCACAAAATATTAAGGGGGTCAAAATTTGCAAAGTTGTTTTTTTCAGTGGTACACATACATAATTTTTACACAGAGAGTTTTGGGAGCACAATGTTGTAACTTGGCCACATTGAAGTTCATTAATAGGAGATTCTTAAAAACGAAAATCTTAACAACCACTAAATATTAAGGGGGTCGAAAGTTGATCCCAAAAAAGGACTGCATTTCAAACACTGAAAATTTCTGAATTTTACCTACATTTTGGGCTATAAACTGAATTAAGGGTCCTTGTTTGGGCAGATTTGAAATAAAGTGACTGTAAATCATATTTCTATTTTAAAACCAAAATCTGGAAGCATTTTGAGCCATTTTTTGGAAAAGTGATTTTTTCATAAAATTTCCTAAGGCTAACCCCTTTGAAAAATTTCGAAAAATTTGAAAATTCAAAAAATTATTTTTTCAGTCACATTTGGACAGAATATGAATATAAAACATATTTCAGGTCCCCAAAAAAAATTTGGTAGCATTTGAGCCATTATTTTCAAAGTTCAAAATTTCCCTTTGAAAATACATTGATTGTATTTTGGAGTTTTTGAATTTTTACTCGTAGTGTATTTTGAGCACAGTATTGTGACTTGGCCACATTTAAGGTCTTCTATAGGAGATTCTTAAAAACGAAAATCTTAACAACCACAAAATATTAAGGGGGTCAAAATTTGCAAAGTTGTTTTTTTCAGTGGTACACATACATAATTTTTACACAGAGAGTTTTGGGAGCACAATGTTGTAACTTGGCCACATTGAAGTTCATTAATAGGAGATTCTTAAAAACGAAAATCTTAACAACCACTAAATATTAAGGGGGTCGAAAGTTGATCCCAAAAAAGGACTGCATTTCAAACACTGAAAATTTCTGAATTTTACCTACATTTTGGGCTATAAACTGAATTAAGGGTCCTTTTTTGGGCAGATTTGAAATAAAGTGACTGTAAATCATATTTCTATTTTAAAACCAAAATCTGGAAGCATTTTGAGCCATTTTTTGGAAAAGTGATTTTTTCATAAAATTTCCTAAGGCTAACCCCTTTGAAAAATTTCGAAAAATTTGAAAATTCAAAAAATTATTTTTTCAGTCACATTTGGACAGAATATGAATATAAAACATATTTCAGGTCCCCAAAAAAAATTTGGTAGCATTTGAGCCATTATTTTCAAAGTTCAAAATTTCCCTTTGAAAATACATTGATTGTATTTTGGAGTTTTTGAATTTTTACTCGTAGTGTATTTTGAGCACAGTATTGTGACTTGGCCACATTTAAGGTCTTCTATAGGAGATTCTTAAAAACGAAAATCTTAACAACCACAAAATATTAAGGGGGTCAAAATTTGCAAAGTTGTTTTTTTCAGTGGTACACATACATAATTTTTACACAGAGAGTTTTGGGAGCACAATGTTGTAACTTGGCCACATTGAAGATCATTAATAGGAGATTCTTAAAAACGAAAATCTTAACAACCACTAAATATTAAGGGGGTCGAAAGTTGATCCCAAAAAAGGACTGCATTTCAAACACTGAAAATTTCTGAATTTTACCTACATTTTGGGCTATAAACTGAATTAAGGGTCCTTTTTTGGGCAGATTTGAAATAAAGTGACTGTAAATCATATTTCTATTTTAAAACCAAAATCTGGAAGCATTTTGAGCCATTTTTTGGAAAAGTGATTTTTTCATAAAATTTCCTAAGGCTAACCCCTTTGAAAAATTTCGAAAAATTTGAAAATTCAAAAAATTATTTTTTCAGTCACATTTGGACAGAATATGAATATAAAACATATTTCAGGTCCCCAAAAAAAATTTGGTAGCATTTGAGCCATTATTTTCAAAGTTCAAAATTTCCCTTTGAAAATACATTGATTGTATTTTGGAGTTTTTGAATTTTTACTCGTAGTGTATTTTGAGCACAGTATTGTGACTTGGCCACATTTAAGGTCTTCTATAGGAGATTCTTAAAAACGAAAATCTTAACAACCACAAAATATTAAGGGGGTCAAAATTTGCAAAGTTGTTTTTTTCAGTGGTACACATACATAATTTTTACACAGAGAGTTTTGGGAGCACAATGTTGTAACTTGGCCACATTGAAGATCATTAATAGGAGATTCTTAAAAACGAAAATCTTAACAACCACTAAATATTAAGGGGGTCGAAAGTTGATCCCAAAAAAGGACTGCATTTCAAACACTGAAAATTTCTGAATTTTACCTACATTTTGGGCTATAAACTGAATTAAGGGTCCTTTTTTGGGCAGATTTGAAATAAAGTGACTGTAAATCATATTTCTATTTTAAAACCAAAATCTGGAAGCATTTTGAGCCATTTTTTGGAAAAGTGATTTTTTCATAAAATTTCCTAAGGCTAACCCCTTTGAAAAATTTCGAAAAATTTGAAAATTCAAAAAATTATTTTTTCAGTCACATTTGGACAGAATATGAATATAAAACATATTTCAGGTCCCCAAAAAAAATTTGGTAGCATTTGAGCCATTATTTTCAAAGTTCAAAATTTCCCTTTGAAAATACATTGATTGTATTTTGGAGTTTTTGAATTTTTACTCGTAGTGTATTTTGAGCACAGTATTGTGACTTGGCCACATTTAAGGTCTTCTATAGGAGATTCTTAAAAACGAAAATCTTAACAACCACAAAATATTAAGGGGGTCAAAATTTGCAAAGTTGTTTTTTTCAGTGGTACACATACATAATTTTTACACAGAGAGTTTTGGGAGCACAATGTTGTAACTTGGCCACATTGAAGTTCATTAATAGGAGATTCTTAAAAACGAAAATCTTAACAACCACTAAATATTAAGGGGGTCGAAAGTTGATCCCAAAAAAGGACTGCATTTCAAACACTGAAAATTTCTGAATTTTACCTACATTTTGGGCTATAAACTGAATTAAGGGTCCTTTTTTGGGCAGATTTGAAATAAAGTGACTGTAAATCATATTTCTATTTTAAAACCAAAATCTGGAAGCATTTTGAGCCATTTTTTGGAAAAGTGATTTTTTCATAAAATTTCCTAAAGCTAACCCCTTTGAAAAATTTCGAAAAATTTGAAAATTCAAAAAATTATTTTTTCAGTCACATTTGGACAGAATATGAAAATAAAACATATTTCAGGCCCCCAAAAAAAATTTGGTAGCATTTGAGCCATTATTTTCAAAGTTCAAAATTTCCCTTTGAAAATACATTGATTGTATTTTGGAGTTTTTGAATTTTTACTCGTAGTGTATTTTGAGCACAGTATTGTGACTTGGCCACATTTAAGGTCTTCTATAGGAGATTCTTAAAAACGAAAATCTTAACAACCACAAAATATTAAGGGGGTCAAAATTTGCAAAGTTGTTTTTTTCAGTGGTACACATACATAATTTTTACACAGAGAGTTTTGGGAGCACAATGTTGTAACTTGGCCACATTGAAGTTCATTAATAGGAGATTCTTAAAAACGAAAATCTTAACAACCACTAAATATTAAGGGGGTCGAAAGTTGATCCCAAAAAAGGACTGCATTTCAAACACTGAAAATTTCTGAATTTTACCTACATTTTGGGCTATAAACTGAATTAAGGGTCCTTTTTTGGGCAGATTTGAAATAAAGTGACTGTAAATCATATTTCTATTTTAAAACCAAAATCTGGAAGCATTTTGAGCCATTTTTTGGAAAAGTGATTTTTTCATAAAATTTCCTAAGGCTAACCCCTTTGAAAAATTTCGAAAAATTTGAAAATTCAAAAAATTATTTTTTCAGTCACATTTGGACAGAATATGAATATAAAACATATTTCAGGTCCCCAAAAAAAATTTGGTAGCATTTGAGCCATTATTTTCAAAGTTCAAAATTTCCCTTTGAAAATACATTGATTGTATTTTGGAGTTTTTGAATTTTTACTCGTAGTGTATTTTGAGCACAGTATTGTAACTTGGCCACATTTAAGGTCTTCTATAGGAGATTCTTAAAAACGAAAATCTTAACAACCACAAAATATTAAGGGGGTCAAAATTTGCAAAGTTGTTTTTTTCAGTGGTACACATACATAATTTTTACACAGAGAGTTTTGGGAGCACAATGTTGTAACTTGGCCACATTGAAGTTCATTAATAGGAGATTCTTAAAAACGAAAATCTTAACAACCACTAAATATTAAGGGGATCGAAAGTTGATCCCAAAAAAGGACTGCATTTCAAACACTGAAAATTTCTGAATTTTACCTACATTTTGGGCTATAAACTGAATTAAGGGTCCTTTTTTGGGCAGATTTGAAATAAAGTGACTGTAAATCATATTTCTATTTTAAAACCAAAATCTGGAAGCATTTTGAGCCATTTTTTGGAAAAGTGATTTTTTCATAAAATTTCCTAAGGCTAACCCCTTTGAAAAATTTCGAAAAATTTGAAAATTCAAAAAATTATTTTTTGGAAAAGTGATTTTTTCATAAAATTTCCTAAGGCCCCCTTTGAAAAATTTCGAAAAATTTGAAAATTCAAAAAATTATTTTTTGGAAAAGTGATTTTTTTCATAAAATTTCCTAAGGCTAACCCCTTTGAAAAATTTGAAAATTCAAAAATTTTTTTTTGGAAAAGTGATTTTTTCATAAAATTTCCTAAGACTAACCCCTTTGAAAAATTTCGAAAAATTTGAAAATTCAAAAAATTATTTTTTGGAAAAGTGATTTTTTCATAAAATTTCCTAAAGCTAACCCCTTTGAAAAATTTCGAAAAATTTGAAAATTCAAAAAATTATTTTTTCAGTCACATTTGGACAGAATATGAAAATAAAACATATTTCAGGCCCCCAAAAAAAATTTGGTAGCATTTGAGCCATTATTTTCAAAGTTCAAAATTTCCCTTTGAAAATACATTGATTGTATTTTGGAGTTTTTGAATTTTTACTCGTAGTGTATTTTGAGCACAGTATTGTGACTTGGCCACATTTAAGGTCTTCTATAGGAGATTCTTAAAAACGAAAATCTTAACAACCACAAAATATTAAGGGGGTCAAAATTTGCAAAGTTGTTTTTTTCAGTGGTACACATACATAATTTTTACACAGAGAGTTTTGGGAGCACAATGTTGTAACTTGGCCACATTGAAGTTCATTAATAGGAGATTCTTAAAAACGAAAATCTTAACAACCACTAAATATTAAGGGGGTCGAAAGTTGATCCCAAAAAAGGACTGCATTTCAAACACTGAAAATTTCTGAATTTTACCTACATTTTGGGCTATAAACTGAATTAAGGGTCCTTTTTTGGGCAGATTTGAAATAAAGTGACTGTAAATCATATTTCTATTTTAAAACCAAAATCTGGAAGCATTTTGAGCCATTTTTTGGAAAAGTGATTTTTTCATAAAATTTCCTAAGGCCCCCTTTGAAAAATTTCGAAAAATTTGAAAATTCAAAAAATTATTTTTTGGAAAAGTGATTTTTTTCATAAAATTTCCTAAGGCTAACCCCTTTGAAAAATTTGAAAATTCAAAAATTTTTTTTTGGAAAAGTGATTTTTTCATAAAATTTCCTAAGACTAACCCCTTTGAAAAATTTCGAAAAATTTGAAAATTCAAAAAATTATTTTTTGGAAAAGTGATTTTTTCATAAAATTTCCTAAGGCTAACCCCTTTGAAAAATTTCGAAAAATTTGAAAATTCAAAAAATTATTTTTTCAGTCACATTAGGACAGAATATGAATATAAAAGATATTTCAGGTCCCCAAAAAAAATTTGGTAGCATTTGAGCCATTATTTTCAAAGTTCAAAATTTCCCTTTGAAAATACATTGATTGTATTTTGGAGTTTTTGAATTTTTACTCGTAGTGTATTTTGAGCACAGTATTGTGACTTGGCCACATTTAAGGTCTTCTATAGGAGATTCTTAAAAACGAAAATCTTAACAACCACAAAATATTAAGGGGGTCAAAATTTGCAAAGTTGTTTTTTTCAGTGGTACACATACATAATTTTTACACAGAGAGTTTTGGGAGCACAATGTTGTAACTTGGCCACATTGAAGTTCATTAATAGGAGATTCTTAAAAACGAAAATCTTAACAACCACTAAATATTAAGGGGGTCGAAAGTTGATCCCAAAAAAGGACTGCATTTCAAACACTGAAAATTTCTGAATTTTACCTACATTTTGGGCTATAAACTGAATTAAGGGTCCTTTTTTGGGCAGATTTGAAATAAAGTGACTGTAAATCATATTTCTATTTTAAAACCAAAATCTGGAAGCATTTTGAGCCATTTTTTGGAAAAGTGATTTTTTCATAAAATTTCCTAAAGCTAACCCCTTTGAAAAATTTCGAAAAATTTGAAAATTCAAAAAATTATTTTTTCAGTCACATTTGGACAGAATATGAAAATAAAACATATTTCAGGCCCCCAAAAAAAATTTGGTAGCATTTGAGCCATTATTTTCAAAGTTCAAAATTTCCCTTTGAAAATACATTGATTGTATTTTGGAGTTTTTGAATTTTTACTCGTAGTGTATTTTGAGCACAGTATTGTGACTTGGCCACATTTAAGGTCTTCTATAGGAGATTCTTAGAAACGAAAATCTTAACAACCACAAAATATTAAGGGGGTCAAAATTTGCAAAGTTGTTTTTTTCAGTGGTACACATACATAATTTTTACACAGAGAGTTTTGGGAGCACAATGTTGTAACTTGGCCACATTGAAGTTCATTAATAGGAGATTCTTAAAAACGAAAATCTTAACAACCACTAAATATTAAGGGGGTCGAAAGTTGATCCCAAAAAAGGACTGCATTTCAAACACTGAAAATTTCTGAATTTTACCTACATTTTGGGCTATAAACTGAATTAAGGGTCCTTGTTTGGGCAGATTTGAAATAAAGTGACTGTAAATCATATTTCTATTTTAAAACCAAAATCTGGAAGCATTTTGAGCCATTTTTTGGAAAAGTGATTTTTTCATAAAATTTCCTAAGGCTAACCCCTTTGAAAAATTTCGAAAAATTTGAAAATTCAAAAAATTATTTTTTCAGTCACATTTGGACAGAATATGAATATAAAACATATTTCAGGTCCCCAAAAAAAATTTGGTAGCATTTGAGCCATTATTTTCAAAGTTCAAAATTTCCCTTTGAAAATACATTGATTGTATTTTGGAGTTTTTGAATTTTTACTCGTAGTGTATTTTGAGCACAGTATTGTGACTTGGCCACATTTAAGGTCTTCTATAGGAGATTCTTAAAAACGAAAATCTTAACAACCACAAAATATTAAGGGGGTCAAAATTTGCAAAGTTGTTTTTTTCAGTGGTACACATACATAATTTTTACACAGAGAGTTTTGGGAGCACAATGTTGTAACTTGGCCACATTGAAGTTCATTAATAGGAGATTCTTAAAAACGAAAATCTTAACAACCACTAAATATTAAGGGGGTCGAAAGTTGATCCCAAAAAAGGACTGCATTTCAAACACTGAAAATTTCTGAATTTTACCTACATTTTGGGCTATAAACTGAATTAAGGGTCCTTTTTTGGGCAGATTTGAAATAAAGTGACTGTTAATCATATTTCTATTTTAAAACCAAAATCTGGAAGCATTTTGAGCCATTTTTTGGAAAAGTGATTTTTTCATAAAATTTCCTAAGGCTAACCCCTTTGAAAAATTTCGAAAAATTTGAAAATTCAAAAAATTATTTTTTCAGTCACATTTGGACAGAATATGAATATAAAACATATTTCAGGCCCCCAAAAAAAATTTGGTAGCATTTGAGCCATTATTTTCAAAGTTCAAAATTTCCCTTTGAAAATACATTGATTGTATTTTGGAGTTTTTGAATTTTTACTCGTAGTGTATTTTGAGCACTGTATTGTGACTTGGCCACATTTAAGGTCTTCTATAGGAGATTCTTAAAAACGAAAATCTTAACAACCACAAAATATTAAGGGGGTCAAAATTTGCAAAGTTGTTTTTTTCAGTGGTACACATACATAATTTTTAAACAGAGAGTTTTGGGAGCACAATGTTGTAACTTGGCCACATTGAAGTTCATTAATAGGAGATTCTTAAAAACGAAAATCTTAACAACCACTAAATATTAAGGGGGTCGAAAGTTGATCCCAAAAAAGGACTGCATTTCAAACACTGAAAATTTCTGAATTTTACCTACATTTTGGGCTATAAACTGAATTAAGGGTCCTTTTTTGGGCAGATTTGAAATAAAGTGACTGTAAATCATATTTCTATTTTAAAACCAAAATCTGGAAGCATTTTGAGCCATTTTTTGGAAAAGTGATTTTTTCATAAAATTTCCTAAGGCTAACCCCTTTGAAAAATTTCGAAAAATTTGAAAATTCAAAAAATTATTTTTTCAGTCACATTTGGACAGAATATGAATATAAAACATATTTCAGGTCCCCAAAAAAAATTTGGTAGCATTTGAGCCATTATTTTCAAAGTTCAAAATTTCCCTTTGAAAATACATTGATTGTATTTTGGAGTTTTTGAATTTTTACTCGTAGTGTATTTTGAGCACAGTATTGTAACTTGGCCACATTTAAGGTCTTCTATAGGAGATTCTTAAAAACGAAAATCTTAACAACCACAAAATATTAAGGGGGTCAAAATTTGCAAAGTTGTTTTTTTCAGTGGTACACATACATAATTTTTACACAGAGAGTTTTGGGAGCACAATGTTGTAACTTGGCCACATTGAAGTTCATTAATAGGAGATTCTTAAAAACGAAAATCTTAACAACCACTAAATATTAAGGGGATCGAAAGTTGATCCCAAAAAAGGACTGCATTTCAAACACTGAAAATTTCTGAATTTTACCTACATTTTGGGCTATAAACTGAATTAAGGGTCCTTTTTTGGGCAGATTTGAAATAAAGTGACTGTAAATCATATTTCTATTTTAAAACCAAAATCTGGAAGCATTTTGAGCCATTTTTTGGAAAAGTGAAACTTTGAAAAATTTCGAAAAATTTGAAAATTCAAAAAATTATTTTTTGGAAAAGTGATTTTTTCATAAAATTTCCTAAGGCCCCCTTTGAAAAATTTCGAAAAATTTGAAAATTCAAAAAATTATTTTTTGGAAAAGTGATTTTTTTCATAAAATTTCCTAAGGCTAACCCCTTTGAAAAATTTGAAAATTCAAAAATTTTTTTTTGGAAAAGTGATTTTTTCATAAAATTTCCTAAGACTAACCCCTTTGAAAAATTTCGAAAAATTTGAAAATTCAAAAAATTATTTTTTGGAAAAGTGATTTTTTCATAAAATTTCCTAAGGCTAACCCCTTTGAAAAATTTCGAAAAATTTGAAAATTCAAAAAATTATTTTTTCAGTCACATTAGGACAGAATATGAATATAAAAGATATTTCAGGTCCCCAAAAAAAATTTGGTAGCATTTGAGCCATTATTTTCAAAGTTCAAAATTTCCCTTTGAAAATACATTGATTGTATTTTGGAGTTTTTGAATTTTTACTCGTAGTGTATTTTGAGCACAGTATTGTGACTTGGCCACATTTAAGGTCTTCTATAGGAGATTCTTAAAAACGAAAATCTTAACAACCACAAAATATTAAGGGGGTCAAAATTTGCAAAGTTGTTTTTTTCAGTGGTACACATACATAATTTTTACACAGAGAGTTTTGGGAGCACAATGTTGTAACTTGGCCACATTGAAGTTCATTAATAGGAGATTCTTAAAAACGAAAATCTTAACAACCACTAAATATTAAGGGGGTCGAAAGTTGATCCCAAAAAAGGACTGCATTTCAAACACTGAAAATTTCTGAATTTTACCTACATTTTGGGCTATAAACTGAATTAAGGGTCCTTTTTTGGGCAGATTTGAAATAAAGTGACTGTAAATCATATTTCTATTTTAAAACCAAAATCTGGAAGCATTTTGAGCCATTTTTTGGAAAAGTGATTTTTTCATAAAATTTCCTAAAGCTAACCCCTTTGAAAAATTTCGAAAAATTTGAAAATTCAAAAAATTATTTTTTCAGTCACATTTGGACAGAATATGAAAATAAAACATATTTCAGGCCCCCAAAAAAAATTTGGTAGCATTTGAGCCATTATTTTCAAAGTTCAAAATTTCCCTTTGAAAATACATTGATTGTATTTTGGAGTTTTTGAATTTTTACTCGTAGTGTATTTTGAGCACAGTATTGTGACTTGGCCACATTTAAGGTCTTCTATAGGAGATTCTTAAAAACGAAAATCTTAACAACCACAAAATATTAAGGGGGTCAAAATTTGCAAAGTTGTTTTTTTCAGTGGTACACATACATAATTTTTACACAGAGAGTTTTGGGAGCACAATGTTGTAACTTGGCCACATTGAAGTTCATTAATAGGAGATTCTTAAAAACGAAAATCTTAACAACCACTAAATATTAAGGGGGTCGAAAGTTGATCCCAAAAAAGGACTGCATTTCAAACACTGAAAATTTCTGAATTTTACCTACATTTTGGGCTATAAACTGAATTAAGGGTCCTTTTTTGGGCAGATTTGAAATAAAGTGACTGTTAATCATATTTCTATTTTAAAACCAAAATCTGGAAGCATTTTGAGCCATTTTTTGGAAAAGTGATTTTTTCATAAAATTTCCTAAGGCTAACCCCTTTGAAAAATTTCGAAAAATTTGAAAATTCAAAAAATTATTTTTTCAGTCACATTAGGACAGAATATGAATATAAAAGATATTTCAGGTCCCCAAAAAAAATTTGGTAGCATTTGAGCCATTATTTTCAAAGTTCAAAATTTCCCTTTGAAAATACATTGATTGTATTTTGGAGTTTTTGAATTTTTACTCGTAGTGTATTTTGAGCACAGTATTGTGACTTGGCCACATTTAAGGTCTTCTATAGGAGATTCTTAAAAACGAAAATCTTAACAACCACAAAATATTAAGGGGGTCAAAATTTGCAAAGTTGTTTTTTTCAGTGGTACACATACATAATTTTTACACAGAGAGTTTTGGGAGCACAATGTTGTAACTTGGCCACATTGAAGTTCATTAATAGGAGATTCTTAAAAACGAAAATCTTAACAACCACTAAATATTAAGGGGGTCGAAAGTTGATCCCAAAAAAGGACTGCATTTCAAACACTGAAAATTTCTGAATTTTACCTACATTTTGGGCTATAAACTGAATTAAGGGTCCTTTTTTGGGCAGATTTGAAATAAAGTGACTGTAAATCATATTTCTATTTTAAAACCAAAATCTGGAAGCATTTTGAGCCATTTTTTGGAAAAGTGATTTTTTCATAAAATTTCCTAAAGCTAACCCCTTTGAAAAATTTCGAAAAATTTGAAAATTCAAAAAATTATTTTTTCAGTCACATTTGGACAGAATATGAAAATAAAACATATTTCAGGCCCCCAAAAAAAATTTGGTAGCATTTGAGCCATTATTTTCAAAGTTCAAAATTTCCCTTTGAAAATACATTGATTGTATTTTGGAGTTTTTGAATTTTTACTCGTAGTGTATTTTGAGCACAGTATTGTGACTTGGCCACATTTAAGGTCTTCTATAGGAGATTCTTAAAAACGAAAATCTTAACAACCACAAAATATTAAGGGGGTCAAAATTTGCAAAGTTGTTTTTTTCAGTGGTACACATACATAATTTTTACACAGAGAGTTTTGGGAGCACAATGTTGTAACTTGGCCACATTGAAGTTCATTAATAGGAGATTCTTAAAAACGAAAATCTTAACAACCACTAAATATTAAGGGGGTCGAAAGTTGATCCCAAAAAAGGACTGCATTTCAAACACTGAAAATTTCTGAATTTTACCTACATTTTGGGCTATAAACTGAATTAAGGGTCCTTTTTTGGGCAGATTTGAAATAAAGTGACTGTAAATCATATTTCTATTTTAAAACCAAAATCTGGAAGCATTTTGAGCCATTTTTTGGAAAAGTGATTTTTTCATAAAATTTCCTAAGGCTAACCCCTTTGAAAAATTTCGAAAAATTTGAAAATTCAAAAAATTATTTTTTCAGTCACATTTGGACAGAATATGAATATAAAACATATTTCAGGTCCCCAAAAAAAATTTGGTAGCATTTGAGCCATTATTTTCAAAGTTCAAAATTTCCCTTTGAAAATACATTGATTGTATTTTGGAGTTTTTGAATTTTTACTCGTAGTGTATTTTGAGCACAGTATTGTGACTTGGCCACATTTAAGGTCTTCTATAGGAGATTCTTAAAAACGAAAATCTTAACAACCACAAAATATTAAGGGGGTCAAAATTTGCAAAGTTGTTTTTTTCAGTGGTACACATACATAATTTTTACACAGAGAGTTTTGGGAGCACAATGTTGTAACTTGGCCACATTGAAGTTCATTAATAGGAGATTCTTAAAAACGAAAATCTTAACAACCACTAAATATTAAGGTAATCGAAAGTTGATCCCAAAAAAGGACTGCATTTCAAACACTGAAAATTTCTGAATTTTACCTACATTTTGGGCTATAAACTGAATTAAGGGTCCTTTTTTGGGCAGATTTGAAATAAAGTGACTGTAAATCATATTTCTATTTTAAAACCAAAATCTGGAAGCATTTTGAGCCATTTTTTGGAAAAGTGATTTTTTCATAAAATTTCCTAAGGCCCCCTTTGAAAAATTTCGAAAAATTTGAAAATTCAAAAAATTATTTTTTGGAAAAGTGATTTTTTTCATAAAATTTCCTAAGGCTAACCCCTTTGAAAAATTTGAAAATTCAAAAATTTTTTTTTGGAAAAGTGATTTTTTCATAAAATTTCCTAAGACTAACCCCTTTGAAAAATTTCGAAAAATTTGAAAATTCAAAAAATTATTTTTTGGAAAAGTGATTTTTTCATAAAATTTCCTAAGGCTAACCCCTTTGAAAAATTTCGAAAAATTTGAAAATTCAAAAAATTATTTTTTCAGTCACATTAGGACAGAATATGAATATAAAAGATATTTCAGGTCCCCAAAAAAAATTTGGTAGCATTTGAGCCATTATTTTCAAAGTTCAAAATTTCCCTTTGAAAATACATTGATTGTATTTTGGAGTTTTTGAATTTTTACTCGTAGTGTATTTTGAGCACAGTATTGTGACTTGGCCACATTTAAGGTCTTCTATAGGAGATTCTTAAAAACGAAAATCTTAACAACCACAAAATATTAAGGGGGTCAAAATTTGCAAAGTTGTTTTTTTCAGTGGTACACATACATAATTTTTACACAGAGAGTTTTGGGAGCACAATGTTGTAACTTGGCCACATTGAAGTTCATTAATAGGAGATTCTTAAAAACGAAAATCTTAACAACCACTAAATATTAAGGGGGTCGAAAGTTGATCCCAAAAAAGGACTGCATTTCAAACACTGAAAATTTCTGAATTTTACCTACATTTTGGGCTATAAACTGAGTTAAGGGTCCTTTTTTGGGCAGATTTGAAATAAAGTGACTGTAAATCATATTTCTATTTTAAAACCAAAATCTGGAAGCATTTTGAGCCATTTTTTGGAAAAGTGATTTTTTCATAAAATTTCCTAAAGCTAACCCCTTTGAAAAATTTCGAAAAATTTGAAAATTCAAAAAATTATTTTTTCAGTCACATTTGGACAGAATATGAAAATAAAACATATTTCAGGCCCCCAAAAAAAATTTGGTAGCATTTGAGCCATTATTTTCAAAGTTCAAAATTTCCCTTTGAAAATACATTGATTGTATTTTGGAGTTTTTGAATTTTTACTCGTAGTGTATTTTGAGCACAGTATTGTGACTTGGCCACATTTAAGGTCTTCTATAGGAGATTCTTAGAAACGAAAATCTTAACAACCACAAAATATTAAGGGGGTCAAAATTTGCAAAGTTGTTTTTTTCAGTGGTACACATACATAATTTTTACACAGAGAGTTTTGGGAGCACAATGTTGTAACTTGGCCACATTGAAGTTCATTAATAGGAGATTCTTAAAAACGAAAATCTTAACAACCACTAAATATTAAGGGGGTCGAAAGTTGATCCCAAAAAAGGACTGCATTTCAAACACTGAAAATTTCTGAATTTTACCTACATTTTGGGCTATAAACTGAATTAAGGGTCCTTGTTTGGGCAGATTTGAAATAAAGTGACTGTAAATCATATTTCTATTTTAAAACCAAAATCTGGAAGCATTTTGAGCCATTTTTTGGAAAAGTGATTTTTTCATAAAATTTCCTAAGGCTAACCCCTTTGAAAAATTTCGAAAAATTTGAAAATTCAAAAAATTATTTTTTCAGTCACATTTGGACAGAATATGAATATAAAACATATTTCAGGTCCCCAAAAAAAATTTGGTAGCATTTGAGCCATTATTTTCAAAGTTCAAAATTTCCCTTTGAAAATACATTGATTGTATTTTGGAGTTTTTGAATTTTTACTCGTAGTGTATTTTGAGCACAGTATTGTGACTTGGCCACATTTAAGGTCTTCTATAGGAGATTCTTAAAAACGAAAATCTTAACAACCACAAAATATTAAGGGGGTCAAAATTTGCAAAGTTGTTTTTTTCAGTGGTACACATACATAATTTTTACACAGAGAGTTTTGGGAGCACAATGTTGTAACTTGGCCACATTGAAGTTCATTAATAGGAGATTCTTAAAAACGAAAATCTTAACAACCACTAAATATTAAGGGGGTCGAAAGTTGATCCCAAAAAAGGACTGCATTTCAAACACTGAAAATTTCTGAATTTTACCTACATTTTGGGCTATAAACTGAATTAAGGGTCCTTTTTTGGGCAGATTTGAAATAAAGTGACTGTTAATCATATTTCTATTTTAAAACCAAAATCTGGAAGCATTTTGAGCCATTTTTTGGAAAAGTGATTTTTTCATAAAATTTCCTAAGGCTAACCCCTTTGAAAAATTTCGAAAAATTTGAAAATTCAAAAAATTATTTTTTCAGTCACATTTGGACAGAATATGAATATAAAACATATTTCAGGCCCCCAAAAAAAATTTGGTAGCATTTGAGCCATTATTTTCAAAGTTCAAAATTTCCCTTTGAAAATACATTGATTGTATTTTGGAGTTTTTGAATTTTTACTCGTAGTGTATTTTGAGCACAGTATTGTGACTTGGCCACATTTAAGGTCTTCTATAGGAGATTCTTAAAAACGAAAATCTTAACAACCACAAAATATTAAGGGGGTCAAAATTTGCAAAGTTGTTTTTTTCAGTGGTACACATACATAATTTTTACACAGAGAGTTTTGGGAGCACAATGTTGTAACTTGGCCACATTGAAGTTCATTAATAGGAGATTCTTAAAAACGAAAATCTTAACAACCACTATATATTAAGGGGGTCGAAAGTTGATCCCAAAAAAGGACTGCATTTCAAACACTGAAAATTTCTGAATTTTACCTACATTTTGGGCTATAAACTGAATTAAGGGTCCTTTTTTGGGCAGATTTGAAATAAAGTGACTGTAAATCATATTTCTATTTTAAAACCAAAATCTGGAAGCATTTTGAGCCATTTTTTGGAAAAGTGATTTTTTCATAAAATTTCCTAAGGCTAACCCCTTTGAAAAATTTCGAAAAATTTGAAAATTCAAAAAATTATTTTTTCAGTCACATTTGGACAGAATATGAATATAAAACATATTTCAGGTCCCCAAAAAAAATTTGGTAGCATTTGAGCCATTATTTTCAAAGTTCATTGATTGTATTTTGGAGTTTTTGAATTTTTACTCGTAGTGTATTTTGAGCACAGTATTGTGACTTGGCCACATTTAAGGTCTTCTATAGGAGATTCTTAAAAACGAAAATCTTAACAACCACAAAATATTAAGGGGGTCAAAATTTGCAAAGTTGTTTTTTTCAGTGGTACACATACATAATTTTTACACAGAGAGTTTTGGGAGCACAATGTTGTAACTTGGCCACATTGAAGTTCATTAATAGGAGATTCTTAAAAACGAAAATCTTAACAACCACTAAATATTAAGGGGGTCGAAAGTTGATCCCAAAAAAGGACTGCATTTCAAATACTGAAAATTTCTGAATTTTACCTACATTTTGGGCTATAAACTGAATTAAGGGTCCTTTTTTGGGCAGATTTGAAATAAAGTGACTGTAAATCATATTTCTATTTTAAAACCAAAATCTGGAAGCATTTTGAGCCATTTTTTGGAAAAGTGATTTTTTCATAAAATTTCCTAAGGCTAACCCCTTTGAAAAATTTCGAAAAATTTGAAAATTCAAAAAATTATTTTTTCAGTCACATTTGGACAGAATATGAATATAAAACATATTTCAGGTCCCCAAAAAAAATTTGGTAGCATTTGAGCCATTATTTTCAAAGTTCAAAATTTCCCTTTGAAAATACATTGATTGTATTTTGGAGTTTTTGAATTTTTACTCGTAGTGTATTTTGAGCACAGTATTGTGACTTGGCCACATTTTAGGTCTTCTATAGGAGATTCTTAAAAACGAAAATCTTAACAACCACAAAATATTAAGGGGGTCAAAATTTGCAAAGTTGTTTTTTTCAGTGGTACACATACATAATTTTTACACAGAGAGTTTTGGGAGCACAATGTTGTAACTTGGCCACATTGAAGTTCATTAATAGGAGATTCTTAAAAACGAAAATCTTAACAACCACTAAATATTAAGGGGGTCGAAAGTTGATCCCAAAAAAGGACTGCATTTCAAACACTGAAAATTTCTGAATTTTACCTACATTTTGGGCTATAAACTGAATTAAGGGTCCTTTTTTGGGCAGATTTGAAATAAAGTGACTGCAAATCATATTTCTATTTTAAAACCAAAATCTGGAAGCATTTTGAGCCATTTTTTGGAAAAGTGATTTTTTCATAAAATTTCCTAAGGCTAACCCCTTTGAAAAATTTCGAAAAATTTGAAAATTCAAAAAATTATTTTTTCAGTCACATTTGGACAGAATATGAATATAAAACATATTTCAGGTCTTCAACTAAAATTTCCCAGCTAGTTTCAAAATTTCGTACAAAATCCTCTCCATTTCTGAGCAAACGCGTTATTTTGGATTTTTTTGAATTTTAACGACAGTTTGGGCTATAAAGCGATTTAAGGGACCTTTCTTGGATAGTTTTGATAAAAAGTAACTCTTAAGCATTCTCCTATGTTAACAGCTAAATTTGACACATTTCGGACATTTCCCAGCTAAATTCCAAAATTTCGTTCAAAACCGTCTCTATTTCTGTGCCTACGCGTTATTTTGGATTTTTCTGAATTTTCCCGACAGATTGGGCTATAAATCGATTGAAGGGTCTTTTCTTGAACAGTTTTGATAAAAAGTAACTGTTGAGCATTTTCAAAGCATTTCGGACATTTCCCAGCTAGTTTTAAAAATATCGTTCAAAATCGTCTCTATTTCTGTGTTAACGCGTTATTTTGGATTTTTCTGAAATTTACCGACAGTTTAGGCTATAAATCGATTTAAGGGTCCTTTCTTGAACAGTTTTGATAAAAAGTAACTTTTAAGCATACTCTTAGGTCACAGCTAAAATTTTAAAGCATTTCGGACAATTCCCAGCTAGTTTCAGAAATAGCGTTCAAAACCGTCTCTATTTCTGTGTTAACGCGTTATTTTGGATTTTTCGGAATTCTAACAACAGTTTGGGCTATAAAGCGATTATAGGGTCCTTTCTTGACTGTTTTGATAAAAAGTTACTTTTGAGCATTTTCAAAGCATTTCGGACAATTCCCAGCTAGTTTTAAAAATTGCTTTCAAAATCGTCTCTATTTCTGTGTTAACGCATTATTTTGGATTTTTCTGAATTTTACCGACAGTTTGGGCTATAAAGCGATTTAAGGGTCCTTTCTTGACAGTTTTGATAAAAAGTAACTCTTGAGCATTTTCAAAGCATTTCGGACAATTCCCAGCTAGTTTTAAAAATATCGTTCAAAATCGTCTCTATTTCTGTGTTAACGCGTTATTTTGGATTTTTCTGAATTTTACCGACAGTTTGGGCTATAAAGCGATTTAAGGGTCCTTTCCTGGCAGTTTTGATAAAAAGTAACTCTTGAGCATTTTCAAAGCATTTCGGACAATTCCCAGCTAGTTTTAAAAATATCGTTCAAAATCGTCTCTATTTCTGTGTTAACGCGTTATTTTGGATTTTTCTGAATTTTACCGACAGTTTAGGCTATACAGCGATTTAAGGGTCCTTTCTTGACAGTTTTAATAAAAAGTAACTCTTAAGCATTCTCCTATATTAACAGCAAAATTTGAAAGCATTTCGGACAATTCCCAGCTAGTTTTAAAAATATCGTTCAAAATCGTCTCTATTTCTGTGTTAACGCGTTATTTTGGATTTTTCTGAATTTTACCGACAGTTTGGGCTATAAAGCGATTTAAGGGTCCTTTCCTGGCAGTTTTGATAAAAAGTAACTCTTGAGCATTTTCAAAGCATTTCGGACAATTCCCAGCTAGTTTTAAAAATATCGTTCAAAATCGTCTCTATTTCTGTGTTAACGCGTTATTTTGGATTTTTCTGAATTTTACCGATAATTTGGGGTATAAAGCGATTAAAGGGTCCTTTCTTGACAGTTTTGATAAAAAGTTACTTTTGATCATTTTCAAAGCATTTCGGACAATTCCCAGCTAGTTTTAAAAATTGCTTTCAAAATCGTCTCTATTTCTGTGTTAACGCGTTATTTTGGATTTTTCTGAATTTTACCGATAATTTGGGATATAAATCGATATAAGGGTCCTTTCTTGAACAGTTTTGATAAAAAGTAACTTTTGAGCATACTCTAAGGTCACAGCTAAAATTTTAAAGCATTTCGGACAATTCCCAACTAGTTTCAAAAATTGCGTTCAAAAACGTCTCTATTTCTGTGTTAACGCGTTATTTTGGATTTTTCTGAATTATACCGACAGCTTGGTTTATAAAGCGATTTGAGGGTCCTTTCTTGGGCAGATTTAATAAAAAGTTACTGTAAAATATATTTCTCTTTTAAAACCAAAATCTGGAAGCATTTTGAGAAATTTTTTGGAAAAGTGATTTTTTCATAAAATTTCCTAAGTCTAACCCCTTTGAAAAATTTCGAAAAATTTGAAAATTCAAAAAATTATTTTTTGGAAAAGTGATTTTTTCATAAAATTTCCTAAGGCCCCCTTTGAAAAATTTCGAAAAATTTGAAAATTCAAAAAATTATTTTTTGGAAAAGTGATTTTTTTCATAAAATTTCCTAAGGCTAACCCCTTTGAAAAATTTGAAAATTCTAAAAATTTTTTTTGGAAAAGTGATTTTTTCATAAAATTTCCTAAGACTAACCCCTTTGAAAAATTTCGAAAAATTTGAAAATTCAAAAAATTATTTTTTGGAAAAGTGATTTTTTCATAAAATTTCCTAAGGCTAACCCCTTTGAAAAATTTCGAAAAATTTGAAAATTCAAAAAATTATTTTTTCAGTCACATTAGGACAGAATATGAATATAAAAGATATTTCAGGTCCCCAAAAAAAATTTGGTAGCATTTGAGCCATTATTTTCAAAGTTCAAAATTTCCCTTTGAAAATACATTGATTGTATTTTGGAGTTTTTGAATTTTTACTCGTAGTGTATTTTGAGCACAGTATTGTGACTTGGCCACATTTAAGGTCTTCTATAGGAGATTCTTAAAAACGAAAATCTTAACAACCACAAAATATTAAGGGGGTCAAAATTTGCAAAGTTGTTTTTTTCAGTGGTACACATACATAATTTTTACACAGAGAGTTTTGGGAGCACAATGTTGTAACTTGGCCACATTGAAGTTCATTAATAGGAGATTCTTAAAAACGAAAATCTTAACAACCACTAAATATTAAGGGGGTCGAAAGTTGATCCCAAAAAAGGACTGCATTTCAAACACTGAAAATTTCTGAATTTTACCTACATTTTGGGCTATAAACTGAATTAAGGGTCCTTTTTTGAGCAGATTTGAAATAAAGTGACTGTAAATCATATTTCTATTTTAAAACCAAAATCTGGAAGCATTTTGAGCCATTTTTTGGAAAAGTGATTTTTTCATAAAATTTCCTAAGGCTAACCCCTTTGAAAAATTTCGAAAAATTTGAAAATTCAAAAAATTATTTTTTCAGTCACATTTGGACAGAATATGAATATAAAACATATTTCAGGCCCCCAAAAAAAATTTGGTAGCATTTGAGCCATTATTTTCAAAGTTCAAAATTTCCCTTTGAAAATACATTGATTGTATTTTGGAGTTTTTGAATTTTTACTCGTAGTGTATTTTGAGCACAGTATTGTGACTTGGCCACATTTAAGGTCTTCTATAGGAGATTCTTAAAAACGAAAATCTTAACAACCACAAAATATTAAGGGGGTCAAAATTTGCAAAGTTGTTTTTTTCAGTGGTACACATACATAATTTTTACACAGAGAGTTTTGGGAGCACAATGTTGTAACTTGGCCACATTGAAGTTCATTAATAGGAGATTCTTAAAAACGAAAATCTTAACAACCACTAAATATTAAGGGGGTCGAAAGTTGATCCCAAAAAAGGACTGCATTTCAAACACTGAAAATTTCTGAATTTTACCTACATTTTGGGCTATAAACTGAATTAAGGGTCCTTTTTTGGGCAGATTTGAAATAAAGTGACTGTAAATCATATTTCTATTTTAAAACCAAAATCTGGAAGCATTTTGAGCCATTTTTTGGAAAAGTGATTTTTTCATAAAATTTCCTAAAGCTAACCCCTTTGAAAAATTTCGAAAAATTTGAAAATTCAAAAAATTATTTTTTCAGTCACATTTGGACAGAATATGAATATAAAACATATTTCAGGTCCCCAAAAAAAATTTGGTAGCATTTGAGCCATTATTTTCAAAGTTCAAAATTTCCCTTTGAAAATACATTGATTGTATTTTGGAGTTTTTGAATTTTTACTCGTAGTGTATTTTGAGCACAGTATTGTGACTTGGCCACATTTAAGGTCTTCTATAGGAGATTCTTAAAAACGAAAATCTTAACAACCACAAAATATTAAGGGGGTCAAAATTTGCAAAGTTGTTTTTTTCAGTGGTACACATACATAATTTTTACACAGAGAGTTTTGGGAGCACAATGTTGTAACTTGGCCACATTGAAGTTCATTAATAGGAGATTCTTAAAAACGAAAATCTTAACAACCACTAAATATTAAGGGGGTCGAAAGTTGATCCCAAAAAAGGACTGCATTTCAAACACTGAAAATTTCTGAATTTTACCTACATTTTGGGCTATAAACTGAATTAAGGGTCCTTTTTTGGGCAGATTTGAAATAAAGTGACTGTAAATCATATTTCTATTTTAAAACCAAAATCTGGAAGCATTTTGAGCCATTTTTTGGAAAAGTGATTTTTTCATAAAATTTCCTAAGGCTAACCCCTTTGAAAAATTTCGAAAAATTTGAAAATTCAAAAAATTATTTTTTCAGTCACATTTGGACAGAATATGAATATAAAACATATTTCAGGTCCCCAAAAAAAATTTGTTAGCATTTGAGCCATTATTTTCAAAGTTCAAAATTTCCCTTTGAAAATACATTGATTGTATTTTGGAGTTTTTGAATTTTTACTCGTAGTGTATTTTGAGCACAGTATTGTGACTTGGCCACATTTAAGGTCTTCTATAGGAGATTCTTAAAAACGAAAATCTTAACAACCACAAAATATTAAGGGGGTCAAAATTTGCAAAGTTGTTTTTTTCAGTGGTACACATACATAATTTTTACACAGAGAGTTTTGGGAGCACAATGTTGTAACTTGGCCACATTGAAGTTCATTAATAGGAGATTCTTAAAAACGAAAATCTTAACAACCACTAAATATTAAGGGGGTCGAAAGTTGATCCCAAAAAAGGACTGCATTTCAAACACTGAAAATTTCTGAATTTTACCTACATTTTGGGCTATAAACTGAATTAAGGGTCCTTTTTTGGGCAGATTTGAAATAAAGTGACTGTAAATCATATTTCTATTTTAAAACCAAAATCTGGAAGCATTTTGAGCCATTTTTTGGAAAAGTGATTTTTTCATAAAATTTCCTAAAGCTAACCCCTTTGAAAAATTTCGAAAAATTTGAAAATTCAAAAAATTATTTTTTCAGTCACATTTGGACAGAATATGAATATAAAACATATTTCAGGTCCCCAAAAAAAATTTGGTAGCATTTGAGCCATTATTTTCAAAGTTCAAAATTTCCCTTTGAAAATACATTGATTGTATTTTGGAGTTTTTGAATTTTTACTCGTAGTGTATTTTGAGCACAGTATTGTGACTTGGCCACATTTAAGGTCTTCTATAGGAGATTCTTAAAAACGAAAATCTTAACAACCACAAAATATTAAGGGGGTCAAAATTTGCAAAGTTGTTTTTTTCAGTGGTACACATACATAATTTTTACACAGAGAGTTTTGGGAGCACAATGTTGTAACTTGGCCACATTGAAGTTCATTAATAGGAGATTCTTAAAAACGAAAATCTTAACAACCACTAAATATTAAGGGGGTCGAAAGTTGATCCCAAAAAAGGACTGCATTTCAAACACTGAAAATTTCTGAATTTTACCTACATTTTGGGCTATAAACTGAATTAAGGGTCCTTTTTTGGGCAGATTTGAAATAAAGTGACTGTAAATCATATTTCTATTTTAAAACCAAAATCTGGAAGCATTTTGAGCCATTTTTTGGAAAAGTGATTTTTTCATAAAATTTCCTAAGGCTAACCCCTTTGAAAAATTTCGAAAAATTTGAAAATTCAAAAAATTATTTTTTCAGTCACATTTGGACAGAATATGAATATAAAACATATTTCAGGTCCCCAAAAAAAATTTGGTAGCATTTGAGCCATTATTTTCAAAGTTCAAAATTTCCCTTTGAAAATACATTGATTGTATTTTGGAGTTTTTGAATTTTTACTCGTAGTGTATTTTGAGCACAGTATTGTGACTTGGCCACATTTAAGGTCTTCTATAGGAGATTCTTAAAAACGAAAATCTTAACAACCACAAAATATTAAGGGGGTCAAAATTTGCAAAGTTGTTTTTTTCAGTGGTACACATACATAATTTTTACACAGAGAGTTTTGGGAGCACAATGTTGTAACTTGGCCACATTGAAGTTCATTAATAGGAGATTCTTAAAAACGAAAATCTTAACAACCACTAAATATTAAGGGGGTCGAAAGTTGATCCCAAAAAAGGACTGCATTTCAAACACTGAAAATTTCTGAATTTTACCTACATTTTGGGCTATAAACTGAATTAAGGGTCCTTTTTTGGGCAGATTTGAAATAAAGTGACTGTAAATCATATTTCTATTTTAAAACCAAAATCTGGAAGCATTTTGAGCCATTTTTTGGAAAAGTGATTTTTTCATAAAATTTCCTAAGGCTAACCCCTTTGAAAAATTTCGAAAAATTTGAAAATTCAAAAAATTATTTTTTCAGTCACATTTGGACAGAATATGAATATAAAACATATTTCAGGTCCCCAAAAAAAATTTGTTAGCATTTGAGCCATTATTTTCAAAGTTCAAAATTTCCCTTTGAAAATACATTGATTGTATTTTGGAGTTTTTGAATTTTTACTCGTAGTGTATTTTGAGCACAGTATTGTGACTTGGCCACATTTAAGGTCTTCTATAGGAGATTCTTAAAAACGAAAATCTTAACAACCACAAAATATTAAGGGGGTCAAAATTTGCAAAGTTGTTTTTTTCAGTGGTACACATACATAATTTTTACACAGAGAGTTTTGGGAGCACAATGTTGTAACTTGGCCACATTGAAGTTCATTAATAGGAGATTCTTAAAAACGAAAATCTTAACAACCACTAAATATTAAGGGGGTCGAAAGTTGATCCCAAAAAAGGACTGCATTTCAAACACTGAAAATTTCTGAATTTTACCTACATTTTGGGCTATAAACTGAATTAAGGGTCCTTTTTTGGGCAGATTTGAAATAAAGTGACTGTAAATCATATTTCTATTTTAAAACCAAAATCTGGAAGCATTTTGAGCCATTTTTTGGAAAAGTGATTTTTTCATAAAATTTCCTAAAGCTAACCCCTTTGAAAAATTTCGAAAAATTTGAAAATTCAAAAAATTATTTTTTCAGTCACATTTGGACAGAATATGAATATAAAACATATTTCAGGTCCCCAAAAAAAATTTGGTAGCATTTGAGCCATTATTTTCAAAGTTCAAAATTTCCCTTTGAAAATACATTGATTGTATTTTGGAGTTTTTGAATTTTTACTCGTAGTGTATTTTGAGCACAGTATTGTGACTTGGCCACATTTAAGGTCTTCTATAGGAGATTCTTAAAAACGAAAATCTTAACAACCACAAAATATTAAGGGGGTCAAAATTTGCAAAGTTGTTTTTTTCAGTGGTACACATACATAATTTTTACACAGAGAGTTTTGGGAGCACAATGTTGTAACTTGGCCACATTGAAGTTCATTAATAGGAGATTCTTAAAAACGAAAATCTTAACAACCACTAAATATTAAGGGGGTCGAAAGTTGATCCCAAAAAAGGACTGCATTTCAAACACTGAAAATTTCTGAATTTTACCTACATTTTGGGCTATAAACTGAATTAAGGGTCCTTTTTTGGGCAGATTTGAAATAAAGTGACTGTAAATCATATTTCTATTTTAAAACCAAAATCTGGAAGCATTTTGAGCCATTTTTTGGAAAAGTGATTTTTTCATAAAATTTCCTAAGGCTAACCCCTTTGAAAAATTTCGAAAAATTTGAAAATTCAAAAAATTATTTTTTCAGTCACATTTGGACAGAATATGAATATAAAACATATTTCAGGTCCCCAAAAAAAATTTGGTAGCATTTGAGCCATTATTTTCAAAGTTCAAAATTTCCCTTTGAAAATACATTGATTGTATTTTGGAGTTTTTGAATTTTTACTCGTAGTGTATTTTGAGCACAGTATTGTGACTTGGCCACATTTAAGGTCTTCTATAGGAGATTCTTAAAAACGAAAATCTTAACAACCACAAAATATTAAGGGGGTCAAAATTTGCAAAGTTGTTTTTTTCAGTGGTACACATACATAATTTTTACACAGAGAGTTTTGGGAGCACAATGTTGTAACTTGGCCACATTGAAGTTCATTAATAGGAGATTCTTAAAAACGAAAATCTTAACAACCACTAAATATTAAGGGGGTCGAAAGTTGATCCCAAAAAAGGACTGCATTTCAAACACTGAAAATTTCTGAATTTTACCTACATTTTGGGCTATAAACTGAATTAAGGGTCCTTTTTTGGGCAGATTTGAAATAAAGTGACTGTAAATCATATTTCTATTTTAAAACCAAAATCTGGAAGCATTTTGAGCCATTTTTTGGAAAAGTGATTTTTTCATAAAATTTCCTAAAGCTAACCCCTTTGAAAAATTTCGAAAAATTTGAAAATTCAAAAAATTATTTTTTCAGTCACATTTGGACAGAATATGAATATAAAACATATTTCAGGTCCCCAAAAAAAATTTGGTAGCATTTGAGCCATTATTTTCAAAGTTCAAAATTTCCCTTTGAAAATACATTGATTGTATTTTGGAGTTTTTGAATTTTTACTCGTAGTGTATTTTGAGCACAGTATTGTGACTTGGCCACATTTAAGGTCTTCTATAGGAGATTCTTAAAAACGAAAATCTTAACAACCACAAAATATTAAGGGGGTCAAAATTTGCAAAGTTGTTTTTTTCAGTGGTACACATACATAATTTTTACACAGAGAGTTTTGGGAGCACAATGTTGTAACTTGGCCACATTGAAGTTCATTAATAGGAGATTCTTAAAAACGAAAATCTTAACAACCACTAAATATTAAGGGGGTCGAAAGTTGATCCCAAAAAAGGACTGCATTTCAAACACTGAAAATTTCTGAATTTTACCTACATTTTGGGCTATAAACTGAATTAAGGGTCCTTTTTTGGGCAGATTTGAAATAAAGTGACTGTAAATCATATTTCTATTTTAAAACCAAAATCTGGAAGCATTTTGAGCCATTTTTTGGAAAAGTGATTTTTTCATAAAATTTCCTAAGGCTAACCCCTTTGAAAAATTTCGAAAAATTTGAAAATTCAAAAAATTATTTTTTCAGTCACATTTGGACAGAATATGAATATAAAACATATTTCAGGTCCCCAAAAAAAATTTGTTAGCATTTGAGCCATTATTTTCAAAGTTCAAAATTTCCCTTTGAAAATACATTGATTGTATTTTGGAGTTTTTGAATTTTTACTCGTAGTGTATTTTGAGCACAGTATTGTGACTTGGCCACATTTAAGGTCTTCTATAGGAGATTCTTAAAAACGAAAATCTTAACAACCACAAAATATTAAGGGGGTCAAAATTTGCAAAGTTGTTTTTTTCAGTGGTACACATACATAATTTTTACACAGAGAGTTTTGGGAGCACAATGTTGTAACTTGGCCACATTGAAGTTCATTAATAGGAGATTCTTAAAAACGAAAATCTTAACAACCACTAAATATTAAGGGGGTCGAAAGTTGATCCCAAAAAAGGACTGCATTTCAAACACTGAAAATTTCTGAATTTTACCTACATTTTGGGCTATAAACTGAATTAAGGGTCCTTTTTTGGGCAGATTTGAAATAAAGTGACTGTAAATCATATTTCTATTTTAAAACCAAAATCTGGAAGCATTTTGAGCCATTTTTTGGAAAAGTGATTTTTTCATAAAATTTCCTAAAGCTAACCCCTTTGAAAAATTTCGAAAAATTTGAAAATTCAAAAAATTATTTTTTCAGTCACATTTGGACAGAATATGAATATAAAACATATTTCAGGTCCCCAAAAAAAATTTGGTAGCATTTGAGCCATTATTTTCAAAGTTCAAAATTTCCCTTTGAAAATACATTGATTGTATTTTGGAGTTTTTGAATTTTTACTCGTAGTGTATTTTGAGCACAGTATTGTGACTTGGCCACATTTAAGGTCTTCTATAGGAGATTCTTAAAAACGAAAATCTTAACAACCACAAAATATTAAGGGGGTCAAAATTTGCAAAGTTGTTTTTTTCAGTGGTACACATACATAATTTTTACACAGAGAGTTTTGGGAGCACAATGTTGTAACTTGGCCACATTGAAGTTCATTAATAGGAGATTCTTAAAAACGAAAATCTTAACAACCACTAAATATTAAGGGGGTCGAAAGTTGATCCCAAAAAAGGACTGCATTTCAAACACTGAAAATTTCTGAATTTTACCTACATTTTGGGCTATAAACTGAATTAAGGGTCCTTTTTTGGGCAGATTTGAAATAAAGTGACTGTAAATCATATTTCTATTTTAAAACCAAAATCTGGAAGCATTTTGAGCCATTTTTTGGAAAAGTGATTTTTTCATAAAATTTCCTAAGGCTAACCCCTTTGAAAAATTTCGAAAAATTTGAAAATTCAAAAAATTATTTTTTCAGTCACATTTGGACAGAATATGAATATAAAACATATTTCAGGTCCCCAAAAAAAATTTGGTAGCATTTGAGCCATTATTTTCAAAGTTCAAAATTTCCCTTTGAAAATACATTGATTGTATTTTGGAGTTTTTGAATTTTTACTCGTAGTGTATTTTGAGCACAGTATTGTGACTTGGCCACATTTAAGGTCTTCTATAGGAGATTCTTAAAAACGAAAATCTTAACAACCACAAAATATTAAGGGGGTCAAAATTTGCAAAGTTGTTTTTTTCAGTGGTACACATACATAATTTTTACACAGAGAGTTTTGGGAGCACAATGTTGTAACTTGGCCACATTGAAGTTCATTAATAGGAGATTCTTAAAAACGAAAATCTTAACAACCACTAAATATTAAGGGGGTCGAAAGTTGATCCCAAAAAAGGACTGCATTTCAAACACTGAAAATTTCTGAATTTTACCTACATTTTGGGCTATAAACTGAATTAAGGGTCCTTTTTTGGGCAGATTTAAAATAAAGTGACTGTAAATCATATATCTATTTTAAAACCAAAATCTGGAAGCATTTTGAGCCATTTTTTGGAAAAGTGATTTTTTCATAAAATTTCCTAAGGCTAACCCCTTTGAAAAATTTCGAAAAATTTGAAAATTCAAAAAATTATTTTTTCAGTCACATTTGGACAGAATATGAATATAAAACATATTTCAGGTCCCCAAAAAAAATTTGGTAGCATTTGAGCCATTATTTTCAAAGTTCAAAATTTCCCTTTGAAAATACATTGATTGTATTTTGGAGTTTTTGAATTTTTACTCGTAGTGTATTTTGAGCACAGTATTGTGACTTGGCCACATTTAAGGTCTTCTATAGGAGATTCTTAAAAACGAAAATCTTAACAACCACAAAATATTAAGGGGGTCAAAATTTGCAAAGTTGTTTTTTTCAGTGGTACACATACATAATTTTTACACAGAGAGTTTTGGGAGCACAATGTTGTAACTTGGCCACATTGAAGTTCATTAATAGGAGATTCTTAAAAACGAAAATCTTAACAACCACTAAATATTAAGGGGGTCGAAAGTTGATCCCAAAAAAGGACTGCATTTCAAACACTGAAAATTTCTGAATTTTACCTACATTTTGGGCTATAAACTGAATTAAGGGTCCTTTTTTGGGCAGATTTGAAATAAAGTGACTGTAAATCATATTTCTATTTTAAAACCAAAATCTGGAAGCATTTTGAGCCATTTTTTGGAAAAGTGATTTTTTCATAAAATTTCCTAAGGCTAACCCCTTTGAAAAATTTCGAAAAATTTGAAAATTCAAAAAATTATTTTTTCAGTCACATTTGGACAGAATATGAATATAAAACATATTTCAGGTCCCCAAAAAAAATTTGTTAGCATTTGAGCCATTATTTTCAAAGTTCAAAATTTCCCTTTGAAAATACATTGATTGTATTTTGGAGTTTTTGAATTTTTACTCGTAGTGTATTTTGAGCACAGTATTGTGACTTGGCCACATTTAAGGTCTTCTATAGGAGATTCTTAAAAACGAAAATCTTAACAACCACAAAATATTAAGGGGGTCAAAATTTGCAAAGTTGTTTTTTTCAGTGGTACACATACATAATTTTTACACAGAGAGTTTTGGGAGCACAATGTTGTAACTTGGCCACATTGAAGTTCATTAATAGGAGATTCTTAAAAACGAAAATCTTAACAACCACTAAATATTAAGGGGGTCGAAAGTTGATCCCAAAAAAGGACTGCATTTCAAACACTGAAAATTTCTGAATTTTACCTACATTTTGGGCTATAAACTGAATTAAGGGTCCTTTTTTGGGCAGATTTGAAATAAAGTGACTGTAAATCATATTTCTATTTTAAAACCAAAATCTGGAAGCATTTTGAGCCATTTTTTGGAAAAGTGATTTTTTCATAAAATTTCCTAAAGCTAACCCCTTTGAAAAATTTCGAAAAATTTGAAAATTCAAAAAATTATTTTTTCAGTCACATTTGGACAGAATATGAATATAAAACATATTTCAGGTCCCCAAAAAAAATTTGGTAGCATTTGAGCCATTATTTTCAAAGTTCAAAATTTCCCTTTGAAAATACATTGATTGTATTTTGGAGTTTTTGAATTTTTACTCGTAGTGTATTTTGAGCACAGTATTGTGACTTGGCCACATTTAAGGTCTTCTATAGGAGATTCTTAAAAACGAAAATCTTAACAACCACAAAATATTAAGGGGGTCAAAATTTGCAAAGTTGTTTTTTTCAGTGGTACACATACATAATTTTTACACAGAGAGTTTTGGGAGCACAATGTTGTAACTTGGCCACATTGAAGTTCATTAATAGGAGATTCTTAAAAACGAAAATCTTAACAACCACTAAATATTAAGGGGGTCGAAAGTTGATCCCAAAAAAGGACTGCATTTCAAACACTGAAAATTTCTGAATTTTACCTACATTTTGGGCTATAAACTGAATTAAGGGTCCTTTTTTGGGCAGATTTGAAATAAAGTGACTGTAAATCATATTTCTATTTTAAAACCAAAATCTGGAAGCATTTTGAGCCATTTTTTGGAAAAGTGATTTTTTCATAAAATTTCCTAAGGCTAACCCCTTTGAAAAATTTCGAAAAATTTGAAAATTCAAAAAATTATTTTTTCAGTCACATTTGGACAGAATATGAATATAAAACATATTTCAGGTCCCCAAAAAAAATTTGGTAGCATTTGAGCCATTATTTTCAAAGTTCAAAATTTCCCTTTGAAAATACATTGATTGTATTTTGGAGTTTTTGAATTTTTACTCGTAGTGTATTTTGAGCACAGTATTGTGACTTGGCCACATTTAAGGTCTTCTATAGGAGATTCTTAAAAACGAAAATCTTAACAACCACAAAATATTAAGGGGGTCAAAATTTGCAAAGTTGTTTTTTTCAGTGGTACACATACATAATTTTTACACAGAGAGTTTTGGGAGCACAATGTTGTAACTTGGCCACATTGAAGTTCATTAATAGGAGATTCTTAAAAACGAAAATCTTAACAACCACTAAATATTAAGGGGGTCGAAAGTTGATCCCAAAAAAGGACTGCATTTCAAACACTGAAAATTTCTGAATTTTACCTACATTTTGGGCTATAAACTGAATTAAGGGTCCTTTTTTGGGCAGATTTGAAATAAAGTGACTGTAAATCATATTTCTATTTTAAAACCAAAATCTGGAAGCATTTTGAGCCATTTTTTGGAAAAGTGATTTTTTCATAAAATTTCCTAAAGCTAACCCCTTTGAAAAATTTCGAAAAATTTGAAAATTCAAAAAATTATTTTTTCAGTCACATTTGGACAGAATATGAATATAAAACATATTTCAGGTCCCCAAAAAAAATTTGGTAGCATTTGAGCCATTATTTTCAAAGTTCAAAATTTCCCTTTGAAAATACATTGATTGTATTTTGGAGTTTTTGAATTTTTACTCGTAGTGTATTTTGAGCACAGTATTGTGACTTGGCCACATTTAAGGTCTTCTATAGGAGATTCTTAAAAACGAAAATCTTAACAACCACAAAATATTAAGGGGGTCAAAATTTGCAAAGTTGTTTTTTTCAGTGGTACACATACATAATTTTTACACAGAGAGTTTTGGGAGCACAATGTTGTAACTTGGCCACATTGAAGTTCATTAATAGGAGATTCTTAAAAACGAAAATCTTAACAACCACTAAATATTAAGGGGGTCGAAAGTTGATCCCAAAAAAGGACTGCATTTCAAACACTGAAAATTTCTGAATTTTACCTACATTTTGGGCTATAAACTGAATTAAGGGTCCTTTTTTGGGCAGATTTGAAATAAAGTGACTGTAAATCATATTTCTATTTTAAAACCAAAATCTGGAAGCATTTTGAGCCATTTTTTGGAAAAGTGATTTTTTCATAAAATTTCCTAAGGCTAACCCCTTTGAAAAATTTCGAAAAATTTGAAAATTCAAAAAATTATTTTTTCAGTCACATTTGGACAGAATATGAATATAAAACATATTTCAGGTCCCCAAAAAAAATTTGTTAGCATTTGAGCCATTATTTTCAAAGTTCAAAATTTCCCTTTGAAAATACATTGATTGTATTTTGGAGTTTTTGAATTTTTACTCGTAGTGTATTTTGAGCACAGTATTGTGACTTGGCCACATTTAAGATCTTCTATAGGAGATTCTTAAAAACGAAAATCTTAACAACCACAAAATATTAAGGGGGTCAAAATTTGCAAAGTTGTTTTTTTCAGTGGTACACATACATAATTTTTACACAGAGAGTTTTGGGAGCACAATGTTGTAACTTGGCCACATTGAAGTTCATTAATAGGAGATTCTTAAAAACGAAAATCTTAACAACCACTAAATATTAAGGGGGTCGAAAGTTGATCCCAAAAAAGGACTGCATTTCAAACACTGAAAATTTCTGAATTTTACCTACATTTTGGGCTATAAACTGAATTAAGGGTCCTTTTTTGGGCAGATTTGAAATAAAGTGACTGTAAATCATATTTCTATTTTAAAACCAAAATCTGGAAGCATTTTGAGCCATTTTTTGGAAAAGTGATTTTTTCATAAAATTTCCTAAAGCTAACCCCTTTGAAAAATTTCGAAAAATTTGAAAATTCAAAAAATTATTTTTTCAGTCACATTTGGACAGAATATGAATATAAAACATATTTCAGGTCCCCAAAAAAAATTTGGTAGCATTTGAGCCATTATTTTCAAAGTTCAAAATTTCCCTTTGAAAATACATTGATTGTATTTTGGAGTTTTTGAATTTTTACTCGTAGTGTATTTTGAGCACAGTATTGTGACTTGGCCACATTTAAGGTCTTCTATAGGAGATTCTTAAAAACGAAAATCTTAACAACCACAAAATATTAAGGGGGTCAAAATTTGCAAAGTTGTTTTTTTCAGTGGTACACATACATAATTTTTACACAGAGAGTTTTGGGAGCACAATGTTGTAACTTGGCCACATTGAAGTTCATTAATAGGAGATTCTTAAAAACGAAAATCTTAACAACCACTAAATATTAAGGGGGTCGAAAGTTGATCCCAAAAAAGGACTGCATTTCAAACACTGAAAATTTCTGAATTTTACCTACATTTTGGGCTATAAACTGAATTAAGGGTCCTTTTTTGGGCAGATTTGAAATAAAGTGACTGTAAATCATATTTCTATTTTAAAACCAAAATCTGGAAGCATTTTGAGCCATTTTTTGGAAAAGTGATTTTTTCATAAAATTTCCTAAGGCTAACCCCTTTGAAAAATTTCGAAAAATTTGAAAATTCAAAAAATTATTTTTTCAGTCACATTTGGACAGAATATGAATATAAAACATATTTCAGGTCCCCAAAAAAATTTGGTAGCATTTGAGCCATTATTTTCAAAGTTCAAAATTTCCCTTTGAAAATACATTGATTGTATTTTGGAGTTTTTGAATTTTTACTCGTAGTGTATTTTGAGCACAGTATTGTGACTTGGCCACATTTAAGGTCTTCTATAGGAGATTCTTAAAAACGAAAATCTTAACAACCACAAAATATTAAGGGGGTCAAAATTTGCAAAGTTGTTTTTTTCAGTGGTACACATACATAATTTTTACACAGAGAGTTTTGGGAGCACAATGTTGTAACTTGGCCACATTGAAGTTCATTAATAGGAGATTCTTAAAAACGAAAATCTTAACAACCACTAAATATTAAGGGGGTCGAAAGTTGATCCCAAAAAAGGACTGCATTTCAAACACTGAAAATTTCTGAATTTTACCTACATTTTGGGCTATAAACTGAATTAAGGGTCCTTTTTTGGGCAGATTTGAAATAAAGTGACTGTAAATCATATTTCTATTTTAAAACCAAAATCTGGAAGCATTTTGAGCCATTTTTTGGAAAAGTGATTTTTTCATAAAATTTCCTAAGGCTAACCCCTTTGAAAAATTTCGAAAAATTTGAAAATTCAAAAAATTATTTTTTCAGTCACATTTGGACAGAATATGAATATAAAACATATTTCAGGTCCCCAAAAAAAATTTGGTAGCATTTGAGCCATTATTTTCAAAGTTCAAAATTTCCCTTTGAAAATACATTGATTGTATTTTGGAGTTTTTGAATTTTTACTCGTAGTGTATTTTGAGCACAGTATTGTGACTTGGCCACATTTAAGGTCTTCTATAGGAGATTCTTAAAAACGAAAATCTTAACAACCACAAAATATTAAGGGGGTCAAAATTTGCAAAGTTGTTTTTTTCAGTGGTACACATACATAATTTTTACACAGAGAGTTTTGGGAGCACAATGTTGTAACTTGGCCACATTGAAGTTCATTAATAGGAGATTCTTAAAAACGAAAATCTTAACAACCACTAAATATTAAGGGGGTCGAAAGTTGATCCCAAAAAAGGACTGCATTTCAAACACTGAAAATTTCTGAATTTTACCTACATTTTGGGCTATAAACTGAATTAAGGGTCCTTTTTTGGGCAGATTTGAAATAAAGTGACTGTAAATCATATTTCTATTTTAAAACCAAAATCTGGAAGCATTTTGAGCCATTTTTTGGAAAAGTGATTTTTTCATAAAATTTCCTAAGGCTAACCCCTTTGAAAAATTTCGAAAAATTTGAAAATTCAAAAAATTATTTTTTCAGTCACATTTGGACAGAATATGAATATAAAACATATTTCAGGTCCCCAAAAAAAATTTGGTAGCATTTGAGCCATTATTTTCAAAGTTCAAAATTTCCCTTTGAAAATACATTGATTGTATTTTGGAGTTTTTGAATTTTTACTCGTAGTGTATTTTGAGCACAGTATTGTGACTTGGCCACATTTAAGGTCTTCTATAGGAGATTCTTAAAAACGAAAATCTTAACAACCACAAAATATTAAGGGGGTCAAAATTTGCAAAGTTGTTTTTTTCAGTGGTACACATACATAATTTTTACACAGAGAGTTTTGGGAGCACAATGTTGTAACTTGGCCACATTGAAGTTCATTAATAGGAGATTCTTAAAAACGAAAATCTTAACAACCACTAAATATTAAGGGGGTCGAAAGTTGATCCCAAAAAAGGACTGCATTTCAAACACTGAAAATTTCTGAATTTTACCTACATTTTGGGCTATAAACTGAATTAAGGGTCCTTTTTTGGGCAGATTTGAAATAAAGTGACTGTAAATCATATTTCTATTTTAAAACCAAAATCTGGAAGCATTTTGAGCCATTTTTTGGAAAAGTGATTTTTTCATAAAATTTCCTAAGGCTAACCCCTTTGAAAAATTTCGAAAAATTTGAAAATTCAAAAAATTATTTTTTCAGTCACATTTGGACAGAATATGAATATAAAACATATTTCAGGTCCCCAAAAAAAATTTGGTAGCATTTGAGCCATTATTTTCAAAGTTCAAAATTTCCCTTTGAAAATACATTGATTGTATTTTGGAGTTTTTGAATTTTTACTCGTAGTGTATTTTGAGCACAGTATTGTGACTTGGCCACATTTAAGGTCTTCTATAGGAGATTCTTAAAAACGAAAATCTTAACAACCACAAAATATTAAGGGGGTCAAAATTTGCAAAGTTGTTTTTTTCAGTGGTACACATACATAATTTTTACACAGAGAGTTTTGGGAGCACAATGTTGTAACTTGGCCACATTGAAGTTCATTAATAGGAGATTCTTAAAAACGAAAATCTTAACAACCACTAAATATTAAGGGGGTCGAAAGTTGATCCCAAAAAAGGACTGCATTTCAAACACTGAAAATTTCTGAATTTTACCTACATTTTGGGCTATAAACTGAATTAAGGGTCCTTTTTTGGGCAGATTTGAAATAAAGTGACTGTAAATCATATTTCTATTTTAAAACCAAAATCTGGAAGCATTTTGAGCCATTTTTTGGAAAAGTGATTTTTTCATAAAATTTCCTAAGGCTAACCCCTTTGAAAAATTTCGAAAAATTTGAAAATTCAAAAAATTATTTTTTCAGTCACATTTGGACAGAATATGAATATAAAACATATTTCAGGTCCCCAAAAAAAATTTGGTAGCATTTGAGCCATTATTTTCAAAGTTCAAAATTTCCCTTTGAAAATACATTGATTGTATTTTGGAGTTTTTGAATTTTTACTCGTAGTGTATTTTGAGCACAGTATTGTGACTTGGCCACATTTTAGGTCTTCTATAGGAGATTCTTAAAAACGAAAATCTTAACAACCACAAAATATTAAGGGGGTCAAAATTTGCAAAGTTGTTTTTTTCAGTGGTACACATACATAATTTTTACACAGAGAGTTTTGGGAGCACAATGTTGTAACTTGGCCACATTGAAGTTCATTAATAGGAGATTCTTAAAAACGAAAATCTTAACAACCACTAAATATTAAGGGGGTCGAAAGTTGATCCCAAAAAAGGACTGCATTTCAAACACTGAAAATTTCTGAATTTTACCTACATTTTGGGCTATAAACTGAATTAAGGGTCCTTTTTTGGGCAGATTTGAAATAAAGTGACTGCAAATCATATTTCTATTTTAAAACCAAAATCTGGAAGCATTTTGAGCCATTTTTTGGAAAAGTGATTTTTTCATAAAATTTCCTAAGGCTAACCCCTTTGAAAAATTTCGAAAAATTTGAAAATTCAAAAAATTATTTTTTCAGTCACATTTGGACAGAATATGAATATAAAACATATTTCAGGTCTTCAACTAAAATTTCCCAGCTAGTTTCAAAATTTCGTACAAAATCCTCTCCATTTCTGAGCAAACGCGTTATTTTGGATTTTTTTGAATTTTAACGACAGTTTGGGCTATAAAGCGATTTAAGGGACCTTTCTTGGATAGTTTTGATAAAAAGTAACTCTTAAGCATTCTCCTATGTTAACAGCTAAATTTGACACATTTCGGACATTTCCCAGCTAAATTCCAAAATTTCGTTCAAAACCGTCTCTATTTCTGTGCCTACGCGTTATTTTGGATTTTTCTGAATTTTCCCGACAGATTGGGCTATAAATCGATTGAAGGGTCTTTTCTTGAACAGTTTTGATAAAAAGTAACTGTTGAGCATTTTCAAAGCATTTCGGACATTTCCCAGCTAGTTTTAAAAATATCGTTCAAAATCGTCTCTATTTCTGTGTTAACGCGTTATTTTGGATTTTTCTGAAATTTACCGACAGTTTAGGCTATAAATCGATTTAAGGGTCCTTTCTTGAACAGTTTTGATAAAAAGTAACTTTTAAGCATACTCTTAGGTCACAGCTAAAATTTTAAAGCATTTCGGACAATTCCCAGCTAGTTTCAGAAATAGCGTTCAAAACCGTCTCTATTTCTGTGTTAACGCGTTATTTTGGATTTTTCGGAATTCTAACAACAGTTTGGGCTATAAAGCGATTATAGGGTCCTTTCTTGACTGTTTTGATAAAAAGTTACTTTTGAGCATTTTCAAAGCATTTCGGACAATTCCCAGCTAGTTTTAAAAATTGCTTTCAAAATCGTCTCTATTTCTGTGTTAACGCATTATTTTGGATTTTTCTGAATTTTACCGACAGTTTGGGCTATAAAGCGATTTAAGGGTCCTTTCTTGACAGTTTTGATAAAAAGTAACTCTTGAGCATTTTCAAAGCATTTCGGACAATTCCCAGCTAGTTTTAAAAATATCGTTCAAAATCGTCTCTATTTCTGTGTTAACGCGTTATTTTGGATTTTTCTGAATTTTACCGACAGTTTGGGCTATAAAGCGATTTAAGGGTCCTTTCCTGGCAGTTTTGATAAAAAGTAACTCTTGAGCATTTTCAAAGCATTTCGGACAATTCCCAGCTAGTTTTAAAAATATCGTTCAAAATCGTCTCTATTTCTGTGTTAACGCGTTATTTTGGATTTTTCTGAATTTTACCGACAGTTTAGGCTATACAGCGATTTAAGGGTCCTTTCTTGACAGTTTTAATAAAAAGTAACTCTTAAGCATTCTCCTATATTAACAGCAAAATTTGAAAGCATTTCGGACAATTCCCAGCTAGTTTTAAAAATATCGTTCAAAATCGTCTCTATTTCTGTGTTAACGCGTTATTTTGGATTTTTCTGAATTTTACCGACAGTTTGGGCTATAAAGCGATTTAAGGGTCCTTTCCTGGCAGTTTTGATAAAAAGTAACTCTTGAGCATTTTCAAAGCATTTCGGACAATTCCCAGCTAGTTTTAAAAATATCGTTCAAAATCGTCTCTATTTCTGTGTTAACGCGTTATTTTGGATTTTTCTGAATTTTACCGATAATTTGGGGTATAAAGCGATTAAAGGGTCCTTTCTTGACAGTTTTGATAAAAAGTTACTTTTGATCATTTTCAAAGCATTTCGGACAATTCCCAGCTAGTTTTAAAAATTGCTTTCAAAATCGTCTCTATTTCTGTGTTAACGCGTTATTTTGGATTTTTCTGAATTTTACCGATAATTTGGGATATAAATCGATATAAGGGTCCTTTCTTGAACAGTTTTGATAAAAAGTAACTTTTGAGCATACTCTAAGGTCACAGCTAAAATTTTAAAGCATTTCGGACAATTCCCAACTAGTTTCAAAAATTGCGTTCAAAAACGTCTCTATTTCTGTGTTAACGCGTTATTTTGGATTTTTCTGAATTATACCGACAGCTTGGTTTATAAAGCGATTTGAGGGTCCTTTCTTGGGCAGATTTAATAAAAAGTTACTGTAAAATATATTTCTCTTTTAAAACCAAAATCTGGAAGCATTTTGAGAAATTTTTTGGAAAAGTGATTTTTTCATAAAATTTCCTAAGTCTAACCCCTTTGAAAAATTTCGAAAAATTTGAAAATTCAAAAAATTATTTTTTGGAAAAGTGATTTTTTCATAAAATTTCCTAAGGCCCCCTTTGAAAAATTTCGAAAAATTTGAAAATTCAAAAAATTATTTTTTGGAAAAGTGATTTTTTTCATAAAATTTCCTAAGGCTAACCCCTTTGAAAAATTTGAAAATTCTAAAAATTTTTTTTGGAAAAGTGATTTTTTCATAAAATTTCCTAAGACTAACCCCTTTGAAAAATTTCGAAAAATTTGAAAATTCAAAAAATTATTTTTTCATAAAATTTCCTAAGGCTAACCCCTTTGAAAAATTTCGAAAAATTTGAAAATTCAAAAAATTATTTTTTCAGTCACATTAGGACAGAATATGAATATAAAAGATATTTCAGGTCCCCAAAAAAAATTTGGTAGCATTTGAGCCATTATTTTCAAAGTTCAAAATTTCCCTTTGAAAATACATTGATTGTATTTTGGAGTTTTTGAATTTTTACTCGTAGTGTATTTTGAGCACAGTATTGTGACTTGGCCACATTTAAGGTCTTCTATAGGAGATTCTTAAAAACGAAAATCTTAACAACCACAAAATATTAAGGGGGTCAAAATTTGCAAAGTTGTTTTTTTCAGTGGTACACATACATAATTTTTACACAGAGAGTTTTGGGAGCACAATGTTGTAACTTGGCCACATTGAAGTTCATTAATAGGAGATTCTTAAAAACGAAAATCTTAACAACCACTAAATATTAAGGGGGTCGAAAGTTGATCCCAAAAAAGGACTGCATTTCAAACACTGAAAATTTCTGAATTTTACCTACATTTTGGGCTATAAACTGAATTAAGGGTCCTTTTTTGAGCAGATTTGAAATAAAGTGACTGTAAATCATATTTCTATTTTAAAACCAAAATCTGGAAGCATTTTGAGCCATTTTTTGGAAAAGTGATTTTTTCATAAAATTTCCTAAGGCTAACCCCTTTGAAAAATTTCGAAAAATTTGAAAATTCAAAAAATTATTTTTTCAGTCACATTTGGACAGAATATGAATATAAAACATATTTCAGGCCCCCAAAAAAAATTTGGTAGCATTTGAGCCATTATTTTCAAAGTTCAAAATTTCCCTTTGAAAATACATTGATTGTATTTTGGAGTTTTTGAATTTTTACTCGTAGTGTATTTTGAGCACAGTATTGTGACTTGGCCACATTTAAGGTCTTCTATAGGAGATTCTTAAAAACGAAAATCTTAACAACCACAAAATATTAAGGGGGTCAAAATTTGCAAAGTTGTTTTTTTCAGTGGTACACATACATAATTTTTACACAGAGAGTTTTGGGAGCACAATGTTGTAACTTGGCCACATTGAAGTTCATTAATAGGAGATTCTTAAAAACGAAAATCTTAACAACCACTAAATATTAAGGGGGTCGAAAGTTGATCCCAAAAAAGGACTGCATTTCAAACACTGAAAATTTCTGAATTTTACCTACATTTTGGGCTATAAACTGAATTAAGGGTCCTTTTTTGGGCAGATTTGAAATAAAGTGACTGTAAATCATATTTCTATTTTAAAACCAAAATCTGGAAGCATTTTGAGCCATTTTTTGGAAAAGTGATTTTTTCATAAAATTTCCTAAAGCTAACCCCTTTGAAAAATTTCGAAAAATTTGAAAATTCAAAAAATTATTTTTTCAGTCACATTTGGACAGAATATGAATATAAAACATATTTCAGGTCCCCAAAAAAAATTTGGTAGCATTTGAGCCATTATTTTCAAAGTTCAAAATTTCCCTTTGAAAATACATTGATTGTATTTTGGAGTTTTTGAATTTTTACTCGTAGTGTATTTTGAGCACAGTATTGTGACTTGGCCACATTTAAGGTCTTCTATAGGAGATTCTTAAAAACGAAAATCTTAACAACCACAAAATATTAAGGGGGTCAAAATTTGCAAAGTTGTTTTTTTCAGTGGTACACATACATAATTTTTACACAGAGAGTTTTGGGAGCACAATGTTGTAACTTGGCCACATTGAAGTTCATTAATAGGAGATTCTTAAAAACGAAAATCTTAACAACCACTAAATATTAAGGGGGTCGAAAGTTGATCCCAAAAAAGGACTGCATTTCAAACACTGAAAATTTCTGAATTTTACCTACATTTTGGGCTATAAACTGAATTAAGGGTCCTTTTTTGGGCAGATTTGAAATAAAGTGACTGTAAATCATATTTCTATTTTAAAACCAAAATCTGGAAGCATTTTGAGCCATTTTTTGGAAAAGTGATTTTTTCATAAAATTTCCTAAGGCTAACCCCTTTGAAAAATTTCGAAAAATTTGAAAATTCAAAAAATTATTTTTTCAGTCACATTTGGACAGAATATGAATATAAAACATATTTCAGGTCCCCAAAAAAAATTTGTTAGCATTTGAGCCATTATTTTCAAAGTTCAAAATTTCCCTTTGAAAATACATTGATTGTATTTTGGAGTTTTTGAATTTTTACTCGTAGTGTATTTTGAGCACAGTATTGTGACTTGGCCACATTTAAGGTCTTCTATAGGAGATTCTTAAAAACGAAAATCTTAACAACCACAAAATATTAAGGGGGTCAAAATTTGCAAAGTTGTTTTTTTCAGTGGTACACATACATAATTTTTACACAGAGAGTTTTGGGAGCACAATGTTGTAACTTGGCCACATTGAAGTTCATTAATAGGAGATTCTTAAAAACGAAAATCTTAACAACCACTAAATATTAAGGGGGTCGAAAGTTGATCCCAAAAAAGGACTGCATTTCAAACACTGAAAATTTCTGAATTTTACCTACATTTTGGGCTATAAACTGAATTAAGGGTCCTTTTTTGGGCAGATTTGAAATAAAGTGACTGTAAATCATATTTCTATTTTAAAACCAAAATCTGGAAGCATTTTGAGCCATTTTTTGGAAAAGTGATTTTTTCATAAAATTTCCTAAAGCTAACCCCTTTGAAAAATTTCGAAAAATTTGAAAATTCAAAAAATTATTTTTTCAGTCACATTTGGACAGAATATGAATATAAAACATATTTCAGGTCCCCAAAAAAAATTTGGTAGCATTTGAGCCATTATTTTCAAAGTTCAAAATTTCCCTTTGAAAATACATTGATTGTATTTTGGAGTTTTTGAATTTTTACTCGTAGTGTATTTTGAGCACAGTATTGTGACTTGGCCACATTTAAGGTCTTCTATAGGAGATTCTTAAAAACGAAAATCTTAACAACCACAAAATATTAAGGGGGTCAAAATTTGCAAAGTTGTTTTTTTCAGTGGTACACATACATAATTTTTACACAGAGAGTTTTGGGAGCACAATGTTGTAACTTGGCCACATTGAAGTTCATTAATAGGAGATTCTTAAAAACGAAAATCTTAACAACCACTAAATATTAAGGGGGTCGAAAGTTGATCCCAAAAAAGGACTGCATTTCAAACACTGAAAATTTCTGAATTTTACCTACATTTTGGGCTATAAACTGAATTAAGGGTCCTTTTTTGGGCAGATTTGAAATAAAGTGACTGTAAATCATATTTCTATTTTAAAACCAAAATCTGGAAGCATTTTGAGCCATTTTTTGGAAAAGTGATTTTTTCATAAAATTTCCTAAGGCTAACCCCTTTGAAAAATTTCGAAAAATTTGAAAATTCAAAAAATTATTTTTTCAGTCACATTTGGACAGAATATGAATATAAAACATATTTCAGGTCCCCAAAAAAAATTTGGTAGCATTTGAGCCATTATTTTCAAAGTTCAAAATTTCCCTTTGAAAATACATTGATTGTATTTTGGAGTTTTTGAATTTTTACTCGTAGTGTATTTTGAGCACAGTATTGTGACTTGGCCACATTTAAGGTCTTCTATAGGAGATTCTTAAAAACGAAAATCTTAACAACCACAAAATATTAAGGGGGTCAAAATTTGCAAAGTTGTTTTTTTCAGTGGTACACATACATAATTTTTACACAGAGAGTTTTGGGAGCACAATGTTGTAACTTGGCCACATTGAAGTTCATTAATAGGAGATTCTTAAAAACGAAAATCTTAACAACCACTAAATATTAAGGGGGTCGAAAGTTGATCCCAAAAAAGGACTGCATTTCAAACACTGAAAATTTCTGAATTTTACCTACATTTTGGGCTATAAACTGAATTAAGGGTCCTTTTTTGGGCAGATTTAAAATAAAGTGACTGTAAATCATATATCTATTTTAAAACCAAAATCTGGAAGCATTTTGAGCCATTTTTTGGAAAAGTGATTTTTTCATAAAATTTCCTAAGGCTAACCCCTTTGAAAAATTTCGAAAAATTTGAAAATTCAAAAAATTATTTTTTCAGTCACATTTGGACAGAATATGAATATAAAACATATTTCAGGTCCCCAAAAAAAATTTGGTAGCATTTGAGCCATTATTTTCAAAGTTCAAAATTTCCCTTTGAAAATACATTGATTGTATTTTGGAGTTTTTGAATTTTTACTCGTAGTGTATTTTGAGTACAGTATTGTGACTTGGCCACATTTAAGGTCTTCTATAGGAGATTCTTAAAAACGAAAATCTTAACAACCACAAAATATTAAGGGGGTCAAAATTTGCAAAGTTGGTTTTTTCAGTGGTACACATACATAATTTTTACACAGAGAGTTTTGGGAGCACAATGTTGTAACTTGGCCACATTGAAGTTCATTAATAGGAGATTCTTAAAAACGAAAATCTTAACAACCACTAAATATTAAGGGGGTCGAAAGTTGATCCCAAAAAAGGACTGCATTTCAAACACTGAAAATTTCTGAATTTTACCTACATTTTGGGCTATAAACTGAATTAAGGGTCCTTTTTTGGGCAGATTTGAAATAAAGTGACTGTAAATCATATTTCTATTTTAAAACCAAAATCTGGAAGCATTTTGAGCCATTTTTTGGAAAAGTGATTTTTTCATAAAATTTCCTAAGGCTAACCCCTTTGAAAAATTTCGAAAAATTTGAAAATTCAAAAAATTATTTTTTCAGTCACATTTGGACAGAATATGAATATAAAACATATTTCAGGTCCCCAAAAAAAATTTGGTAGCATTTGAGCCATTATTTTCAAAGTTCAAAATTTCCCTTTGAAAATACATTGATTGTATTTTGGAGTTTTTGAATTTTTACTCGTAGTGTATTTTGAGCACAGTATTGTGACTTGGCCACATTTAAGGTCTTCTATAGGAGATTCTTAAAAACGAAAATCTTAACAACCACAAAATATTAAGGGGGTCAAAATTTGCAAAGTTGTTTTTTTCAGTGGTACACATACATAATTTTTACACAGAGAGTTTTGGGAGCACAATGTTGTAACTTGGCCACATTGAAGTTCATTAATAGGAGATTCTTAAAAACGAAAATCTTAACAACCACTAAATATTAAGGGGGTCGAAAGTTGATCCCAAAAAAGGACTGCATTTCAAACACTGAAAATTTCTGAATTTTACCTACATTTTGGGCTATAAACTGAATTAAGGGTCCTTTTTTGGGCAGATTTGAAATAAAGTGACTGTAAATCATATTTCTATTTTAAAACCAAAATCTGGAAGCATTTTGAGCCATTTTTTGGAAAAGTGATTTTTTCATAAAATTTCCTAAGGCTAACCCCTTTGAAAAATTTCGAAAAATTTGAAAATTCAAAAAATTATTTTTTCAGTCACATTTGGACAGAATATGAATATAAAACATATTTCAGGTCCCCAAAAAAAATTTGGTAGCATTTGAGCCATTATTTTCAAAGTTCAAAATTTCCCTTTGAAAATACATTGATTGTATTTTGGAGTTTTTGAATTTTTACTCGTAGTGTATTTTGAGCACAGTATTGTGACTTGGCCACATTTAAGGTCTTCTATAGGAGATTCTTAAAAACGAAAATCTTAACAACCACAAAATATTAAGGGGGTCAAAATTTGCAAAGTTGTTTTTTTCAGTGGTACACATACATAATTTTTACACAGAGAGTTTTGGGAGCACAATGTTGTAACTTGGCCACATTGAAGTTCATTAATAGGAGATTCTTAAAAACGAAAATCTTAACAACCACTAAATATTAAGGGGGTCGAAAGTTGATCCCAAAAAAGGACTGCATTTCAAACACTGAAAATTTCTGAATTTTACCTACATTTTGGGCTATAAACTGAATTAAGGGTCCTTTTTTTTGCAGATTTGAAATAAAGTGACTGTAAATCATATTTCTATTTTAAAACCAAAATCTGGAAGCATTTTGAGCCATTTTTTGGAAAAGTGATTTTTTCATAAAATTTCCTAAGGCTAACCCCTTTGAAAAATTTCGAAAAATTTGAAAATTCAAAAAATTATTTTTTCAGTCACATTTGGACAGAATATGAATATAAAACATATTTCAGGTCCCCAAAAAAAATTTGGTAGCATTTGAGCCATTATTTTCAAAGTTCAAAATTTCCCTTTGAAAATACATTGATTGTATTTTGGAGTTTTTGAATTTTTACTCGTAGTGTATTTTGAGCACAGTATTGTGACTTGGCCACATTTAAGGTCTTCTATAGGAGATTCTTAAAAACGAAAATCTTAACAACCACAAAATATTAAGGGGGTCAAAATTTGCAAAGTTGTTTTTTTCAGTGGTACACATACATAATTTTTACACAGAGAGTTTTGGGAGCACAATGTTGTAACTTGGCCACATTGAAGTTCATTAATAGGAGATTCTTAAAAACGAAAATCTTAACAACCACTAAATATTAAGGGGGTCGAAAGTTGATCCCAAAAAAGGACTGCATTTCAAACACTGAAAATTTCTGAATTTTACCTACATTTTGGGCTATAAACTGAATTAAGGGTCCTTTTTTGGGCAGATTTGAAATAAAGTGACTGTAAATCATATTTCTATTTTAAAACCAAAATCTGGAAGCATTTTGAGCCATTTTTTGGAAAAGTGATTTTTTCATAAAATTTCCTAAGGCTAACCCCTTTGAAAAATTTCGAAAAATTTGAAAATTCAAAAAATTATTTTTTCAGTCACATTTGGACAGAATATGAATATAAAACATATTTCAGGTCTTCAACTAAAATTTCCCAGCTAGTTTCAAAATTTCGTACAAAATCCTCTCCATTTCTGAGCAAACGCGTTATTTTGGATTTTTTTGAATTTTAACGACAGTTTGGGCTATAAAGCGATTTAAGGGACCTTTCTTGGATAGTTTTGATAAAAAGTAACTCTTAAGCATTCTCCTATGTTAACAGCTAAATTTGACACATTTCGGACATTTCCCAGCTAAATTCCAAAATTTCGTTCAAAACCGTCTCTATTTCTGTGCCTACGCGTTATTTTGGATTTTTCTGAATTTTCCCGACAGATTGGGCTATAAATCGATTGAAGGGTCTTTTCTTGAACAGTTTTGATAAAAAGTAACTGTTGAGCATTTTCAAAGCATTTCGGACATTTCCCAGCTAGTTTTAAAAATATCGTTCAAAATCGTCTCTATTTCTGTGTTAACGCGTTATTTTGGATTTTTCTGAAATTTACCGACAGTTTAGGCTATAAATCGATTTAAGGGTCCTTTCTTGAACAGTTTTGATAAAAAGTAACTTTTAAGCATACTCTTAGATCACAGCTAAAATTTTAAAGCATTTCGGACAATTCCCAGCTAGTTTCAGAAATAGCGTTCAAAACCGTCTCTATTTCTGTGTTAACGCGTTATTTTGGATTTTTCGGAATTCTAACAACAGTTTGGGCTATAAAACGATTATAGGGTCCTTTCTTGACTGTTTTGATAAAAAGTTACTTTTGAGCATTTTCAAAGCATTTCGGACAATTCCCAGCTAGTTTTAAAAATTGCTTTCAAAATCGTCTCTATTTCTGTGTTAACGCGTTATTTTGGATTTTTCTGAATTTTACCGACAGTTTGGGCTATAAAGCGATTTAAGGGTCCTTTCTTGACAGTTTTGATAAAAAGTAACTCTTGAGCATTTTCAAAGCATTTCGGACAATTCCCAGCTAGTTTTAAAAATATCGTTCAAAATCGTCTCTATTTCTGTGTTAACGCGTTATTTTGGATTTTTCTGAATTTTACCGACAGTTTGGGCTATAAAGCGATTTAAGGGTCCTTTCCTGGCAGTTTTGATAAAAAGTAACTCTTGAGCATTTTCAAAGCATTTCGGACAATTCCCAGCTAGTTTTAAAAATATCGTTCAAAATCGTCTCTATTTCTGTGTTAACGCGTTATTTTGGATTTTTCTGAATTTTACCGATAATTTGGGGTATAAAGCGATTAAAGGGTCCTTTCTTGACAGTTTTGATAAAAAGTTACTTTTGATCATTTTCAAAGCATTTCGGACAATTCCCAGCTAGTTTTAAAAATTGCTTTCAAAATCGTCTCTATTTCTGTGTTAACGCGTTATTTTGGATTTTTCTGAATTTTACCGATAATTTGGGATATAAATCGATATAAGGGTCCTTTCTTGAACAGTTTTGATAAAAAGTAACTTTTGAGCATACTCTAAGGTCACAGCTAAAATTTTAAAGCATTTCGGACAATTCCCAACTAGTTTCAAAAATTGCGTTCAAAAACGTCTCTATTTCTGTGTTAACGCGTTATTTTGGATTTTTCTGAATTATACCGACAGCTTGGTTTATAAAGCGATTTGAGGGTCCTTTCTTGGGCAGATTTAATAAAAATTTACTGTAAAATATATTTCTCTTTTAAAACCAAAATCTGGAAGCATTTTGAGAAATTTTTTGGAAAAGTGATTTTTTCATAAAATTTCCTAAGTCTAACCCCTTTGAAAAATTTCGAAAAATTTGAAAATTCAAAAAATTATTTTTTGGAAAAGTGATTTTTTCATAAAATTTCCTAAGGCCCCCTTTGAAAAATTTCGAAAAATTTGAAAATTCAAAAAATTATTTTTTGGAAAAGTGATTTTTTTCATAAAATTTCCTAAGGCTAACCCCTTTGAAAAATTTGAAAATTCTAAAAATTTTTTTTGGAAAAGTGATTTTTTCATAAAATTTCCTAAGACTAACCCCTTTGAAAAATTTCGAAAAATTTGAAAATTCAAAAAATTATTTTTTGGAAAAGTGATTTTTTCATAAAATTTCCTAAGGCTAACCCCTTTGAAAAATTTCGAAAAATTTGAAAATTCAAAAAATTATTTTTTCAGTCACATTAGGACAGAATATGAATATAAAAGATATTTCAGGTCCCCAAAAAAAATTTGGTAGCATTTGAGCCATTATTTTCAAAGTTCAAAATTTCCCTTTGAAAATACATTGATTGTATTTTGGAGTTTTTGAATTTTTACTCGTAGTGTATTTTGAGCACAGTATTGTGACTTGGCCACATTTAAGGTCTTCTATAGGAGATTCTTAAAAACGAAAATCTTAACAACCACAAAATATTAAGGGGGTCAAAATTTGCAAAGTTGTTTTTTTCAGTGGTACACATACATAATTTTTACACAGAGAGTTTTGGGAGCACAATGTTGTAACTTGGCCACATTGAAGTTCATTAATAGGAGATTCTTAAAAACGAAAATCTTAACAACCACTAAATATTAAGGGGGTCGAAAGTTGATCCCAAAAAAGGACTGCATTTCAAACACTGAAAATTTCTGAATTTTACCTACATTTTGGGCTATAAACTGAATTAAGGGTCCTTTTTTGGGCAGATTTGAAATAAAGTGACTGTTAATCATATTTCTATTTTAAAACCAAAATCTGGAAGCATTTTGAGCCATTTTTTGGAAAAGTGATTTTTTCATAAAATTTCCTAAGGCTAACCCCTTTGAAAAATTTCGAAAAATTTGAAAATTCAAAAAATTATTTTTTCAGTCACATTTGGACAGAATATGAATATAAAACATATTTCAGGTCCCCAAAAAAAATTTGGTAGCATTTGAGCCATTATTTTCAAAGTTCAAAATTTCCCTTTGAAAATACATTGATTGTATTTTGGAGTTTTTGAATTTTTACTCGTAGTGTATTTTGAGCACAGTATTGTGACTTGGCCACATTTAAGGTCTTCTATAGGAGATTCTTAAAAACGAAAATCTTAACAACCACAAAATATTAAGGGGGTCAAAATTTGCAAAGTTGTTTTTTTCAGTGGTACACATACATAATTTTTACACAGAGAGTTTTGGGAGCACAATGTTGTAACTTGGCCACATTGAAGTTCATTAATAGGAGATTCTTAAAAACGAAAATCTTAACAACCACTAAATATTAAGGGGGTCGAAAGTTGATCCCAAAAAAGGACTGCATTTCAAACACTGAAAATTTCTGAATTTTACCTACATTTTGGGCTATAAACTGAATTAAGGGTCCTTTTTTGGGCAGATTTGAAATAAAGTGACTGTTAATCATATTTCTATTTTAAAACCAAAATCTGGAAGCATTTTGAGCCATTTTTTGGAAAAGTGATTTTTTCATAAAATTTCCTAAGGCTAACCCCTTTGAAAAATTTCGAAAAATTTGAAAATTCAAAAAATTATTTTTTCAGTCACATTTGGACAGAATATGAATATAAAACATATTTCAGGTCCCCAAAAAAAATTTGGTAGCATTTGAGCCATTATTTTCAAAGTTCAAAATTTCCCTTTGAAAATACATTGATTGTATTTTGGAGTTTTTGAATTTTTACTCGTAGTGTATTTTGAGCACAGTATTGTAACTTGGCCACATTTAAGGTCTTCTATAGGAGATTCTTAAAAACGAAAATCTTAACAACCACAAAATATTAAGGGGGTCAAAATTTGCAAAGTTGTTTTTTTCAGTGGTACACATACATAATTTTTACACAGAGAGTTTTGGGAGCACAATGTTGTAACTTGGCCACATTGAAGTTCATTAATAGGAGATTCTTAAAAACGAAAATCTTAACAACCACTAAATATTAAGGGGATCGAAAGTTGATCCCAAAAAAGGACTGCATTTCAAACACTGAAAATTTCTGAATTTTACCTACATTTTGGGCTATAAACTGAATTAAGGGTCCTTTTTTGGGCAGATTTGAAATAAAGTGACTGTAAATCATATTTCTATTTTAAAACCAAAATCTGGAAGCATTTTGAGCCATTTTTTGGAAAAGTGATTTTTTCATAAAATTTCCTAAGGCTAACCCCTTTGAAAAATTTCGAAAAATTTGAAAATTCAAAAAATTATTTTTTGGAAAAGTGATTTTTTCATAAAATTTCCTAAGGCCCCCTTTGAAAAATTTCAAAAAATTTGAAAATTCAAAAAATTATTTTTTGGAAAAGTGATTTTTTTCATAAAATTTCCTAAGGCTAACCCCTTTGAAAAATTTGAAAATTCAAAAATTTTTTTTTGGAAAAGTGATTTTTTCATAAAATTTCCTAAGACTAACCCCTTTGAAAAATTTCGAAAAATTTGAAAATTCAAAAAATTATTTTTTGGAAAAGTGATTTTTTCATAAAATTTCCTAAGGCTAACCCCTTTGAAAAATTTCGAAAAATTTGAAAATTCAAAAAATTATTTTTTCAGTCACATTAGGACAGAATATGAATATAAAAGATATTTCAGGTCCCCAAAAAAAATTTGGTAGCATTTGAGCCATTATTTTCAAAGTTCAAAATTTCCCTTTGAAAATACATTGATTGTATTTTGGAGTTTTTGAATTTTTACTCGTAGTGTATTTTGAGCACAGTATTGTGACTTGGCCACATTTAAGGTCTTCTATAGGAGATTCTTAAAAACGAAAATCTTAACAACCACAAAATATTAAGGGGGTCAAAATTTGCAAAGTTGTTTTTTTCAGTGGTACACATACATAATTTTTACACAGAGAGTTTTGGGAGCACAATGTTGTAACTTGGCCACATTGAAGTTCATTAATAGGAGATTCTTAAAAACGAAAATCTTAACAACCACTAAATATTAAGGGGGTCGAAAGTTGATCCCAAAAAAGGACTGCATTTCAAACACTGAAAATTTCTGAATTTTACCTACATTTTGGGCTATAAACTGAATTAAGGGTCCTTTTTTGGGCAGATTTGAAATAAAGTGACTGTAAATCATATTTCTATTTTAAAACCAAAATCTGGAAGCATTTTGAGCCATTTTTTGGAAAAGTGATTTTTTCATAAAATTTCCTAAAGCTAACCCCTTTGAAAAATTTCGAAAAATTTGAAAATTCAAAAAATTATTTTTTCAGTCACATTTGGACAGAATATGAAAATAAAACATATTTCAGGCCCCCAAAAAAAATTTGGTAGCATTTGAGCCATTATTTTCAAAGTTCAAAATTTCCCTTTGAAAATACATTGATTGTATTTTGGAGTTTTTGAATTTTTACTCGTAGTGTATTTTGAGCACAGTATTGTGACTTGGCCACATTTAAGGTCTTCTATAGGAGATTCTTAAAAACGAAAATCTTAACAACCACAAAATATTAAGGGGGTCAAAATTTGCAAAGTTGTTTTTTTCAGTGGTACACATACATAATTTTTACACAGAGAGTTTTGGGAGCACAATGTTGTAACTTGGCCACATTGAAGTTCATTAATAGGAGATTCTTAAAAACGAAAATCTTAACAACCACTAAATATTAAGGGGGTCGAAAGTTGATCCCAAAAAAGGACTGCATTTCAAACACTGAAAATTTCTGAATTTTACCTACATTTTGGGCTATAAACTGAATTAAGGGTCCTTTTTTGGGCAGATTTGAAATAAAGTGACTGTAAATCATATTTCTATTTTAAAACCAAAATCTGGAAGCATTTTGAGCCATTTTTTGGAAAAGTGATTTTTTCATAAAATTTCCTAAGGCTAACCCCTTTGAAAAATTTCGAAAAATTTGAAAATTCAAAAAATTATTTTTTGGAAAAGTGATTTTTTCATAAAATTTCCTAAGGCCCCCTTTGAAAAATTTCAAAAAATTTGAAAATTCAAAAAATTATTTTTTGGAAAAGTGATTTTTTTCATAAAATTTCCTAAGGCTAACCCCTTTGAAAAATTTGAAAATTCAAAAATTTTTTTTTGGAAAAGTGATTTTTTCATAAAATTTCCTAAGACTAACCCCTTTGAAAAATTTCGAAAAATTTGAAAATTCAAAAAATTATTTTTTGGAAAAGTGATTTTTTCATAAAATTTCCTAAGGCTAACCCCTTTGAAAAATTTCGAAAAATTTGAAAATTCAAAAAATTATTTTTTCAGTCACATTAGGACAGAATATGAATATAAAAGATATTTCAGGTCCCCAAAAAAAATTTGGTAGCATTTGAGCCATTATTTTCAAAGTTCAAAATTTCCCTTTGAAAATACATTGATTGTATTTTGGAGTTTTTGAATTTTTACTCGTAGTGTATTTTGAGCACAGTATTGTGACTTGGCCACATTTAAGGTCTTCTATAGGAGATTCTTAAAAACGAAAATCTTAACAACCACAAAATATTAAGGGGGTCAAAATTTGCAAAGTTGTTTTTTTCAGTGGTACACATACATAATTTTTACACAGAGAGTTTTGGGAGCACAATGTTGTAACTTGGCCACATTGAAGTTCATTAATAGGAGATTCTTAAAAACGAAAATCTTAACAACCACTAAATATTAAGGGGGTCGAAAGTTGATCCCAAAAAAGGACTGCATTTCAAACACTGAAAATTTCTGAATTTTACCTACATTTTGGGCTATAAACTGAATTAAGGGTCCTTTTTTGGGCAGATTTGAAATAAAGTGACTGTAAATCATATTTCTATTTTAAAACCAAAATCTGGAAGCATTTTGAGCCATTTTTTGGAAAAGTGATTTTTTCATAAAATTTCCTAAAGCTAACCCCTTTGAAAAATTTCGAAAAATTTGAAAATTCAAAAAATTATTTTTTCAGTCACATTTGGACAGAATATGAAAATAAAACATATTTCAGGCCCCCAAAAAAAATTTGGTAGCATTTGAGCCATTATTTTCAAAGTTCAAAATTTCCCTTTGAAAATACATTGATTGTATTTTGGAGTTTTTGAATTTTTACTCGTAGTGTATTTTGAGCACAGTATTGTGACTTGGCCACATTTAAGGTCTTCTATAGGAGATTCTTAAAAACGAAAATCTTAACAACCACAAAATATTAAGGGGGTCAAAATTTGCAAAGTTGTTTTTTTCAGTGGTACACATACATAATTTTTACACAGAGAGTTTTGGGAGCACAATGTTGTAACTTGGCCACATTGAAGTTCATTAATAGGAGATTCTTAAAAACGAAAATCTTAACAACCACTAAATATTAAGGGGGTCGAAAGTTGATCCCAAAAAAGGACTGCATTTCAAACACTGAAAATTTCTGAATTTTACCTACATTTTGGGCTATAAACTGAATTAAGGGTCCTTTTTTGGGCAGATTTGAAATAAAGTGACTGTAAATCATATTTCTATTTTAAAACCAAAATCTGGAAGCATTTTGAGCCATTTTTTGGAAAAGTGATTTTTTCATAAAATTTCCTAAGGCTAACCCCTTTGAAAAATTTCGAAAAATTTGAAAATTCAAAAAATTATTTTTTCAGTCACATTTGGACAGAATATGAATATAAAACATATTTCAGGTCCCCAAAAAAAATTTGGTAGCATTTGAGCCATTATTTTCAAAGTTCAAAATTTCCCTTTGAAAATACATTGATTGTATTTTGGAGTTTTTGAATTTTTACTCGTAGTGTATTTTGAGCACAGTATTGTGACTTGGCCACATTTAAGGTCTTCTATAGGAGATTCTTAAAAACGAAAATCTTAACAACCACAAAATATTAAGGGGGTCAAAATTTGCAAAGTTGTTTTTTTCAGTGGTACACATACATAATTTTTACACAGAGAGTTTTGGGAGCACAATGTTGTAACTTGGCCACATTGAAGTTCATTAATAGGAGATTCTTAAAAACGAAAATCTTAACAACCACTAAATATTAAGGGGGTTGAAAGTTGATCCCAAAAAAGGACTGCATTTCAAACACTGAAAATTTCTGAATTTTACCTACATTTTGGGCTATAAACTGAATTAAGGGTCCTTTTTTGGGCAGATTTGAAATAAAGTGACTGTAAATCATATTTCTATTTTAAAACCAAAATCTGGAAGCATTTTGAGCCATTTTTTGGAAAAGTGATTTTTTCATAAAATTTCCTAAGGCTAACCCCTTTGAAAAATTTCGAAAAATTTGAAAATTCAAAAAATTATTTTTTCAGTCACATTTGGACAGAATATGAATATAAAACATATTTCAGGTCCCCAAAAAAAATTTGGTAGCATTTGAGCCATTATTTTCAAAGTTCAAAATTTCCCTTTGAAAATACATTGATTGTATTTTGGAGTTTTTGAATTTTTACTCGTAGTGTATTTTGAGCACAGTATTGTGACTTGGCCACATTTAAGGTCTTCTATAGGAGATTCTTAAAAACGAAAATCTTAACAACCACAAAATATTAAGGGGGTCAAAATTTGCAAAGTTGTTTTTTTCAGTGGTACACATACATAATTTTTACACAGAGAGTTTTGGGAGCACAATGTTGTAACTTGGCCACATTGAAGTTCATTAATAGGAGATTCTTAAAAACGAAAATCTTAACAACCACTAAATATTAAGGGGGTCGAAAGTTGATCCCAAAAAAGGACTGCATTTCAAACACTGAAAATTTCTGAATTTTACCTACATTTTGGGCTATAAACTGAATTAAGGGTCCTTTTTTGGGCAGATTTGAAATAAAGTGACTGTAAATCATATTTCTATTTTAAAACCAAAATCTGGAAGCATTTTGAGCCATTTTTTGGAAAAGTGATTTTTTCATAAAATTTCCTAAGGCTAACCCCTTTGAAAAATTTCGAAAAATTTGAAAATTCAAAAAATTATTTTTTCAGTCACATTTGGACAGAATATGAATATAAAACATATTTCAGGTCCCCAAAAAAAATTTGGTAGCATTTGAGCCATTATTTTCAAAGTTCAAAATTTCCCTTTGAAAATACATTGATTGTATTTTGGAGTTTTTGAATTTTTACTCGTAGTGTATTTTGAGCACAGTATTGTGACTTGGCCACATTTAAGGTCTTCTATAGGAGATTCTTAAAAACGAAAATCTTAACAACCACAAAATATTAAGGGGGTCAAAATTTGCAAAGTTGTTTTTTTCAGTGGTACACATACATAATTTTTACACAGAGAGTTTTGGGAGCACAATGTTGTAACTTGGCCACATTGAAGTTCATTAATAGGAGATTCTTAAAAACGAAAATCTTAACAACCACTAAATATTAAGGGGGTCGAAAGTTGATCCCAAAAAAGGACTGCATTTCAAATACTGAAAATTTCTGAATTTTACCTACATTTTGGGCTATAAACTGAATTAAGGGTCCTTTTTTGGGCAGATTTGAAATAAAGTGACTGTAAATCATATTTCTATTTTAAAACCAAAATCTGGAAGCATTTTGAGCCATTTTTTGGAAAAGTGATTTTTTCATAAAATTTCCTAAGGCTAACCCCTTTGAAAAATTTCGAAAAATTTGAAAATTCAAAAAATTATTTTTTCAGTCACATTTGGACAGAATATGAATATAAAACATATTTCAGGTCCCCAAAAAAAATTTGGTAGCATTTGAGCCATTATTTTCAAAGTTCAAAATTTCCCTTTGAAAATACATTGATTGTATTTTGGAGTTTTTGAATTTTTATTCGTAGTGTATTTTGAGCACAGTATTGTGACTTGGCCACATTTTAGGTCTTCTATAGGAGATTCTTAAAAACGAAAATCTTAACAACCACAAAATATTAAGGGGGTCAAAATTTGCAAAGTTGTTTTTTTCAGTGGTACACATACATAATTTTTACACAGAGAGTTTTGGGAGCACAATGTTGTAACTTGGCCACATTGAAGTTCATTAATAGGAGATTCTTAAAAACGAAAATCTTAACAACCACTAAATATTAAGGGGGTCGAAAAATGATCCCAAAAAAGGACTGCATTTCAAACACTGAAAATTTCTGAATTTTACCTACATTTTGGGCTATAAACTGAAATAAGGGTCCGTTTTTGGGCAGATTTGAAATAAAGTGACTGTAAATCATATTTCTATTTTAAAACCAAAATCTGGAAGCATTTTGAGCCATTTTTTGGAAAAGTGATTTTTTCATAAAATTTCCTAATAAATTTCGAAAAATTTGAAAATTCAAAAAATTATTTTTTCAGTCACATTTGGACAGAATATGAATATAAAACATATTTCAGGTACCCAAAAAAAATTTGGTAGCATTTGAGCCACTATTTTCAAAGTTCAAAATTTCCCTTTGAAAATACATTGATTGTACCGTTTTTGAATTTTTACTCGTAGTGTATTTGGAGCACAGTATTGTAACTTGGCCACATTTAAGGTCTTCTATAGGAGATTCTTAAAAACGAAAATCTTAACAACCACAAAATATTAAGGGGGTCAAAATTTGCAAAGTTTTTTTTTTCAGTGGTACACATACATAATTTTTACACAGAGAGTTTTGGGAGCACAATGTTGTAACTTGGCCACATTGAAGTTCATTAATAGGAGATTCTTAAAAACGAAAATCTTAACAACCACTAAATATTAAGGGGGTCGAAAGTTGATCCCAAAAAAGGACTGCATTTCAAACACTGAAAATTTCTGAATTTTACCTACATTTAGGGCTATAAACTGAATTAAGGGTCCTTTTTTGGGCAGATTTGAAATAAAGTGACTGTAAATCATATTTCTATTTTAAAACCAAAATCTGGAAGCATTTTGAGCCATTTTTTGGAAAAGTGATTTTTTCATAAAATTTCATAAGGCTAACCCCTTTGAAAAATTTCGAAAAATTTGAAAATTCAAAAAATTATTTTTTCAGTCACATTTGGACAGAATATGAATATAAAACATATTTCAGGCCCCCAAAAAAAATTTGGTAGCATTTGAGCCATTATTTTCAAAGTTCAAAATTTCCCTTTGAAAATACATTGATTGTATTTTGGAGTTTTTGAATTTTTACTCATAGTGTATTTTGAGCACAGTATTGTGACTTGGCCACATTTAAGGTCTTCTATAGGAGATTCTTAAAAACGAAAATCTTAACAACCACAAAATATTAAGGGGGTCAAAATTTGCAAAGTTGTTTTTTTCAGTGGTACACATACATAATTTTTACACAGAGAGTTTTGGGAGCACAATGTTGTAACTTGGCCACATTGAAGTTCATTAATAGGAGATTCTTAAAAACGAAAATCTTAACAACCACTAAATATTAAGGGGGTCGAAAGTTGATCCCAAAAAAGGACTGCATTTCAAACACTGAAAATTTCTGAATTTTACCTACATTTTGGGCTATAAGCTGAATTAAGGGTCCTTTTTTGGGCAGATTTGAAATAAAGTGACTGTAAATCATATTTCTATTTTAAAACCAAAATCTGGAAGCATTTTGAGCCATTTTTTGGAAAAGTGATTTTTTCATAAAATTTCCTAAAGCTAACCCCTTTGAAAAATTTCGAAAAATTTGAAAATTCAAAAAATTATTTTTTCAGTCACATTTGGACAGAATATGAATATAAAACATATTTCAGGTCCCCAAAAAAAATTTGGTAGCATTTGAGCCATTATTTTCAAAGTTCAAAATTTCCCTTTTGAAAATACATTGATTGTATTTTGGAGTTTTTGAATTTTTACTCGTAGTGTATTTTGAGCACAGTATTGTGACTTGGCCACATTTAAGGTCTTCTATAGGAGATTCTTAAAAACGAAAATCTTAACAACCACAAAATATTAAGGGGGTCAAAATTTGCAAAGTTGTTTTTTTCAGTGGTACACATACATAATTTTTACACAGAGAGTTTTGGGAGCACAATGTTGTAACTTGGCCACATTGAAGTTCATTAATAGGAGATTCTTAAAAACGAAAATCTTAACAACCACTAAATATTAAGGGGGTCGAAAGTTGATCCCAAAAAAGGACTGCATTTCAAACACTGAAAATTTCTGAATTTTACCTACATTTTGGGCTATAAACTGAATTAAGGGTCCTTTTTTGGGCAGATTTGAAATAAAGTGACTGTAAATCATATTTCTATTTTAAAACCAAAATCTGGAAGCATTTTGAGCCATTTTTTGGAAAAGTGATTTTTTCATAAAATTTCCTAAGGCTAACCCCTTTGAAAAATTTCGAAAAATTTGAAAATTCAAAAAATTATTTTTTCAGTCACATTTGGACAGAATATGAATATAAAACATATTTCAGGTCCCCAAAAAAAATTTGGTAGCATTTGAGCCATTATTTTCAAAGTTCAAAATTTCCCTTTGAAAATACATTGATTGTATTTTGGAGTTTTTGAATTTTTACTCGTAGTGTATTTTGAGCACAGTATTGTGACTTGGCCACATTTAAGGTCTTCTATAGGAGATTCTTAAAAACGAAAATCTTAACAACCACAAAATATTAAGGGGATCAAAATTTGCAAAGTTGTTTTTTTCAGTGGTACACATACATAATTTTTACACAGAGAGTTTTGGGAGCACAATGTTGTAACTTGGCCACATTGAAGTTCATTAATAGGAGATTCTTAAAAACGAAAATCTTAACAACCACTAAATATTAAGGGGGTCGAAAGTTGATCCCAAAAAAGGACTGCATTTCAAACACTGAAAATTTCTGAATTTTACCTACATTTTGGGCTATAAACTGAATTAAGGGTCCTTTTTTGGGCAGATTTGAAATAAAGTGACTGTAAATCATATTTCTATTTTAAAACCAAAATCTGGAAGCATTTTGAGCCATTTTTTGGAAAAGTGATTTTTTCATAAAATTTCCTAAAGCTAACCCCTTTGAAAAATTTCGAAAAATTTGAAAATTCAAAAAATTATTTTTTCAGTCACATTTGGACAGAATATGAATATAAAACATATTTCAGGTCCCCAAAAAAAATTTGGTAGCATTTGAGCCATTATTTTCAAAGTTCAAAATTTCCCTTTGAAAATACATTGATTGTATTTTGGAGTTTTTGAATTTTTACTCGTAGTGTATTTTGAGCACAGTATTGTGACTTGGCCACATTTAAGGTCTTCTATAGGAGATTCTTAAAAACGAAAATCTTAACAACCACAAAATATTAAGGGGGTCAAAATTTGCAAAGTTGTTTTTTTCAGTGGTACACATACATAATTTTTACACAGAGAGTTTTGGGAGCACAATGTTGTAACTTGGCCACATTGAAGTTCATTAATAGGAGATTCTTAAAAACGAAAATCTTAACAACCACTAAATATTAAGGGGGTCGAAAGTTGATCCCAAAAAAGGACTGCATTTCAAACACTGAAAATTTCTGAATTTTACCTACATTTTGGGCTATAAACTGAATTAAGGGTCCTTTTTTGGGCAGATTTGAAATAAAGTGACTGTAAATCATATTTCTATTTTAAAACCAAAATCTGGAAGCATTTTGAGCCATTTTTTGGAAAAGTGATTTTTTCATAAAATTTCCTAAGGCTAACCCCTTTGAAAAATTTCGAAAAATTTGAAAATTCAAAAAATTATTTTTTCAGTCACATTTGGACAGAATATGAATATAAAACATATTTCAGGTCCCCAAAAAAAATTTGGTAGCATTTGAGCCATTATTTTCAAAGTTCAAAATTTCCCTTTGAAAATACATTGATTGTATTTTGGAGTTTTTGAATTTTTACTCGTAGTGTATTTTGAGCACAGTATTGTGACTTGGCCACATTTAAGGTCTTCTATAGGAGATTCTTAAAAACGAAAATCTTAACAACCACAAAATATTAAGGGGGTCAAAATTTGCAAAGTTGTTTTTTTCAGTGGTACACATACATAATTTTTACACAGAGAGTTTTGGGAGCACAATGTTGTAACTTGGCCACATTGAAGTTCATTAATAGGAGATTCTTAAAAACGAAAATCTTAACAACCACTAAATATTAAGGGGGTCGAAAGTTGATCCCAAAAAAGGACTGCATTTCAAACACTGAAAATTTCTGAATTTTACCTACATTTTGGGCTATAAACTGAATTAAGGGTCCTTTTTTGGGCAGATTTAAAATAAAGTGACTGTAAATCATATATCTATTTTAAAACCAAAATCTGGAAGCATTTTGAGCCATTTTTTGGAAAAGTGATTTTTTCATAAAATTTCCTAAGGCTAACCCCTTTGAAAAATTTCGAAAAATTTGAAAATTCAAAAAATTATTTTTTCAGTCACATTTGGACAGAATATGAATATAAAACATATTTCAGGTCCCCAAAAAAAATTTGGTAGCATTTGAGCCATTATTTTCAAAGTTCAAAATTTCCCTTTGAAAATACATTGATTGTATTTTGGAGTTTTTGAATTTTTACTCGTAGTGTATTTTGAGCACAGTATTGTGACTTGGCCACATTTAAGGTCTTCTATAGGAGATTCTTAAAAACGAAAATCTTAACAACCACAAAATATTAAGGGGGTCAAAATTTGCAAAGTTGTTTTTTTCAGTGGTACACATACATAATTTTTACACAGAGAGTTTTGGGAGCACAATGTTGTAACTTGGCCACATTGAAGTTCATTAATAGGAGATTCTTAAAAACGAAAATCTTAACAACCACTAAATATTAAGGGGGTCGAAAGTTGATCCCAAAAAAGGACTGCATTTCAAACACTGAAAATTTCTGAATTTTACCTACATTTTGGGCTATAAACTGAATTAAGGGTCCTTTTTTGGGCAGATTTGAAATAAAGTGACTGTAAATCATATTTCTATTTTAAAACCAAAATCTGGAAGCATTTTGAGCCATTTTTTGGAAAAGTGATTTTTTCATAAAATTTCCTAAGGCTAACCCCTTTGAAAAATTTCGAAAAATTTGAAAATTCAAAAAATTATTTTTTCAGTCACATTTGGACAGAATATGAATATAAAACATATTTCAGGTCCCCAAAAAAAATTTGGTAGCATTTGAGCCATTATTTTCAAAGTTCAAAATTTCCCTTTGAAAATACATTGATTGTATTTTGGAGTTTTTGAATTTTTACTCGTAGTGTATTTTGAGCACAGTATTGTGACTTGGCCACATTTAAGGTCTTCTATAGGAGATTCTTAAAAACGAAAATCTTAACAACCACAAAATATTAAGGGGGTCAAAATTTGCAAAGTTGTTTTTTTCAGTGGTACACATACATAATTTTTACACAGAGAGTTTTGGGAGCACAATGTTGTAACTTGGCCACATTGAAGTTCATTAATAGGAGATTCTTAAAAACGAAAATCTTAACAACCACTAAATATTAAGGGGGTCGAAAGTTGATCCCAAAAAAGGACTGCATTTCAAACACTGAAAATTTCTGAATTTTACCTACATTTTGGGCTATAAACTGAATTAAGGGTCCTTTTTTGGGCAGATTTGAAATAAAGTGACTGTAAATCATATTTCTATTTTAAAACCAAAATCTGGAAGCATTTTGAGCCATTTTTTGGAAAAGTGATTTTTTCATAAAATTTCCTAAGGCTAACCCCTTTGAAAAATTTCGAAAAATTTGAAAATTCAAAAAATTATTTTTTCAGTCACATTTGGACAGAATATGAATATAAAACATATTTCAGGTCCCCAAAAAAAATTTGGTAGCATTTGAGCCATTATTTTCAAAGTTCAAAATTTCCCTTTGAAAATACATTGATTGTATTTTGGAGTTTTTGAATTTTTACTCGTAGTGTATTTTGAGCACAGTATTGTGACTTGGCCACATTTAAGGTCTTCTATAGGAGATTCTTAAAAACGAAAATCTTAACAACCACAAAATATTAAGGGGGTCAAAATTTGCAAAGTTGTTTTTTTCAGTGGTACACATACATAATTTTTACACAGAGAGTTTTGGGAGCACAATGTTGTAACTTGGCCACATTGAAGTTCATTAATAGGAGATTCTTAAAAACGAAAATCTTAACAACCACTAAATATTAAGGGGGTCGAAAGTTGATCCCAAAAAAGGACTGCATTTCAAACACTGAAAATTTCTGAATTTTACCTACATTTTGGGCTATAAACTGAATTAAGGGTCCTTTTTTTTGCAGATTTGAAATAAAGTGACTGTAAATCATATTTCTATTTTAAAACCAAAATCTGGAAGCATTTTGAGCCATTTTTTGGAAAAGTGATTTTTTCATAAAATTTCCTAAGGCTAAAACCCCTTTGAAAAATTTCGAAAAATTTGAAAATTCAAAAAATTATTTTTTCAGTCACATTTGGACAGAATATGAATATAAAACATATTTCAGGTCCCCAAAAAAAATTTGGTAGCATTTGAGCCATTATTTTCAAAGTTCAAAATTTCCCTTTGAAAATACATTGATTGTATTTTGGAGTTTTTGAATTTTTACTCGTAGTGTATTTTGAGCACAGTATTGTGACTTGGCCACATTTAAGGTCTTCTATAGGAGATTCTTAAAAACGAAAATCTTAACAACCACAAAATATTAAGGGGGTCAAAATTTGCAAAGTTGTTTTTTTCAGTGGTACACATACATAATTTTTACACAGAGAGTTTTGGGAGCACAATGTTGTAACTTGGCCACATTGAAGTTCATTAATAGGAGATTCTTAAAAACGAAAATCTTAACAACCACTAAATATTAAGGGGGTCGAAAGTTGATCCCAAAAAAGGACTGCATTTCAAACACTGAAAATTTCTGAATTTTACCTACATTTTGGGCTATAAACTGAATTAAGGGTCCTTTTTTGGGCAGATTTGAAATAAAGTGACTGTAAATCATATTTCTATTTTAAAACCAAAATCTGGAAGCATTTTGAGCCATTTTTTGGAAAAGTGATTTTTTCATAAAATTTCCTAAGGCTAACCCCTTTGAAAAATTTCGAAAAATTTGAAAATTCAAAAAATTATTTTTTCAGTCACATTTGGACAGAATATGAATATAAAACATATTTCAGGTCTTCAACTAAAATTTCCCAGCTAGTTTCAAAATTTCGTACAAAATCCTCTCCATTTCTGAGCAAACGCGTTATTTTGGATTTTTTTGAATTTTAACGACAGTTTGGGCTATAAAGCGATTTAAGGGACCTTTCTTGGATAGTTTTGATAAAAAGTAACTCTTAAGCATTCTCCTATGTTAACAGCTAAATTTGACACATTTCGGACATTTCCCAGCTAAATTCCAAAATTTCGTTCAAAACCGTCTCTATTTCTGTGCCTACGCGTTATTTTGGATTTTTCTGAATTTTCCCGACAGATTGGGCTATAAATCGATTGAAGGGTCTTTTCTTGAACAGTTTTGATAAAAAGTAACTGTTGAGCATTTTCAAAGCATTTCGGACATTTCCCAGCTAGTTTTAAAAATATCGTTCAAAATCGTCTCTATTTCTGTGTTAACGCGTTATTTTGGATTTTTCTGAAATTTACCGACAGTTTAGGCTATAAATCGATTTAAGGGTCCTTTCTTGAACAGTTTTGATAAAAAGTAACTTTTAAGCATACTCTTAGATCACAGCTAAAATTTTAAAGCATTTCGTACAATTCCCAGCTAGTTTCAGAAATAGCGTTCAAAACCGTCTCTATTTCTGTGTTAACGCGTTATTTTGGATTTTTCGGAATTCTAACAACAGTTTGGGCTATAAAGCGATTATAGGGTCCTTTCTTGACTGTTTTGATAAAAAGTTACTTTTGAGCATTTTCAAAGCATTTCGGACAATTCCCAGCTAGTTTTAAAAATTGCTTTCAAAATCGTCTCTATTTCTGTGTTAACGCGTTATTTTGGATTTTTCTGAATTTTACCGACAGTTTGGGCTATAAAGCGATTTAAGGGTCCTTTCTTGACAGTTTTGATAAAAAGTAACTCTTGAGCATTTTCAAAGCATTTCGGACAATTCCCAGCTAGTTTTAAAAATATCGTTCAAAATCGTCTCTATTTCTGTGTTAACGCGTTATTTTGGATTTTTCTGAATTTTACCGACAGTTTGGGCTATAAAGCGATTTAAGGGTCCTTTCCTGGCAGTTTTGATAAAAAGTAACTCTTGAGCATTTTCAAAGCATTTCGGACAATTCCCAGCTAGTTTTAAAAATATCGTTCAAAATCGTCTCTATTTCTGTGTTAACGCGTTATTTTGGATTTTTCTGAATTTTACCGATAATTTGGGGTATAAAGCGATTAAAGGGTCCTTTCTTGACAGTTTTGATAAAAAGTTACTTTTGATCATTTTCAAAGCATTTCGGACAATTCCCAGCTAGTTTTAAAAATTGCTTTCAAAATCGTCTCTATTTCTGTGTTAACGCGTTATTTTGGATTTTTCTGAATTTTACCGATAATTTGGGATATAAATCGATATAAGGGTCCTTTCTTGAACAGTTTTGATAAAAAGTAACTTTTGAGCATACTCTAAGGTCACAGCTAAAATTTTAAAGCATTTCGGACAATTCCCAACTAGTTTCAAAAATTGCGTTCAAAAACGTCTCTATTTCTGTGTTAACGCGTTATTTTGGATTTTTCTGAATTATACCGACAGCTTGGTTTATAAAGCGATTTGAGGGTCCTTTCTTGGGCAGATTTAATAAAAATTTACTGTAAAATATATTTCTCTTTTAAAACCAAAATCTGGAAGCATTTTGAGAAATTTTTTGGAAAAGTGATTTTTTCATAAAATTTCCTAAGTCTAACCCCTTTGAAAAATTTCGAAAAATTTGAAAATTCAAAAAATTATTTTTTGGAAAAGTGATTTTTTCATAAAATTTCCTAAGGCCCCCTTTGAAAAATTTCGAAAAATTTGAAAATTCAAAAAATTATTTTTTGGAAAAGTGATTTTTTTCATAAAATTTCCTAAGGCTAACCCCTTTGAAAAATTTGAAAATTCTAAAAATTTTTTTTGGAAAAGTGATTTTTTCATAAAATTTCCTAAGACTAACCCCTTTGAAAAATTTCGAAAAATTTGAAAATTCAAAAAATTATTTTTTGGAAAAGTGATTTTTTCATAAAATTTCCTAAGGCTAACCCCTTTGAAAAATTTCGAAAAATTTGAAAATTCAAAAAATTATTTTTTCAGTCACATTAGGACAGAATATGAATATAAAAGATATTTCAGGTCCCCAAAAAAAATTTGGTAGCATTTGAGCCATTATTTTCAAAGTTCAAAATTTCCCTTTGAAAATACATTGATTGTATTTTGGAGTTTTTGAATTTTTACTCGTAGTGTATTTTGAGCACAGTATTGTGACTTGGCCACATTTAAGGTCTTCTATAGGAGATTCTTAAAAACGAAAATCTTAACAACCACAAAATATTAAGGGGGTCAAAATTTGCAAAGTTGTTTTTTTCAGTGGTACACATACATAATTTTTACACAGAGAGTTTTGGGAGCACAATGTTGTAACTTGGCCACATTGAAGTTCATTAATAGGAGATTCTTAAAAACGAAAATCTTAACAACCACTAAATATTAAGGGGGTCGAAAGTTGATCCCAAAAAAGGACTGCATTTCAAACACTGAAAATTTCTGAATTTTACCTACATTTTGGGCTATAAACTGAATTAAGGGTCCTTTTTTGGGCAGATTTGAAATAAAGTGACTGTAAATCATATTTCTATTTTAAAACCAAAATCTGGAAGCATTTTGAGCCATTTTTTGGAAAAGTGATTTTTTCATAAAATTTCCTAAGGCTAACCCCTTTGAAAAATTTCGAAAAATTTGAAAATTCAAAAAATAATTTTTTCAGTCACATTTGGACAGAATATGAATATAAAACATATTTCAGGTCCCAAAAAAAAATTTGGTAGCATTTGAGCCATTATTTTCAAAGTTCAAAATTTCCCTTTGAAAATACATTGATTGTATTTTGGAGTTTTTGAATTTTTACTCGTAGTGTATTTTGAGCACAGTATTGTGACTTGGCCACATTTAAGGTCTTCTATAGGAGATTCTTAAAAACGAAAATCTTAACAACCACAAAATATTAAGGGGGTCAAAATTTGCAAAGTTGTTTTTTTCAGTGGTACACATACATAATTTTTACACAGAGAGTTTTGGGAGCACAATGTTGTAACTTGGCCACATTGAAGTTCATTAATAGGAGATTCTTAAAAACGAAAATCTTAACAACCACTAAATATTAAGGGGGTCGAAAGTTGATCCCAAAAAAGGACTGCATTTCAAACACTGAAAATTTCTGAATTTTACCTACATTTTGGGCTATAAACTGAATTAAGGGTCCTTTTTTGGGCAGATTTGAAATAAAGTGACTGTTAATCATATTTCTATTTTAAAACCAAAATCTGGAAGCATTTTGAGCCATTTTTTGGAAAAGTGATTTTTTCATAAAATTTCCTAAGGCTAACCCCTTTGAAAAATTTCGAAAAATTTGAAAATTCAAAAAATTATTTTTTCAGTCACATTTGGACAGAATATGAATATAAAACATATTTCAGGTCCCCAAAAAAAATTTGGTAGCATTTGAGCCATTATTTTCAAAGTTCAAAATTTCCCTTTGAAAATACATTGATTGTATTTTGGAGTTTTTGAATTTTTACTCGTAGTGTATTTTGAGCACAGTATTGTGACTTGGCCACATTTAAGGTCTTCTATAGGAGATTCTTAAAAACGAAAATCTTAACAACCACAAAATATTAAGGGGGTCAAAATTTGCAAAGTTGTTTTTTTCAGTGGTACACATACATAATTTTTACACAGAGAGTTTTGGGAGCACAATGTTGTAACTTGGCCACATTGAAGTTCATTAATAGGAGATTCTTAAAAACGAAAATCTTAACAACCACTAAATATTAAGGGGGTCGAAAGTTGATCCCAAAAAAGGACTGCATTTCAAACACTGAAAATTTCTGAATTTTACCTACATTTTGGGCTATAAACTGAATTAAGGGTCCTTTTTTGGGCAGATTTGAAATAAAGTGACTGTTAATCATATTTCTATTTTAAAACCAAAATCTGGAAGCATTTTGAGCCATTTTTTGGAAAAGTGATTTTTTCATAAAATTTCCTAAGGCTAACCCCTTTGAAAAATTTCGAAAAATTTGAAAATTCAAAAAATTATTTTTTGGAAAAGTGATTTTTTCATAAAATTTCCTAAGGCCCCCTTTGAAAAATTTCAAAAAATTTGAAAATTCAAAAAATTATTTTTTGGAAAAGTGATTTTTTTCATAAAATTTCCTAAGGCTAACCCCTTTGAAAAATTTGAAAATTCAAAAATTTTTTTTTGGAAAAGTGATTTTTTCATAAAATTTCCTAAGACTAACCCCTTTGAAAAATTTCGAAAAATTTGAAAATTCAAAAAATTATTTTTTGGAAAAGTGATTTTTTCATAAAATTTCCTAAGGCTAACCCCTTTGAAAAATTTCGAAAAATTTGAAAATTCAAAAAATTATTTTTTCAGTCACATTAGGACAGAATATGAATATAAAAGATATTTCAGGTCCCCAAAAAAAATTTGGTAGCATTTGAGCCATTATTTTCAAAGTTCAAAATTTCCCTTTGAAAATACATTGATTGTATTTTGGAGTTTTTGAATTTTTACTCGTAGTGTATTTTGAGCACAGTATTGTGACTTGGCCACATTTAAGGTCTTCTATAGGAGATTCTTAAAAACGAAAATCTTAACAACCACAAAATATTAAGGGGGTCAAAATTTGCAAAGTTGTTTTTTTCAGTGGTACACATACATAATTTTTACACAGAGAGTTTTGGGAGCACAATGTTGTAACTTGGCCACATTGAAGTTCATTAATAGGAGATTCTTAAAAACGAAAATCTTAACAACCACTAAATATTAAGGGGGTCGAAAGTTGATCCCAAAAAAGGACTGCATTTCAAACACTGAAAATTTCTGAATTTTACCTACATTTTGGGCTATAAACTGAATTAAGGGTCCTTTTTTTGGGCAGATTTGAAATAAAGTGACTGTAAATCATATTTCTATTTTAAAACCAAAATCTGGAAGCATTTTGAGCCATTTTTTGGAAAAGTGATTTTTTCATAAAATTTCCTAAAGCTAACCCCTTTGAAAAATTTCGAAAAATTTGAAAATTCAAAAAATTATTTTTTCAGTCACATTTGGACAGAATATGAAAATAAAACATATTTCAGGCCCCCAAAAAAAATTTGGTAGCATTTGAGCCATTATTTTCAAAGTTCAAAATTTCCCTTTGAAAATACATTGATTGTATTTTGGAGTTTTTGAATTTTTACTCGTAGTGTATTTTGAGCACAGTATTGTGACTTGGCCACATTTAAGGTCTTCTATAGGAGATTCTTAAAAACGAAAATCTTAACAACCACAAAATATTAAGGGGGTCAAAATTTGCAAAGTTGTTTTTTTCAGTGGTACACATACATAATTTTTACACAGAGAGTTTTGGGAGCACAATGTTGTAACTTGGCCACATTGAAGTTCATTAATAGGAGATTCTTAAAAACGAAAATCTTAACAACCACTAAATATTAAGGGGGTCGAAAGTTGATCCCAAAAAAGGACTGCATTTCAAACACTGAAAATTTCTGAATTTTACCTACATTTTGGGCTATAAACTGAATTAAGGGTCCTTTTTTGGGCAGATTTGAAATAAAGTGACTGTAAATCATATTTCTATTTTAAAACCAAAATCTGGAAGCATTTTGAGCCATTTTTTGGAAAAGTGATTTTTTCATAAAATTTCCTAAGGCTAACCCCTTTGAAAAATTTCGAAAAATTTGAAAATTCAAAAAATTATTTTTTCAGTCACATTTGGACAGAATATGAATATAAAACATATTTCAGGTCCCCAAAAAAAATTTGGTAGCATTTGAGCCATTATTTTCAAAGTTCAAAATTTCCCTTTGAAAATACATTGATTGTATTTTGGAGTTTTTGAATTTTTACTCGTAGTGTATTTTGAGCACAGTATTGTGACTTGGCCACATTTAAGGTCTTCTATAGGAGATTCTTAAAAACGAAAATCTTAACAACCACAAAATATTAAGGGGGTCAAAATTTGCAAAGTTGTTTTTTTCAGTGGTACACATACATAATTTTTACACAGAGAGTTTTGGGAGCACAATGTTGTAACTTGGCCACATTGAAGTTCATTAATAGGAGATTCTTAAAAACGAAAATCTTAACAACCACTAAATATTAAGGGGGTTGAAAGTTGATCCCAAAAAAGGACTGCATTTCAAACACTGAAAATTTCTGAATTTTACCTACATTTTGGGCTATAAACTGAATTAAGGGTCCTTTTTTGGGCAGATTTGAAATAAAGTGACTGTAAATCATATTTCTATTTTAAAACCAAAATCTGGAAGCATTTTGAGCCATTTTTTGGAAAAGTGATTTTTTCATAAAATTTCCTAAGGCTAACCCCTTTGAAAAATTTCGAAAAATTTGAAAATTCAAAAAATTATTTTTTCAGTCACATTTGGACAGAATATGAATATAAAACATATTTCAGGTCCCCAAAAAAAATTTGGTAGCATTTGAGCCATTATTTTCAAAGTTCAAAATTTCCCTTTGAAAATACATTGATTGTATTTTGGAGTTTTTGAATTTTTACTCGTAGTGTATTTTGAGCACAGTATTGTGACTTGGCCACATTTAAGGTCTTCTATAGGAGATTCTTAAAAACGAAAATCTTAACAACCACAAAATATTAAGGGGGTCAAAATTTGCAAAGTTGTTTTTTTCAGTGGTACACATACATAATTTTTACACAGAGAGTTTTGGGAGCACAATGTTGTAACTTGGCCACATTGAAGTTCATTAATAGGAGATTCTTAAAAACGAAAATCTTAACAACCACTAAATATTAAGGGGGTCGAAAGTTGATCCCAAAAAAGGACTGCATTTCAAACACTGAAAATTTCTGAATTTTACCTACATTTTGGGCTATAAACTGAATTAAGGGTCCTTTTTTGGGCAGATTTGAAATAAAGTGACTGTAAATCATATTTCTATTTTAAAACCAAAATCTGGAAGCATTTTGAGCCATTTTTTGGAAAAGTGATTTTTTCATAAAATTTCCTAAGGCTAACCCCTTTGAAAAATTTCGAAAAATTTGAAAATTCAAAAAATTATTTTTTCAGTCACATTTGGACAGAATATGAATATAAAACATATTTCAGGTCCCCAAAAAAAATTTGGTAGCATTTGAGCCATTATTTTCAAAGTTCAAAATTTCCCTTTGAAAATACATTGATTGTATTTTGGAGTTTTTGAATTTTTACTCGTAGTGTATTTTGAGCACAGTATTGTGACTTGGCCACATTTAAGGTCTTCTATAGGAGATTCTTAAAAACGAAAATCTTAACAACCACAAAATATTAAGGGGGTCAAAATTTGCAAAGTTGTTTTTTTCAGTGGTACACATACATAATTTTTACACAGAGAGTTTTGGGAGCACAATGTTGTAACTTGGCCACATTGAAGTTCATTAATAGGAGATTCTTAAAAACGAAAATCTTAACAACCACTAAATATTAAGGGGGTCGAAAGTTGATCCCAAAAAAGGACTGCATTTCAAATACTGAAAATTTCTGAATTTTACCTACATTTTGGGCTATAAACTGAATTAAGGGTCCTTTTTTGGGCAGATTTGAAATAAAGTGACTGTAAATCATATTTCTATTTTAAAACCAAAATCTGGAAGCATTTTGAGCCATTTTTTGGAAAAGTGATTTTTTCATAAAATTTCCTAAGGCTAACCCCTTTGAAAAATTTCGAAAAATTTGAAAATTCAAAAAATTATTTTTTCAGTCACATTTGGACAGAATATGAATATAAAACATATTTCAGGTCCCCAAAAAAAATTTGGTAGCATTTGAGCCATTATTTTCAAAGTTCAAAATTTCCCTTTGAAAATACATTGATTGTATTTTGGAGTTTTTGAATTTTTATTCGTAGTGTATTTTGAGCACAGTATTGTGACTTGGCCACATTTTAGGTCTTCTATAGGAGATTCTTAAAAACGAAAATCTTAACAACCACAAAATATTAAGGGGGTCAAAATTTGCAAAGTTGTTTTTTTCAGTGGTACACATACATAATTTTTACACAGAGAGTTTTGGGAGCACAATGTTGTAACTTGGCCACATTGAAGTTCATTAATAGGAGATTCTTAAAAACGAAAATCTTAACAACCACTAAATATTAAGGGGGTCGAAAGTTGATCCCAAAAAAGGACTGCATTTCAAACACTGAAAATTTCTGAATTTTACCTACATTTTGGGCTATAAACTGAATTAAGGGTCCTTTTTTGGGCAGATTTGAAATAAAGTGACTGTAAATCATATTTCTATTTTAAAACCAAAATCTGGAAGCATTTTGAGCCATTTTTTGGAAAAGTGATTTTTTCATAAAATTTCCTAAGGCTAACCCCTTTGAAAAATTTCGAAAAATTTGAAAATTCAAAAAATTATTTTTTCAGTCACATTTGGACAGAATATGAATATAAAACATATTTCAGGTCCCCAAAAAAAATTTGGTAGCATTTGAGCCATTATTTTCAAAGTTCAAAATTTCCCTTTGAAAATACATTGATTGTATTTTGGAGTTTTTGAATTTTTACTCGTAGTGTATTTTGAGCACAGTATTGTGACTTGGCCACATTTAAGGTCTTCTATAGGAGATTCTTAAAAACGAAAATCTTAACAACCACAAAATATTAAGGGGGTCAAAATTTGCAAAGTTGTTTTTTTCAGTGGTACACATACATAATTTTTACACAGAGAGTTTTGGGAGCACAATGTTGTAACTTGGCCACATTGAAGTTCATTAATAGGAGATTCTTAAAAACGAAAATCTTAACAACCACTAAATATTAAGGGGGTCGAAAGTTGATCCCAAAAAAGGACTGCATTTCAAACACTGAAAATTTCTGAATTTTACCTACATTTTGGGCTATAAACTGAATTAAGGGTCCTTTTTTGGGCAGATTTGAAATAAAGTGACTGTAAATCATATTTCTATTTTAAAACCAAAATCTGGAAGCATTTTGAGCCATTTTTTGGAAAAGTGATTTTTTCATAAAATTTCCTAAGGCTAACCCCTTTGAAAAATTTCGAAAAATTTGAAAATTCAAAAAATTATTTTTTCAGTCACATTTGGACAGAATATGAATATAAAACATATTTCAGGTCCCCAAAAAAAATTTGGTAGCATTTGAGCCATTATTTTCAAAGTTCAAAATTTCCCTTTGAAAATACATTGATTGTATTTTGGAGTTTTTGAATTTTTACTCGTAGTGTATTTTGAGCACAGTATTGTGACTTGGCCACATTTAAGGTCTTCTATAGGAGATTCTTAAAAACGAAAATCTTAACAACCACAAAATATTAAGGGGGTCAAAATTTGCAAAGTTGTTTTTTTCAGTGGTACACATACATAATTTTTACACAGAGAGTTTTGGGAGCACAATGTTGTAACTTGGCCACATTGAAGTTCATTAATAGGAGATTCTTAAAAACGAAAATCTTAACAACCACTAAATATTAAGGGGGTCGAAAGTTGATCCCAAAAAAGGACTGCATTTCAAACACTGAAAATTTCTGAATTTTACCTACATTTTGGGCTATAAACTGAATTAAGGGTCCTTTTTTGGGCAGATTTGAAATAAAGTGACTGTAAATCATATTTCTATTTTAAAACCAAAATCTGGAAGCATTTTGAGCCATTTTTTGGAAAAGTGATTTTTTCATAAAATTTCCTAAGGCTAACCCCTTTGAAAAATTTCGAAAAATTTGAAAATTCAAAAAATTATTTTTTCAGTCACATTTGGACAGAATATGAATATAAAACATATTTCAGGTCCCCAAAAAAAATTTGGTAGCATTTGAGCCATTATTTTCAAAGTTCAAAATTTCCCTTTGAAAATACATTGATTGTATTTTGGAGTTTTTGAATTTTTACTCGTAGTGTATTTTGAGCACAGTATTGTGACTTGGCCACATTTAAGGTCTTCTATAGGAGATTCTTAAAAACGAAAATCTTAACAACCACAAAATATTAAGGGGGTCAAAATTTGCAAAGTTGTTTTTTTCAGTGGTACACATACATAATTTTTACACAGAGAGTTTTGGGAGCACAATGTTGTAACTTGGCCACATTGAAGTTCATTAATAGGAGATTCTTAAAAACGAAAATCTTAACAACCACTAAATATTAAGGGGGTCGAAAGTTGATCCCAAAAAAGGACTGCATTTCAAACACTGAAAATTTCTGAATTTTACCTACATTTTGGGCTATAAACTGAATTAAGGGTCCTTTTTTGGGCAGATTTAAAATAAAGTGACTGTAAATCATATTTCTATTTTAAAACCAAAATCTGGAAGCATTTTGAGCCATTTTTTGGAAAAGTGATTTTTTCATAAAATTTCCTAAGGCTAACCCCTTTGAAAAATTTCGAAAAATTTGAAAATTCAAAAAATTATTTTTTCAGTCACATTTGGACAGAATATGAATATAAAACATATTTCAGGTCCCCAAAAAAAATTTGGTAGCATTTGAGCCATTATTTTCAAAGTTCAAAATTTCCCTTTGAAAATACATTGATTGTATTTTGGAGTTTTTGAATTTTTACTCGTAGTGTATTTTGAGCACAGTATTGTGACTTGGCCACATTTAAGGTCTTCTATAGGAGATTCTTAAAAACGAAAATCTTAACAACCACAAAATATTAAGGGGGTCAAAATTTGCAAAGTTGTTTTTTTCAGTGGTACACATACATAATTTTTACACAGAGAGTTTTGGGAGCACAATGTTGTAACTTGGCCACATTGAAGTTCATTAATAGGAGATTCTTAAAAACGAAAATCTTAACAACCACTAAATATTAAGGGGGTCGAAAGTTGATCCCAAAAAAGGACTGCATTTCAAACACTGAAAATTTCTGAATTTTACCTACATTTTGGGCTATAAACTGAATTAAGGGTCCTTTTTTGGGCAGATTTGAAATAAAGTGACTGTAAATCATATTTCTATTTTAAAACCAAAATCTGGAAGCATTTTGAGCCATTTTTTGGAAAAGTGATTTTTTCATAAAATTTCCTAAGGCTAACCCCTTTGAAAAATTTCGAAAAATTTGAAAATTCAAAAAATTATTTTTTCAGTCACATTTGGACAGAATATGAATATAAAACATATTTCAGGTCCCCAAAAAAAATTTGGTAGCATTTGAGCCATTATTTTCAAAGTTCAAAATTTCCCTTTGAAAATACATTGATTGTATTTTGGAGTTTTTGAATTTTTACTCGTAGTGTATTTTGAGCACAGTATTGTGACTTGGCCACATTTAAGGTCTTCTATAGGAGATTCTTAAAAACGAAAATCTTAACAACCACAAAATATTAAGGGGGTCAAAATTTGCAAAGTTGTTTTTTTCAGTGGTACACATACATAATTTTTACACAGAGAGTTTTGGGAGCACAATGTTGTAACTTGGCCACATTGAAGTTCATTAATAGGAGATTCTTAAAAACGAAAATCTTAACAACCACTAAATATTAAGGGGGTCGAAAGTTGATCCCAAAAAAGGACTGCATTTCAAACACTGAAAATTTCTGAATTTTACCTACATTTTGGGCTATAAACTGAATTAAGGGTCCTTTTTTGGGCAGATTTGAAATAAAGTGACTGTAAATCATATTTCTATTTTAAAACCAAAATCTGGAAGCATTTTGAGCCATTTTTTGGAAAAGTGATTTTTTCATAAAATTTCCTAAGGCTAACCCCTTTGAAAAATTTCGAAAAATTTGAAAATTCAAAAAATTATTTTTTCAGTCACATTTGGACAGAATATGAATATAAAACATATTTCAGGTCCCCAAAAAAAATTTGGTAGCATTTGAGCCATTATTTTCAAAGTTCAAAATTTCCCTTTGAAAATACATTGATTGTATTTTGGAGTTTTTGAATTTTTACTCGTAGTGTATTTTGAGCACAGTATTGTGACTTGGCCACATTTAAGGTCTTCTATAGGAGATTCTTAAAAACGAAAATCTTAACAACCACAAAATATTAAGGGGGTCAAAATTTGCAAAGTTGTTTTTTTCAGTGGTACACATACATAATTTTTACACAGAGAGTTTTGGGAGCACAATGTTGTAACTTGGCCACATTGAAGTTCATTAATAGGAGATTCTTAAAAACGAAAATCTTAACAACCACTAAATATTAAGGGGGTCGAAAGTTGATCCCAAAAAAGGACTGCATTTCAAACACTGAAAATTTCTGAATTTTACCTACATTTTGGGCTATAAACTGAATTAAGGGTCCTTTTTTGGGCAGATTTGAAATAAAGTGACTGTAAATCATATTTCTATTTTAAAACCAAAATCTGGAAGCATTTTGAGCCATTTTTTGGAAAAGTGATTTTTTCATAAAATTTCCTAAGGCTAACCCCTTTGAAAAATTTCGAAAAATTTGAAAATTCAAAAAATTATTTTTTCAGTCACATTTGGACAGAATATGAATATAAAACATATTTCAGGTCCCCAAAAAAAATTTGGTAGCATTTGAGCCATTATTTTCAAAGTTCAAAATTTCCCTTTGAAAATACATTGATTGTATTTTGGAGTTTTTGAATTTTTACTCGTAGTGTATTTTGAGCACAGTATTGTGACTTGGCCACATTTAAGGTCTTCTATAGGAGATTCTTAAAAACGAAAATCTTAACAACCACAAAATATTAAGGGGGTCAAAATTTGCAAAGTTGTTTTTTTCAGTGGTACACATACATAATTTTTACACAGAGAGTTTTGGGAGCACAATGTTGTAACTTGGCCACATTGAAGTTCATTAATAGGAGATTCTTAAAAACGAAAATCTTAACAACCACTAAATATTAAGGGGGTCGAAAGTTGATCCCAAAAAAGGACTGCATTTCAAACACTGAAAATTTCTGAATTTTACCTACATTTTGGGCTATAAACTGAATTAAGGGTCCTTTTTTGGGCAGATTTAAAATAAAGTGACTGTAAATCATATTTCTATTTTAAAACCAAAATCTGGAAGCATTTTGAGCCATTTTTTGGAAAAGTGATTTTTTCATAAAATTTCCTAAGGCTAACCCCTTTGAAAAATTTCGAAAAATTTGAAAATTCAAAAAATTATTTTTTCAGTCACATTTGGACAGAATATGAATATAAAACATATTTCAGGTCCCCAAAAAAAATTTGGTAGCATTTGAGCCATTATTTTCAAAGTTCAAAATTTCCCTTTGAAAATACATTGATTGTATTTTGGAGTTTTTGAATTTTTACTCGTAGTGTATTTTGAGCACAGTATTGTGACTTGGCCACATTTAAGGTCTTCTATAGGAGATTCTTAAAAACGAAAATCTTAACAACCACAAAATATTAAGGGGGTCAAAATTTGCAAAGTTGTTTTTTTCAGTGGTACACATACATAATTTTTACACAGAGAGTTTTGGGAGCACAATGTTGTAACTTGGCCACATTGAAGTTCATTAATAGGAGATTCTTAAAAACGAAAATCTTAACAACCACTAAATATTAAGGGGGTCGAAAGTTGATCCCAAAAAAGGACTGCATTTCAAACACTGAAAATTTCTGAATTTTACCTACATTTTGGGCTATAAACTGAATTAAGGGTCCTTTTTTGGGCAGATTTGAAATAAAGTGACTGTAAATCATATTTCTATTTTAAAACCAAAATCTGGAAGCATTTTGAGCCATTTTTTGGAAAAGTGATTTTTTCATAAAATTTCCTAAGGCTAACCCCTTTGAAAAATTTCGAAAAATTTGAAAATTCAAAAAATTATTTTTTCAGTCACATTTGGACAGAATATGAATATAAAACATATTTCAGGTCCCCAAAAAAAATTTGGTAGCATTTGAGCCATTATTTTCAAAGTTCAAAATTTCCCTTTGAAAATACATTGATTGTATTTTGGAGTTTTTGAATTTTTACTCGTAGTGTATTTTGAGCACAGTATTGTGACTTGGCCACATTTAAGGTCTTCTATAGGAGATTCTTAAAAACGAAAATCTTAACAACCACAAAATATTAAGGGGGTCAAAATTTGCAAAGTTGTTTTTTTCAGTGGTACACATACATAATTTTTACACAGAGAGTTTTGGGAGCACAATGTTGTAACTTGGCCACATTGAAGTTCATTAATAGGAGATTCTTAAAAACGAAAATCTTAACAACCACTAAATATTAAGGGGGTCGAAAGTTGATCCCAAAAAAGGACTGCATTTCAAACACTGAAAATTTCTGAATTTTACCTACATTTTGGGCTATAAACTGAATTAAGGGTCCTTTTTTGGGCAGATTTGAAATAAAGTGACTGTAAATCATATTTCTATTTTAAAACCAAAATCTGGAAGCATTTTGAGCCATTTTTTGGAAAAGTGATTTTTTCATAAAATTTCCTAAGGCTAACCCCTTTGAAAAATTTCGAAAAATTTGAAAATTCAAAAAATTATTTTTTCAGTCACATTTGGACAGAATATGAATATAAAACATATTTCAGGTCCCCAAAAAAAATTTGGTAGCATTTGAGCCATTATTTTCAAAGTTCAAAATTTCCCTTTGAAAATACATTGATTGTATTTTGGAGTTTTTGAATTTTTACTCGTAGTGTATTTTGAGCACAGTATTGTGACTTGGCCACATTTAAGGTCTTCTATAGGAGATTCTTAAAAACGAAAATCTTAACAACCACAAAATATTAAGGGGGTCAAAATTTGCAAAGTTGTTTTTTTCAGTGGTACACATACATAATTTTTACACAGAGAGTTTTGGGAGCACAATGTTGTAACTTGGCCACATTGAAGTTCATTAATAGGAGATTCTTAAAAACGAAAATCTTAACAACCACTAAATATTAAGGGGGTCGAAAGTTGATCCCAAAAAAGGACTGCATTTCAAACACTGAAAATTTCTGAATTTTACCTACATTTTGGGCTATAAACTGAATTAAGGGTCCTTTTTTGGGCAGATTTGAAATAAAGTGACTGTAAATCATATTTCTATTTTAAAACCAAAATCTGGAAGCATTTTGAGCCATTTTTTGGAAAAGTGATTTTTTCATAAAATTTCCTAAGGCTAACCCCTTTGAAAAATTTCGAAAAATTTGAAAATTCAAAAAATTATTTTTTCAGTCACATTTGGACAGAATATGAATATAAAACATATTTCAGGTCCCCAAAAAAAATTTGGTAGCATTTGAGCCATTATTTTCAAAGTTCAAAATTTCCCTTTGAAAATACATTGATTGTATTTTGGAGTTTTTGAATTTTTACTCGTAGTGTATTTTGAGCACAGTATTGTGACTTGGCCACATTTAAGGTCTTCTATAGGAGATTCTTAAAAACGAAAATCTTAACAACCACAAAATATTAAGGGGGTCAAAATTTGCAAAGTTGTTTTTTTCAGTGGTACACATACATAATTTTTACACAGAGAGTTTTGGGAGCACAATGTTGTAACTTGGCCACATTGAAGTTCATTAATAGGAGATTCTTAAAAACGAAAATCTTAACAACCACTAAATATTAAGGGGGTCGAAAGTTGATCCCAAAAAAGGACTGCATTTCAAACACTGAAAATTTCTGAATTTTACCTACATTTTGGGCTATAAACTGAATTAAGGGTCCTTTTTTGGGCAGATTTGAAATAAAGTGACTGTAAATCATATTTCTATTTTAAAACCAAAATCTGGAAGCATTTTGAGCCATTTTTTGGAAAAGTGATTTTTTCATAAAATTTCCTAAGGCTAACCCCTTTGAAAAATTTCGAAAAATTTGAAAATTCAAAAAATTATTTTTTCAGTCACATTTGGACAGAATATGAATATAAAACATATTTCAGGTCCCCAAAAAAAATTTGGTAGCATTTGAGCCATTATTTTCAAAGTTCAAAATTTCCCTTTGAAAATACATTGATTGTATTTTGGAGTTTTTGAATTTTTACTCGTAGTGTATTTTGAGCACAGTATTGTGACTTGGCCACATTTAAGGTCTTCTATAGGAGATTCTTAAAAACGAAAATCTTAACAACCACAAAATATTAAGGGGGTCAAAATTTGCAAAGTTGTTTTTTTCAGTGGTACACATACATAATTTTTACACAGAGAGTTTTGGGAGCACAATGTTGTAACTTGGCCACATTGAAGTTCATTAATAGGAGATTCTTAAAAACGAAAATCTTAACAACCACTAAATATTAAGGGGGTCGAAAGTTGATCCCAAAAAAGGACTGCATTTCAAACACTGAAAATTTCTGAATTTTACCTACATTTTGGGCTATAAACTGAATTAAGGGTCCTTTTTTGGGCAGATTTAAAATAAAGTGACTGTAAATCATATTTCTATTTTAAAACCAAAATCTGGAAGCATTTTGAGCCATTTTTTGGAAAAGTGATTTTTTCATAAAATTTCCTAAGGCTAACCCCTTTGAAAAATTTCGAAAAATTTGAAAATTCAAAAAATTATTTTTTCAGTCACATTTGGACAGAATATGAATATAAAACATATTTCAGGTCCCCAAAAAAAATTTGGTAGCATTTGAGCCATTATTTTCAAAGTTCAAAATTTCCCTTTGAAAATACATTGATTGTATTTTGGAGTTTTTGAATTTTTACTCGTAGTGTATTTTGAGCACAGTATTGTGACTTGGCCACATTTAAGGTCTTCTATAGGAGATTCTTAAAAACGAAAATCTTAACAACCACAAAATATTAAGGGGGTCAAAATTTGCAAAGTTGTTTTTTTCAGTGGTACACATACATAATTTTTACACAGAGAGTTTTGGGAGCACAATGTTGTAACTTGGCCACATTGAAGTTCATTAATAGGAGATTCTTAAAAACGAAAATCTTAACAACCACTAAATATTAAGGGGGTCGAAAGTTGATCCCAAAAAAGGACTGCATTTCAAACACTGAAAATTTCTGAATTTTACCTACATTTTGGGCTATAAACTGAATTAAGGGTCCTTTTTTGGGCAGATTTGAAATAAAGTGACTGTAAATCATATTTCTATTTTAAAACCAAAATCTGGAAGCATTTTGAGCCATTTTTTGGAAAAGTGATTTTTTCATAAAATTTCCTAAGGCTAACCCCTTTGAAAAATTTCGAAAAATTTGAAAATTCAAAAAATTATTTTTTCAGTCACATTTGGACAGAATATGAATATAAAACATATTTCAGGTCCCCAAAAAAAATTTGGTAGCATTTGAGCCATTATTTTCAAAGTTCAAAATTTCCCTTTGAAAATACATTGATTGTATTTTGGAGTTTTTGAATTTTTACTCGTAGTGTATTTTGAGCACAGTATTGTGACTTGGCCACATTTAAGGTCTTCTATAGGAGATTCTTAAAAACGAAAATCTTAACAACCACAAAATATTAAGGGGGTCAAAATTTGCAAAGTTGTTTTTTTCAGTGGTACACATACATAATTTTTACACAGAGAGTTTTGGGAGCACAATGTTGTAACTTGGCCACATTGAAGTTCATTAATAGGAGATTCTTAAAAACGAAAATCTTAACAACCACTAAATATTAAGGGGGTCGAAAGTTGATCCCAAAAAAGGACTGCATTTCAAACACTGAAAATTTCTGAATTTTACCTACATTTTGGGCTATAAACTGAATTAAGGGTCCTTTTTTGGGCAGATTTGAAATAAAGTGACTGTAAATCATATTTCTATTTTAAAACCAAAATCTGGAAGCATTTTGAGCCATTTTTTGGAAAAGTGATTTTTTCATAAAATTTCCTAAGGCTAACCCCTTTGAAAAATTTCGAAAAATTTGAAAATTCAAAAAATTATTTTTTCAGTCACATTTGGACAGAATATGAATATAAAACATATTTCAGGTCCCCAAAAAAAATTTGGTAGCATTTGAGCCATTATTTTCAAAGTTCAAAATTTCCCTTTGAAAATACATTGATTGTATTTTGGAGTTTTTGAATTTTTACTCGTAGTGTATTTTGAGCACAGTATTGTGACTTGGCCACATTTAAGGTCTTCTATAGGAGATTCTTAAAAACGAAAATCTTAACAACCACAAAATATTAAGGGGGTCAAAATTTGCAAAGTTGTTTTTTTCAGTGGTACACATACATAATTTTTACACAGAGAGTTTTGGGAGCACAATGTTGTAACTTGGCCACATTGAAGTTCATTAATAGGAGATTCTTAAAAACGAAAATCTTAACAACCACTAAATATTAAGGGGGTCGAAAGTTGATCCCAAAAAAGGACTGCATTTCAAACACTGAAAATTTCTGAATTTTACCTACATTTTGGGCTATAAACTGAATTAAGGGTCCTTTTTTGGGCAGATTTGAAATAAAGTGACTGTAAATCATATTTCTATTTTAAAACCAAAATCTGGAAGCATTTTGAGCCATTTTTTGGAAAAGTGATTTTTTCATAAAATTTCCTAAGGCTAACCCCTTTGAAAAATTTCGAAAAATTTGAAAATTCAAAAAATTATTTTTTCAGTCACATTTGGACAGAATATGAATATAAAACATATTTCAGGTCTTCAACTAAAATTTCCCAGCTAGTTTCAAAATTTCGTACAAAATCCTCTCCATTTCTGAGCAAACGCGTTATTTTGGATTTTTTTGAATTTTAACGACAGTTTGGGCTATAAAGCGATTTAAGGGACCTTTCTTGGATAGTTTTGATAAAAAGTAACTCTTAAGCATTCTCCTATGTTAACAGCTAAATTTGACACATTTCGGACATTTCCCAGCTAAATTCCAAAATTTCGTTCAAAACCGTCTCTATTTCTGTGCCTACGCGTTATTTTGGATTTTTCTGAATTTTCCCGACAGATTGGGCTATAAATCGATTGAAGGGTCTTTTCTTGAACAGTTTTGATAAAAAGTAACTGTTGAGCATTTTCAAAGCATTTCGGACATTTCCCAGCTAGTTTTAAAAATATCGTTCAAAATCGTCTCTATTTCTGTGTTAACGCGTTATTTTGGATTTTTCTGAAATTTACCGACAGTTTAGGCTATAAATCGATTTAAGGGTCCTTTCTTGAACAGTTTTGATAAAAAGTAACTTTTAAGCATACTCTTAGGTCACAGCTAAAATTTTAAAGCATTTCGGACAATTCCCAGCTAGTTTCAGAAATAGCGTTCAAAACCGTCTCTATTTCTGTGTTAACGCGTTATTTTGGATTTTTCGGAATTCTAACAACAGTTTGGGCTATAAAGCGATTATAGGGTCCTTTCTTGACTGTTTTGATAAAAAGTTACTTTTGAGCATTTTCAAAGCATTTCGGACAATTCCCAGCTAGTTTTAAAAATTGCTTTCAAAATCGTCTCTATTTCTGTGTTAACGCGTTATTTTGGATTTTTCTGAATTTTACCGACAGTTTGGGCTATAAAGCGATTTAAGGGTCCTTTCTTGACAGTTTTGATAAAAAGTAACTCTTGAGCATTTTCAAAGCATTTCGGACAATTCCCAGCTAGTTTTAAAAATATCGTTCAAAATCGTCTCTATTTCTGTGTTAACGCGTTATTTTGGATTTTTCTGAATTTTACCGACAGTTTGGGCTATAAAGCGATTTAAGGGTCCTTTCCTGGCAGTTTTGATAAAAAGTAACTCTTGAGCATTTTCAAAGCATTTCGGACAATTCCCAGCTAGTTTTAAAAATATCGTTCAAAATCGTCTCTATTTCTGTGTTAACGCGTTATTTTGGATTTTTCTGAATTTTACCGACAGTTTAGGCTATACAGCGATTTAAGGGTCCTTTCTTGACAGTTTTAATAAAAAGTAACTCTTAAGCATTCTCCTATATTAACAGCAAAATTTGAAAGCATTTCGGACAATTCCCAGCTAGTTTTAAAAATATCGTTCAAAATCGTCTCTATTTCTGTGTTAACGCGTTATTTTGGATTTTTCTGAATTTTACCGACAGTTTGGGCTATAAAGCGATTTAAGGGTCCTTTCCTGGCAGTTTTGATAAAAAGTAACTCTTGAGCATTTTCAAAGCATTTCGGACAATTCCCAGCTAGTTTTAAAAATATCGTTCAAAATCGTCTCTATTTCTGTGTTAACGCGTTATTTTGGATTTTTCTGAATTTTACCGATAATTTGGGGTATAAAGCGATTAAAGGGTCCTTTCTTGACAGTTTTGATAAAAAGTTACTTTTGATCATTTTCAAAGCATTTCGGACAATTCCCAGCTAGTTTTAAAAATTGCTTTCAAAATCGTCTCTATTTCTGTGTTAACGCGTTATTTTGGATTTTTCTGAATTTTACCGATAATTTGGGATATAAATCGATATAAGGGTCCTTTCTTGAACAGTTTTGATAAAAAGTAACTTTTGAGCATACTCTAAGGTCACAGCTAAAATTTTAAAGCATTTCGGACAATTCCCAACTAGTTTCAAAAATTGCGTTCAAAAACGTCCCTATTTCTGTGTTAACGCGTTATTTTGGATTTTTCTGAATTATACCGACAGCTTGGTTTATAAAGCGATTTGAGGGTCCTTTCTTGGGCAGATTTAATAAAAAGTTACTGTAAACTATATTTCTCTTTTAAAACCAAAATCTGGAAGCATTTTGAGAAATTTTTTGGAAAAGTGATTTTTTCATAAAATTTCCTAAGTCTAACCCCTTTGAAAAATTTCGAAAAATTTGAAAATTCAAAAAATTATTTTTTGGAAAAGTGATTTTTTCATAAAATTTCCTAAGTCTAACCCCTTTGAAAAATTTCGAAAAATTTGAAAATTCAAAAAATTATTTTTTGGAAAAGTGATTTTTTTCATAAAATTTCCTAAGGCTAACCCCTTTGAAAAATTTGAAAATTCTAAAAATTTTTTTTGGAAAAGTGATTTTTTCATAAAATTTCCTAAGACTAACCCCTTTGAAAAATTTCGAAAAATTTGAAAATTCAAAAAATTATTTTTTGGAAAAGTGATTTTTTCATAAAATTTCCTAAGGCTAACCCCTTTGAAAAATTTCGAAAAATTTGAAAATTCAAAAAATTATTTTTTCAGTCACATTAGGACAGAATATGAATATAAAAGATATTTCAGGTCCCCAAAAAAAATTTGGTAGCATTTGAGCCATTATTTTCAAAGTTCAAAATTTCCCTTTGAAAATACATTGATTGTATTTTGGAGTTTTTGAATTTTTACTCGTAGTGTATTTTGAGCACAGTATTGTGACTTGGCCACATTTAAGGTCTTCTATAGGAGATTCTTAAAAACGAAAATCTTAACAACCACAAAATATTAAGGGGGTCAAAATTTGCAAAGTTGTTTTTTTCAGTGGTACACATACATAATTTTTACACAGAGAGTTTTGGGAGCACAATGTTGTAACTTGGCCACATTGAAGTTCATTAATAGGAGATTCTTAAAAACGAAAATCTTAACAACCACTAAATATTAAGGGGGTCGAAAGTTGATCCCAAAAAAGGACTGCATTTCAAACACTGAAAATTTCTGAATTTTACCTACATTTTGGGCTATAAACTGAATTAAGGGTCCTTTTTTGGGCAGATTTGAAATAAAGTGACTGTAAATCATATTTCTATTTTAAAACCAAAATCTGGAAGCATTTTGAGCCATTTTTTGGAAAAGTGATTTTTTCATAAAATTTCCTAAGGCTAACCCCTTTGAAAAATTTCGAAAAATTTGAAAATTCAAAAAATTATTTTTTCAGTCACATTTGGACAGAATATGAATATAAAACATATTTCAGGCCCCCAAAAAAAATTTGGTAGCATTTGAGCCATTATTTTCAAAGTTCAAAATTTCCCTTTGAAAATACATTGATTGTATTTTGGAGTTTTTGAATTTTTACTCGTAGTGTATTTTGAGCACAGTATTGTGACTTGGCCACATTTAAGGTCTTCTATAGGAGATTCTTAAAAACGAAAATCTTAACAACCACAAAATATTAAGGGGGTCAAAATTTGCAAAGTTGTTTTTTTCAGTGGTACACATACATAATTTTTACACAGAGAGTTTTGGGAGCACAATGTTGTAACTTGGCCACATTGAAGTTCATTAATAGGAGATTCTTAAAAACGAAAATCTTAACAACCACTAAATATTAAGGGGGTCGAAAGTTGATCCCAAAAAAGGACTGCATTTCAAACACTGAAAATTTCTGAATTTTACCTACATTTTGGGCTATAAGCTGAATTAAGGGTCCTTTTTTGGGCAGATTTGAAATAAAGTGACTGTAAATCATATTTCTATTTTAAAACCAAAATCTGGAAGCATTTTGAGCCATTTTTTGGAAAAGTGATTTTTTCATAAAATTTCCTAAAGCTAACCCCTTTGAAAAATTTCGAAAAATTTGAAAATTCAAAAAATTATTTTTTCAGTCACATTTGGACAGAATATGAATATAAAACATATTTCAGGTCCCCAAAAAAAATTTGGTAGCATTTGAGCCATTATTTTCAAAGTTCAAAATTTCCCTTTGAAAATACATTGATTGTATTTTGGAGTTTTTGAATTTTTACTCGTAGTGTATTTTGAGCACAGTATTGTGACTTGGCCACATTTAAGGTCTTCTATAGGAGATTCTTAAAAACGAAAATCTTAACAACCACAAAATATTAAGGGGGTCAAAATTTGCAAAGTTGTTTTTTTCAGTGGTACACATACATAATTTTTACACAGAGAGTTTTGGGAGCACAATGTTGTAACTTGGCCACATTGAAGTTCATTAATAGGAGATTCTTAAAAACGAAAATCTTAACAACCACTAAATATTAAGGGGGTCGAAAGTTGATCCCAAAAAAGGACTGCATTTCAAACACTGAAAATTTCTGAATTTTACCTACATTTTGGGCTATAAACTGAATTAAGGGTCCTTTTTTGGGCAGATTTGAAATAAAGTGACTGTAAATCATATTTCTATTTTAAAACCAAAATCTGGAAGCATTTTGAGCCATTTTTTGGAAAAGTGATTTTTTCATAAAATTTCCTAAGGCTAACCCCTTTGAAAAATTTCGAAAAATTTGAAAATTCAAAAAATTATTTTTTCAGTCACATTTGGACAGAATATGAATATAAAACATATTTAAGGTCCCCAAAAAAAATTTGGTAGCATTTGAGCCATTATTTTCAAAGTTCAAAATTTCCCTTTGAAAATACATTGATTGTATTTTGGAGTTTTTGAATTTTTACTCGTAGTGTATTTTGAGCACAGTATTGTGACTTGGCCACATTTAAGGTCTTCTATAGGATATTCTTAAAAACGAAAATCTTAACAACCACAAAATATTAAGGGGGTCAAAATTTGCAAAGTTGTTTTTTTCAGTGGTACACATACATAATTTTTACACAGAGAGTTTTGGGAGCACAATGTTGTAACTTGGCCACATTGAAGTTCATTAATAGGAGATTCTTAAAAACGAAAATCTTAACAACCACAAAATATTAAGGGGGTCAAAATTTGCAAAGTTGTTTTTTTCAGTGGTACACATACATAATTTTTACACAGAGAGTTTTGGGAGCACAATGTTGTAACTTGGCCACATTGAAGTTCATTAATAGGAGATTCTTAAAAACGAAAATCTTAACAACCACTAAATATTAAGGGGGTCGAAAGTTGATCCCAAAAAAGGACTGCATTTCAAACACTGAAAATTTCTGAATTTTACCTACATTTTGGGCTATAAACTGAATTAAGGGTCCTTTTTTGGGCAGATTTGAAATAAAGTGACTGTAAATCATATTTCTATTTTAAAACCAAAATCTGGAAGCATTTTGAGCCATTTTTTGGAAAAGTGATTTTTTCATAAAATTTCCTAAGGCTAACCCCTTTGAAAAATTTCGAAAAATTTGAAAATTCAAAAAATTATTTTTTCAGTCACATTTGGACAGAATATGAATATAAAACATATTTCAGGTCCCCAAAAAAAATTTGGTAGCATTTGAGCCATTATTTTCAAAGTTCAAAATTTCCCTTTGAAAATACATTGATTGTATTTTGGAGTTTTTGAATTTTTACTCGTAGTGTATTTTGAGCACAGTATTGTGACTTGGCCACATTTAAGGTCTTCTATAGGAGATTCTTAAAAACGAAAATCTTAACAACCACAAAATATTAAGGGGGTCAAAATTTGCAAAGTTGTTTTTTTCAGTGGTACACATACATAATTTTTACACAGAGAGTTTTGGGAGCACAATGTTGTAACTTGGCCACATTGAAGTTCATTAATAGGAGATTCTTAAAAACGAAAATCTTAACAACCACTAAATATTAAGGGGGTCGAAAGTTGATCCCAAAAAAGGACTGCATTTCAAACACTGAAAATTTCTGAATTTTACCTACATTTTGGGCTATAAGCTGAATTAAGGGTCCTTTTTTGGGCAGATTTGAAATAAAGTGACTGTAAATCATATTTCTATTTTAAAACCAAAATCTGGAAGCATTTTGAGCCATTTTTTGGAAAAGTGATTTTTTCATAAAATTTCCTAAAGCTAACCCCTTTGAAAAATTTCGAAAAATTTGAAAATTCAAAAAATTATTTTTTCAGTCACATTTGGACAGAATATGAATATAAAACATATTTCAGGTCCCCAAAAAAAATTTGGTAGCATTTGAGCCATTATTTTCAAAGTTCAAAATTTCCCTTTGAAAATACATTGATTGTATTTTGGAGTTTTTGAATTTTTACTCGTAGTGTATTTTGAGCACAGTATTGTGACTTGGCCACATTTAAGGTCTTCTATAGGAGATTCTTAAAAACGAAAATCTTAACAACCACAAAATATTAAGGGGGTCAAAATTTGCAAAGTTGTTTTTTTCAGTGGTACACATACATAATTTTTACACAGAGAGTTTTGGGAGCACAATGTTGTAACTTGGCCACATTGAAGTTCATTAATAGGAGATTCTTAAAAACGAAAATCTTAACAACCACTAAATATTAAGGGGGTCGAAAGTTGATCCCAAAAAAGGACTGCATTTCAAACACTGAAAATTTCTGAATTTTACCTACATTTTGGGCTATAAACTGAATTAAGGGTCCTTTTTTGGGCAGATTTGAAATAAAGTGACTGTAAATCATATTTCTATTTTAAAACCAAAATCTGGAAGCATTTTGAGCCATTTTTTGGAAAAGTGATTTTTTCATAAAATTTCCTAAGGCTAACCCCTTTGAAAAATTTCGAAAAATTTGAAAATTCAAAAAATTATTTTTTCAGTCACATTTGGACAGAATATGAATATAAAACATATTTCAGGTCCCCAAAAAAAATTTGGTAGCATTTGAGCCATTATTTTCAAAGTTCAAAATTTCCCTTTGAAAATACATTGATTGTATTTTGGAGTTTTTGAATTTTTACTCGTAGTGTATTTTGAGCACAGTATTGTGACTTGGCCACATTTAAGGTCTTCTATAGGATATTCTTAAAAACGAAAATCTTAACAACCACAAAATATTAAGGGGGTCAAAATTTGCAAAGTTGTTTTTTTCAGTGGTACACATACATAATTTTTACACAGAGAGTTTTGGGAGCACAATGTTGTAACTTGGCCACATTGAAGTTCATTAATAGGAGATTCTTAAAAACGAAAATCTTAACAACCACAAAATATTAAGGGGGTCAAAATTTGCAAAGTTGTTTTTTTCAGTGGTACACATACATAATTTTTACACAGAGAGTTTTGGGAGCACAATGTTGTAACTTGGCCACATTGAAGTTCATTAATAGGAGATTCTTAAAAACGAAAATCTTAACAACCACTAAATATTAAGGGGGTCGAAAGTTGATCCCAAAAAAGGACTGCATTTCAAACACTGAAAATTTCTGAATTTTACCTACATTTTGGGCTATAAACTGAATTAAGGGTCCTTTTTTGGGCAGATTTGAAATAAAGTGACTGTAAATCATATTTCTATTTTAAAACCAAAATCTGGAAGCATTTTGAGCCATTTTTTGGAAAAGTGATTTTTTCATAAAATTTCCTAAGGCTAACCCCTTTGAAAAATTTCGAAAAATTTGAAAATTCAAAAAATTATTTTTTCAGTCACATTTGGACAGAATATGAATATAAAACATATTTCAGGTCCCCAAAAAAAATTTGGTAGCATTTGAGCCATTATTTTCAAAGTTCAAAATTTCCCTTTGAAAATACATTGATTGTACCGTTTTTGAATTTTTACTCGTAGTGTATTTGGAGCACAGTATTGTAACTTGGCCACATTTAAGGTCTTCTATAGGAGATTCTTAAAAACGAAAATCTTAACAACCACAAAATATTAAGGGGGTCAAAATTTGCAAAGTTGTTTTTTTCAGTGGTACACATACATAATTTTTACACAGAGAGTTTTGGGAGCACAATGTTGTAACTTGGCCACATTGAAGTTCATTAATAGGAGATTCTTAAAAACGAAAATCTTAACAACCACTAAATATTAAGGGGGTCGAAAGTTGATCCCAAAAAAGGACTGCATTTCAAACACTGAAAATTTCTGAATTTTACCTACATTTAGGGCTATAAACTGAATTAAGGGTCCTTTTTTGGGCAGATTTGAAATAAAGTGACTGTAAATCATATTTCTATTTTAAAACCAAAATCTGGAAGCATTTTGAGCCATTTTTTGGAAAAGTGATTTTTTCATAAAATTTCATAAGGCTAACCCCTTTGAAAAATTTCGAAAAATTTGAAAATTCAAAAAATTATTTTTTCAGTCACATTTGGACAGAATATGAATATAAAACATATTTCAGGCCCCCAAAAAAAATTTGGTAGCATTTGAGCCATTATTTTCAAAGTTCAAAATTTCCCTTTGAAAATACATTGATTGTATTTTGGAGTTTTTGAATTTTTACTCATAGTGTATTTTGAGCACAGTATTGTGACTTGGCCACATTTAAGGTCTTCTATAGGAGATTCTTAAAAACGAAAATCTTAACAACCACAAAATATTAAGGGGGTCAAAATTTGCAAAGTTGTTTTTTTCAGTGGTACACATACATAATTTTTACACAGAGAGTTTTGGGAGCACAATGTTGTAACTTGGCCACATTGAAGTTCATTAATAGGAGATTCTTAAAAACGAAAATCTTAACAACCACTAAATATTAAGGGGGTCGAAAGTTGATCCCAAAAAAGGACTGCATTTCAAACACTGAAAATTTCTGAATTTTACCTACATTTTGGGCTATAAGCTGAATTAAGGGTCCTTTTTTGGGCAGATTTGAAATAAAGTGACTGTAAATCATATTTCTATTTTAAAACCAAAATCTGGAAGCATTTTGAGCCATTTTTTGGAAAAGTGATTTTTTCATAAAATTTCATAAGGCTAACCCCTTTGAAAAATTTCGAAAAATTTGAAAATTCAAAAAATTATTTTTTCAGTCACATTTGGACAGAATATGAATATAAAACATATTTCAGGCCCCCAAAAAAAATTTGGTAGCATTTGAGCCATTATTTTCAAAGTTCAAAATTTCCCTTTGAAAATACATTGATTGTATTTTGGAGTTTTTGAATTTTTACTCATAGTGTATTTTGAGCACAGTATTGTGACTTGGCCACATTTAAGGTCTTCTATAGGAGATTCTTAAAAACGAAAATCTTAACAACCACAAAATATTAAGGGGGTCAAAATTTGCAAAGTTGTTTTTTTCAGTGGTACACATACATAATTTTTACACAGAGAGTTTTGGGAGCACAATGTTGTAACTTGGCCACATTGAAGTTCATTAATAGGAGATTCTTAAAAACGAAAATCTTAACAACCACTAAATATTAAGGGGGTCGAAAGTTGATCCCAAAAAAGGACTGCATTTCAAACACTGAAAATTTCTGAATTTTACCTACATTTTGGGCTATAAGCTGAATTAAGGGTCCTTTTTTGGGCAGATTTGAAATAAAGTGACTGTAAATCATATTTCTATTTTAAAACCAAAATCTGGAAGCATTTTGAGCCATTTTTTGGAAAAGTGATTTTTTCATAAAATTTCCTAAAGCTAACCCCTTTGAAAAATTTCGAAAAATTTGAAAATTCAAAAAATTATTTTTTCAGTCACATTTGGACAGAATATGAATATAAAACATATTTCAGGTCCCCAAAAAAAATTTGGTAGCATTTGAGCCATTATTTTCAAAGTTCAAAATTTCCCTTTGAAAATACATTGATTGTATTTTGGAGTTTTTGAATTTTTACTCGTAGTGTATTTTGAGCACAGTATTGTGACTTGGCCACATTTAAGGTCTTCTATAGGATATTCTTAAAAACGAAAATCTTAACAACCACAAAATATTAAGGGGGTCAAAATTTGCAAAGTTGTTTTTTTCAGTGGTACACATACATAATTTTTACACAGAGAGTTTTGGGAGCACAATGTTGTAACTTGGCCACATTGAAGTTCATTAATAGGAGATTCTTAAAAACGAAAATCTTAACAACCACAAAATATTAAGGGGGTCAAAATTTGCAAAGTTGTTTTTTTCAGTGGTACACATACATAATTTTTACACAGAGAGTTTTGGGAGCACAATGTTGTAACTTGGCCACATTGAAGTTCATTAATAGGAGATTCTTAAAAACGAAAATCTTAACAACCACTAAATATTAAGGGGGTCGAAAGTTGATCCCAAAAAAGGACTGCATTTCAAACACTGAAAATTTCTGAATTTTACCTACATTTTGGGCTATAAACTGAATTAAGGGTCCTTTTTTGGGCAGATTTGAAATAAAGTGACTGTAAATCATATTTCTATTTTAAAACCAAAATCTGGAAGCATTTTGAGCCATTTTTTGGAAAAGTGATTTTTTCATAAAATTTCCTAAAGCTAACCCCTTTGAAAAATTTCGAAAAATTTGAAAATTCAAAAAATTATTTTTTCAGTCACATTTGGACAGAATATGAATATAAAACATATTTCAGGTCCCCAAAAAAAATTTGGTAGCATTTGAGCCACTATTTTCAAAGTTCAAAATTTCCCTTTGAAAATACATTGATTGTACCGTTTTTGAATATTTACTCGTAGTATATTTGGAGCACAGTATTGTAACTTGGCCACATTTAAGGTCTTCTATAGGAGATTCTTAAAAACGAAAATCTTAACAACCACAAAATATTAAGGGGGTCAAAATTTGCAAAGTTGTTTTTTTCAGTGGTACACATACATAATTTTTACACAGAGAGTTTTGGGAGCACAATGTTGTAACTTGGCCACATTGAAGTTCATTAATAGGAGATTCTTAAAAACGAAAATCTTAACAACCACTAAATATTAAGGGGGTCGAAAAATGATCCCAAAAAAGGACTGCATTTCAAACACTGAAAATTTCTGAATTTTACCTACATTTTGGGCTATAAACTGAAATAAGGGTCCGTTTTTGGGCAGATTTGAAATAAAGTGACTGTAAATCATATTTCTATTTTAAAACCAAAATCTGGAAGCATTTTGAGCCATTTTTTGGAAAAGTGATTTTTTCATAAAATTTCCTAATAAATTTCGAAAAATTTGAAAATTCAAAAAATTATTTTTTCAGTCACATTTGGACAGAATATGAATATAAAACATATTTCAGGTACCCAAAAAAAATTTGGTAGCATTTGAGCCACTATTTTCAAAGTTCAAAATTTCCCTTTGAAAATACATTGATTGTACCGTTTTTGAATTTTTACTCGTAGTGTATTTGGAGCACAGTATTGTAACTTGGCCACATTTAAGGTCTTCTATAGGAGATTCTTAAAAACGAAAATCTTAACAACCACAAAATATTAAGGGGGTCAAAATTTGCAAAGTTTTTTTTTTCAGTGGTACACATACATAATTTTTACACAGAGAGTTTTGGGAGCACAATGTTGTAACTTGGCCACATTGAAGTTCATTAATAGGAGATTCTTAAAAACGAAAATCTTAACAACCACTAAATATTAAGGGGGTCGAAAGTTGATCCCAAAAAAGGACTGCATTTCAAACACTGAAAATTTCTGAATTTTACCTACATTTAGGGCTATAAACTGAATTAATGGTCCTTTTTTGGGCAGATTTGAAATAAAGTGACTGTAAATCATATTTCTATTTTAAAACCAAAATCTGGAAGCATTTTGAGCCATTTTTTGGAAAAGTGATTTTTTCATAAAATTTCATAAGGCTAACCCCTTTGAAAAATTTCGAAAAATTTGAAAATTCAAAAAATTATTTTTTCAGTCACATTTGGACAGAATATGAATATAAAACATATTTCAGGCCCCCAAAAAAAATTTGGTAGCATTTGAGCCATTATTTTCAAAGTTCAAAATTTCCCTTTGAAAATACATTGATTGTATTTTGGAGTTTTTGAATTTTTACTCATAGTGTATTTTGAGCACAGTATTGTGACTTGGCCACATTTAAGGTCTTCTATAGGAGATTCTTAAAAACGAAAATCTTAACAACCACAAAATATTAAGGGGGTCAAAATTTGCAAAGTTGTTTTTTTCAGTGGTACACATACATAATTTTTACACAGAGAGTTTTGGGAGCACAATGTTGTAACTTGGCCACATTGAAGTTCATTAATAGGAGATTCTTAAAAACGAAAATCTTAACAACCACTAAATATTAAGGGGGTCGAAAGTTGATCCCAAAAAAGGACTGCATTTCAAACACTGAAAATTTCTGAATTTTACCTACATTTTGGGCTATAAGCTGAATTAAGGGTCCTTTTTTGGGCAGATTTGAAATAAAGTGACTGTAAATCATATTTCTATTTTAAAACCAAAATCTGGAAGCATTTTGAGCCATTTTTTGGAAAAGTGATTTTTTCATAAAATTTCCTAAAGCTAACCCCTTTGAAAAATTTCGAAAAATTTGAAAATTCAAAAAATTATTTTTTCAGTCACATTTGGACAGAATATGAATATAAAACATATTTCAGGTCCCCAAAAAAAATTTGGTAGCATTTGAGCCATTATTTTCAAAGTTCAAAATTTCCCTTTTGAAAATACATTGATTGTATTTTGGAGTTTTTGAATTTTTACTCGTAGTGTATTTTGAGCACAGTATTGTGACTTGGCCACATTTAAGGTCTTCTATAGGAGATTCTTAAAAACGAAAATCTTAACAACCACAAAATATTAAGGGGGTCAAAATTTGCAAAGTTGTTTTTTTCAGTGGTACACATACATAATTTTTACACAGAGAGTTTTGGGAGCACAATGTTGTAACTTGGCCACATTGAAGTTCATTAATAGGAGATTCTTAAAAACGAAAATCTTAACAACCACTAAATATTAAGGGGGTCGAAAGTTGATCCCAAAAAAGGACTGCATTTCAAACACTGAAAATTTCTGAATTTTACCTACATTTTGGGCTATAAACTGAATTAAGGGTCCTTTTTTGGGCAGATTTGAAATAAAGTGACTGTAAATCATATTTCTATTTTAAAACCAAAATCTGGAAGCATTTTGAGCCATTTTTTGGAAAAGTGATTTTTTCATAAAATTTCCTAAGGCTAACCCCTTTGAAAAATTTCGAAAAATTTGAAAATTCAAAAAATTATTTTTTCAGTCACATTTGGACAGAATATGAATATAAAACATATTTCAGGTCCCCAAAAAAAATTTGGTAGCATTTGAGCCATTATTTTCAAAGTTCAAAATTTCCCTTTGAAAATACATTGATTGTATTTTGGAGTTTTTGAATTTTTACTCGTAGTGTATTTTGAGCACAGTATTGTGACTTGGCCACATTTAAGGTCTTCTATAGGAGATTCTTAAAAACGAAAATCTTAACAACCACAAAATATTAAGGGGGTCAAAATTTGCAAAGTTGTTTTTTTCAGTGGTACACATACATAATTTTTACACAGAGAGTTTTGGGAGCACAATGTTGTAACTTGGCCACATTGAAGTTCATTAATAGGAGATTCTTAAAAACGAAAATCTTAACAACCACTAAATATTAAGGGGGTCGAAAGTTGATCCCAAAAAAGGACTGCATTTCAAACACTGAAAATTTCTGAATTTTACCTACATTTAGGGCTATAAACTGAATTAAGGGTCCTTTTTTGGGCAGATTTGAAATAAAGTGACTGTAAATCATATTTCTATTTTAAAACCAAAATCTGGAAGCATTTTGAGCCATTTTTTGGAAAAGTGATTTTTTCATAAAATTTCCTAAGGCTAACCCCTTTGAAAAATTTCGAAAAATTTGAAAATTCAAAAAATTATTTTTTCAGTCACATTTGGACAGAATATGAATATAAAACATATTTCAGGCCCCCAAAAAAAATTTGGTAGCATTTGAGCCATTATTTTCAAAGTTCAAAATTTCCCTTTGAAAATACATTGATTGTATTTTGGAGTTTTTGAATTTTTACTCATAGTGTATTTTGAGCACAGTATTGTGACTTGGCCACATTTAAGGTCTTCTATAGGAGATTCTTAAAAACGAAAATCTTAACAACCACAAAATATTAAGGGGGTCAAAATTTGCAAAGTTGTTTTTTTCAGTGGTACACATACATAATTTTTACACAGAGAGTTTTGGGAGCACAATGTTGTAACTTGGCCACATTGAAGTTCATTAATAGGAGATTCTTAAAAACGAAAATCTTAACAACCACTAAATATTAAGGGGGTCGAAAGTTGATCCCAAAAAAGGACTGCATTTCAAACACTGAAAATTTCTGAATTTTACCTACATTTTGGGCTATAAGCTGAATTAAGGGTCCTTTTTTGGGCAGATTTGAAATAAAGTGACTGTAAATCATATTTCTATTTTAAAACCAAAATCTGGAAGCATTTTGAGCCATTTTTTGGAAAAGTGATTTTTTCATAAAATTTCCTAAAGCTAACCCCTTTGAAAAATTTCGAAAAATTTGAAAATTCAAAAAATTATTTTTTCAGTCACATTTGGACAGAATATGAATATAAAACATATTTCAGGTCCCCAAAAAAAATTTGGTAGCATTTGAGCCATTATTTTCAAAGTTCAAAATTTCCCTTTTGAAAATACATTGATTGTATTTTGGAGTTTTTGAATTTTTACTCGTAGTGTATTTTGAGCACAGTATTGTGACTTGGCCACATTTAAGGTCTTCTATAGGAGATTCTTAAAAACGAAAATCTTAACAACCACAAAATATTAAGGGGGTCAAAATTTGCAAAGTTGTTTTTTTCAGTGGTACACATACATAATTTTTACACAGAGAGTTTTGGGAGCACAATGTTGTAACTTGGCCACATTGAAGTTCATTAATAGGAGATTCTTAAAAACGAAAATCTTAACAACCACTAAATATTAAGGGGGTCGAAAGTTGATCCCAAAAAAGGACTGCATTTCAAACACTGAAAATTTCTGAATTTTACCTACATATTGGGCTATAAACTGAATTAAGGGTCCTTTTTTGGGCAGATTTGAAATAAAGTGACTGTAAATCATATTTCTATTTTAAAACCAAAATCTGGAAGCATTTTGAGCCATTTTTTGGAAAAGTGATTTTTTCATAAAATTTCCTAAGGCTAACCCCTTTGAAAAATTTCGAAAAATTTGAAAATTCAAAAAATTATTTTTTCAGTCACATTTGGACAGAATATGAATATAAAACATATTTCAGGTCCCCAAAAAAAATTTGGTAGCATTTGAGCCATTATTTTCAAAGTTCAAAATTTCCCTTTGAAAATACATTGATTGTATTTTGGAGTTTTTGAATTTTTACTCGTAGTGTATTTTGAGCACAGTATTGTGACTTGGCCACATTTAAGGTCTTCTATAGGAGATTCTTAAAAACGAAAATCTTAACAACCACAAAATATTAAGGGGGTCAAAATTTGCAAAGTTGTTTTTTTTCAGTGGTACACATACATAATTTTTACACAGAGAGTTTTGGGAGCACAATGTTGTAACTTGGCCACATTGAAGTTCATTAATAGGAGATTCTTAAAAACGAAAATCTTAACAACCACTAAATAATAAGGGGGTCGAAAGTTGATCCCAAAAAAGGACTGCATTTCAAACACTGAAAATTTCTGAATTTTACCTACATTTTGGGCTATAAACTGAATTAAGGGTCCTTTTTTGGGCAGATTTGAAATAAAGTGACTGTAAATCATATTTCTATTTTAAAACCAAAATCTGGAAGCATTTTGAGCCATTTTTTGGAAAAGTGATTTTTTCATAAAATTTCCTAAGGCTAACCCCTTTGAAAAATTTCGAAAAATTTGAAAATTCAAAAAATTATTTTTTCAGTCACATTTGGACAGAATATGAATATAAAACATATTTCAGGCCCCCAAAAAAAATTTGGTAGCATTTGAGCCATTATTTTCAAAGTTCAAAATTTCCCTTTGAAAATACATTGATTGTATTTTGGAGTTTTTGAATTTTTACTCGTAGTGTATTTTGAGCACAGTATTGTGACTTGGCCACATTTAAGGTCTTCTATAGGAGATTCTTAAAAACGAAAATCTTAACAACCACAAAATATTAAGGGGGTCAAAATTTGCAAAGTTGTTTTTTTCAGTGGTACACATACATAATTTTTACACAGAGAGTTTTGGGAGCACAATGTTGTAACTTGGCCACATTGAAGTTCATTAATAGGAGATTCTTAAAAACGAAAATCTTAACAACCACTAAATATTAAGGGGGTCGAAAGTTGATCCCAAAAAAGGACTGCATTTCAAACACTGAAAATTTCTGAATTTTACCTACATTTTGGGCTATAAACTGAATTAAGGGTCCTTTTTTGGGCAGATTTGAAATAAAGTGACTGTAAATCATATTTCTATTTTAAAACCAAAATCTGGAAGCATTTTGAGCCATTTTTTGGAAAAGTGATTTTTTCATAAAATTTCCTAAGGCTAACCCCTTTGAAAAATTTCGAAAAATTTGAAAATTCAAAAAATTATTTTTTCAGTCACATTTGGACAGAATATGAATATAAAACATATTTCAGGTCCCCAAAAAAAATTTGGTAGCATTTGAGCCATTATTTTCAAAGTTCAAAATTTCCCTTTGAAAATACATTGATTGTATTTTGGAGTTTTTGAATTTTTACTCGTAGTGTATTTTGAGCACAGTATTGTGACTTGGCCACATTTAAGGTCTTCTATAGGAGATTCTTAAAAACGAAAATCTTAACAACCACAAAATATTAAGGGGGTCAAAATTTGCAAAGTTGTTTTTTTCAGTGGTACACATACATAATTTTTACACAGAGAGTTTTGGGAGCACAATGTTGTAACTTGGCCACATTGAAGTTCATTAATAGAAGATTCTTAAAAACGAAAATCTTAACAACCACTAAATATTAAGGGGGTCGAAAAATGATCCCAAAAAAGGACTGCATTTCAAACACTGAAAATTTCTGAATTTTACCTACATTTTGGGCTATAAACTGAAATAAGGGTCCGTTTTTGGGCAGATTTGAAATAAAGTGACTGTAAATCATATTTCTATTTTAAAACCAAAATCTGGAAGCATTTTGAGCCATTTTTTGGAAAAGTGATTTTTTCATAAAATTTCCTAATAAATTTCGAAAAATTTGAAAATTCAAAAAATTATTTTTTCAGTCACATTTGGACAGAATATGAATATAAAACATATTTCAGGTACCCAAAAAAAATTTGGTAGCATTTGAGCCACTATTTTCAAAGTTCAAAATTTCCCTTTGAAAATACATTGATTGTACTGTTTTTGAATTTTTACTCGTAGTGTATTTTGAGCACAGTATTGTGACTTGGCCACATTTAAGGTCTTCTATAGGAGATTCTTAAAAACGAAAATCTTAACAACCACAAAATATTAAGGGGGTCAAAATTTGCAAAGTTGTTTTTTTCAGTGGTACACATACATAATTTTTACACAGAGAGTTTTGGGAGCACAATGTTGTAACTTGGCCACATTGAAGTTCATTAATAGGAGATTCTTAAAAACGAAAATCTTAACAACCACTAAATATTAAGGGGGTCGAAAGTTGATCCCAAAAAAGGACTGCATTTCAAACACTGAAAATTTCTGAATTTTACCTACATTTTGGGCTATAAACTGAATTAAGGGTCCTTTTTTGGGCAGATTTGAAATAAAGTGACTGTAAATCATATTTCTATTTTAAAACCAAAATCTGGAAGCATTTTGAGCCATTTTTTGGAAAAGTGATTTTTTCATAAAATTTCCTAAGGCTAACCCCTTTGAAAAATTTCGAAAAATTTGAAAATTCAAAAAATTATTTTTTCAGTCACATTTGGACAGAATATGAATATAAAACATATTTCAGGTCCCCAAAAAAAATTTGGTAGCATTTGAGCCATTATTTTCAAAGTTCAAAATTTCCCTTTGAAAATACATTGATTGTATTTTGGAGTTTTTGAATTTTTACTCGTAGTGTATTTTGAGCACAGTATTGTGACTTGGCCACATTTAAGGTCTTCTATAGGAGATTCTTAAAAACGAAAATCTTAACAACCACAAAATATTAAGGGGGTCAAAATTTGCAAAGTTGTTTTTTTCAGTGGTACACACAGTGCCGGATCTAGGGGGGGGCAGGCGGGGCAGCTGCCCCGGGCGCTAACCAGAGGGGGCGCCGAAAAGCCAACAAAGCACTATTTGTTGTATAAATTTTAATATTTGGACGAAAGGATAATTTTTCATAAATAAATTTTCATTTTTTCTTAAAATTCTGGATGATCTTTAAGATATCCAACAGAAGAAAAAATCCACTACAAAAAAAAAATAATACATTTCTGTACAAAGAAAGTAATAATCTATCCTTTTACAAAAGAATGACAACGAATTCTCCCTACCCCCTGATGAAGAATAGGTTTGTGCTACATGGCAGGCTGCCAGAAATGCTAATTTAAAATCGCATTGGTAATATAGTCGCAATGTAGTTAGATAAAATTTAGCATTACAACAATTTAATGCTGTTGAAATTTTCGTAAATTGAAATATGTCGAAGAAATTATCTGGGGCGCAGAATCGCAGAAAAGCAAAAGAAACTGCAAGAATATCCCAACCTTTTATCATCTTGGCTAGTTCACGAGACTGAAACCAATGAAGGTAAGAATTTTTTTAAATTTGTAACCTAATAAACTTCGGAAGATGTGTATTAAGGACAAGGGTTACGTTTGGGATATATCTCTTGCCAAATATATTTATTGTTCTCTAGGAGTCCGCAGGAATTTTTACAGGGGGCTGCAAGATGTTGAATTGTTTAGAAATCGTTTACTTTTGTTTTTGAGGTTGATTATCATTAACTTTAAAGGTTCATTGCGATTCCTAATGAAAATTAATTAGCAAAAAGTTAATTAAAAATTGAAGTAATTAACGATTGAAACGTTTTCTTTAAGAGAATAATTTAGTATTTCTTCAGCTAAAAACAGATTTTTTTTTCATTTTTACACATTTTGAATCGTGCTGAGTTTAAAAAAACTGGGGGTGTTGAACTTTGAACAACTTTCAATTCCCACTGTTTCCTTCATTTAATTTAGCAATTATTTTGGCTGTAAAAATGACAGCGCAAGCACGATTTTGACAAAAACCGTAACGCCAGGTGTAATGGCCAAAGTAGGTCAATCCGTTTGAAAGTAATGCTGACCACAGACAACACACGGACCCACAAACTTTTTTTCTAGAACACTTTTTTGATTCAGAATGTTCTGAAACGTGAAGAAATGCAAAAAAATTATGAGATAAAAAGTTGACACAAGAATTCCTATTGAGCACAAGAATTCCTATTTATCGCAAAACATATCGATTTTTTAAAAATAAAAACGAAAACAGTAAATTACATCCTATCCAAATCTCAATTTAAATGCACTAACTAAATATGTGACTATATATTTTTAACAATATATTTTACTATATATTTTTAAATCCCTTATATTAACTTCACTTTTGTTTGAGTGTGCGTTTGAGCCTGGCGTACAAATCTGCTGATGCTTAATTAACCCCCTTCCCATCATCCTATCGTCCTGAAACTTGGCCAATTAGCTTAAAGCCCATGACAATACATTGGGTCTTTTTCCTCCCGGCCAGGGTTTATCCAAGCTCTAAACCCTTCAGGGTGAGTTCCCTGGCCTGGGCAGTCCAATACATTGGGTCTATTCCTAAAAAAGTTTGTTTTTTACAGGTTAAATTATTAACACTCCTACTTTTCTTTTTTGATGATACACAAGCATTCAAACATGTTTCGTAAAAAGAGAAAACGGAAGCATAAAAGTGCCTAAGTGTAACATTTTATCTATTCCTAAATAATGAAAAAATAATAAAACATCAAGGCATGAATTCTAAAAATAGATCTCAAGGCCTTATTTTTCATAAAAAATAACGAAAAAGAAAGTATTTTCCAGGAAGTGATAAATAAAATAAAAAGAATCCAGTCTCCATGCTACGAGAAAAAGGCGCCAATTTTCAGCGTGAGTTATATTGTCATTTTGACGGCATTATTTTTCACCAAACAGATGTCATGTTCGTCAAATTTTGTCCATTGCATTGGTGAGAATTTTAAATTCTTCAAGAAAATGGAGAACTCACACATAGCACAGTAAGTAATATATTATTCATTCTATTATTAAAATGAGTTTCAATAAGTTTAAATTAATTGTTCTAAAATAAACATTTATGTGTTTACCAACTATTCAATGATTTTTGTAGACAAGTCATTAAATTAATTTGCTTTTGTGTTCAATGAGTTCTGGTAATATTCGGAAGCTTTTTAAATTTTTGTATTAGTATTTTACAGAAGAAAATATTTTTTGAAATGTAAAACAGCTTAATTGTTTATGATCTAAGACATTTTGAAACCAGGTTAACCAGATTTTGAGTTAAAAAGTGTTACATATCATTCAACTATGTTCTTTTATTTCATTGTAACTGACATTATTTGTATTGATTCATTAGTTGTTTTTTTTTGTCTTTATGCAAGCAGAATGAACCCTGGTCATTAATAAGGGCTTGTCAAATATATTTATTTAAAATTTCAATTAATTAATTCTTTTATTGTTTGTTTCAAAACAGAATTTTACAAAGGAAAAACCTTTGTTAATTTTCAATGTATATATAGTTAGCTTCAAATCTAAAAAAATATTGTGTGGGGGCGCCAAAATGAATTCTTGCCCCGGGTAAAAAGTGACCTAGTTCCGTCCCTGGGTACACATACATAATTTTTACACAGAGAGTTTTGGGAGCACAATGTTGTAACTTGGCCACATTGAAGTTCATTAATAGAAGATTCTTAAAAACGAAAATCTTAACAACCACTAAATATTAAGGGGGTCGAAAAATGATCCCAAAAAAGGACTGCATTTCAAACACTGAAAATTTCTGAATTTTACCTACATTTTGGGCTATAAACTGAAATAAGGGTCCGTTTTTGGGCAGATTTGAAATAAAGTGACTGTAAATCATATTTCTATTTTAAAACCAAAATCTGGAAGCATTTTGAGCCATTTTTTGGAAAAGTGATTTTTTCATAAAATTTCCTAATAAATTTCGAAAAATTTGAAAATTCAAAAAATTATTTTTTCAGTCACATTTGGACAGAATATGAATATAAAACATATTTCAGGTACCCAAAAAAAATTTGGTAGCATTTGAGCCACTATTTTCAAAGTTCAAAATTTCCCTTTGAAAATACATTGATTGTACTGTTTTTGAATTTTTACTCGTAGTGTATTTGGAGCACAGTATTGTAACTTGGCCACATTTAAGGTCTTCTATAGGAGATTCTTAAAAACGAAAATCTTAACAACCACAAAATATTAAGGGGGTCAAAATTTGCAAAGTTGTTTTTTTCAGTGGTACACATACATAATTTTTACACAGAGAGTTTTGGGAGCACAATGTTGTAACTTGGTCACATTGAAGTTCATTAATAGGAGATTCTTAAAAACGAAAATCTTAACAACCACTAAATATTAAGGGGGTCGAAAGTTGATCCCAAAAAAGGACTGCATTTCAAACACTGAAAATTTCTGAATTTTACCTACATTTTGGGCTATAAACTGAATTAAGGGTCCTTTTTTGGGCAGATTTGAAATAAAGTGACTGTAAATCATATTTCTATTTTAAAACCAAAATCTGGAAGCATTTTGAGCCATTTTTTGGAAAAGTGATTTTTTCATAAAATTTCCTAAGGCTAACCCCTTTGAAAAATTTCGAAAAATTTGAAAATTCAAAAAATTATTTTTTCAGTTACATTTGGACAGAATATGAATATAAAACATATTTCAGGTCCCCAAAAAAAATTTGGTAGCATTTGAGCCACTATTTTCAAAGTTCAAAATTTCCCTTTGAAAATACATTGATTGTACCGTTTTTGAATTTTTACTCGTAGTGTATTTGGAGCACAGTATTGTAACTTGGCCACATTTAAGGTCTTCTATAGGAGATTCTTAAAAACGAAAATCTTAACAACCACAAAATATTAAGGGGGTCAAAATTTGCAAAGTTGTTTTTTTCAGTGGTACACATACATAATTTTTACACAGAGAGTTTTGGGAGCACAATGTTGTAACTTGGCCACATTGAAGTTCATTAATAGGAGATTCTTAAAAACGAAAATCTTAACAACCACTAAATATTAAGGGGGTCGAAAGTTGATCCCAAAAAAGGACTGCATTTCAAACACTGAAAATTTCTGAATTTTACCTACATTTTGGGCTATAAACTGAATTAAGGGTCCTTTTTTGGGCAGATTTGAAATAAAGTGACTGTAAATCATATTTCTATTTTAAAACCAAAATCTGGAAGCATTTTGAGCCATTTTTTGGAAAAGTGATTTTTTTCAAAAAAAATTCCTAAGGCTTAACCCCTTTGAAAAATTTCGAAAAATTTGAAAATTCAAAAAATTATTTTTTCCGTCACATTTGAACAGAATATGAATATAAAACATATTTCAGGTCCCCAAAAAAAATTTGGTAGCTTTTGAGCCACTATTTTCAAAGTTCAAAATTTCCCTTTGAAAATACATTGATTGTACCGTTTTTGAATTTTTACTCGTAGTGTATTTGGAGCACAGTATTGTAACTTGGCCACATTTAAGGTCTTCTATAGGAGATTCTTAAAAACGAAAATCTTAACAACCACAAAATATTAAGGGGGTCAAAATTTGCAAAGTTGTTTTTTTCAGTGGTACACATACATAATTTTTACACAGAGAGTTTTGGGAGCACAATGTTGTAACTTGGCCACATTGAAGTTCATTAATAGGAGATTCTTAAAAACGAAAATCTTAACAACCACTAAATATTAAGGGGGTCGAAAGTTGATCCCAAAAAAGGACTGCATTTCAAACACTGAAAATTTCTGAATTTTACCTACATTTTGGGCTATAAACTGAATTAAGGGTCCTTTTTTGGGCAGATTTGAAATAAAGTGACTGTAAATCATATTTCTATTTTAAAACCAAAATCTGGAAGCATTTTGAGCCATTTTTTGGAAAAGTGATTTTTTTCAAAAAAAATTCCTAAGGCTAACCCCTTTGAAAAATTTCGAAAAATTTGAAAATTCAAAAAATTATTTTTTCAGTCTTATTTGGACAGAATATGAATATAAAACATATTTCATGTCCTCAAAAAAAATTTGGTAGCATTTGAGCCACTATTTTCAAAGTTCAAAATTTCCCTTTGAAAATACATTGATTGTACCGTTTTTGAATTTTTACTCGTAGTGTATTTGGAGCACAGTATTGTAACTTGGCCACATTTAAGGTCTTCTATATGAGATTCTTAAAAACGAAAATCTTAACAACCACAAAATATTAAGGGGGTCAAAATTTGCAAAGTTGTTTTTTTCAGTGGTACACATACATAATTTTTACACAGAGAGTTTTGGGAGCACAATGTTGTAACTTGGCCACATTGAAGTTCATTAATAGGAGATTCTTAAAAACGAAAATCTTAACAACCACTAAATATTAAGGGGGTCGAAAGTTGATCCCAAAAAAGGACTGCATTTCAAACACTGAAAATTTCTGAATTTTACCTACATTTTGGGCTATAAACTGAATTAAGGGTCCTTTTTTGGGCAGATTTGAAATAAAGTGACTGTAAATCACATTTCTATTTTAAAACCAAAATCCGGAAGCATTTTGAGCCATTTTTTGGAAAAGTGATTTTTTCATAAAATTTCCTAAGGCTAACCCCTTTGAAAAATTTCGAAAAATTTGAAAATTCAAAAAATTATTTTTTCAGTCACATTTGGACAGAATATGAATATAAAACATATTTCAGGTACCCAAAAAAAATTTGGTAGCATTTGAGCCACTATTTTCAAAGTTCAAAATTTCCCTTTGAAAATACATTGATTGTACCGTTTTTGAATTTTTACTCGTAGTGTATTTGGAGCACAGTATTGTAACTTGGCCACATTTAAGGTCTTCTATAGGAGATTCTTAAAAACGAAAATCTTAACAACCACAAAATATTAAGGGGGTCAAAATTTGTAAAGTTGTTTTTTTCAGTGGTACACATACATAATTTTTACACAGAGAGTTTTGGGAGCACAATGTTGTAACTTGGCCACATTGAAGTTCATTAATAGGAGATTCTTAAAAACGAAAATCTTAACAACCACTAAATATTAAGGGGGTCGAAAGTTGATCCCAAAAAAGGACTGCATTTCAAACACTGAAAATTTCTGAATTTTACCTACATTTTGGGCTATAAACTGAATTAAGGGTCCTTTTTTGGGCAGATTTAAAATAAAGTGACTGTAAATCATATTTCTATTTTAAAACCAAAATCTGGAAGCATTTTGAGCCATTTTTTGGAAAAGTGATTTTTTCATAAAATTTCCTAAGGCTAACCCCTTTGAAAAATTTCGAAAAATTTGAAAATTCAAAAAATTATTTTTTCAGTCACATTTGGACAGAATATGAATATAAAACATATTTCAGGTACCCAAAAAAAATTTGGTAGCATTTGAGCCACTATTTTCAAAGTTCAAAATTTCCCTTTGAAAATACATTGATTGTACCGTTTTTGAATTTTTACTCGTAGTGTATTTGGAGCACAGTATTGTAACTTGGCCACATTTAAGGTCTTCTATAGGAGATTCTTAAAAACGAAAATCTTAACAACCACAAAATATTAAGGGGGTCAAAATTTGTAAAGTTGTTTTTTTCAGTGGTACACATACATAATTTTTACACAGAGAGTTTTGGGAGCACAATGTTGTAACTTGGCCACATTGAAGTTCATTAATAGGAGATTCTTAAAAACGAAAATCTTAACAACCACTAAATATTAAGGGGGTCGAAAGTTGATCCCAAAAAAGGACTGCATTTCAAACACTGAAAATTTCTGAATTTTACCTACATTTTGGGCTATAAACTGAATTAAGGGTCCTTTTTTGGGCAGATTTAAAATAAAGTGACTGTAAATCATATTTCTATTTTAAAACCAAAATCTGGAAGCATTTTGAGCCATTTTTTGGAAAAGTGATTTTTTCATAAAATTTCCTAAGGCTAACCCCTTTGAAAAATTTCGAAAAATTTGAAAATTCAAAAAATTATTTTTTCAGTCACATTTGGACAGAATATGAATATAAAACATATTTCAGGTCCCCAAAAAAAATTTGGTAGCATTTGAGCCATTATTTTCAAAGTTCAAAATTTCCCTTTGAAAATACATTGATTGTATTTTGGAGTTTTTGAATTTTTACTCGTAGTGTATTTTGAGCACAGTATTGTGACTTGGCCACATTTAAGGTCTTCTATAGGAGATTCTTAAAAACGAAAATCTTAACAACCACAAAATATTAAGGGGGTCAAAATTTGCAAAGTTGTTTTTTTCAGTGGTACACATACATAATTTTTACACAGAGAGTTTTGGGAGCACAATGTTGTAACTTGGCCACATTGAAGTTCATTAATAGGAGATTCTTAAAAACGAAAATCTTAACAACCACTAAATATTAAGGGGGTCGAAAGTTGATCCCAAAAAAGGACTGCATTTCAAACACTGAAAATTTCTGAATTTTACCTACATTTTGGGCTATAAACTGAATTAAGGGTCCTTTTTTGGGCAGATTTGAAATAAAGTGACTGTAAATCATATTTCTATTTTAAAACCAAAATCTGGAAGCATTTTGAGCCATTTTTTGGAAAAGTGATTTTTTCATAAAATTTCCTAAGGCTAACCCCTTTGAAAAATTTCGAAAAATTTGAAAATTCAAAAAATTATTTTTTCAGTCACATTTGGACAGAATATGAATATAAAACATATTTCAGGTCCCCAAAAAAAATTTGGTAGCATTTGAGCCATTATTTTCAAAGTTCAAAATTTCCCTTTGAAAATACATTGATTGTATTTTGGAGTTTTTGAATTTTTACTCGTAGTGTATTTTGAGCACAGTATTGTGACTTGGCCACATTTAAGGTCTTCTATAGGAGATTCTTAAAAACGAAAATCTTAACAACCACAAAATATTAAGGGGGTCAAAATTTGCAAAGTTGTTTTTTTCAGTGGTACACATACATAATTTTTACACAGAGAGTTTTGGGAGCACAATGTTGTAACTTGGCCACATTGAAGTTCATTAATAGGAGATTCTTAAAAACGAAAATCTTAACAACCACTAAATATTAAGGGGGTCGAAAGTTGATCCCAAAAAAGGACTGCATTTCAAACACTGAAAATTTCTGAATTTTACCTACATTTTGGGCTATAAACTGAATTAAGGGTCCTTTTTTGGGCAGATTTGAAATAAAGTGACTGTAAATCATATTTCTATTTTAAAACCAAAATCTGGAAGCATTTTGAGCCATTTTTTGGAAAAGTGATTTTTTCATAAAATTTCCTAAGGCTAACCCCTTTGAAAAATTTCGAAAAATTTGAAAATTCAAAAAATTATTTTTTCAGTCACATTTGGACAGAATATGAATATAAAACATATTTCAGGTCCCCAAAAAAAATTTGGTAGCATTTGAGCCATTATTTTCAAAGTTCAAAATTTCCCTTTGAAAATACATTGATTGTATTTTGGAGTTTTTGAATTTTTACTCGTAGTGTATTTTGAGCACAGTATTGTGACTTGGCCACATTTAAGGTCTTCTATAGGAGATTCTTAAAAACGAAAATCTTAACAACCACAAAATATTAAGGGGGTCAAAATTTGCAAAGTTGTTTTTTTCAGTGGTACACATACATAATTTTTACACAGAGAGTTTTGGGAGCACAATGTTGTAACTTGGCCACATTGAAGTTCATTAATAGGAGATTCTTAAAAACGAAAATCTTAACAACCACTAAATATTAAGGGGGTCGAAAGTTGATCCCAAAAAAGGACTGCATTTCAAACACTGAAAATTTCTGAATTTTACCTACATTTTGGGCTATAAACTGAATTAAGGGTCCTTTTTTGGGCAGATTTGAAATAAAGTGACTGTAAATCATATTTCTATTTTAAAACCAAAATCTGGAAGCATTTTGAGCCATTTTTTGGAAAAGTGATTTTTTCATAAAATTTCCTAAGGCTAACCCCTTTGAAAAATTTCGAAAAATTTGAAAATTCAAAAAATTATTTTTTCAGTCACATTTGGACAGAATATGAATATAAAACATATTTCAGGTCCCCAAAAAAAATTTGGTAGCATTTGAGCCATTATTTTCAAAGTTCAAAATTTCCCTTTGAAAATACATTGATTGTATTTTGGAGTTTTTGAATTTTTACTCGTAGTGTATTTTGAGCACAGTATTGTGACTTGGCCACATTTAAGGTCTTCTATAGGAGATTCTTAAAAACGAAAATCTTAACAACCACAAAATATTAAGGGGGTCAAAATTTGCAAAGTTGTTTTTTTCAGTGGTACACATACATAATTTTTACACAGAGAGTTTTGGGAGCACAATGTTGTAACTTGGCCACATTGAAGTTCATTAATAGGAGATTCTTAAAAACGAAAATCTTAACAACCACTAAATATTAAGGGGGTCGAAAGTTGATCCCAAAAAAGGACTGCATTTCAAACACTGAAAATTTCTGAATTTTACCTACATTTTGGGCTATAAACTGAATTAAGGGTCCTTTTTTGGGCAGATTTAAAATAAAGTGACTGTAAATCATATTTCTATTTTAAAACCAAAATCTGGAAGCATTTTGAGCCATTTTTTGGAAAAGTGATTTTTTCATAAAATTTCCTAAGGCTAACCCCTTTGAAAAATTTCGAAAAATTTGAAAATTCAAAAAATTATTTTTTCAGTCACATTTGGACAGAATATGAATATAAAACATATTTCAGGTCCCCAAAAAAAATTTGGTAGCATTTGAGCCATTATTTTCAAAGTTCAAAATTTCCCTTTGAAAATACATTGATTGTATTTTGGAGTTTTTGAATTTTTACTCGTAGTGTATTTTGAGCACAGTATTGTGACTTGGCCACATTTAAGGTCTTCTATAGGAGATTCTTAAAAACGAAAATCTTAACAACCACAAAATATTAAGGGGGTCAAAATTTGCAAAGTTGTTTTTTTCAGTGGTACACATACATAATTTTTACACAGAGAGTTTTGGGAGCACAATGTTGTAACTTGGCCACATTGAAGTTCATTAATAGGAGATTCTTAAAAACGAAAATCTTAACAACCACTAAATATTAAGGGGGTCGAAAGTTGATCCCAAAAAAGGACTGCATTTCAAACACTGAAAATTTCTGAATTTTACCTACATTTTGGGCTATAAACTGAATTAAGGGTCCTTTTTTGGGCAGATTTGAAATAAAGTGACTGTAAATCATATTTCTATTTTAAAACCAAAATCTGGAAGCATTTTGAGCCATTTTTTGGAAAAGTGATTTTTTCATAAAATTTCCTAAGGCTAACCCCTTTGAAAAATTTCGAAAAATTTGAAAATTCAAAAAATTATTTTTTCAGTCACATTTGGACAGAATATGAATATAAAACATATTTCAGGTCCCCAAAAAAAATTTGGTAGCATTTGAGCCATTATTTTCAAAGTTCAAAATTTCCCTTTGAAAATACATTGATTGTATTTTGGAGTTTTTGAATTTTTACTCGTAGTGTATTTTGAGCACAGTATTGTGACTTGGCCACATTTAAGGTCTTCTATAGGAGATTCTTAAAAACGAAAATCTTAACAACCACAAAATATTAAGGGGGTCAAAATTTGCAAAGTTGTTTTTTTCAGTGGTACACATACATAATTTTTACACAGAGAGTTTTGGGAGCACAATGTTGTAACTTGGCCACATTGAAGTTCATTAATAGGAGATTCTTAAAAACGAAAATCTTAACAACCACTAAATATTAAGGGGGTCGAAAGTTGATCCCAAAAAAGGACTGCATTTCAAACACTGAAAATTTCTGAATTTTACCTACATTTTGGGCTATAAACTGAATTAAGGGTCCTTTTTTGGGCAGATTTGAAATAAAGTGACTGTAAATCATATTTCTATTTTAAAACCAAAATCTGGAAGCATTTTGAGCCATTTTTTGGAAAAGTGATTTTTTCATAAAATTTCCTAAGGCTAACCCCTTTGAAAAATTTCGAAAAATTTGAAAATTCAAAAAATTATTTTTTCAGTCACATTTGGACAGAATATGAATATAAAACATATTTCAGGTCCCCAAAAAAAATTTGGTAGCATTTGAGCCATTATTTTCAAAGTTCAAAATTTCCCTTTGAAAATACATTGATTGTATTTTGGAGTTTTTGAATTTTTACTCGTAGTGTATTTTGAGCACAGTATTGTGACTTGGCCACATTTAAGGTCTTCTATAGGAGATTCTTAAAAACGAAAATCTTAACAACCACAAAATATTAAGGGGGTCAAAATTTGCAAAGTTGTTTTTTTCAGTGGTACACATACATAATTTTTACACAGAGAGTTTTGGGAGCACAATGTTGTAACTTGGCCACATTGAAGTTCATTAATAGGAGATTCTTAAAAACGAAAATCTTAACAACCACTAAATATTAAGGGGGTCGAAAGTTGATCCCAAAAAAGGACTGCATTTCAAACACTGAAAATTTCTGAATTTTACCTACATTTTGGGCTATAAACTGAATTAAGGGTCCTTTTTTGGGCAGATTTGAAATAAAGTGACTGTAAATCATATTTCTATTTTAAAACCAAAATCTGGAAGCATTTTGAGCCATTTTTTGGAAAAGTGATTTTTTCATAAAATTTCCTAAGGCTAACCCCTTTGAAAAATTTCGAAAAATTTGAAAATTCAAAAAATTATTTTTTCAGTCACATTTGGACAGAATATGAATATAAAACATATTTCAGGTCTTCAACTAAAATTTCCCAGCTAGTTTCAAAATTTCGTACAAAATCCTCTCCATTTCTGAGCAAACGCGTTATTTTGGATTTTTTTGAATTTTAACGACAGTTTGGGCTATAAAGCGATTTAAGGGACCTTTCTTGGATAGTTTTGATAAAAAGTAACTCTTAAGCATTCTCCTATGTTAACAGCTAAATTTGACACATTTCGGACATTTCCCAGCTAAATTCCAAAATTTCGTTCAAAACCGTCTCTATTTCTGTGCCTACGCGTTATTTTGGATTTTTCTGAATTTTCCCGACAGATTGGGCTATAAATCGATTGAAGGGTCTTTTCTTGAACAGTTTTGATAAAAAGTAACTGTTGAGCATTTTCAAAGCATTTCGGACATTTCCCAGCTAGTTTTAAAAATATCGTTCAAAATCGTCTCTATTTCTGTGTTAACGCGTTATTTTGGATTTTTCTGAAATTTACCGACAGTTTAGGCTATAAATCGATTTAAGGGTCCTTTCTTGAACAGTTTTGATAAAAAGTAACTTTTAAGCATACTCTTAGGTCACAGCTAAAATTTTAAAGCATTTCGGACAATTCCCAGCTAGTTTCAGAAATAGCGTTCAAAACCGTCTCTATTTCTGTGTTAACGCGTTATTTTGGATTTTTCGGAATTCTAACAACAGTTTGGGCTATAAAGCGATTATAGGGTCCTTTCTTGACTGTTTTGATAAAAAGTTACTTTTGAGCATTTTCAAAGCATTTCGGACAATTCCCAGCTAGTTTTAAAAATTGCTTTCAAAATCGTCTCTATTTCTGTGTTAACGCGTTATTTTGGATTTTTCTGAATTTTACCGACAGTTTGGGCTATAAAGCGATTTAAGGGTCCTTTCTTGACAGTTTTGATAAAAAGTAACTCTTGAGCATTTTCAAAGCATTTCGGACAATTCCCAGCTAGTTTTAAAAATATCGTTCAAAATCGTCTCTATTTCTGTGTTAACGCGTTATTTTGGATTTTTCTGAATTTTACCGACAGTTTGGGCTATAAAGCGATTTAAGGGTCCTTTCCTGGCAGTTTTGATAAAAAGTAACTCTTGAGCATTTTCAAAGCATTTCGGACAATTCCCAGCTAGTTTTAAAAATATCGTTCAAAATCGTCTCTATTTCTGTGTTAACGCGTTATTTTGGATTTTTCTGAATTTTACCGACAGTTTAGGCTATACAGCGATTTAAGGGTCCTTTCTTGACAGTTTTAATAAAAAGTAACTCTTAAGCATTCTCCTATATTAACAGCAAAATTTGAAAGCATTTCGGACAATTCCCAGCTAGTTTTAAAAATATCGTTCAAAATCGTCTCTATTTCTGTGTTAACGCGTTATTTTGGATTTTTCTGAATTTTACCGACAGTTTGGGCTATAAAGCGATTTAAGGGTCCTTTCCTGGCAGTTTTGATAAAAAGTAACTCTTGAGCATTTTCAAAGCATTTCGGACAATTCCCAGCTAGTTTTAAAAATATCGTTCAAAATCGTCTCTATTTCTGTGTTAACGCGTTATTTTGGATTTTTCTGAATTTTACCGATAATTTGGGGTATAAAGCGATTAAAGGGTCCTTTCTTGACAGTTTTGATAAAAAGTTACTTTTGATCATTTTCAAAGCATTTCGGACAATTCCCAGCTAGTTTTAAAAATTGCTTTCAAAATCGTCTCTATTTCTGTGTTAACGCGTTATTTTGGATTTTTCTGAATTTTACCGATAATTTGGGATATAAATCGATATAAGGGTCCTTTCTTGAACAGTTTTGATAAAAAGTAACTTTTGAGCATACTCTAAGGTCACAGCTAAAATTTTAAAGCATTTCGGACAATTCCCAACTAGTTTCAAAAATTGCGTTCAAAAACGTCCCTATTTCTGTGTTAACGCGTTATTTTGGATTTTTCTGAATTATACCGACAGCTTGGTTTATAAAGCGATTTGAGGGTCCTTTCTTGGGCAGATTTAATAAAAAGTTACTGTAAACTATATTTCTCTTTTAAAACCAAAATCTGGAAGCATTTTGAGAAATTTTTTGGAAAAGTGATTTTTTCATAAAATTTCCTAAGTCTAACCCCTTTGAAAAATTTCGAAAAATTTGAAAATTCAAAAAATTATTTTTTGGAAAAGTGATTTTTTCATAAAATTTCCTAAGGCCCCCTTTGAAAAATTTCGAAAAATTTGAAAATTCAAAAAATTATTTTTTGGAAAAGTGATTTTTTTCATAAAATTTCCTAAGGCTAACCCCTTTGAAAAATTTGAAAATTCTAAAAATTTTTTTTGGAAAAGTGATTTTTTCATAAAATTTCCTAAGACTAACCCCTTTGAAAAATTTCGAAAAATTTGAAAATTCAAAAAATTATTTTTTGGAAAAGTGATTTTTTCATAAAATTTCCTAAGGCTAACCCCTTTGAAAAATTTCGAAAAATTTGAAAATTCAAAAAATTATTTTTTCAGTCACATTAGGACAGAATATGAATATAAAAGATATTTCAGGTCCCCAAAAAAAATTTGGTAGCATTTGAGCCATTATTTTCAAAGTTCAAAATTTCCCTTTGAAAATACATTGATTGTATTTTGGAGTTTTTGAATTTTTACTCGTAGTGTATTTTGAGCACAGTATTGTGACTTGGCCACATTTAAGGTCTTCTATAGGAGATTCTTAAAAACGAAAATCTTAACAACCACAAAATATTAAGGGGGTCAAAATTTGCAAAGTTGTTTTTTTCAGTGGTACACATACATAATTTTTACACAGAGAGTTTTGGGAGCACAATGTTGTAACTTGGCCACATTGAAGTTCATTAATAGGAGATTCTTAAAAACGAAAATCTTAACAACCACTAAATATTAAGGGGGTCGAAAGTTGATCCCAAAAAAGGACTGCATTTCAAACACTGAAAATTTCTGAATTTTACCTACATTTTGGGCTATAAACTGAATTAAGGGTCCTTTTTTGGGCAGATTTGAAATAAAGTGACTGTAAATCATATTTCTATTTTAAAACCAAAATCTGGAAGCATTTTGAGCCATTTTTTGGAAAAGTGATTTTTTCATAAAATTTCCTAAGGCTAACCCCTTTGAAAAATTTCGAAAAATTTGAAAATTCAAAAAATTATTTTTTCAGTCACATTTGGACAGAATATGAATATAAAACATATTTCAGGCCCCCAAAAAAAATTTGGTAGCATTTGAGCCATTATTTTCAAAGTTCAAAATTTCCCTTTGAAAATACATTGATTGTATTTTGGAGTTTTTGAATTTTTACTCGTAGTGTATTTTGAGCACAGTATTGTGACTTGGCCACATTTAAGGTCTTCTATAGGAGATTCTTAAAAACGAAAATCTTAACAACCACAAAATATTAAGGGGGTCAAAATTTGCAAAGTTGTTTTTTTCAGTGGTACACATACATAATTTTTACACAGAGAGTTTTGGGAGCACAATGTTGTAACTTGGCCACATTGAAGTTCATTAATAGGAGATTCTTAAAAACGAAAATCTTAACAACCACTAAATATTAAGGGGGTCGAAAGTTGATCCCAAAAAAGGACTGCATTTCAAACACTGAAAATTTCTGAATTTTACCTACATTTTGGGCTATAAGCTGAATTAAGGGTCCTTTTTTGGGCAGATTTGAAATAAAGTGACTGTAAATCATATTTCTATTTTAAAACCAAAATCTGGAAGCATTTTGAGCCATTTTTTGGAAAAGTGATTTTTTCATAAAATTTCCTAAAGCTAACCCCTTTGAAAAATTTCGAAAAATTTGAAAATTCAAAAAATTATTTTTTCAGTCACATTTGGACAGAATATGAATATAAAACATATTTCAGGTCCCCAAAAAAAATTTGGTAGCATTTGAGCCATTATTTTCAAAGTTCAAAATTTCCCTTTGAAAATACATTGATTGTATTTTGGAGTTTTTGAATTTTTACTCGTAGTGTATTTTGAGCACAGTATTGTGACTTGGCCACATTTAAGGTCTTCTATAGGAGATTCTTAAAAACGAAAATCTTAACAACCACAAAATATTAAGGGGGTCAAAATTTGCAAAGTTGTTTTTTTCAGTGGTACACATACATAATTTTTACACAGAGAGTTTTGGGAGCACAATGTTGTAACTTGGCCACATTGAAGTTCATTAATAGGAGATTCTTAAAAACGAAAATCTTAACAACCACTAAATATTAAGGGGGTCGAAAGTTGATCCCAAAAAAGGACTGCATTTCAAACACTGAAAATTTCTGAATTTTACCTACATTTTGGGCTATAAACTGAATTAAGGGTCCTTTTTTGGGCAGATTTGAAATAAAGTGACTGTAAATCATATTTCTATTTTAAAACCAAAATCTGGAAGCATTTTGAGCCATTTTTTGGAAAAGTGATTTTTTCTGAAAAATTTCGAAAAATTTGAAAATTCAAAAAATTATTTTTTCAGTCACATTTGGACAGAATATGAATATAAAACATATTTAAGGTCCCCAAAAAAAATTTGGTAGCATTTGAGCCATTATTTTCAAAGTTCAAAATTTCCCTTTGAAAATACATTGATTGTATTTTGGAGTTTTTGAATTTTTACTCGTAGTGTATTTTGAGCACAGTATTGTGACTTGGCCACATTTAAGGTCTTCTATAGGATATTCTTAAAAACGAAAATCTTAACAACCACAAAATATTAAGGGGGTCAAAATTTGCAAAGTTGTTTTTTTCAGTGGTACACATACATAATTTTTACACAGAGAGTTTTGGGAGCACAATGTTGTAACTTGGCCACATTGAAGTTCATTAATAGGAGATTCTTAAAAACGAAAATCTTAACAACCACAAAATATTAAGGGGGTCAAAATTTGCAAAGTTGTTTTTTTCAGTGGTACACATACATAATTTTTACACAGAGAGTTTTGGGAGCACAATGTTGTAACTTGGCCACATTGAAGTTCATTAATAGGAGATTCTTAAAAACGAAAATCTTAACAACCACTAAATATTAAGGGGGTCGAAAGTTGATCCCAAAAAAGGACTGCATTTCAAACACTGAAAATTTCTGAATTTTACCTACATTTTGGGCTATAAACTGAATTAAGGGTCCTTTTTTGGGCAGATTTGAAATAAAGTGACTGTAAATCATATTTCTATTTTAAAACCAAAATCTGGAAGCATTTTGAGCCATTTTTTGGAAAAGTGATTTTTTCATAAAATTTCCTAAGGCTAACCCCTTTGAAAAATTTCGAAAAATTTGAAAATTCAAAAAATTATTTTTTCAGTCACATTTGGACAGAATATGAATATAAAACATATTTCAGGTCCCCAAAAAAAATTTGGTAGCATTTGAGCCATTATTTTCAAAGTTCAAAATTTCCCTTTGAAAATACATTGATTGTATTTTGGAGTTTTTGAATTTTTACTCGTAGTGTATTTTGAGCACAGTATTGTGACTTGGCCACATTTAAGGTCTTCTATAGGAGATTCTTAAAAACGAAAATCTTAACAACCACAAAATATTAAGGGGGTCAAAATTTGCAAAGTTGTTTTTTTCAGTGGTACACATACATAATTTTTACACAGAGAGTTTTGGGAGCACAATGTTGTAACTTGGCCACATTGAAGTTCATTAATAGGAGATTCTTAAAAACGAAAATCTTAACAACCACTAAATATTAAGGGGGTCGAAAGTTGATCCCAAAAAAGGACTGCATTTCAAACACTGAAAATTTCTGAATTTTACCTACATTTTGGGCTATAAGCTGAATTAAGGGTCCTTTTTTGGGCAGATTTGAAATAAAGTGACTGTAAATCATATTTCTATTTTAAAACCAAAATCTGGAAGCATTTTGAGCCATTTTTTGGAAAAGTGATTTTTTCATAAAATTTCCTAAAGCTAACCCCTTTGAAAAATTTCGAAAAATTTGAAAATTCAAAAAATTATTTTTTCAGTCACATTTGGACAGAATATGAATATAAAACATATTTCAGGTCCCCAAAAAAAATTTGGTAGCATTTGAGCCATTATTTTCAAAGTTCAAAATTTCCCTTTGAAAATACATTGATTGTATTTTGGAGTTTTTGAATTTTTACTCGTAGTGTATTTTGAGCACAGTATTGTGACTTGGCCACATTTAAGGTCTTCTATAGGAGATTCTTAAAAACGAAAATCTTAACAACCACAAAATATTAAGGGGGTCAAAATTTGCAAAGTTGTTTTTTTCAGTGGTACACATACATAATTTTTACACAGAGAGTTTTGGGAGCACAATGTTGTAACTTGGCCACATTGAAGTTCATTAATAGGAGATTCTTAAAAACGAAAATCTTAACAACCACTAAATATTAAGGGGGTCGAAAGTTGATCCCAAAAAAGGACTGCATTTCAAACACTGAAAATTTCTGAATTTTACCTACATTTTGGGCTATAAACTGAATTAAGGGTCCTTTTTTGGGCAGATTTGAAATAAAGTGACTGTAAATCATATTTCTATTTTAAAACCAAAATCTGGAAGCATTTTGAGCCATTTTTTGGAAAAGTGATTTTTTCATAAAATTTCCTAAGGCTAACCCCTTTGAAAAATTTCGAAAAATTTGAAAATTCAAAAAATTATTTTTTCAGTCACATTTGGACAGAATATGAATATAAAACATATTTCAGGTCCCCAAAAAAAATTTGGTAGCATTTGAGCCATTATTTTCAAAGTTCAAAATTTCCCTTTGAAAATACATTGATTGTATTTTGGAGTTTTTGAATTTTTACTCGTAGTGTATTTTGAGCACAGTATTGTGACTTGGCCACATTTAAGGTCTTCTATAGGATATTCTTAAAAACGAAAATCTTAACAACCACAAAATATTAAGGGGGTCAAAATTTGCAAAGTTGTTTTTTTCAGTGGTACACATACATAATTTTTACACAGAGAGTTTTGGGAGCACAATGTTGTAACTTGGCCACATTGAAGTTCATTAATAGGAGATTCTTAAAAACGAAAATCTTAACAACCACAAAATATTAAGGGGGTCAAAATTTGCAAAGTTGTTTTTTTCAGTGGTACACATACATAATTTTTACACAGAGAGTTTTGGGAGCACAATGTTGTAACTTGGCCACATTGAAGTTCATTAATAGGAGATTCTTAAAAACGAAAATCTTAACAACCACTAAATATTAAGGGGGTCGAAAGTTGATCCCAAAAAAGGACTGCATTTCAAACACTGAAAATTTCTGAATTTTACCTACATTTTGGGCTATAAACTGAATTAAGGGTCCTTTTTTGGGCAGATTTGAAATAAAGTGACTGTAAATCATATTTCTATTTTAAAACCAAAATCTGGAAGCATTTTGAGCCATTTTTTGGAAAAGTGATTTTTTCATAAAATTTCCTAAGGCTAACCCCTTTGAAAAATTTCGAAAAATTTGAAAATTCAAAAAATTATTTTTTCAGTCACATTTGGACAGAATATGAATATAAAACATATTTCAGGTCCCCAAAAAAAATTTGGTAGCATTTGAGCCATTATTTTCAAAGTTCAAAATTTCCCTTTGAAAATACATTGATTGTATTTTGGAGTTTTTGAATTTTTACTCGTAGTGTATTTTGAGCACAGTATTGTGACTTGGCCACATTTAAGGTCTTCTATAGGAGATTCTTAAAAACGAAAATCTTAACAACCACAAAATATTAAGGGGGTCAAAATTTGCAAAGTTGTTTTTTTCAGTGGTACACATACATAATTTTTACACAGAGAGTTTTGGGAGCACAATGTTGTAACTTGGCCACATTGAAGTTCATTAATAGGAGATTCTTAAAAACGAAAATCTTAACAACCACTAAATATTAAGGGGGTCGAAAGTTGATCCCAAAAAAGGACTGCATTTCAAACACTGAAAATTTCTGAATTTTACCTACATTTTGGGCTATAAGCTGAATTAAGGGTCCTTTTTTGGGCAGATTTGAAATAAAGTGACTGTAAATCATATTTCTATTTTAAAACCAAAATCTGGAAGCATTTTGAGCCATTTTTTGGAAAAGTGATTTTTTCATAAAATTTCCTAAAGCTAACCCCTTTGAAAAATTTCGAAAAATTTGAAAATTCAAAAAATTATTTTTTCAGTCACATTTGGACAGAATATGAATATAAAACATATTTCAGGTCCCCAAAAAAAATTTGGTAGCATTTGAGCCATTATTTTCAAAGTTCAAAATTTCCCTTTGAAAATACATTGATTGTATTTTGGAGTTTTTGAATTTTTACTCGTAGTGTATTTTGAGCACAGTATTGTGACTTGGCCACATTTAAGGTCTTCTATAGGAGATTCTTAAAAACGAAAATCTTAACAACCACAAAATATTAAGGGGGTCAAAATTTGCAAAGTTGTTTTTTTCAGTGGTACACATACATAATTTTTACACAGAGAGTTTTGGGAGCACAATGTTGTAACTTGGCCACATTGAAGTTCATTAATAGGAGATTCTTAAAAACGAAAATCTTAACAACCACTAAATATTAAGGGGGTCGAAAGTTGATCCCAAAAAAGGACTGCATTTCAAACACTGAAAATTTCTGAATTTTACCTACATTTTGGGCTATAAACTGAATTAAGGGTCCTTTTTTGGGCAGATTTGAAATAAAGTGACTGTAAATCATATTTCTATTTTAAAACCAAAATCTGGAAGCATTTTGAGCCATTTTTTGGAAAAGTGATTTTTTCATAAAATTTCCTAAGGCTAACCCCTTTGAAAAATTTCGAAAAATTTGAAAATTCAAAAAATTATTTTTTCAGTCACATTTGGACAGAATATGAATATAAAACATATTTCAGGTCCCCAAAAAAAATTTGGTAGCATTTGAGCCATTATTTTCAAAGTTCAAAATTTCCCTTTGAAAATACATTGATTGTATTTTGGAGTTTTTGAATTTTTACTCGTAGTGTATTTTGAGCACAGTATTGTGACTTGGCCACATTTAAGGTCTTCTATAGGATATTCTTAAAAACGAAAATCTTAACAACCACAAAATATTAAGGGGGTCAAAATTTGCAAAGTTGTTTTTTTCAGTGGTACACATACATAATTTTTACACAGAGAGTTTTGGGAGCACAATGTTGTAACTTGGCCACATTGAAGTTCATTAATAGGAGATTCTTAAAAACGAAAATCTTAACAACCACAAAATATTAAGGGGGTCAAAATTTGCAAAGTTGTTTTTTTCAGTGGTACACATACATAATTTTTACACAGAGAGTTTTGGGAGCACAATGTTGTAACTTGGCCACATTGAAGTTCATTAATAGGAGATTCTTAAAAACGAAAATCTTAACAACCACTAAATATTAAGGGGGTCGAAAGTTGATCCCAAAAAAGGACTGCATTTCAAACACTGAAAATTTCTGAATTTTACCTACATTTTGGGCTATAAACTGAATTAAGGGTCCTTTTTTGGGCAGATTTGAAATAAAGTGACTGTAAATCATATTTCTATTTTAAAACCAAAATCTGGAAGCATTTTGAGCCATTTTTTGGAAAAGTGATTTTTTCATAAAATTTCCTAAGGCTAACCCCTTTGAAAAATTTCGAAAAATTTGAAAATTCAAAAAATTATTTTTTCAGTCACATTTGGACAGAATATGAATATAAAACATATTTCAGGTCCCCAAAAAAAATTTGGTAGCATTTGAGCCATTATTTTCAAAGTTCAAAATTTCCCTTTGAAAATACATTGATTGTACCGTTTTTGAATTTTTACTCGTAGTGTATTTGGAGCACAGTATTGTAACTTGGCCACATTTAAGGTCTTCTATAGGAGATTCTTAAAAACGAAAATCTTAACAACCACAAAATATTAAGGGGGTCAAAATTTGCAAAGTTGTTTTTTTCAGTGGTACACATACATAATTTTTACACAGAGAGTTTTGGGAGCACAATGTTGTAACTTGGCCACATTGAAGTTCATTAATAGGAGATTCTTAAAAACGAAAATCTTAACAACCACTAAATATTAAGGGGGTCGAAAGTTGATCCCAAAAAAGGACTGCATTTCAAACACTGAAAATTTCTGAATTTTACCTACATTTAGGGCTATAAACTGAATTAAGGGTCCTTTTTTGGGCAGATTTGAAATAAAGTGACTGTAAATCATATTTCTATTTTAAAACCAAAATCTGGAAGCATTTTGAGCCATTTTTTGGAAAAGTGATTTTTTCATAAAATTTCATAAGGCTAACCCCTTTGAAAAATTTCGAAAAATTTGAAAATTCAAAAAATTATTTTTTCAGTCACATTTGGACAGAATATGAATATAAAACATATTTCAGGCCCCCAAAAAAAATTTGGTAGCATTTGAGCCATTATTTTCAAAGTTCAAAATTTCCCTTTGAAAATACATTGATTGTATTTTGGAGTTTTTGAATTTTTACTCATAGTGTATTTTGAGCACAGTATTGTGACTTGGCCACATTTAAGGTCTTCTATAGGAGATTCTTAAAAACGAAAATCTTAACAACCACAAAATATTAAGGGGGTCAAAATTTGCAAAGTTGTTTTTTTCAGTGGTACACATACATAATTTTTACACAGAGAGTTTTGGGAGCACAATGTTGTAACTTGGCCACATTGAAGTTCATTAATAGGAGATTCTTAAAAACGAAAATCTTAACAACCACTAAATATTAAGGGGGTCGAAAGTTGATCCCAAAAAAGGACTGCATTTCAAACACTGAAAATTTCTGAATTTTACCTACATTTTGGGCTATAAGCTGAATTAAGGGTCCTTTTTTGGGCAGATTTGAAATAAAGTGACTGTAAATCATATTTCTATTTTAAAACCAAAATCTGGAAGCATTTTGAGCCATTTTTTGGAAAAGTGATTTTTTCATAAAATTTCATAAGGCTAACCCCTTTGAAAAATTTCGAAAAATTTGAAAATTCAAAAAATTATTTTTTCAGTCACATTTGGACAGAATATGAATATAAAACATATTTCAGGCCCCCAAAAAAAATTTGGTAGCATTTGAGCCATTATTTTCAAAGTTCAAAATTTCCCTTTGAAAATACATTGATTGTATTTTGGAGTTTTTGAATTTTTACTCATAGTGTATTTTGAGCACAGTATTGTGACTTGGCCACATTTAAGGTCTTCTATAGGAGATTCTTAAAAACGAAAATCTTAACAACCACAAAATATTAAGGGGGTCAAAATTTGCAAAGTTGTTTTTTTCAGTGGTACACATACATAATTTTTACACAGAGAGTTTTGGGAGCACAATGTTGTAACTTGGCCACATTGAAGTTCATTAATAGGAGATTCTTAAAAACGAAAATCTTAACAACCACTAAATATTAAGGGGGTCGAAAGTTGATCCCAAAAAAGGACTGCATTTCAAACACTGAAAATTTCTGAATTTTACCTACATTTTGGGCTATAAGCTGAATTAAGGGTCCTTTTTTGGGCAGATTTGAAATAAAGTGACTGTAAATCATATTTCTATTTTAAAACCAAAATCTGGAAGCATTTTGAGCCATTTTTTGGAAAAGTGATTTTTTCATAAAATTTCCTAAAGCTAACCCCTTTGAAAAATTTCGAAAAATTTGAAAATTCAAAAAATTATTTTTTCAGTCACATTTGGACAGAATATGAATATAAAACATATTTCAGGTCCCCAAAAAAAATTTGGTAGCATTTGAGCCATTATTTTCAAAGTTCAAAATTTCCCTTTGAAAATACATTGATTGTATTTTGGAGTTTTTGAATTTTTACTCGTAGTGTATTTTGAGCACAGTATTGTGACTTGGCCACATTTAAGGTCTTCTATAGGATATTCTTAAAAACGAAAATCTTAACAACCACAAAATATTAAGGGGGTCAAAATTTGCAAAGTTGTTTTTTTCAGTGGTACACATACATAATTTTTACACAGAGAGTTTTGGGAGCACAATGTTGTAACTTGGCCACATTGAAGTTCATTAATAGGAGATTCTTAAAAACGAAAATCTTAACAACCACAAAATATTAAGGGGGTCAAAATTTGCAAAGTTGTTTTTTTCAGTGGTACACATACATAATTTTTACACAGAGAGTTTTGGGAGCACAATGTTGTAACTTGGCCACATTGAAGTTCATTAATAGGAGATTCTTAAAAACGAAAATCTTAACAACCACTAAATATTAAGGGGGTCGAAAGTTGATCCCAAAAAAGGACTGCATTTCAAACACTGAAAATTTCTGAATTTTACCTACATTTTGGGCTATAAACTGAATTAAGGGTCCTTTTTTGGGCAGATTTGAAATAAAGTGACTGTAAATCATATTTCTATTTTAAAACCAAAATCTGGAAGCATTTTGAGCCATTTTTTGGAAAAGTGATTTTTTCATAAAATTTCCTAAAGCTAACCCCTTTGAAAAATTTCGAAAAATTTGAAAATTCAAAAAATTATTTTTTCAGTCACATTTGGACAGAATATGAATATAAAACATATTTCAGGTCCCCAAAAAAAATTTGGTAGCATTTGAGCCACTATTTTCAAAGTTCAAAATTTCCCTTTGAAAATACATTGATTGTACCGTTTTTGAATATTTACTCGTAGTATATTTGGAGCACAGTATTGTAACTTGGCCACATTTAAGGTCTTCTATAGGAGATTCTTAAAAACGAAAATCTTAACAACCACAAAATATTAAGGGGGTCAAAATTTGCAAAGTTGTTTTTTTCAGTGGTACACATACATAATTTTTACACAGAGAGTTTTGGGAGCACAATGTTGTAACTTGGCCACATTGAAGTTCATTAATAGGAGATTCTTAAAAACGAAAATCTTAACAACCACTAAATATTAAGGGGGTCGAAAAATGATCCCAAAAAAGGACTGCATTTCAAACACTGAAAATTTCTGAATTTTACCTACATTTTGGGCTATAAACTGAAATAAGGGTCCGTTTTTGGGCAGATTTGAAATAAAGTGACTGTAAATCATATTTCTATTTTAAAACCAAAATCTGGAAGCATTTTGAGCCATTTTTTGGAAAAGTGATTTTTTCATAAAATTTCCTAATAAATTTCGAAAAATTTGAAAATTCAAAAAATTATTTTTTCAGTCACATTTGGACAGAATATGAATATAAAACATATTTCAGGTACCCAAAAAAAATTTGGTAGCATTTGAGCCACTATTTTCAAAGTTCAAAATTTCCCTTTGAAAATACATTGATTGTACCGTTTTTGAATTTTTACTCGTAGTGTATTTGGAGCACAGTATTGTAACTTGGCCACATTTAAGGTCTTCTATAGGAGATTCTTAAAAACGAAAATCTTAACAACCACAAAATATTAAGGGGGTCAAAATTTGCAAAGTTTTTTTTTTCAGTGGTACACATACATAATTTTTACACAGAGAGTTTTGGGAGCACAATGTTGTAACTTGGCCACATTGAAGTTCATTAATAGGAGATTCTTAAAAACGAAAATCTTAACAACCACTAAATATTAAGGGGGTCGAAAGTTGATCCCAAAAAAGGACTGCATTTCAAACACTGAAAATTTCTGAATTTTACCTACATTTAGGGCTATAAACTGAATTAAGGGTCCTTTTTTGGGCAGATTTGAAATAAAGTGACTGTAAATCATATTTCTATTTTAAAACCAAAATCTGGAAGCATTTTGAGCCATTTTTTGGAAAAGTGATTTTTTCATAAAATTTCATAAGGCTAACCCCTTTGAAAAATTTCGAAAAATTTGAAAATTCAAAAAATTATTTTTTCAGTCACATTTGGACAGAATATGAATATAAAACATATTTCAGGCCCCCAAAAAAAATTTGGTAGCATTTGAGCCATTATTTTCAAAGTTCAAAATTTCCCTTTGAAAATACATTGATTGTATTTTGGAGTTTTTGAATTTTTACTCATAGTGTATTTTGAGCACAGTATTGTGACTTGGCCACATTTAAGGTCTTCTATAGGAGATTCTTAAAAACGAAAATCTTAACAACCACAAAATATTAAGGGGGTCAAAATTTGCAAAGTTGTTTTTTTCAGTGGTACACATACATAATTTTTACACAGAGAGTTTTGGGAGCACAATGTTGTAACTTGGCCACATTGAAGTTCATTAATAGGAGATTCTTAAAAACGAAAATCTTAACAACCACTAAATATTAAGGGGGTCGAAAGTTGATCCCAAAAAAGGACTGCATTTCAAACACTGAAAATTTCTGAATTTTACCTACATTTTGGGCTATAAGCTGAATTAAGGGTCCTTTTTTGGGCAGATTTGAAATAAAGTGACTGTAAATCATATTTCTATTTTAAAACCAAAATCTGGAAGCATTTTGAGCCATTTTTTGGAAAAGTGATTTTTTCATAAAATTTCCTAAAGCTAACCCCTTTGAAAAATTTCGAAAAATTTGAAAATTCAAAAAATTATTTTTTCAGTCACATTTGGACAGAATATGAATATAAAACATATTTCAGGTCCCCAAAAAAAATTTGGTAGCATTTGAGCCATTATTTTCAAAGTTCAAAATTTCCCTTTTGAAAATACATTGATTGTATTTTGGAGTTTTTGAATTTTTACTCGTAGTGTATTTTGAGCACAGTATTGTGACTTGGCCACATTTAAGGTCTTCTATAGGAGATTCTTAAAAACGAAAATCTTAACAACCACAAAATATTAAGGGGGTCAAAATTTGCAAAGTTGTTTTTTTCAGTGGTACACATACATAATTTTTACACAGAGAGTTTTGGGAGCACAATGTTGTAACTTGGCCACATTGAAGTTCATTAATAGGAGATTCTTAAAAACGAAAATCTTAACAACCACTAAATATTAAGGGGGTCGAAAGTTGATCCCAAAAAAGGACTGCATTTCAAACACTGAAAATTTCTGAATTTTACCTACATTTTGGGCTATAAACTGAATTAAGGGTCCTTTTTTGGGCAGATTTGAAATAAAGTGACTGTAAATCATATTTCTATTTTAAAACCAAAATCTGGAAGCATTTTGAGCCATTTTTTGGAAAAGTGATTTTTTCATAAAATTTCCTAAGGCTAACCCCTTTGAAAAATTTCGAAAAATTTGAAAATTCAAAAAATTATTTTTTCAGTCACATTTGGACAGAATATGAATATAAAACATATTTCAGGTCCCCAAAAAAAATTTGGTAGCATTTGAGCCATTATTTTCAAAGTTCAAAATTTCCCTTTGAAAATACATTGATTGTATTTTGGAGTTTTTGAATTTTTACTCGTAGTGTATTTTGAGCACAGTATTGTGACTTGGCCACATTTAAGGTCTTCTATAGGAGATTCTTAAAAACGAAAATCTTAACAACCACAAAATATTAAGGGGGTCAAAATTTGCAAAGTTGTTTTTTTCAGTGGTACACATACATAATTTTTACACAGAGAGTTTTGGGAGCACAATGTTGTAACTTGGCCACATTGAAGTTCATTAATAGGAGATTCTTAAAAACGAAAATCTTAACAACCACTAAATATTAAGGGGGTCGAAAGTTGATCCCAAAAAAGGACTGCATTTCAAACACTGAAAATTTCTGAATTTTACCTACATTTAGGGCTATAAACTGAATTAAGGGTCCTTTTTTGGGCAGATTTGAAATAAAGTGACTGTAAATCATATTTCTATTTTAAAACCAAAATCTGGAAGCATTTTGAGCCATTTTTTGGAAAAGTGATTTTTTCATAAAATTTCCTAAGGCTAACCCCTTTGAAAAATTTCGAAAAATTTGAAAATTCAAAAAATTATTTTTTCAGTCACATTTGGACAGAATATGAATATAAAACATATTTCAGGCCCCCAAAAAAAATTTGGTAGCATTTGAGCCATTATTTTCAAAGTTCAAAATTTCCCTTTGAAAATACATTGATTGTATTTTGGAGTTTTTGAATTTTTACTCATAGTGTATTTTGAGCACAGTATTGTGACTTGGCCACATTTAAGGTCTTCTATAGGAGATTCTTAAAAACGAAAATCTTAACAACCACAAAATATTAAGGGGGTCAAAATTTGCAAAGTTGTTTTTTTCAGTGGTACACATACATAATTTTTACACAGAGAGTTTTGGGAGCACAATGTTGTAACTTGGCCACATTGAAGTTCATTAATAGGAGATTCTTAAAAACGAAAATCTTAACAACCACTAAATATTAAGGGGGTCGAAAGTTGATCCCAAAAAAGGACTGCATTTCAAACACTGAAAATTTCTGAATTTTACCTACATTTTGGGCTATAAGCTGAATTAAGGGTCCTTTTTTGGGCAGATTTGAAATAAAGTGACTGTAAATCATATTTCTATTTTAAAACCAAAATCTGGAAGCATTTTGAGCCATTTTTTGGAAAAGTGATTTTTTCATAAAATTTCCTAAAGCTAACCCCTTTGAAAAATTTCGAAAAATTTGAAAATTCAAAAAATTATTTTTTCAGTCACATTTGGACAGAATATGAATATAAAACATATTTCAGGTCCCCAAAAAAAATTTGGTAGCATTTGAGCCATTATTTTCAAAGTTCAAAATTTCCCTTTTGAAAATACATTGATTGTATTTTGGAGTTTTTGAATTTTTACTCGTAGTGTATTTTGAGCACAGTATTGTGACTTGGCCACATTTAAGGTCTTCTATAGGAGATTCTTAAAAACGAAAATCTTAACAACCACAAAATATTAAGGGGGTCAAAATTTGCAAAGTTGTTTTTTTCAGTGGTACACATACATAATTTTTACACAGAGAGTTTTGGGAGCACAATGTTGTAACTTGGCCACATTGAAGTTCATTAATAGGAGATTCTTAAAAACGAAAATCTTAACAACCACTAAATATTAAGGGGGTCGAAAGTTGATCCCAAAAAAGGACTGCATTTCAAACACTGAAAATTTCTGAATTTTACCTACATTTTGGGCTATAAACTGAATTAAGGGTCCTTTTTTGGGCAGATTTGAAATAAAGTGACTGTAAATCATATTTCTATTTTAAAACCAAAATCTGGAAGCATTTTGAGCCATTTTTTGGAAAAGTGATTTTTTCATAAAATTTCCTAAGGCTAACCCCTTTGAAAAATTTCGAAAAATTTGAAAATTCAAAAAATTATTTTTTCAGTCACATTTGGACAGAATATGAATATAAAACATATTTCAGGTCCCCAAAAAAAATTTGGTAGCATTTGAGCCATTATTTTCAAAGTTCAAAATTTCCCTTTGAAAATACATTGATTGTATTTTGGAGTTTTTGAATTTTTACTCGTAGTGTATTTTGAGCACAGTATTGTGACTTGGCCACATTTAAGGTCTTCTATAGGAGATTCTTAAAAACGAAAATCTTAACAACCACAAAATATTAAGGGGGTCAAAATTTGCAAAGTTGTTTTTTTTCAGTGGTACACATACATAATTTTTACACAGAGAGTTTTGGGAGCACAATGTTGTAACTTGGCCACATTGAAGTTCATTAATAGGAGATTCTTAAAAACGAAAATCTTAACAACCACTAAATAATAAGGGGGTCGAAAGTTGATCCCAAAAAAGGACTGCATTTCAAACACTGAAAATTTCTGAATTTTACCTACATTTTGGGCTATAAACTGAATTAAGGGTCCTTTTTTGGGCAGATTTGAAATAAAGTGACTGTAAATCATATTTCTATTTTAAAACCAAAATCTGGAAGCATTTTGAGCCATTTTTTGGAAAAGTGATTTTTTCATAAAATTTCCTAAGGCTAACCCCTTTGAAAAATTTCGAAAAATTTGAAAATTCAAAAAATTATTTTTTCAGTCACATTTGGACAGAATATGAATATAAAACATATTTCAGGCCCCCAAAAAAAATTTGGTAGCATTTGAGCCATTATTTTCAAAGTTCAAAATTTCCCTTTGAAAATACATTGATTGTATTTTGGAGTTTTTGAATTTTTACTCGTAGTGTATTTTGAGCACAGTATTGTGACTTGGCCACATTTAAGGTCTTCTATAGGAGATTCTTAAAAACGAAAATCTTAACAACCACAAAATATTAAGGGGGTCAAAATTTGCAAAGTTGTTTTTTTCAGTGGTACACATACATAATTTTTACACAGAGAGTTTTGGGAGCACAATGTTGTAACTTGGCCACATTGAAGTTCATTAATAGGAGATTCTTAAAAACGAAAATCTTAACAACCACTAAATATTAAGGGGGTCGAAAGTTGATCCCAAAAAAGGACTGCATTTCAAACACTGAAAATTTCTGAATTTTACCTACATTTTGGGCTATAAACTGAATTAAGGGTCCTTTTTTGGGCAGATTTGAAATAAAGTGACTGTAAATCATATTTCTATTTTAAAACCAAAATCTGGAAGCATTTTGAGCCATTTTTTGGAAAAGTGATTTTTTCATAAAATTTCCTAAGGCTAACCCCTTTGAAAAATTTCGAAAAATTTGAAAATTCAAAAAATTATTTTTTCAGTCACATTTGGACAGAATATGAATATAAAACATATTTCAGGTCCCCAAAAAAAATTTGGTAGCATTTGAGCCATTATTTTCAAAGTTCAAAATTTCCCTTTGAAAATACATTGATTGTATTTTGGAGTTTTTGAATTTTTACTCGTAGTGTATTTTGAGCACAGTATTGTGACTTGGCCACATTTAAGGTCTTCTATAGGAGATTCTTAAAAACGAAAATCTTAACAACCACAAAATATTAAGGGGGTCAAAATTTGCAAAGTTGTTTTTTTCAGTGGTACACATACATAATTTTTACACAGAGAGTTTTGGGAGCACAATGTTGTAACTTGGCCACATTGAAGTTCATTAATAGAAGATTCTTAAAAACGAAAATCTTAACAACCACTAAATATTAAGGGGGTCGAAAAATGATCCCAAAAAAGGACTGCATTTCAAACACTGAAAATTTCTGAATTTTACCTACATTTTGGGCTATAAACTGAAATAAGGGTCCGTTTTTGGGCAGATTTGAAATAAAGTGACTGTAAATCATATTTCTATTTTAAAACCAAAATCTGGAAGCATTTTGAGCCATTTTTTGGAAAAGTGATTTTTTCATAAAATTTCCTAATAAATTTCGAAAAATTTGAAAATTCAAAAAATTATTTTTTCAGTCACATTTGGACAGAATATGAATATAAAACATATTTCAGGTACCCAAAAAAAATTTGGTAGCATTTGAGCCACTATTTTCAAAGTTCAAAATTTCCCTTTGAAAATACATTGATTGTACTGTTTTTGAATTTTTACTCGTAGTGTATTTTGAGCACAGTATTGTGACTTGGCCACATTTAAGGTCTTCTATAGGAGATTCTTAAAAACGAAAATCTTAACAACCACAAAATATTAAGGGGGTCAAAATTTGCAAAGTTGTTTTTTTCAGTGGTACACATACATAATTTTTACACAGAGAGTTTTGGGAGCACAATGTTGTAACTTGGCCACATTGAAGTTCATTAATAGGAGATTCTTAAAAACGAAAATCTTAACAACCACTAAATATTAAGGGGGTCGAAAGTTGATCCCAAAAAAGGACTGCATTTCAAACACTGAAAATTTCTGAATTTTACCTACATTTTGGGCTATAAACTGAATTAAGGGTCCTTTTTTGGGCAGATTTGAAATAAAGTGACTGTAAATCATATTTCTATTTTAAAACCAAAATCTGGAAGCATTTTGAGCCATTTTTTGGAAAAGTGATTTTTTCATAAAATTTCCTAAGGCTAACCCCTTTGAAAAATTTCGAAAAATTTGAAAATTCAAAAAATTATTTTTTCAGTCACATTTGGACAGAATATGAATATAAAACATATTTCAGGTCCCCAAAAAAAATTTGGTAGCATTTGAGCCATTATTTTCAAAGTTCAAAATTTCCCTTTGAAAATACATTGATTGTATTTTGGAGTTTTTGAATTTTTACTCGTAGTGTATTTTGAGCACAGTATTGTGACTTGGCCACATTTAAGGTCTTCTATAGGAGATTCTTAAAAACGAAAATCTTAACAACCACAAAATATTAAGGGGGTCAAAATTTGCAAAGTTGTTTTTTTCAGTGGTACACATACATAATTTTTACACAGAGAGTTTTGGGAGCACAATGTTGTAACTTGGCCACATTGAAGTTCATTAATAGAAGATTCTTAAAAACGAAAATCTTAACAACCACTAAATATTAAGGGGGTCGAAAAATGATCCCAAAAAAGGACTGCATTTCAAACACTGAAAATTTCTGAATTTTACCTACATTTTGGGCTATAAACTGAAATAAGGGTCCGTTTTTGGGCAGATTTGAAATAAAGTGACTGTAAATCATATTTCTATTTTAAAACCAAAATCTGGAAGCATTTTGAGCCATTTTTTGGAAAAGTGATTTTTTCATAAAATTTCCTAAGGCTAACCCCTTTGAAAAATTTCGAAAAATTTGAAAATTCAAAAAATTATTTTTTCAGTTACATTTGGACAGAATATGAATATAAAACATATTTCAGGTCCCCAAAAAAAATTTGGTAGCATTTGAGCCACTATTTTCAAAGTTCAAAATTTCCCTTTGAAAATACATTGATTGTACCGTTTTTGAATTTTTACTCGTAGTGTATTTGGAGCACAGTATTGTAACTTGGCCACATTTAAGGTCTTCTATAGGAGATTCTTAAAAACGAAAATCTTAACAACCACAAAATATTAAGGGGGTCAAAATTTGCAAAGTTGTTTTTTTCAGTGGTACACATACATAATTTTTACACAGAGAGTTTTGGGAGCACAATGTTGTAACTTGGCCACATTGAAGTTCATTAATAGGAGATTCTTAAAAACGAAAATCTTAACAACCACTAAATATTAAGGGGGTCGAAAGTTGATCCCAAAAAAGGACTGCATTTCAAACACTGAAAATTTCTGAATTTTACCTACATTTTGGGCTATAAACTGAATTAAGGGTCCTTTTTTGGGCAGATTTGAAATAAAGTGACTGTAAATCATATTTCTATTTTAAAACCAAAATCTGGAAGCATTTTGAGCCATTTTTTGGAAAAGTGATTTTTTTCAAAAAAAATTCCTAAGGCTTAACCCCTTTGAAAAATTTCGAAAAATTTGAAAATTCAAAAAATTATTTTTTCCGTCACATTTGAACAGAATATGAATATAAAACATATTTCAGGTCCCCAAAAAAAATTTGGTAGCTTTTGAGCCACTATTTTCAAAGTTCAAAATTTCCCTTTGAAAATACATTGATTGTACCGTTTTTGAATTTTTACTCGTAGTGTATTTGGAGCACAGTATTGTAACTTGGCCACATTTAAGGTCTTCTATAGGAGATTCTTAAAAACGAAAATCTTAACAACCACAAAATATTAAGGGGGTCAAAATTTGCAAAGTTGTTTTTTTCAGTGGTACACATACATAATTTTTACACAGAGAGTTTTGGGAGCACAATGTTGTAACTTGGCCACATTGAAGTTCATTAATAGGAGATTCTTAAAAACGAAAATCTTAACAACCACTAAATATTAAGGGGGTCGAAAGTTGATCCCAAAAAAGGACTGCATTTCAAACACTGAAAATTTCTGAATTTTACCTACATTTTGGGCTATAAACTGAATTAAGGGTCCTTTTTTGGGCAGATTTGAAATAAAGTGACTGTAAATCATATTTCTATTTTAAAACCAAAATCTGGAAGCATTTTGAGCCATTTTTTGGAAAAGTGATTTTTTTCAAAAAAAATTCCTAAGGCTAACCCCTTTGAAAAATTTCGAAAAATTTGAAAATTCAAAAAATTATTTTTTCAGTCTTATTTGGACAGAATATGAATATAAAACATATTTCATGTCCTCAAAAAAAATTTGGTAGCATTTGAGCCACTATTTTCAAAGTTCAAAATTTCCCTTTGAAAATACATTGATTGTACCGTTTTTGAATTTTTACTCGTAGTGTATTTGGAGCACAGTATTGTAACTTGGCCACATTTAAGGTCTTCTATATGAGATTCTTAAAAACGAAAATCTTAACAACCACAAAATATTAAGGGGGTCAAAATTTGCAAAGTTGTTTTTTTCAGTGGTACACATACATAATTTTTACACAGAGAGTTTTGGGAGCACAATGTTGTAACTTGGCCACATTGAAGTTCATTAATAGGAGATTCTTAAAAACGAAAATCTTAACAACCACTAAATATTAAGGGGGTCGAAAGTTGATCCCAAAAAAGGACTGCATTTCAAACACTGAAAATTTCTGAATTTTACCTACATTTTGGGCTATAAACTGAATTAAGGGTCCTTTTTTGGGCAGATTTGAAATAAAGTGACTGTAAATCACATTTCTATTTTAAAACCAAAATCCGGAAGCATTTTGAGCCATTTTTTGGAAAAGTGATTTTTTCATAAAATTTCCTAAGGCTAACCCCTTTGAAAAATTTCGAAAAATTTGAAAATTCAAAAAATTATTTTTTCAGTCACATTTGGACAGAATATGAATATAAAACATATTTCAGGTACCCAAAAAAAATTTGGTAGCATTTGAGCCACTATTTTCAAAGTTCAAAATTTCCCTTTGAAAATACATTGATTGTACCGTTTTTGAATTTTTACTCGTAGTGTATTTGGAGCACAGTATTGTAACTTGGCCACATTTAAGGTCTTCTATAGGAGATTCTTAAAAACGAAAATCTTAACAACCACAAAATATTAAGGGGGTCAAAATTTGTAAAGTTGTTTTTTTCAGTGGTACACATACATAATTTTTACACAGAGAGTTTTGGGAGCACAATGTTGTAACTTGGCCACATTGAAGTTCATTAATAGGAGATTCTTAAAAACGAAAATCTTAACAACCACTAAATATTAAGGGGGTCGAAAAATGATCCCAAAAAAGGACTGCATTTCAAACACTGAAAATTTCTGAATTTTACCTACATTTTGGGCTATAAACTGAATTAAGGGTCCTTTTTTGGGCAGATTTGAAATAAAGTGACTGTAAATCATATTTCTATTTTAAAACCAAAATCTGGAAGCATTTTGAGCCATTTTTTATAAAAGTGATTTTTTCATAAAATTTCCTAAGGCTAACCCCTTTGAAAAATTTCGAAAAATTTGAAAATTCAAAAAATTATTTTTTCAGTCACATTTGGACAGAATATGAATATAAAACATATTTCAGGTCCCCAAAAAAAATTTGGTAGCATTTGAGCCACTATTTTCAAAGTTCAAAATTTCCCTTTGAAAATACATTGATTGTACCGTTTTTGAATTTTTACTCGTAGTGTATTTGGAGCACAGTATTGTAACTTGGCCACATTTAAGGTCTTCTATAGGAGATTCTTAAAAACGAAAATCTTAACAACCACAAAATATTAAGGGGGTCAAAATTTGCAAAGTTGTTTTTTTCAGTGGTACACATACATAATTTTTACACAGAGAGTTTTGGGAGCACAATGTTGTAACTTGGCCACATTGAAGTTCATTAATAGGAGATTCTTAAAAGCGAAAATCTTAACAACCACTAAATATTAAGGGGGTCGAAAAATGATCCCAAAAAAGGACTGCATTTCAAACACTGAAAATTTCTGAATTTTACCTACATTTTGGGCTATAAACTGAAATAAGGGTCCGTTTTTGGGCAGATTTGAAATAAAGTGACTGTAAATCATATTTCTATTTTAAAACCAAAATCTGGAAGCATTTTGAGCCATTTTATGGAAAAGTGATTTTTTCATAAAATTTCCTAAGGCTAACCCCTTTGAAAAATTTCGAAAAATTTGAAAATTCAAAAAATTATTTTTTCAGTCACATTTGGACAGAATATGAATATAAAACATATTTCAGGTCCCCAAAAAAAATTTGGTAGCATTTGAGCCACTATTTTCAAAGTTCAAAATTTCCCTTTGAAAATACATTGATTGTACCGTTTTTGAATTTTTACTCGTAGTGTATTTGGAGCACAGTATTGTAACTTGGCCACATTGAAGTTCATTAATAGGAGATTCTTAAAAACGAAAATCTTAACAACCACTAAATATTAAGGGGGTCGAAAGTTGATCCCAAAAAAGGACTGCATTTCAAACACTGAAAATTTCTGAATTTTACCTACATTTTGGGCTATAAACTGAATTAAGGGTCCTTTTTTGGGCAGATTTGAAATAAAGTGACTGTAAATCATATTTCTATTTTAAAACCAAAATCTGGAAGCATTTTGAGCCATTTTTTGGAAAAGTGATTTTTTCATAAAATTTCCTAAGGCCTTTTGAAAAATTTCGAAAAATTTGAAAATTCAAAAAATTATTTTTTCAGTCACATTTGGACAGAATATGAATATAAAACATATTTCAGGTACTCAAAAAAAAATTGGTAGCATTTGAGCCACTATTTTCAAAGTTCAAAATTTCCCTTTGAAAATACATTGATTGTACCGTTTTTGAATTTTTACTCGTAGTATATTTGGAGCACAGTATTGTAACTTGGCCACATTTAAGGTCTTCTATAGGAGATTCTTAAAAACGAAATTCTTAACAACAACTAAATATTAAGGGGGTCGAAAGTTGATCCCAAAAAAGGACTGCATTTCAAACACTGAAAATTTCTGAATTTTACCTACATTTTGGGCTATAAACTGAATTAAGGGTCCTTTTTTGGGCAGATTTGAAATAAAGTGACTGTAAATCATATTTCTATTTTAAAACCAAAATCTGGAAGCATTTTGAGCCATTTTTTGGAAAAGTGATTTTTTCATAAAATTTCCTAAGGCTAACCCCTTTGAAAAATTTCGAAAAATTTGAAAATTCAAAAAATTATTTTTTCAGTCACATTTGGACAGAATATGAATATAAAACATATTTCAGGTACCCAAAAAAAATTTGGTAGCATTTGAGCCACTATTTTCAAAGTTCAAAATTTCCCTTTGAAAATACATTGATTGTACCGTTTTTGAATTTTTACTCGTAGTGTATTTGGAGCACAGTATTGTAACTTGGCCACATTTAAGGTCTTCTATAGGAGATTCTTAAAAACGAAAATCTTAACAACCACAAAATATTAAGGGGGTCAAAATTTGCAAAGTTGTTTTTTTCAGTGGTACACATACATAATTTTTACACAGAGAGTTTTGGGAGCACAATGTTGTAACTTGGCCACATTGAAGTTCATTAATAGGAGATTCTTAAAAACGAAAATCTTAACAACCACTAAATATTAAGGGGGTCGAAAGTTGATCCCAAAAAAGGACTGCATTTCAAACACTGAAAATTTCTGAATTTTACCTACATTTTGGGCTATAAACTGAATTAAGGGTCCTTTTTTGGGCAGATTTGAAATAAAGTGACTGTAAATCATATTTCTATTTTAAAACCAAAATCTGGAAGCATTTTGAGCCATTTTTTATAAAAGTGATTTTTTCATAAAATTTCTTAAGGCCCCTTTGAAAAATTTCGAAAAATTTGAAAATTCAAAAAATTATTTTTTCAGTCACATTTGGACAGAATATGAATATAAAACATATTTCAGGTCCCCAAAAAAAATTTGGTAGCATTTGAGCTATTTTCAAAGTTCAAAATTTCCCTTTGAAAATACATTGATTGTACCGTTTTTGAATTTTTACTCGTAGTGTATTTGGAGCACAGTATTGTAACTTGGCCACATTTAAGGTCTTCTATAGGAGATTCTTAAAAACGAAAATCTTAACAACCACAAAATATTAAGGGGGTCAAAATTTGCAAAGTTGTTTTTTTCAGTGGTACACATACATAATTTTTACACCTCGTTACTATGAATCGCGCGGGGGAAAACGTATATATCTTTTAAAAGTAAGCCAAATTGGCTATATCAGTTACGTCATAAGTGACGTAATATTTTTTGCCAACTTGGCTCCCTGTTAATAGATGCAAGTAGACCGTCGCCAGATATCTGAATCGTCTGCAACCTTCTTAATTGAAAATTAAAGAGTGAGGGTTACCAAATAAAAAAAAAAAATGCTCCTTATTTGGCAAGTTATGGCGCATTTGACAATTGGATTTAGTTCAACTTATTAAAAGTCGTTTTTTGACCAGTTTCGGCCTTTTTTGCCACTGCAGAGCAGTGAATTCGTAATCTACTCACTTTTCTCCAATTTCTATAAAAAATTCAGAATGATATTCGGTGAGGTCCAAAAATTACAGTCGCCTCTCAGTCTATTTGAAACCTCAGGCAAACAATCCTTTCAAAAAAGACGCGGTATTAAATTTTTAAAGATAAAGGCCATCTCTCATTACACCGGAATAAGCCGAATATCTTTCAGGAGTTAAAAAGGGGAAGTTGAAACGTCACTTCCGGTATGTGACTTACCTTTCCGGAACTAGGTGCATATCCGGCACATGTAAAAAAAAAAATCCTAGTTAATGTTACACTTAAAAAATACGTTCCTCTCATACCTAAACTTAAGACTATAGATATCTACTTAATGCTTATTGTTGGTAGTGCGCAGAAAAAACCAAGAGACTTTCAATGTGTTTATTGATTGATCAAACTTTTAATGGCAATTGATAAAATTTGAGTTTGAAATTGCTTTTGATTGCATTGTATTTTTTGATTGAGAGTGATGACTGAAGTCTCCAAAAACTGTTTCGTGTGCTATGATGCAATTTCTTTAATTGTCATTGTCTTTCTCCGATATGGTAAGCGTGTTCTTATTCTTGTCATTTTTTTTTTTTTTTTTTTTTTTTTAATCCTTTATAATAACTTCGATTTTGTGTGTACATCGTTTGTCGATGACGGGCAAATCTTCAGAGGCCTTATTTACCCCTTGCCGTCATCCAATCAGGCTCAAACTTGGCAGATAGATGTCTATGACAATGCATTCCATCAAATTCTGGCTGCTGTCACTGTCATTAAAAATGTCACTTTCATGAAATACTAATAAAACAACTTGCCTTTGTCCCAATCGCGCTGTTGCCAAAACTGTTTTAATAAATAAATAATAAAAATTGTTTTAATCAGAATAAATAAAAGATATTTGGATGTGAGTGAATAAATATTTTTAATGAATAAATTTTGTAAAGTAGTTTACCGCATAACATCGGTTATGAGGTATAACCGGTAACAAGCACACCCTGGCAAGAGAAACGGCGCGGCGCTATATTAATGAATATAAAAATTGGCAATGCTTATAGAGGTTGTATAGGTATATAGGTTGTAAAGGTATATAAAATTAGTTTTTATGGGTTATATTATTTATATTTCCCTTTACAGTAAGTAACTGTAATATGTATGCCATTTTAAGCAACATATTGGATAAAAATGTAATATTAAATATCAGAATTTTTTTTTTTTTTTTTTTTTTTTTTTTAATTCTTTATATTGTTGTGTGGATATGTTCGAAAAATTTGAAGCCAAAGCAGATCAAAAGTTGCAGAAATTTATTCCAATATAACTCTTCTCAGATTCTCTTACAACTCCAGAATTTCTCGTTCTAGTAGACAGAATACAGCTCTTTTCACAACAATAAAGCACAAAACAGCAGTTAAAAACTTGACAACACAACTGCTCAAATCGCTGCACAAGACAATGCAATACAGTTCGCTTTCGGAACTCTTTGAACGCTCACTGAGACTCAGTATCAGTAATTCCAGTCAACTAATGGACTCAGCTAACAACTAACTCAGTGACTCAAAATCAACTAACTTCCCCGCTCTCTTGGTCAGCCTTATATAGGACAGGTGAATCTTCGTGAATCTTCTAGAGGTAGATATTTGGAGAACTTTCCAGATCGTAGTCGAAAAATCCTATACATGTACATGGGGACCAAAAATGTCGCCAAATGTTCGCCAAGTTTGGCGACATTTGGCGATTTCTCGCCAAATTTGGCTACAAAAATAGTCGCCAAAACCGTCGCCAACTTGGCTCTATCTCGTCAATTTGGCGAGATTTCCATTACCATAATGTTAAATGCCCTGCTCCTTGAAAAACTCGCTTCCCAGCATTACCTCTGTAAAACCCGTTATCAAGCATCAAGACCCATATTGCCGGGAAGCCAACTTAACGACGAACTATTGCACTGCCTTATGCGAAATGTACATAAATTTTACTATTTACAAAATTAACACTACGAAATATTTACAAATATACAAAAATTCGTAACAATATTAACTTCGACTTTGATTATTTGTGGCTGCCGTACAAATTTGTGGAAGCCTAATTAACCCACTTGCCTTCATCTGATCGAGTTGTTGAAACTTGCCAATGCCTTCTATCAAGTTTTGGGGGCTCTGTCACTGTCACAAAAAAAGTCATTTTTACACGCGTTTCTATAATCGTTTTGGGATAATAATAATAAATCCCATTCAACCGATCATTGATGAAACTCTTTCCTGTTGCCAAAATTATTTTAATCAAAATAAATATAAGAATAGATAAATAAATAAACCCCGAATGCATAAATTTACTGTAGAGTGTAATCCAGGCAAAAAAAAATTGAAACGTAGTTTGCCGCATATTTTGCAGATAGATATGTTTTTAATATTTAAAATTAGATGTAAACACCAAACACACGCTGGCAACAGAATCAGCGCAATGATAATGAATATAAAAATTTCCAATACATATACAGGATTTATATTAAAAACTTTGTTTTCATGGATTATATTATTTGAAATATTATGTCTTTGATATTTTAAAAATAAATTTAACTTTGAAATTTGAAAAATAAATGTAATTTTGAAATTTGAAAAATAAATGTAACTTTGAAATTTGAAAAATAAATGTAACTTTGAAATTTGAAAAATAAATTTAACTTTGAAATTTGAAAAACAAATTTAACTTTGAAATTTGACAAATAAATTTAACTTTGAAATTTGAAAAATAAATGTAACTTTGAAATTTGAAAAATAAATTTAACTTTGAAATTTGAAAAATAAATGTAACTTTGAAATTTGAAAAATAAATTTAACTTTGAAATTTGACAAATAAATTTAACTTTGAAATTTGAAAAATAAATTTAACTTTGAAAAATAAATGTTTTTCTATAAAAAAAAATATATAATAATTTTTGTCTACTAAAAAGTTATTATTCTCTCGTACATGCAACAAAAGAATGTAATTAATAGAACATTATTGGAACGGCGGCGACAGTTCAGTCATCAGTCTCGCAATAGTTTAAACTTTGTCAATTCTGGTACAATTTTGATTTTCGTTGATATGCATCCATTATTCTTTATTTAACATTACACAATTGATGGTGCAGACAATTTATTTTTCCATACATCATTAAATTGTAAAGTTTTTGTGGAAATTAAATTTCTTAGAGTTAGAAAATTTTCGTCACTGCATGTAGATTTGACGTGGAACTAACGTTATTGCCATTTTCATAATTTCATTCATTTGAAAAAATTGCCAGTTTGGCGATATTTCTTACTCGGACCAAACAAAACAAAAAATCACCGGAAAAAGGACAAATTTTGCGATATACTTTTCGATAATTCCTACATTATCCTTTCTTCTATGTGAAACCGATGAGAAGATAAAAACGGTCGTTGATGAACGATTGCTAAAGGGAAGAGAACTCTGTGTTGAAGACATTCGTTTTTCAACTTTTTACGCTTTTATGGCATTTCTACATTTTACTTGTTGTTGTTGCATGCCCCCGGAGGCCAGCAGAGCTAGACCAGGTCCATGATGTCGCACACCCTCAAAAAATCCAACACCGAAACAGGGTCAACGGCCAAATCCTTCTTAGATATACTAAACTTCAACTTAACTAGACATCACTTAGACGATAGATCGTCACAGTGCTCATAGGTATTTAATCCATTTTGGCGGCGTGAAAGCATAATATTCGCCAAACCACAACCCTGTAGAGAACAAAAGGCTATAAGGTTTGGCGGAGAATTATGTCTTCACTCCGCCAAAATGGATTAAATACCTATGAGCACTGTGACGATCTATCGTCTAAGTGATGTCTAGTTAAGTTGAAGTTTAGTATAGTCCCAGGCACGCGAGGATGTGATCAGTAGAGCAGTGTTTGCAGATTTCGAAGCTCCTGGATCCCTCAATAAATTTCAATGTCTGAAGGTGGCCACTTCGAAAGCGGGCAAGAGTAGTTTGTTCCTGTCTATTACAACCCTGAGCAAGGGAGCCCCCAGGACGGGGATACTGATACCAATGGTGCGTTGGGGGGACAATCCAAGTAGTCCTGTTCCTGTGTTTAATCTGAGAATGAATCTCCGTAAAGGTGAGAGGCACTGACGGAACAGAGGCCTCGCCAGCACCAGCCTTTGCCAACATGTCCGCGTTCCCTTCAAGATCAATGTGGGAGGGGATCCACTGCAGATGAATCAGGATGCGATGCGGAAAGTCGTTTTAACTTATTAAGTATTGCCACTCCGTCTCTAACACCCCGCCAATCACTCAGGTGTTGTAGTGCGCTTCTGCTGTCTGACAAAATCTCATTTCAACACGTTTTGGAGTATCCTGATTTATAAAAGTGGTCTATAAAAAATGTGTGTGGGTGGGTGTGCGCGTGTGTATGCGAATGGTCAGCATAGCTCCCGAATAAATTGACCTAAGATGTTCAAATTTGGTGTACGGGTTACTGGTTGCCTTGGGACATACTCATGAAGGTTTTTGTCACAATTGCGCATCCACGTAAGTTATGAAAAGTCACGTTTTTCTAGTAATTGCTGGAAAAAAAAAATCTTAACGATTTTCCTTAAAAACGCTGTGCTAATGCCTCTCTTTTCATCTGTTCCACGCACAAGGAAAGAAATATAATGTTTATCGAATAACAGCGCCAATTTCGCACTTGTTCTTTCCCCCATTAAATATTATTGCAGTGAAAATATGAAAACAGTAAATAACACCATTCCATTTCAAGTATGAATGCGATGACCATTTTTATAGCATATTCGAAAGTTGTGATACGTTCCACACCCCTAGTTTGTAGTCAGGGTGTACCAAAACGTGGAGAAAGCTTAAGAATTTTTTTTTTTACTGACAGTAAAATTTTGATTATCTTATATCAACATATGAGTAATTGTAAATAAAAAAAAAATCCTTTTCCAGCCGCCCCCACCGAAGTGACGGAAACCTTCTGGCTGAAGGACAACTCCCTCCACATCGAAATAGGACTGCCCGTCTTGGCATGCCGCTCCAAGCACGTGGGCTACAGGGAGGTGCTGTGGTACAAGGACTACGTCCTCATCAAGAGCGGTTCCAACACCCCCTCTGACCACTCCCTCTCCCTGTCCGATCTGCTGATGAGCGGACACTTTGACAACCCGCTCAAGCTGCAAGGCTACTACTGGTGTGAGACTGACCACATGAACGGAAGCGCCGTGCACAGCTACCTATTCAGGATGAAAGGTGAAGGGTTTTTTTTTTTTTATTTATTTTTTACTCTACATAGAAATTTGATGTGGAATAGTTTAGAATTTTCATGTTTTCATTTATTTGAATTTTTTTTTTTTTTTTTTTTTTTTTTTTTTTTTAAATGGCTAGTTTGGCGATTTTTTTTGGTGATATTTCTTATTTGGGCCAAGCAAACAAAAAAAAATCCCCGCCGAAATAGCGAATTTGGCGATATACTTTTCGATAATTCTTATATTATGCTTTCTTGTTAGTAAAACAGAGGGGGAGTGGGGTGGGGGGGGGGGACTGTCGTTGATGAGCGAGAAGCAGAATTTGGTCTCCGAAACATGTCGCCCCTTTTCTACAAAAGTGATACAAATAAAAATTCTTCATTTTTGAGTTCAAGTGTTTGTGTAAACAAAAAACAATTTTTAGCAGTTCAACCATCAGTAAGAGGAAGTCCTATACTAAACTCCAACTTGGCATCACTAGACGATAGATCTTCACCGTGCTCATAGGCAATTAATCCATTTTAGCCGAGTGAAGACATAATTGTCGCCAAACCTTATCGCCTTTTGTTCTCTACAGGGTTGTGGTTTGGCGAACATTATGCTTTCACGCCGCCCAAATGGATTAAATACCTATATGAGCACTGTGACGATCTACCGTCTAAGAGATGTCAAGTTAAGTTGAAGTTTAGTACAGTAAGGATCATTCCCCACACTCACCCTGTTACAATCTTCTAGCCCCCCCCCCCCCCCCCCCAGTGCATTTAGAAACTACTTTTCGAATAAAACCTTGAAATTTGGTGAGTAGGTACGAAATAACCACTTACAGAAATGACAGGAATTAAAATAATAATTTTATTTTATATTTCAAATCCATACGTCAATGTATATGCAGAGGCTCCACCTAGTTTTGTCTTTGGCTGTTTTGATTTATAACAGAGAGAGACATTAAATGAAAATAATTTATGTCATTTCATTAAGTGATTATTTTTGTACCAACTGTCAAGGTTTTATATACAAAGTAGTTTCTAAATGCACTGGCCTAGAAGATTGTAACGTAACGAGTATATAGGGAATGAACCTTGCTAAGACTTCCTCGTAATGAAAGGACATAAATGGTTATAATTTAATGTATATCTTTAATAAATGAAAATTAAAAAAAGGCAAAAGATTATTGCAGGTGGCGCTACAGCATAGGCATTGACGTAAGGATTTCAAATAAAATATATTAGACGCCATTTGCGAGTTTTGAATTCATGTCATTTCACTAAGTGGTCCTTTTCGTACCTACTCACCAAAAGTCAAGGTTTTCTACAAAGTAGTTTCTAAATGCACTGGGCTAGAAGATTGTAACATAGCGAGTATAGGAAATGATCCTTACTAGTACTTCTTCTTAAGTGTCTTAAACAATAAATGTTAATTAATTAATGTGTGTTAATGTACACTAATGTTTAATGTTAAGATAAACAGTTTATTTAACTTTCTTGCTAATGTACCTGACTTCATACTTTTTCCCAACCTGTGCTGTGAGTGAACCGCCCACTTTTCAAACTATTGTTTACCTTTTGCTTCAGCTAAAGTTTTAAGTTGAGATGTATGGTTCCTTCTTTGAAAGTGTTAATAATATTTGTGTCGGGTCTTTCTGAATTTTGATCGGTCACCTGTGATATTTTTCTAGGCATGCATTCTTTGTATCATGCAAATTTATTTGTTTTATGAAAAGTATAGAAAGTTTCTTGTGAAACAGGACAGATGGTTTCTGACTGTCAGTAAGATAGTAGTGTTGATTATGTTATCAATAAACTTTTAAGATTTTTTACTTCAACCCATTGTCCTCAGTTTATTTTTCCCTGCATTTATTTTATCAGACAAATGAAAGTATAATCTCTATTTTTAAATCTTATGAAATTATATTATTTACTAATGCACAAATTTACAATAATGTTAAACTAAGATCTAAATGTTTCTTATGTTACCTATATTTTCGGGGATATATGTTAAGCCATAAATTAACTCGCAAATGGGAGAATATGTTGATTTCTTCAGGTACCAACCTAAACAACTGGAGTTTACTTACTTGTTTACATTTTAATGATTTTAATAATAGAATTTTTCAACACCCGGATAGAAATTCGCACGTACTTCGGCAAATTCGTTTCCACTGAGGACTCGATGGGCGACGACGTCGAGCTGAGTTTGAAGGACAAAATTACTTTGAAGAAACTAATTTATGAGGAGGAAATGCAGGAAGTGCTCTTTGGATTCCTTCCGAAACCGAACACATACGTGACTGACATCAGCGTCTTAAAGTAAGTCCTTACACATTGAAAATATATAAAGACACCAGTTGAAAAATGATGAATATGACAGACACTTTAAAATACACGAAATATTTATTAGAAATTCAATTTTTCTTTTGAAATTGTGCAGATGAAAATTACTTCTGATATGTATTTGAGCGATTCTGAAATTAAAGGAAATTTGAGGAGGTAAAAAAAAAAAAAAAAAAAAGCATTAAAAAAAATAGATAACAAACTTGAAATTTTCCTTTTAGAATTTTATTAACAAAACTAATATACTAATATATTTATCACTTCAAAAAAAAAAAAAAAAAAAAAAATTAAAGGAAAAATATATTTTCTAAGAAAAACAGTTTTATAATTTTGCTTGTAATCTCCGTGGTTAACACAACCCATAGAGGTTATAAAATAAGTAGATTGCTATGCTTAAAATCTAGCCTAAAAGACTGAGGATAGATACACTGGCTTTAGAGAAAAAACACTTTTAGAGAAAAAACTCGATTATTCGAGCTCGAGCTATTTGATAAAAAGTAACGCCAAAAGTATGTTTAACACTATAAGGAATAACATTACTGAATATGGAGGTTACATGAAAAAAGAACTCACCAGATATTTGAGGATTGGACAGCTTTTTCACAAACAATATAAAATTATGCACATCCAACAACATCACCAGACAAAATAGTTGACTTGAGCTTCACTTCAGCTCTGGCAAAGAAAACCTGACTGCTATATAGTAGAATTTTAATCAAGTTTAGATATACCATGGAAGTTACCCCTCAGAAACCCAGGGACAACTTATGTGCATAAAATATATGAAAACCTAAATTTCATTGTGATTAGTTAATTATTTATATAATAAATAAATAAATGTTTAACACAGATTTTTTCACAAATATACTATTAATCAAGTTTATTTCATCAGTTAACCCTAAAAGAAAAAACCAGGAGTTTGGACATTCCATGGAAGTTACATTTCTCAAACTTTAAATTTTAAAAAAAAAAATAATAATAACAAATAAATATGTAAAATAAAGACTGAAAACATTAAATGTAAACTTTTTCTTAATATTAATTTCCTCACATAAAGGAATAAATATTAAGCCAGTAAAAAGCACAGGGACTGAAATTTCCCCTTAATTTCAGAATTGCCTGTATAAATAAAATGATAAAAATAAAAAAATATTTTACAAAACAATTGTTAATGAAGAACCTTTTAAAAAACAGCATTGCTTGTGAATTGAACTGTGAAATTGAGTGCATCATTTGGATCATCACTGACAACAAAATCGGCTCTACAGATTCGAGAGTCACCATCAATGAAATCGTTTATATTTCTATTCATTACCAGAGCATCGATTTTGTTGTCAGCGTGTGCTTGGTGCTTGCATCTAAAGTTAAGTAATAAAAACATCCCGACACAGCAAAATATGCGCCAAAGTACGTTTCAGTATTTATTTATTCAAAATGAACGTGAATTTATACATTCACGTCTAAATGTTTTTTATTTATACTGATTCAAATAGTTTCGGTTAAAATTATTTCACTTCAAGCGTTACTACGAAACGCAACGTTGAATTGAATTGACTGGACCAAGCTTCATCGTTAATTTATGAATTAACGTCTAATTTATCTTTTATTTATTCTTATTTAAGCAATTTTGTCAGCAGGAAAAGGTTTCAACAATGATGGGTTAAAATTTAACTATAACAGCGTTACATAGTCAGTTAGGCAGTGAGTGAGCCAGCGTAACACTTAGAGTAATAAGCCTCCGATGAAGTATAAAGTGACAAACAACTAATTTGGTATCAAATATTAGTGCTTCCTACGGTGGCGGATATTAAATTATGTGTTATTACGAGCTAAGGTTAGATTATGGTAATCTGATTCCATGGTGTAATTAACATGTTTCAATAGAGACTAGATGCACAACACTGTTGCACAAAAGGAATTTAGAGGGAATGAACGACACAACCTCCGAGATCTGGAGCAGTCTGATTGGGATGGCACGCACCAATGGACAATTCCCGCATTTTTTAAAAACAAGTGCAATTAGTTTATATTTAAGAAGATTTTCTTTCTCATTCCAAATATTCAAGCAAAAGTTCTTTTAAAAAAATGTAGTTATTTAAATATTAAGAAAAGAAAATGCCGGAAAACCTCGTCTGATCGCAGTCCGATCGAAACGATCCTCTATAGCTGTGACGTCACGACATCCTTCCGTTTCTATGATTATCGTGAGGTTTCTATCAAATTTTTGGTGTGTGTTTGGTAGACAATTGCTATATCCCGTACCAGTTGGTGCGATTTACGAGAAACTTGCAAAACTGGTATCCGCTGATGCGTCTCAAGCCTAGTTGTTTCGGATCAAGTGACATCACATTCACTTCAAGCCGATTGTGTGGTTTTTCCCACCAAAACTAACAAGCGAACTTTGGTTAAAAATTTAAAAAGAAAAAAAGAAGAAGAAGAAGAAGAAGAAAAAGTGCAGTGAGCAAAAATTTTGCGTTTATGGTTTTTTCGAAACACTTAGAATTTAATTTAAAAAAAAAAATTGTTGTAGCTGTCTTGCAATAAACTGATAGTTTTTATTTTACAAGAACTTTTTATCGTTCATTAAAATGTATTCAAAATTTATTATCCATACGTTCTATCTGGTTGATAACAAAACGGAGGCATTACCAAATTTTAACATCAACTTTATGTTGATACGTTCATTATGTTTTCAAATGTAAAATGTGTTCAATGTATGTCAAATGTATTCCAAATTTACTATACATAGATTGTATCTGGTTGATAGCGTAATCAAGGCATTATCAAATTCCAAATTTCTACACCAACTTTATATTTACAAATCGATCACCTGACTTTCAGGTTCTCTTAGAAGTGCCAGCAATCCGAATAAAAAAGATATGAAAAACAAATCCTCCAACCATATCTCTTATTACACGCCGTATGATGGAAATTCTTTCTATTGCGTTTGAGACACCGCTTTGAATGCCCCGAATAGCTCCGACAAGTTGTCGGTTGCCGGAAAACATAAATAGAATAATTTTCCACTGGAAGAAGACACGTACATTTCCAGGAGAAACATTTACATTTGCATTATTGAAACTTTTGATGCCAATTTCTTACATGTACCACCCCTGTTCTAAATCGACGAATCAAGTTTCTATGGCGATCGTCATCTTCCAGACTATACGGAGAGAGCTTTTTTTTCCTATAATAAACAAACAGTGCTATTTCTCTGCAAGGGGCTTCCATTTTGGCGGAAAAAGATATTTTTTGTTAGATTCAGCTTGTTTCCCTATCTTTAAAACGCAATTGAAAGAGCGTTGCCATATACTTTCGTGATAATTTAAAAAGCTCGAAATCTTTAAAAAAAAAATCAAATGCATATTTTGACGCTTTTACATTCGACTTTTGAAATTAAATATTTTTTATATTTTGTATTGTTGTACTTGTTTGTATGACGTAAGAACTTGAGTCATTCAATGAAATAAAAAGATTTTTTTCGAAGGATTAATCAGAAAGTGACAATATCAGCTGTTAAATTTTTTTGGACATAGAGCTTTTTAACTTATGATGGCAGTGCTCTTTATCTGGTCACGTTCTCGTTCATTCTCTTTGAGATATATGGCAGCACCATCATACTTAGAGTTAATTTAATTTAGGATAGGGCCAAATTTATTCCCCCCCCCCCCCCCCAAGCAGAGTGTTTTTAAAATTCGGCGCTACGTCAAAATGACTGACACCCCACACGTAGTCGAATGTCGTCGTTCTAGCAGAGACGCTGTATCTGCCTAGTAACCATGGGCATATTTATCGTTACAAAAATCATCAGTATATAATTGTAAATAATGACGTACTTATTTTAAAGTTCTATTTTATCTTATTTTATTCTGTATATAATTTTAAATAGTGACGTGTTTCGTTTAAAATTCTATTTTTTTATTTTTATTTATTTGTTAACAGCGATAATACAGGTTAGAAAAAAAGTGGCAACATCAAAATCAATCAGGAAATTTCGAGGCATTTCCATCACGTGATAGGTTAGCTAGATTTCGCCTGACATTTCTGCCGCGAGACTATACAAGGAAGCTAAAAATAGAATCCAGAGATCAGACGAGTATCTGACACCTTACGGAAAGCATCGGATCTTCTATTTACTTTCGCGGTGTCTGAATTATCGCTTTGTTCAAAGTTGTACGTAACGAAGCTTGTCTCGAAGCTGGAAAGCAATTGTTCTGTTTTTCGGAGAATTTTTGGGAGCCTTCGATGAGAGAATAATGTTACGAATTTTTGTATATTTGTAAATATTTCGTAGTGTTAATTTTGTAAATAGGAAAATTTATGTACATTTTGCATACGGCAGTGCAATAGTTCGTCTTAGTTTGTTTCCCTGCAATGAGCCTCTCAATGCTTGATAACGGGTTTTAAAGAGGTAACTCTGGGAAGCGAGTTTCAAGGGGCAGGGTATTTAACATTATGGTAATAGGAATCTCGCCAAATTGGCGGGATAGAGCCAAGTTGGCGATGAACTTGGAGACCATTTGGCGACATTTTCGGTCCCCATGTACATGTATAGGATTTTTCGACTACGATCTAGAAAGTTCTCCAAATATCTACCTCTAGACGTCTCCAGAAGGTTCTCCAAATATCTACCTCTAGACGTCTCCAAAAGGTTTGACTCCTATAAAAGCTCAGGAGAGCGGGTGATGGAGTTAGTTGATTTTGAGTCACTGAATTAGTTGACTGGAGATACTGAGCGAACTGTATTGCATTGTCTTTTGCGGCGATTTAGCAGTTGTGTTGTCAAGTTTTTAAGTGCTGTTTCGTGCTCTATTGTTGTGAAAAGAGCTGTATTGTGTCTACTAGAACGAGAAGTTCTGGAGTTGTAAGAGAGTCTGTGAAGAATTATATTGGAATAAATTTCTGCAAGTTGTGATCTGCTTTGGCTTTAAATCTTTCGAACACCGTCCAACGCAACAATAAATTACAGTTCTTATTTAGTAAAAACTACGTATTCTCTGTGAAAAAATTCCGTAACAATTAAAAACCGTGCACTCACCTGTTTTTCAGGAAGGGTCTGGAAATCCGCTTCTACGTCTACAGCCGCCAGATGCTCCACCCTCGAGCGCCACACTCCGACGAGCTGATCGAAGACAAGCACGAGCTGGAGTCCATACTGGAGTTCCTCAGCAACGAGACGGAGATCACAGATGTCGACCTCCAACAACAGATGGTCGAGTGGATGAATTTACGAGGGATAGACACCAAGAAGATCGAACTTAAGAGCACGCGTGAGTAAAAAAAGTTACATTTGCACGATGGACCATCAGAATGGCAATGTTAAGGGGGTCCAGTACCGAAATTTTTTCAAAAATCCCAAATTTTTTTTTCTGAATTTAAAAAATAGTTCATAGATTCCTGAAGAGAATGATGTTTTTATCTTATTCCTCCGGTGATTAGAACGCCACAAAATTACCTGTGATTTAAACATTACTAATGGGAGTAACACCTTGAAGCGTCTGCTTTAAGTGCGTTTTTCGAGCACTAGTGTTTTTCACAGATGTTGCATATTCAAATCGATATATCTCCAGAACAATTGGCTATTCAAATTTTTGGAGCATTTAATTTATATAGTTTTAAATATTTTGTCTTCACAGATTTTTTTTTTTTTTTAATTCTGTTTTAAAATATAACATTTAGCGTAAAAGATAACATAAAAAAAAGCAAAAATTTCAATATTTTAACTTTGAGAATTTTTTTAATTTTTTTTAATTCACCTATCAAAATTCTGTGACGACAAAATTTTCTTTATATAATTATGTGATACAGAAAGCTTTCACTTTGAAAAAAAAAATATTTTTTCTTGACTTATATCAAAATACGCAAACATCAATTATTATGGATCTTTCTTGGTTTTTAAATTTTTTTTAAATAACTAAAGACAATATTTAAAAAAACATTATCTCAAAGATATATAAATAGTATCTCATACATAAAATAAATTTTTGACATAAAAATGTACATAAAGTTTTTTTTTATTTTCGGTACCGGACCCCCGAGGATGTCCTATACGTCGGGACAACATTACTTGAGAATACGCTGTGATATGTATCCTTCCGCGGGAAGATATAGTCCCGGGCAAATCACAACTTTTATGGTAGTATTGATAACCTGCGTACATAGTTTTGTACTAAAGTTAAATATATCTTGATAAAAAGAAAAGAAAATAAGCGCTTTTTAGTTTAAATTTCAACTCATATTTCCCTTTTCTAACAACAGATACTATAAGAGCGTTAACAAATCGGCTCCACGTGGTTCCAATCAGCCAATCAGGGCGAAGTAAAACCGGTTCACGCATCGTTGTAGCGTATTCAATGAGCTCAAGTAAGCTTGTCTCGCTTTGTTACAATCTTGCAGCCCAGTTCATTTAGAAACTACTTTGTAGAAAATCTGGACATTTGGCGAGTCGGTACGAAATTGATCACTCAATGAAATGACATAAATTAAAAACTCGAAAATAGCGTTTAATATATTTTATTTTATATTTCAAATCCATACGTCAATGCCTATGCAGTGACGTCGCCGGCAATAGTCTTTTACTTTTTTTTAATTTTCATTTACAAGACATTAAATGAAAACAATTTATGTCACTTCATTAAGCGATCGTTTTCGTACGTACCTACTCACCAAATGTCAAAGTATATTATAAAACCTCTTCACAGGTTCTCAGCAGAGCTTATAACATTTTGTGAAAACGTGAACTTTGAGAAAAATTAAAAAGATAAATCTTTAAATAAAATGAATGTAGAAATTATTGAAACTAGGGGTGTGGAACATCGCACAACTTTCAGTTACATTATATAGTATTATTGGTTATTGCAGTAAAATTTGACATGGTGCTATCATTTTTTTAATTTTTTTTTTTTAATAATTTTTACTCCTTTCAATAAAAATGCCTAGTTTGAGGATATTTTTGGCAATAATTTTTAAGTGAGAAAAAAAAAAAAAAAACACGCTAAATGACAAAATTGGGGTATTTATTCGATAGACATTACAATGTCCTTGCTTGAGCGTGAAATGCAAAAAAATCAATCGTTGCTGCATGATGCTCAAGGGCCGAGAACTCTGTGTTAAAGGCAATCGTTTTTCAACTTTTTATGCTTATATCGCATTTTTATGGGAATTTCGTAAGTGCTTTCGGAGGTACTATGTATACATATGGGTAATTGAAAGTAAAATTGTAGCGATAAAAAAAATTAGTAATTTTTTTTTAATTTGAAACATTTTGAATCAATAAATAAGTATATATATATATATATATATATATATATATATATATATATATATATATATATAAATGCCTCAGAAATCAGGATTTTACAATTTCTATTATTACTATTATTATTATATATTTGAAAAATTGTGTAATGAAAAGAAAATTATTAAAATGAAAAGTATTAAACATCCTACTTTTTTGCCTAACAGAATTCTCACACCAATTGTTGATTTTCCTACATAATACTACAATGACAAAAAAAATTAACTTATTGTGTTCTTCTTTATGACTTCAATGATGATGTATTTATTTCAATAAATAGTTTATTAGATCTGTAATAGTTTATTCGATTTGAAACGCAAAATTCTTAAACAAAAAAGTTGTAATCGTGCTTTCATCTTACTATCGGCTCTTTTTACAAAATATATTCTAGAATGCACGATTAACTGGGAATTACGTCATAAACAAGAACTCAATAAAAGTTACATGTTTTTTTTTTTTTTTTTTTTTTTTTTGTCATTGTGACAACAGGAAAGAAAATCAACATTTGACAAGAATTCTGTTTGGCGAAAAAGTAGGAAGTTTAATCCACCAAAAGAAGTTAGGGATTGAAAATTCTGAAAGACGGGTATATTTCAAGATTTGTTGTTTGTTTGCAGTGGGGTGTTATGAAGATGAGTCTGTGGTTTCTGCTGAGCCGCCACGTGAAGTCACGTGGCCTTATGCTTACATCGGAGAAGTGGTCATACCGCGAGAAGGATGCTCATCTAAAAGTACGTAAACGTCCTCAACTCTTGACCATAAAACCACATTCTGACAATCGCAATCGAGACTGAAATACTACCACTAAAAATGTGAATTTAACAAGAAATACATATGTGTGTGTGTGTGTGTAATGTATTTCCATTAGGACATCTCTTTTCGTAAAAATCTTTTCTTTTTTTTAATTTTCCGGCCTTAAGCGAGATGTGCATTGGATTTGGTTGGATCTTGCTAGCTGTTGACACCAGCTCAAACCAGTTCATGCCATATCTTTTGCGCATGTCACTATGCCAACTTATACAGTGGTGGCTCGTGGGTTACAACAAGTACATCCGGGCTGCTTCTAAATTATTAGTTTAAAAATGAAATTTACTGATTGCCAGTCAATTTTGATTATTTTACTTTTTTTCTTCATTTTTTTTTATTTTTTTTTTTTTTTTTTTACAATATAGATTAAAATCGCAAATGAAGATGGAATTTCGACGGTTAGTAAAAAAAAATCTCAGTTAAATAGCAAACCTGTTGTGCATTGCAAAATTGGGGGGGGGGGGGGACCGCTCAAATATCTACTAAATCTAAAGCAAGTCCAAAGAGTATAGCCAGAGTGGGGGAATTCAAAAAGGGCTGCAACGTTGCCATGTTGCTAGTTAGCCACAACTAGTTTGCTAGTTTTCCAACGTTGCCACAACTCCAACTGCTAGTTTGGAGTCTTCCTCCAAGCTAAATGTATATCGCGTGAAGCCAAGTACAGCCCTTGCGAATTTCGCGACTTCGGCTATACTTGTAAATTCGGCTATACTTGTAATTCGATGTACTGATTGGTTCGTGAGTGAGGATGTGTGGGTGGTAGATAAACGAGCCTGTCTTAAGAATTTTCTTCATCAAACGGAAATAGTTTTACTTGTGTTTTCTTCTTACTTCTTAAGTTAATACTAAAACTTATAATTATACCATTTTGAAACATGGAGCCTCGTAATAAGTAAGCTAAAATGAGTTATTTCTTTCTTGTATCATTTTTTAAAAATTGAAAGAAAACTTTAAGTAATTAAGATTCTACAATTTCCACTCATGCATGAATGTGGGAAGCAGGGGAGGGGTAACACTAACATTTTAGACCACGATCCGCCACTGAACTTATAAAAGCCCAACAAGATTCGTGTTCAGCTTTGCACTTATACTTTACCGTTCCAGCAGTCACTACGCTGCTGCTCTCTCAATTCCATTATTAAACTTAATTCAAAAATAAAACTGCTTAGTTATATAAATTAATTATTAAACATAAATATTTAAACTATAAAATACATTAATTTTAAAACTATTTCATTAATTAAAATTAATTTTTTAATTAGTTATTGGAATTTCTTTATTATTACCAATAATTATTAAAAATTTTAATAATGATTCTCATTTCCAATTTTGGACTGCATTAATCTAATATCATAGGACCGATTTTATGTCCCAAGTACGGCCCTGGAAAATCTGCAACGGTCAGCACATCAAAATTGTCCAATGTCGGAGTGATATTGGCCAGAGTATTTGTGTTACTGGGTATGTCGTCAACATTATATTGTTACAATTTTTTCATCTCCGAGAAATGATGACACTGGATTACAAAAATAAATACTTTTATACTTCACAAAGAAATGTACAATTATTTAACAGCAGCATCAAAACGCATTCAAGCTCAAACCAAAGCTTCCTCGACTAAATAGCGGCGAAAACACAAGCTTCCTTCCGTTCAAAAAAACTCAAAAGAGTTGCATCCACAGCAGCTCAATCCCAAAACATCCACAGACGGACGTGATTAATTCTCACGCGATCCTTTTATAGGTTGGCGACATTCTCCAAAATCCTAGAAATGTCCAGATAAACTTATCTGTTGCCGCTAATTTAAAGCTTGTATTTCCGATACTATTTACAATTTTTACATTAATAAAAAGCTATTGAATGCAGAACTAAAATAGAACGAGAATTTGCCAAATATTTACATTATGTGCAATTACTTACAAATTTTCATTCGTAGCAATATCGAAGAGGTTAGAGAGAATATCACAACATGCTGTACATGCTTGGTATCTGATTTGAATTCGAAACTTGTGAGGCTTTTTTCTTATGACAATACATCAGTTTATATTATTATTATTATTATTTATTCCAGATGGTTTGGCTGTGACTCGCTTGTGCACTGGATCCTTCTACACAGGGGGCCGCTGGGGATATCCCTCTGGAAGATGCGACAAGCCTCCCAACAAGCTCACTTCGCAGCTTAAAAATCTGTATGATGTGAGCCCATATTTTACTCTCTGAAAGATATATTTTATAGAATGTCGATAAATGTTAGCAGATCGTGAATCCACTGGTCTGCAGAGGCAAAAATGGTCGAAAAAATTCAAAAATCGACTTTGATTTAGTTGAACTAAATTCAATTGCCAAATGTGTCATAACTTGTGTCATAATGAGCTCTCTTTTTTATGTGGTCTTTAACTTTCCATGAGGAAGAGTGCAGACGATATTTATTCTCTGGCGGAAAATACGTCTAGGTTTTGAAAGTGAGCCAAATTGGCAATATATATATTAAGTTACTGATGACGTAATATTTATTGACAACTTGGCTCTCTTTTAAAAGATGAAAGATTATGGCGCCAGAAATAACAAATCGTTTTCAACCTTCTCAATTGAAAATTAAAGATTGGTGGGTTATCAGAAAGAAAAAAAAAAGGATATTCACTTTTTTTTGCAAGTTATGTCATATTTGGCAATCAGATATAGTTCAACTCATTCAAAGTCGATTTTTAAATAGTTTCGGCCATTTTTTCCTCGGCAGACCGGTGGATTCATTTTATAAAAAAATTCAGAAAGATGTTCGATGAGGTTCCGAAACTTGTAGTCGCATCTCAGTGTATAATTCTAGAGTACTCTTCTTGTAGACGGGTACAAGAAAACAGCCCGCCAAATTGCAACGATAACTCATTCAAAATAACAACCTTCAAATCATTTATAATTCCTGTAACAAAACTGTTATACGTTTATTATCGCAACCCTATAACAAACCGTAAACAATTCGGCTTGGCGATAGATTTACGTGTCATTTAAATGAGTAAACATTTCGGCTTGGCGACAATTGCGCCAATTTTGATGAAAACCTTAATGACAAATCCCATGGCCACCACTAACCCATGTTCAAAAGTTAAACATTGTAGGTCAATCCGTTCGTGAGTTATGCTGACCATAGACCCACAAACAGAAAAAAAATTTCAAGAGACTTTTTTTTTGAAGTCAGGATAACTTTTAAAAACTGAAAAGAGAAAAAAAAGTTCCATTTTATAATTTGCAAACAATTGTCTTTAAACTTAATTCATTACAATTTTATTTTCGGTGAACAACTAGCTTATGTAGGCGGATGAGCAAATAACTTCAAAACTGACTTAGTGTGTTTCTGAGAACTCCTATACTAAACTTCAACTTAACTTGAAATCACTAGACGGTAGATCATCACAGTGCTCATAGGCATTTAATCCATTTTGGCTGCGTGAAAGCATAATGTTCGCCAAACCTTATAGCAGGGTTTCTTAACCTGTGGTTCATGGACTCCTTGGGGGTCCATGGATCATATTTTGGGGGTCCACCGACTGATCCTAATTTTTGAAATGTTTGCATCAATATTTAGCCAGCAGTGGTAACCCGGACCTACTTCATCCTTAGCGCACTCTGTATGGCAACCCTGTTTCTTTTTCCACTCCTCCGTGGAAGAGAATTTGAGACGCTTTTTCGCGCATGCTCATTTATTTCTCTTTTGTTTTAGCCTTTTCATTGGTCGATAATTTGTTTGAGTTTGAAATAGCGGTATAATTTTAAACTTGATTCAAGATTTTATTTCCGTTGGATCTGCCCTGGAGGTAAGACGCACCATGAACGATATATGTCTTTCAATTCAAGGGCCTGATACAACAATTATAGATGCCACTGAGAAACTGCAGGCATTTTTATTGAAAATGTCACTTTGGAAAATTAGAATTCAAAATGGGATATATGCAAACTTTCAAATGTTGGACGAAGTGCTTTTTGAAAATGGATCTCGGCAAGATAGTTTGTTATTGAATAACTTGAAAAATGAAATCTGTGAACACCTGGAAGTACTTCAAGTTTCATTTGAAAAATATTTCAATTCGGATGGAATAAATATAAAAGATGAGTTGTGGATTCGTAATCCTTTTCTTTGTGATATTGACTGTATCGATGACATGAACCTTCCCAAAGATGAGCTAATTGATTTGAAAACAAAGTCCTTGTTAAAAATGGATTTCGATTCAAAAACTCTTGGAGAGTTTTGGTCTTCTTTAAGAGAAGCCTACCCATTGCTTGTAAAACGAGCTATGGCAGCCATTATTCCTTTTGCTACAGTATATCTTTGCGAAGCGGGATTTTCCACACTTGTCACAATAAAAACAAAACATCGAAATCGACTGAATGTCGAACATGATATGCGCGTTGCTTTGTCGAAAACCATACCTCAATTCAATCTGTTAATCAAGGAAAAGCAGCAACAGCCTTCACATTAAAATTTTTAATTTCTTCAAATTTTTTATACTATTGAAATAAAAATATTAAAATAATTAAATAATAAAACAGAATATATTTTGTAATAAATGATGTTTAAGCAATTTTTTTTTTTCACAGAGGGGTCCGTGACATATTTAAAAATTTTAAAGTGGTCCATTGTGCCAAAAAGGTTAAGAAACCCTGCCTTATAGCCATTTGTTCTCTACAGGGCTGTGGTTTGGCGTTACATTATGCTTTCACGCCGCCAAAATGGATTAAATGCCTATTGAGCACTGTGATGATCTACCGTCTAGTGATGTCAAGTTAAGTTGAAGTTTAGTATAGTAAGGGACATTCCCTATACTCGTTGTGTTACAATCTGCTAGCCCATTGCAGTTAGAAACTACTTTGTTTACCCACCTTGACATTTGGTGCGAAAATGATTACCTTCATTAAATGAAATAAATTAAATTCTCGAAAATAGCGTCTAATGTATTTTTAATTTATATTTGAAATTCTTACTTCAATTCCTATTCAGTGGCGCCACCTGCAATAGTTTTTGCTTTTTTAATTTTCATTTCTAAAATAAAATATATTGTTACGAATCTCTGTATATTTGTAAATATTTCGTAGTATTAATTATGTAAAAAGGTATAAAGGTAATTATGTACATATCGCATAAGGCAGTGCAAGAGTTGACTTTACTTCGTTTTCCTACAATGCGCCTCTTAATGCTTGAAAACGAGTTCTACAGGGATCATGCTGGAAAACGAGTTTTACAAGGAGCAGGCCATTTAACATTATGGTTAGTGGCAATCTCGCCAAGTTGGCGACGGTTTTGGCGACTAATTTTGGTCGCCAAGTTTGGCGAGAAATCGCCAAATATTGCGAAACTTGGCGACCATTTGGCGACATTTTCGGTCCCCATGTACATGTATTTTTATAGGGCTTTTCGACTACGATCTGGAAAATCCTCCCAATGTCTATCTCTAGAAGATTCACGAAAGTTTAACTTTGTTATATAAGGTCGACCAAGAGTTAGTTTAGTGGAGTTACTGAGTTAGTTGTCTCTCAGCGGGCATTCAGAGAGTTCCGAAAGCGAACTGTACTGCATTTTGCGGTGATTTTAGCAGTTGTGTATCAAGTGTTTGACTGCTGTTTGAGCTCTATTGTTATGTAAAGAGCTGTATTGATTCTATTAGAACGAGAAGTTCTGGAGTTGTAAAAGAATTTGCGATATCGGAATAAATTTCTGCAAGTTTTGATCTGCTTTGGCTTCAAGTCTTTCGAACCCAACCACGCAACAATATTAGACGTTATTCTCCAGTTTTTAATTTGTGTCATTTCATTATGTGATCATTTTCGTACTTTCCCATCCAAATGTCAAGGTGGTTATACAAAGTAGTTTCTAAATGCACTGGGCCAGAAGATTGTAAAGTAGCCAAGTATAGGGAATGAATAATCCTTACTATATATTGGGATAGACTTACTGGAGCCCATTGAATTAGAGGTCGGAAATATCAATCAAAATATATATCGATACTATATCGTTGCATAGAAAAAAATATCGATATATCGATACATGATTTTTTTTTTTTATTTGATTTTCAATTTTGCCAGAAACGAAGTTTTTCGGGGCAAATTTCTACATTTCATGATTGATTTTTTGTAAGGTGACTACTTTTTCAACTGAAATGGATCTATTAAAAAATATATATATAAATATATTCACTTAATTGGTGCAAGTGATTTTAAGAAAAATTTAGATAATTTTCAATGAAAAATATTGAATATTGGTGCCATTTTAACTGTCTCTCAGCCTCAGTTTAGAAGTTTTCGAAAATGGAATAAAGAAAATCGAAAAACGCATGGAACTACAAAACGATCATCCAAAAACTAAAAATGTTTGAAAATATCGATATATCGGTGACTTTTATCGATACTTTTAATATCGATATTTTTTTTAGAAATATCGTTAAAAATATCATTGTATCGATATATCGCCGACCTCTACATTGAATACGCTAAAACAATGTGTGGACCGATTTTACTACGTCTTGATTGGCTGATTGGTACGATGTGTGGCCATTTCGTTAAAACTCTTCATCCTCGGTCAGAAAAGTAAAATATTAATCAAAATTTAAACTAAAAAGCGATTATTTTCATTTAGTTATCAACAAATATTTAAGTTTACTTCAAAGCAATGGGCGCCGGTTATCAATAATACTCTAAAAGCCTGTTGTTTGTCCGGGACTATATTTTATATACGCCGAAGAATCCATCCTACAGCGTGTAAGTAACATTGTCTCGAGATGTAGGACTTTCTCTTCAATTGTAAAAACAACTCATTTGTTCCCTCATACAAGCTGCCTTGTTTTAATTTTGTTTCCAGACTTTCGGTGACACCTCTAAGCCTGTCTACATCGAACAACTACAGAAACTGACAAATCATTCTGAAATGCTGACGGTGACTGACCTGCATATTGTGGCTGACATCTTGACAGAGCTGTCGGAAGTGCCCAACCTCAAACTGAATGTAAATGAATTGTTTTGGATTTCTTATTGTTACCGCTAAAGCTGGAAAGCCGTTAAATGTGCACATTACCTAGTTAATCTGCAGATTAACTGATTTGCACCGTTAACGTGCGGAATCGAGAATTTTCCTCATTGTAACTGATATGTTCTAAATGCCTACTGTATTGTACATTCAGACAACTATAGATCAGACTTCGTTTATTACGTTACGATTTAGTTCAAATCTTAAAAAAAACAGCACAAGTCCAATTTAAGTTAAAGTACAAAATACAAACCTAAATATCAAAATCAGTAAAGTTAAAGTAGAAGTTCCTAGCACATATCAAACATGCCCTTTTTTAAAAACAAGAATTTTACAAGTGAGCTAATACAGTTAGACCTTGAACTTCAAAACTGACCAAAAGGAGCTTTATATCAATGCTCCATACGGTCTAATAGTCATTGTCTCTGAATCGAATAGGCTTAACAATGTTTCTAAAAGATCTCCTGCTTATGCCACTAGCCTCAATTTTTTCTTGTTGGTCCTTTTGATATATTTGCTGTTGGTGTGCTGAAACGATTATTTCTTCTGAAAGAGTGTTCGAAGGGATTGTATATAGATCTTTTCTAGATCTGTTCCACCAGGTTCACACACAGATTCTAAATTGTGAGGACGAATGAAATACCTATTTCGTTTGTGCATGGCACCATCTTTTTCTTGAATGATATAGGATCGAGGCTGAGGACTAACTTGAATTACGGTGTCTTGCCTCCAAGATTCATTCATCTTCTGTCTAAACCACATCTTAGATTTATCTGCTAATGCTGAATGTTGGACTGCATATTTTTTCTTCTTCTCCTGCCTCATCTTTAATGCAGCACTGGCTTCTTTGATTGAAAAATTTGGTTTGTGAAGAACAGGATGAGATGGTAATAATGGTCTTAAGAGCCTGACCATAAGCAATTCTGAAGACGATGGCAAATCACTGGAAGTTTAGATTCGGTAATCCAGTAGAACAGCATATAGATCTTTCCCACTCTGCTCTGCTTTTATCAGCACATTCTTGAATGTTTGGATAGCTCTTTCAACCTGTCCATTAGTCCTGGGAAAGTGAGGCGAAGTGATATTATGGATCACACCCCATTCCCTGAAAAACATTCATATTGCTTCTGCATTAAAAGGAGGTCTACCATCACTTACAACTTCCTCTGGAATTCTATGCCTTGCAAATATGGACTTCATTGTATTAATACAATCATGTTCATAAATTAAGGATAATTAAGTTTTTCCCTAATAACTTCTCAGTGGAGCAGCATAGACACATGAAATTCACATCAAAGAGACATTTTTATGTAACACATCTATAAGTAAAACAACTCAGTCGTAATTGAAATGCAAAGTGTACAGTGGGGGCATATGCATAAGAATGGAATACCATTAGTGTGCAGTTGTACAGATGCATTTACATTAAAAATCCCGCAACTCATGGAGTTGACTTTTAGTGTGAGATATGATCTCCCCTTTGTTTACTTGGCACTATATTCTCATACTTAACATGAGTTTATTTATGAATTATAGTGACTGAATTGTTCGTAACACCTTTTGAGCTGTTTCTAGTGATGGAAAGTTCCCAATACATTAAATCTTTACACAATGCATATCGTAGAAGCTTCCCACACATGTTTGATGAAATTTGGATTGGAGGAGTGATCTAGCTTATTTGTAGGGGAGATATTCATATTTTTTAATCATTTATCCAAAGTAAAAGTGGGATAAAATGTGCCATAAGTATCAATAAACACAATTAAGAAACTGATATTTCACAATTAAAAAATTGTCTAGATCAAGTTAACGTAATTCCAGTGAAAAAGAGGAATTTAATTATCTTTTGTTCTCTTGGGAGCGAATTAAATCAATTCAACATATTGTACCCAAAGACCAAATCTTTTTAACATCAGATACTGTTTAGTGAAAATAATTTTTTCAGTCTCATGAGTAATTTTGGACATCAGAGGATCTGTAGAAAGATGGGAACATGATATTTCATGGTAAATGCCAATTCAAGATAACGATTTGGTGAGAAAAAGTTTTGGTCTTCAGGTTCAGAGTGTTGAATTTGTTTAATAAGCTCCTCAAGGGCGCAAAAGATAATTAAATTCCCCTTTTTCATTGTAATTACTTTAACTTCATCAAGACAAGTTATTAATTGTGAAATATCAGTTTCTAAATTGTGTATACTGATACTTAAGGCGAATTTTATCCCACTTTTGCTTTGGATAAACGATTAAAAAATATGAATATTGCACCTATAAGTAAGCCAGATCAGTCCTCTAATCCAAATTTCGTCAAACATGTGTGGGACGCTTCTACAATATGCATGTGGGAGTAGACGCTCAGAGAAGGGACACTTGCTGAGTGTTGAATCCAGCTTTAATAACTCCTTATTGGTCACACTTCATGCTACATTTGGCACAATCGCCATTCTTACGTATATTCACATCGAGAATGTTCAGTGATCTGTCTCTCTCTAATCAGAATGAGGAATACCTCCCTCTGCCGCTAGGAGTCGCCACGAGGGGTTCTCTAGTGGTGCGCCCCCTATCTCCACATGCATTGTATAAAGATTTAATGTATTGGGAACTTTCCATCACTTGCAAACAGTTCAAAAAGTGGCACGAGGAATTTAGCCACTAGAATTCATAAGGAAATTCATGTTAAGTATTAGAATACAGTGCCAAATATACACTGATGACAGGGGAGATTATATCTCATACTAAAAATCAACTCCATGAGTTGAGTGATTTTTAATGTAAATGCATCTGTACAACTGCACACCAAAGGTACTCCATTCTTTTGCATATGCCCCCACTGTACCCTTTGTATTTCAATTTCGGATTGAGTTGTTTTAGTTATAGATATGTTACATAAAAAAGTCTCTTTGATGTGAACTTCATGTGTCTATGCTGCTCCACTGAGAAGTTATTAGAGAAAAACTGAATTATTCTTAATTTATGGACATGAGTGTAACTGCTTGTGCAGCGGTGGTATTCATCAGCTGAACTTCGATGTATTTAGAAAAGTAGTCCATCATTAAAATATATTTTCGATTCTTCAACCTCATAAAATCTCATGCCACTTCTGCCATGGTCTTTGAGAAATATCTCTGTCAAGTAAGGTCTCTTGCTGATTTTCACGCTGGTTTTCTTGACAAATTTTGCATATTTCGACATATTCTTCAACATCTTTATTAACTGAGGGCCAGTAGAAATATTCTCTACAAACTATTCCCCTGTGGGAGTTATGTATTTTCTCAAGAACTTCTTTTCTTGCAGTTGTTGGAACAATCAAACGTTGCCCTCGGCACAGTATACCATCTTCGGAATAATAAATTTCTTCCTTGCAATGTCAGTATCGTTGTGCTGCTATTCTCGTCTGGGACTTCTAAGGCTATCCATTATTAATATGATAAACAACTTCTTGTAACTCGCCATCACTTGCTGTTAACTGGGAATACTCTTTCCAATAAGACACTAATGCAAGTTTTAAAAGAATGCGTTAATGCTCATGCCTTGTTCCATATAATCTTCATAGAAAGTTTCGGGTACCCTATAAAAAGCATCTGCAATCAGAAGTTGTTAAACAGGAATATACTGCAAGTTCGCATTGTATCTGTTGAGTCTAAGCAGCAAGCGTTGAAGGCGCGGGGATATAGTAATGTGCTAGATACTTCCACTTTAACTTCACTAATTTTGATATTTAGGTTTGTGTCATGTACTTTAACTTAAACTGGACTTGTGCTGTACTTTTTGAGTTAAAGTACATAACACAAACCTAAATATCAAAATTAGTGAAGTTAAAGTGGAAGTACCTTGCACATATCTAACAGTATCTAGGTAACGTTCACATTAACGGCTTTCGTATCTTTAAAGTTCAAAGGTGTGCTTGTCACAAAAACCAATTGCAATGTAATTCACTGTGTTACCGATCTTTAGATTGCAGTAATAGGAGGAAGTCCTATACTAAACTCCAACTTAACTTAACATCACTAGACAATAGATCTTCATTGTGCTCATAGGCATTTAATCCATTTTGGCGGTGTGAAAGCATAAGCATAATAAGTGAAAGCATAAGGCTATAAGGTTCGGCGAGCATTATGTCTTCACTCCTCTAAAATGGATTAATGGAGCACGGTGAAGATCTATCGTCTAGTGATGTCAAGTTAAGTTGGAGTTTAGTATAGTAAGGATCATTCCCTATGCTCGCTATGTTGCAACCTTCTAGCTCAGTTCATTTAGAAACTACTTTGTAGAAAACCTCCTTCACATTTGAGGAGTAGGTACGAAAAGGATCACTTCATAAAGTTAGATAAATTAAAAACTCAAAAATAACGTCTAATATATTTTATTTTAAAAATGAAATCCTTACATCAATGCCTATAGAGTGGCGCCATCTGTAATAGTCTTTAGTTCTTTTTTAATTATCATTTATAAAAGATAGACATTAAATGAAAACAATTTATGTCACTTTATTAGGTGATCATATTTGCCCCGACTCATCAAATTTCAATATTTTATACAAAGTAGTTTCTAAATGCACTGGACTAGAAGATTGTAACATTTCTGAGTATAGAGAGTGATCCTTTCCAGGACTTTCTCTTAAGTATGCATAATTTTACTATATGTTTTGCAAATATATTTCCTTAATTGTAATAATATTTTTAACAGTGTGATTCTTTGTACTATAGGATTTTAATTGATTGGTGATTGATTCTAACAATTAATTTATTGATTGTTTAACTCGGTTCTAAAGCTATCGAAAAATAAATAAATGACGTATGTTAATTTAAGAGTAATGTTGTCCCAGTAAAGATCTTATTTTCCCTTTAACGAGTGCCTAGTAGGTAATGTGCAGATTACCTAAGTAATTTGAGTATTGAAACAATTTTCGGCATTTTAACGGATCACCCTTTTTAATCTGCAACCATAACTTCAATAATTCAATAGTAAGTGTACACGATATCTTCAATAGCGTTCACGTTACATTCTTTTAGAGAAAAACCTGATCTTTGAATCCTGCCATTATTTTGAAGACTCAAATTAATAACTCAGTAATTAATTACTCAATATTTAATACTCAAATTAATAATGGATACAAATAAAAATATAAATATTTTGTACATTAGTTTTTCAGATAATATTTTATTGCTCTTTGACAAACTCATTGATTAAAAGTATCGATGAACAACACTGTACTGATTAGCATCCTTCTTTAAAATAAAAATGGACTATTGCTCATAGATGTGTAAAGCGCCATCTGTTGTGAATACTAATGTCTCACGTGGTATCAGGAGGCAGTCAATGCGAGGCACGTTTGAACATGAATGCGCATGCGTATTTGGCAATTTCGGAGGGATTATCCGTATGCTGCATTCGTAGTAAACGAAAATTTTGCATAATTTCTCAAGAGGAAGCTATTTTTAAAGAAAAAGGGCAGGGAGGCCGCCCTTCGCAAAACGGCTAAGACGATCTCTCATTCTATAAAATGGAGGATTATTTTTGAAAATTTAACCATGATGTGGCGATGCGTGAATTCACGTATGAGGTTATTTCTATGGGGTGAAATAGATTTTCAATGCGTGTTCACGCAGATGTCACGCATTTTGGTGAACTCTGGTGTGGACACATGCTATCTGTAAATCTCTGCAAATATTTCGATTTTTTTTTTTTTTTTTTTTTTTTTTTTTATACCCTTCTCAATTTCTTCTTCCTCTACTTCTTACAGGAAATGGATGGCATGTTTTCTGTAATCGACCGCCTAGTCGAAACTAACAGGAGCGAACTTCAAGCAGCCAAGAGCACCATCAAATTTACCACCAGGTGAATTAAGTGAGGCAATTTTTACTGTTTCAATTTCATCGAACTGTTTCACAGTTACTAAAGAACAGTTGAGTTTTACTAACGAGAAATCCTGAAGAATCAAAACAAAACAGCTGAGGACATTTTCCTAATCTGATATATATTTTATGGCAAGATTTGTTGAAATTTATCATTTCTTTATTGATTTTCTTTCTTCGGAAGGATCTTGTGTACGATACAACACCTGGGCATGAGGGGTCACTTTTGTCTAGTGGTTAGCACGCTCCTGTCTACTGATCTAAGAGTCCCTGATTTAACTCTCCGTTAGCACTTCTCCTACATTGGTGACTACCGGACAATTGAATCGTGCTGTCATCTATCGGTGCCTTCAGAAAATACTGCACGACTTTTCGACTCTCTTTTAGCTCATATCGCTTCAAGCTAATCACTACCTGAATAAAAATGCATCTATTTAAAAGCATTTTTAAGGAGCTTGGTACCCCTTAAGGGGCTTTTGTGAAAACAAGGGGCTTGGTACCCCTTGTTTTCACAAATAAAATAATAAAAATATCAGTTTTCTATTTTTTGCGTGTTTATAATCTTGGAAACCTTCTCCTTACTCTGGCAAGTTTTTGAGCTGATCTGATAACTGCAATTGCAGAAAAACTATGTTATTATGGCGAACTTAGAATTGCTGCAATAGCTCCTTTGATGTTTCGAACGCATTTTTCTCAGTTCGTGACTTTTGAAAATCGCACCTAACTCAAAATGCTAAAACTTCTGCAAATATGAATGAAATGACTTGAAAGTTTTTGTATGTCATTCTCAATGTCTATTTCACAAAAATAGACATGTATTTTTTTAATAAAATAAAAACTCTTTTTTTTTTTTTTACAAATTTAAATGTTAAAAATTACCCGTTTTTTACATATAGCTAGAGTAATTATCGTTTTTCTCAAAAACTATTTTAGTTTTTCTAAATCCGATACCTAAAAAGCTAGAATATATTACTAGGAACATCATTTTTGAACAAAAATCAGAAAAAAATATTGAAAAATGAAAAAGAAGATAGAATTTGAAATTTTATTTTTTTATTTAAAAATATAGAGTACTATGTGAACTTTTTTTAAATAAAATTTAGTTTTTACTTTGTAATTCTTCCCAAATATGTAAAAATTATAATTTTAAAGGGCTAAATAAAAAAAATAGAAAAGTTTGAAAGGCACCAAGTCCCCTTAAAATATATTTATGTCCTTTAAAGAAGCTGGGTTGGTCCTGAAAGCAATTCAGAATAATGTCGAATAATAATTAAGAACGATGCAGTTTTCAATACACATAGATACATATATTAATCATATTTACAGTGTAGAGTTGGTTTTAAATTTAAAAAAAAATGAAAATAACTAATTATCCCCGTTAACTTTGGAACATTCGTTGGTGGTTACCAGCAAAAACATGAACTTATTAAAAACAACGTTAGTGCTCCCAGGGTAACTCAGAATGTATTGCTTGAGGATAATACGGTCTATTCCTAGAGAGTGTGTGGAATTATTGCCAAGCGAATTTGGCGCCTTTTTGTAGGTGATAAAGTTCGACATTTGGCAACCCTTTTTTGTGCCGCGCATGCGCATTAGCGATTTTACAGAAAACTCAATTTTCCTCCACAAACATGCATCTTTATTAACTGTATTTTTTGTTAATTAATTTGCATATTATGTCGCATATTATTAATTATTTTAATATTCCTTCTGTTTTTAGTCATCGCTTAGCATTAACGGCCATTTTTCATTACAGTCATTTGATGAATTTTGAAACACCCGCCATCTTGTTTATTTTGAATCGGCCTCCATCTTATACATTTGAAATCAATCGCCATATTGAATTGGCTACGTTTTGTTCATGTCGCCAATTTTTCAAAAATACGCCAACCCATACACGTAGGCTAGGAATTTACTGAGGGTAATTCTATGACATTCATTATTTCGGTAAAAAAAGCTAAAAATATACTTATTCGACATTTGTCCATTTTCTGCAGCTGTAAATTCCTAGTTTAAGTGGATTGGAGTGATTTTAAAAAGTTGGCTTCAAGACCAAAATGTCGCCATTTCAAAATAGAGGCTGATTCAAAGTAGCCGTTAATACTAAACAACGACTGCAGTCACGCCAAGCAGACTTTATTGGCGACAACACACAGTATAAACATAAAAAAATTTTACAAATAATAAATGTAAATGGTAAAAGATTACCAGCGGGGATATTCCGTTTGGCGTCGGTTGTATCATTTTTGGCGACTTAATCGCCTACGCCGGGGAAACAGAAAAGTACCCATAAGGAATATGAAGGTAATCAATTAGCAATTATGAAAATTAAGCATTTAAAAAAAAGCAAATTACGAAATAGGGTTACTAAATAGAAAACTTTTTCGCTTACCAATTGACGCCGAATTCACTTGGCGATATTTGCACATCAATTAGGAATAGACCCTCTGCCGCGATACCATATTCAGTTCTCTTCCCATTCCATCCGCAGGTTGCTACGAATCATCTCCAAACTCCTAAACATAGCAGCCCACGAAAAGCAAGAAGAAGTCCTCATTAAGAAACAGCACCTCCTGGTGGACACGAAAGGCACCAAGGATGAGGAAGGCCGAGTGATTGGTCTGGCCATCTTAGTTCCTTCTTCCAAGGACAAGAACTCTGTAGGGAACGAATCGTCCGTCCAGCTCCTTCTTGAAGGTGGTACGAGTGTCCATTCAAAGGAGGACACACTTGCCTATTTCTTGCTGCCGCCGGAACTTGTGATGGGCAGAGAGAAAGAGACGCCCTCCGAAGAGCAGACTCAGGTGGGGCCAGAGTTCGCCAAAATGCGTGATGTCTGTGTGAACACACTTTGAAAACCAATTTCACCCCCATAGAATTAACCTCATGATTGAATTCACGTATCGGAACATCATGAATAAATTTTTAAAAAGAATCCTCCATTTTATAAACTCAGAGATCTTCGTAGCCGTTTTTGGAAGGGTGACAATACCTCCCTGCTCTTTTTCTTTGAAAATAGCGGCCTTTTCTGAAAAAGTGCAAAATTTTCGTTTATTTTCCAACGGAATGCAATATACTGATCACCCCCTCCGAAATCGCCAGTTACGCATGCGCATTCATGTTCAAACGTGCCTCTCACAGACCAGTGACTGACTGAAGTCATTGAATGACTGCTGTGCTGATACCACGTGTGGCATTAGTAAGTGGATTGTAGGAGGCTGTCACACAATTTGAAAATGTAATTTCGTACGTTCTTTAATTAAGTGTATTTCAGTGGCTTTTTACCATTCCTTCTATCACCTAACAGAGAAAAAAAGGTAACCTCATGCGTGAATTCTTTGGACACGTACACTAACACTATGTGTCTTATCGGGATTTTTTTTTTTTTTTTTTTTTTTGTGCCGGTAGGACTGGTTTAGAAGTTCAGATCATTTCGCCCATGTCTATCACTGGCGTTTTTTCAAGGTATCGTAAATCGTCTTCGTTTTACTTCTCCGTCATTTGCGCGATAATTTTCGTAGTGTTGCCGGCATTTGCCCGATAGTTTCGTAGGACACCAACGTGGTGTCACCGAACGACATAGTGTTAAAAGTTAGTTTTAAGTTTTAAAATCATCAAGTGTTTTTTAGTAAGCGTTATGCTTTATAAAAGCATATTTCCGCACTGATAAGCAAAATCGTGGTCGTGTATCACTGTTATTGCTGAGGTTATACATTTTGTTAAAAAACTTATTTTGCTTTAGTTTTTTTTTTTTTTTTTTTTTTTTTTTTTAAATAAGTTTAAGAAATACTCTTTGGATTTTAAAAATACCCCTTAAAATTTAGAGAAGAGGTGAAGATACCCTATGGAAATATTTAACTGGCCAACACTAAGTGGGGTAATTGGGTTAAAATTCCAAGTACGGTAAAGATTCTACGCCAAGGTGATTTTTACCAACAAATGGCAGCCGCAGCAGCCAAGGTTTCCCAACAACCCTAGTGACCGTTTTGATTTGGCAATACGGTGTGTTTTGACGTCATTTTGGCTGTGGCGACACAGCCTTTTGACGTTATTTTCAATTTGGCGACTTTTTGACTTTTTACAAAAGTCGCCAAGGGGCATCGTACAGTAAATCATCTTAACCCAAAGATTAAGTATACACTACCTCACCAAGCACTTTATAAGACCTATCAAAAGCATTTAATCGCCCATCACATCTCCTTCATTATTGTTCAATAACGCACAGAAGCATTACACTTTAATAGTGGTCACTGTATTTAATCCGTCAATATTTAATCCATAAGAGCAAATTAATTTTTTACATATCGCGGACTGATTGGGTAACTGGTTTAAAGTTTAAAGGTTAAATTTATTTAACTTCTGGAATAATGGATCTATATTTTGGCCAAAATTGTCATTTTTCCTTAATTTTCTGTTCTGTATCAGCATTATGTGCCGATATATCTCTTATGACACACTAACTGTATAGAAGGTGCTTAAATTTAGTGCTTTATTAATGCTTAAAGAATCCCTAATTATCAGAATAGCTACCGCCATACAGATGATGGTGGTTGCTATAGAAAAAAGACTCGTCGATATAGAATAGTGGGATGCATTCAGAAATTAGCTTCCAAAGTCAATAAAGTATGTTTTCTTTCTCATGAATTCCCCCATCGAAAAATGCAGCTGGCATCGTTTCCATGGCAACAAACAACGTTAGTCAACGTAGCGAGAGCTATTCTTGTGATAGAGAGAGAACAAGATCGGTTTGTCCCATATTTGACTTTCTTTCGTCAGTCGATATTACCGCTGATTATGCCTGAGTCAATGACGTCAGTATGTCTTCCTTGTTCATTTTGTGAGGAATTCCTAGCAAGGATACTCGCTATATTAGAATCTTCTAGCCCAGTTCATTTAGAAACTACTTTGTATAAAACCTTGACATTTCGTACGAAAATGATCACTTTGAAATAACATAAATAAAAAAAACTCGAAAATAGTGTCTATTACGTCCTATTTTATAAATAAAATTTTAAGAAAAGCAAACGATTATTGCAGATGGAGCCACTACATATACATTGACGTAAGGACTTCAAATATAATATAAAATATATTAGATGCTATTTTCGGGGTTTTAATTTATGTCATTTCATTAAGTGATTCTTTTCGTACTTACTCACCAAATGTCAAGTTTTTCCAACAAAGTAGTTTCTAAATGCATTGGGATAGGCGATAGTAACATGGCGAGTATAGGGATTGATCCTTACTAGGACTTCCTCTTAAATGAGAAACTTGCACAAGTGAGGAAAATGAATATTTTTGTATTTTCTAGTGTTATCCAACGAATATATTTGAACAGTGCAATTATTTTTTTATCTTTATGCTTTCAATTAATCAAAAATCGAGTTTGAAATTAGCCGAAATCAAAGCTAAAGTCACGTGACCAAATATGCATGAAAAAAACGTGACATGGTTACGCAGAGATAAAGTCGCAATACGAAGGAGAAACCACACTCATTCCTCGTCTAAAACAGGTTTTAGACTGGTTCATTATCTGCGCGTTGACGTTTCACGCAAAAGTGGCTTTTTCCCGCCAAATCGCAAAGTGAAAAACTAAATATTTTTTTAACTATCTATCCGAGCTCAAATTTTTGAAAGAATGGTATTGTTTTTCATGATTTTTTATCTACTTTTATTTAAAAATAAAACCCAAAAACGTGAAAGTTCCTCATTGTTTGCTTGGCAGGTGTCCGTGGTGTTCTTCCGGAACTGGTTCCTATTCCCAAACCCGAAAGGAGTCCTGGTGAGGAGGAACTACAGAGTGCTTCCGTCTGCAGTCATGCTCGTAACCGTCACTGGAGGGCCCGCATGGAACTTGACCAACGCTGTGCATCTCTATTTCAAAAACGAGGCAAGTCACACAAATTACACATATGCAAGCTCAGTTAACTCTTCCCTTCCTCTCACCAAAATTAATCCTTGCAAGAAATTAACCAATAAGTTTGAACAAATGTCTTTACCTCAGAGCCAAATGGGCCTAATTCCAAATTTGACAATTTTTAAATCTCTATATATACCTAAAAATAGGATCGGGCAAATAAAAATGGGCCGGAGAACAGAGTTGCAAAAGAAACACAGCAATGCAGATATAAAATGTTTAACGTTGGTTCATGTTGTGTCAGTACAAGTGGTGTGGTTACATTCACGTTTAATCATGTCCACTCGTTCGGGCCATTTTTATTTGCCTCACCCTGTATATATCCCAGGTAAGATGCATGCTATGGCATAACTAAATTTAATCTGTGATTAGCGCAGTGGCTGTAAATGGCAAAGGGTTGTATTTTGGCTATTCTAGCTTGAAGTCCTTGATATTTTCGAACCTCCGTCGAAAGCTTGACCACGGCAGTTGGATATATCTAAACCAAAGGTTCTGCAATTCTTCCAATATTACTTTACACAAACCTTCACCAGTGAGATCTTCAACTTCTAAAAAAATTTGATAAAATCTTCATTTATAGTAAAAGTGCTTTTATTATAATAACGGATACAGATCGACAGTTTCTCTTTTAAAGCCATATCAGTGGTTTCCTCAACAATCAATGACGTCATTCAGAATGAGAAATGTAAGTTTTCCCACCAAAAATTATGAAAGAAATAGACTTTATCAATTATTTGGGGAGGAAATTCAATAATATCCACAGTGTAACTTTACATTTTCTGGGGGGAGGGAGCACGTGCCCCCTGTGCCCCACCCTGGATCCGCCAATGGCTATGGCCTTATCATACAGAGCCACTCGAGTGGCGAACGAGCGCCACAGCTTCAGTCAAGCCACTCGAAACGAAACATGCCAATCCTATGGAGCTTATTACAATGCTGTGGTTAGAGGTTGCGTCTGATCTTTCATATTGACACTGATTTTATGTGTTTGTTAGTGGGACTGGCAAAATCATCGGAGAGCACTTGCCATCATCCAATTGAGCTGAAACTTGACAGATAGACTCGTTGATGACAACTGTTAAGATTTGGGGGTTGTCAATAAAAGTATTTAGCGTTGCTCTTGTCGTACAACAGATCCAGACACCAAGCCACACATTCAATCATGGGCCCACTTGATGGCTAAAGGGGTTAGCTTTGCATGCTAAAGGTGCCGGATACGAATCCTGGATTTGGCATGGATGTTCGCTGTGGTTCAGAACGCACGTTAAGCTCTAGGTTGCGGTTTGATTAGCCACAATTGCGCATTAAGATAGGTTCGTAGAGCGTACAAACCAAACAGAAAGCTTGTAAAATTTCGCAATGTTTAATGGCTAAAACCTTCCACTCTTTAAATTGATACTAGCTTTAAAAAAAAAAAAAAAAAAAATCTTCGTTAAGCCGTCATCTAATCGGGTTGAAACTTGACAGATAAACTCATTGTTAATGACAAATGCATTCTATCAAGTTTTAAGAGCAAAAAAAAAAAAAAAAAAGCTAGTTAGTGGCACTGAATCGAGGACTTTCTTCGTAGTAGTCTAACACAATGGAACCTCGATTCGTCCCCTCCATTTTGCTTATAAGTACGTAAAAATTATGTAATGGATTTACAACAAAAACTTTTGTTTTTTTATGGGTTCTTTCGTTTCCAGTACGGAAAGAAAATTGAAAACCCAGTCTGCGTTCAGTTCGATCCAAAGATGGAGGACGGAGAAGGGGCCTGGAGTACGGAAGGATGCGAGTACGGCGGCATCAAAGACGGATTCCACAGCTGCCTCTGCCATCATCTGTCCATATTCGCAGTCATCCTGGTAGGTGCTTTCAAAATGTCAAGGTTTCCAGTTTTCTGTAGTTATAGTGATTTTACTTTGTTTATAGTTACTATATGTTGTAAATGATGTCTATTAAACATTAATGCTTATATTATTGCTTAACTATGGAATCAGATAGCTTAATAGTCAGAGAGGTGACTGATCTAGAGAAGGTACTCCTTCGAACATCATTCTGTACTTTTTAATACAATGTAGAGAAATGTTTGTAGAACATGAATCCACTGGTCTGCCGAAGCAGAAATGGCCGAAACTATTAAAAAAAAAAATCGACTTGGAATGAGTTGAACTAAAATCCTATTGCCAAATATGTCATAACTTGCCAAAAAGAGAACAAACTTATTCGTCTGGTAACCCACTGCATTTTGATTTTCAATGAGAAAAAGAGCAAACGATTTCTGATCTCTGGCTTGGAAATTTTTTATCTTGTAAAAGTAAGCCAATTGGCGACATCAGTTACGTCATAAGTGGCGTAATATTTTTTGCCAGCTTGGCTCCCCTTTTAATAGATGCAAGTAAACCGTCGCCAGATATCTGAATCGTCTGCAACCTTCTTAATTGAAAATTAAAGAGTGAGGGTTACCAAATAAAAAAAATGCTCATTATTTGGCAAGTTATGGCGCATTTGGCAATTGGATTTAGTTCAACTTATTAAAAGTCGATTTTTGACCAGTTTCGGCCATTTTTGCCACGGCAGACCAGTGGATTCGTAATCTACTCACTTTTCTCTAATTTCTATAAAAAATTCAGAATGATGTTCGATGGGGTCCAAAAATTGCAGTCGCCTCTCAGCCTAAAAGAGTACAGGCGATATTTAGTCCTTTGGCGAAAAATACTTCCATCTTTTACAAGTGAGCCAAGTTAGTGATAAATATTACGTCACTGATAACGTAATATTTATTGCCAACTTGGCTGACTTTTTTTTTAAAAAAAAGGAAAGATCTTGGCACCAGGAAAGACAAATCGTCTGCAACCTTCTTAATTGAAAACTAAAGAGTGGTGGGTTACCAAACAAAAAAGGATGTTCATTTATTGGCAAGTCATGACATATTTGGCAATTGGATTTAGTTGAACTCATTCAAAGTGGAATTTTGAATAGTTTTGGCCATTTTTGCTTCGGCAGACCAGCGAATTCATGATCTACGAACATTTTTCTACATTCCATAAAAAAAAAAAATATCAGAATGATGTTCGATGAAGTACCTAAACTTTCAGTTGCCTCATAGTCTGCCATTTAAACCATCCCCACGTGGTAGATACCATTATTTCTGAGCATTCCCCAGAATCACCCTTATCTCTACAGTTCAATTCTTTTCATTTGGATGATCCTGCAAATCAGCTAAATGCGATATCTCTTACAGTCAGAGAGACCAGACACCGAAAGTGCTCACAACTACCGGCTTGGCACTGCAATCTATGTCGGATGTGGAGCATCCATCATCGCTTTGTCCTTCACGGTCGTTCTTTACCTGTTATCGAAGTAAGTGGAGTACAATTCTTGTGTTCAGGTGCATCTCGTATTCAGCGAATTTAACTTTTTTTTTAACCAATGGATGATATAAAAGAAGAGGAACAAACACAATTTTACGAATTTAGGATTACTATTTTATTAGATACTAGCTGAATACCCGTGCTTCGCTACGAAATATTAACATGTGCAATATTTTAGCTAGCTGTGGGGCCTCGCGTTGCGGAAATTCGTCATTGATGTATAGGTCCCAGTTTTTGGCGCTTCTCTCGCAGAAAGGTTCATCGCTATGCAAAATCGAGCTCGCTTCGTTCGCTGAAAAGTTCATTGACACATAAACACAGGCTTACTTCACTCGTTGAAAGGTTCATTGCTATGCAAGCATAGGCTCGCTTCGCTCGGTGAAAGATGCATTGTTGCGTAAGCATAAGTTCGTTTCACTCACTAAAATCTAATTGCTACGTAAAGCCTTAATATTAGAAGCATCTCCCTTGTTGAAAAAAAAAAATCCTGTTAATACAATAATACTACACCCCTTTAAGAATATTTTTAACACGTGATGTTTGTGAAAATCAAAAATTAGAAAGATAAAACTACTTATGTTGAAAATTTCAGAGCTTTAGGCCTATTAGAAATAGCTTTTTGATAAAATATTAATTAATAAAACTATTTAAAAGACAAATTAAAATTTTAACATTCCTTTTGTCAAAAGTCCAATTAGCTGGTCCAAACTACTTATGTTGAAAATTTTAGAGAAGTTGCCCAATTAGAAATCATTTTGTAAAATATTTGTTAATTAATAAAAAAAAAAAAAATTAATTTAAATTCTGTTTTTTAAAAGTCCAATTAGAAAACCCAAACTACTTGTCTTGAAAATTTCAGAGCTGTAGCCCTATTAGAAATAGTTTTGAAAAATATTTAATAATTAATTAAAAAAATTAATTAAAAAAGAACTAAATAAAAATTTGAAATTCTGTTTTACAAAAGTTCAATTAGAAGGCCAAAATTACTTATGTTGAAAATTTTAGAGAAGTTGCCCTATTAGAAAACGTTCTGTAAAATATTTATTAATTAATTAAAACAAACTAAATAAAAATTTAAATTTCTGCTTTTCAGAAGTCTAATTAGAAGGCTAAAACTACTTATGTTGAAAATTTTAGAGCTGTATCTATTTGAAGTCACTTTGTAAAAAAAGAAAAAATTGAAAAAGAACTAATTAAAATTTTAACATTCTATTTGACATATGTACAATTAGAAGGCCAAAACTTCTTATGTTGAAAATTTCAGAGCTTTACTCCAATTTTAAGTAGCTTTCTTCAGATCCACAGACAAACAGCTTGTTTTATTATTATAGATATCTATAATAATAATAATGATAAAATAGTCTTATCTGTCTGTGAATCTATAGAAAGCTACTTAAAATAGGCGTAGAGCTCTGACGTTTACATTGCAAGTAATTACTTTTTTATTATTTTTTTGTCAAACGATTTCCGATTATGCTATAGCTCTGAAATTATCAACATAAGTAGTTTTAGCCTTCTAATTGGACTTTTGAAAAACAGAATGTTAAAACTTTAGTTAGGTTTTTTTTTTTTTCCCTTGAATTTTTTTTTCTTCTACAAAGCTACTTTGAATAGAGCTCTGAAATATTCAACATAAGTAGTTTTGGCTTTCTAATTGAATGTTGATGAATAGAAAGTTAAAATTTTAATTAGTTTTTAAAGATGTCTCATTAATGTTAATTTCATGTGTCTATGCTGCTCTACTGAGAAGTTATTTGGGAAAAACTGATATTCCTTTAATATTTCGCGCCAGTGTACATTAACGTAATGCCTCCACATTTTAATCATTTATCATTGCATGGAGCTGTTCATTGCAATCAATAAATGATGCCCAAGTAATGGAGATTTTAATACGGCAATTCAACTCATGGGAATATATGATAATGAACAATTAACATTTATAATCATTTTACACGCGTAACACGACCGCTTTGATAGTTTGTGAATGGAATAAAATGAATCAATAGCTAACATTTAGTGCGCTCTATCTTTAATGCCTCATCTACCTCCTACCTGCAACTACTGCTCGCTGATTATGAACTGTCTGCCTGTGTTTGAAACACCAAACCTGAACTCATCCTTCTACAACAGATACATGAAATAACGATTCATTTCTGAATTAATACATTTTCCCAGGCTTGTTGCCTCAGATGAAGCTTCTCTTTGCACTAGGAAAGTCGAGCATGTCTCTGCTTCATGTTCATCTTTGATTTTACTTGGGGAAACAGCGATTGAAACTCGAATTTGTGCAATCGCCTAAGTGTAGTTAGTTGACTTTCACACAACAACTCCAGATTCTTTTCTTGTTGTAAAAAATCGTTTTAAAACGATTATTTTGGACGATTCGTTTTAATTTGCGTTTACCGCTTGGTAGTCTTTTAAAATCTTCGAAACCGTTGATTCTGAAACATTCATTTAAACCGTGATAAATTGTCGTTTCTTTCCAGGTTTAAACAATGATGAAACACACGATTTCGTTGTTTCATAAATATCGCATTGACGACCCGTTTTCAGCAAAAGAAAAATGTAAGATTTTCCGAGTGCCAAGCTTTATACTTGCCACAACCTATCGGTTAACTGCTTTTCAAATTCAGATTGAATGAATTGAGAGAATTTCTTTCTTGTGCGTGAAACAGAAAGAAATCAATCGTTGATAGGCGATGCCTTAGGACAAAGAACTCTGTGTTAGAAGCACTCGTTTTTCAATTTTTAACGCTTTTATCGCATTTCTTCAAGAATTTTGGAGGTGGAGACGTTTAGAACATCTTAAGAGACATTAGCACACAGATTTTAATTAAAATCGTTAAAGCAGTTTTTTAGCAATTGCTGATTTTTTCATGATTTCAACGTATGCGCATGCGCGATTTTGACGAATACTTTAATGGTAGCTCCCATGGCCACCATTAACCCGCTCACAAAATTTAAACATTGTAGTAGGTCAATATGTCAAGGAGTTATGCTGACCACGTACACACAGACACACATTTTTTCGAGACTATTTTTTTTTTAAGATCGGAAATTTTAAAATCGAAATTTTTTTTTAACCGAATGCTATACTTTCATTAACCTATGTAAACATATGGGTAATTGAAGGGATATATTAAATATTTTTTTAGGATTTAAAAAAGAATGTTGGAAACAATAATTTGACATGTATTGCATTTGGTCTCACGTGAAAACTCGTATTACAATAACAAAGCAGCTTTTAATTCCATTCAGGGTGTGGCGGCAAACAGTGGACCATTCCATCTTGTTCTGGTTGTCTGTGTCTCTTCTGTGCTTCGTCGTCTTATTGCTCGTGGGTGATATGAAGAGGCTCGTGGGATGTCGAGCGGTGGCCGTGCTTCTGCACTACTCGGTGCTCGTGGTGGCCGGGTGGCTCCTGGTGCAGGCGGTCATGCACCGGCTGAGGTTTGCTAACAAGACCGACATGCAAGAGGTGCCGCATTTCATTCTCAAATCGGCGCTTTGTTGCTGGGGTAAGTGCACAAGATTTGTTACTTCTCAAAGAACATTCTATAATAGTCCAAGACAACTTATCCTGACCCCATTGAATACGCTACGGTGATGTGCGATCCGGTTTTACTTTGCGCTGATTGGCTGCGCAATAATCTTGCATGTGACGTCTTCAACTGAGAGGAGACAGGGTTATAGCCAATCACTGGCGGATCCAGGGTGGGGCAAAGGGGACACGTGCCCCCCCCCCCCCCAGAAAATGTAAAGTTACACTGGATATTATTGAATTTCCTCCCCAAATAATTGATGAAGTCTATTTCTTAAATAGTTTTTGGTGGGAAAACTTACATTTCTCATTCTGAATGACGTCATTGATTGTTGATGAAACCACTAACATGGCTTTAAAAGAGAAACTGTCGATCTGTATCCGTTATCATAATAAAAGCACTTTTACTATAAATGAAGATTTTATAAAATTTGTAGAAGTTGAAGATCTCACTGGTGAAGGTTTGTGTAAAGTAGTATTGGAAGAACTGCAGAACCTAGGTTTAGATATATCCAACTACCGTGGTCAAGCTTTCGACGGATTTTCCAATATGAGTGGAAAATATCAAGCTAGAATAGCCAAAATACAACCCCTTGCCATTTATAGCCACTGTGCTAATCACAGATTAAATTTAGTTATTAGTAAGGCCTGCTCAACTCCATCAATAAGAAATGCTGTTGGGGTACAGTCATTCAGGGTAACTTTGAGCCATAGGGTATAACTTTGCACCACCTCCTAGTTTTCAGTATTTTTGGATTTAAAGAACTGCTAATGATCCACTGCTGCAAAATGCTGGCAAGATTGTGAAATTGGATTTTTTCTCTATAGTTTAGAATATGAATTGGCAAAATAGTACATAATTTATTTGGTCATTCAGTTGCTTTTCTGAAGTACTGTTTGCAAGTTCCATTTAAATGCTTATTTGAAGTTGATGTAAATCAACTAATTTATGCAAGTAAGCATCAACTTACCACTTTATCAGTTATATAATTTTCTTGAAATAGTGAAATTGTTAGTAGCTGATGGTTATTTATTTACAAACATTTGGTAAAAAGCAAAAAAACTAAGGCACTACCATTTTACCACGTATTCAGTGTAACTTTGAGCCGGTTCAAAGTTAGGCTGATGACAGTGTATAATGCATACACTGCTCATATAATTCATATTTTATTTCAATTTATGTTTGGTTTTGCTTTTAAATACATTTATATACATACAAATGCAATTTAATTTATGGAATTTTCCCTTGTATGCGAAATCCGATAAAATGCAAATATTGAGAGTGAATTCAAGAAGTACCTAAAAATATTAGAAATAATTATCTAGCAGTCATTCACAGAACTAAAAAAAAAAAATCTGCCTACCTGTGATGGCTGTAAAAAGCGTTTCAGTTGAGGAAGTGAAAAATTTCCAAGCACAAAAAATAAATGGTAAAGGAATATGTATAGCGAGGACATGAGGGGATCATCCAAAGTCCTCTACTATATGACCTCCTGGTAGACAGTAAGAGTATAAGTCCTAAATCAGATGATCCACCTGATGGCTGTGTGGCTAGAGCTCAGGCCCCGCATGCCGAAGGTGCCGGGGTCGAATCCCGGGTTAGTCATGGAAGTTCGTTGTAGTTCGGAATCCACTTTAAGCTGTTGGTCGTTGAGCATATAAACCAACCAACCTGAACTAGATGGTGCAGATGACATTGTATGTGCAACACTATCATTTTATGAGAAGGTGAAAGTTGGACAATAAGGACATGATAGAGGTTTATACTGCTGAAATAAATTGTTGTGGAGAATGTTACTGAAAAATCAGAGATTGTTCAAGTGGTGGCTGTTGAGCACATCAATAAGAAAGGAATTTTATACACAAAGCATGCAAGTGTTTTAGATTTTGGTTATGGCATATGCAAAGTTTACGACCACATAATTATTTAATACGATGGAGAAATGTACCCAGATCAAATTGACTTAAAAGACAACGTGATATATGGTGGTTCATGAAGAAATCTGGTGCATATTGGAAATGGCCCAATATCAATGGTGATCTGTAGTGAAAAATTAGGAGTGTTTAAAAAAATTATCTCCAGAAATTATTATTCCAGAAAGAAGATGGGATGTTTTCCAGATCAATAATTATTTTTATGATGCAAAACTTTTAATCTGAAGAATGCCAAAGTGGAATTTTATGAAGTTTGAAATTTATTTTTATATTGTCATACTATTTCTAACATTAAGAATATAATATTCGTATTTGTGCCACATTGTGACTTGCAAACACCATAGTACTTAACTAATTACATAAGGGCGGCCTATCAGATTTATTATTTTCTATTTATCTTTTCATTTTTTAATTGATAAAATGAGTTTATATTTAAGTGAATGAACTGAAGATTATTTTTTCACTATATTTGTATGTTTAAACTGAACAATAAATAGGTTTTTTTACAATATATTCATGTGATTCATCATCCATTGTTCCGACCTAATATATTCTTTGTAGTATTATTTAAAATATACAAACTTTAGGATGTTGAAAACTGCAGCTGATGATGTTTCAAATATTTAGAAACTTAATTTTACTAGTTCAAATATTGAATAGTCCTAGGCTGAATAAAAAAAAAGGTATTTTATATGAAACTTCTGATAGTGGTTCAAAGTTACCCTAAATGCCAGGGTAACTTTGCACCGGGTTATTTTCCTATTATTTGGTGCTTTCATCATCAACATTTACTAATTTGTGTAAATTAAAATGTAATTTAGGGTTTATTCTTCCATTTTATGTCATTAAGTCTGAAAATACTATAAAAACATTAGTGGGGAAGAAGAAAATACTGAAAATGTGGTTCAATGTTACCCTGATTGACTGTAATATCGTCAGTCGCAAATTTTTTTCGAGAATCTGCTAAGAGGCTGCACAAACTACATGAAGGAATGCACGATACTTTGAAGAAAGGAAAGCCATGCAGTGAAAAAGTTGTGTGAAACGAGATGGATCGATCGCCATGATTCTGTACTAACTTTTTTAGATACCTTACCCTTCTTACCCCAACTGTTGAAATCTATTGTCAACTCAGAGGACGGAAAAGTAAGTAATGCCTTTTCATTTATGTACAGTATTATGTCACCTGAATTTATCATTAACGTTGTAGTTTTAGCAGATGTGTTTGCACTGACTCTCCCCTTAGCCACAAGACTCCAAGCAGAGTACATGGATGTGCTCAAAGTAATGAAGTTAGTTGATGACACACTGAAAAGCCTACAAAGTAGCAGAGAAAGTAGCAGCGAACATTTTAATAAATTATATTTAAAAGCTGGGACTAAAATAAAGAGGCCAAGACTAACAGTCAATCAAAAAAAACAGAGCCAATGTGCAATGCAAATCTACGGAAGATTACTTCAGAATCAACATTTATAGTCCATTTTCTCGTCCATGAGCTCGTCCAAAATCACAAATGATTAATAATGTCGGGAACTTGCAAAAGTTATAACCAGTTAATTCACATTTCGATGAAGATTTCGAACTTCTATCATAGAAGGTAGTAAAATGTATAAGTCCGATTTATCCTGTTTCCAAGCATTGGAAGGTGAATTAGAAATATGGAAGCATATGTGGGATGGACAGATGGAGAAGTTACCCAAATCTCCAGCCGAAGCAATCAAAAACGCTGAAGATTTGCCCAACATACACTGCGTGAAAAAAGTAGAAGGACACATGAGTTTTTTTTATAAATAAAAAACACTGATTTTTTTTCAATTGTAATTTAATGAGTAACACTTTAAATTACTAATTACAAACAGATAACTGTATCTGAAAATTGAAACAAAAAAATGCAGGTCAAGTACAGCAATAAATCAGTTTTGACTTCATCATACTCTGTGAAAAAAGTAGAAGGACACTTCTAAATAATGCAAATAAAAGTCTTATTAATAGGTAATTCTTCCACCATTGGCTTTGATTACTTCAAAAATTCGATTTGACATCGAATCATATAAAGTTTGAATTTCTGTTTGGCAGAAATTGTCCCATACATAATTCAAAGTTCTCCGAAGCTCAACTATAGATTCAAACTGCTTGCCTTCCGCGTAAACGCGACGAACAATCATTGCTCATATGTTCTCTACAATGTTGAGGTCCGGGCTTTTAGCAGGCCATGGCAAAACCCGACCATTATTAGCTGCAAACCAATTTTTAACCCCATTAGCTGTGTGAATTGATGCTCCGTCCTGTTGCAAAATCCAATCATTTCCGCCTAGCTCAACGCCGTAGGGAAGGAGATCGGAATTCAAGACTTGGATGTAATCTGTGTGTTTTTGCCTTCCACTCAGGAACACTAGGCTTGTTCTTCCACCGTACCCGACTGCCAACCAAACCATTAAACTCCCTCCTCCCATCTGTCGGGTAGAATAAATCTTTTCTGCAGTACCGAGACAGTGCCAATAGTATTTGTAGCCATCTGGACAGTCAAAATTAAATCTTTTCTCATCAGAAAATATAACGGAGGTTCATTCTGACGTTCAGAACATGTGGTTTTTAGCCCAGTCCAGTCAGTGTTCAATGTGCCTTTCATTCCATTTGGGATGGTGCTTCCTTTTTCGGAATACGAAATTTTCGGACCTTTTTATATAGTTGTAGACAGTTCTTCTTGAAACATGTGTGATGCCTGCAATATTTTGAGCTTTGGCAATACTTCCATTCGCTTTTTTTAGTTTCCGAATGATTTTTCTTTGATCGCGTTGCGTCAGTTTTTTAGGTCTGACAGTCTTCTTTTTGGTTCCCTGACTACTAGGATTTCTTATATAGTTTGAAACAGTATTTGGACTAATATGTAGCTGGCGTGCAATCTCTCTCACACCTTTGCCATCGTTTTTGTAGGCATAAATTTGGCCTTTTTCAAACTCACTTAAAGGTTTTCCTCTAGGCATTCTAAAAAGATGAAAACGACGGATTTTCAATAAAATAGTATGTTTTTCTTAACAAAAACAGTTAAAAAGAATGAAACACCTACCTTTGAGGTTTACAATATTCCAAAACAAATTATTTTAGCACGTGTCCTTCTACTTTTTTCACACACCAAAAATCGTTAAGTACTGTTTTCCTTAATTTTTACTAGTGGTAGATAAAATTTACTCATTTATAAAAAAGAAAAAATAGCCAAACTACATAAAAAAAGAAATTTAGATCAGGAGGATCGAAATACAAAGCATAAATTACAAAATATGACTGTCCTTCTACTTTTTTCCCGTAGTGTATCAACACTTCTTCAATTAATATGCATTCTTCAAATTACAAGCAGTACTGCGTAGAGGTCCTTTTCTACTCTCCGTCGGATAAAGACATTTTTAGGGCTACGATGACGGAAGAACGTTTAAGTGAGTTGGCCAGCCTTCACATTCATAAATCTATCTCCTTTACAAGTATTGGATGTTTTTGCTTTGAAACAAAAGAGAGGACTGCGTTTGAAACTAGATCATTAATTTTAAAAATAAACATACTGGCTTTTAATATATATATATATATATATATATATATATATATATATATATATATATATATATATATATTAAATATAACTACATTATTTTATTCTAAAGCAGTATTAATCACTATGCCAAGCGCAATTAATTATATTTTAAATTTGGCAAGTTTATTAAAATAAACTAAATTTAATTTTTAAAAACATCAGTAAGTTAGGTGCCAATTTTTCTGTTTATTTTAAGTGCCCAATAGTATAAATGGGATTTTCAGCTTTTGATGATGACCTTTCTCTCCCCTCTTGTGAGTATTTAACACGATTGTTGTGTGCCCCCAGGGCGAATTTCTGGATCCGCCACTGTAGCCAATAGTGATTCGCCAAGTGAGTGACGTCATGAAATATCTCTGTCAAAGCCATACGATTCGTTTTTAACACGCTTTTATTAGCTTCGTATTTATCTACGTAACGGAATCTCTGGAACTCGATTTTCGACCACTGCAAAACGTTGGATTAATTTGAAATTTTGCACAATTATCAAGGACAATACAATAACTCAATAAGTTTGTCGCATTATCACAAGGATTAGCTCGTGTTGCCGTTAAACTCCAACCAACCTAAGGGGATAAGCTAAGGGTAATTCCTGTTCAGAGGCCGACCAAACGGTATAGTGGTTAGCGTGCTAGCTTCTAGACCGGTTGCGGGTTCCGAGTCCCGTGTAAAGCATGGGTGTTTGTAAATGTATGTTGGCTTGTCTAATGACGAATGTTTCGGAGCATTATAGCCCTCGTGTTGCTGACGGCGCCAGATAATCTGGAACAACCCACCAATTCCTGTACAGAAATAATAAACATCAACGAAGGGAAAAGCTTTATACTCACATTCACTCACAGTCCAACCCTTTGTTAAGTCTCGCGACAAGAAAAGATGGCAACGCTATTTGTAGATCGAGAAAAGCAACTGAGAGCGAGAGTATTAGAGAGGATATTCGAAAAACGGAGCAATTTTGACACGGCTTAGATTGGACTGGATTTTCGCCATGTAAGGAGTCAGTTATGTAGGCGCTCCTTTTGTAAACAGTTCATGGTGAAAATATATCATATAAATTTCATCTTAATCTTCATTACAGTAACTTAGCCATCAAGGAATGTAAATAATTATTTGAAGAGGGCGTTTTATATTTACCTTTCAGCAAGCACTTTGATTTCATCCACATCTCTTAAACTTTGTTTCGCAGTTAAACAAAACATTCTTGTTAAACTAAATTCTAATAATATGTTAGTTGTGATTAAGTGGTGATGAGATTAAAATCTGTAATATAACCTTATGTATTAGGTTAAAATAGAATAGAAATTATTTTAATTGTAAATAAATATCCTTATATTAACATACATAGCAGTGATTCAGTGTGCATTCCTATATGTGTTTTAATTACTAGTAAACTTACTATTGACCACTTGCGACCAGAGAGCGCTTTAAAAACTAAGTCCTTTCTTTCCTTTCCATCTCTCCAAGCACTTATATCATTTCAGTTATGGATTTTTTGAAAGACCCTATATATATTGGAGTAGTTAGAATGTATTGAAACTCCATCCGTATACTTTTGTAAAGTTATTTGTCAACTAATAAATTATTTATATGCGAAATTTCTTTTAGTAATGTTGCAGTTTATTACAGTTATGTGCTGTTTACTAACGTATTCATTTTTCAGGAGTTCCAATTATCATCATGCTCATTATATGGCTAACGAAAGATTACAAATATCAACAAGATAGGTAAGTTTAACTCGAATGCAATTCACTAACTCATTGAAAGCTTATTTCTCTAAAGTAAACACATTTATTTAGTCATATTATCCATACATTGTTTGATAATAAGAAATAGTCACGTATGAATATATTAGAGTTTCTTAATGCCAACTGTGCATGTAGGACAGACAGATATGGAATTTTCATGGATGGAAGGATCATTCCCTATAATCTCTATGTTTCAATCCTCTAGCCCAGTGCATTTAGAAACTATTTTGTATGAAACCTTGACATTTGGTGAGTATTAGGGATGAAAATGATCACTTAATAAAATGACATTGGTTAAAAACACGAAAATTGCGTCTGATATATTTTAATTTATATTTGAAATCCTTATGCAGTGGCGCCATCTGTAATAATATTCTTTATTTTTTAATTTTCACAAAATGAAAACAATTCATGTCATTTCATGAAATTATAATTTTCGTACCAAATGTCAAGGTGGTTATACAAAGTAGTTTCTAAATGAACTGGGCTATAAGATAGTAACATAGCGAGTATAGGGAATGATCCTAAACTTCGACTTAACTTGACAACACTAGACGGTAGATCGTCACAGTGCACATATGTATTTAATCCATTTTGGCGGCGTGAAAGCATAATGTTCGCCAAACCACAACCCTGTAGAGAACAAAAGGTTTGGCGAGAATTATGTCTTCTCTCCGCTAAAATGGATTAATTGCCTGTGAGCACTTTGAAGAACTATCGTCTAGTGATGTCAAGTTAAGTTGGAGTTTAGTATAGAACTTCCTCTAACTTCCACATCGTCGTCTTATACGCGCAAGTAGCACTAATCTATAATAATAAAACAAGCAGTGTGTGTATCTGAGTGTCTGTGGACGTATAGAGAGCTACTTAAAATTGGAGTAGAGCTCTGAAATTTTCAATATAAGTAGTTTTGACCTATGACAAACAAAACGCGAAAATTTTAAATAGTTCTTTTTTTTTTTTTTTAATTTTTTTTTTTTTTAATTAATTAACAAATATTTTACAAAAAGATTTCTAATAGGACTACAGCTCTGAAAATTTCAACATAAGAAGTTTTGACCTTCTAAATTTGTTTTTCACAAACACGTGTTAAAATATTCTTAAAGGGGTGTTGCATTATTGTATTAACGGGTAATTTTTTTTTTTTTTTTTTTTTTTTTTTTTGGGTTTCTTGACCAGGGAGGGGCTTCAAATATTATGGCTTCATGTAGCAATTAGTTTTCAGCAAGCGAAGCGAGCCCATGCTTGCATAGCAATGAACATTACAACGAGTGAAATAAGCCTGTGCTTACTGATGAGGCCAATTACATTTGGACAAATTTGTTAATAAATAATCTAATCCATAAAGACGAAGTTTTTAATTTAAATTAATCCTTTTTATGCATTGCCAATTTTTATATTCAGTACAAAGCGCCGATTCCATTCTGTCATCGTCCTGTCATCTACATTTCTTATCGTGTCCAGGTACCCATAAGGCTTTCAGTCTAGCTCTCCATCCTCTCCTGCTTCTTTCCAGCTCGCCCATCCGGCCCTATCTTTCTCCTTCACCACCAGAGTAATGTGTGAAATCTGCATGAACAAGCATCGAAAATCCATTTCACCCCATAGAATTAACAGAGCATGCATGAATTCACGCATCGGCAGATCATGGTTAAATTTTTGTTTTTAAGTGATTCTCCCTTTTATGAAATTAGAAATCATATTAGTATACTAGGGAGGACCTTTTTTCCTTGAAAATAGCGTCCTTTTCGGAGGAAAATGTGAAATTTTCGTTTATTTTTCAACGATAGTTTTTGAGGGGTCGCCGGCCAATAGTTTTCGCTGGATATCAGACGGCAAAGTTTTTAGTAGGCATTAAAAGCATATTTCAGCTCTGATATGCAAAATCGTGGTCGTGTATCACTGTTATTGCTGTAGATATTAATTTTGGCTCATTTTGCTTTAGCTTTAAAAAAGTTAGTTTAAAAAATACTCTTTGGATTTTAAAAAAGCTCCTTAAAATTTAGAGAGGAATTGAAAATACCATTTCGAAATATTTAAACACCGTTCTCCACATTAACTTAGGACATCGGCGTCTTTCCTTTGGTGATAGCAACATTTGGGATTTCATCACCTCTCTTCTCAAGATATGGGCAGTTAGGCGCCATCTTCTAATTTTTATTTCCTTCATTTTACTTTCTGTAAGAGCATTTCATTTATTACTATGTATGGCCAGAAGATTTTCGCAAATATTCGAAGACACTTGTTTCGAAAGACATTTGGCCTGCGCTTCTTTAATAGTCCTAGAGATTTTTGGACGAACATCATTCTGAATTCTTTATAGAGATTGGAGAAAAGTGAGTAGATTAGGAATCCACTGGTCTGCCGTGGCAAAAATGGCCGAAACTGATCCAAAATCGACTTGGAATGAATTGAACTAAAATCCGATTGCCAAATACGTCATAACTTGCCAAAAAGAGAACAAACTTTTTCGCCTGGCAACCCTGCATTTTGATTTTCAATGAAAAAAAGAGCAAACGATTTCTGATCTCTGGCTTGGAAAATTTGTATCTTTTAAAAGTAAGCCAAATTGGCGACATCAGTTACGTCATCCGTGACGTAATGGTTATTGCCAACTTGGCTCCCTTTTAATAAATGCAAGTAGACCGTCGCCAGATATCTGAATCGTCTGCAACCTTCTTAATTGATAATTAAAGAGTGAGGGTTACCAAATAAAAAAAAATGCTCCTTATTTGGCAAGTTATGGTTCATTTGGCAATTGGTTTTAGTTCAGCTTATTAAAAGTCGATTTTTGACCAGTTTCGGCTATTTTTGCCACGGCAGACCAGTGGATTCGTAATCTACTCACTTTTCTCTAATTTCTATTAAAAAAAAATCAGAATTATGTTTGATGGGGTCCAAAAATTGCCATTCGCCTCTCAGTCTATAAGTGCCAAGTTTGTGTGTTACAGCTGTCGGCGTGCTCTGTGCGACGTGTCTCGCTGGACCCTCATCCCCATCGTGGTCATCTTCGTGCTCACACTGTGGCTGAACGTGTGCGCGGTGTACGCCGTCACTTGCCGATTCAAGCAGGACTACCTCATCGGCAATCTGGGATATGACGAGTCGGTCATCAAGTTCAGAGTGGCACTCACCATATATTTCTTCGTCGGTGAGTACATCAAACACGGGGAGCGGAAAAAAAACACTTAAGTGGAAGTCCTAGTAAAGATCCTTTCCTATTAGACTGAGAGGCGACTGCAATTTTTGGACCTCATCGAACATCATTCAGAATTTTTTATAGAAATTGGAGAAAAAGTGAGTAGATTACGATTCCATTGGTCTGCCATGGCAAAAATGGCCGAAGCTGATCAAAAATAACCCTCACTCTTGAATTTTCAATTAAGAAGGTTGCAGACGATTCGGATGTGTGGCTATGGCTTACTTGCATCTTTCACAAATGAGCCAAATTGGCAATAAACATTACGTCAGTCACGGATGACTTTACTGATGTCGCCAATTTGGCTTACTTTTAAAAGATACAAGTTTTTCAAGCCAGAGATCAGAAATCGTTTACGCTTTTTCTCATTGAAAATCAAAATGCAGTGGGTTGCCAGACGAAAAAGTTTGTTCTGTTTTTGGCAATTATGACATATTTGGCAATCGAATTTTAGTTCAACTCATTCGAAGTGGATTTTTGATCAGTTCCGGCCGTTTTTGCCAAGGCAGATCAGTGGATTCGTAATCTACTCACTTTTCTCCAATTTCTATAAAAAAATTCAGAATGATGTTCGATGGGCTCCAAAAATTGCACTCGCCTCTCGGACTATATTCTAGCTCTGTTACAATCTTCTAGCCCAGTGCAATTAAACATTATTTTGTATAAAACCTTGAAATTTTATGAGTAGGCACGAACATTATCACTTAATGAAATGGCACAAGTTAAAAACTAGAAAATAATGTCTAATATATTTTATTTTATATTTGAAAACTCTATGTCAATGCACATGCAGTGGCTCCACCTGGTTTTGTCTTTTGCTATATTAATTTTCATTTATAACAGATGTACATTAAATGAAAACAATTTATGTCATTTCATTAGGTGGGGATTTTCGTACCTATTCACCGAATTTCAATGTTTTATAAAAAGTAGTTTCTAAATGCACTGGGCTAGAAGATAGTAACGTAGCGAGTAGAGGAAATTATCATTACTAGGACTTCCTTTTAAATTATTAATTAAAAGATTACATTTTGTTAGAAGCGAAAAGGTATAAATCGAATTTCAAACTTACTATTAAACTATTTTAAACTTCAAATGATTGAAAATTTCTTGCTGGTGTTGTTTTTTATTTTAGGGGGGGGGGGGGTCAATTCCTTTTTTTTTATCACTACACATATAATTGGATTCTTTATGAACGTGATTCTAATTTGTATCCAAATAGCCTAGGGAGATAAATAGTTAAATATCTGTATTATATACACGGCATCAGATAAAGATATGGTAAAATCGCTGCCTTTAGAGTAGTGTTCTAAAATCATTCATGCCAGCGAAGTAAAAAAAAACAGTATAAAAAGTTGACGTTATCTATCCCTACAAAACAAAGAATTGATCTGTTTGTGAATCTGTCAGTCCATAGATGAATGTCGACATTTTAATTAGGTTTTTTTTTTAATCAACTTTTCAATTAACATTATAGCTCATTGCCAGTTCCAAAACTTCCCACTAGAGGGCAGCACCACGGACTTTGCTACATGAGAAGGGAGTGGGGGGGGGGGTGTGGATTTCGGCAGAGAATTTTTTTTTTCTTGAAGGGGGTAGGTGTATTAACAGGGAAAACATATATTTTTTTTAACCCACAAGGGGTTTCACTGGGGGAAAAAAATGTTTAGAAAGGGGATAAGAGGGATTTTTTTAAATAAAAGGTACAAAATTTGAACTATGGGATAGCGTAGAAAAGTTTAAAGAGCAAAGTGAGCTTGGTTCATGAAGAATAAAAGGTAGAATCTGTTGACATCATTGGCGGGGTTCCGCAACGTGTGGCCACACACACAATTCTATTATAATTTGAAGACATTTTAAGAGGAAGTCCTAGTGAGGAATATTTCCTATACTCGCTATGATACAATCTTCTTGCCCAGTGCATTTAGAAACTACTTTCTAGAAAACAGTAAAATCTGGTAAGTATAGGTACGAAAAAGATCCGTTAATGAAAAGACATAAATTGTTTTCAGTTAACGTCTATCTACTATTAATGAAAATTAAAATAGCAAATGACAAAACCAGGTAAAGCCACTGCATATGCATTGACGTAAGGATTTCAAACGTAAATTAAAATATATTTGACTCTATTTTCGAGTTTTTAATCCTTTAACCTCTTTCGTACCTACTCAGAAAAAGTCAAGATGGTTATAGAAAGTAGTTTCTAAATGCACTGGGCTAGAAGATTGTAACATAGCGAGTATAGGGAAATGATCCTTACTTCCTCTTAGGCAAAATTACATTTATAGCATTCTGCTGATTTTGTCATTTCCAAAGTTTTTTTTTTAGTGTATAAAAATAAAATTCGCAGTATTTAATTACAACAATTATACCAAAGTGTTTCTTTTTTCAGTCATGTCCTACTTGTTCGGATTTTTTGCCCTGCACAAAAGATCTCGAGAGCTTCGCATTCTTTTCAGCATCAGCATCACTCTTACATCTTATTATCTGACACTTTTTTTCGTAAGTATATTTTAACCAATTCAAGTTGAATAATGTGATAAAAGAAAAAATGCAGAGAGGTAATGGACAGTTCCCGCATTTTTGAAAAACGATTGAAATTAGTTTATATTTATGAAGAATTTCTTTCTGATTCCAACTATTTAAACAAAAGTTCTTTAAAAAATTTTGTTATTTAAATATTAAGAAAAGAAAATGCCCCAAAATCGAGCCATAACCAGTCCGATCAAAACACTCAACAAAATCTGTGACGTCAAAGCTTCCTTCCGTTTCTATAGGTATTGTGAGGTTTCTGCCAAATATTTGGAATTGGTAGCGCGATTTGAGAGAAACTTGCAAAACTGGTTTCCGCTGCCGGTATTTCAAGCCAAGATGTTTGGGAAGTCTCGACGTCACATTCAATTCGAGCCGAATGAATCGTTTTCTCGCCAACGTCTAATAGGGGAACTTTGATTGAAAATTTAAAAAAAGAAAAAACGCATTGAGGAGAAATTTTTCTGTTTATGGCATTTTCAACACATTTAGAATTGAATAAAAAAAATTTAAAAAAAAAAAAAAAAAACAGAGGGAATTGTCCACTGCAAGTTTAGGTAGCTCATCGCATTCTGATTTTTTTTAATATAAAATGCAGAGAAATGTTATTAAATCATGAATCCACTGGTCTGCCGGTGCAAAAATGGCCGAAACTATTCAAAAATCGACTTTGAAGGAGTTGAACTAAATTGTATTGCCAAAAATATGCCACAACTTGCCCCAAAAAATTAACACCCTTTTTATCTGGTAACCCACCACTCTTTCATTTTCAATTAAGAATCTAGCAGGCGATTTGTCTTTCCTGGTGCCAAGCTGCAAAGAACAACTTTTAAAAGTCAACCAACTTAGCGATAAATATTACGTCATCAATGACTCGCCAATTTGGCTCACTTTTAAACACTGGAAATATTTTTCGCCAGAAAACAAATATCGTCTGGCACTCTACCTTATTGAAAATTAAAGAACAAAGGGTTACCGCATAAAAAAGGATGCTCATTTTTCGCCAAGTTATGACAGATTTGACAATCGGATTTAGTTCAACTGGTTCAAAGTCGATATTTGAATAGTTTCGGCCATTTTTGGCCCGGGAAACTAGTGGGTTCATCATCAACTAACATTTCTCAACATTCTATTAAAACAAAAATTCAGAAAGATGTTCCATTGGGTACCTAAACTACTCTCGGACTAATATTTAGCCGATTCAAGTTGATTAATAATAAAAGAAAAGGGATGAAATCTAATATGTTACTGTTACTCAAAACTACCTATTTAATATATAATTTTTTTTTTTGTAGGTATTTCAAGAAGTTTCCTTGTGGGAAATGTGTGCAAAATGGAAAAAACAACGAAATAACAAATCCGCTGGCGAAACCGTGAAATTTGTTGCTGGAAAAGAGAAATATACGGAAGAACCCACCAAATGATTTCTGAATCAATATCAAATTATCTAATCTGACATTTTCGTTTCATTGACATTATAAACATCGATTAAAAATATTCATATGTTCTTTTGTTACCACAGCTTATTTTAATCCATTCATGCACTAAAAAAGTTTTAAAAAATGTGTCGTCTATTCAACGACTAAAAAAGGAACTTCTATAAGGATAATTCTTTGTTACAAAATCCAAACTTGAGGGGGCCCACTTTCCGTCATCCAATCGAGCTGATTTGAACAAATAGACTCGTTGTGGTCAATCAAGTTTTGGGGGATAAAAAGAAGTTAGTAAATAGTTTGGAATTGGATTTTGTTCTTAGTGACACTAACAGCCCCCAAAACTTGATATAATGCCAGGGTTGAAGTACTAAAAAATGTTTTAGTACATAAGCTTTCCGATCGTGGCGTTAACCTCAACTGTAGCTGGGATTTTTTAATTATAAAATGCAACCTTATCAACAATGAATTTATCTGTAAATTTCTATCTAGGCTCAAGAAGTTGCGTATTTTTTAAAAATGATCAAAAGCAATAAATTTTAATAAAAAAAGCAAATCTGATTCCGAATATGAAAGTTATATTGTGATTAAAAATTTATTTAATTAAATATCGAAAGAAGAAAAATCGTAAAAAAAAAAAAAGGAATCGTGACGTAACAGCAAAACGTTCCCTCATTGGCTGGTTAAATTTGACTTCATTTGCCGATGAAAGTTTGAATGGGTCATTTGTTTATTTACCTACGATCACCGCCTTCGTGCTACGTTATTATTTTTCAGGTTATTATTATTATCATAAACAAATCGTTTACGAAATTTGTTCTTATTGAAATCAATGCCTATTTTACCTGGATTTGAAAAAGTTCAGCCCAATAACTCGCCGAAAATAGATTAGCTAGCGATGTTTCACTTCTTTAGAACGAATCACGATTTCATAGGCGTTGAAATTCGTGGTGTAAACTCTGAAAGGTATGTACCCATTTTATTAACAGTTTTTCATTTGCCTTTAACTTGATTGAATATGACTTATTTTCTTTGTATGTTTTTATTTTCAATTATCATTCCATACAGTTAAATTGGAGAACTTTGCAGTGGTAACTAGTCAATTTTTTTTTACAATATTTTAGGAGATCAAAATTTTGCATACTTTACGAACTATTCGTAACAACAAGTATCATGAGCGCCCCCAGGAGGGTGCAAGGAAGTGCACTTGCACCCCCCTAGCTCTTGAAAATTTAATATATATATATATATATATATATATATATATATATATATATATATATATATATATATATATATATATATATATATATATATATATATATATATATATATATATATATATATATATATATATATAATCATTTCCTGTGTAGTTCTCAAAATTATAGGAAAAATATTTTGCTTCCTCAGATATACTATCTTAAAATCTATTTTTAGAATTCAATTAAACATATCCAATACTGCCTTTGAATTTCATTTAGAATTTCTTTTTTTAATTATTTCCAAAACTTGGAAGAAATATGTTACTCTGCTGTATTTTTGCATCTTCGCGTTCCTCTGTTCTAAACACTGTCTCTTGAATGCCGTGAGATTAGTTGGATGATAAAAAATCGTTACAAATATTTTTTTTTTAATATTTTTACTTTTTTTTCTCTTTAACAGGGTTGCGCTTTCAAAAATATATACCATGATTTTTTTTAAACTTTTCTCAAAGAGTATAATTTAAAATGCATTACTATTAATTAAAATTTCTATAAAATTAATGATTTTGATAAAAATCTAGTCCTGCAAATATTTCTACGGGTGCCCATGACTCGTATTTACTCCAAAACTGTATATTTTATCAAAATTCACGTTCAAGAATCTTCATACCATTCATGTACAAGTCATTCTTATACAAGTTCATTCAATTCTTGTACAAGAACCAAACGATTTTTTTCTGTTGCATCAATTTTTTAGTGCTATTTTGAGAACTTTAAATATGTTTTTCAATATCTTAAGAAAGTTATAAAAACACTAGTTTTCCCATAGTTCAGTTGTATCCAGTATTACCTTTAAAATCAAATTTTCAAATTGATGGATTCAAATGGTCGAAATTACCACATTTTTTACTACTAAGTGAAATGTCTGTAACTTAGCGTGTTATTTAAACAACTGCCATGAAAATCCAACAGAGTAAAAAAAAGTTTGGCTATTATTTACAATATAGCAATTTTTTTTATTGAAAGCATTCTTTTTTCAGTTCAGATTAATTTATATTCCGCAAGAAATTTTACTTTCCCGTTTTCAAGAACATTTTTTTACGTCTTTGAACAACTTACTTTCCTGTCACCCACAAAGTTGGCGACATTTATTGCCAAGAAAAGAAAAGGATTCGTTCAACAAATTCTTTCAAATTGTTAAGGTAGAATATAAACCAATGAGAATTTAATTTTGTCTATATATTGCCTTTCAATTAAAACGCTGTTTCTATTTTCTTTGACCCACTTTTTTTAAAAATAATTTTAGTTTAGTAAGAATAGTCGAGTGATGTTCGCACACAGTTCTTAAAAGTTTATATTTTTCTATTTTTGCTGCTATTTTCTATTGCTTCTATTTTTTTATTTTTTATTATTATTTTTTCTCATATTTATTTCATTCCTTGTTATATACCTGTATGATGTGTTCTTATTTTGAATTAGACATTTTAGTGAATTATATATACTCAAGATCACAAGTAAAAAGAGTGCTACGTTTTAAGGTTTTACCAATCTTTTTACTCTTCGATCTTTATTTCTAAGGATATAAAAAGAAATGTCAGTAGTAGAAACATTATTTTCAGCAGTTATAAGGGCCCTTATATATAAAAAGCAAATTTAAGGAGTTTTTCAGGAGGCGTACGAACCCTGTATAATGTATATGCCTATTTATAGGCTTCTACCATTACATAGTAAATGTTAAATTTATTTTAATACGGGATAATAATAAAAAAGATTGTTTTTCAAAAGTTGTTAACAATATTCATCAAGCCTAACAAAAATATTTATACCGGTATGGTTTTAAAATCCTTAATATTAGGAATAGGGAAACACTATGCTGTGAGCTATGTCCAAGTTAAAAGAGAGGAAGAAGTTGAAAGGGAAAGTAACCCCAGAACATCGAGTAAAAACCAAACCGTATGACGTAGTTGTAGAATGCAACAAGAAGGAGGAGATTGTCTTTTCTGCCATTGTGTGGGCTTGATGTAAAACGTTTTATTACAAACTGGATCATTGAATGGAAAAAATAATATATATTATCAATACATAGAATGGATTTACCTCTATTACGATGAAATATATAATCAATTTTAGAATGCTGCTTGTTGTTTCTTTACGACTACGAGCCATTTTAAATAATAAATGGAGAAAACAAATATTATAGGCAATCGATTTTTTACATGTTTCCAGAATACAAAAATTATTTAAAAAAAAGTGTCGGAAAATAATTCAAATTCAATTAATGAAATTATCAGAAAATGTGGTGCACGAACAACTTTGTGGAATTTTTTTCTTTAGTTTTATGAATTGATATTGTTATAAAAATATGAATTCATAAAAACTATTCAATACTTTTTTTAAAAAAGTATTAGGTTTGATTCAGAATTAAATAAAGTTTCTACAAAAAAAAAGTATAGGAATTAAGTAATTCGAATTCAATTCCAGGCTACATTTTCTTTAAACTGTACGAAAACTTTTGGGAGCCACTATATATCATGAACTACTATAAATGACAGAATTTCAAAATAATTAGGTCATTACGTAAAAATAAAAATAATAGATGTAAAATAGCCAGATAAAAATTATCTTCATAAACGTATAAGGTACTTTTTAAAGCAACGTCGTCTCGTTTTATGACTTAACACCACTTCTTGCGGATATCTGAGTGTAGTTTAAGAACACTGATAAATAATTTAGCAGGGTTGGTAATTGATTTATTCCTACATTTCGGGACGAGGCAATATTTGTATGCTGAATTTGAGGACATAATTGTATGGTGATTAAAAGAATACAAGATTAAAAAAAAATTCGGGACGCACTATAGCAATCCGAATAAATTCACGATAGTCTCAAAGGCCGCGCGAAATAAAAATCGGAATATGACGTAGGGTGACGTCACAGCTAAGCTAGTCTGGTTTTTGCCGCGGTTTTAAAAGTGGTAAATTGAAACGGGTATAACTTGAGAAATATTGAAAGGATTTCAAATTTTGTTCTTGTTTTGGTTTTCTTTCGTCACTCTTAATAAAATAAAAAAAAAAATTAAAAAATGCTCAACTATTCCAATGCACATAAAAATTAGCAATGCATTCTAAGGATTTATATTAAAAATTTAAGTTTTTATGGGTTATATTATTTATTTGGTACCGTAAAATGGGGTGAAAAGGAACAGCGGGGTGAATCGGAACGAAACTTCTTGAAATTACAAAGAAATTATTATTTTACACAAATAAAGCAGTTTTATTAATTATATATATATTTTTCAATTGGTTAACATGTTTTTAATCTTGGAACATGTTTTGTGGGGTTTTCAACTCTGTCCTTTTTTTTTTCTTTTTTTTAAATTCTGAAACAGCGTGCATACAATCCAATGAGTTTTAACCTCTCCAAAACTTATCCCATAATTAATAACATGTGCCAGTCATAGACTTAACTAATATATTTTTAGATAAGTATAAACATCCACAACAGCATGCCATACTTAATTTAACTAGGTTTTAAAAACTTTTTATTTTACGAATTTTTATGTTTTGTCGCGTCTCGATTTTGTGATTTGCGGGGTGAATTGGAACACTTGAAAAGTAATATTAAAAAGATGTTTTTGGCAAGATTATGTTTCACACAGGATTCAACGACTGAAGAAGAGTCTAATTACTCCCTTCAAGACAGTAATCAAGATTGCAGGCTTGAATAAATGTCAGAAGAGGAGCCTAGTTTCCGCATGGCAGAAAACCCGATTGTTCCAGTGTTTTTTTTCTCTAAATGACTTCGTTATCTTTAAGTTATATGGAAAAATGTATGAAGACTCTATGTCAGAAAAGTTTTACACCCTCAAGATTATTGATATATAAGTGTGTTTTACAAAAAGCGCTTATGAAAGAAGATATTTTCTGAAACAAATGAGGATGCTTTCCTCCTTTCTCAAGATATTTTAAAAAATTACGCTTTCAAACATATGATTTGTTTTGACAATAATTGACAAACACAAATTTTATCCGGCATATTAAATGATTTTTTTTTTATAATTTTGTGTTCCTATTCACCACAATGCATTATTATTTGTTTTTTACCACCCTGTAAACATTTAAATAAGATTAGAAATAAATTGTAACGAGTGTTCCGATTCAACCCTTTCTGCGGGGTGAATTGGAACACCATGAAAAAATTCAAAATAAATTAAAGTCCTAGTTTTTACAAAATTTTTTGGGTTGATTCTCAAAGAAGAAGGTAAGACCCAAGTTTCTATGTCAAAAATATGTTCCTTAATGATCTTATTACAACCTATTATTACTTTGAAAGTTGAAAAGTGTTCCGATTCACCCCATTTTACGGTAACTCACCGCTTTTCCATTTTGAGACGCACTATAGCATTTTCAATACGGAAGATCGATTTGATATCTGTGGTACCAATAAATGCATTTTTAAAAGTGAGTAAAAGTTCACTTAATTGAACCTTAGGACATACCTTTTAAAGATCAGCTGAACTTTGCTTCAGATTTCAACAGGGAAGATACTTGTGAGTTAGGCATTCTGGGAGTCGTCACAGCGCTCACTCATAACCAAGTTGAAGTTGTATTCTGCCTTTAAGCCATGAGTTCGGCATCAATATCAGAGGAAGTTGAATGACACAGAAAAATTAGCAACTACACAACAGCAACTCATCAGACTGAGAGGCGACTGCATCAAGATTAGGTATCTCATCGAACATCATTCTGATTTTGTTTATAGAATGTGGATGAAAGTTAATAGATAAATCCACTGCTCTGCCGTGACAAAATTGGCCGAAACTAGTAAAAAATAGACCTTGAATAAGTTAGGCTAAATCCGATAGCCAAATATGTTACAATTTGTCAAAAAGCGAACACAATTTTTCGTTCGGTAACCCACCGCACTATGATTTTCAATGAGGAAGGGCGCAGACGATTTCTGATCTCTGGCTTGGAAACCTAGCATTTTTAAAAATAAGCCAAATTCAGTGACGTAATACTTATTGCCAATTTGTTTCACTTTTAAAATATGCAAGAAAGCCCCATCGCCAGGAAATAATTCAACAATACTGATAATTTGCTTTTAAAAACCAGGATTAAGCTGCTGGTGCTTTTTCAGCAAAATGCTTAAGAACTTTCTTAAATGATATTAGAAATTGTGATTTAGTCTCTTTTATTAATACACTAGCTGAATACCCGTGCTTCGCTATGAAATTTTAACATGTGCAATATTTTAGCTAGCTGCGAGGTCCCGGGTTGCGGAAATATGTCATTCGTGTGTAGGTCCCAGTTTTTGGCGCTTCGCTCCCAGGAAGGTTCATCGCGACGCAAAATCGAGCTCGCTTCGTTCGCTGAAAAGTTCATTGACTCATAAACACAGGCTTATTCACTCGTTGAAAGGTTCATTGCTGAGAAAGCATAAGCTCGCTTCACTCACTAAAATCTAATTGCTACGTAAAGCCTTAATATTGGAAGCCTCTTCCTTGTCGAGAGAAAAAAAAAATCCCCGTTAATACAATACCCCTTTAAGAAAATGTTAACACGTGTTTGTGGAAAGTAAAATTAGAGGTCAAAATTACTTATGTTGAAACTTTCAGAGCTCTAGGCCTATTAGAAATGGCTTTCTGGGAAAAAAAATAATTCAAAAAATAAATAAAAATTTTAACATTCTTTTTGTCAGTTCAATTAGAACAGCGTTCGCCACTAACTTTTAGAGGAGGGTCGTATGACTTATGATGGAGCTTTTCGCGAGCCGGATACACCAATATATGTATCGTTTATTATTATAAAACTAAAAACAAATATTTATTTATTTTTCAAAACTACAATTAATATTTTCTTTTTTTTTTTCAAATAATTAAAAAAATATATAATTTTCCTTATTATAATAAATAAAAAGTATAAAAATTAAGTAAATCTTTTGTTTCAACATGGCAATGCGACTTGGCCTAACTTTTAATAAAAATATTTAAACTGTACTTCCAGATTACTAAGTTTCAGTAGATATCAAAATTGTGCCACGATATTGGTCGAAATCGTTCAGTTTATTTTATGATAGATGTTCTTTCGGAGTATTTATTACAGTAAATTTTAATAAATTGTCCATGCCAGATTCAGTTAAGTTGTTCCTGTGTTTATTCTTGATGAAAACCACCTTACTGAAAACTTCTTCATGTAGTTTCTTTGGGGGCACGTAGTGGAGAACTCTGTTCTATATAGTTAACACATACTATTTCGGATAAATTACAATTATGTGAAAAAAACTAAGCACCGTAAATTTTTTTTTAATCCTCTGTGGTGCCGGCGGGCCGCAGAAAAATCTGACGCAGGGCCAAATCTGTCCCGCGGGCCGCGAATTAGAAGGCCAAAACTACTTGTGTTGAAAATTTCAAAGCTGGCCCTATTTGAAATCATTTTGTAAAATATATATTAATTAATTAAAAAATAATTAATAACGAACAAAACAAAAAAATTAAATTTTATTTTTCTAAAGTCCAATTAGAAGGCCAAAACTACTTATGTTGAAAATTTTAATTCATTAATTAAAAAAATTAATTTAAAAAAATTAAAATTCCGTTTTATTAAGTCCAATTAGAAGGCCAAACCTACTTATGTTGAAAATTTCAGAGATATAGCCGTATTAGCAATCGTTTTGTAAAATCTTTATTAATTAATTTTAAAAAGTAATTAAAAAAGAACAAAATAAAAATTTTAAATTCCATTTTTCAAAAGTCCAAAACTATTTATGTTAAAAATTTCAGAGTTGTAGTCCTATTAGTAGTCGTTTTGTAAAATGTTTATTAATAAAAAAAAAAAAAAAAAATTCCGTTTTTCAAAAGTCCAATTAACCCTTCTTTGCATGATTTTTTTTTTTTTTTCTTTTTTTTTAAATCAGGGTGATGTAATTAATGCTCTAGATTAAAGGAAAAATATTTAAAAAAATCTTGGTGTAAATAAAAATATGTATTATGTAAAAAACAATATGATGGAAATTTACATCATCATGCATTGTCACATATTTAGCTCAGTAATAAATAAATAAAAAAATATTTTTTACTAAATCTTCTTTATTCTGTATGATAATGTATGATGTAAAAATCTTCAATATCTCTATCATTCATGTTTACCTAAAAAACAACATAAAATGAACATTAACAAAAAAATGTTTACAGTACATTACAAGTGAAGTTACTGCATAGTGATGTAAATTTCTATCACATAGTTTTGAGAAATTTATTCACAGTGTTTTGATATAAATTGTATATAAAATAACAAAAACATGAAAACAAACCTTTTTTCCACTTCACTTTTATTGTATTTTATATCTCCGTTTATTTCCATAAAACAATTTAAAATCTCGCTCATTTCTTCCAGTCACAACAAACAGCGGAATGACAAGTTGTAGGCCTGGTAATTGACAGTGACGTTTGCTATTTTTTGACAACTGCGTTTTTTTGTACGCAATAGTCGCTTAAAAAGTTGCCAGCAACAACAAATTTACAGTACAAGGGTTTTGAGTACCTTTTTTTGTTGACTAAATATTATGATGGAAATTTCCATCATCATGCAAAGAAGGGTTAAAAGGACAAAACTACTTAGGTTAAAAATTTCAGAGCTGTAGCCTTATTAGAAAGATTAGCTATTAACCTAAAAGAATAACAAGCTAAAGGATGAAAAATATTTTTCTAATTGATGTTTGATATAAAATAGCATTTAATATGTAATGGTCACTATTATTTTATAATAGCAAGTTATTTAATCATTTTTTATTAAACATAAAGAGCCATGGAACTTCTAAAATTAAAGAGAAAATTGGGATTTTAGCTTTTTTGCCAAACAAACTTTGCACCTTAGCTTAAATACTGCAATCACATAAAATATCCGTCAAGATGTAAGAAATTGTAGAAAATATAAACATACAAATAAAATAGTATTTCAAAACACAATATTTAACAATGCGAATCACAAACTCTCGCAATGGCTCTTATCTAAAATGTAAAAAATACAAGTTTCACACACACAATTTCCATAGAAATGTCACTTGCATTAAAATATTTTACACTACAAATAATGTTGGCTTTAAATGGAATATGAATACAAAAGAAAAGGTGTAAGAAATTGTATGAGTTTCAATTTCCATAGAAAAAAGATACAGATCCAAAACAAAATATTTAATACTACAAATCACATTACCCGAATCATAAAATATCAGCAATGTTTTAAACAAGTAAAAGCAACGTGTGTGAAGAATTGTATAAATTACGAGTTTCAAATTCTATTGAAATATCATACTTCAAATAATGTCAAATAACCTTTCAGCAGTTAACAAAAGATTAACAATACAAAGATGGAACACCTGTGAAAAATTACGCAAATTAAAAGTTTCAACTTTTCAATCAACTAACATATTTCAAAATAAAACATTAACACTTTGCCTTTCAAAAAGCTAAAAAATTATCTGCAAAACAAAGGTGTAAAGCAATTTCAAATAAATGCTTCATTTTTATTAGATATTAAAAAATGAAGCCATTAAGAAAAGAAAATATTAGAAAATCAAGAAAAGAATATTTGTGTTTTACCTCACTTATTGTCTAAACAGACAATGGCATTCCTAATATTGTAAAAGAATTTAAACCCTTTAACCTCATTCTCAGTTAAAAAGCATAATAAAACTAATTTGTAGTTGTTATTAATTACAAAACATTTATTATTTGCGAGAGAAACCAGGAACATGCAATTTACATCAAACATACAATATACTATTTAAGTACTTATATAGTATATATACGTAAATAACAAAAATATAAAAAATGAAGTTACAAATGGAAAATCAGAAACATGAAGACAAAAGAGATACAACAACTTTTGGGGTTGGGACAGTCAATCCCAACCCCAAAAGCTCAGAGGAAAAAACAAAAGAAAAATGTGAAAATTTATAATAATTTACTTTCAACTCAAAACTCTTCCTGTCTTCTGTTGGCAACAGCGGCGTAGACAGGTAGGGCCCCCCCCCCCCCCCGAAATAATTAAAAGTGAAAATAATTTATTCGATTTTTTTAAGTATCATGATTGTATATTATTTTTATTTATCAAGTTTTATTCGTTCTTCCTGTAACTCTAACTGCCGTCTTTTAAAAACTTAACGATATTTATTTCAAACTTATGAAGAACTTCTAATGGGGGAGTTGTTCTTTTCCGACAGTTCTCAATGGCGGCCTAACCCTCTCCCTCCTTGACCTTGTTGAATTAAAACAGCGTCAGCCACTAGGCGGCCCGCGACAGCTTTTTCTCCGGCCCGCCGGCAGTACAGAAGAGCAAAAATAAAATTTTGCGGAAATAATTTTAATTTGTCTACAACAGTATGTGTTTACTACCAAAAACCACGTTTTCCATTAAGTGGCCCGCTTCAGTAAGTCTGAAAAATCCTTTTTTTTTTTTTCTGAGACTGCCAGAAAAAATAAAAAAGCAATAGTTTGAATTATTACCAATGACGCATTCCTTCGCATTGCTTAGTTTTGTACTTATAATATCCCACTCCCTCGATTCGTGAAGGGCACATTTCGATTTATTCTTTTCTGAATGTAATGGGCAGGAGTTGTGTGTTTTAATGCATACCTCTTTTGTTTTGACATGAAAAGAAGTATCGCGATCTCTATGACTCCAGTGCCAAAAAATGGCGTCGAAGACTAGCTTTAAACGCAAAGTAGATAGTGAAAAGCCGACCAGCCATAATCGTCTCCCAATTAACATTGACTAAAATGGAAGATTTAGGAGTAATGGTTTAAATATCTTTATGGGACTATGAGTTTATGTAGTCACATTGTAATATTGTTACTAAAGATAAACTTCTTTTATGACTATGATTTACGATGTAAAGAAAATTATTTTTTTAATTACTTGAAACAAGAATCAAATGTTATTTTATTAATATAAAAAAGTTAAATTATTGTTTCAGTTTTCATAATTGTTTTATATTGTTGAATCTTTAGTAATTATCACATTTCTAAAATTGAACATATGTAGTAAAGCAATATATTTATTGGCGTATTCGGTATAAATCTGCGGCTCTCGGAAAGTTCCAACATAAGTCATGCGGCCCGTCTCTAATAGTTAGTGGCGAACGCTGAATTAAAACCATCAAGCAGATCAGGTTCGAAGTTGCGTAGTTATGGATAACTATTAATAAAGAATTCCACAGTATTACGACGAACACATTAATTTCGACAAACATCAACCAATCTTTCGAATACAAACAGATATTATTATTTTTAGAATTACAGATATTCTTTTTAAAACTACACCAGAGTCGCCATGGCAACTCTCGCTTTACAATTCGTAATCGTTGCTACTCACTTGTATAAGAACATGGTAAGTAATTAATAAGTAATTTTAAAATATCGAAAAAATATATTCGAAATTTTTTTTGCAATAATATTTTAATAATTTGATAATCTACCTGATAGAAAAATGCACAAAGAAATACCGTTTAGACAAGCATTTGCACGAGTTAACTTATTGCCAACAAACCAATGTGTAAAATGAGTTTGTATGTCGAATTGATATTTTGAAATGGGAATTTTTAAATTATAGTTTTACATATAGTAATGTTATCCCCAGTGATGTAGAGGGCGCTGCTAATGTAATCCCCTAGCGGCGACTTCTTCGCCAGAGAGAGAGTATGATTGAAGGAGTGGAGGTGAACGGACGTGGAAGTAGCCTCTGCTAGTTTGGGTTTAAGAACCTATTTCTATCTAATGCACGAATAAACCTGCTGTCCATTTAATTGGCCTCTTTCACTTTTACCCCTTCATCATACAACATGGGGGCTCGCCGTGCTTTTTACCCGCGATCATACAACATGGGGTCTCGCCGTGCTTTTTACCCGCGATCATACAACATTTAAAAAACTGCACTTCCACGCATCCAGAGGTCAAACCAAAATCCTCTTCACGAAAAAAAAAACTTTACTTCTACGCATCCAGAGGTCAAACCAAAATCCTCTTCACGAATTACCGCAGCAGTCAGCGACCACCAGTGGAATCTACAAATAAAAGGAAAACTCATCAACCAGCGTCGTCATTATACAACTGCATAACACTCGCTTCGCCGAACAAGTCCCACTTCAGCCGTCAAGCAGAAGTTCAACGAAGCTAACATCGTTATTCCACATAGCCAGCAAGAATCCAGAATCCTGAGCCAAATCGAACCTACAACTACAACACTGTCGCTTCGCCGAACAAGTCCCACTTCAGCCGTCAAGCAGAAGTTCAACGAAGCTAACATCGTTATTCCACATAGCCAGCAAGAATACAGAATCCTGAGCCAACTCGAACCTGCAACCACAACACTGTCGCTTCGCCGAACAAGTCCCACTTCAGCCGTCAAGCAGAAGTTCAACGAAGTCAGCAAAGTTATTCCACGTCGACCAACTACTACGAACCAGAAACCAGAAGCAACGAGTACTCTTCGAAAGAGCAACAACATAAAACGGATACAGCTCCAAAAGCGAAGTAAAATCAAGAAACGCAGGTAGGATCCATCTTATTATTAATTATGTTTAAAAATATCAAAAAGCAAGATCTCGTATTTGTCGCCGCTGAGTTAGATATCGTTGTACCGGATGGTGCCACAATTCTAAAATTAAAAAACTTAATTGAAAAAAGTGAAATTTTCGTTAAAGATCCAGATTTCGTTCAAGATTTAATAACAACAGTTGTAGAGGATAGAAAAACCCAAGAGGCTAGTGAAAAGCAAAAAGAAATCGAAAATATTAAGCTTGAAAAACAAAAAGAAATCGAAAAAATTAAACTTGCACAGTTAGATGCTAAAATAAAACTAGCTCATTTAGAGAACAAAATCCAAATTCCAGTAACTGCAGAACCCTCTGATATTATTTGTGCTAACTCAATAACACCACCTAATGTAAACGAAAGCATAAAAACACAAGATCCACTTCCGATTGGAAACCCATTCGAAATCCACACGGAAAAAAAATGCTATGTTGCTTTAAAAAAGGAGGAATATATCACTTTTCCAGCTGAAAGAAATAACGAAATTTTAAATACTTCGCAAATCCTTCCGATTCCTGAAACGCAAAATGACACGTGTCAAGGTCATACAAAGGATAACTCAACGGAAAACACGGGCTCTTCGTTGATGGGGGCGGGGCTTAATGTCCCCATGAGAAAAGATGAACGATCATTGGAAGATCTCGATGAAGTGTGTGTTGTAACAGAAGACTTAGAAAAAAGCCAACCAGCAGAAGCACATGGTCCAGAATGTAAACAAATTGAAACACGTGGAAAATGTAAACAAACAAAAGGGAATTTTTTTCTGTTTACAATTGGGGATAGCGTGAGTTTAAACGAAGCGGATTTCTTGCACATTAACGAAGATAATTTACGGAATACTGTTATGAATAAGGTCAAGATTTACAAACCAAAGAAAATGGAAAGTACAAATTTTCAAATGAAGCTTTTCCTACCAGTTGAAACTCTAATCTTCAAGCCAAAATACATCGATGGAATAATTTCCGAAAGTACTTATGACTTATGCAACTCACCGTCTGCTATTCAAAGATTTATGCAGATTGTTTTTCGTGAACTTTTACCCAGGTAGCACAGCAGTATTGGCCAATGTCGGAAACCGGAGCTCTGGAAGATTGGCCAATCCTGGGTAATGTCGGAACGGCCAGCACCGAACGGCTAACATTTTTGCAATATTGGCCAATATCGCAGTGCGGTTTTGGCCGATCTCGAGGAGCAGTTTTGGCCGATATCGATACGTAGTTTTGGCCGATCTCGATGCGTAGTTTTGGCCGATATCGATGCGTAGTTTTGGCCGATATCGATGCGTAGTTTTGGCCGATCTCGAGGAGTAGTTTTGGCCAGTATTGATGTGCAATCTTGGGCAATAACGATGAGCATTGGTTTAAACCAAATGTTTTTCTTTTCCCTCAGAAAAACGAAATATTTTTTTTTAAAGAATAATTTAAAATTGTATTTTTATATATAATTAGATTTTTTAAATTATTTGATGTTGTAGATGACTTCTATTTTTAGCTGAAATACAATATGTTCTAATGTATTTTAAAATAAATCTTCCAATTAAAAACTATTGAAGTTTTTATAAGTATCAAATGAATCGAAGAGCAATATTCTATGTATTATGTAGTAAACAATTACTATTGTATATATTGAATTTAAAAAATAGTACCTCTAAATAAAATATTAAAATTTAATGATTTAAATGTCCCCATAAATAGCAACAATTGTTTATTTACTTAGTTCAAATTACTTTCAAAAGGAATATTCATTGTTTATAAAACATAAATTATTCTTGTTTATGCTAAATTTTATTTATAAATATGTATACATGTAATTAGAAAAGGATAAAAAAAAAGACCTCTGTTTAAACCAAAAAAACATGTTTTTTTCCAACCCTGAAAGAGCAATTTTAGCTACTATTTTTTTATTATATCACAGAGCAGTTTAGGGTAGATTTGCCACTCAACATATCTGAACTTTCTTTTTAGTGGAAGAAGTGGTTGCAAATGATAATTCTTATATGCGTTTAGATTCAATTTTGAGCTGTTCAATGTTTAGTAACACATTGTTGCCCAAAAACCCTTAATAATTTGTTAAGTTATACTTAAACATTTGTAAAATAATGTTTTCAACTCCCCTACCAAAAAAAACAACATTTAGATAACAAAATGTCTGACATTCAAGGATTTAGAAAGATACATGCAGTTTTAAACTAGAAAACTAACAGTAGAATTTAAAATCCCTATTGGTCAATCAATACTCATTGAACTTTTTATGCTAAGGTTTCATAAAAATAGAAGGTTGAATTTTAAACTTGTGAAGTATATTTTTTCTGCACCGATCAACTTCATTTATGAAGTCCTTTTTCATTTTTAAAACATAATTTTTCTCTATGCATTAAGAATCAAATAGATAGTAAATAAATCTCATTTTAATGCTTTAGTTCATTCACTTCAATCATAATATTGTAAAAGCAATAAAGTGAATTAAATGGCAGACCCCCCCCCCCCCCCCCTCCCCATTGAAAAAGTTTTCTCATCCAAAAATTATTTGACAAAAACATCTATTATTTTAAAAAATCCACAATAATATTTACATGAATACCTCGTATAATGAATAATTTTTCATACTTTCATTCCTATTTTAATTGATTTTTAATGACCGATAATTGAAACCCAATATAATTTAATTGATATTTTATGGCTTAAAAACCATGCACTCTTAAATTAATTGTCACTTTCTGCAGTGCATATTTATAATAAAAACATAAATTTAATACAAGCTGTTTATTATAATACATATTTTATTTTACATATTTTATCTTCCTTTGAAGTTTCTACCTCGGCGAAGAAAACGAACCTGAAATATAAAATTATTCATTTCTGTTTTCATTAAGATTACATTAAAATTTAAAAATCAAATTATTGCATCAAACTTTTTCTAGTCTTTAGCTCTTTTTATTTTATCCAAACTCTTTTTGTTACGGAACTGGAATTTGTTATCAATAAAAGAAATCATGCAGTGCAGCATTTACTGCCCATTAAAAAAAAAAAAAAAAAATTGCAAAATGAAAAACACAATTTTGCACAAAAGCATAAGATTATTAACATTTTGTTAAATTGTTATATCAGAAAACATTTTCTACTAACATTTAAGAAAATAATTTTAAACTGGTATTTAAATTTCAATTGTATATACTGAGCTTGTATGAATTTAATTTATATAAAGTTCTCTGCAAATACGTTTGCACCAACCTCAACCAAGCACACAAAAAAACTATCAATCACGAAATAAATGCTAATTCTGTTTTTTTTTATAAACTCGTTCATTTTTCTTTAGCCGTTTAAAATTGTAATAAATAATTTATAAGAGAGAAAAATCTCTTTTAAACTGTTAAATTAACCACCAAATAAAATCAAAATAAATAGTAAAAAGTGTTGTTGAAAAGTCTGTGATAAAATACACTGTTGCACTTGAAAAGTTATAGGAACTAATTTAGAACATAGTGTTTTTGTTGTTTTTTCTACTGAACTAATTTCTCAATTATAAGCATATGACAAAGGTGATTTGTTCAAAATTGTTTAAAGAAACAGATAATTTTTTTTTTATTTGAAAGACCAGAGATTCTCCATTGCTTATTATATTTTAAAATATAAATTATTGTAACATCAAATTGAAATTGCTTGGATCGTTACCTAATTGATTATCATATATTCTTACCTGGTAGAGGAAGTTTTCACGCTTTTTGGTTCACAAACAAGTTTTTGCTCGTTTTTTTGTGGGATTCCAAAGAAGGGGGATCGTCTTTGAAATGGGCTGGAATATTAGTTCGGCTTTTCTTGGTTAATAAATTTTCATCTTCTGAAGAATCACTCCCAATTGAACGAGCAAGCTCAGCTTTATCTTATGCCTGTTAAAATGAATCTAAATAGGAAAATTATGGATATATGCTATCTCAAACTAGTTGCAAAACTTTATATACAATTTATTTATACAATTAAATATCTTATTTAAAGCACTTTTAATATAACTCACTAAAAAACCAATCTTCAGTTTGAGAAATTAAAATAGAATATTATTTAAATCTGTTAATAAATATCTGTTATTCATGTCCACCACTTCAAAAATCTACACCATCAAAACTTGAACTGATAAGTAGATCAATGACTTATGAAACATTATTTGTGATACCTTGAATTATTTGTATATACTCTATACAAAAATTGTAATTTAATTACTGTATGTACAATAGATTTTAAAATTAAATGTTTGCCATGTTATACTTGAGGGCATATATTCTTTAATCATGTTCATTCCCCCCTTCCCCATTTGTTGCAAACTACCAAAGACAACTTTTGTCTGAGATGAACCAAGATGAAGGAATTACTTCTACGGGTTCTCCATTTCCATCAATGAACCCTACAACAGTATATTTCTTTATTTTAAACTGAACAGAATAACAAATTAACTATTGAAAGGCCATACTGGCATTTTACTGCCAAGGGAAGGAAGGCTACAACTATTACACTTTTCATTCCAAGACAGAAAATAGCACTAACAATAATACTTGATTACAATATTTGATGTTTACTTTTCAAATGGAAAGTCTTTTCTTTAAATGAACAAAACATTTTTATTTTATAAAAACAACATCTTTGCATAGTATGTTTAAATTAACACAAATGAAGTTAGGCATTCAAAATATATTTTTGTAGATATTTCAAAAATTTCCATTCATTGCTCTTTTCTGAGAAATCAATAATTGCACAAGACAGACCTTTTAAATAGGAGAATGTACATATACAGTAAAACCCTGTTAACGCTAAGTCGATCTGGCCACTGAAATTGTTCGCTTTAACCGAATTTTGTGTTAAATAAATTAACGTTAAGTTTTAAGTACGGAGAACTGCTTTTCCTTTGCATTAAATGTGATTTTATGCTAAGCAATTTTGCGTTAACAGGGTTTGCTGTATTTTTTCAAAAATAGGAGGCATAATAACATTAGTTATACATATTGTTAAAATTGACATTTTCTAGAACATTTACTTTTTATGCCAAGCGGTTGATTGAGATAATGCACCCTATTCCACACCACCTTTGAGATTGAGTAATAGACGTGTTTTAATTTAATGTGGTTTCCTCAATATGCCCAATTCACAATATATTCTATTAACAGAGCTAATCATGGAGCTTGGATATTGAATTTTATAAGCAATATAAACTAACGATAACAAATATGATAAATAGGAAGACAAACTAGAATGTAACATGTAGTATAAGTATATTTCAATGATGAGCATAATTTGAAACAAGCAATGGAGGGGTAGGGGGGAATGGCTAAATGAGTATTAGTTTGCATCCGTGTATGGATGAGATAAAAGCTGAAAATCTTGTTTATATTTTAAACAGCAGCATTAAATAAATAATTGAAACCAACTCGATTCCTAATCAAGTTTAATGTGAATATCAATCACCTTTGTCAACATCGCTTTTGTAGATCAAACCAAGTCGGCAATCAAGTATCGTTGAAATTAACTAAAACCAACTTAAACCAATAATGTAATACGTAGATACCCCATGAAATCGACAAATTATTGTGACAACACTTACCAGTAATAAGTTTTCGATCCAATTTTAATGTTACTAATGACCGTCGCGCCGGCGACATAACATAAATAAACTTAGTAAACACACATCCGGGCACTTCAGTTCCTTCAGCCACTCGGTGGCGATTCTTTTTGAGAAATTCTGCGCATCGTTTTAATATCGCATTCGGCCAGTTTTGGCCGTAAGTCGAGATCGTTCCAAAATACATGATTTTTTAAAAAATGCTTAAAACCGTGGCAAAAATATCACAAAACATATTAATGCAAACCTTCCTTTCTTATACATAAAATATTTTAATTTTAAAACTGTCGATCAACCTTTCAAACTTTTGAGTATCGTCTATCCAATATTGGGCGAGATTGGGCAATATCGGCATCGAACGGCCGATTTTGCGCCATTCCACATCGGGATTGGCCAATGTAGGGCTGATATTGGCCAATACTGCTGTGCTACTTGGGTAGTAGCTAAAATATTAATCTTTATGATGAAGTGCTGGGAAGATACTTAAGTTTCTTCAATTTTCTTCTACAAGAACTTTTTACAGAAGAGACTCTTTTTTTTTTCTTCTTTTTATGAACTTTTGAATGAAGAGACTTTTTTTTTCTTTGAAGAGACTTTTTTTTCTTTTTATGAACTTTTGAAAGGAGACTTTTTTTTCCATCACACAAACTTTTTAAAGAAGATACTTTTTTTTTCTTTTTATGGACTTTTGAAAGAAGATTTTTTTTTCACACCAACTTTTTAAAGAGAGACTTTTTTTTCCCTTCCTACAAACTTTTCATGGTGCAAGAACTTTTTCCACAGACTTTAAATTTTTAAGAACTACACATTGTGATCTTCAAGACATTAATGTTGTTTAAATTTTATTATTGTGCTGTATTTTTCAATATCTTTATTTACATGTTTAGTATATATCAATGAGTCGGCGGTCCTCCTCAATCAGGATGGCGGAGTGTTATCCCCAGTGATGTAGAGGGCGCTGCTAATGTAATCCCCTAGCGGCGACTTCGTCGCCAGAGAGAGAGTATGATTGAAGGAGTGGAGGTGAACGGACGTGGAAGTAGCCTCTGCTAGTTTGGGTTTAAGAACCTATTTCTATCTAATGCACGAATAAACCTGCTGTCCATTTAATTGGCCTCTTTCACTTTTACCCCTTCATCATACAACAGTAATTACAGAATAAGTTTTTAAAAAAATCAGTCATTATCCTGTTGTTTTCAACTCTTTATCATCATTATTTCCATCAAACAAGAACTTTATGAATAAAACAAGATTTTTATAAATGAAACTATTGTGTCCTATAACTTTTAAAGAAAGGATTAAAATAAAATATTATTTAGTGTAATTCAGCTGTGTCTAACCCACGAAACAACTGAATTTTATTAACACTAAGAGTACAAACCAAATTGCTTACATGTGTGTTAATTATAGTGTCTGATTTGAAGCCCCGATTTTTATTTTTAATTGGACACTAACTTCCCCCCTCTTTTTTTTGCCCTTCTCTAAGCTAAAGTGGACTTATACAAGAATTCTTTAAAAAAAAAATTTTAGGTTAAAAAAGCCATGTTGTTAAATTGGCTAGTGAGAAAATACAGAGATATGCAAATTCTTATGGATTGTCCTGAATTTTTTTTAGGGATTTGTTTCTGAATTTTAGAAATATTTTGTATTTTTAGCAGGTTGAATCGTTATAGTGTCATTTGGTATTCTATTTATTAACATTTTAATTTAATGTGTAAAGAAAAATAACCATTTCTGAATATTACTAAAAGTTGAAGAGGGATACTTGTGATTATTAAGGAGATCACATGTCTACAAACTGAAGTTGGCACCTCAGAAATTACTAAGTATACAAACCCAAATTATTCATTTATCATGATTTACAATTTTTGTTTCGGCCCTCCCCCCCCCCCGAAAAAAAATCCTGGCTACGCCACTGGTTGGCAACAATATCATTATTAATATTAAACTTTTACAAATAAAGATGTCATTCTGAAGATTTTCTTTCATTTTGGCTCATAAGTTTCACATTTTTCTTTTGTTTTTTCCCCTGAACTTTTGGAGTGGGGACAGTCGAAAGACAGTTTACAGAAAGAGCTTTTGGTTTTAAACGGTTTTGGATATTTGGGCCAACCTGCTGACGAAATCTCAAATTTCTGCCGTTTTCCATTTCATTTTGTTGTCTTATTAGTATATACATATATATATACACCAATATTAATTACTTATAAATACCACTTAAAGAAAAACTTAACGCGTCACCTTTAATTATACCTTAAACAAAAAAAAAAAAAACATTTATTATAATTTAAACTAATACTTATTAAATATCAGTTAATAATGATTTCGCATAATACTCCTTGGATACATATTATAAAATTGGCACCTGTATAAGATGTCTGGCATTGAAAAATAGTTTTTGCTACTCAATAGGAAGTCATAGTAAGGATCCTTATTCCCTAATACTCGGTAGGTTACAATCTTCTAGCCCAGTGCATTTAGAAACTACTTGGTAATAACCACCTTGACATTTGGTGAGTAGGAACGAAAAGGATCACTTCATGAAATGACATAAATTGTTTTCATTTAATGTCAATCTATTATTAATGAAAATTATAATGCCAAAAGACAAAGCCAGGGGAGCCTGTTACATAGGTATTGGTGTAATTATTTCAAATATATAATAATAGGGTTCCCACTCAAATCACAGAATGAAAATCAATAACTTTTTAATGACTTTTAAGGACCTAATCAATGTTTTTAAGGACCTTTGAAAATTTGTTTTCAGGCATCATGCCTATGTATAAATTTTTAATAAAATATATTCTGCCAAAAAAGTTACAAATTGGTGGATGCATAATACAAATATGTTGGAAAATTCTGATACGGTGCAAATACGTGACGGTCACGCGGGGTTAGCAAGTCCGAGTTGTATTTTTATAAGTTTTGTAGTTAGCCACACAACATCTGCAATAATTAAGGATTTTTAAGGATCTCTAAACATTTTCAAGGACTTTTAAGCACCTCAAAGCATTTTCAAACACTTTCAAGGCCTTGAAAACAAGTTCAAAAATATTAAGCACTTTTAATGACAGTGGGAACCCTGAAAAAAACATATTAGACCCCTATTTTCAACTTTCTTATTTATATCATTTCATTTAGTAAACTCCTACTCACCAAACTTCAAGGTTTTATACAAAGTAGTTTCTAAATGCACTGGACTAGAAGATTATAACATAGTGAATATAAGGAATGATACTAGGACTTCCCCTTTAAAAAAAAAAATTAATGAAAACACAATATTTTTTTCTTTGAAAGAAGTATATATGTACATATAAAAATGTAAACGGCATAAAAAAATTTGGTATACAAATAAGGCTTTTCAATGAAACATAATTTTGCGATTGAAGGATCATATATTTTAGTCTTTCTTTTTTAAAATAGATAGAATATTGTTAATGGCTCTTTTTACGAAATTGGGAGATTCACAAAAGATCATTTCTCACAAAATTACAATTTTGTGGAATGGCAGTGAAAGTTTTCTAGACTTTTTTTTAAAAAACTCCTAGAATTTACAACAAAGAGCCTTCTAAAGGCCTAATGATAAATATAACTCAATTTGAGCAGGGAGATTAAGTTTATTGATGCCATGAGGCAGCTGGCAGTTTTTCCCCAAAACACTCCGAGCTTCACAACGACTCAAATGAGAAAGGGTTCTGGGATTATAGTTTTCAGTAAAACACCCATCGCCAATAGCGTTGCTGTAAAAATTGCAAAATTCCAAATGGCTTTTAGAGATACCTTCAAAAATGGTCACTATTTCCCTCTTACAGAAATAAGGTTCGGCAATTGTGTTCCAAATGCAACCAAGAGCTTCCTTGACAACACGGGTGTTACAAGACATGACTACGTATATTTTGAACAGAAATAGCTCAACTGCTAAAAAGAGGTGGCAGCTCCTTTCCGTGGATAAGCCACTTTTTTCGATGTTCCTCGCAACAATGTCGATGTTTTCTTGCATGTTTTTCAAGAAGATGTCATCATCCAATCTTGATCTGCGAAGAAAGTAAATATTGAAAATAAAATATAAATAAATCAGGCATTGTAAGAGGCTGAGAGGTGTCTGCAAGTTGGGTACCCTTTCGAACATCATTCTGAATTTTTTATAGAATGTGGAGAAAAGTTAGTAGAATCCCCAGAATAATATATAATGTTCTGCAACGGGACTTTTTATAAATGTTCTGCAGACATTTTTTCAAAATTTCCAGTGTGATATAAAAAACCCTAAAAATTAGTACTATACATTTATTACAAAATGATAACGACAAAAAAAATTATTTTTCAAACCAAGGCATACATTCAAAATTTGTAACTTTATATCAATGACTTTGGAAGTTAAATATTTAGACATTGATACAGAACCGCTATGTATAAAATGTTTGTGGTAAGTTGGTCCATGCAAGGAAATATGGGCTGCTTTAAGATGTTTTCTTAAAGATTTGTGTCCAGGTGGAGCACCATTTGAAAAAACAAACATTCTTTTATCAGTTGTTCCAACAGAAATATTGTCTCCGTCAAAAACATTTGATCGCTAAGCAATAATTTTATCAATTGTGGATCCCCAAGATTCACAAATTGCTTCTGAAATGGGCACAAAAAAAATAAAAACAAGAAATTTGATGAATCTGGGAATCTCTGTCTTCAGTTCTTCTATGGCGTGCTTTAAAAGCTCTTTTGGCTGGAAAAAAGACTCACTACTCCTACACTCCTCAAGACATTTGTACACCCAATTATTTAAAACAGTGTATTCAAAATACAATTCAGTAGTTTCTTCTTTTGAATGTTCAATGAAAGGAAAATCTTTCATAAATATTATGAAATTAGGAAGAAGTTCCAATTCTTCTTCTCACTTGAGGGCATTTGTTCCAAACTTAAAATTGTTCTGCAAGGACTCTGATTGTTCTGCGATGTACGTCGCAGTTTTAGGCACTTTCTGCTTTCGGGGTAGAATCAGTGGTGGCTCGTGCACTACAGCCAGTACAGCCACTATTGGGCAAGTTATGACATATTTGGCAATCAGATTTAGTTCAATTCATTTAAAGTCAATTTCTGGCCAATTTTGTTAATTTGCCCATTGTTAAGACTGCAGACTAGTGAATTCGTAATCTTTTCTTCACATTCTACAAAAAATCCAGAATGATGTTCAAAGTTGTACCTAATCTTGCAGTCACCTACTCAAGACTATAAGTAAAGGTATGGTGAAGAACAATGCAAATAAAAAGTAAGAATTAGTCAAACGATCAAGCAGCACTACAATTAATATTTCTTTGGAGAACCAAATTTAGTTTTAAGAACCATGCTTTCAGGAGTCTGTTTAAACAGGGTCCCACTCAAATCACAGAATGAAAATCAATGACTTTTTAATGACTTTTAAGGACATAATTAATGTTTTTAAGGACCTTCAAAAATTTGTTTTCAGGCCTCATATCTATATATAAATTTTTAATAAAGTATATTCTACCAAAAAAGTTACAAGTTGGTGGATGCGTAATACAAATATGTCACAAAATTCTCATATGGTGCAGATAAGAGGCAGTCACGTGGGAATAGCAAGTCTGAGTTGTATTTTTATAAATTTTGCAGTTGGCCACACATCTGCAAAAATTAAGGACCTCTAAGCATTTTCAAGCACTTTCAGGGCCTTGAAAACAAGTTCAAAAATATTAAGCACTTTTAATGACTTTCAATGACCGTGGGAACCCTGTTAAACTAGCTACTGTAAAATTAAATGAAAACAGATATCATAATGATAATCTTATTAATTAGAAAGTTGCAAGACGCTTAAGGCACTCGTTAAAAAATGATGAATGCCTATTTCATTATAACTGTAAAAAAGCAGTTATGTTGAAATTTTCATTACGTGATTGTAACCCTTACAATAATTTCTCAGAATCTTACACAAAAAAAATAATAATAATTTTCTCAAGACAATTCCATCATCCACTATTGGTACTTTCATTATATCTATGAAAATAAATTATGTTAATATTGAAACATACCTCCGAGAAGTAAATTTTTAACAATAAAGATGCAATTTCCATAGCACGTGAACAGAAACAAATGAAAAGATACATGTGAATCTAATTAATATATACGACAAACTAATTTCCATACCATGTGAATAGAAATAAGTTAAAAGATGCACATGCATCTAGTTAATTAATCTTAAATATACAGCATGATCTTATACTGTCACAGATGGATATAATTGGTAAAGATATAATTGGATGGATAAATATGGCAAGGATATAAATTATCATACACTCCACCAAATTTTTTGATTTTCAATAGATCTACGATTGACCCAGAATTAATCAAGAAAATGGCAAGCTTTTTTTCACCCAGTTATCAAACAGAATCTACAGCCTTGGTCGTAGATCAGGTTCATAAATTACCATTCATAATGTTATACTTACCCAAATGAACAGATAAAAATGATACTGAATAAAATATTGAGTTTTCAACAATCGTCAAGGTATGAAATAATAAAATTGACTTACGCGAGGCAGCGAAAAACATAGTTCTTCATTTGTACGAGGCATTTCTCCGAGCTAACAAAGTTGAAGCCATATTTAACGAGAGTTCTCACATTACGCAAGTTTCCCATAATGCAACACTCATTCACAGGATAAAAAGGTACACTCACGGGATAACAAGGTCTGTTGAATCGATTAGATTCATACGACAGAGGAGCCTGACTTTTCACGTCCCAAATATCGTATCCCATCTTTTGAGCATGGTAGAGAAAAAACTCCAAATCGGGTTCTCTCGCATGCATCGCCCACTTCAAAAACCGACAACCAAACGTCTTCATGACGTCGACTACCAACTCGCTAAAGTCCTGACCACACTCTTTATGCAAAATTGGCAGAAAGTGCTCGTAAAGGCTGAGGGACCAAGTGGATACCTCGCACAGCTTCATCAACCGAATCGCAGTGAGGAAGCGCTTCATTGTACCCAACTTATCGTTTGACTGTTTGATGAATTCTGCAATGAGGACATCAAACTTATTGAAGTGAAGCGGTGTTGGGACAACGATACGACCCGGATGGAATAAGGGGAAAAAGGCATGGATGTTGCACGCAGGTGTCCATTCATGACTAACTAATATATCCTTGGAATCGAATTCGAGCTTGGATGGAATGTCAAGGTGCAACCTTCCTAGAATTTCTCTTAGTTCGTTTTCTTTCTTGTAGGCAGTAAAGTTGTTTACTGGTTTGTCCTTTTTCGAATATTCGCAGTAGTTTAAATCTAAGCAACACAGGCTTGACTGCAGAACGAAACTATATCTTGCAAAATCTGCAGCCTCTGTTATGTATTTTAGGCGAAAGTTGTACTTGGGTTTCCAAACGTTTCTATTCATATTGAATTCGGTAAATATTATAGAAATAAAAAAAGATGCTACTAAAAAAGTCCTCGAAGGAAATAATTATGAGGGCCTATACATTTTAATAACTAAAGGTATTATTTTACTAACACGTGGCTACTTTATCTCATTATTCCTGAGTTGGAACAACTTTTAAATTTGTTAACACATAAAGACAACCGATTTATACGATTGCGATACAAAACAAAACCGCGTTTCAGCTATACAGCATAGGCGACTAGAAATGACGGTTCGACAAAACGCGTTTGCTCTCTGATTGGCTGATAGGATTACCAGATGGAAGGAGGTGTTTTCGTATTTCTCTTTCGAGTTTTATATCTTCTAAATGTTCATGGGCGCCCCCAGGAAGGCGCAAGGAGGTACACTTGCAACCTCCCTAGCTCTTGAAAATTTAAGAAAGGAGGGGGGAAAAAAGAAAAAGAAATGTGAGAAAAGGTGTAAATTCCAAGATAAAAAGAAAAGGCACCGTTTCGGTTTTTATGTTACAATAAGCATTTGTTTTTCTACTATTTTAGTCTTTTGTGTATTTTCTATGTCGTTTTTTATAGCTATTGGCTCCTATTGTCTAGGGTTATTGGAGGCTGAGTAGAAGTATTTATTTCTTTTATTGTATAATCATTTCCTGTGCAGTTCTCAAAATTCTAGGAAACATATTTTGCTTTTTAAGTCATCAGATACAGATATACTATCTTGAAATCTGTTTTTAGAATTCAAATAAACATATCCAATACTGCCTTTTTGTAATTCATTTTTATTTATTTTTTTATTTCCAAAACTCGGAAGAAATATAATGATACTCTTCTGTATTTTTGCATCTTCGTGTTCCTCTGTTCAAAACAGCTGTCTCTTGAATGCCGTGAGATCTAGTTGGAAGATAAAAAATCGTTAACAATATTTTTTATTTTTTTTAATTTTTACTATTTTTTTTCTTTTACCAGGGTTGCGATTTCAAAAATATATACCATGAATTTTTTTTTAAACTATTCTCAAAGAGCATAATTTAGAATGCCTATTAACTATTAATTAAAATTTCTAAAAAATTAATGATTTTGATAAAAATCTGTCTTTCACCCTCCTGCAAATATTTCTGCGGGCTCCCAAATAAGTGTTTTTTGTGCTCGGGGGTATGTGTTTCCGGGGTGTTGTGAATCATCAAAACGATTACTACATCATTGTGCTTTTTTGAGGCAGGCTTGCTATTTGGAAACTGATTTTTTTTCCCCCTTAGTTTTTCGCGAATAAAAGAAAATTAAGTTATTGCGAAAAACTTTTGTTTATTATTTTTTCTTTTATATATATTTTTTTTCATACCTAAAGAGTATTTTAAACTTCAGAAGCATTTAAGAATTACAACACAATAACTCTGTTCCTCTCTCTTCTTTCTTTCTTTTCCAAATAATTTTTCTTTTGCAATTAATAGAAAAAGAAGCTGTTAGGGAAAAAAGGTTTTCCAAGCAATGAAATTATCTGTATTTAAATTCTTAAAATAACTTAAATAGTTAAATGTCCAAAATTATTTTTCTAGATAGAAATTTATATTTTGGAATCAAATGAACTCCATAAATTGTCCAAATTTAGAAAAATGCGCTTATTTAGTATAATATGCACCTGCACTTTTTTTTTTTAAACTTAGCGACAAGCCAGGAGATCACAGATTGCATGCAAGCTTACGAAAACCTTGTCATATCCTTGTCATTAGATTTGCAGTTCTAAGCTTGCCGAGTAAAAGCCTCCAACAAGGGTATGAAAAGGGCAGCTTTGACGAGCCTGCAAAGTAAGACCGTTTGTAAAGGGTACGAAAAGGGTCGAACTCCAAGCTTACAGATATGTATATATATTTTTTTTCTTATGTGACACTCTTTGTGTGTGTGACATTCAACAGCTAATTGTCGTGTTGTCTTTTCAAATCATTCAAAGGGACACAATAATTCACTTTTACTAATTATTGTTTAATAAGTTTGATGTAAACACATATTAATACTTATTAAGTATTTACAAAGCTAAACAGGACTGGGACATAATATCGACCTGGTGATTTTAGATTTATGCCGGCACAAATTGTTTTATGGTTAAACAATAAATATTTCCACTAAATAATTAATATTAAGAATGAAATAGTTTTAATGATTAATATATTTTATTATTTGAATACTTATACTTAATAATTAATTTCATTAATTACATACAGGTGCGTACTGGCCATAGGATTGTCCGGTGCAATCACCCGGCCGGTCAGTGTCTTTACAAAATGGGCCGGTGCGGTACAGAAGTACTTTTTTTTTTCCAATTTTTTTCATATAGAATATAGTACCTTCCTTAAAAAAAAATTTTTAAATAACTTACTTAAATTAAATACATTCAAAAGCCAGTCACTCCCACAGAAACTACTAACACTATTATTGATCTATCACTTTTGTTTCAAAGATAAATTTCACATTAATTTTCGATAGTACTTTTCTTTATATTAATTTTATAGATTTTGTTGGATTTAGAAAATAGATACACTAAGATTTATATACTATCGTATTACGACTTTTTTTTTATATATATATATAGCAACTATTTTTTTTTTTTTTTTTAATGTTAAATATATCAATGGAAACCAATTTCACGCAATTTAGACATAAATAGTAGAGACAGTGAAAATTTGATTTAATTAAATTAATTATTAAAATAACTAAATTATTAAAATTGATTCATGAATAAAACTTGTTTAATTATTTTGACTACTATTTACTATTAAATATTAAATATAAATACTATTTACTATTAAATATAAATATTTAAATAAAAATGTATTACATATTAAAACTATTTAATTAAAATTAATTATTTAATCAAAATTAATTATTTAATTAAAATTAATTATTTAATTAAAATTAATTATTTAATCAAAATTAATTATTTAATTAAAATTAATTATTTAATTAAAATTGATTATTTAATTATAATTATTTAATTAAGATTAATTATTTAATTAAGATTAATTATTTAATTAAGATTAATTATTTAATTAAAATTACTTATTCGAAATACTTTATTATTACCAACAATAATCATTAAAAATTCATTAATGATTAGATTGAAAATTTGGGCCACCATAAATCTAAAATCACCGGGCCGATTTTATGTCCCAGTACGCCCCTGATTACATATAGTCTTATTTATTAGTTTTTATTAATTGAATTGTTTTATTAATTAGTTTGATTAAATACAAATTTTCTCTGTCTCTACTATGTATACCTCTTCTGACTGAACTTGGTCTCCATAAACAATATGGATACTTTATTGCAAAAACTAAAACAGAAATCAAGAATCCAAATTAAAGAATGTCCATATATATAATTAGTTATTTTTATTAGAAAATGACACCCGAAAAGATAAATATTTAACACGTTAATGGTTATAAAGTCGTAATAAACGATAATATATAAATCCTAGTGTATCTGTCATCTATAAGTACAACATTAAATTTGAATGCGTTGGGCTTTTTGGAAAACGTTCAGGAATGTAACTACTTATATTGAATAAAAAATGAAAAACTAAAAAAAAACCACAAACTTTCGTACCGTACAGGCCCGTTTTTAACAGACACTAACCGACCCGGTGATTGTACATGTGTCGCTCAAAAGGAAAATATAAAGGTTGCCTACCTTTATTCACAGCGACGGTTCGATTTCTTCTTGATTCCGACGTCGGGCGGGCTGGCTTAGATCTTGAATAACTAAAAATAGCTAAATAATTCTTATATTAACATAGATGATCAAATACCAGTAAGACGAACACAACTCCGTTTATTTACAAAAAACGAATCTCGAACACCAACTTATTTTCCGTTACAGTTACAGTTAATTGCGACATCCTCCCACCTTGCGAACTTTGGAAAAAAAGTTCGCAACCAACAGTCATTATGTAAAGTCAAAGGTCTAGTTTCTTTACAGATTTCACTAATCTTCCACTTCTAGTTATCTGGCTGGGACAGTCCAGTGGAGGCAAAGTCTCAATCAATGTAGATCTCTCTTCATCATCTGCTTCTAAAGGATAAAGTCTCTGGTATGGTCGAACAAGTTCTCCAGTGGCAGTTTTTACCCTAGCAACACGAGGATTCTTATCTTTTCCTAAATAGATCTCTAGGACTTTGGCCATAGGCCAGTCGAGTCTTTTTAGATTGTCGCTTCCCACAAGAACAACTTGACCAACCTTGAGGGTGGTGGGGGATTTGAGTTTGGAGTTTTTCAATTGACCGAGGTATTCTAATCTGAACCTTTTCCTTAGATCTTCTTTCAGCTTCATCCGATAGCGGAGTCGTTTATTCAAATGAGTAGAATCGAATATATCTAATTCGGGAACAGAGCCGCAACGGATCTCTTGTAGAAATAATGATGGAGTTAAAGGTTGCAGATCTTCTACATCTTCTGAGAGATAAGTAAGAGGACGGCTGTTTATTATGTTCTCTGCTTCGTATATCGTAGTGTAAAGCTCTTCGTAGTTCAGTCGGGCACGTCCAAGTACTCTTCTTAAAATTCGTTTGACGATTCCGATGAGTCGTTCCCACCATCCACCCCACCAAGGAGCGGATGGAGGGATGAAAATCCATTGAATTCTCTTAACTGAAGCCATTTCCTCTACTTTTTGCCAGTCTATGGATTGAAATACGTTGTTAGCACCGGTGAGATTTGTCCCGTTGTCCGAGTAGACATATAGAGGTCTTTCCCTTCTTGACACGAACCTTCGGAACGCAAGAAGAAATGTTTCAGTACTCAGTGAATGGACAAGCTCGATATGCACCGCTCTGATGACAGCGCACGTAAAAAGCACAAACCAAACTTTTCCACCATCCTTTAAATACAGTGGTCCCCCTAAATCGATTCCTGTTATTTCAAATGTTGCGGCATCTCTGATACGTTTCTCAGGTAGAGGCGCTGGTACAACTTCTGCTTTCGAAGCTTCGAATCTCCTGCAGTTCTTGCATTTTCTTAAAACTTTTCTGACCGTTCTTCTACATTGTAGAATCCAGAAGTTTTCTCTCAATTGCGCCATCAAAGTGTGTACTGCTGCATGATGGCTTCTTCTGTGATGCTCTAATATCAGTAAATGAACAACAGGATGCGTGCTGGGGAGGACTATAGGTCTTTTGAAACTTTCGGTGTCTTCTCGTTGTATCAGACGGGTAGTCACACGAATCAAATCTTTATCATCCAACTGTGGTCGCAGGGGCTTCAAGATGGGATTGGAGATGGAAATAAAGGCCTCTCGTTGAATAGCTTTCAGTAACATTAACTCGGCCTGCTCGATTTCTACAACAGTCAATGGCAAATAGTTACGTTCTGATGCAAGCTTTTTGGCATTAGCACAGACCCAGATAGCATGCAAGCTTACGAAAACCTTGTCATATGCTTGTCATTAGACTTGCAGTTCTAAGCTTGCCGAGTAACCCTCTAATAAAAGGGTTTGAAAAGGGCAGCCGTGAAAAGCTTGGAAAATAACACCTTTCGAAAAGGATTTGTAAAGGGTCGAATTCCAGGGCATCAGCAACCCCCCCTTTTCGAAAGGGTAGGTAAAGGGTCGAATTCCAAAGGCTGCAGTCTTTCCCCTCTAATAAAAGGGTTCGAAAAGGGCAGCCGTGAAAAGCTTGGAAAGTAACACCTTTCGAAAAGGATATGTAAAGGGTCGAATTCCAGGGCATCAGCAACCCCCCCTTTTCGAAAGGGTAGGTAAAGGGTCGAATTCCAAAGGCTGCAGTCTTTCCCCTCCCCTTGCCGCAGATCAGATAAGATCTCCCCCGTAAAACGTGTGTGACTAGACTTATCTTGCAACCGGTTTTGAGTTTGGCATTCGAATGTTGGTTAAAGAGCTTGACCAAGAGCTTGACGGACACGGAAGATGAAATACTTTCATCTTTAATTCCCGCTGTAAAAACCGGTACGTACGTTGTTTTATAATTATAATTAATTAATTTTTTATCAATCTGCAATAATATTATTAAAACGGAAGCGTTGGAACGTTTTATCAAATTCTTATAGAAATATGCTTAATTAGTTGTTGACACATAGTAACGCAGCCTAGAAAACATTAACAATTTTTTCATAGACAAGTAACTTTTTTGTTTCTTCGAAAAGTTTTATGGGCCGAAAAAAAATCAGCTATTTTTGTGGCGAAAAGTTATTGAATTGCGTTGGGGTAGAATTTTTTAAATAGTACATGCTTTGTTATAAACAATAGCTTAATTTCATAATTCACTCTGAGCGTAATTTTTACCTCGTAACACGTTTTTACGATACTACAATTTATAAATCTGTACTTAAAAACTACCAGGAGTGCAATGTTAAACACTAAATTGCATTTATGGGATCCCGCATTTTATGATAGTTTACTTCTGAGGTACAGAAATGTTCCTTATGTGCTGTAAGTTTAACATAATGAAATAAAATTTAGCCGTGTTTCACCAACATTCCCTTAAATACAGACAGGGCAGCCGACAGGATTTTCGGCCCCTATGCAAATGTAACTCGGGCCCAATTACCCTCCCTCGCCCATATACACATATTAGCGTCGATACTAAAAAGATAATATCTCCACAATTATATGCATTCAGGACATTTAACCTAAGAATAAGATGAAGCAATAAATGATTATACATTTTTTCATTGTTTGGGTAAACAAATACTAAACTTGCTGCGTATTCTCAAACCAGAAATATAGAGAAAACGAGAAAAAACAAAGATAAATTAGAGGAGTAAGATGAACTGATAGCACTGTTCTCAAATACCAACTTAAAGTTAGCGGCCCCCTGGTACCTTCCCAGTCAAAATACAGAGCAATCAGAATGCGCTATATGAGTGCGCCCATGATGCGTCACAATTCCAATTGCATCGAGCTTTTGTTGACGTTCGTTGTTCTCTTGTCTCCGACTGAGGTAGACAGCAAATTTTGCTGTAAAATTTTACACATGCGCGTGTTGCTAAAACGACCTTTGCTTTTTATACACTTGATTGGAAAAACCCGAGTTCGATTTCATCCAAAACGAAGAAAAAAATTGATGTGAAAAATCGAGAATTTAAAAAAGAATGAATTAAATCGTATGCGTTAATTAACACCAAATTTGGACAGCTGACTTGTCTCATTCAGGCCCGTAGCCAGCCAAAGTTTGTAGGACGGGCAAAAATTTTCCCAGGAGGGGCAGAAATATAAATTATTTAATTGGTTTTCAATTAATTTTTACAATTGAAATTTTTACAATTATTACAAATTTATACAATTTTTACAATTCGTAAAAGAGTATTTATCAGAGCACTTTGTGAAGTACATATACAAAAAAATATTTAAAAAAAGAAACATTGTTAATGTAATTTTATTTTTATTAATTCTTTTAAAGATTCTACACCAGAAATTTTTTTGATAAAAACAAAACTTTCAATTAAAAAATTTTTAAAGTATATTTAATACAATTCTATTCCTTTAAAATATTCTATGCTTGTCCATCTCTTAATTTTTCACACATTTCAACTTAAGAATATCTACTTTAAAAATAATTACAAATATAAAAATTAGTAAAAGTTACTTTTACATAAAAAGTTTTTTTTAACATAAAAAGTTTTTTTAACATAAAAAGTTTTTTCGAAGTTCTGTTCTTACATTTCTATTTAAAAATATATATTGTTAAACAAATTACATTTTTTTATCATTGGTCTTGTGGAACAGCTACATAACTCTTTAACAAACTTTTCATTTAAGAAATTCTTTCAGCAATAAAAAGTTATTTACATTTTTATATAAAAACTATATCTTTAATATATATATATATATATATATATATATATATATATATATATATATATATATATATATATATATATATATATATATATATATATATATATATATACACATTACTAATAGAATTGTAATTTCCTTTATTTTCTCCTATCATTTTCAATACTCTGAAAAATTTATCAGATACTATTATAATATAAAAACCCTTTTTCTATTTATTTGCATATTTTATTAATTATAATATAAAATAATAGAAATTCATTTTTCCATTCTTGGTCTTATATTAAACATTTTGAAACTTTTTAAAATACATAGCGTAACAAAAAAATCTAAAATAAAATGATAAATGTTAGTATAATAGCAATTTCCTATCTTTACACCATATTAAACAATTTCAAAACTCTTATATCTACTTCAAATGCCCAAAACACTAGATTTGCCATCCTTTCGTGGCCCATTGACATTCTTTAGGGACAATTTATGGCCGTCAAAGTGGAAAAGGTAGATTCGCAAGTTGCTGTGCTACAACCGAAGGTATCAACAGCAGCAAAATGTTCGTTTCTATTCAATCATAGATATAAAGGTTTACAAATGATTGGGATAAAATTTTCCAGGACAGGCGAAGATTTTTCCAGGTCTTGCCCCACTCTGGCTACAGGCCTGGTCTCATCTGCCATGATTTTTATACTATAAAAATGTTCGTTGTTAAAAACTCGTATTTCCGCTCTTTAAATGTACTGCGATTCTGATGATTATTGAATGTTTGGCTCTTTGCACAGAAACGTCTGCCGAACCCTGGTAAATGTAAAAAAGGTTTTGGTAATAGAAATAGTACACCAGCGTTAATTGGGTGCTCTCATGATATGTTTTGGCTTTATAAAATACTGTAATACAGCCTCTAAAAAAAATTATCTCAATAATATTCATTTCTAAACATTAAAATACAAGAATTAAAATAAATTATTGTTTTAATTTTTTCGTTTCAATAAAAGCCTTATGTGTACTGATTTTTGTGTACTGATCCTTATGTGTACTGATTCCTTATGTGTACTGATTTTTAAGAAAATAGTTTGTTAAAACATCTTGTGAAATGCATATCGGCTTCCATTTATTTATTCCTAGTAAGAGGTTACATTTTTCGAAAGCTATTTTATTGGCTTATTTAGGTAGAAAAATGAAGAGGCAAACTCCCATACGCTAGAAAATATTTCCAACTGGTAGTTTTTGTAAGAAAGAAAAGCAACGAACAGACATTTTGGAAACTTTCGAAAACAGCATTTTAGATTATGTGACCTTTATTTAAACAGTTTAAGGTCTCAATTAAATTCATTTCATGGTATTCGAGGTTATTGCATATTCAACATAATAGGCCAAGAAATACATATAAACTTATAAATCAGCATACTAAAATATCGTATTTTCTAGACAAACTAGAAAGGATAGGACAAAAACAATATAAAGATTTTTTTTTTTTTTTAAGTTTTAAATTTTAAAATAAAATTTCAATTATAAAAGTTTGCTGTCGATTAATCGAGTACTACAATTTTACAGAATTTTCTGATATTTTAGAAAAACTTATTAAATAACTAATGATTATTAGATAATTTTTATTTCAAGGCAAAATTTTCAAACAAATCAATGTATTGGATTTCAAAACAATTACGTATTTACCATTTTAACAATTTTACGGACATTTTTAAAAAAGACAGTATAAAAAAAAAAAGATTTATTTTTCTTTCTTTCTCCCCCCCCCCCCCCCCCCAATAGTATTACTTAAGGGTAAAATAATCAAAAGGGTAAAATAATATCATAAGGGCCTAACATTTTACAAAACGTTGCCTGCAAATTGAACCAGAGGTAGTTCTCAAATATTAAAAAATTTCTACATAAATTACAAACACAATGAATTAATAATCATTTTAGATATTCATTAATTTCTGGTGATACGTTCTTACATAAGTAATGAATTTATCATTTCCTTATTGCTTGGTTGTTTTCAGATTATCTGGCGCCTTCAGCAACACGAGGGCTATAATGCGCCGAAACATTCGTCATTAGACAAGCCAACATACATTTACCAACACCCATGCCTAACACGGGACTCAAACAAGCAGCCTCGCGGTCTATAAGCTTGCACTCTAAACACTATACCGTTTGGTCGGCCATTTCCTTTTTAAATCAATGAATAATATAAATACCATTTACCCAAATAACAAATGCTTTTGAGAATGTAAACTTGGTATTTTGAAAAATAATTATTTAAACTTTAAATAATTAAATCTTTAAACAAATTACTTTTATTGGTATCGATAGCTAGCTTTTGAAATTAGTTTTTAAAAAATTCAATTTTAAATGTATAAATTCTAAATCTTGACACACATACTAAAATTAAATGTTACTCTGAACTCATACATTCTTATCAATCGTATATTGCAAGCCCACTTTAAGGACACTCCGGTGCATCCCCAAGGCATGTCTGGTCTTTTGTCAAAGAGCAGACATGCAGCATGTGTGGCCAATTAACCAATTTCCCAAGGCTATAACGCTGTTGTATGGTATTGACAGATACACCGAGCCCAACTGCTTCTTGGTTTGCGGGGCGGGGGTTAGAAATAGAGGAGGTGCTTTTCTCCATCTGAAGTTTAAAAAAAAAATTCGGTACCTTTTGTCTTTTTGTTTTGTTGTATGGATCCAATAAATTTTAAAATTTTTTAGTAAAACAAGATATCGCGGGTTCTTCTTGACAAGCCCTTCTTTGTTTTTATTTAAATTTTATTTCAGTTACTGTGTTTTTAATTTTGGCGAATTTTCTAATCGCCAAATGTCCTATGTCCCTTTCAAACTCTGTTTAAAATACATTTTCCAATATTTCTCGGAAAATTTGCGTTCCACAACTCAAAAGATCTGACTGCAAAATGCTGAAACCCAACTCAAAGCTATCTCCTGAAGTTTGAGGTAAGCTTTTTTTTTTTTACTTTTGTAATTTTTAATCAAATGTGCGTAGTGTTAAAAACAATGAATTCTTCTGCTAGTCGCTTTCCTGGTAACCTTGTTGACCAGCTCTTCAAGAACTACTTCATTATTTTCTGTTGTTTATTTTATTACTTTTTCATGTTTTTTTAGTATTATGGAGTGAAATTATAATTTTTCTAATGTTTATTTTTATTTAGTCACCATTTTTTTTAGTGTGTTTATAGGCTATTTTCTTGTAGAGCAGTCTCAATCTTTAAAATTTTATTTTATTATTTCATTTGATTATTAATTTTTTGCAGTCACATTTTAGAATTGGAGGATCAGTACTTCTACTACACTTTTTTAGTAGTATTATAGTTACTCACTATTTAGTTTTTTTCTTTGGTTTTCTGAAAGAAAAAAAAAGACTTTTGTCTGCTCTTGCCATATTCATGTAACGCCTTAAAAAACTGAACATTTGATCATAATAGGAAAGAGGGTTGGGCAGCTAATATTAAAAAATAATAAAACTAGTTATAAATTAAAATTACTCACTTTTTAACATAATGAAAGGAAATTTAAAACTGCAGTGTTTCACAACTATTCTGTTAAGGTATTGAAAAACAAATAATCTTACAATTCTACATTATAACGAAAAGAACATTTAATAAACATTAGTGTTGTTTCTAAAACACAACTTAAGCATGTGTTATTAAAAAAACGTAAGCATGAATGTTATAAATAAAATCAATGTAAACACATAATACAAACAACGCAAGAAGTAACATGTTAAAAAATCAACGCTGGTGTATACAGTGAAATTTATTAAATGTTAAATATTGTTATGATATAATGTAAACACTGTTTATTGGTGTATTCTAAATCCCCTAAACAAGGCAATTTCATTGGCTACCGAAACCAAATTTTTATGTTGTTGTGAATTGACAAAAAGTGCCAGTCTGTTCAACCTTGTTTTGTCTCTGACTGCCATCTTTAATAGCTGCCTTACTACCAATTACTTCCCTGATGTCTGGAAAGAGGCTCTTATCATTGTTATCCAGAAGCCCGGCAAAGACCCTGTCATGACCTCCAGCTACCGACCAATCAGCCTGCTCCCAGGACTTGCCAAAGTCTTTGAACGAGTCATCTACCACAGACTGAAGGATTTTCTTCACCATATCCCCAGAGTGCAACATGGTTTCATGACAGGGCGCTCTACAACAACTCAACTTGTCCGGATTCTGGAATTCGTTGGAGATGCTCTTCACAAAAAGGAGAGCTCGGCCATCCTCATGCTTGATGTTGCCAAAGCATTCGACCGAGTTTTCCACCAGGGGCTCATCTACAAGCTCATCACCCTCAACCTCCCTCATAGCCTTATCAAATTGCTCTGGTCCTACCTAGACCAGAGATCTTTCAGAGTCAAGTTCGGCACTGCAACCTCAAGCCCCAGAGACATCGAAGCGGGAGTTCCTCAGGGAAGCATCCTTGGCCCCATTCTGTACCTCTTCTACACGTCTGATTTTCCCACCTTCCAAGACGATCCTTACTGTCTCACAGCATTCTACGCTGATGATACAGCTATCATCACCAAATCTCTCAACATCCAGAATGCTGTGAACAAACTGAACACCAAGATCCCTGCCATTGAAGAATGGTGTGAAAAGTGGAAGGTACAGATCAACGCTGGGAAGTCCCAAATCCTCCCAGTTAGGGCCAAACATCGTCTAAAAGTTCTGGAAGTCTCTGTTTCTCTTTTCCAACATAACATACCAATTGTCAAAACAGCGAAATACCTTGGCATCACATTAAATCAAAAACTGACTTGGAGCCATAACACCAAAGATGCCATTCGCAAAGCCAGTGCCATCAGGGCAAAACTTTGGCCTCTACTTGGAAAGCACTCTACTCTACCTCTTCACCTTAAAAAAAGGCTTTATGAAAGCACAATTAGACCAGTCCTCACTTATGCAGCTCCAGCCTGGATCACTGCCTCCAAGTCAGACATCACCAAGTTACAGAGATTCCAGAATAAGACCCTCAGACAAATGGTCAATGCCTCGATCTTTGTCAGGAACTCCCGCATCCACACTGATCTCAAGATTGACCTCATCCATCATCACCTCTTCAGACTTAGCATTCCATTCTACAAGAAAGCGTTCACCCCAAACTCCATCATCTATGACTCCCTGAGATACCAAGTCCTCCCTGAAGATGCCCTCATCCGTCCCTTCGCCGCCCTCATGTCCTCAGATGCCATCATCTCAAATGCCTTTATCAAATGAAGTCCTCATCAATTCACCTGTACCTAATCACCTGTATTTAATCACATCTATTTCTAACCAAATTTTTCACCGTACTCTGTTTAACCAAGATTTTTCTGTTTTATCAATTGTGAAATTTATACTCACCCATATATTCTAGACCTGCCTCACGGCCCCATTTGTTTGTTGTTAAGTTTTAAATCTTTCTCACCAATTGTATTTTCGTACTCATCCCAATCCTATCTACGTTCATCAGTTTTGTCATCACTGAACTCATTGTAACGCCTAGATCTGCCTTTGGCCCCAGTTGTTCTTGTTAAGTTTTAGTTGTTAAGTTTTAGTTGTTAAGTTTTAGTTGTTAAGTTTTCGTTACTGCCTTTGGCCCCGTTTGTTCTATTAAGTTTATTTTGTCTTCTACTCCCAAGATTTGTAATCATTCATTGTAACCCCAACCAGTTTTGAATGGGTATAGTGCCTTCGGGCCATCACCCAGAAAAATAAAATTATTTAAGCTTTAACCTTGTTTTGCTCATAGAATTTCTTAATATGATGTTAATGATCACAAAGTTGAAAGCTCAGAAGTTTCAATTGAAACTGGTAAAATACATTTTTTTTTTTATTAAGTGACGTATATTCGGAAATATGTCTACAGAACATTCTGCGAAAGCATCAAGAAAACCTTTTTACAGGGTTACTACAAAAGAATCATTCATTTTCAAAACAAGATTTATTCAAAAGTATTATACTTTTGAATAAATCGGGTAAACTTGAGCACCACCTGGAGCATAAAACTTAAATATTTTGCGGTTGTTTTCTTGTACCAATCATATGTGTAAGTATAATACTTTTGAATAAGTCGGGTTTTGAAAATGAATGATTCTTTTCTAGTAACCCTGTATTTTGTTTTCCATATTTCCTAATCTGCTTCGATGATGTTTTGAAAACCAAGAAAACCTCTTTCATAAAATTTTACCAGATTTTCTATGGCAGATTTGTATTATTGGTATCAGGAAGGAGAAGTCTTTGTGTCTACGCATGCTCTTTCAGGGAACCAGTGAGTTTTCTCTGCTCTGACCATCTGAAGGACGTCATGACCCCAGCATATAGAAATGAGAAAGAAATGTAAAATCGGAAGAGTTTGAAATGAAATAGATGTGCTTGTATTTTTGTGTTCATTTCTCGTTGTTATAGTTATTTTGAAAAAAGGACTGACTCGAAAAGTTAGTTAAATGAGGATATTAAGTATTAACTATTTACAAAAATTGTTACATTACACTTGGAAATATAATTTTTCTCAATTTTCAGGGAGCTGTAGCCCTATCAGCCTCCTCCCTGTATACGCCACGGACTTCATATGGCTAAGCAATCCTACGTAAGTAGAATCCTTTATTTGTTCAGATCTTCAATACCAAATTATTAATCGTGGTGAAACAGGGAGTGTTAAACTTTTATCGAGCGAGGGGAGTACTTTCATTTCACCTAAAATTATAAAATAGCATCTAAGAAAAATCGAATATTTCAATAACGTACATATTAGAGGCATTAAAGTTTCAATAAAGGATGTATTTTGAATTCTTTAAATTAACTTCGATTTTGTGTGAGTGTCGATAGAGTGCAAGTCTGCGGATGCTTAATTAACCCACCTTGCCGTCATCCAAGCGGGCTGAAAGTTGGTAGATAGATTCGATGTCGATGGCAATACATTCTTTCACATTTTGGGGCTGTTATTGTCACTAAAAAGTTGCTTATACGGAATACTAATAAACTAACTTGCCTTCATCCAATCGCGCTAAAATAGCAGTAAGCCGATCATTGTTGAAACTCTTTGATATTGCCAAATTTTTTTTTAAATAAATAAATAATAAAATTGTTTTAATCAAAAAAAAAAAAAAAAAAAAAGATGTTTGGATGTGAATGCATAAATGCACGTTCATTTCTAATAAATACATTTTGAAACGTAGTTTGCAACACATTTTGCTGATATAAATGTGTTTGATATTTAAAATTAGATACAAGCACCAAGCACACGCTGTTAACAGAATCGGCGCTGTGTTAATGAATATAAAAATTGGCGATGTATATAAAGGATTAATATTTAAAACTTTGTTTTCATGGGTTATATAATTATGTCTCGCGAAAAAAAAAAGAATAACGTCATTTGAAAATGAGTCAAAAATTCACAAATATTTGAGTTCGCAGCTGTATGCGACTAAAACAATTTATAGAGGGATCTGTCTTGACGAAATAATTAATTTCTTCAAGAAGTTTAGCTAAATATTATAATTTTATTTAACAATATCAATAGCATGGTTTATTTCATATGTATTTAAAGTTTTGCGAACCAAAACGCAAATTATTTTGTAAAACTTGGCAATTCTCTAGTAAAAGTTCCCGCGCGGAAAGAGTTTCTACTAAATGTCCCATGCAAAAGAAAGAAAAAAAAAATCGCCACAAGACTCTGCTTCTCGGAGTTGACAGGAGTGAACTGCCCCCTATAAATCAACACCACAGGAGGTGAGGAAGCTGACCAGACCCCCCAAACCTCGAAGATCCCAAAACGCCCGAAACCGCCCGAGAATCCTCTGCAGAACAAATAGTTCTCGTGCGCTGTAGGTTTCAGGGGGTTAAGATTATTTTAACACGTATTTGTGGAAAGCAAAATTAGAAAGCCAAAACTATTTATGTTGAAACTTTCAAAGCTCTTGGCCTATTAGAAGTCGCTTTTTGTTAAAAAAAAAAATAATAATTCAAAGAATCAATCGAAAATCAAATTAAAATTTTAACATTCTGTTTGTCAATAGTCCAATTAGAATGCCAAAACTACTTGTATTGAAAATTTCAGAACTGTAGCCGAAATAGAAATCGTTTTGTAAAATATTTTTTAATTAATTAAAAAAGAACTAAATAAAAATGTAAAATTATGTTTTTCAAACGTCCAATTAGGAGGGCACAACTACTTATGTTGAAAATTTCAGAGCTGCAGCTCTATTAGATATCGTTTTGTTAAATATATATTAATAAATTTAAAAAAAAAAAAAAAAAAAAAAAAAAAAATTAAAAAGGAACTAAATAAAAATTTGAAACTCTGTTTTTCAAAAAAAGGCCAAATAAAAGACAAAACTACTTATGTTGAAAATTTCAGAGCTGTAGCAATATTGGATATCATTTTGTAGAATAGTTATTAATTAATTAAATAAAAAGAACTAAATAAAAATTTAAAATTCTTTTTTTTAAAAGTCCAATTAGAAGGCTAAATCTACTTATGTTGAAAATTTCAGAGCTGTAGCTCTATTAGAAACCGTTTTGTAAAATATTTATTAATTAATTAAAGAAAAAACTAACAACAAATTTAAAATTCTTTTTTTCAATAGTTCAATAAGAAGGCCAAAATTACTTATGTTGAAAATTTCAGAGCTGTATCTCTATTTGAAGTCACTTTGTAAAATAAAAGTTAGTTAAAATATTAATTAAAAAAGAACTAATTAAAATTTTACATTCTGTTTGACATTCATAAATTAGAAGGTCAAAACTTCTTGTGTTGAAAATTTCAGAGCTCTACTCCAATTTTAAGTAGGTTTCTATAACAGATCCACAAACAGACAGACACACAGCTTGTTTTATTATTAAAGATTTTAAATTTGTTTATTTTTTTCAGATAGAAATGAATGGGATTCCCTTTAGTTTTCCTCAAGAATATTCCAGAAACTTCTTGTCAGATGCAGCAAATAAATGAAGAAATATTTGTAGTATATATTTAAAATCATGTTTAAATTATATTCTTTGTATAAAATGAAAAAGCAACTCATTTGTGTTTGTTTACTTCAAAATAAAGAATTATCTAAAAAAGAATTATCAGTAAAAATGCATTTTTAGTTGTATATGTTTCTAATAATAAAACTATAAGTAGCTTGGATTAACCCTTTAAAACAAATTTTAATGCAATTTAAATTGTCTAACGCAACCTACTAAGATCTCAATGCATTTTTTTAATAATATATACATAATTTTTTATTGAATTTTGAATCTTTATTTTTTTTTAAATTCTTTACAAAAAAAAGTAAATTATGTTTATTATTCTAGTAAGTTCTACCTAGCAAATAAATTAAAATTTATCAATAAATTGGGTTATGATTGATACCATTAAAGGCAAATTGTAATTAAATTCCTATAGAATAAATATTAATTTTTCATTAGCCACTAAATTTAAAGCATTTTCCGACAATATTGGAACTCTCCCAATTAAGTGTTTCTTTTTGAACACAAAAGATAAATGATACTTTATAAAGGAAAGTTTTTGCAACCTTTCCTATATCTACAGGGTGGGAACCTCAGAGTGAAAAGGTTTACACACCCTTTACAGTGAAAACCTTTTGGCAAGCCTATTATGAAAAGGCTTATACAACCCTTACGGCAAAAACCGTGTGGCAGGCTTATCACGAAAAGGTTTACACACCCTTTACGGCGAAAACCTTGTGACAAGCTCATCCCGAAAAGGTTTACATACCCTTTACGGCGAAAGCCTTGTGGCAAAGGGGGTCATGAAATGGTTACCAAAAGCTTGACGTCTGGAGACTAGGACCCTTTCTTCAAGGTTTTATGATGGTTACTCCCTTGTCATCTGAACCTTACTCCCTTTTCGCTTGAGAGGTTTAGACAAGGGTTTTAAAAGGATAAAATGCTATCTGGGGAATCTCTTCATCCAGGCAATAGTTCTGATCAACTTGGAGTAAGAAGAAAGTCTGGTGTGATACCAAGGTATCTCCTTTTCTGTGTTTGTAGCTACCGTCTTTCTTCTTTCTCGATTTAAAGTTTCTTCATCAACCTCAATTTGAGATTTCGGCCATTCTTCCCTAGGAGCTCTTAACCATTCTGGACCAAGTAGCCATCTGGTTTCTATAAGGTGTTTGATTGTACTTCCTCGAGAAGGGATGTCCGCTGGATTATATCTGCCTGGTAAGTGATGCCAGTCATCAGGATGAGACAATTTCCGAATTTCTCTGGTTCTATTGGCGACGAAAGTGGCCCAACAGTCTTCCTTCTTTATCCAGCTAAGGGCGTTACTGGAATCAGTCCAATAATGCGTTTCAATATCTGGTCTTTGAATGTCCTTCTTGACATTCTCAGCTAAGCGAACAGCGATCAAACATGCCAAAAGTTCCAATCGAGGGATCGTAATTGGTTTTAAGGGACATACTCGATTCTTGGCACTGACAAATTCACACGACACAGATTCTTCAGTTTCGACTCGGATGAAAATGCAAACAGCGTAAGCGCCTTTGCTGGCATCAGCGAATACATGTAAACTACAGTATCTCAAGGGAAGTTCTCTCTTCAACAACCATCGAGGGATGGAAACGTCTTTCAAAGATGCAATTTGTTTCTTCCAATTCAAAAATGTTTTCGAGATATCTTCAGGTAGTTCTTTATCCCAAGGTATGTTTGACCTCCAGCATTCTTGAAGCAGCAGTTTGGGCAACAACGTAAATGGACAGATGATGCCTAGAGGATCATAGATTTGTTGCGCAGTAGCCAAAATTTTCCTCTTCGTGACCGGGCGAAAATCTTCCACCTCGTAATGACTTGTGTTGCAGTACAAAACATCTTTGGAGAGATCCCACGTCAGACCCAAAACTGATACCAAATCTCCTTCTTCGTTTTCTTCTGGCTCATTGATTACATTCGGAACCTGGTCAGACTCTGAAATGCAGTAATTTCTTCTCCATCCTCTCAAATCAAATTTTCCAGATCGTAGTAACTCCCTGGCTTCTTCAATGAACAGCTCACAGCCCTCAACAGTGTCGAAACAAGCAAGACAGTTATCTACATAGAAAGAGTCCATTAACTTCAAGGCAGTGTCCTTAAAGTGAGGAGGAGCCGTCTCCAGATGATGTTTCAAGGTGGCATTCAAGAGGAAAGGACTACACTTTAAACCGAAGACAACTCTGCAGTGACGATACGTTTTGAATTTAGTTGCATCACCGTCTTCCATCCAGAGAAATTTTAGATAGTTCCGATCTGATCCAGAAACACTGATTTGAAGAAATGCCTGTTTGATGTCGGCGGTAACAGCACACTGCTTCATACGAAAACGAGTAAGGACTGTAGGAATGAGTTCTAGGAAATTAGGTCCCTTGACAAGACATTCATTCAAAGATGGTGATCCTCTGATGTGCGCCGAGGCATCAAAAACAGGCCTAATTTTGGTGGTAGCTGAATTCTTCACGACAGCTCGATGTGGAAGGAAATGTCCAGGTGAAGTACTATCTTCCAAACTAACTTCTTCGATTATTCCTTCCTTTAGCCAGGAATGTAAAACGTTTTGATAAGGTTCCAAAATATTAGCTGCTTTCAATCTAGCAATTGTAGTTTTCAATCTTCTTTCAGCTAATTCTCTCCCTTCAGGAAGATCAGGATGAAATTGGAGCCAAGGAAGTTTTACTTGGTATCTTCCTTCTTCATTAAACTTCAAGTTGCTTTGGAAATGTTCATAAGCTGCCTTGTGTAACTCTTCTTCAGTTTGCCGTTCAACTGGATCCGTGATTCCTATTCTATCTAAACTCCACAAGTCTGGCAAGTTTATGTCCCGAGTGTGCAGGCAAGTAATGGACAAACAAGATTCTGAAGTCTGTGTTTTTTGTGGAATTTTCCCCATAAGCGTCCAGCCAAGATAAGTACCCACGGCAACAGGTCCAGCATTTAAGTTATGAACTTTCCCATTCAAGAGTTTTCCTGCGACGTCCGCCCCAATCAGTAGATGAATATCAGAATCAGCTTCACAATAGGAACTCGTAACGACATCAGTCAAATGTATGTCCATCTTATGAAGATCTTTCATCCACGGTCCATGTGGGGTCTTCTTTATATCGCCACATATCTTGTCTTGTTCGAGAGCTTCGAAATTGCAATTATAACTCTCGTTCATACTCGTTAAATACACTCTAATGCAGCGATGTATTTGTTGAGGAGTTTCATGTCCACCAAATAAACTGTGTATAATAGGAAGTTCTCTTACACATTCATAGTTCATTAATTCTACTGCTTTAGAACTTATGTACGAGTGTTGACTGCCTGTGTCGATAAGGGCTCGAATAACGTGTCTAGTGTTTTTACCCCTAAGATATACTTGTAACGTTTGTAATAATACTTCTGCTCTATTAGATTGAGTCGACAGAGCTTGATCTTTATTCGGAATACTATTTGATTCTTCAACAACTTTAAAAGTGCCTATCTTGCCTTCACGAGACGTATTAGGACACATAATTGTACAATGAAATTTGTGGCAACAAAAACACTTAACTTTACTATAGCAATGCTTAGATAAATGGCCTTTCTTCAGACACTTAAAACAGCATGCAGCCTTCCTAACTAGGTCACGCCTTTCATCTAAACCCATACCTTTTGCTTTATTGCAATCAGCGGAATTATGTTTCTTAAAACAGAAAATGCACGAATTTTCATTATTTTCATTGGTATTCAATAACCCTGAAGCAGTCGGAACATTGCAATTATTTTCACTAACACATCGCTTGAAAGTTTTTCTATGTGTTTCTTTTCCATAATCAAAAGAGTTTTTAGCTATCGCTAATCTTTGTTCACCATCTACCTCAGACTTCAAAAATTCCATAAGTGCAGTTAATTTATTTATATCCTCTTTTCCTTTACTCGTGGATATAACAGAACTAATTTGGCGCTCCCATATTTTCAAAATTTCGTCGGGTAGACAACTTTCAACAAGGGGGTACAACATGGCAGCATATTTATCCGAAGTAACACCCAACGTGCCTAAAGCTCTTAAATATGCTTCAATTTTATCATAAAGTGTAACCAAACTACATTTATTATGATTCAAAACTAAAGTTAACAACTCCCTCACATAAACTTCAATCAAAAGTTCATCTTTCCCAAAGCGCGATTTCAGGCATTCAACTGCTAGCGGATAGTTTTCATCTGTGGGAGGGTAGCTTTCTACAAGTTCACGAGCACGTGACCCCTCGGCTGTACTCTGTATAAGATACACGAATTTATCTCCAGCCGATAAATCAGAATCCTCGTCGATTTTCTTAAACAAACTCCAAAACCCAATCCACCCTTTTATCGATCCATCGTACTTGGATAACTCTATTTTTGGAAGTTTTACTGTTCTTTTAAAAACGGCATCTAGTTCGACATTAGACGACACACGCGCAGACGTATGTGGTTGGTTGGTACCTTTCTGCAAACGTTCAACTTTCGTTCGGAGTGAAACAAATAAATCACAATATGAAGTTATTTTTTCATATTCGTTTTCAAGGTCCTCTGGTTTGATTGCAGAATCTTTCGATAGCAAGTGTAGCATCCGATTGTCAGCGGCTTCTAGTTTGGCGAATTTATCGCTCAAAAGTGAAATCGAAACATTCAATTCTTCTAAATCTACCGTTTCCGAACATAAAATTTCTTCTACTTTCTTTGCTGACCTAGTAAAATTGGATCTTAATGGAGCTCTATACTTTGTGAGCTCGTCTTTACTAAATTCATCCATGTTTCCTAATTAATATCGCCCTTTTTAATAACCCGACGTCCCTGTTCGGGCGCCAGAAAATGTGTCGCTCAAAAGGAAAATATAAAGGTTGCCTACCTTTATTCACAGCGACGGTTCGATTTCTTCTTGATTCCGACGTCGGGCGGGCTGGCTTAGATCTTGAATAACTAAAAATAGCTAAATAATTCTTATATTAACATAGATGATCAAATACCAGTAAGACGAACACAACTCCGTTTATTTACAAAAAACGAATCTCGAACACCAACTTATTTTCCGTTACAGTTACAGTTAATTGCGACAGTACAGGACAACCCTATAGAAAGATAGTACGATAATTTCAAAATGAAATTCATCAGGACCATTATCGCCTTGACCAGTAAGGTTGATATTGTCGCGTGGTCGGGTTCGAAAGATTTGAAGCCAAAGCAGATCAAAACTTGCAGAAGTTTATTCCAAGATAATTCTTCACAGATTCTCTTAACAGCTCCAGAACTTCTCGTTCTAGTAGACTCAATACAGCTCTTTTCACAACAATAGAGCACAAAACAGCAGTTAAAAACTTGACAACACAACTGCTCAAATCGCTGCACAAGACAATGCAATAGAATGCTTTAGAACTACTCGGAATGTTCACTGAGACTCAATAATTCCAGTCAACTAACTGACTAACTTCAGTCAACTAACTCAGTGACTCAAAATCAGTCAACTAACTCACTGACTCAACTCAGTCAACTATAATAACTTCCCCGCTATCTTGGTCAGCCTTATATAGGACAGGTGAATCTTCGTGAATCTTCTAGAGGTAGATATTTGGAGAACTTTCCAGATCGTAATTGAAAAGTTCTATACATGTACATGGGGACCGAAAATGTTGGCGACTAAAATTAGTTGCCAAAACCGTCGCCAACTTGGCTCTATCTCGTCAATTTGGCGAGATTGCCATTACCATAATGTTAAATGCCCTGCTCCTTGTAGAACTCGCTTCCCAACGTTACCTCTGTGAAACTCGTTATCAAGCATCAAGAGACTCATTGCAGGGAAACAAACTATTGCATTGCCTTATGCGAAATGTACATAAATTTTACTATTTACAAAATTAAAACTACGAAATATTTACAAATATTATACAAAAATTCGTAACAATATCATAAATATTAATAAAATACACGTTACAATGATTAAAATTCCATTGGATGTGAGCGATAAAAAAATAATCGACTTACAGTGAGTATATAGTAAGGTATTTCCTGCTTTGGGCTAGGTGTAAGAAATAAGATCGCATTTACAACATATATTCGCAGTTATTGAATTTTTCGGTTAGGCCAAATAAATAAAAATTGTGGTCCATTGATATTCCAATAATTAGAAACTTTAGATCATGATTGGTAAGAGGGACACTCGGCGTGCGAATACCGATCCGTATTTAACCGTTCTCTTATAATAACAAAAATAAAAAAAGAATCATTGAAATTAATTGTCTCGATAATTAAATTTGTAAACTCAACTGTATTATTTAAAGTATATTTAATTTCTTTAAATTTTAAATAATTATCTAGAAACAACATATGCTTTATATTTCTGATACCTTTTTCAAAATTGAATGAAAGTTATAACAATGAGAGAAGTAAAATATTTTGTCAAATTATATTATTAGCCCCAGTTCTTATTTAAACCCATCATATTGCATTCATACACTCTTCAAATAATACTAAATATGTTTTATAAACTGTATAGTATATATTTGTATGTATTTTATTCATTGCATATGCTAAATCACATCAGTATAATATCAGTAGAAAGCAGAAAAAGGATCTAGAAGAAAAGCTTGCAAGAGATATTAATATTAACCCAAAGGGATTTTTTGCATATGCCAGTGGAAATAAAAGAATGAATACTCATCTGGGGCCACTTGAGGATAGCCAGGGTAATTTAATGCTTGATGATGAGAGGATGGCTAACTTTTTGAATGAGTTTTTCATGAGTGTCTTCAATAAGGATTTTAATGGGGGGATTATTACAGAAATTAATACAAGCTCGGATATGCAGGAGTTTCAATTTTCTAGAGAAGAAGTGATTCATCAGTTAAAGAGTATGAAACCTTTTAAGCTCTTGGACCTAACAATATTTATCCAAAAGTCCTTACTGAGTGTGTTGAGGAGTTAGGGGATGTGTTGTTGTATATATTCGAATGTTCTTATAGTTCGGGTACAGTACCATTAGATTGGAAGTTAGCTAACATTACTCCACTGTTTAAAAAGGGATTGAAAAGTGATGCAGGAAATTATAGACCAGTCAGTTTGACATCTGTTATCTGTAAAATGTTTGAAACAATTCTAAAAAATTACATGATGAAATTTTTGGAGACTAGTGACTTACTTTCAAGTAAACAGTATGGATTTAGAAAGGGAAAATCTTGTGCGACTAATCTTTTATATTTTTACGATGAGGTTACTACGGAATTGGATGGAAGGAATTCGGTCGATATAGTCTATATTGATTTCCAAAAGGCATTCGATAAAGTCCCGCATGAAGCCTTATTACATAAATTAAAAAGAATTGGAATTCATGACACTGTTTTAAGTTGGATTGGAAATTGGTTAATTGGAAGAAAGCAAAGAGTGCAAATCAAAGGTAAATACTCTCAGTGGGGAGAAGTTAAAAGTGGGGTTCCACAGGGGTCAGTTTTGGCTCCACTTCTGTTTATAATATTTATCGATGATATAAGCGAAGGTCTCTTAGGTAAAGTCAGTTTTTTTGCAGACGATTTAAAAATCATGGGACTTTCTAATTCAATGGAGCAGATAGTACAATTTCAATTAGATTTAGATAGGATTTCTGATTGGGCTATTAAATGGGGAATGTCATTTAATATTAGCAAATGTCAGGTTTTACACATGGGGAACCAAAATCAAAATGCGTCTTACAACTTACAAGGCATTATAATAAATGATGCTAACGTTGTCAGTGATCTGGGGGTGTTGATTAGTAAAGATTTTAAGATGGGACAACAATGTAGGGCGGCTAGTGACAAGGCAAATAGGATGTTAGGTTATATAAAAAAAAGCATTTTATCTAGATCTAGTGATATCATACTACCATTGTATAGAGGTTTAGTTAGGCCGCATCTTGAGTATGCAGTACAGTTTTGGTCACCTTATTTAAAAAAGGACTTTGATTTACTAGAAAAAATTTCAACATAGAGCAACAAAAATAATTCAAGGTACTTCGGACATGGCATATGAGGATAGATTGAAAAAATTAAACATGTATACACTTCAGGAAAGAAGGGCAAGAGGGGATTTGATCCAGTTATTTAAATTTATTGCACATGGTGAAATTAGGGGTTTAGAATTTGTCACTGACAATAGGACGCGAGGAAATGGGTGCAAATTGTTCAAATCTCAATTTAATAGGGAAGGGTGAAAACACTATTTTTACAATAGGATTATCAATGATTGGAATGATTTGCCAGCAAATGTTGTAAATTCAGAGAGCGTAAGGAGTTTTAAGAAACAGTTAGATATGCACTGGGGGATCATCAATAGTCAATAATTGGATTACACTGGCTAGGTAAGTAACTTATATTTTGTACTTTGTATATATTTAATTTAGGTTATTTTGTTACCATATTTGGTTACTTATGTTTGCGTTCTGTTGGTTTTTTATAAAATTTGTCAGCTTGCATTATGTGTATTGCATTTTTCCAGTATGATTGTTAAACGCTGTGTCAACTTTGTGTATTGTATTGTATTATGTATATTTTATGGTATTATGTATATTGTATTGTATAATCCTGTAACTATTGTATATATTGTGTCAGCTTGTATATATTGCTGCATTATATATTGCATTTATCCAGTATTATTGTCAAACGTTGTGTCAACTTTGTATATTGCATTGTATTGTATTGTATTATGTATATTGTATTGTATAATCCTGTAACGACTGTATATTGTGTGCATGATCCTGTAACTAAGCTATATTGTATGTATGACGTGTAACTACCGTATGCAAATTATTTTCTATTTCTATATACGTGTATATATATATTTACTCGACCAACCCTGTTGGGCCTTGAGCCTGTCGTTGGTCTTAAAATTTGTATTTTGTATTTGTATAAATCTTTTAACTTGTCCTATTGATCCCGATGCTATGAGATATTTTGAATATTAATAAAGATTGACAAAAAAGTTATTTCCAAAGCAGATTTCTTATTTCTTTAGAAAAAAAAGCAATTTAAAAAAATCGAAAATATTCACACAAAAATTCTTTAACTTCCACAAATAAAAGCGAAAAAGTTCTCTTAACGCGGTTCTACGTTATCCATCAACAGCATCGCAAGAAACGGGCTTTTGGTTTCTTTCCTTCGAAGGCGGCTTCAGCCAATCAGAGAGCAAACGCGTTTTCTGGAATTGCTATTTCTAGCCGCATCTCTGCTCGTCCTCTTTGTATAGAGGTTTTATATTGTACGTCATTTTCAATTGCTGCTTTAGTAAGAAGATAATTTTTGAATTATGATTGGATCACAGAATTTGAAAATTAGGAATCAATTTTCAAAATTATATAATGATTAGAACTATAATTAATTATAATTTTTTACATTAATTTTTAGTCTGCACTGTAAATGTATTCAAGCAATTGCATTCTCCATTTTGCCTTCGAGTGATTAATGAGGATTTATGCTTGCCAAATAAACCGGTAAAATTTTAAGAACTCTTTTAATGGCAACGTTATTGCTGTGCGTTTTTAATTATTTAGAAAATAAAAAGCAAATGCGTGAAGTGAAGATTTTAACAAGTTTTATTTAGTCATAAATTCTTGGGAACGTTTTGCTTATATATTAAAAAAAAATCTGTTTTTCGCATCCAATTATTCTTGATGAGTTAGATTCCTTCAAAGTCCGATTCCTTTTCTGTGATGGTTGGTATATTTGTTTCTCTATTGCATTCGAATTAATGATTTATTACTCTTTTATGTTATATTTCTTTGTGCTCTTTATTCACTGTGAAATATTTTTTCCGAACAATGCATGCTAAATTGGTTTTTTATCAATCATGTTGGCTTATTTACTCTTTGGCACCGGCTTTATTAACACAGGTAGAATATGCGCGTTGTAATTTCGAACATGACTTTTACAGTTAAACTGTGACATTAATTTAAATTTGTGGTACTCTTCCGTTAGACTGCAAAATCAAATAAAAATTGCAGCGATATCTCATTCGAACTAATAACCTTCAAATTATTTATAATTCCTATAACAAACATTATAACTGCTATAGGGTTGCTGTAACAACACTATAAAAAACCATAAATATTTAGACCTGGCGTTGGATTTACATATTATTTAAACAATTAAACATTTCGCCCCTCTAACGAAAGAGTACTGCAATTATGCTGCAGCGGCGAAATAATCATAATGCAAATAGTTTTTACTATTCTTGTTTTTTACTTTACTACTATAGATATTGTGTCTTAGCAATTCTATAAGATGCTTTGATAAGGTACAGATACCTATCAATTTTACTAAACTTTTTCTCGTAACTAAACACACAGACAAAGAATATTTAGGGTTGCTATAAAACTTAAGAAAGTGTCTAGGTAGAAGTCAAATATAGTGTGCCCATTTTTTGTTTTGCCCAGAAAGGTATTTAGATGGCTGATACCCAAAGCATAGGCGTAAAGTACGGGGGGACTGGCCTCCCCGCTTTTAAATTCTGGGGGACTGCCTACCCTGATTTTTGTAACACTATCTCCTTTTTTTCCCTCCAATCTCCAAATAAATTATAATAACTGTTTATTGTTGGTATTATATGATATGAGAAGTTGTGTCATACCTAGATTTTCGAAAAATTAATAGATTTCGATAATTTTTTTAAAATTTCATCTTCCGTCAAAACTTGCCCCTCCATGTTTTTTGAAAAGTTGACACCTATGACCCAAAGCAATGTATAAAAAATAAACTACTACCATCGTATATTCTCGGCTACATCTCATCGGCAGCATCGTTAAACTGCTGTATATATATATAGTTCCTTTACACACTGATACTTTCCATTCGATGGGTAGCAGATAAAAACGCCAAATTGCAGTGATAACTTATCCGAACAAATAACCTTGCACATTTATAATTCCTACAACAAACCATTATAGGGTTACTATAGCAATCCCGACCTTAAGCATTTAAACTTGGCGATACATTTGCACTTCATTAAACATGCAAACATTTAGGTTTGGTGCCAACTGCTACCCATCTAGCAGAAGAGTGTCTACACACCAAGTAGTTCCTTAATAAATAAATAAAGAAAAGAACCTGTGAAATGAAGATCCAATCGGATTAAACACAAGAAATCATTTAAGAAGATAAACAGTAGCAGCATCAATATTTGACAACTATTCAAGAGGCACATTCTTCTGTATCTGAAACCAGTTTGAATTGGAAGCTTGCAATATGAAATTTAACTTTTTTAAAAAGATAGGCTATTGCAAATCGCCGAGTACCCAACTACTAATTTTGAACTAGCTATAGTAAATAAAAATTATGTCGAAATACTTTTTTCATCTTGTATAACTCAGCAGAGATTTCAACTATTATGGATTTTCTGTAGTTTTCACTGATTCTTACTTCTTTTTACGGTTTTACGTATGTTCTTTGAAATCTATAGAAATGTCCTATACAATATATCTTCAATAATTTGCCAATCCTACTGCTATTGCAAAGATTTGCGCCGATATGGTGGGCAACATCGCCTATATTTACCTTGCAGTGATGGTTGTTTTCGACGTGGGTTTTCAATGATGTAATAATCCTTTTTTCACAATATATTTTCAATGCAAATATAAAAATTATCAAAAAGTTTTCATATGATTCACTTGTTTATCATATAATATAATGGCTTAAATATATATATATTTTTTTTTGTAATTGTATGATGTGTGCGATTTTTTTTCTTTCTTTTTAATTTTTTTTTTTTTATGGTTTCTGTTGCTCTTTATACTCTTTTTTTTGCTCTGGAGCTGTACTTATTGTATGTGATATACATTGTCATTAAATACACTTGAAATTAACTTTTTTAGGTGAATATTTTTATTCAATGTTACTTACTCAAAAAAAAAAAATTCCACTTCCCAAAGGTTGTCATTGACTTGTTACTGGTATTCCAAAAATTGCTGTCTTTAATACAATCATACAATTTGTACATAATGTTGCCTGACATATCATTTTTAATACCCATGTACCTTTTTTTTTCTTGCAGGAAATTTTATCTTCGTAATTTTAAATGTGCAGTATATATCTTTTATTCTGGAGTATTATCTAAAAATGTAACAAATGTTTACTTTGATGTGATGAGATTCTTGCTCTATGCAGTTGTAATGTCCAAGATTTTTATCGGTTTTTGTGTGAAGTTTAGCTTTTTTTGCTTTGATGCTTTGCCTAAAAATAAAAGGTTGCCAATGAATATACTAACGCATATTTTATCATTGATTAGTGCCAAAACTGGTTTGTTTGGTTGTTGTCATGGGACCAGCTATGGCAGTGCCTCTAATGTTGAATTAGTATTTTTTAAAAATATTGTGTATAGCTTGTCTTTTAATAATTGAGTGCTCTTCCTTTCAGTCTTCCAACAGCCCAAAACATCTTCCAAGTGGTCCCCCGGGTACGAGGCCCCTACTTATGCCACCACCACCACCTTTTGGAGTAAGTAGGCTTTCGATTTTCCAAACTTGCCCGTTCGAGTCATGAAAGTTTTCTTAGAAATTTTTGTTGTATTTTTTGCTCAATTTTTTTTTTTTTTTGTAAAATTAATTATATATTTCTTTTGGATAATGCCATTTAATTTCATAAGTGGTCTCCTGCAACTTCTTTACTATTCAATTGTTAAGAAATAATAATTTCTTAGTTAGAAATACAGTAAAAGTTGGATTATCCACCATTCAATTAACTGAAATAGTTTGTAAATCAAGTTTGGTGAGAAAATTGCAGCTATTTTGCCAAAAAGCGGCAATAAAAACAGTCCATCAGGTAACCCGAAAATATAGCTTTGATTGGAATCGTTTCTCTCTCTGTGTTTCTTTTTCTTTCTTTTTTTCCCATATTTTTCAATGCATAATGCTCCGTATTTTTTTTTACAGAATTTATGATATGGAAATGATTTAATTTGTTCTAACGGATTTCACATTATTGCGTATTATAAAAGTAAAATATTACATTATTGTAACTCTAAATTCTGTGTAGAATATTTTTTAAATATTCCGCTGCGACGATTTTAATGTTAGGCACCACAACTAACGTTGTATACAGTTTAACATGTTGCTAAAATGAAGATTTGGCGAAAAAACATCAACATTCAATTTATCGAAAAACTCAGTTTTCTGGAAATCCTAATTTCCCAGTGATTCCGTATGATCGACTTTTACTAACTGACTTTAGTAACTAATCTAATAGTTTCTTAATTCTGTTTCAATGTCTTTCAGATGATCCCCCCTAATTTCATGGGTGGTCCCATGAGGCCAGGTGGTGCTGAGGGATTAAGACCACCCTTGATGCCCCCTACAGGTTTGCCCCCCTACCCTGGACCCCCGGGATTCCCCATGCCAGCATTAAGGGGCATGGCACCCATACCAGGAATGGCACCTCCAGGTCTGTATTCTTAGCTTGATATTAAATTTAAAGGTACCTGCACTTAATTATATATAGGTATTGCATGGTTAACCCCCCCCCCCCCACACACAGATACTTGATTTCATTTTGAAAAGGTAAGACCTAATGAAGTTTGACTGTTGATTCATGCATAGCCTAATAGCAAAATTTTTTGGAGGTCGCTGCTACCAGCTGTTAAACACCAAAATCTTAGGTCATGATTTACAATTTTTACTTTTTAATTCGTAACTATTTTCTACTTAAATCCAAGTAATGTGCTTCTTATATAAATTGTAGTAATGTATTACTTATTTAACCAACTTTCATGCAAAATGACCAGTTTTCAACTGTGATGTTTTTGTTTTTTTTTCTTCTATAACTTCTAGTTTTACAATATTGCACAATTCTCTTAGTGATAATGTTTTTCAAAGTACTAGTTCCACTCCGTTAATACAAATTGCCTTTTTGATTTACTCTTACTAATAAGCAATTCTGCACATAGCTAAAATATAAACGTCTGCCTTTTGAGTTGTTAGTTTGACCTCATTGTCTTCTGTTCTTTAGGCACCACCCTTGTGATGTCAGCCCCTCCCCCCAATGATGCACCATCACCCGTCCCAAGAGAAGGACAGGTATAGTGACAAAAGCTTAATTCAACACATTACAATTATTTCTCTTTTGCAGGTCCTTAAGAACTACTTAATTCATTTTTTAATGGTTTTTATTTTCTAGCAGGGTTGGCATGGTTTGAACCAAATGATTTTTTTCCCCCTCAAGAATAATTTTAAATTGTATTTTTTTTTTTTTTTTTATAATTACATTTTTTAAATTATTTGATTTTGTAAATGACTTCTATTTTTAACTGATCAACTCAACTTTTCTTTCTCTTATTTTTAAAGAAAATAATTCACTAAACGAAAAATTATACAAATACTATAGATAGAATATGTGATGATGATTTTAAAATAAATCTTCTAATTAACATATAATCTAATGAATCTAAGAGCAATATTCCATGTATTAGGTACAATTACTATTGTATATATTGAATTTAAAAAATAGTATCTCTAAATAAAATATTAAAATTTAATATGATTTCAATGTCCTTAAAGTAGCCACGAGCGTATATTTACCTAGTGTAAATTATTTTCAAACAGAATATTGATTGTTATTTGAACATAAATTATTCTAGTTTATGTCAAATTTTATTTATGAATTAATGTAATTAGAAAGGGAAAGAATTTTAACCAATCATTATGAAAACTTTTTCCTGTTGCCAAAATTGTTTTAATCAGAATAAACAAATGATATTTAGACGTGAATGCGTAAATTTATCTTTAATAAATACATTTTGAAACGTAGCTTGCTGTGTGTTTTGCTAATAGAGGTGTTTTTAATATTTAAAATTAGGTGCAAGCACACGCTGACAGTAGAATCGGCGCTATGTTAATGAATATAAAAATCGGCAATTCATATAAAGGATTTATATTAAAAACTTTGGTTGTTGTTGGATTTAGTCTATAAAGACATTCTAAATTATGCATGCATTTGCATTGTGGTTTTTAATATATTATGATGTGTTTAGTTTGGCAAAATAAGGATTTTTATTGACTAAAACTTCAGATATTGATTCAGGAATGCTATTTATACTCGAAAAGGTTGAATGTGTGCAGGGTTAATTGAACATGCTTTTGTAAGTGTTTTTGTCGAGTAATGTTTGTTTAGCCATAGTAGTGGCACCTGGAAGAAATGAGAAGCAATTCGTTTCTGATAAACGACTAAAATAACACAACAGTGAAATTCAAAGGGGATCTCCGTTCGAAAGAATTTTCTGTTTGATCTTTTTTATTTTTAATACTATATGAACAGTAAATCAATACAGTCAAATAAACATTTACACAAATGTGATTTGGCAGTATGAATGAATTAAATGTCATGTTTAGTAATTGTAAGTTTTTTATAACACATACATTGATCATATTTTTCAATACATCTGAATAATCTATATTTTGCATTGCAGTTTAGCTTAATATTGTTTAATTTCTTTGTTTTCACATTTATATTCATTGGGAATATATTTTACTTTCCTGGAATTATCTACTAATGCCCAATCTGGCTAATGGTTCTATAAACCTAATTAATTCAAAAAGCAATGATTTTTTTGTTCAAAGTAGGGTTTTTTTTTTCCCCAAGAAATGACTAAATTTGCAGAACTTCAGTAGATTGTACCATTAAATTTTTGTTTAATATTGCCTGTCTTTTTTTATAGTAGGATTTTGACAAAAATGTACCACCTTAAAAGATACTTATTAAACATTTTTTATGTTTGATTATTAAATGTATTATTAAAATGTTTTATGCTTGTTTCTATTAATTCCAGTTCATTTTAATATTGCTTTGATTTTGATTTCTAGGGTGATACAGCTTCCAAACAACCAGAAAAGGTAAAATATATTTTCTACACATCATATGTTAATAACAATAATATTTATGCAAATTGTTATTGATCTTAATGGCTATCAATTATTAAAATTAATCTTGTCTGAATTGGTAAATGTAGATTGTATTGTCACATACACGTTTAAATTATTTTTTTTTTTAGTTAATCTGTTTTACATGAAGCTTGATAAATTTTGATAGTTATGATGTGATCGCTGCATCCTCCTAATAATTTATTAAAATCTTAGAAAATAACTTTAAATATTTTTAATATCCTGTTTAAAATAAAAAAAAAGAAATGATGGTTTGCCCCTTCCTGTTTTAATCGAAGCAAGGGTCGCATTCGCCATAAAACTCCTAATATTCCTTCAATTTTTGTTTCTTCCTAAAATTGCACTTAAACTTTTCGATGATTCCTAAAAAAGAATTTAAAAAACCCGAAAATTTCCCAATTTTCCTCCAAAACCCACTAAAAAAAAACCTGATATATTCCAACAGATGAGAAAAATGGATTTAATTAAATTTGCATGTTTGCCAAAATAGTATAATTGTTTAATAATATAACTTTTATTTTGCTAAAAAGTCGTTTGAAGTTAATTTTTTTTTCTTCTTTTATTGAAAGTCTTTTTGCCAGTATCTTAATAAGCTTTGGAAAGAATATGTCTGTGTCCTATGTCAGCTTCAAAAGAAATATCCATAAATATTTTTGTATCCCTAAAATTTTAAGGATCATCCATAAAATTTTTAGAATAATCCCTAAAATTTGTGAGAATTATTCCTAAAATTCCTACCTAAATTTTTTTGAAAACTCAGCTGCGCCCCATGTTTAAGGCATTTTTAGAATATTTACATAATTTTCTATCTGTTAGTATTTGCACAGGAATTGTCTTTGTAATGTACTGTCTTTTGTGAAATATTAAGAATGGCCTGAGAAAGACAACAGGGTTCTTACAGCCATTAAAGTCCATAAGAACTACTAATTTTTGGTGTGTCCTTGTAAAAGAGTCCTTATTTTTGATCTTTGGTCCTTAATTTTCGATTTTGTTTTCTTAGAACTTCTTTTAAGTATTCCAAATTAGATTTGAATTTTCTCTTTCTATCAGTTTCGATCCTTCTTTTCTTAGTGCAGCAGTTTTATCTTCCAAATTGCTTGGAATCGCCTTATTTCCAGGAAGGCTTCAAATCTTTTTGCGTTAACATTAAAAACGTTTTTTAAACTTTTTTAAACATGAAAAATAAAATTACCCAAGTTATAAATAAAATTCAATAAAAATATTATTTTATTCTTAAAATGTAATGCTACAAATTTGTAAGGAGGTCTTTAAAAAATTTAAAAAGTCCTTAAAGGGCTCTGTCTTATTTTGGATGCATGAAAAAAACGCTTAAGAATACTGTTATATTTATTGATATAAAACTTGTTAGTTTTAACAAAAACATTTGTAAATTACTGAAAAAAAATTATTGATTTAAACCACTTTTTTAGTGTGAAAATGCCAGGTAAACAGGAGTCCTCAAAAATTAGGTGCATGTGAGCTGTTGAAAAAGTCTGAACCACGACCCATCTGAAACAAAAAAATTTAATGGTTTTAGGTTTAGTACTTGTTTAGGTTTAGTGTGGCAGTGGCTATATCTTGTACCTCTAATATTAATTTATATGCTAAAATAACAAAATGGCAGAGAAAAAAATTAAAAACTTGTTTTTTTTGCATGTTTTTTGCCGAAAAAAAAAATAGTAAAAATTAAAATTTTGCAATTAATCTAATACGCAATATAGCGATAAGTGCACAGAATATGTGGTTAAAATTTCATAAGGATCAGTTCAGTAGTTTCTTAGATTCCAGCACAATTTTTTTAAGGACTCCTGCTTACCTGGCTCACACGAAAAAAGTGGTTAAAATCATTTTTTTTTTTTTTTTTTGTAATTTACGAATGTTTTTGTTAAGCCTAACAAGTTCAATAAACATAACAGTATTCTTTAAAAAAAAAATTAATAAAAATAGCATTTTTATTTCATGCATTCAAAGTAGGCAGAGCCCTTAAAAACTACTACGGTTAGAATACAGTATTTTAATTCTAACCATCCTTCATCTTATGTTCACCTCCTCACAAAAATCTCTTTAAATTTTTATTTGGCATTGGATTTTTTCAATCTTTTAAATACAAACCGAGATTTACTTTTAATATATTTGAAAATCGATTGACGATAGGTTAGCACTGTGTGGCCCATTTGTTGCGCTTGCGCCGTTAAACTCCAACCAACTTACCTTAAAAACTACTTTTCAAGAGATGCAAGAACCCTATATAACTGTTATCTTCTGTATGTGATGCATCAAACTAAATATTTTGTCTCAACGACAAATGCTTTTCTTAGATGTCTATATTTTTGCTTCTCGCACTGTACCAAAACAGTAAGGAGCTAATATAAAAACTTTGAAATTTTTCCAGTCAAAACTATGAATACCACTAACGCGTAATGGAGTTGGTTTTACAAATTGAGATATTTGGTTAAAACTTGGATATTCTGTAATAATTTTTTTCACAAGGCAATAACATCATTTTGAAAAACTCCACATCAGTAATGTCGTCAACCTTAAGTGAGAAGAATTTCAGACACTAAATGTTGCAAATTTGTACATGCTGGCCTTATGTACCATAGTAAAAGTGTGTATATAAATAGCTATTTTTGGTTACTGTTACAATCTAGCATTTTATAATGATGTATAATTTTAAAATATGCTCTAGAACCTGATCTTAATTTTCTTCTAGAGTTGCATCTTCCGCTCGTAATCACTGCTTCACTTTGTTGTACTAATGTAAGTTCATTTTTCTTTAGAAAACTAACTGGTCTGAGCACAAGGCCCCAGACGGTAGAATTTATTTTTACAACCATGTCACAAAGCAGTCCAGCTGGGAAAAACCAGATGAGCTGAAATCCCAATCAGAGGCAAGTGTAATCTTCCTTTATTGAAACCGTTATATTAATTTCGATTTTATGTATGTGGGTGACTGTGTGTCGATTACAGGTAAATCTGCGGAGGCCTAATTAAGCCCCTTGCTGTCATTCTATCAAATTTTGGGGGCTGTCACTAAAAGGTCGGTTTTACATAAGTTGCTATAATCGTTTTGGAATACTAATTCGCCCATTTAACCGATCATTGAAGAAATTCTTTCCTGTTACTAAAATTGTTTTATAAATAAATAATAAAATTCTTTTAATCGGAATAAATAAAAGATGTTCGGATGTGAATAATGCATAAATTCGCATTTATTTTTAATGAATAAATTTTGAAACATAGTTAGTGCCAGGGTTGGCATGGTTTAAAACCAAATGGTTTTTTAAAGAATAATTTAAATTGTAATTTTATTTATTTATAATTAGATTTTTCAAATTATTTGATGTTGTAAATGACTTCTATTTTTAACTGAACTCAACTTTTCTTTCTATTATTTTCTTAAGAAAAAATAATTCACTAAATGAAAAAACATATGAATACTGTAGCTGGAATAAGTTCTAATGTATTCTTAAATAAATCTTGCAATTAAAGACTATTGAAGTTTTTATAAGTATCAACAAGTTTTTATATTAAACTAATAGATATATTAATGTTTTATAATAATTCAAAATTATTAAACTTAAGTTATAGACTGCATTTTATATTTTTCTAAAATAGAGGTTTTGTGTTTTAACAACTTATCACTATTACTGATGAATCTAAGGGCAATATTCCATGTATTATGCTGTAAACAATTACTACTGTATTATATTATAAACATTAAATTTAAAAAATAGTATCTTTGAATAAACTATTAAAATTTCATATGATTTGAATGTTCTCATAAGTAACAACAATTCCTTATTATTTATTGTTTAAATTATTTCAAAATAAATATTAATTTTTTATTTGAACATAAATTATTCTAGTTTATGTCAAATTTTATTTTTAAATATGTATATATGTAATTAGAAAAGGATTTTTATAAAAAAAAAACTGATTTAAATAAAAAAAAAACCCTGTTTTTTGGTTTTTTAGAAAAAAAACTTTTTTTTTCCAACCCTGGTTTGTGCACATTTTGCTGATAGAAATGTTTTTGATATTTAAAAAAAGATACAAGCACATGCTGCTTACAGAATTGGCGCTGTGTTAACCAATATAAAATTTGGCTGGAAAATATAAATGATTTATTTTAAAATCTTTGTTTTTATGGGCTGTATTATTTCTTGTGTTTAGTTGCTCCTGTCTCAATGCCCGTGGAAGGAGTACAAGTCGGAGACCGGAAGGACATATTACCACAACATTCAGACAAAGGAATCCAGGTGGACCATTCCTAAAGAGCTGGAAGATTTGAAAAGTATGTCTACATACCTAATTGAATTTACTTTTGCTTTATGAGATGACAATTTTGTTTCACAAGAATGAATCGTTCAATAACAATGGAGGGAATTCAATGGTTGGCAAATTGTCATAAATTATCACATAAAATCTTCAGTGGATTTTAAAAAAAATCGTCAAAATCTTCAGTGGATGGACTTTTTTACGCAGACATTTATCTCTCTAGTGAAGTAGTATTTTTCTAATTGGGTAGGTTTTATAAATTGGAAGTGGTATCACTTCTTACTCTTCAGTTAGCTAACTACATGGTAAAAATGATAACTGAATCTTTGTATCCATTTTTAAAATATAAGACAAATTAAATTTTCCTGCTCCAAAAGTAATATATTTGCGTTGTAAACGCTGATCTTAAAAGTAAGACTTTTTTTTTAATTGTTTATTTTTTTTGCATTCTTTTAGCTACAATTATATATAATAGTGTTTATCTAATTCAGTGATTCTCAGCCTTTTTTTTGTCGTGGCACACTTTTAAGGATTTCAAAATTTGGCGGCACACAAAGAAAAAGATAAGTTTAAAAGTTGTTTACTTTACCAACCCTATAATACACTGTAATACATCTATTATACACTGTGTAAAATAGTTTATGATAATAATTTGGAATGTAAAATAAAATAATATATGTACTACAAAAACAACAGTACGTTTATTAAGGGATTAATTACAAATATATATTTATAAAATTTGGCGGCACACAAAAGTGCCGTCGCACAGTAGTTGAGAATCACTGATCTAATTAGTTGCAAATGGTTGCATTTAAGGGTTATGTAGTAAATGTACAATTAGGGATACTTGACCCAAGGCATGTGGGAATACTTGACCCAAGGCATATGGGAATACTTGACCCAAGACAGGGATACTATTTGAATAAATTTATGCAGGTTTTTTTTAAAAAAAATTCTTCTTGCATCGTTTTGTTAAGTATGCAAGATGTTCAATTAATAAAAAGGTATTGTTATTGATAGATATTATTGAAACTTGTATGTTTATTAGTTGTTGTACATATATTTTTAGCTTTCTACAATAAAAATTAAAAGTGGACATCATATTAACATTATGTAGGTAATAAAAATTAAAAGTATTGTTGTTGTTGAACAAGAATAGACAAGTATTAACCTTGGAGTGGATTATGTTGTTGTGAGTTATGTTGTTATGTAAAAATGTTGCATTTACGATTTAAATTGTATACTCCCAAATATATGACTTGCGTCAAGTATCCCTAAGGGATGGGTCTAGTATCCATATACTTGACCCAAGTTGAAGGTTTTTATATTTCATATTTTTCTGCCTCTACAATTAATTCTTCAGAAAGATATTCATAAATATTGTGTTATACTTAATGAAGTATGAATAGACAGCAGTTACACACCCATAAATAATGTAAAATAAAAATTAAACACCCAAAACTAAAAATTGGGTCAAGTATCCCTAGTTCCCCCTACTATTCATCTTTAAAATGGATGCTAAGTTTTCTACTCAACCTTGTAAACCAGGAAAAATACACATTTCATAAATTCTGCAATACTTTCGACATTGCACGTTTCATCATAGTTTTTGGGCAAAAAGGACATAGTTAAACAATATGGGCTTCTTTTCCTTATGAAATCCAGTTCCAAAGTTGTTAGTGTTGTAGTTGTCCAAAGTTGTAGACGGCAAATACAACAGTTTAGTTTTTACGTATTCAATATACTGGATCTGCATGTGATAAGGAAATTTGAAAGTTTGTTTACCTAATCATGAATTTTTTCTTAATACCTTAGGTGAAAAAGAGGGTTCCAAAATTTATATAAAAAAAAAGTAGTTATTATACCAAAAGAGGCTTCACGTGTAATATTAGCGATCACGAAGCATAGAATATTTTGGTTTTTCTTGCATGCATTTCGTTTCAGACGTCTGCATTTCGTGCCGTTTTTTTCAACTGAACTTTTCAAGTTGTTTTAAAAAATTACTACTTTCAATTTGTTTTTACAACACCTAATTTTCTATTATGTGTGTCATGCAGCGTTTTTTTAACTCCCATAAATGATTGTTAAAAATGATGGTGATGGAAGGACTCTACACCCTCTTCCCCATTTTTACAATAGCCAACATTAAAATCTTCTGATAGGTTGTCGGAGGAGTGGTTGTGAATGATGAGTGTTTTCTTTGTATATATCCATCCTCATTCCCTTTGTTTCATCATCATCATCATCCCAGACTTTTCTTTGCAATCAAAAATTTTATTTCCAAAAACTATTATTTTGAAAAGTTAGTTTGATTTTTTTTGTTAATCGTTCATTTCATTTCATGGCCGCTTGTGCTTCATTCTTTTGCAATCAGCTAAACATTTATTTCAAGCTTGCTGCTACTTTGCTTATTTCTTGAAATAATTCAGATAAGTTTTCTTAAATGGATAATCACAAAATTGTATCATAATTAGTTTTGTTTATTTCGTCAGTGACCATAAATTGTTTGCGATTAGATTTTTGAAAATAAGAAATTGGTAAATTTACAGTGGACGTATTCACCTTAAAATTCCTAATATTCCTTAAATTTTTGTTTCTTCCTAAAATTATCCCTAAATTTATCGATAATTCCTTAAAAAAAAAAATCCTGGAAATTCTCCGATTTTCTTCTGAATCCAAAGAGTAAAAAACCCAAATTTCTCTAGATAAGAAAAGTGGATTTAATTAAATTCACATGTTTGTTAAAATAGTATAATTGTTTTATTATATAATAGTTGTTTTGCTAAAAAGTTGTTTGAGACTCAATTTTTTTTTTTTAAATTAACAGTTTTTTGCTGGTATTGAAACAATCTTTGGAATTTAGATTAATTTTGTGCAATAACATAAGCTAGATATTGTATTTCTCGAGGATTTTGTTGCTATTATTTCCTGAAAAATAGTTTAAGCAAATAAAATTCTGGAATATTTTAAATGTTTTATTTACAAAACTGTTAACTGGATTTTCATGATCTGTCTACTTAGATATCTTTTCATTTTCTTGTTAAAATTTGTTTACAACACTTAATCTATTTCACATTGATTTTAATTGTCCACTGATATGTTAAAAAAGTCCCTGTTAATTGTTTATTTACTAATTTTTTTTTTAGGTATGGCTTCTGGAAAAGAAGATGAAAGGTAAAAAAAATTATTCCTCAACTCTAATTATAAAAACCTAATGATTTAGGGAGTGTCTTTATTATGTCAGTTTGTCCTCTACTGACATAATAAAGACACTACCTAAACCATAAAGGTATGTTAATTGGTTGACATGAAGTGTATATTCTCTTTTTGGAGATTACCATGTGCAGCTTGATTTTTTTTCCCCCTCTCTTTTCAATTCATACTATCAAATATTCAAGTTCTAGTACTTCATTAAAATATTAACCCATATTTATTTTGTGCTAAATGTTTAACTTTTAAGTTTTTTTTTTTTTTTTTTTTTTCTACAAATAATGACTCGATACCTTATAGGTTGACTAAAGAGTTTAATTTGGGTAAATAATATAACCCATAAAAACAAAGTTTTAATATAAATCCTTTATATGCATTGCCAATTTTTATATTCATTAACACAGCGGTGATTCTGTAAACAGCGCATGCTTGGTGTCTGCATATAATTTTAAATATTAAAATCATTTCTATCAGCAAAATGTGCGGCAAACTAAGTTTCAAAATTTATTTATTAAAAATGAACGTCACATCCAAATATCTTTCATTTATTCTGATTAAAACAGTTTTTATTTATTAAAAAAAAAAAGTTTGGCAGCTAGAAAGAGTTTCAACAATGATCGGTTCAATCTTGCTATTTTAACGCGATTGGACAAGTTCTTTTATTACTATTCCGTAAAAGCGACCTTTAATACTGTAACAGCCCCAAAATTCGATAGTATGCATTGTCATCGACTTCGAATCTTATCTGCCAAGTTTCGACCCGATTGAACGACGGCAACGAGGTTAGGTTAATTAAATCTCTGCTTGAACTCTTTCTGTCATTATTTCAAGGAAATAATGGAAGAAAGAATAATTTAATGCTTTTGTGGCCAAGTATCTTATTTTTTAAAGTAGCATTAACTTTTCCTATTCAATTCCTATTTTTAAAACTTCAATTGTGCTTGTTTTGTAAAATGTAAACTAAGTGTTGTTTCCTACTAGCACTAGAGACGTTCTTTAACAGGGTTCCCATGGTCATTAAAGTGCTTGATATTTTCCTTGAATTTGTTTTTGCAAGCCTTAAAAGTTCTTTAAAATGCTTAGAGGTCCTTGAAAATTCCGAATTTTCGTCACCTATGTGCGCAGCAACGGAATTTTCTTATATATATGTGTTACGCATGCGCCAACTTGTACCCTGTTTTTTATGTATTTGTTGATTGATGGAGTGGGAATCGAATGCTTTAATTGCACAATATTATACTCTGTGAGACAAACACGAGAGATTAGTGTGCGTTTTCCAAGCCAAAAGAGTTTGCAACCAACTAGTGCGTTTTTTTTAAGCAAATGCAACTTTAGGGTTCCCACGGTCATTGAAAGTCATTAAAAGTGCTTAATATTTTTGAAATTGTTTTCAAGGCTTTGAAAGTGCTTTGAGGTGCTTAAAAGTCCTTGAAAATGCTTAGAGGTCCTTAATTTTTGCAGATGTTATGTGGCCAACTGCAAAATTTATAAAAATACAACTCGGACTTGCTATCCCCGCGCGACAGCCACGTATCTGCACCGTATCAGAATTTTCCGACCTATTTATACTACGCATCCACCAATTTGTAACTTTGTTTGGCAGAATATACTTTATTAAAAATTTATATGTAGACATGATGCCTGAAAACAAATTTTCCAAGGTTCTTAAAAACATTAGTTAGGTCCTTAAAAGTCATTGATTTTCATTCTATAATTTGAGTGGGGAACCCTGAACTTACGGATACTATGTTTAGAAAGTACACATTTAATGTGCTATGGCTAAAGCACAATGCATATTAAAAATTGATTGCAACATCATTGAAGTCCGTTCATACGGCAAATTGTGCATGAAAGATTTTGATGTTAGCGCTCTGGGCATAGCAGATGTAAAGTCGCATTACTAAAGACCTTATGCATGAATACAAACTTTCTAAGGTCCTTTAAAAGCTATTATTTAGGTCCTTGAAAAGACATTGATTTTCATTCTGTGGTTTCAGTGGGAGCACTGGTGCGGCTAAGAATTCTCCCGTCGCTCCTACGGTCGCCTCCCCCTCCAAGATCGGTTCCCCGGTGGTCGCCTCTCCTCTGTCCGAGAGCAGCAACAACATTGCCAACATCCAGCTGCCAGTCATGTCCGCTCCACCCGGTGGAATTTACGGAACGGGCGCCGACGTCGGAACTCCATCCTCGGACCAAGGAGATGCAGAAGAGAGGTGAGACAGCCCTTATTGAGTGATCGCAGGGTTCCCCCACGGTCATTGAAAGTGTTTAATATTTTTTAATTGGTTTTCCAGGCCTTGAAAATGCTTAAAGGTCCTTAAAAGTAATTGAAAATGCTTGGTCCTTAAAAGTGTTTGAAAATGCTTAAAGGTCCTTAAAAGTAATTGAAAATGCTTGATCCTTAAAAGTACTTGAAAATGCTTAAAGGTCCTTAAAAGTAATTGAAAATGCTTGGTCCTTAAAAGTGTTTGAAAATGCTTAAAGGTCCTTAAAAGTAATTGAAAATGCTTGATCCTTAAAAGTACTTGAAAATGCTTAAAGGTCCTTAAAAGTAATTGAAAATGCTTGGTCCTTAAAAGTGTTTGAAAATGCTTAAAGGTCCTTAAAAGTAATTGAAAATGCTTGATCCTTAAAAGTACTTGAAAATGCTTAAAAGTCCTTAAAAGTAATTGAAAATGCTTGATCCTTAAAAGTACTTGAAAATGCTTAAAAGTAATTGAAAATGCTTGATCCTTAAAAGTACTTGAAAATGCTTAAAAGTAATTGAAAATGCTTGGTCCTTAAAAGTACTTGAAGATTCTTATAGGTCCTTAAAAGTTCTTTATTTGTCACATATCCGCCACAATGTTTTTTTATATATTTGTAAAGCATGCCTCAACTTGTACATCATTTGGTTCGTATATTTCTGATTGGTGGGGTAGAAATTGATTGGTTTTAATTACATACTGTACTCTGCGAGATGCACACATGAGATTTGTGTTCATGTTTTGCAAGCCGAAAGTTAAAAAACCATCATCAAAATCTGTTTACAAGGGAAAATGCAAATTGTGCGTGAAAGATTTTGATATTAGCGTTCTGGGCAAGGCAGCTGTAAAGTCCACACATTAAAGACCCGATGCATGAAAACGAATTTTCGAAGATGCTTAAAAATATTATTAAGGGCCTTAAAAGTCCTTGAAAAGTCATTGATTTTCAATGGGAACTTTGGGGTATTTTTGAAACCCTTTTTATTGTTATCTTTTCCACATGATTTTAACTCATAATGAAGAAATTGAAACAAGCTCCAAGGCATGGTTCGTACGGTCCTTAAAAGTCCTTAAAAACTCGAAAAAATTTCTAAGGCCCTTAAAAGTTCTTATTTTTTATAAAAATCCTTAGAAGTCCTTATTTTTTTCGAAGTTAAAAACCAATGTTAACGAAATTTGGAGATCATCATTTAAAGTGTTTTCATCCTTCCTGCCTCTTTTGTTTAAAAAAAAAAGCAGTTTTTCTCCGAAAACAGCATCTTTTCTGAAAAAAAGCAAAATTTTCAAATGGAATGCAATATGCGGATCACCCCTACCGAAATTGCCTGTTGCGCATGCATGTACAAACGTGCCACGCACAGACCAGTGACTCGCTGAAGTCATTGAATGGCTTTTGATGCCAGGTGCATCATTAGTAGGTAGATTGCTGGGGTCCGTCCCAAAAATTAGGAGTGTTAGTAAGCATGTATGCCTATTTCATACGTACCTTGATTAAGTGTATGTCTCTGGATTTTTTTTTACCATGCCTCCTTACTCAAAATAGAGATGAAAGTTATTGGAAACGGTAGTTTAAAAATTATTCTAAGGTATATAAACCATAAAGTGTTTTTTACGAAGCATTTAAAAAGAATGTATTTCCGCACCGATAACCGAAATCGCGAATCTCTCTTACTAAATTTAGGGGAACGTTTTGTGTAATTTTAGCTATTGCTAATAAATTTCTGAACGTCCGTTTTATATTTGAAATTAAATATCACAGGGATGTAATCAAAATCCCGGATTATTTCCGATTTAAAATATATATACACATCTTTTAAAGCCTATAGTAGCTGCATGTATGATAAAAAATTGCAGTTTTAAGCAGGCAGAATTTAATCTGATTTTGGAAATAAAAATTCACATATTTTAAGACATTGTCCAAGTTCTTTAATTAGAATATTCTTTTTGTGATATCATGAATCTGGTATGCTTTTAATAGCCAGCAAAAAGTACGGCTAAATTTGGAGAAATACTATCTCCTGTCTAATAATGGCTAAGCCTAAAAAGTAAAGTTAAACGGTTGGGGTTGATCAAATTTTAGAAAATTTTTCATTGAAGTTGGTTGCAAATACTTTAACATTCTTAGCTAAATATTACAGTTATAAATTGCTATTTTTGTACAAATCAGGGTGGTGACAGACCAGGAATTCAGGGAAATGTCAGGGAATTTCACTCTGAGAATTTCGTAAAATTACTCTTTAATCAGGGAATTTTAAAATATTTGAGTTTCTTTTTTCGCATTCCCTGTGCAGGTGCGGACATCTATCTCGGATCGCGTCATGTGAAGTGGATGCCGTGAGGTCAGCGCCGTATTGTTAGAAAAAAATCCTCAAACTTCAATCTGACTGCATCCTTTAGAGACATGATTATTTTCTTGCCTCGCGTTTTTTATCAACAGAATACATTAGAACTCAAATTATTATTTATGTTAGATTTTTAGTTGCCTTATAACTTAGAAGCGTGGCCGTCAGTAGCCTTTCAGTTAAAAAAATCTTCTAATTTTAACCCTTTGCACTCCAGGCCTTTTTCGCGCGGAGAGACCAGCAACTCGAATCATTTTAGGTTCGGTTGGCGTTTACGGATTTTCTTCATGGAAACTAAACACAGTCATTGACCTTGCATCAAATTTCCGCATCGAACCTAGAGGTCCTCTTGTGTTTCGGCATCCAATCGTGTGGCGCCTGAGAGTGCAAAGGGTTAATCTAACTGCATCCTTTACAGATATGATTATTTTTCTTCTTGACTTGGATATTTTGTCAACAGAATATATTAGAGCTCGAAATTCCTTAATATTTAAAATTGATTCCATCAGATTTTTTCTTTTTTTTTAACCTTTTTAGCGCTGTGTTACAGTTTTGTAACAATCCTAAAAGCATTCATAAGCAAAAATGCTTAGATCCTGTACTTGATTTTTTTTTTTTGTACTTTTATTTTGACATTTTATTGAACACAATTAACTGAAAGTGATCTGTGTGAATTTTTAATCTCTTAATTAATGTTTTCCATTCTTTTTCATGCTCTAAAGATACTTGTTTTGATTTTTAGTGTAAATTTATTTTGGAGCAATTATGCTTAGACTATTTAAAATTACATTTACTTATAAAATTTGTATATTTTTAAATTGACCATTATTTTCTGTTTTGGTTTTTTGAATGATAACATCGACAGAGAGACATCAGGGAATTTTCTGGCAATCAGTGAAATGTCAGGGAATTTTGTTTCTTGAATTCTGTAGCCACCCTGCAAATCAATATTTGATGAAAATCTTACTAAGTGTAGATGTTTTTCTTTATATTCAATAATTTTCTTTTAATCACTTTCCAACAGAGGTGGGACTGGAGCATTTTTAATTGATATTTTAGTATTTTAATATTATTTAACTTTTGAGTTTTAAAATATTTTCTGAAGAAGTTTTTAATTCCTGCCCTTTTGAGCATCATTGTTAAAATTTTGAAATCATTGTTAATTTAAATGTATTCATTGTGGTAGAAAAATAAAATAATGTAGAAATTATGGCAGAAAGCCAGTTACGAAATTTTGCAATTTGCTTTAAAAGTACCCTCTGAAACAGTAGATTATTAAAAATATGCATAATTTATATTGCACTTCAAAAATTTAAACTACATTTAGTAAAAGTATATCTATTTCTCAAAATGATTGGTTATAATCATAAGGAATTAAAAGAAATTTCATTCACGAATTTTAATATGCATTAAAATTTTCTTTTCATTCAATTTCTCCCCATCGTATAAACCACAAAGAAAATTGAGGTCCTTAAAAAAGTTAACAAAGTACTTAGAAAGTCCTTAGTTTTTATTTTGAAAATCTGTATGAACCATGCAAGGTGAAAAAACTACATTTAATTCAGATGATAAATATTTACTGATGCGATACACAAGCTTAGGCCAAAAAAAAAAAAAATGGTTTGTTTCCTGTAACCCTACCTTTCCTGAAATTACAGTACTAAAATGTCGATCTTGAAGTTGTTGTTTTTTAAAAATTTAATTCTTTAAAAAAAAAAGTTTGCTGAAGTAATGAATTGATTATTTCGTAATGAACAGTTAAACCTGAAGAAAAATTATAAATACCTGGGTATATACCCAGGATATTGTCCCACAAAAATAAATATACCCAAGTATTTTTCACATTAATACTTAGATGCTATTTATTTTTGCATATTTGTTTAAAATATTTAGCAAAAAAAAAACTTTTCCCTACCTACCCTTATATTTTTGTCCATGTTACTGGAAAAAGGCTTCTCCCCCCCCCCCCCCAGCTTAGTACAATAAGCTGCCCCTGCAGCCAAAAAGAGAGAGTGTATACACACACTGGTTGGATATTTATACTATTTACTTCACAGTTACAATTATACATACATAAATTTGCATATGAAAATAGAAAAGCCATCTTTCATAAATATAATCTTCACTGGTTGTTTGCTTCTCCGTCTGGAAACAACTCGACCCTTGGTAAATCCCAATGTTTACGTTTTGACTAAATGAATCAATCCGAAAAACTGCTAGATGAAAAATACAACCCAAAAACACAATAGGTATGACTTACAATGTAAAATAATAAACTTATTTATTTTCTAACATTCTATTTTCTAGTTTCCTCAATGTTTGTTTTAAGGCTATATCATTTTTCTTAAAAATCTTTTCTTTCAATTTGTTTGATGTATTTCATCTAAAATTATATGACTTACGTTCTTTTGTAACTTCTTCACTTCTCCAACCAACTTGTTTTCCGTTTTAGTTATCAACCTGTACTGCCTAAATTTCTGTCATGGAGTGACATTGATTTTCTCATTGCATCTTGTTGCATGTTTTTATTCCTTAACACTATTTCTTGTAGGGAAGAGGCTGCCGAAGAGGAAACCGATCCTAACAAGCCAATAGTGTTCAAGGACAAGAAAGAGGCTATCGAAGCATTCAAGGAATTGCTGAGAGAAAAAGTAAGCATGTGTTTCTAAATTTTTCAAAAATGCATATATGTAATAATCAGGTGTCTATGCAAAAGGAAATTTTGGTGCGTTTACTGACCTTTCACAAAATTCCATGTCAAAAAATGTGCACCTATAATTGAGGTATTTAAATCTTCTAGGAGTAGGATATCATTGTGTGTGTGTATATATATGTTGACAATTTAATTTATTTATATCTTTTTTAATTATATACAGGGATGCCAGTTTTCCTCCTTTTGGAGGATTTCCTCCTTTTCGGTTTTTTCTGTGACATTTTCCTTCTCTTTGTCCCTGTATCAAGGATCCACATTTTTCTTATCTGAACCAGTTTTTCCTGCAAAAAGTATACTTTTCTTATGTCTAAACAAAAGATTTTTTTCTTAGCTCTTCTTCACTCACAGATTACTTCACTAACTCCTAATATTTGAAATGTAATTATTATATAGTATGAAAAATTTCATTGTATCTTAAAAATTATTGAATCATCCTTCCTGCATACTTTTTTTGTTGAATTTTTGTTTATTCTTTTCGCAAGCTTTTTTAATGAATTTTTGGATTTCCTCCTTTTTGTTCTCTGATCACTCTCATCCCTGTATATAGTAAAAAATATTTCTTTTTATAAAAAAAAAACTTTTTGCTTGTGTAAAAACAATTACAACAGTCAAAATTTTGACATTTAAAAATGCTAATTTTTATTGGAGTTGTTTTTTAGTACCTGTCACATTACCTGTCCACATCAAGACACTATTTAACAAAGTAAACTCTTTAGATCTAGTAATGTAATATTTGATTCCTTTTAGAATGTCCCAAGTAATGCCACTTGGGAGCAAGCCTTGAAACTGATAGTCAACGATCAGAGATACGGAACACTCAAGAAACTCAATGAAAAGAAGCAGGCTTTTAATGCATATAAAACGCAAAAGGGAAAAGAAGAAAAGGTGAGTAACTACTAGATGTGATTGTTAATATTAAGACTTTGTTTACTTTCGCCTTTTACATTTTATCAATGCTCCAAGACGTTGCCCATATTTTTATTGTTGTTTCTAATTTCCAACCCATTCAGACCTGGTCAAGGAATCCATTGACATACAAAAAGTATATGACGAGAAGGGGTGAAGAATAAATTTCCTCCCAAAGGAGACCCATATTTTTAAAATCCTTTATATTTACTTTTTTTATTTTGAACTTTTTTCTGATTTTGTGTGTGGGGGTGTGTATGTGGATGGCAGGCAAATCTGCGGAGACCTAATTAACCCCCTTGCCGTCATCCAATCATGCTGAAATTTGGCAGATAGATTAGATGACAATGCATTCTATAAAATTTTATTGGCTGTCACTCTCACTAAAAGATCACTTTTACAGAATACAAATAAGCCAGCTTGTTGTCATCCAATCGCGCTGAAATCGCATTTAACCAATTATAGAATGGAAGTCCAATCAATTCAATCTTGCATTGTGTGACTTATGATTGGGGGTGACTCTACCGAGTGCCAGCACCACGACTAAAGTACTTAAACCCCCTATGTGATCTAAAGAAGACCGGTTGCCGAATAAAATTTCAGTATGGACCTGATTGGAACATTGGACAGTTCCCAGGGATCAATACAGTGGTGTCCCAGAATTTCAAAGCGTTGCGCAAATTAGTAGTCTCCTCTATCATACGACAACCTCTACATAGAAGGTCATCTACAACACCTAACAGTTTAAGATGTCTATTTAGGGTACAGTGTCCAGTTAAAAGGCTTACAGCAACCTTTATTTCTCTTCTGCTCAATTTTAGTAGTTCCCTCAATCTAGCCCAGGGATTGAGCTCTTTAGCCTGTCTTTGATCTTTAGATTGAAACCAAGCTTGTTAGGACTCGTCCATTAATAAACCTTTAATAGTTTTCCTGACAGCGTTATGAGGCAGATCCAAAACAGGTTCTGGTCCTACAAAAGGCATTTCAGAACCATGTTTTGCTAATTGGTCTACCATTTCATTACCCTCAATGTCACAGTGACCAAGGACCCAGAGAAGGTACACCTTGTTTCTTTCGACCAGATCTTCAAGTGCATTGTGGCATTCCCACTCTGCTTTTGAGGAAAAGCAGTGACTCTGTAAAACCTTTAGAGTAGCTTGGCTGTCAGAGAAAATCTTTACAACTCTCTTCTTAATAACCCTCCTATTGAGGTAGCTGTAGGCACAGTCAGTGTTCTCTAGAACCTCAGCCTGAAATACAGTAGCCATCTTACTCAGAGAAAAGGATAGCTTTATTTTTCGGGTAAGACAGAAGACACCTGAACCAGTGCCATAAGATGTTTTTGAAGCATCTGTGTACCAAATTTCATCTCCTCCTCTGGACGGATTGGAGGCAAATCTCTAGTCGGATGATAGTGTTGTATTTGGCTCTAAAGCAATATTGCTTTAACATCCAGTCAGATCTCATTAGTAGATAAGGATGTCCTTTTACCTGTGAATCAATATTTTTGAACATAAGCAGTTCATAGGATGATTTTCGTAAACCCATGAGTTTGAGACGTCATGAACACAAAATAGTTTCTAGTTCCACCTGTAGTGGTAGGTGTTCCAAAAACATTTCTATTCTCTGTGAAAGAGTGGTGAGTTCTTTCTTCACTGTTTTATTGTTGGTTCTGTTCCCCCAGACAATGGCCCCATATGATATCATTGGAGTAATCACTCCAGTGTTGTATCCAGAGGCCCATTTTTGGCTTTAAACCCCAATTGTTTTCCTATGGCACGTCTGCAGGCCCAGAATACTCTTTTGGCTTTGCTCGTGCTGCATTGAAGATGGGATTTCCATGTCAAGGTTTTATCGAAGATAACTCCTCATCTGAGTATGCAAGTGGGTTCCCAAAGAATTTTATGGTATTCATATCTCGTATTCTTTTCGAGTGAACATTATTAGGTTAGTTTTGCTGGGATTAACCAACAATCCTACCTCTTATTTGCACTATTTACATTGCGTAGTAACACTATAAGTGAATGAATTTTAACTGATCATTGTTGAAACTTTTTCTTAGTGCCAAAATTGTTTTAATAAATAATTTATAAGAAAATTTTTATCAAAATAAATATAAAAGATATTTGGATGTGAATGCATAAATTCACGTTAATTTTTAATGAATATATTTTGAAAAGTAGTTTACTGCATATTTTGCTGATAGAGATGTTTTTAATATTTAAAATTAGATGCAAACACCAAGCACACGATGACACCAGAAACGGAGTTGTGTTATTAAATATGAAAATAGGCAATGCATATAAATTATTCATATTTCAAACTTTGTTTTTATGGGTTATATTATTTACCTTTTTCATTTTAGCAACGTTTCAAGATGTTGCACCTTTTTTATTTCACTGTGCTTAATTTTCACTTAATGTAAATATGACGAACTTGCTATAATTAACTTTGTCTTTATAGAATGAGTAAAGCAATGTGATCATTTGACAAAAAAAAAAAGAGAGCTGTGAGAATTTGTGTATTTGTCCTGAAATTTTGAATAAATATATTTTTTATAAATTGTTTCAAGTTATTTCAGAATAAATCCTAATTGATTTTGCGTATTATTTTTGTAGGAAGAACAACGCCATAAAGCTAAAAAAGCTAAAGAAGAACTAGAAGTATTTTTACAAAACTGTGATAAAATGCATTCTGCAATTCGATACAGGTTTGAATTAACTCAATACTATACTTGAATATATACTTATATTTGAATGCAAACTTTAACTATAATGCATATGACATGTATCCTAATATGACATATGTAAAACTTATTAAATTTCTTTAATGATTTCTTTTTTCAAGTTTTGAAAAAAAATGTAGTAAATGGCCCCTAATTGGATTTACATTTTTCCAACAAAAAGTATCTTAAGTTTGTTAGAAGATGTTTAGAAGGAAATGTGTATCCGCAATTAAGAAAATTATTTTAATTTACCTAGTTTTCTTAAAATAAAAAAAATTAGCTTAAATATATTACACAGTCACTTCAGCCGACAATCAGTTGAAATATAAATAAATAAATTAAAGTCTGTTATTGGCTTTTTTTAGTGAGTAAAGCTTTTATACTGAATGAGTAATTTTAAAGAATAACTTTTTTTTTTGTAATTCCCCTATCTCTTAATGCATATATCCAGACTTCCAACATCCCAACTTATCAGGATTCCCATGGGCATAAAAATTGCTTTATATTCTTTAACTTGTTTTCCATGCCTTAAAAGTATTTGAAAATGCTCAGAATTCTTTTAAAAGTCCTTAATTTTTTTTATGATGTTGTGTGCTCAACTGCATTATTTATAAAAATTCTACTCTTGATACTCTTATCCCCACCAGGGCTGCCACTGGCGACTAAAAAGGCTTCTAAAGCGACTATTTTAGTGACCAGGCGACTATTGCAACTATTTTAGTGAAAAAAGGGCCCAAAACGACTATTTTAAGCAAAACCTTCAACTATTTTATGCTGAGGCTACTATTTTTTTTAAAAAGTAAATACTGTCTGATAGTAGGATGGAATTTTTTTTTCACTAAGGTACTAACGCAGTTTTGTAAAAATAGCTATATTTTTATGGGGGAGTGAACTCTACCGAAATAGGTGTTAATTTTAGTTCATGTTCGCGGATCTAGTGGTAACCTCATTAGTCCTTCGATAGTATCTTCCTGGTAATCACACACGCTCAATTATTATTTTCGCCTAACTGTTGGGTTCCAATGTTTTATCTTTCGCAGTGCAGGGCGCCACAACATACACTATTATATTATCAAATTATTTTGCCTTTATTTACTTTACTTGACATTAATGAATTTGTGAAATTTGCTTTGAATACCGGAAGAAAATGCCATCAGTACAGACATCTTCCTTAACCTGTTCTTTTTTAATTGAAATCTTATATCTGCTTAAAAATATCAATTGAAATGTACATTTAGCAATTGAGGGTTACCACATAACCAATGGAGCATTACTTTGGCACAACTTAAATGGCTTGATAATGCCATCGTAAATCATCTTTCTTCTCTTGTTAAAAAAGTCGCCTAATTTTGTCAAGGTCATTGTATTAATATTTAAGAACAAAAAACCCTTATTAATTTCCTAAATCAATCAAAGGAGCTAAGTGTATGACATTTTGGGACTACACATCACTAAATGTAAGCAATGCTCCGAAGTGGAAGTTGCTTATTGTGTATGAAAGGGAAGCAATACTTGTGAAATGCAGCTTTTGTTTCTTAACATACAGATAAGTACATGAAATCCACACTAAAAATCACACATAGTATAGTTTGCTTATGTGCTGATTTCAGCTTTTTTTGGCAAAATTTCCTGAGATCGATGCAAATCAGCATTAAAATTTCAAGGGAATGCATGTGTGTACTTGCTTACAAGTCTGTTCGCCACAGACCCTTGCCTGCAATCAGAATTCCAAAATCTTCTCTGGAATGACTACTTTTATTGCTGCTTTCTCTACTGTTTGTCTCTATCATCAATATTTATGTTAGTGTGTGATTGTTAATTTCATTGAGTATTACGCAGATGTAATGGCCGCTATTACCGGTTTTTGGGTTTGTATGCTGGACGATCACCGAGATTTATATTTTTGTGACGGATAATTTCGCCGCATATTACGCTGATGTAATAGACCATTGCGAGATTTACTCCATTATGATGGACACTATTGCTAATATTTATATTCTTGTGATGATTATTTTCACCTAGTATTAAGTTGATGCAGTAGATTCTATTACTGAGATTTGAGTCGGTATGAAAGGCACCATTAACGATATTTACATTGGAGTGATAGTCATTTTCACCAAAGATTAAGCTGATTTGACGGTTTAACAGCTGTATTTTGGATATTTGCGTAAATTTATAACTTCTAATAACTTAAATCTTGAAGCAATTTATCTAATTGCTTTGAATGTAGCTTAACAATCTCGAAAACTGGGCTTCATTAAATTCGCAAGTCGTTTTCGATATAGTATAATTGTTTAAATATTACATATTTTAAAAGAAGAAATCGTTATTAAGTTATGAAAAGCGAGGCTACTATTTTCAACGTCTGAGACTACTATTTTGGCTACTATTTTCAACGTCTAAGACTACTATTTTGGCTACTATTTTTAACATCTGAGGCTACTAAAGCAACTATTTTCAAGGCTTATAGTCAGTGGCAGCCCTGCCCCACGGACTACCACTTAGCCTCGCTACGCTGGAATTTCATGTATATTTATATTACACTTACATCAACTATCGATATAGATAAACAACTGTATAGACTGCTCCATTGTCAATCCAAAGAGAAAAACGCGCCGGGGATTGCGAAGCTGGCGGGAAAATTAACCAATCACAGTTCACTTTTATAGTTGGATGGAAATGCAAAAAACCTTGTAAAATGCTAGAGTATATATATTTTTGCACATTATTACTTATTAAGGTCTACTATTGACATTTCTGCTGTGTACAACCCAAAATTTTATTTTCAATCCTCGGCAATCCTTATTTTTTATCCCACCAACGGCTTCATTTCCCCAGCGTTAAGCAGTCTATCTAGTTGTTTATTTATATCGATGACATCAACTTGTACGTCATTTGGTTTGTATTTTCTGATTGGTAGAATGAAATTCGAATGGAGTTTTAGTTATACTCTGTGAGACAAACACATGAGAGCAGTGCTCTCTCTCTTTTTTTGCAGAAAAAACTTACAATTACTATTCTCGGAAGTTGCACATTTAAAGTGCTGTGTCTAAAGCCCATTGCGTATGAAAATTTTTGATATTTGCGCTATGGCCAAAGCATCTGTAAATTCGCCAACCAAACGGTATAGTGGTTAGCGTGCTAGCTTCCAGACCGCGAGGTTGCGGGTTCCGAGTCCCGTGTAAGGCATGGGTGTTTGTAAATGTATGTTGGCTTGTCTAATGTCGAATGTTTCGGCGCATTATAGCCCTCGTGTTGCTGACGGCGCCAGATAATCTGAAAACAACCAACCAACATCTGTAAATTCACACATTAAAGACATGATGCCTGAAAAAAAAATGTGAAGGTCCTTAAAAAATATTATTTAGGTCCTTAAAAGTCATTCATTTTCATTGAGAACACTGCTTATTTATTATGTCTTTATTTTATGTGGGGGTTCACTTTCTAAATGCAAAAACTCATTTTTTTTAAATAAATTTACGTGATCATTAATAATTTTTAATACAATTCTGCTCATATGATTTGAGTAATGATATTTTTTAAGAAATTGTTGGATAACCGTTTAATTTCAATAGGCATATGGTCACCAGACCTCACTTTCTTGTATTCCTTTATGTGGGAATGTCTCAAAGAACTTGTAGTCCGTTGAAGTCCTGCAAACATTGATGAATTAAAACAAATTATACCTGAAAGATAACATCAACACTGCTGCAAAAGGAGTTGAAAATTTTGATTTGACAAGTTAATTTTTGCATTCCAAATGATGGCAAATATTTAGAACATTTGCTGTAAGGAATGATATTGTAAAAAATTTTAATTAAGGGGAGAAAAATACAAAAAAAAAAGCTTTCATAGGACTAGGTAATATTGCGCATATCCATTATTGTTCCATCCGACAAAATTGTAACTGTCCAACAGTGTTTTAAATTATCTTACACTCGTAAGCAAAGTTAAAACCTAAGGGTGGTGAATTTTCAATTACACTATAATACTGGTCAATGCATTAAAATGTTATCTGGAATGGTGTTATTTACCTTTTTCATATTTTCATTCATTAAGAAAAAATGGCAAGTTAAGCAATAATTCTTACCACAGGTGGAAGAAAACACCGACAAAGTGGAGAATTTTGAGATTTACTTTTCAATAATTCTTACATTATCCTTTCTTGTATATGAAATAGTAGAAAAATGGTCGTTTATGAATGATACTCAAGGGAAGAAAACTCTGTTAAAGACATTAGTTTTTTATTCCATTTATATTATTTGTTGGAAAATTTCTGATATGGGGACGTTTAGGACACCTTAAGAGGCATCACCACAGTGATTTTGATCCAAATCATTAGGGTCATTTTTTAGCAATTGCTTAAAAACTTGATTTTTTTTCAATGGCAGTTACCTAATGCACATTCGCAATTTTTGATAAAAACCTTAATGACAGGTCCCATGGTCACCACTAACATATATGCCAAAGTTAAACATTTTAGGCCATTCTGTTCAGGAGCCATCCCGACTATAGACGCACACAGACAAGACATTTTTTCTAGATTACTTTTTTTTTTGCTCGGCACTTTCGAAAATATGTAAAAATCCAAAAAAATTAATCTTTTTTGACCGAATACAATGCTTTGATTATCCTATATTAATAGATTATTCTTAAAATGTAGTTAGTGTTTCCACTTAGTTTTGTAAATTTTTTTGGTTACATGACACTGTATTTTGTATTCTTAATGTCAGTATTAGCGCTCCAAAACTGTGGAATGAATAAGGATTTATTGACGTAATTGAACTTTGTAGCTATTGAGATTGACATTTAGTGACTATTTTTCAGGAAAGCTCAAGAAATCTTTGGTGACTTGGAAGTTTGGAGAGCAGTCCCCGATCGAGACAGAAAGGAAGTGTACGAAGACGTAGTGTTCTACGTTGCCAAACGTGAGAAGGTAATAAGATTGAATTCTAAATGCTGGATTGTGGTTCACAAAGCAAGAAAACTACCATTTAAAATATAACTTTGATTTCTTAAAGACTCTTGTAAGAGATATTGATATGCATCTAAGGGAATTTACTTTAGTGAATTTTTCCTTTCATGTTGGTGTTTTTGTTACCGCAATGTATTAAATCCGGCATTCTATAGAACACCTAGGTATTTAATGTAATGCCGAAAACTAGCCAAATATCAAACCGGCAAAGTATGAAATATATAGGCCAGTAAGCCGTCTCCTCAGTCACACACTCTAAGGTCAGGGTATCTATCGAGTTGGCATTTGTCGAAGAACTTGAATATAGTAATGAAAGTTTTTGAGGGTTATTTTTGCAGAGACTATGGAAACCACTGTAAGAGTGGAGTATGTATTTAGCCGCCCTTCACAAACTTAAGGTATTACCAGTGATAAGGTTATTTCAGACCTTTTGCCGTAGGTAAATCTTCCCTTCCACATGCTTTTCTTTCCCCTGAATTTTTGGATACCTTCCCTTTTGATTACTTTTTAGCCAAATTTTTGGATTTCTTCCTTCTTGCTCTCTGACCAATCTTATTCCTGAATTTTTAAAACATGGTATAAATTATGATAGAAGTTTTTTGCTCGCGTGTGGTTTCAGTTTTTTTGGTTTTTTTGCCAATCTCATCCCTGGTATAACATATGTGGTGTTAAAGTCTTATGTAATGTCTCCTTATCAGGTTGTTTGACTTTATAACTCTACAGAATTATTTGGTATGCGTTTAAAAATTTGTTCTTATATTTCTGCTACTTAAGGACGGCCTGGTCTAAGTGTATATGGCCCAAAAATCTTGTCACTCAGTAGGTGAAATCCAATTCATAATTTAAGTTTAACTGTCAGCAGTTCACTTCCTCTGCTGATTTTACATTCTTGTAAAGCATTATACTCTCATGACAAACAAAATGTAATATTTGTTTAAACCAATTTTGGTCTTTTTCAACTACTATTACTATTTTTTTATTTCATATTTCTTTTGCACATGTTTCTCTCAGAAGTTTTTATCTGTTCAGCTTAATTAAGAATCTTTATTTTTATTATTATAAAAGTGAGCCAAGTTGGCTGACTTTTAAAAAAAGATGAAAGATCTTGGCATCAGGAAAGACAAATTATCTGCAACCTTCTTAATTGAAAATCAAAGAATGGTGGGTTACCAGACAAAAAAAGGACGTTCATTATCTGGCAAGTTATGACATATTTAACAATAGATTTTGTTCAACTCATTCAAGATTGGTGGGTTTTTTTTAATAGTTTTGGCCATTTTTGTCCCGGCAGACCAGTGGATTCATGATATACTAACATTTCTCTGCATTCTATAAAAAATTCTGAATGATGTTCGATGAGATACCTAAACTTGCAATCAGCTCTCACTCTATAAATATCGCTGGTGTTATTTCCAAGAGTAAATTTGTGTCTTCAATTTTTCATTTTTTTCATTATTTAGGAAGAAGCTAAAGCACTAAGGAAAAGAAACATGAAAGTTCTTAGTGGGGTTTTAGACTCCATGACCACTGTCACCTACAGAACTACATGGTCAGATGCGCAACAACTACTGCTCGACAATCCACGATTTTCTGAAGATGCAGAGTTACTGAGTAAGTTTTGGAAATACTAGTTAAAATTTAATATAATTCACAATTAATGATTGTGGATCAATGTAATTTTGTTCAACTATTTACATTTATGTCAATTTTGCAGTTAAAGCCAGCTTACTGGCAGAATTTAATTACAAGCAAAGAATGTTGTGTTAGAAAATAGATGCAAAAAATCATTCATTTGTGTCTTTCCAAAATGGTTAAATGTTTATTATCAGCTGGTTTTTTTTAAATTTCTTGCTGGTTTATGCTTGCTACTAAATTAACAATTATGTACGTATTAATTCCTACTTATTCCTATTCCTACTTACTTATGATTGTGCATGTATCAAATCATTTTTTGTATACATAGCCTTCAAAAATGTAGAAGTCACTTTTTAGCATGCTAAGAAAAAAAAGTATCAGTACATTTTTTTGCAGTAAATAGCATTGCAGAGGATCACAAGTTTCTAGATTTCATTATTATCAGTACACTTTGATGCGGTTTTTTTTATTTATTATTATTATTAATTATTTACCCAAACACACATGTGGAATTGGTAATGCTTATTAATTGTAAGAAACTATTTTCTCTAGACATGGACAAAGATGATGCCCTGATTGTCTTTGAGGAGCACATAAGACAACTTGAACAGGAAGAGGATGAAGAAAAAGAGAGAGAAAAGAAAAGGGTTGCCAGACAACAACGCAAAAACAGAGAGGCATTTCTGGTAAATCTACTACTGCAAGATAAGCGTTTGAAATATTGTTGTTTCTTTTCAATTGTATCAGGGGTTGCATTCACCCTAAAATTCCCAATATTCCTTAAATTTTTGTTTCTCTCTAAAAATTTTAAAATTCTACTTAATTTTTCAATAATTTCTTTAAAAAAATTAAAAACCTCAAAATTTCCAGATTTTTATACAAAATCCATTTAAAAAAAACCCAGATAATCTTACAAAGGAGAAAACCTTATCTAAGATTTTAATTATTATTAAATTTTTTGAAAATTGGAAAATTTTGGCTGGTATTGAAATAGGCTTTGAAAAGAATGTATTTAAAAGAAATTTATTTTAAACAGGAATTATCCCTAAAATGTGTCTGAAATTTTTGGAATCCCTAAAATTCCTGAACTTTAGAAAAAAAACTTTCCAAAATTTTTTGAAAAGAGATGCCCTATAATATATCCATTTTATACTTATATATTTACTGATTTGAAGGATTGAAAGATATAAAAATAAAAGATGAAAGAATAAATTGGAAGGATAAATTATTTTCACCTAAATTGTCTTAAAGCTACTTATATATGCAAGCATTTTATAATATTGCCCTTTTAAGCTGAAAACCCTTTAAACCATCTTATGATGAAAGTCTTTAATTGCTTCACTAACTTATGAAACCAACAGTAAAGTTCTCATTGCGTCTCATCCAGGACTTTTGTGCCTATGCATTTATTTTTACTTAAATTACTTCTAAACTTTTCCATTGAAGTAAAGGAATTTCAAAAAAATCTTGCTAATAAGGTAAATTTTCTAATGGTTTTATTTCTCCACGTAAATGCAATATTTATTGGAAGTTGAGTCTATTAGTACCAATCAGTTGAATTGAGAAATTCAAGCTCATCTGAAGCGATAATATCGAAAAAGAGAGAGCAGCCAATGACTCGTGTGATTGAAACAAAGTTCGAACGATGGGGCTGCCAACGGTTCGAATTAAAAGGCACCAAGTAGCATCAATGAAATGCCAATTTGGTGATTGAAACCTATCTCGCTACAGATACATAAACACTACACCTTTAGCAAACGCAGTTAAAAACAACAGTGCTTCAATTTTTTGTGCTTGAATAGTGCTGAAAGTTGGCCAACATATCTGAACTCATTACCTAGGGAAAGATCAGATGACTCTCTGTGGCTCCTAATATTCAACTTCAATCTGGCAACAAATCTGACCTCTCAATCATTTCCTTGGTTGTCCAATTTCTGACAAAATCATCAAAATGCATTTATTTATTTTTTTTACTTAAACTGTTTTGACAAGTAGTGTATATTATAAGATCGATACAAATGATGCCAAAAATATATTTATTGATTCCTTAAAACCCATCTTTTTGTTAGCCATATGTTTTTCAGGGTTGTCTTTAAAAGTATTTAATATTTTTGAATTTGTTTCCCAGGCCTTAAAAGTACTTGAAAAATGTGTAAAGGTCCTTAAAAGTAAATAACTTTTGGTGATGTTCTGTGCCTGGTTACAAAATTTATAAAAGTTCAACTCTGACTTGCTCATGACCTCCACTTATCCGCTATGCAAAATCCAACCTGCCATGCAAATCCATCAATTTTTAATTGCTCGATTTAAAAAAATCTTTCTTCAAAAAAAATTTGAACTATCAATAGAAATTAAAATATTATTTCAAAATGTCTTCACATATTATTGAAAATTTCCGTAACTTTTTTTGTTTGAATATACCTTTACTGAAAAAATTTATATAAAAACATGGTGCCTGAAAACAAATTTTTGAAAATCCTTAAAAAATATTATTTATGTTCTTAAAAGTCACTATTTTCATTCAATGTTTTCAGTGGGAACCTTGTTTTTACTCGTTCCTGTAAAATCTAGTCTTCTGCAGATACTAGATTTTCAAATTGGACAGCCGTCCTAACGTTTTGCTTGTTATCAAGATCAAGTGTGCTATTTTTAAATCTGAATATTTTAACAATAACATAATGGCCACAGAACCTTGAAATCGGAAAGCTTTTTGATTCTAGTAAAAAATCGGGGAACTGCAAGGAATCTTTTTTTAATTTTGCAAAAATCGGGGAATTTTTCTATTGTTTTGAAGGCACGTTTCTTTGTTCATCTGTATTTTGGCACCATTTTCCCGAAACATTGTAGTAATCGTTAGAAGTTTCGTGTTACAGTATAATATTAACTTTTCATTACTGTCAAAATTATTTAAAAAAATTGTGTATTATCTCTTTGACATACATGTTCTATTTGATCTACACATCAGGGAAATTTTGTTCCTGAATTTGGTGGCCACCTTGAATAACTCTCTTTACGAGGGTCTTCCTCCTTTAGGTTAATGTTGAACCGAGTTGTGTGAGTTATCTTTTGTTTATTTACAGCGTCTCTTAAATCAGCTTCATGAAGCTGGCAAACTGACTTCCATGTCTCTTTGGGTTGAGCTCTATCCCACCATTAGCGCTGATATCCGGTTCAGCAACATGCTCACGCAAACAGGTGATTCTTTTAAACATTTTATAACTGTCACATCATTATGATAGCATGCTGGGGTTGCATTTGCTTTAATATTCCTTAAATTTTTGTTTATTCCTAAAATTGTGATTAAATTTTTGCGCAAATAAATTTCTAAAAAAAAATTTAAAACCCAGAAAATTTCCTGATTTTCATTTTGAAAAAAACCTTGACATTCCATCAAAGGAAAAAAGCTTTTATGAAATTTTAATTATTGACGAATAGTTTTAAATTATAGTTAAACTCATGTTAAAGGTGAAGCAATATTCTTTTTGAAGTACTTTAATTATTGCTTAAAAATTAAATAATTGAATTTAATTAAATTTGCATGCTTGTCAAAATTATGTAATTGTTTCATTATAAAACTGTTGTTTTGCTAAAAAAAATGATTTAAATTTTTTTTTAAAAATTGGCAGTTTTTTTGACGGCAAAATATTCTTGTGTTAACTTATAACGGCTTTAAAAGAAAAATCCCTAATTTTCTGGAAGAATCCTTAAAATTTTTAGAATTATCTCTAAAATTCATACCTAAATTTTTTTAGAAAACTCACTCCCCATGTCACGTTATTCTATTTCTTAAAACAAGTAATGTTGTGATGAGTTATTATAGTTAGGATGCACTTTTTAGCTCACTACAGGGCAATTCTCTGTTGTATGCATGGGACATTTTGGCTCTTTTTTTCTATTCGTAAACAGATTATAATTTTTTAAATTATGATGTATCTAGGTCAAATACACATTTATTTTTAAGTCGCCAACACACGGGACGCAGATGTGTTCCGTGCATCAGTGACCTAGTTAAAATAATTATTTTTCCACATAACTTTGCCACCAACGAATATTATACCAAACAAAAACCTAATTACTAGATTACTACTTTGAAATCCTAATCTATTTACGAGAAGAAAGAAGAGCGAAAATGTGTCATCGAGAGAACTGGCCTACTCTTTATACTGGCCTACTCTATACGCTAATGTAGTGATATGCTTTACAATAAACTCTGTCGATCATTATTCTGAGATAAAACTACAAATGATACAGACATGTGCTACGTCAAAAGTAAGAGACACGTTCTCATACCAATATTCATGATAAAACAATAGAAGGCATTTTCCATTTCTTTAAGCCTAAGACCAAAGAAAAAAAAATTGTTTTCTGTAACCCTACCTATCCTAAAATTACAATACAAAAATTTCAACCCTAAAGTTTTTTTTAGACTTTTAAAAAATGTAAGTATATAAAAAAAAATGCTCATTGAAGCAATTAATTGATTATTAAGTAATAAGCAATTAAACCTAAAGGCAAATTATAAATACCCACTAAAGTACCCAACATCAGTAAATACCTGTGTAAATATCCAGGATATTGACCCACAAAAATAAATATACCTAAGTATTTCACAACACCAATCAATTTTAAATCCCTGATTATGTTTATTTTTGCTTATTTGTTAAAAAAATATTTAGCAAAAAAAATTCCCTAACTACCTACCCTGATATTTTTGCCCATGTTACAGGAAACAAACCTTTATTATTATTATTTACCTATCTATAAATTCTACAGATATGTCATCTTGAAGTTGAACAGAAAGTAGTCTACCATAATTACTCATTGGAAGTTCACATCTTAGTTTCAAATAGATATAATATAAGGTGGTAGTAAATGAATTTTATGAATAAATCCCACTTCAAAATGGCAGTGTTTTCTTATTTATCATATGTTGTAACGTGAAAACTTCACGACAGTAGAAGTTTAGTGACTCCAAATCCAACTTGCTATAAAGCGACGTCAAATGCATGAGTAATGTTGAATATATTTTTAATTAATGCATTATACACCATATTGGTGGTTTTTGCTTCAACTCAAATTAAATACCAAAACATGGTTAGATAAATCTGATAATTTAAAAACTAAATATCCAAGCAAAAAATTTACATGCTCATTATCTTGCTGCTAAAGTTTTACGTTGCTGCTAGTTTTAAAGGTCAAACAATTAAATATCATTACATAGGTTTGCTTGGCATACAATTCACTATCAAAACTGAAAATCTTTTACCTTTAATCAAGTAAATATATCAAAAACCGATTGTTATACTTAGAATATTTTCAATCGTACAGTACAAACAAAAATTAAACCTGACCAACAAATATAAGAATGCCTTACAACTTGAAAGGTGCCATTCCAGTTCAGCCAATCTAATATGCTGCTTTCAATACTAAATGGAAAGAATTTCCAGTACTGGCAGCTCTAGCAGGGGAATAATAAATTAAAAAAATGTACATGCTTGGTCAGGCATGTAGTAACAAATAGTACATGCCCCATGCATATCGGGCAATAGATTTATTCAACCCTGATTCAAAATATTCAGAGAACAAACTATTATTACATATATTTGGTTAGATGAGAGAAATAAAATGTGTTGTAATTATAAAATAATTATCTCATTATTCATTAATAAAAGTTTGAATTGCAGGCTCCACACCCCTGGATTTGTTTAAGTTTTATGTAGAGGAGCTGAAAGCACGCTTCCATGATGAAAAGAAGATTATTAAAGAACTGCTAAAGGTAGGGCGCTATAGCTGTAAGATAAAAATCTATGTAAGAAGCCATTCATCTTTGTTTATGAAAGTTTATACAATTTAACAGGGTTTATAGGATCATTGAAGTCATTAATAGTGTTTAATACTTTTTTAACTTGTTTTTGAGGCCTTTAAAAGTACTTGAAAATGCTTAAAAATACTTGAAAATGCTTCGAGGTCCTTAAAAGTCCCAAATTTTTTCACTTATCCGCACCACACCAAAATTTTCTAGCATATTTGTATTACTGATGCATCAACTTGTACATTGTTTGATTCGTATTTGATGAATGGTGGAGTGAGTAGAAATCAAATTGTTTTATTTACACACTGTACTCTGTGAGGCGAGCACACGAGATTAGTGTTTATGTTTTGCGAGCCAAAAGGTCAAATACCATCATCAAAGTCTGTTTATAAGGCAAATTGTGAGTAAAGATTTTGTTTTTTATGCTCTGGGAAAAGCAGCTAGCTGTAGAGTCGCACCTTAAAGACCTGATGCTCGAAAACAAATTTTTGAAGGTCCTTAAACAACTGCAGGTCCTTCAAAAGTCCTTGATTTTCATTGTATGATTTCATTGGGAACTCTGTTAAAGAATGACAAGTTATTTGGTTAATGATGTTTTAGGAAGTGCAACTATGTGATAAGCTTTCTTTGAGCTATATACAAGAAAAGGTTGGAACAAGATGGATCTTCCACGTTGCTCTGTGTGGCCATGTCGAAGAACACACTGTTCGTCAGAAGAGTTGATTTAAGGGGGTGTGGGACTCAAAATTATGAAATCTTTATTTTTAGAATTATTTTTCTGACATTTTTATGCAGTAATCAGGGATGACAGTTTTCCTCCTTTTGGAGGATTTCATCCTTTTTGGTTTTTAATGTAACATTTTCCTTCTCTTAATTCCTGTTTCGAGGATCCGTATTTTTCTGATCTGAACCAGTTTTTGCTGCAAAAAGTATACTTTTCCTCACTTCTAAACAAAAGATTTTCCTTCTTAGCTCCCCTTTCCTCACAGATTACTTCACTAACTCCTAAAATTTGAAATGTAATTATTATATAGTGTGATAAATTTCATTGTATCTTTAAAATTATGGAAACATCCTTCCTGCATACTTTTTGTTGTTGAATTTTTGTGTATTCCTTCCGCGAACTTTTTAAAAAAAATTTGGATTTCCTCCTTTTTGCTCTCTGGTCACTCTCATCCCTGAGTAATGTATGATGCTTTGAAACTTAAAAAACTATTTTAATTTTTCAAATTTAAAATATATATATATATATATATATTTTTAATTAAAAAACTTCAAAATTTTGATGTTTCCTAAATTTTATATATATTTAAAAAACTATTTTAAAAAGTCACTTAATTTTTGCATAAAATTATTTTCTATAATTCATATCAAAAATTGTCGTCCTGTTTTTTCAATAAGGTAATTGGAAAAAAAATTTAAAAAAATATTTTATGCAAAAACTGTATAAAATCCATAGTACGTTAAGGTCCAAAAAAAAAAAAATTTTAATTTAATTAAAAAACATAATTCCTGAAGACAAATTAAAGAAATATTATAGTAATTGCGGAAAGTTTCATTGATTTATAACAAGTAGTTTTGTAGTTATATCAATTTAAACTCAAAAAAGGGAACAAAAGCCATCACCGAGAAAAACAGTTTCAAAGTTTCAAGAAAGCATGTCTGAGATACAGTTGTCATGTAACAAAAACTGAAATATTTCAAGTTCTACTAATGATAGAAACAAAATTTTTATGCCATTTTATTCAAATATATTTGTATTATTTTTTACAATAATAAAATATTTTTTGAGAATTTAAAAAATTTCAGTCCCTTAAGTTCTAAAAGGAAAGAAAGGAAATGACAATTTTTTAGAATAACAGAATGGCCACAAAACCTGGAAATCTGAGAAATGTTGGGGAACTTTTTGATTCTAAAAAAAATTAGTGATATGTCAAGGAATTTTTTAATTTAGCGACAATCAGGTTAATTTTCTATCATTGTTTTGAAGTTGTGTTTCCCTTTTCATCCATACTTTGGAGAAATGTGGTGGTAATCCTTAGAAATGTAATGCTACGGGATAATTTATGCTTTTCATTACCACCAAAACTATTTTTTAAAAATTGGTATATCTCTTTGGCATGCATTTTGATCAGGGTGTTTACACATCTGGAAAAGTTTTGGAAATTAGAAAAAAAGTTTGCCAAATCAGGGAATTTTTTAGAATTTTATCAGGGATCTTTTCTTTTTTTCCTGAATTTGGTGGCCACCGTGAATTACTTCACCCAATTTTGCACAAACTAGCCTAAAAAAAAAAGATCCAGATATAGTCTTGTTTATTATAAGGAGATCCTTTTTATAATTTCAGTTTAATTCAAATTTCAATAACTTCACTTTTAATATTCATAATCAACAATTAAATACTCTTGTTATTGACTATTGAAAAATAAATATTTTATATTTCTCTGAATCTACCATTTTTATTCTAATACGAACTATAAATGTTTGGTTTTGTTATCTGTAATGGATTTCTTTGGTGCATTTATTGCAGGTATATTTTGAACTTAAATTACATTAGTTTGATGCTTAATTTATGCACTTGGAAGTTTTATCGACATTTTTATTTTTACTGAAGCTATACAATATAGAGAGAAGCCACAGCACCTGGAAATGTTTAGAAGCTTTCTAATTCTGGAAAAAAAACAAAGAATTTTTTTTAAATTTCACGAAAATCAGGAAATTTGCTGTTACTGTTTTGAAAGTAGTACTTTTCCCCGTTCATCCGTATTTTGGCGCCATTTACCAGGAGTGTTGTGACGGTAATCGTTCAAAATTTCATGTTATAGAATAATTGAAACTTTTCATTACCTCCAATACTATTTTATAAAATTGGCATATAATCTCTTTGGTATGCATGTTCTATTTGATCAGTGTGTGTACACATATGGAAAAATTGAGGAAATTTTTAAAAATGTTTGTCGTAAAATCAGGCAATTGTTTAGAAATCTGTCGGGAAATCATCAGGAAACTTTTTTTTCCTGAATTTTGTGACCATCATGAATAGTATTTTATGTACAATGCTTTATATGTATCACTTGACTATTCATAAGCTTTTTTAAAATATAAACTATTCTGCTTAATTTGTATTTTAATCTTTGACTGCTCTATAAACTTTTTGTCTGCACCCTTAAAACTAGGCGACACATCTTGTATTTTAGATAAAATATGAGTTTAAATTAAATTTCTTTATGTTTCAATTAGGTGTTCGGTATTTATGCGGTATTCGACTTATTCAGCCATTGAGCATAATATCTGGATATTCGGCAGCCAAATACTTGTTTTCTATTAATTGCCAATTTATTATTATTGCATAATACCATTCTATTGAAATATGATTTTATTTTCCTTATTTAAAAAATTTCAAAACTTATAAAGCCCATCCACTGCAATTTTAAATTTTTTTTTTTTTCTTTTTGATGAATTTCAGGGAGTGCCAGGACCCTTACATTTGCCTACGAGATAAGATGTGTTCTTTTGAATAGTTTTAAAAATATGAGAACAGTTAATTTTTCCCCCCTTTCCATGCCAAGACAATTTTCATCAATGAAGGTTCAAAACTCTATGATAGTGATTAAGACAAGGTTTTATAGGAAACAATGCATCAGATATTCGTCCTGCCGCATATTCAGTATTCGGCTTGCGTATTGGCCGAATATTCGACCAAAGCCTCTATTCGCCCTAGTTTCAATAGTCTTAGGGGAGTTTGCTATTAGGTTTCCTTGTGTTTAATGTGCTATGTTTGACTTATAAATGTTATTAAATAGGATAAAGGTTTCACTGTTGAGGTGGGCACAACCTTTGAAGAGTTTGCTACCATCGTCAGTGAAGATAAGCGCTCTGCAACTCTGGATGCTGGAAATGTGAAGCTCACCTATAACAGTGTAAGTTGTTTGCATTCTCAAATCATATGTAGACTGAGAGGCAACTGGAAGTTTAGGTACCTCATTGAACATCATTCTGAATTTTGTAGATAATTGTCAGTAGATCATGAATCCATTGGTCTGCCTGGGCAAAAACGGCCGAATCTAATCGAAAATCAACTTTGAATGAGTTGAACTAGATCTGATTGCCAAAATATGTCATAACTTGCCAAGTAATGAGCATTTTTTTGTGTGTGTAGTAACCCACCACTCTTTAACCCTCTGACGGTCATAGGCCTTTGATGTCCTTTGATCCCTAGTTTTTCCAGGAATACACAACTTTTTTAAATTTTATAAATAAAATATTTTTTTAATATTTTTATTTGATTGATAGCTTAAAACCCATTGAAAACAAAATAATAAAAAAATTATATATTTGAATCTGAAATATTTTAATTTAAAAATTATTGGAGGGGAAACAATCGCCCCTGAATGAACATCGAGTTAATTTTCTACGAAGAAGATTGCAGACAAATTTTCCTTTTCTGTCGCCAAGATCTTTCATCTTTTAAAAGTTAGCACTAAACATTAGGTCATCATTAACATATTATTTACCGCCAACTTGGCTCACTTTTAAAGATTGAATTAATTTTCGCCAGAGAATAAATATCGTCTGCTTTCTTCCTCATTCAAAATCAAAGAGAAGTGAGTTGCAACATAAAAAAGAATGCTCATTATTTGGCAAGTTATGACATTTTGGCAATCAGAAATAGTTCAACTCATGCAAGGTGATTTTTGAACAGTTTCGGCCATTTTTGACCCGCCAGACCAGTGGATTCGTGATCTGCCAACATTTCTCTTCTTCTTTGTAGCACTACAGCCTGGTACAGGCCAAGGCTGTCTCAGCCATTTTCTTCCATCAGGGTCTGTCATCGCTATAGCTCACCATTGGTTGAATTTTAGGGGGTCTTCCTCAATGCATTTAATCCGTCTAGAGTGAGGTCTTCCTCTTTATCTAGTTGAGTTTGTTTCATCATATCTGTATATGTGTCCCAGCCATTAAATTCGATAGGATTTAATCACTCAAACAATATTTGGTTGTCTATACTTTAAGATTTTTCTCCTATAGTCCGAGAGGCGACTGCAATTTTTGGACCCCATCGAACATTATTCTGAATTTTTTATAGAAATAGGAGAAAAGTGAATAGATTAGGAATCCACTGGTCTGCCGTGGCAAAAATGGCCGAAACTGATCAATAATCGACTTAGAATGAGTTGAACTAAAATCTGATTGCCAAATATGTCATAACTTGCCAAAAATAGAACAAACTTATTCGTCTGGCAACCCACTTCATTTTGATTTTCAATGAGAAAAAACGCAAACGATTTCTGATCTCTGGCTTGGAAAATTTTTATCTTGTAAAAGTAAGCCAAATTGGCGACATCAGTTACGTCGTAAGTGACGTAATATTTTTTGCCAACTTGGCTCCTTTTTAATAGATGCAAGTAGTCCGTCGCCAGATATCTGAATCGTCTGCAACCTTCTTAAATGAAAATTAAAGAGTGAGGGTTACCAGATAAAAAAAATGCTCATTATTTGGCAAGTTATGGCGCATTTGGCAATTAGATTTAGTTCAACTTATTAAAAGTCGATTTTTGACCAATTTCGGCCATTTTTGCCACGGCAGACCAGTGGATTCGTAATCCACTCACTTTTCTCTAATTTCTATAAGAAAATCAGAATGATGCAGGGATGAGAATCTTCCGCGATTTTCCGTGTTTCGTGTTTTTTTCTAGTTTTACTCCACTTTTTAGTAAATCAGTAGTTTCCGGGTTTTTCTAGCGTAATTTTGGTCATTTTGAAAAATATGACGTATTTACTTGTGCAAATTAAAGTTTATTTAATGTTTTATTTGTCAATAACTTTTTCTTGTTTTTTTTTTTCTATCTGTAATTTGCTGAACATTCTGTACTTTGGCTACAAATATCCTTTTATAATTTGATGTGTGACTTTTATAAAGTGATACATAACTTTATTTCAACTATATCAATTTGGTTGAATGGAAATGATCATTGGGTAATTAGGAATATGTATGAGATCTTTGTATACACACATTTTTTTAAATTATATGTAGCACTTTATATATTAGTTTTATAATGATTTAATTTGCAGTTTGTATTTATAATCATGACAGTTCCTTCATATAAAAATTTTCAGACATCATTTTACGACATCCTCAACAACTTGCATCATGCCCGTTCACAAGGAGTGTTAGGTTTTACTATTGCAAAATCCAGTGTCGCGTGTATTTAGTTTTTTAAATTTTGGATTTCCTCTTTTTTGAAATTTTGCATTTTCATCCCTGGAATGATGTTCGATGGGGTACAAAAATTGCAGTCGCCTCTCAGTCTACTACATTCTACAAAAAAAAATCGAATAATGTTTGATGAGGTTCCTAAACTTGCAGTCACCTCTCGGACTCTGGAGTTTTATTTAGTCTGAACTAGCTCCAGCTAAAATTGAATTGTTTATAATTCAAATGTCTGTTGTATAGCTTACTTCTGAGTGATAAGGTTTTTTCCTTATTGTTCCGATTGAGCTAATTTCTGTGTGCTTTTAAAAAATATGTTCCTCTCCCCGATTTTACCTAATATTTTCTAAATTCAAATAAATACACCTTTTCATTAACTCTCTTTGTGCTAGCCTTTATTACTCTTTAACATAAGTGCCGGCAGTTATTTTCATGTGGGGAGGCCCCAAACGCATGCAAAGTGGTTAATTTTTTGTTTTAACATAGATTTTTTAATTGGATGTTTTAATGAAATTTTAATTGATAATGTATTAAATTTCTCTTCCATTGAAACCTACATCATACTTGTATTTCAGTTTAACACTTTCCCTTCACATGATTTATTATTTTATAAATTCCAAGAAGGTGCACTTTCCTAACTGCATGCATGTTAAGAGCTTATAGGCATCACACTGTAAGCAATTTGCAAAATTGAATCATGCATTAGGTTTAATATTACAATTTTTCAACTTGTGTTTGTAGCTCATGGAGAAAGCTGAAGCTCGTGAGAAGGAAAGGTTAAAAGAAGAAGCCAGAAAAGTAATATAAATACATATATTAATGCGTTTAATATATTTTGTTTTAAATTGTTTGGTTAAAAGTATTTTTTATAATTGTATATTTGTTAACTCTATACATGCATTGTTGAAATGTATAGGGTGATTACTAATATCTTTTTAAACCCTTTAAATTTGAAATGGTGTCTAGTATAGCTAGGGTAGTAACTTAAACATTTAGCAAAGTGACTATGCTTTTGAGTCAGCTTGCAGTTCCTCTAGCGGCAATTTATGGAAGTTACAAAAATAACTTTAAAAAAACTGTAGGCGATAGGCAAAAAAGTCAAATTAGAAAAATTTCTGTATAATAACACCGGGGAACAAGTTGCGAATAGTCTATAATTTCAACCACAAATATCTCCGCCAATTTTACAGATAACTTTATGAAACTTTTCCTTGTGGTTTTGCCATATCATTGGGGAAAAAAATCTAATTGGACTTTTTTGCCTATCTCCTTTAGTTCTTTGTTACCATAAATCACCGCTAAGGGCGCTGTAAGCCATCTCAAAATATTTAGCATAGTCACTTTACTATAGGTATACGTTACTTCCTTGGCTATACAAGACGCTGTTTCAAATTTAAAGGACTTAATAGGATAACAGGAGTCACTGTATTGTAATATAATTGTGTTTCTTTAAAAGTTAAATACTCACGATTCTGATCATTATTTCCCACTGTCAGTGCTTATTTTCTAATAATTATATCTTTGTCATATTAGAAGTTATTGGTATCTTTTTTGTATTACTTTTTTGAACCTGTTAAATATGCAGTATTTCCGCGCCGATGTAAAGTCAGGAAATGTCATAAAAAGTCATGATTTAGACATTGGATAAATTTTTTCTTAGAAAGCTGTGAATTTGAGCAAAAACACATCATAATTCCGGAAACAAAACTATGGATTTCCAAGCATTTTAAGTAAAATCACGTGACTAGGACGTCATAAACACCATGATAACTATTCATCTACATCTTTATTTAAGTTTTGAGGGAAACAGTGGTCACAGTTAAAAACCTGTAACCAATGAAAACATTTCTGAACTTCAAACTTGTGACATCACTTGTGTTTACGTTTTTTTTTCCTTTTTTTTTTTTCCCCTTATTCTTTTGTAATGCTGTGCCCTACCATTTTAGATTGTTGATATCAAAACATTTGATTTTTCATGATTTAATTTATTGTTATTGGCTTATTCTTTCTCATTATTAAAATGTTCTGGTTAGTAAAATGTGTATAGTTTTTTTTTTTTTTTTTTTTTTTATTATTATTTTGATGCAATTTTTTAGAAGTCATGAAAAATAATTTGTTTCAGTCTAGAAAGTCATAGATTCGTGACATTTTATTTTAGCAGAAACCTTGAATATGACATGTTAAGCATTGTTATACTTATATACGCAACAAAAGTTTGATTGTTTTGGGAAGTTTCTTTTTAATATTTAGGAATAGTTTTATGAATAAAGATTGCTTTGTAAACTCAATTTTAAAACCATATAAAATGGATAATATTGAAGAATATTCACAAGTGGCACCGTAAATTACCTGTTGGTAATAGTATGCTCAAAATACAACTCTTAAGTTCCTTCTGATATTATTTTTTACAGTATTTTCTCAAGCTTTCGTTTTATTCTTTTCTTTATTCAGAGCATTTAATGGTTCTAGTATTTTCTCAAGCTTTCGTTTTATTCTTTTCTTTATTCAGAGCATTTAATGGTTCTCATTTAAAAAAAAAAAAAAATTGTTACTAGTCTAAATGTGTGTTGTTATTTCAGCAAAAGCGTTTGGAAAATGCCTTCCGTAGCATGCTGAAGAACGCGGTGCCCAGTGTGGATTCCTCTGTTGAATGGAGTCAGGTATGTGTGCTATTTCAGGCAATAATGACTTAGATCGCTTGTTTTGAGCTTCTTAGGAACGAGACACACTCTTTTAAAAACCCCATCTCCTCAGACTTACTGTTTTTAAATCCTTTGTATGTCGATGGTGGGAAAATCTGCTGTGGACTAATTAACCCACTTGCTGTCACCCAATTGGGCTGAAACTTGGCAGGTAGATTCGATGTCGAGGACAATGCATTCTATCAAATTTTGGGGCTGTTACCATCACTAATAGGTCGCTTTTACAGAATACTGATAAACCAAGTTGTCAACGTCCAGTCGCTCTAAAATAGCATTCAACTCACCATTGAAGAAACTCTTTCCTGTTGCCAAAATTTTTTTAATGAATAAATAATAAAATTACTTTTAATCAGAATAAATAAAATTACTTTTAATCAGAATAAATAAATGATATTTGGATGTGAGTGCATAAATTCACGTTCATTTTTAATAAATAAATTTCAAAACGTAGTTTGCCTCACATTTTGTCGATAGAAATGTTTTTGAAACTTAAAATTAGATTCAAGCACCAAGCCCACACAGTTTATAGAATTGGGCACCGTGTTATTGAATATAAAAATTGGCAATGCATATAAAGGATTTATATTAAAAACTTCGTTTTTATGTGTTATATTATTAATTTATTCTGTGATCTTTATATTAGCTTATTTCATTTAATAGACTGTAATACAAAAAACCTTTAAAGCATGATGTGTCATTAAAAGTGCCTAATATTTTTAAACTGGTTTTCCAGGCCTTAAAAAACATTTGAAAATGCTTAAAGTGTCATTAAAGGTACTTGAAAATGCTTATAGGGCCTTAAAAGTCCTTACTTTTTGTTACTTATCTGCATCACACCAAAATTTTTTGTTATATTTGTATTAAGCATGCATGAACCACTGAGCTAAAGAACTAAGAGTGCAGACTCCGCGAGCCGACCGCATCACTTCCCATTCCGAAGTGTGTGCATGCAAACAGGCAAAAGAGGGGGGGAATTTTCTTCGCGTCTTATCTTGATCACCATGATGGGAAACCAAAGTTGAATTATTTTTCAATATTTATGATATTTCGAGTTCAAACATTTATATTTAGTTGTTTTAATTTGAATGACATATTTTTTAATAAGAAACGTAGTGTTCTAAATTAAAAGTAAAGTCACCGATATGTCTTCCTTAGTACCTATTTAAGTAATGTTATTAAGTATATTATGTATAAAAGCGTCTTGAAATAAGGAGGCAATTTAAATAAGTGAAAAACAATGTATTACTACTGAAGTATGTATGCTGTAAGACATTAAACATTAAATTGCCATTCTAAAATAATTTGAAAAAAATTAATAATAAATGTAGCTGCATAGCTTAAAAAACGGAAAACCACAGAATGTTTTACTATAACGTGCTTGGCAACTGGGAGAAAAGACATGTTTTGCCTATATAGCTGTTTGAAATGCGCTTTTTGTATGCTTCCACGGACGCTCTCTTGGTCGCTTGTTAATTGACCAAGAGTAGTTACTCCAGTTCAGTATTGTAGCTCAGTGGCATGAACTTGTACATTGTTTGATTCGAATTTGCTGATTAGTGGAATAGAAATCGAGTGATTTTGGTTACTCACTGTGACACAAACATACGAGATTAGTGTTGCATTTTACAATAAAATTTATAATGCAAACTGTGCGTGAAAGATTTTGATATTAACGCTCTGGTTAAAGCTGCTGTAAAGTCACACATGATAGACCTGATGCATGAAAAAAAAATTTGAAGATCCTTTAAAAATATTATATATAGGTCATTAAAAGTCGTCGATTTTCAATCTATGATTTCGAACCCTGGTTACAGTCTCAATTGATCGAGCTTTTGTTAACGATCGATGTTCTTTTGTCTTCGACTGAGGCCTATAGCAGCTTTCACTGTAAACTTTTTGCTTGCTGTTAAAATGCTTTTTGCCTTTTAGACTGAGAGGCGACTGCAATTTTTGGACCCCATCGAACATCATTCTGAATTTTTTATAGAAATTGGAGAAAAGTGAGTAGATTACGAATCCACTGGTCTGCCGTGGCAAAAAATAGCCGAAACTGGTCAAAAATTGACTTTTAATAAGTTGAACTATATCCAATTGCCGAATGCGCCATAACTTGTCAGATAATGAGCATTTTTTTTTTTTTTTTGGTAACCCTCACTCTTTAATTTTCAATTAAGAAGGTTGCAGACGATTCAGATATCTGGCGACGGTCTACTTGCATCTATTAAAAGGGAGCCAAGTTGGCAATAAACATATGATGTAACTATTTGGCTTACTTTTAAAAGATACAAATTTTCCAAGCCAGAGATCAGAAATCGTTTGCGCTTTTTCTCATTGAAATCGAAATGCAATGGGTTGCCAGACGAAAAAGTTTGTTCTCTCTTTGGCAAGTTATGACATATTTGGCAATCGGATTTTAGTTCAACTCATTCCAAGTCGATTTTTGACCAGTTTCGGCCATTTTTGCCACGGCAGACCAGTGGATTCGTAATCTACTCACTTTTCTATAAGAAAATCAGAATGATGTTCGATGGGGTCCGAAAATTCCAGTCGCCTCTTGGACTATTTGTTTTCTGATATATTGCATTGAAAAAGCATGATCTGGACTTTGTCCAAAAGGGAGAGAAAAATTGATGAGGGAAATTGTGAATTTAAGAAAGAATGGAATGAATTGTATGTGTTCATTCTAAACAAAAATGGACTGCTGACTCGTCGCATCTCCCATGCTTTTTTTTTTTACCATAAAATGGTATAAGAATGTTTATAGTTATCAGCTTATATTGGTGCTACTTATATTTATTTTGCAGTACTTTAAAAAAATGTATGGTTCTGATTATTTGGCTCTGAGCAGGCAAAAGTGTCCTGTCTTATATTGTTTGAAATTTTTTTTTTTAAGTTGAAATTGTGAAATTTCTAAATTTTGTTTTTAAATGTGGTTAAGAGTTGTCTAGTCTGTAGACAGTTTATATTGTAATTAAACGTAATGTTTCGAAACACTTTTCGTATACTTGCAGGTTCGAAAGCAATTCGAAAATGAAGCTCCTTTTGAAAACATAACAGTTGAATCTGAAAGAGTCAGACTATACAAAGAATACCAACAAACATTAGAGGTAAACTCTATATTATTCAGATCTATTTTGATATCCTTTCAATAAGTTAATATATATTTATTAAAGATTTAGTTTTCCACATTTCCTCATTACTATTGAGATAAATATGTATGATTAAAACTTTGCATGGTACCACTTGCCTATATGATATCTCAGTACAAGTCTTAACCATGAAGGGCATAATTATATGGTTGAAAGTGGTACGGCACATTTATTTTGTGCATTTAGTTTAGACATTTCCAGTACACTTGGAAAACATTTTCTTTAATTTTTTAACTTGACTCACTATATATATATATATATATATATATATATATATATATATATATATATATAACAGGGTTCCCACGGTCCTGGAAAGTCCTTGAATTTTTTTTTATGAAATTTGGTCCTTGAAAGTCCTTGAAAAAAGGATAAGGTCCTTGAAAGTCCTTGAATTTTTAAGTGACCAACAACAGTGGTATAGTGTAAAATAAAAAGGTGTGGGAATGCTATGTTGCGTCGTTACAAACGTATATATATATTTCTGTGTGTGGGGGGTTGGGGGGGAGATAGAGTGAAAATTACAACTTTAAATAGTTTTGTTAATATTACTTTAATAATCTCAAAATAGCTCACAAGCACCTCTAAAAATTAAAAAAAAATAATAATAATTGCGTGTTTCGACTTATTTTTTTATACAAATAATTTTTTAAACTATTAAGTTTAATAATTTAATATAATATTTTAATATTTTAAATAATTTGCTTTGTACAACTCATTTTAAAAGATTGTTTAACACTTTATAAAGGATTATAACACATTTTCAAACATATTATTGACACAAATTTTTAAACATTTTTTCCAAAATGTCAGAGATGCCTTACATGCAATGGGTTCGGTTAAATTCCCAGATTCTGTAGCTCCTCAAAATCTGTTTTCAAAATGAATAAAAAAGATTGTGATTATTGCAGAAGTTGATTGAAATGTAGAGAAGTTCCTCTTTCTTAATAGATCCTTCATTTCCTTTTCCAAATTTGCTCCATTAATAAAATAATTGGAAAATTCAAATCCATCAGTCGATTTAAAATTTTTTGATAAAATATTAATTTGTGCATCCCACGAAATGACTTTTTTGTTTGCTTACTTGGCTTTGAGTTCAGTATTACGTAAGGAGAAAAAAATAAAAATTAAAAAAATTTTAGATGAGGGAACGTCGTTTTGCCTTCTAAAAAGATAAAGGATTGCTGTTGCCTTATGTTCCCACTCCACTACACCCCTGACCACCGATAATCTCCGTTTTGTAGTTTTACGTCTGATGCAATTAAAATTATGGTCCTTAAATTTGTTTAAAAAGGTCCTTGAATTTTCTTAAAAAGGTCCTTGAAAATCCTTGAATTTTTTTCTTCAATAAGAGTGGGAACCCTGTATAATCATTTTTAACAAGCGTTAACCAATAAATTAAAATTTAATTACTTAATTTGGATCTAATTGCATAAGACTTAACTCAATTTGTAATTTATTTGCAACTTTATTTTTAATTGCAAATGAAACTATGATTTGTTACATGGAACCAACTAGAATTGTAAATATAATTTAAATTAGCTTTTTTTTCCTTCTAAAATTTTGTTTTGAAAATACAGTCAAACCCTGTTAACGTGAAATTGATGGGGCCACCGAAATTGTTCACCTTAACTGAATTTTATATTAAACAAATAAATTAATGTTAAGTTTTAAGTATAGAGAACTGCTTTCACTTTGGGTTAAACGAGATTTCATGCTTCGCATTAACAGGGTTTGACTGTTTTTAAAATTACCCATTTTTTATATTAACATCAATATTCAATGTTAAGTTAAATATTATTTATTGCATGGATATATTTGATTATTATACTAGGTTCCCTGTACTGTGTTAACCACTTTAAATAACATAAAAACTTTTTTTTAATTGGGTGATTCAAACTGAAGTTATCTGTGATGAAAAAAAAAGTCTTACAATTGAATCAAGTATTACGTTTGTGATAGTGATCACTATGAGAGTGACATTATGTACCTACATAAAAATGTATATAGTTTTTAAGGTATTTTGAAAATCATAAATAACATACTACCATTTTAAAGCTACCGAACATGAGATTATATTGAAGTAAAAAAAAAAATGGGTATTTTCAGCAAATTTCCCAGTTTCCAATGTGTACAGGTAAACTTAATTTTCAATAAAATAGATATCATATCTATGAACCTGTGTCCGCAATAACAAAATATGTTACCACCTGTAAGTACCTATTAATATTTTGTTTTTCATTGTTTGTAGGAAGCATGCAGTCATCATCACAGTAAACCCAAAAAACATTCCAAAAAGTCTAAGAAACAAAAGCATCGCTCACGATCTCAATCTAGATCCGTAAGTTTTTTATCGTTTAATATATCGTTACTTTACTGCTTACCAGCAATTTTAAGTTCAATATAACCTTTTTACCAACTGCCCTGTATGCCAACCATTGCAATTATTGAAAAAGTTGATAATAGTTTTTGTATGTTTGAGATTTTCTCTTAATTTTATAGTCTTATTGTTTTAATAAAATAATCTGTAATTCATAATATTTCCTTCTTTTTACTCTAAAACACATATTTTTTTAGCCAAATTGTCCCAAAACTGCTCTGTTTTAACTCTTCCTTTTGAAGTAAATAAATTTTGAAGCTGTTCTATGATATTTGAAGAAAAAAAAAATGTATCCTGTTAAAGATTTTGAGGACAATGTTTAAACATTATTCTTAACACTAAAATAACATTGTATATATCTACATGGAATGGCAGCTCTCGTAAATGTATTATCTTTACAATATTTGGAATTCAGAATATCTGAGTAAATTTTAATGTTAAATCACCCAAAAACTTTACCTTAAATAGCAAAATGGACTTGTTAATAGCATTTCAATAATATGATGAAAGTTTTCCCCTTTGCAGTGTTAATGCCAAAATCTGAAATAACAGAAAAACTTCTCCAAAACAGACAAAATGGACTGTTGAATATGTATTTTAATGATCTGACAGATGCATTATAAGCACTTTGAAATTTTTTGGTAACTTGGTTTGGATCTGAAAAATAGAACCGAGGATGATTACAATATAAAATAATTCCAAGTAATTACTAAAATTGTAAAAGACCTATTCAGGGGTACGCCCTAATACTCTTTTCATTTTTGTTTTTCCCCAAAATTGCACTTAAATTTTTTCGATAATTCCTATAAAAAAAAATTAAAAACCCCAAATTTCCTTTCAAACCCACAAAAAACCCTTGATCTTCTTCGAAATGAGAAAAATGAACGTAATTAAATTTGCATCTTTGTCGAAATAGTATAATTGTTTGATTATATAACTGTTATTTTGCTAAAAAGTTGTTTGAAGTTAAATTTTTTGCTGGTATTGAAACAAGCTTCGGAAAGGATATGTCTATTTTAGGAGCCTAATTGCCAGCTTCAAAAGAAATATCTGTAAACGTTTTTTAATTATCCCTAAAATTCCTACCTAAATTTTTTAGAAAACTCACAGTGGCCCCTGCATATGTACCATTTACGCATGTGCCATAATGGACTGTTTATTTTTTGTATTTTAGTTATCGAATTATAACTTTATGTGGTACAGATGGACTTAGAGCACCTTGGTACCTTGGTTTCTTTATTGTTGAAATTTGAACCATTTGCTTGCTTCTCAAAAATAATGGAAATTGAAGGTTCAAAATATGGATTTATTTATCTCCAAATTCAAGTAGTAACTACCCAAAACTCCAGTACCACTAAAACCTTGCATGATTAAATAGCACATAAAGGGTTTCAATTAATTTTAACAATTTATTATTTACAATAGAAGGTATCTTGTTTAAGAATAAGAAATTCGTAATAGAACTTTCTTGAAAAATAAAGGACTTAATTTAAGTAAGCTGATTAGGTTATGTGGTTTTTATAGTAGGGCTTTAGTATTAGCAGATCTGACATTCTAACATGTTTGAATGCAAGAAATTTTTTTGGCACTTTCATGTAAAATGTCTGATAAGACAAAGTTTCTGCTTCAGTATATACAAAAAATTAAAAACGCAGTTTAACTATTTGCCAATTCTATGTGAGAAGTTATTATTTCGATGTTTGGCAATGCGATTAGAATCCATACCTCAAATTTGAAATTTGCAATTATTAATTATTTTGAAACACATGATTTTAAAGAAAATAAAAACCCTAGTTGCACAGAAATTTTTTTATTGTAAAAAATGGGAGGGGGGCACTCATTTTGGTTATTTAACATAAAACGTTACTCAAAATAAAAATAATAGCATTTCAATAAGTCCTTTTTTACAGGATGAGACATTTATACAGTGTGGCCACAAAACCGGGAAATCAGGGAAATTTTGTATTGTATAAGGCATGTTCATCCATATTTTGGCTCTATTTACATGGAGATTTGTAGTGGTAAGCCATTAGAAGTTTAATGTTACGGAATAATTTAAACTTTTCATTACCAGCAAAACTATTTTTTTAAAAATTGCATATTATCTCTTTAGCATACGTGTTCTATTTGATCAGGGTGTATAGACATCTGGAAAATCTAAGAAAATTGGAGAAATTTGAAAAAAAGTTTGCCCTAAAATCAGGGAATTTTTTAGAAATCTGTCAGGGAACTTTTTTTCCTCAATTTTGTGGCCACCCAGTATATATCACCCCATCACCCACTAAGGTTTTAAATGATATTCATTGAAACACAACTTTTTACCAAAACAAAATGGAACTTTGCAAACAGCCCAGCACAAAGGCAAAGAACTTTATATAATCAACAAATAATAAATTTAAAAAATAATTTAAAGAAATTTATCATTTATTTTATTATTTTTGATAATTTGCATGGTGGAAATTTGCATGAAAAAATATGTACCATTATTAACGAAAAAAATTCGCCGCTTCACACATTTCTCCAACCTTAATCACAGTAACATACCCAACTTACTGATGCATTTTGATTTGTATAAGGTTTTTTTTCCCACTTAAGTACACATTTACGGTTGGTGCATAGCATTGCCAACTGAATGAAAAACTTTAAATAAAATATTAAACTGCATGAGTATAAACAACTTCAAGTTTTTGAGGTGGGTTAAAATATATCCTACTATGCATAAAAAGCTGAACAAAAGGTGAGACAGTTTTTAACCCACCTAGTTCCAAAGAGTTAAAGCTAAAAACATGTTTCCAATCGGGAGGCGAATCCACCAGTTGTACACAAATCAACTGGTATTTCTAACTTTTAATCTAAATACATTTGCAAATTCCATGTACGTCAAACTGCAAAAATTTAATTTATTGATTCCACTAGTATATTATTTGTTTTGTATTGATATAACACATAAATGAATATTTTCGTGGATGCTTATTTTTCAGAAATCTGATTCAGAAGAAGACTCGAGGCATAAAGGTCGAAGCAAAAAGAAGCGAAAGTCTCGTTCGAGAAGCAGGTCTCAATCGAAAAGTCGATCATCTGTAGACTCGAGGGTTCGATCCGATGAGGGTAACAGTCTGTTATCTTGCATTATGTCACTAATTTTATTTATTGCTATTAAGAGTGTACATATGTCCTACATTGATCCAAATAGTTGTATTATTAAAATACACAGGCATGTTTAAAAAAGATATCACTATGTTAAAGGGAGTTGTTATTACATAACTTTCCATTTTCTTTATTCCCAGTACATTGCATTTCTTTTTTTTTTTTTTTTTTTTCTTTTTTTTTTAATTACCATGGCACACAGGGTCTGATATTAATGATCTGGTTATAAAAAAAAAATTCTTAAAACTCATTGCAGGTATTATAGATTTTTACTTTCAATTACTCATATGTTAACATAGGGTAATGAAAGTATTTTTAGTCAAAAAAATATTCCATAATTTTTTTTAATTTTCTATGTTTTAGAGCATTCTGATTTCCAAAAAGTGGTGTAAAATAATGTCTGAGTCGGCATAACTCTCAGACGAATTCACCATAGCACCTACCATTAATGATTTTGTCAAATTTGCGCTTGCGTTTAAAGAACCTTAAAAAAAATTGTTTGCAAAAATCATGTTTTTCCATAATTGCTGAAAAAACAGCTATAACTATTTTGATCAAAATTGCTGTGGTAATGGCTCTTAAGGTGTTCTAAACAACCCCATGTCTGAATTTCCCGTAAAATTACTATAAAAGTGTAAAAGGTTGGAAAACAGATGTCTTATACATAGAGTTCTCTTCGCTTGAGCATCGCTCATCAACAACCATTTTCCTTCTCTCCTCTGTTTCATCTACATGAAAGGATAATATAAGAATTATTGAAACATATATCGCCATTTTGGCAGTGTTTTTTTTTTTCCTTAAATGCCCATATAAGAATTACCGCTCAAAATATATAGTCAAACTGGCCATTTTTTTTAACGAATGATGAAAGTATAAAAACGTTAAATGACACCAATTTACGTCAGTGTTATCGTACAATAGAAAGTTGTGCTATGTTCCACACCCCTATTTGTGTCTGAAATTGTAAGGTCTTTATTTAAAAGAGTATGGTTGGAAAGTTTAACTTATTAAATGTGGTCCTTTTCTCCCATAGATGAGCATGCAAAGCGTCACAGAAAGAAATCTAGGAGGAAGGACAAAAGAAGAACTCCTACTGTGAGTACTTTTTTTTATTGATTGACTCTTCTTAAGAATAAAATGCAATGCAGTCCACAGTCTGAATCTGATAGAATAAGTATTTTTATATGTTACTAAAGTCGAAAGGTACTCTAGCGCAATTGACTGCCTCACTGATCAGTGGCCCTGCTTGAAAATAGTGACATCAAAAAGAAAGTTACTAAGTCAAGGATGTCAAAGAATAAGTAAAAAGAATGCTCCTTAAGGGGGTACAGTACCAAAAATAAAAAAACTTTATAAATATTTTTATTCCAAAAATTTTGTCTTATGTCTAAGATACTACTTGGGGGTAAATTTTTTTTAAATACTGTGTTTATTGTTTATTAATTTTTTAAGACATTAAAAACTAAAAAAATCCATAATAATTTATGTTTGTGCATTTTTATATAAATCAAGAATTTTAATTTTTTTTTAATTATTATTATTTTTTTTAAGTGAAAGCTTTCTAAAATATATAATTACATAAAGAAAATATTGCCCTCACAAAATTGTAACAAGTAAATTAGAAAAATATATATATATTTTAAAATATAAAATTCTGAAAAAATAAAATGTTTAAAAAATTAAAAATTAAATGCTCCATAAATTTGAATAGCCAATTGTTAATGGTTCTAGAGATAAATTAATTTGAATTTGCAACATCTCTGAGTAACTCTAGTGCTCAAAAAACAAACTTAAAGCAAACATTTAATTGCGATAGGGATGTTTAAACAATAGGTGATTTCTGCATGTTCTAATCACCGGAGGAATAAGATGAAAACAGCATTGATTTTTTACTGTATCTTTGGTACTGTATCTTTTTAAAACTTTTTGATTGGACTTTTGCATGATTAAAATTTAACTATGAAAAGTTGTTTTATTTAATATTAAAAGAAATATGCTACTAGTTTAAAGTTTTTCTCTTTTACCGTTTTCTGAAAATCATGCGGCACATTACATCCTGATTGTATAATCGACTGTAACTGGGACGCTGCAAAGAACATAGAAAATGTTAATAAGCAGCAGACTGGGCTCTTCATTTTGTGAAACATAACAGTTTCAATACTGAATTGTATTGCTTTCAAACCATATATGGTTTGTGCCACTAAGAGATATTCATGCCAGGACCCTTTAACTTAACGTAGATTCCAAACCACAATGAACATCCTCGCTTATTCTAGAATTCGAACCCATCACCTATGGCATGCAAGGCTAAAGCACAAATCGCACAGTGAGCTGCAGGTTTGTGGTTAGACTTTTGACTATGAAAAAATATTATGTTGTAACATGTCAAGGTTTTGCTCACATACATTTTGGGGAAAATCTCAAAACGAATATGAATTTTAAAAATGTATGATATTATAGTGAGTTTTCCTGCTATGCCTGTCAAGGTTTAAAAGATATATTTCTCACCCGAAACAAAGAGAAGACCACAAATCAAAATACTTGAAACATTTTATACAAATTGTGAAATTTAGAATATACATTGTGATAAATATTATTTTTTTATTAAATAAAGTATTGGTAAGATTCATCTTTTAAAAAATTTATTTCATCAAAACTGTACCAACTACAAAAAGGAAAGAACTTTTTCTAAAATTTTAATTCTGAAATCTGTATTGTGATTCATTGAAGTGGAACTTATCTTCATCTTGACTCTACGTTTAGCCTTCTTCGTCGGAGAGCGAGCCCGAAAGACGTAACCGAGATAAGAAGGGAGGCAGGAGAGAGAGCAGCAGTGCGTCCAGGGAGGAAGGGGAAGTGGACCAGGCAAGTGACAAGGTTTGTCGCATAAGATGATAGTTCTACTCCTTGTTTAAAACAACTAACAACATTGAAAACAAACTGCCTAAACGGACATTTAAAGTCATTAAAAGTGCTTAATATTTTTTAACTTGCTTTCAAGGCCTTAAAGTACTTAAAAATGCTTTTAGTTCCCTAAAAGTCCTTAATTTTTGCTGATGTTTTGTGCCCGATGGCAATATTTATAAAAATTCAACTATTATTTGCTTATTCTCTCTAAACAAACTGTGTAATATAATTGAAAGTTAAGCAATGTTCAACACCTTTAGTCATTGAAATCCGCCACGTAGTAACTAAGTATAGGGTCTGTTTGGAAGAAACATAGGTCCTTCAATGGTCTATTTTAAAAGCCCTTTTGCCAAATTCTGTCTGAAAGACCGTAGAATTTAAAAGATATGGTATATATTAGTGCCTTGCATTTTTTTTTTTTTTTTTTTAATTTGGCAAGATTAATATGTTGTTTTTTTTCAAATAATAAGATGTTACTCTTCACTTATAAAGTTCAAAATTTAAAAAAAAAGAGGTTTAAAAATTTGTCCCAGTTTTTTTCCAGTTAAACAAACACCCCGGTGTGAATTTGCTGTACTAAGCCCTTTAGAGGTAATTTTAAACTTCTTAAGTTTAAAATGTCTTGCAAAGGGAAGAGTATGTCAGGGAAGAACGGTATACCTATTATAGTAAAGTAATTGTGCTAGCCTACAGCACCCGTAGCAGCAATTTAAGGAAGTTACAAAAAATAATCTGTGATCTGTCTGAACAATTTATTTTGAGTTAATGTGGGAACCCAGATGATCTTACCAATTCTTTATGATAGGAAGAAAATTAGAATCTAAAGAAAAATTTACATTTCATGGACTTGCACTATTTCTACCTTTAAAACAATGTTACGTTTTAATATTCCAACTGCAATTTTTAAAAAACTCTAGAACTAGTAGAGCTCTAGAAATACATTAAAACTATATGTTCAAATCTGTTTAAGTGCAAGTAGTAGTACTTCATATAAAATTTTAAGCATTGCCTGCAATGTGTTACCGTTGTTTAAACTACAGCTCTTTCTTTCCTGTATGAAATTGTATATGTTACAAACTAAACTACTGTGTTCTAATGATATATAAAAAAATTCTCTGTCAAACTAGTTTATCCTTTTCCAACTTAGTTTGTCCTGAAAGTTCACCAAAAAATATTTCTTTCACTAAGGTTTTTGGATGAACTACAACTAGATTTTTGGAATAAACTAGCTTGACAGTTTCTAACTTATTTGGCCTAGTACTAACTAGATCTGCTAGTTTATCCTGACATAGGATAATCTAGTTTAGCCTAGTATAAATTAGTTTGCCATGAAAGTTTTAGGAAAACATGTTTTCCACCTGAGCTTTCAAGGCAAACTAGATCAGCTTTGGCTTAAATATTTTATCCTTAAGCACTTAGGATAAGTTAGTTTGATCTGTAACACAATTATCTTTTTTTTTTCTTATCTTTTTCTCATGCTTAACCTCAGACGGGCACTTCAGCCGATATTCGTAAGTCAAAATCGGTGAGTTCTTATTAACACTACTTTTGTTATAAATGTGTTTTATGTTCCTTTTGCTGTGTTTTATTGTTGGATTTTGCCACCCAAAGGGTTTTAATATTCAGCGAAACCAACCTGATGGACCAATTACTTGAAAACTGAGTTATTTATAATATATGTATGGTTTCCACGCTTATGGAAAGTAAGGAAATATCATGAATTTGGACGTTGGTTAAATTATGTCATGATTTTGAAAGAAAAAAGACCATAAATCATGCAAAAACAGTGAATTTCATGAATTCCTAAACATTTTAAGTAAAATCATGGGACTATAATGCGATAATCGCTATTCATCTTATCGAAAATTCCATCTACGCTTTTATTTTATGTTTTAACAAAAACACTTTCTTATTGCCATGCGCTACTGTGTTGTATTATTGATATCAAAACATTTTACTTTTATGGTATAATTTAATTTATTATTATTTACCTATTCCTTCTTCAAATATTTCTTTATTAAAGATTGATTAACTTTTTTAACTCTGAAATATTAAAGAATGGAAAATTATTTCTCTCTTTTTCTTATGATTCTGCAGGATTTTCATTACTAAAATAAGGATTTTTTACTGAATATAAAATAAAACTTTATAAAAAAATCATTTTATGGTACACTGTGGTACTTACTATGTTTGTGTTATTGAAATTCATGTTGGTTTTTTTGTGGTTTTTTTCTTGCGATGCAATTTCTAGAGTAATGACAAATTATTTGTTTCAATCTTGATAAGTCATGGATTCGTGACATGTTATTTTGTAGAAACTCTGTATAGAGCTTCCTGTTAGAAAACCCATTTGACCGAAAGCAATATTTCCAGAACACAATCTTGGACAAAATATTGCCATTTCAAAGAGTGGGAAAGCATTATCAAGCACGAAAACATTAAAATTTTATACTATGACAGTTAAAAAATTAAATTGGAAAGAAACACTTGAAAACTTAAAAAATAGAAAAAGAAGAATTCAAAAAGAGGAAAACACTTCCTCTTTTTGAATTATATGACTTCCTTGGCCGTATAAAAGTTTGGATTGATTTCTTTCAGCTTCCATTTAAAAAAAAAAAAAACATTCTATTTCTAAAAATATAATAGAGCTCCTGTAGAAAGAACCTATTGCAAGACAATATATTGCATTACAAATTTTTAAATTGTTATCAGTAATTTATATTAACTCTTTCATATGATGACAAAAAAATTTAAATTGCAATATAGTTTTTACAAAATCAATATACCATCTCAAAATTTTTTGTCAAAAAAAATCTGCTGCAGGAGTTTCAGCAAAGTAATCTGTGAAAAATAGCCTTTCTTCCAAATTCAACTTCCATCATTTAACTTACCAAATACAATAACCCCTCGTTATATTGTGCTTTTGCTATGTCCCCATTTTTTTCTGATTTTCCATTTTTATTCTTTTTTCTTTCCCATAACTGATGTGTTAAGCAGGACACAGATGAGAGTTACTACAACAATAGTGGTTTATTTTTATTAATTATTATTTTGACAGCTTTTGGCCAAGAAAATTGATTAGTTAATTTTTCAAATTATCTATGTTTAAATTTAAAAATAAAAAAACGTACCTTTACTTTATGAATACAAAAGTGTGAGTATATAGGAAAAGCTGCATTCAATAAAGCTAATTCAATAAATCGTGTATGTGCTTTGATGTAAAATTAAATGGTGAATGAAACTTATCTGTCTATAATAGTTAAATTATTCATTTCTATTATTAAGTATACTTTTGCTCCTAAGTTATTTTAAAAATTAAAAGTTTGTATGTTCATAAATTAGATTTTTTACATTTTCGCTCAATATATTGCACACTTTTGCTTGTCCTCCGACAAGCGCTATATATCGAGGGACTACTGTAATACATTTTGTTCAAAATTGTTTGATTAATAGGTTTAAAAATTTATTCATTAAAAATGAATGCGAATTTATGCACTCATGTCCAAATATATTTTATTTATTCTGATTAAAACAATTTTATTATTTATTAGAAACATTTTGGCAACAGGAAAGAGTTTCTTCAACGATCGGTTAAATGCTATTTCAGCGTGATCGGATAGCGGCTAGTTGGTTTATTAGTATTCTGTTAAAACGACATTTTAGTGACAGTGTCAACTGCCATAATTTGATAGAATGCATTGTTATTGAATCCACCTGCCAAGTTTCAGCCCGATTGAATGACGCTAGGTGGTTAATTAGACCTTCGTAGATCCGCCATCGACAAACATACACACTCATCTACACAAAAAATCAAAGTTGATATGAAAGATTTAAAAATAACCTTTCTTCCAAATTGAACTTTTATCCATGTACTAAATAAATACATTTTGTATAAAATTGTTTGATTCATAAAATTGTGCTTTATTGTTGAACATTCTACATTGAAAAATATGTTTTCAGAGGTACTCAGAAAGCGATGCAAGTGAAGAAGAATTGGAACATCGAAGAAGACTTTTACTACAACAACTAAAACTTCATTCTTGAAGGAAACTGCCATTTCGACACTCCAGTTAAACATCAAATCATGTGTTAAAATTATTTGAAATCCAATTTCATGAATTTATTTTGAAGTCCTCTTTCTCTCATCTTAATTTTTTTTTCCTCCAACTAAAATGACCAAAGCAAGTTTTGAAATGCTTTCCGTCAATCAATCATCTTTGTATTCTTCCATGCAATAAATACCATTATGTGCATAGATGCCTCTTCTGTTTACTTGTGTTAATAGCCTGGATCATTCCATGCATTCGCCATGTTACGATCTTCTTCCACTTCACTTAGAAACTATTTTGAATAAAACCTTGGTATTTGGTGAGTAATGATCACTTAATGAAATGACATAAATTGTTTTCATTCAATGTTTATCTTTATATATATAAGGCAAAGCCCTCACTGACTCCCTTACTCACTCATCACTAATTCTCCCACAACTCTGAAAATTGGTGCAAATATCGACAATGGTAAACATAGAAAAAGTAAACTATTCTTATCTTGATTAACCCACTTTAAGGGGTCGAAATGGGGTTAAACGTTCCAAACGAGGGATATTCGAATGTCCTACTTCCCATATCGTCACAAATCTAAAAATTGGTGCGATTATCAATAAAGACAAACGTAGAAAAAGTAAGCTATTCCGATCTCGATTAACCCACTTTAAGGGGTGGGAAAAGGGTTAAATGTTCCAAACGAGGGATATTCGAATGTACCACTTCCCATTTGGTCAGAACTCTGAAAATTGGTGCATATATTAACAATGGTAAACATAGAAAAAGTAAGCTATTCCGATCTCGATTAACCCACTTTAAGTGGTGGAAAAGGGGTTAAACGTTCCAAATGAGGGATATACGAATGTCCCATTTCCCAAATGGTCACAACATTGAAAATTGGTGCAAATGACAAAAAAGCCAAACATAAAAAAAAGTAAGCTGTTCCGATCAAGATGAACTCTCATTAAGAGGTGGAAAAGGGGTTTAACGTTCCAAACGAGGGATATCCAAAATGTTTCCAACGTTATTCCAAATCTGTTATTTGGGGCAAATGTTAAGAAGAGCAAATATAGAAGAAATTAGTTATTATTAAAAATATCCAAAGGGTTCTAAACGAGGGATATTCAAATGTCTCATTTCCAATATATTCTCAATTATTAATTTTGGAAAAAATATCAACAATGGAAAGTTCCTATTTTGATAAATCAATTTGTCGGGAATGAAATGGGAGCAAACGTCGGAAGTGTAGAATACATAAATGTCTTTTGATTGCTAAAATGCACAAGGTAAAATTTCGTAGTGCAACACGGGTATTCAGCTAGTCTATTATAAATGTCGATTAAAAAAGAAAAAGACTATTGCAGATGGAGACACTGCATAGGCATTGACTAAGAATTTCAAGTATAAAATAAAATATATTAGACGCTATTTTCGTGTTTTAATTTATGTCATTTCATTAATTGATCATTTTTGCACCTACTCACCGAATTTTAAAATTTTATACATAGCAATTTCTAAATGAACTGGGCTAAAAGATTGTAACATAACGAGTATAGGGCTTTCTCTTAAACTGTCTTCCATTTCCAAACTGAATGCTGCCTACCCTATTGTGTACCCATGATCGTCAAAAGCAGACATAAGGAATTGTGTAATTAGAAATATATAATTCCTATTAATGTTACTTATGAGTTGCGATACGTTCGTTGCATTAGTATTTTTGACCGACTGTGCGATAATGTATCCTATGAGTTTAGCACTATATACCTATTTAGTTACACTCGCTGTCAAAAGGAGGCTGCATGGAGGGGGAAATGTTAATTTCCAGAAGCCAGACTGAATTTTAGAGGCTGCAGTTTGTCCCAGTGGTAGATGGAAGTATGCAAATATGGAATGTAACATCTAATCATGGTTTCGTGTTGAGAAATATGCAAAAAAATGAGGTTGTTTAAGAGGCTAGCATTGTAAAGGTTTAGAAGAGTTGCAGTGTTGATAAAAAAAGTGTTTAGAACTTTGGTACGATTAATTTTTAAGACGTGTTTCTATGGCTTCAAGAGGACGAATGGAAGATAGTGAGCTCTGGGATGCCTTGAAACAGAGCAATCTATCAATGATGTTGATCTTTTATTTGCCATTCATCATTCTGTCATTTCACAATTATGGAAACAAGCTAAACAGCTATCCAAACACCTGTGGCTAGCTGCCCAATGGCTTCCAAAACTTTATGGAAGATTGATATATTGCTGTTGTAGCGAAGAGTGATCTCCACATGTTTGACATCTATGGCTACATCTTCCACAGGTAAGACAATATCTCTTGTTACTGTGTGCCGAAGGCTACACGTGAATGCACTGTGTAGAACGAGTTTGTGTTCCTCTATCCATCAAATCCACTTGAGCACAATCAAAGTGATGAGAATTGGACTGTGTCTGATTGGATGGCATTAACAAATGTTAAACGCTATAATACTTTGGAAAAAGCCAACGCTTCCGAGTCGGACAGAAAGTAGCTAACAAAAATGCTAGTGGTCTTGGAGACGAATTTAATCGAATTTCAGGCAGGAAGGGGATTGGTTAAGGGAGGTGGAGTAAAAGATAAGATGCTGCATGCAGCAGGAATTGCTGCCTTCTAATTTGTTTTTTTGACAAACAGAATATTAAAATTAAATATTTTTTATTCATTTTTTACAAAGTGAATTCTAATTGTCGTACAATAATGAGATTTTCAGCATAAGTAGTTTTGGCCTTCTAATTTTGTTTTTCACAAACACAATGTTAAAATACTCTGAGGGGGTTGTATTAACAGGGAAAATTTAATTTCTCTACAGAGCAGGGGATTCTAATATTAAGCGTTTACACAGCAATTACTCTATTAGTGAAGCGAGCCTATGCTTGTGGAGTAATGAATCTTTCATTGAGCAAAGCCAGCCTGTTCTCGTGTGGCTATGAACTTTTCGTCTAGTAAAGTGAGCTGTGTTTGCGTAACCATGAAACTTTTAGCGAGTGAAATGAGCTGGGTTTTGCGTAGCAGTTTGCGTAGTCTGTTTACGAAGCGCCAAAAGTTGGAACTAATGATTGGTCTCTGCAACACAGGGTCCTGCAGCTAGTTAATAATAATTGCATGCAATTATTCCATAAAAGCAACAAATTTAAGATTACTCATTTTGGTAGTTTTTCAATTGTGATGCATAAAATATATGACATGACCAACTTATTTAGAACAATTGCTCTCTTTTTTTTTGCAAATTTGTATACATTTTTTTTTTTTTTTTTTTTTTTTTAAGAAACAAATTTTTAGGAAAAAACAAGCATATTTAACCTTTTATCAAAATTTTAGTCTCTCTTATCAAGATTTGAAGATAAAGAAAGTATTTTCTTTATGAATGTTTAAGTATAGATTCTTTTTAACTATATACTATTGAGTGCATCTTAAGTATCTAATGTGGCCTATTTATGTCTAAAATATTTTCTGCTCATGCAAATCAAAGAATTTCTAACTCAAGAAAATCTGTTCAGTTTGCTATAATAAAACACACTAAAAAAAATAAAAACTGCATTCAATCCGAAGCGAAAATAGAATGTTTTCTAAATCAGGATTGTCAGCGATCGATCGTCATCGAACCTCGATTTAGGAACAATGGAAAATCATACAACTTTCCATTGTTTCAAGATTGCGATTCGCTATCACTATCAGGACTCTTATTTAATATCAAAATAATCTGGGAAGTGCTTTCCTTTCATAACGAAACGCAAATTCCAAATCTAAACTGAAATATGATTAGGTTCAAAAGATAATCCTCTTTTAAAGATATGTTGCGTGAACTCGGATGTTTAAAGTTAAGATATTTTATCTTCGCGCTAACTTTTTATTTTACATTTGCCTTTAAAGTGTTCAAATATGATTAATTTTTATTTGTTTATTAATAGCTACTATTGTTCTTTTTACACCTGACGATTTTCAGAGACTGAATTTGTTTTAAAACAAAACACATTACTAAAAAGGTACAAAAACTCTAGTTTTCCTTAGTGCATCTCTGATTATGATACAGATGATCTGTATCATAAACACTTTAAACTATTTTTCCATCAATGTGCAAGGTATTGAAAAGAAATTAAGTTTTTCAGCAATTACCAAAAAAAACGGCTCTAATACTGGTTTTGATCAAAGTCACTGTGGTAATGCCTTTTTAAGAGTTCTAAAAACATCCCAATAACCGAAATGCGATAGAGGCGTATACTGTTTTTCTTTAACACAGAGTTCCCTTTTTTTGAGCATCGCCCATCAATGTCTGTTTCTTTTGTGTTTCACTTCCAAGAAAAGTTAATGTAATATTTATAAAAAAAACATATCGCCAAATTCTTCATTTTGCCGGTGCTTTCTTTCTTTTTTAATAAAGTAATAATTATAGCCAAACTGAATTTTTTTTTTCTTCAAATTAATGAAAATGGTAAAAGTACGACAATCCATGGCAAATATCGATGCAGTGATAGTGCAATTGAAAGTTGTGCGGTATTCCGCACGCCTAGTTTACTTTCAATTACCCTTATGTTATAGGGTAATGAAAATAATGTTTTCGGTTAAAAAAATTTTTTGCATGTTTTCACATTTTGGGACATCCAGAGTTTAAAAAAGTGGTCCAGAAAAAATATCTATATCTGGCCAGTATACTCCCATAGACATCGGATTGACCTACAATATTCAAATTTTGCATATGGGTTACTGATGATCATATGTGATCTACTATTAAGATTTTCTTCCGCATGGCCATCAAAATGTGCTGTGGTAAATGCCTTTAAGGTATTCTAAGCATCTCCATCTCTGAAATTCCCGTTAAATTACAATAAAGACATAAAAAGTTGAAAAACAAAGAGTTCTTTATCCGTGAGCATTGCTCTTCATCAACATCCGTTTTTCTCCTCGCCTCTGTTTCACTTACACAAGAAAGAAAAGGGTATCGGCATAATCAGGGTTGTTTTAAAGACCCATATTAGAATTAGTAATTTTTATATTTTTTGATGGGAAGTGTATTAGTTTAAATGAGTTATATCGCTGCAATTTGATGATATTTTCATCTGGTACACATAGTTCAACAGAAGAGTGCCAGTAAGACATTCCCAGCTTTGTGGGCTTAAGGCTCGGGAAAAAAAAAAAATATCACAGTGAAACTCTTTTTAACATACATTCGTAGTTAATGAAATATATATTATTTAGTTTCAATAAAAGAATATCATAAAAAATGTAACGCACTCATCGAAAGGGGAAATCCCTAATTTTAATTTTCTCAATAATTAAGTATGTAAAAATATACATTATTTATAAAACATTTAACTCATTTAATTTATAAATAATTGTAATAATTATAATTGCTTTGTTAAAATTGAAATGAAAGTTTCAGCATCGGGAGAGGAAAAATATTTCGTCAAAATATTAGCACCGATTCCTATTCTAAAACTATTACATTCCATTTATATCTCATGTTAAATACTCTTGAAATCTGATTTATTATGGTTTTCAAACAATTTAATATATATTTTTCTGTATTTTATTCATATGCTAAATCTATTTTTAAATTGTCCAATCCATCCTGCACTTATGGGGTATTTTGAATATCGATAAATACTGACTGAAAAGTTTTTTTCGAAGAAGTATTTTTATATCCTAAAAGGAAACATTTTTTAAAAAATCGAAAATGTCCACCAAAAAATCCATTGACTTCCCCCAACAAAAACGAAAAATGGCTAATACCGTGGTATTGCCAGAACCATCTGAACTTTTAGTTTCTTTCTTTCGGAAGCGCCATCAGCCAATCAGAGACCAAACTCGCTTTGTTGATATGCGCGGTGCTCCTGTTAAAAAAAAATAAGTTTTTTTTTATGTTTTGCTTCTTTTGCAATACTACTCGCATTAGTACTGTCTGTTAGTCACTTTATTCGCCATTCATTTCTTAACGAGAAGGATTTTACATTATTTTAATTGCCTCCGCAGACTTATAGCACAATTATATTTCGATTCCCTCAGAAGAAACTTCGTCGCTTGATCAGCGCACTCTTCATCAAGCCTTAGGCTTAACTTGGCAGCCATGTCTCGTTACTCCCGGCCACCGAATTCATCGTTATTTGTCCGCAACGTGCCCGATAGCGCCCGTCCGGAAGAACTCCGTCGTCTTTTCGGCAAGTACGGTCCCATCACCGACGTCTACATCCCCCTGGATTACTACAACAGACGACCGCGAGGCTTCGCTTACGTCCAGTTCGAAGACATCCGCGACGCCGAAGAAGCTCTCAATGAACTGGATCGAATTCGATTCTTCGGACGCGAACTCGAAATAGAGTTCGCCCAGGGAGATCGCAAAACGCCAAACGAGATGCGAGGAAAAGAACGCAAAGGAGGGAGCAGCAGCAGACGATCGCCCTACAGTAGGGGCGGAGGTTCCAGCCGATACGACGATTACAGAGGTGGTGGTAGCAGAAGGGGTCGATCCAGGAGCCGATCACCTTATTATCGGGATCGAAGTCCTGGATACAGGAAGAAGAGGTTCTCCGGATCCAGGTCCCACTCCCGGTCTCGATCCCGTTCGAAGGAGAGGTACCACCGCAGTGCAACACCCCGCAGTGACGCATGAGGAGTTGGTCGTCTTCCTATCAAAGTTTAGAACTTGTACCAATGTCCGTTTGGTTTTTGTTCTTACATTTGCCTTGTATGTGTTTTCATGTGTGTAAAATCCATCCTTGTTTTCCTTTGGTAACTTCATTGTCTGTAGCTTCGTGGTCATTAAAATGTATAATTTCTGTTCTTGTATGCTCCTAAATGATTGATTTTGTATTCTGATCTTGTTACTGTTTGCAGTTTTTCAGGCTAAAGTTACTTGCAAAGGCTCGAGTAAAGTTTCCAACTTGGATCAAAGGTCCAAAGGCAAGGGCAGTGGGTTTGAAGTAAAGATTGGGTGATATTTGATAAAGAAATGAAAACAAAAAGACACAAAAGATTTTGCAGGCCAAGCCATACACAGAAAAGACTTGAGGGAGATTTTTGAAAAGGTAATTGGGTGATGGCCTAATAGTTGACGTAACCAATTTGAGATTGAATCTGTTTAAATTAAGTAAAAGAATTGTTTCATATCCGCTCTTTTTAAGACTGTTTTTCCTCATTATACCTGTCAAGTTATAAAATTGCTTTCTAGGCTCAACTAATATAGAATTGAGATAATTTACTTTTTTGTAGAACTCTTTTAATCCCAAAAACTTTAAAATGTAGTTATATAAGGATAATATTTATAAAATAATTAATTCCAACTGCTTTCTTGGGTATTTTTTCTAAGGGTAATCCTTTATTCTTTTATAACTTATTTTTAACCTTTACAGTATCTGGTAAAAGTTCAAGGAAAACATTATTTCAAAAGCAAATTACAAGTGCTCAAGTCTTATAAACAGAGGTTACAAGTAAAGCACTGTAAAGTCAAGGGTTACAAATGAAGCACTAAAGTCAAAGGTACAAATGCTCAAGTTGTATATTCAAGGGTTCTTGAGGTAAAAAGTGCAAAGAAATAAAGTTGCAAAAGATTACAAGAACTAGCAAAGACCCAAAGTTTCTACAGGGAACAGGAAGGTAAATGGGCTATGGATATTTAAAGTGCTTAAGTATCAAAATTATTGGTTAATTGCTTCTGTATCAAAACTTTTCCTTCATTTCGATAGGATCTGATTTAAGTTTTGAAGCTCATTGAATTTGCTAAAAATTTAAAGTCTATAGTGTTGAGTAAATTTTTTAAATTTAATTCACAATGCTAATTAGCTCAGAATCTATAATATTGATTTTAAGGAATGTGTTTAAATATGTAAAGTTTTTATTGGATTTTCATCCAGCAATATTAATTAAAATTTGCTGTTATTGGTAGGATAAAAAATATTTAAATTTATCATATGTTAAATATATTTCTTCTGCCAAGCATATTTCCAAGTTAGAGTTTCATTTAAATACTGTATAGAGGGTAATTTAGAGTGATTTCTCAATACTTTAGGAGCAGTCATTATAAATTAATGGAAATTATTTTCAAACTTAAGAGCTTGTCTTCTGGCATTCTACTAAGCTCTGAAATATATTTCTCTTGCCAAGAAGGTTTTTAAGTAGGAGTTTCTCGTTAAGCAAGCCAGTGATTCTTTTATACAGTCAAACCCAGTTAATGTGAAATTGCTTAACATGACATCCTGTTTAACCTGAAAGTTTAAGCAGTTGGCCGTATTTAAAGTTAATTTATTTGTTTAACTCGAAAAATTTTGGTGGTCTCATCGATTTATATAACAAGGTTTGACTGTACTCTGGGCGCAGTCATTATAAATAAATGGTACTCTTCCGTTAGACGGACGCTAATGGGTAGTTGTCGCCAAGTCAAAATGTTTTATACGTTTAAATGACACGTAAATGTGTCCCCAGGCATTAAAATATACACGGTTTGCTATGGGATTGTTATAACAACCCTAAAACGGTTTGTTATAGGTTTTATAAATGGTTTGAAGGAGTTATAGCAGAAATTTGCCGTTATTTATCTGGTACTTGTCTAACAGAAAAGTACCAGCTTAACAGACAAGCTATTTTAAGTTAATATAGATGCATTATAGGGACTAGGCCACTACTGCTGAAACAGTTTTTTTTTTTTTTTTTTAATTCTTGCTCTTTATTTGAAGATTTGCTGATATCATTTCCAAGTACCTGTCCCTCCTCAACCTTTATAACATATATAGGGGGGATAGTGGAAATCCTGATTTAAGCGTTTTTGACAAAAATATCGATCATTCCCGAAATCAATGCTAATCTGCATCAATATTTTAGAGAAGCTGTGCACTTGCTTGGAAGTCGCATCTACGAAACTTGCATGTTTTCAGCCTTTCCTCCAATGAAATTGAGGATAGCTTCGATTGCCACATTTGTTTAGATTTGCGTTGGTTGCAATCCTCGTGATTTACTTTGTGATCAAAATAATAGCCACTATTTTCTAGATTTGTGCTACTCTATGGCTGTTGCTTCAGTCAAGTTGATGTGAATGTTAATTTCCTTGGCTGTTGCAATGATACAATTTTATGTTGCAGATATTTGCACTAGTTTATGAGCCGCTTAATTTTACGTTGGTCATTTTCATTGAGTACTACATGGTTGTAATATCTTGTATTAATGAAATTTCTGCTGGTACGGTGTGAACGGCTGTTGCTAATATTTACGTTGCTTTAATGGTAGTTTATGTGTTGATTTTAATGAAATGTCCGCAATTGCTCAGATTTGCGCTGTTATGATGGCAAGTCCGTTATTAGCTCTATAGCCGCCTTTTGACAACAGGTTTGTTTAAGTCAAAATTGGTTAGTTGAATAATATGTATCGGGAATAGTATCTAATTTTAGGAATTGACCTTTTTAAATCTTTATCTAAGCAAACTAGGAGATTAATTAGGTTGTTAATAAATAGATGTGGGACAAATAATTTGAAAGACTGTAGATATATTGCAAGGATTAAACAGGGTGCTTTTTTTGCAAAATGTTAATGAATTCACAAACAAAATTTTGGCTTAAATTATGATTTAGCTCTTTTGTTAAAACATGCAATTGCAAATAATCAAAATCCTTAGTTTGTTATCCAAAAGTTATAAAAGGACATACCGATTATAGAGTCGCAGTTGGTATTTGGTATAAAATAGTTCTTTAATTAATAGATCACAATTAAAGGCTAAATAGTTTCCTAATTTTGGATTAATATCAAGAGTGAAGAAACTTGTATCCATTTTAGCATTTTGTTAAAAAGAAAATTGTGATTTTTAACTTTTTTTGTTGAAGAAATTTTCTACCACAACCTAAATACTGTTTTAATGCCATGAAACTAAATACAAACCTAATATAGATGTATCATTCTGGTGATAGAAAATGAAAGAACAAAAAAGATTTTTGGCTTTGTGCAACATTGACAGTTGTGGACAGTCAGTTTAGTTCTCTGGCATTTTATTAAATGCTTTTAAAGAATTGTGAGCGAGTTCACTCCATAGGTGGGTCCACAAAATACAGCAGCAGGAGGGGAAAAATTATTCAAGTCATTAAATGCTAAAAAAAAATTCCCTCATGGATTACAATGTTATGAGAATAGCCGATATCATTCATAGTTATTCCATGGACATAACGATTTTCTTCTTATTATTTAATTCCAAATGGAACTTGAGGTTTATAAACATGACATTACTAAATTGATATACTATTTGCAGTTTTCTAGGCAAAAGTCACTTGCAAAGGCTCGAGTAAAGTTTTCAACTGGGATCAAAGGCAAGGGCAGTGGGTTTGAAGTAAAGATTGGGTGATATTTGATAAAGAAATGAAAAAAAAAAAGGCACAAAAGATTTTGCAGGCCAAGCCATACACAGAAAAGACTTAAAGGAGATTTTTGAAAAGGTAATTGGGCAATGGCCTAATAGTTGATGTAACCGATTTGAGATTGAATCTGTTTAAATTAAGTTAAAGAATTGTTTCATATCCGCTCTTTTTAAGACTGTTTTTCCTCATTTTACCTAACAAGTTTTAAAATTGCTTTCTAGGCTCAACTAAAATAGAATTGAGATAATTTATTTTTTTGTAGAACTCATTTAATTCCAAAAACTTTAAAATGTTGTTATATAAGGATAATAATTATAAAATAATTCATTCTAACTGCTTTCTTGGATATTTTTTTCTAAGGGTATCTCATTTATTCTTTTATAACTTATTTTTAACCTTTACAGTAATCCGGTAAAAGTTCAAGGGAAACGTTATTTCAAAGGCAAATTGCAAGGTTACAAGTGCTCAAGTCTTATAAACAGAGGTTACAAGTAAAGCACTGTAAAGTCAAAAGGTTACGGGTAAAGTCAAGGGTCACAAGTAAAGCACTAAAGTCAAAGGGACAAACACTCAAGTTGTATATTCAAGGGTTCTTGAGGTCAAGTAAAAAGTGCAAAGAAATAAAGTTGATAAAGAAAAGGCAAAGGCTCTAGCAAAGACCCAAAGTTTTGCAGAGAGCAGGAAGGTAAATGGGGTATGGATATTTAATGTGCTTAGGTATGAAAATAATAGGATAATGATTGATTCCGTATCAAAACTTTTTCTTCATCTTGATAGGATCTGATTAATTTTTAAAGTGACTAATGTTCAAGTAGAGTTGACTTAATTTTTAAAATTTAACTTAAAATCTTAATAGTCTCGGTATCTTTAATATTGAGTTTAAATGTGAAAAAAATTTTATCAAGTAGATTTGCATTAAAATTTGCTGTTAATATTGTTAAAGGAAAGAATATTTAATTTAAACATGTATTAAATATAAATTTTTTCTGCGAGGCAAATTTCTAAGTTGAGTTTCGCTCTTCTGTATAAAGAGCAATCTAGAATGATTCTTTTATACTTAGGGAGCTGCCATTATAAATTAACAGGAATTAATAGAAATCATTTGCAAACTTAAGAGCTTATTAGAGTGTCATTTTCTGGCATTCTACTAAGATCTTTTAAAGAATAATGAGTAAGTTCATTCCATAGATGGATCATTCTTCACAGAACGTAATATTTCAGCAGCAGGAGAGAGAAAATTGTTAAACGCCCCAAACAAAAATTCCCTCTTTGAACTTATCAATTTCAATCTAATTATGACATTGGTAGAGACCGTCTGATAATACTGTCAAAACCTGTTTGCGTGAAATCGCCTAACGGGATTTGATTGTATTGTCAAATGATCGAGTAAAAGCAGTTTTTCGTACGATGAAGCTTTAACTTAACTTTAATTTGTTCGTTTAACATAAAATCTCACATAACGAAATCCCGCTTACCATGGAAAAAAATTTGCTCTTTATACTACTTTCTTTTTTAAATTAAATCTTGCAATGTTTCCTAATGCAGCAGGACAATTCCTCATGAACTTTAATTAGTTTTGTAGAGGCAAACACGTTTAAGAAGAATGTTTTATTAAAAACTTAAAGCAAAATTAAATAACAACTTCTTAATAAATTACTGGTAAATACATTTACTTTTTTTCCCTCAATGAATAGTTTGTTAAACCATTGTACTAAATATAAGCCTTGCAATGTAAATATTTTAATAGCTAGTAGTTTTAATTTGCATTAATTAGATGATTTTTTTTTTTAAATCTCAAATTATAATTTTATCTTTTCCTTTTTCTTGATGTTCTGTCCATTTATATTAAACATATCAGGAAACACAAAATTTTTATTTGTTAAATTTGTCAAAATTATTTATATTAAGTTTCTTAATAGTTTTGGATCAAAAGCGGTGAAACTTTTGTATCCATTTTAGCATTTTGTTAAAAAGAAAATTGTGACCAATTTTTACTAAAGATAATTTATATCGCAGCTTAAAATTTTTTATTGCCATCACTAAACTAAATAACACAAACCTATTACTGTTAAAATTTACAATCAGAAGTTTTTAACATATATTTATATTGCATCTGGTGATAGGAAATGAAATTGTGACAAGATTTATCTGCAAACTTAACACCTTATTGGATGGCAGTTCTCTGGGGTACTACTAAGTTTTCTTAAAGTAGAAAAACCTTCATTATAGTAATCTTTAAACTGTCTGTATTTTTATTGCGCTATCAGTAGGGCCAGTATCTTATTTCGTGCCTTACATTTTTTTTTTTAACCCTTGCAGTACTCTTTTTAACAAGACAAACTAATAACAAGCCAAGTATACATTGCACATGCATTTGTAAAAGTTTCAAGTAAGCTCAAGTCTCCAAGTAAAAGTACAATCATCTGGTAAAGATGCAGACTAGATTGTTAAAAGACAAGATTATAGAGGAGCCAGTTTCTAAAGTAATTGGAGGCAGGTGTTTTGTTATAAAAAGGGGAAAATGTGGTATGTTTGGTTATTTTATTTATTCTTTAATATGTCTTTTTAAAATACATCTGTGAATTCCTAAACTTTAATTTGGTAGTCTGGAAATTTTAGTGAATGGGTCAAATGGTAAAATTTAAAAAATGAGCTTTAGTTGGTGACCTCGTTTGTGATTGCGTAAAATTTGTTTTTCTTTGGCTAAGGTCTTCTGCGTAACACTATTTGATTTCTAAGGTACACCCTCTATATATAATAAAGAAATTATAAAAAAAATATGGGAATGTGTGTTCTCTTCCAAATTCACCATGCAAACTTATACAAGGTTCACATAGTCATTAAAAGTGCTTCATATTTTTAAACTTGTTTTCCAAGCCTTAAAAGTACTTGACAATGCTTAAAGGTTCTTCTAAGTACTTGGAAGTCCTTAATTTTTGTCACTTATCTGCGCCACATCAAATTTTTTTTTATATTTGTGTTAAGGTTTTTTTATATATTTTCATCAACTTGTACATTGTTTTGTTCGTATTTGCTGATTGGTGGAGTAAAAATCGAATGGTTGTAGTAACACACTGCTCTGAGACGAACACATAAGGTTAGTGTTTACATTTTGGAAGCCAAAAGATCAAAGAAAAGATAAAGTCTGTTTTTAAGGCAAATTGTGCATGAAAGATTTTGATATCAATGCTCTGGGCAAAGCAGCCGTAAAGTCACACATTCAAGATTGCGATGAATGAAAACAAATTTTTGAAGGTCCTTAAAAGTCATTGATTTTCACTCTTATGATTTTAGCAGAAACCTTGATATAGTTAGTATTCATCCAAAATTCTTAATACTCCTTAAATGTTTGTTTCTTCCTAAAATTGCATTTAAAATTTTGGCTAATCCCTAAAAAAAAAAATTTTACTTAACCTGAAAGAAAAGAAAAAAAAAACCTCAAATATTACTCCAGAGGAGAAAATATTTTTGGAAATTTAATTATTACTCGAAAAATGTCTAGGATGAACTCTGTTATAAGGCATGTCTTTTTCTTTTTTTTTTGGCATTAACTTCTTAATTTACTGGTACTCCTTAATAACTCCTGAGCCGACCAAACGGTATAGTGGTTAGCGCGCTAGCTTCTAGACCGCGAGGTTGAGTGTTCGAGTCCCGTATTAGGCATGGGTGTTTGTATGTAGGCTTGTCTAATGACGAATGTTTCGGCGCATTATAGCCCTCGTGTTGCTAACAACGCCAGATAATCTGAAAACAACACACCAACCTTAATAACTTCTGAATTTTACTATCGTAGATTAAATATGAACCCTGCAGTTGTCAGAACAAGGAAATGGCGCTAATGACACAGTTTGAGGGTAATTACATTGACATTTAGGGCTGCCTATGGGCAAATTCTGGTTTCATATTTACATACCTGGTAATTAAATTTACATATAAGTCAAAATTTAATTGTTTGATTATATAATTGTTCGATGTTCAATTTTTTTTAAATATTCGCTTTTGTTTGCCGGTATTGAAAAAAGCTGTGGAAAAAATGTCTGGTATAGGTTTTTATAGGAATATCCTTAAATTTTTTGCAGTTCCTACATATTTTTTGGAATTATCTTTAAAATATTCAATATTATAAGTTTTTTTAAATTATTTCTAAAATTCTTCCCTAAATGTTTTAGAAAACTCGCTATGCCCCCTGTTTTTGTCGCATAAGATGGCAATGTTTAATTGCTTGTAAGAATTCTCCATGATCTGTGACAAATCTGCTAAATTAAGCACATTCTCAGACATGCTTTAGATTAATAAAAAACAACAGCTGATTAAATTTGCATTTGATTTATGAATCTATTAAGAGTGAATGCTCATTATCAAAGCTCCTAATATTGTGCTAGAATCCCAACAAGGAAAGCATGAGGTTTGTAATCGGAGCGTCACCTGCATTTTTTGGTCTCTCCTTTCTTCAGAAATTAAAGCTTTAGTTGTTGAAGTAGGTTTCTACCGTTTCTATTCATTTGAGATGCATTGGAAAGACCTCTCGGAAGGTATTCCCCTCCTTTAAACAGCTGATGTTCCAACGCAATTTGATTGTTATATTTACAAAGATTAAATGTAATTTCATCATTTGAATTTATTTTTTCTCACTGTCACAAGTCACTGTCTAGTTCTTCCACGTCATGCACATATAATCCAAGAACTAACTAAATTTCTTAATGCAATAATATCATAAGAGAACAAAAACAAGTTGAAAAGAATCTGCTGGTAGAAATTTAATTTGAAGATTATTTTATGTAGAAAGTAAGTTTAATGATTGAAACCTTGTATCTAAAATGTTTCACTACTACAAATGCACTACAGCCTTAAGTTAGTTAATAACTGAAGTGCTACCTGATAGCTGTTTGGTTAGCTCTCTGACTTCGCATGCCAAAGGTGCTAGGTTTGAATCCTGTATTAGGTATGGATATTTGTTGTTAGGATGTAGAGCTTAATGCGGGTTCCGATTCCATGGTTAAGCTCGGTCCCGACCTGATTAGCCGTCATTGTGCATAAGTATAGATCGTTGAGCGCACAAACCAACCAATAACTTAAGCTTAGTTAAAGTGTTTAATAGAAAATAGTAAGAGATCAGAAACTTAAATTTCAACTTAATATCACTTTCTTTTACTTCTAAAAAAAATTTCAACCTCTACATTTCTGTTTAAATTAGGGGTGTGAAACATTACCCAACTTTTAATTAAACTTAATACTGGTCACTGCATTTAAATTTGCCATGGATTAGTGTAATTCACCATTTTCATATTTTCGTTAATTAAAAAGGTCAGTTGGCAAAAAAAATAGACATGTTTTTGGATAAATTTTTCTTTCCTTGTACATGAAACAGGATAAACAATCAATGATGCTCTATTAAAGAGAACTATGTTAAAGACATTTGTTTTTAAATATTTTATTCCTTTATCACATTTCTTCAGAAATTTTGAAGATGGGAATGTTTAGAACACCTTAAGAGGCATAACCATAGAGATTTTGATCAAATTGCATTCCTTGCAAGTTTGTAGAAATGACTCGGTAAGTAATAATCTTCAAACAATGCCCTTTGCAAAATGCATTTGTTGCAATTGAATAAAATGAAGTCTTTTATTTTGGCAGTTGCAGTGTTTGAAATCTAGATCTTCATTTATAAAACTGGCAAATTTATAGTTAACGGTCTTACAAATATTATTAAAAAAAATTTGGAAGATAGCCATTATGATTTATTTTCTGATAGCTTTGCTTAATGTGACCAGATGACCCGATTTTGGCGGGACAGTCCTGCTTTTCACCTCGCTGTTCCGCCAAATTGTCCTTCTAAACAAAATCGAAATGTTCTTCACAGCTTCATTGATGAAGAAAAACTAATCCAAGTGATGAAGTGTAGCTATCAATAAGTGTTGGGTTACACGTGGGTTTTTGAAATTGTTATGCATTTACTGCCCTTTTTACCCATTTCCATCAGCACTTAATTAAAAATGCCAAATTATGAAATCTGGAATTCGGCTTTAGTTCGCTGGGAACAACTGCTGCTGCTGAAAGGGCATTTTCTATTGTTAACAAAAATTTGGACTTTTGAGAAAACACAACTTTCTGTGGATACTCTGAAATCTTTGTTAATAACTAAAATTAGCTTTTCATATTCTTGCAGAGTGTTTCTAGATTTCCTAAAATCAAATAAAAATTTGTTAAACTAAGTAGCTTCAAATAAAAAGTATATGTAAAGTATGGCTGAAAGTTTAAAATAAAGTTAAATGAGCGTATGAATTACAATGCATATTGTATATATCTTCAGAAAGAACCTCGATCATTGAAGATTTAAGAATTGTGTGAAGAAAATCTTAAATATATGCGAAAAATAAAATGACCCATTCCTCATAGACGGAGAAGTGTCCTAATTTTTAGTCAGAAAAGTCACATTAGCTTTGCTGTTTCTAAGAAAAGTGGTTTAGTAAAATGTTTATATGTATATGCATACTACTAATACAATCCTAAAAAGCACCTATTTTTATTTTTAAATCCTAATTATTTTGGAGTCCAAAGAAGTTATCAAAAAAAATATTAAGAAAAGAAAATCTGCTATTTGCTAAATTAAAGTTAAAACTTTAAAAAACCTGTAAAAAAACCCCTATTGATTATAATGACCTGAAATTTGACCTTTTATATACTCAAAGAAAGGGTAAAAGCATAAAAAATACTTTTACATCTTTTTTTCTTCTTGGTGCCATACCTCTATCTCCCTTCTTAGCACATATTCAAGCATAATTTTAGGTTGTTCTGACATTTTTTTATTGCTTTTGGAAGATTGATAATCACCCTGAGGTGATTAAATTAAAGTTTAATTTTCAAAAGCGTAGAACTTTTTCTGACTTTAAAAAAATTATAATATAGCAGAAGGAAAAAAAGTTTTTCTTTTAATGACTTTTTTAATTTGAGCCTTAATTATAAACACCTTGTATATAAATTTGTGTTTATTTCCTTTGTTTCATTACTATATTTTGAAAATTTTTAGGCTTTAACTGTTCTGCTGGAGAAGATTTACATGTTTTTTCTTTATGGAAAAGTATTGGTTTTCTTAATGTGGAACAATACTAAATGGTGCTTGTTTTTGAATGATCAAAGTTTGACATCAATTATGAGTGCTTTTTGGTTAAGCTTTCCAAACAAGTTCAGCCCACCTGATGGTTGTGGGGTTAACATTCTGGTTTCTCATGCCAAAGGTGCTGGGCTCGAATTCTGGGTTTTGGCATGGTTGCTCATTGTGGTTCATAATCCACATTAAGCTGCAGGTCCTTATTAGCCATCATTGTGCATAAAAATAGGTAGTTTAGCATGCAACCAAACAAGTTCAAGTAAGTAAAAAAAATTTATATAAAATAAATTTTTTATAAAAACATACTCGTAATATAAAATTTTCCTAAGTGTTGTGTAGCAATTGTTGTGTCTTAAAATTATGACCCTAATGACTTCATCTTCTTCAAGTGTAAACGATTCTATTTATTGCAGTTATAAGAAAAACAAATTTCAAAAAAGCAGGGATTGCATTCACCCTAAAATTCGTAATATTTCTTCAAGTTTTGGTTCTCCCTAAAATTTCTAACTATGTACTTAAATTTTTCTATAGTTACTTTAAAAAATTAATAACCTCAACACTTCCTCAGTTTTCTTCAAAAAAGTGGATTTTGAAAATCAGCAGGTTTTTTTTTTCAGTATTAAAATATGATTGGAAAAGAATGTATGCCTTTGTCAACTTTTAAAGAAATAATCTTAATTTTTTTAAAATTATCTATATATTTAAGACTGAGTTGTCTGTACGTCTGAACCTTAAACAAATCCACAGTTTTGCACCTAAAGGTACGAAATTTGATACATAAAAGCTCTAGCACATGGAGATTGTAGAGAAAAACTTTTAAATTCGATTAAAAGTTGCTTTCATTGAAATTTAATGAGATTTTTAAAAAAAATTCTTGGAATGGCAACAACATTTTTTTATTACATCAGGACAAAATCAAAAGTTATTTTAATGTGTTGCCTTAATTTTTCTGATTATTTTTCTGCATTGCAATCACATGTCTGATTAGCAGTTCGAATATTATTATAATTTTCCGTATATTTACTGTAAATTGACATTCTGCGCATGCACGGTTTTAGCGTAATGCATTACTAATAGTATTCTGAATGTTAACATAACGGTTAAGATTATTAAAATTCACCGAAAACTTTCAAATCACTTCGACATTTGTTGATTTTCCTTTTTATTTCCATGTGTATTTGTTTCCTTTATCCAGAATATCAAAATTCATTCTTTGAATTGCTCTTATTTTTAGTCTAGTGATTTTATACTGATGTGTATCCAAGTTCCATATTATTTAATCAAGATTTAAATATATTTTTTGTATTAGTACAGTCAACTTGCGATAACTCCAAGTTCAAGAGACTGGCTAAATTCGTCGAGTTATCCGAAGTTCGAGTTTTTGAGAGTCACTCGGTAGTTATTTTCTATTCGAGGCATATTCTTGGGACCTAATAAAAACTTCAAGATGAACGAGTATTCGACTTATGAGACTTCGAGTTATCGCGAGTTGACTGTATATATATGTTTTATTATTTACAGCTGACTATTTTACAATTTACACCAGAAGCGTAGTATTTCATTTTCGATTTTATTTCTTTGGTATTTCATTTTGGTCTTGATTATGAAGTTGGTAAGGGGCCGGGAATGGACTACATTTTTCTCTGTGTACTAAAAAATGTTTGAAGAATGCAAAACTTTTTTGGTTCAGATGTAGTATAAGACATTTCTTTGGGGCTTTTTTACAGATAAATGCGGTTTATCGCAACGGTTTTTATTTTCTATTGTATTTTAATTGTATTGTTATTTATATTTTAACTTCAGTTGGTACTAATCCGTTGGCTGGGTACCAGATAAAAATTGCCAAAAAGAAGACCTAAGTATTCCAAACTAAAAACTTCAAAATAATTTGTAATTTCTATATTTAGAATTGGCAATACATTTATTCGCCATTTCAATGGGTAAACATTTAGGCTTGACTCCAACTGGTAACCGCTTAACGGAAAGGTACCCCTTAATAATTTATAATATAACTTAATTTTTTGCTTATAAATGTTTTAATTTCTTTTAGTTATCGTCTTTTTGATTTTTGCAATTTTTCTAATCGTTAAATGAAAAAACAGAGTGGCCACAGAACCGGGAAAACCTGGAAATCAGGGAAATGTCAGGGAGCTTTTTAAAATTTCATGAAAATCAGGGAAATTTTGTATTGTTTAAGACACTTTCATCCATATTTTGGCGCTATTTACTTGGAGATTTGTAGTGGTAAGCCATTAGAAGTTTAATGTTACGGAATAATTTAAACTTTTCATTACCAGCAAAACTATTTATTTTTTTTAAATTGCATATTATCTCTGTAGCATACATGTTCTATTTGATCTGAGTGTCTAGACATCTAGAAAACCTAAGAAAATTGGGAAATTTGAAAAAAAGTTTGCCCTAAAATCAGAGAATTTTTTAGAAATCTCTCAGGGAAATCAGGAAACTTTTTTTCATGAATTTTGTGACCCACTCTGAAAAAAAAAATTCCAAACACCTTATACTACATCTGTTCCACTTTTTCTTGAATGTAAATTTTTATGTCTTTCAACGGGTCCCCAACAGCTCGGGGCCACACTGCTAGTCCTTAATATTTTTGGAATTATCCCTAAAATTTTATGGAAATATCCCTGAAATTTTTGGGGTGATCCATAAAATTCCTACCTCATTTTTTAGAAAACTCACTGCTGTCTTCTGTAACCATCTCTTGTTTTTCAGTAATATTCCCTAAGTGATGGAATGAATTGTATGATTTTCAACAGCAATGTGTGACATCTTTTTTTGCGTCCATTCCTCTATTTACACACAATTTTCTAAAAAAAATATTTGAGGATTATAAAATTCAATTCAAAGTGCTAAGAAGTTGTAAGCTTTTTATGGTGAATGTTAAAAATCTCATTTTCTTCAAGTTATGATTTTTTTGTATGCGCTCTTTAAAGAAAAATTGTGACGAAGAATAAAACCAAAATTCAAAACTTGTTTTTGTTAAATTGAGTGATCTGTTCCATGAGATCTTTTACTTAGGAGTTTGGAGAACCTATGCAGGGCCGCCGACAGGGGGGGGGGGGGGCAAAACAGTGCAAATGATAGGGGCCCGCTTCGCCAAGTAGGGCCCACAATATACGACCTCTACTCGTGTTTTTTTTTTTTTTTTTTTTTTTTTTTTTTTTGCTACGCCGTCCAACAGAAGCAAACCACAAGTGGAGGGAGAGACTATGGGGGACAGTTGTAATGGATGTCTGCTTTATCAGAGTGAGAGTCATCCAATTTTTACTTTTTGTTGTTCTTTTGACGCTTAGTAAATAATCTTTTTGGTTCTAGTGAATATTGATAAGGGCCCCTGACGAGCTCTGACCTCAAAGGCAAACAATATTTATTGAAAAAATTATAGTGTTATTTCGTGGACAAAGGTTTAGTATGAAGTAAGAATTAATCTGAAAAGTGGCCTTTGATGACCCATGCCTTATGGATCTTTTTGAGGGCCCCGTGCCATATAAAATACGATATTTATTCTTAAACGTGAAACTTCATTTAAGTACATGCAAAAGTTATTAATTGTCATTTCATAGACGAGAGTTCATTATAATTTTTTAGGAATAAACAAACACGTTATAAACATCAAGTATGCCCGAGGAGACTCGGGCCCCCAAAATACAAAGTAATAATAAAATGTAGTAAACAATAAATTTAGTATGTTAATACCCACCCAAACTGTGTATACGTACTAGGAATAAATAATTTTCTGTGGTGCGCTTTACAAAAGTACGTCGCGCAACGTTAAAATAATCTAAACAAACAAGAATTATACATCAAGCATTGAACTTCGAAAGGGCCCAGTCGATTGTTGTCCCAATAGAATAAATATATTATATTTAAATTTAAACTACATAATCATCAATACGCTAATTATTTATGTGCCCGCCACATGCTCATGGACGTAGGCCCTGATCATCGCCTAGGGCCACAAGGCCCGGGCTTTGAGCCCATAATTTTAGGGGGCCCCAAAATTGGCTGTAAACCGATAACTTTTGTTTCATAAAAGTTATGTGAATATCGTTTATAATCTGTATAAAAAAAATTTACATAAAAAATCATCTTCAACCGTATCCCAGAATGTATTTATTCAGATAAACCAAACCATAATTTAAAAGAGTAAAAAACAAGCTTTCTTGAAAGATTGAGGGAAACAAAATTGAAAGGAAGTCGTGACAAATTTATTGAGAAATCATCAATTGTGGACTCTGAAGTTGTGATTAATGCAACAGATATTGTTGTCATGGATATTACTACACATTGTGATAGTGAAATACAATGCTATACATAACAAAGTCTCTCCTCTTTTGATTTATAAATTTGATTGTTTGAAATTTGTTTCTTAATTTGTGACCTTTTAGGAAACAATATTAACATTAATTTATCAACTCTTTATAATTAATGTTAATTCATTTGACTTTGTGTCAAGCCCATTTCCAATAAATCACGCGTTTGAATATGGGCATAAGAGGGGCCCCAAAATGTGTCCGGACCTTGGCCCCAACTTGTCATGGTCAGGCCCTGCTTGGACGCCACGGTCCCTCATGAGTACAAATATTATTTATTTATTATTATTATTATTTGCCAAAACGTTCAGCTCAAGATTTTAAGATTCTGTCTCTATACATTTGTACAATTGTATTTAAAGGAAAATATTTCTTAGAATATATTAAGGGGTGATTTTTAGTTTAAAAAAATCGCATTTTTTTTTTTAATAATTCGCCTTTTCCCCCTCATTCTAATTTTTTTTATTTTGCAGTCTCTATTAATTACTTTTACCAATTCCTATTAATATTAAAATATAAAAAAATTTCTTAACTTTTCTTTTCCTTGATTTCAAGCATTTGGGAGGAAGACTATTTCAATAAAATTCAAAATGTATTCGATTTTATCAAACTTTTTTTTTTTTTTTAAATATAATTTAATATAATACATTAATTAAAAAAAATATGGACATTTCAATGTATTTAAAATTTTATAAAGACTTACGACTTGTGAAAATTGTTCAACAAAATTCTATGGTATTAAGCATACTTTTTTTTTAACTTAATGCCATTACTTAATTCTTATCTATTCAGAGTCGGTAAAATAAAGACTTGTTATACAATAATCATGTTTTTCACAACTGTTTTTTTAATTCACGATTAAAACGTCCGGAATATTTAAAAATGTTTTCCAATTTCAGTTATATTATTGATTTTTCAACTAATACAAGTTCATTTGTTGCACATCAAAGTTTAAAGTAATACATTTTAAAATAACATTTTCCTAATTTTTTCTTAAGTAATTGCTTCTTTCAAAAAAGTTACATTAACCATTGTTGTAGAACATTTTAGATTTTGCTCGTAATAGAAAACGCAATATATAAAGTGTAATATTGCCTTTCCAAGTTTCACAAGAGAATAGTAAGGCATTTGAGAAAAAATAGTAGACATGATCTTAAGATCGCGTGAGAGAATAGGGTTATTTGCTCTAGATGTCGCCAATACCATTTTACCTCCCAGAACGTTTGCCTCAGGGTAGACGGGGGAGAATTTACAAAGCGATGCTCGATGTTATCGATGACTCTGTTCCAAATTCTACAATACACAGGACCCCGGGGGTGGCCATAAACTGCGTCTCCAGTTGGAATTTTAAAAGCAGGGGTTTTGCTAATGACGCTTTCCATGAAAGGCCATTCTCCAAACCATTACTTGGGGGTTTGCAAGATGGGATGGGGTGGTCCAATAGGATATATCAACAGGCGAACAGACACAGACTGACAAGTACGGGACACCCAGAGACCCAGATAGAAGTTATATGGTTACAGTTCACAATTTTAACTATTGTTGCGTTGGTACTATACTTAATACGTTTCGTGGTTCTGCAATATTTTTTTTTTTTTTTTTTTCATTTAAATTAATTCCTAGTCTACTTTACGGTATTTTGGCAGTATTGGTGATAATTGTGGTAAGTGATAAAGTTCATTTTTATATATTTAAAAATAAATTTCTGGCTACCATCATTTCTGTTGAATCCCCATCGAAATTTTGACTTGACAATAAACTGGAAATGAAGCAAAATAGGTTTTATTTGTAACTAACTAAATTTTTCATAATCCAATGAAGTAAAAAAAATAGTATTTGACAAAACATTTATTATCGTACATCTATTTTTAATTGCTAACTGAACTCTGACAATGAAGTATTTTTTTATTAGATATTTGCTTAAATACCTAATTAATTAACTAAATAAAAATTATGTATTCTTTGTAAAATATATATTTTATTTTAATATTGCTTTCTGAACAAAAGTTTTAAAAACACTTTTTCGCAGCAAAGGAAAAGTGAATTATTTAATATTTAATATTTTTTTTATATATACATTTAATATCCAAAACAAAGCCGTCAATTTTTAACAAAAGAATGACTTTCCAACGGATTTTATTCAACAACTAAATTTGAAATTTTATTTTGACAAACGTTAATAAGCAAGTAGAAATATGGCATGTTTTAATTTGTCTTAAACCTTTTACTTTATTGATTTTAATTAGGCTGTTAAACATTAATTCAAGTAAATTACAATGTTTCTAAACGATTATAAGTATTTTCTTTTTTTACTTTTATGAAAATATTAAAATGTTGTTTTAACTTATTGTCAGCACATGAAACAAAACGCTTCGCTTCTTCGAAACGCCGGCCAAAGAACACAACTAGTTCGGCCAAAATCAAAATTCAACTTCTTTATTCGAATTCTAATTTCCAACTGACACAAAACATATATATATAACATTACATCACATAAAGCAACCCAGACGGCGCCACCCAACCCAACATCAGGCGGCAATCCGCAGAGGCGCCGGAAATCCAAAACAAAAAAGAAATATTTAACAGAACACATATTCTCACACTTATCTTATTTTAACTTTTATTGAAACGAAAAAATTAAAGCAATACATTGGATTTCTTCAATTAGTTGTAAAGTATATTAGAAAAATTATCAAGGGGTGGTGGGGCTTAGCTCAGATGTTGACTCTCTGTGAACTTCTGTCATTCTAACTACACATTACATTTCCTTCTTTGGTTTTTAATTTTAAAGCTTGAAAGTTTAAAAAAAAATAGGCCGTAGTATTCTTATTACTAACTATAATTAGTTATCTAATGGTACTCCAATATTTACTTTTGCTATGTGATTGAAAATCAGGTTGTTTTATTTAGTTACTTGATAGTTATCAATAAATGTAAGCTTTTGATATCTTAAATTTTAATTTCCTCCTTCCCTTCTCTTCTTTTGCTGTCTTTTGTCAACTAATAGCCATTTATAAATTTTAGGATTTACTAACATATTTATTAAAAATTTTGATATTTTAAAATTAGTTTCCATATTTATACTTGAATTTTATAAAATATAAATTACCATCTTTAAAAATAGATGACCCCTTTAAATGGAAGGCGGTAGCAGTTTATTAAGGGGAAGGGTGAGGGGTGCCCATATTATCTTCTCTTATAGTTAAAAAGTCCCTTTGACGGCCTCTGGCAATGATCAGTTAAAACAGTTTCACTTACAGCGTTGCTACCCACCGCAACGTTAAATTTACTGAATCACAGTCCATAATGAATTTATGCATTCACGTCCAATTATATTTTATTTATTTTGATTAAAACAATTTCGGTACCAGGAAAGAGTTTCAACCATGATTGATTAAATGGGATTTATTTGTATTCCAAAGCGATTATAGAAGTCTGAGTGAAAACGATCTTTTTGTGTCAGTGAGAGCCCCAAAGTTTCAATAGAATGCATTTTCATCGACAATGAATCTACCTGTCAAGTTTCAGCCACATAGGATTACGGCAAGTGGGTTATTAGGCCTTTTCAGATTTGCCCGGCCAACACACACACACAAAATCGAAGTTAATATAAAGGATTTATAAATTATGGCAGATGAAACAAGTCAGTAGTCCAATTTTGCTTGGAATTAACGTATATATTTCAGTTCATTCTTTCTTAAATTCACGATTTTTCTCTTCCTTTTCGACGAAGTCGAGGCCATGTTTTCCTAATTTAGTACATCAAAAGCAAAGGACCTTTTTTAACACGACGCATAATCGTGAAAAGTTAACAACAAAAGATGCTGTCTACCTCAGTTGGATACCGGAGAACAGCGAACGTCAACAAGAGCTCGATGCAAATGTAACTGTTACGCATTGTGGGGATCACTCCAATTGCCGCATTCTTGTTGTTCCTTATTTCGATTGAGAAGATACCAGGGAGCACTGACTTTAAGTTGGTATTTGAGATTAATGTTACCAGTCTACCCCACTCATTTCTGTGTTTCTTCGCCTTTTCTTTATTTCTCAAGGTTTGAGATTAAGCAGTAAGTTTATAATGAGTTTACCCCCAAAAAAGAATGTATCACCATTTATTTAGATTATTCTTAGGTTGAATTAGTTAGAACTTTAAGATCCACAAATATCCATAAGAAGAGCCTCATGCGGCTCCGGCGTCGTGGTCTAATGGCCCTTGTTATATACGCATCTCTATTTATAACCCCTTCCCCCTTATTTCCAAATTAATAACTGCTGTGGAAATATTACCTTTTTAGTATGGACAAAAGTATATGTAAATGGGGGAGGTAAGTGGGGGTGGGGTGGGGTGGGGTGGGGTGGGGTGGGGGGGGGGCGAGGGGCCCGAGGTGCAGTTGCATAGGGGCCCGAAAGTCCTGTCGGCGGCCCTGAACCTATGAATAAAGACTCCTCCCTACATCTCTGCCATAACAAAATTCTTTTTCGTATTATTTAATGTAAATTTATAAAAGCAATTATAAAAAAAAACTGTGTGGTTCCTTAATAAAGAGACACATTTTGAGATAGAATTTTTAGCTTCTGGCACTCGCCAATAAAGCAAACACGTGATTAAAATTTTAAACTTTTTGCTGATAATTACTACTTTCCCCCTACAAGAATTTTAATATTTAGACTACTATGTAGTTACACTCATCACTGACTGACTCTGTAACACCTTAAGATGTTCCTTAACGTGACATTTTCCATCCATCAGTTATAGGATAAATTATTTCTGAATAAGTTCAGAGTCCCCTCCACTATTTCTAAGAACAAACTGTTCCAGAGTCCCTATATTTTAGAGTTTGGATAAAAATGACTATTCAGTGAGTGTGAGAGATGGTAGTTCTAGAACACTTTTTTCAAAAATAATTTATTTTATGTATAATCATGGAATACAAGTATACCTTGACTATTAGAGAAAAACGTCTTATCTACTTTTCCTTTACAATGTTGGAAATTTTACAAGAATTTATTAAGTTTATGTTTCATAATGCTTTGTTATTAATTTTTTGAACATTTTAATGGAAAAGACTCTTTTCTGATTGGAAAGAGTTGACCCTTAAGGGCTCTGCCTACTTCGGATGCATGAAAAAAAACGTTATTTTTATTATTATTTTTATAAGAATACTGTTATTTTCATTGATATAAAACTTGTGAGGCTTAACAAAAACATTCGTAAATTACTAATAAAAAAAATTATTGATTTTAACCACTTTTTAGTGTGAAAATGCCAGGTAAACAGGAATCCTCAAAAAGTAGGTAGGTGTGCGCTGGTGAGAAAATCTGAACAACGGCCCATCTGAAAAAAAATAATAAAAATAAGTAATAAGTAATTTGGCGAGATTTCAAAAAGTTGTCAAGAGGTGGGCTATTCTAGGAGTCTTACAAATTTTATTATAAATTTCCCGGCAGTCAGTTAATTTGATGCATTTAATTCTCTTAGACTCACTACAGTTGATTGTGACGTCAAGCATATCTCCTTTAATAATTATAAGAATTTCGTTATGTACTTCAACTGCTCAGAATAACAAACACCATTTTCGCATAAATAGAAAATTTGTAGTGGCAACACTGTTTTCCTTGTGAGCGCGAGCGTGCGTGCGTCTATCAGAATTACAGTTCTATTGTTCGTCAAACCACTTAATTTATTTCCTTGAATGATTTTTCAGCATTTCAGTCGTATTCTATCTGATACCAAGCAGTTTTATTTCGAAAGTTCAAATTTCGTCATCAGATCAAGCCCGCTTCCCGAAGTTCCAGATTGACCTAGGCCTAACTCGACAGCCATGTCTCGTTATTCCCGGCCTCCGAACTCTTCGTTGTTCGTCCGCAACGTGCCCGACAGCGCCCGTCCGGAAGAACTCCGTCGTCTTTTCGGCAAGTACGGTCCCATCACCGACGTCTACATCCCCCTGGATTACTACAACAGACGACCTCGAGGCTTCGCTTATGTCCAGTTCGAAGACATCCGCGACGCCGAAGAAGCCCTCAACGAACTGGATCGAATTCGATTCTTCGGACGCGAACTCGAGATAGAGTTCGCCCAGGGAGACCGCAAAACGCCAAACGACATGCGAGGAAAAGAACGCAAAGGAGGGAGCAGACGATCGCCTTACAGCAGGGGCGGTGGAGGTTCCAGCAGCCGATACGACGATTACAGAGGTGGTGGCAGCAGAAGGGGTCGATCCAGGAGCCGATCACCTTACTATCGGGATCGAAGTCCTGGATACAGGAAGAAGAGGTTTTCCGGATCCAGGTCCCACTCCCGTTCTCGATCCCGTTCAAAGGAGAGGTACCACCGCAGCGCTACACCCCGCAGTGATGCATAAGCTGTTGGCCGTATTTTGATCAGAACTTAACCAATGTCCTTTGGGTTTTGCACTTAATTTTTGTTGTATGTGTTTTTCATGTGTTTAAAATCCATCTTTAGTTTCACTTGGTATTTTCATTGGTGTGTAGATTCGTGACCTTTTGAATGCTCTTAAAAGATTGAGTGTATTGTATTGTTTCTTTGTGTTCATGATTTGCCTGCTTACTTGAGAGGGTACTGAACTTTTTCCTGATATACGTGTCAAAGCCACCAAGTGAATTTGAATATGGTTGCGACGCCTTTTTAATCATTATAGTTTGATTTAACTATAATACATTTAACTATTTTATTTTGTATTTGCATAGTTATCGAGGTGTCAGTAATATAGTTTTAACGTCTATTTTGAATTATTCAGCAGAAAAATACCACATTTTGGTTTGATGCCGGCTTTTTAAAATCATGCCAATCTGACACGTTACCTAGGAATTTACCGGGAACTGATGTAGTCTACTTCGTTTCAAATAGCCGTAGTGACCCGCTCCATAAATACTTCCATTTCAGATATAGATGTAGTATAGGGCATTTTTTTTACCAGGTTAATGCTATCTCTGGAAGTGGTTTTTTATTTTAATTTATATTATTTTAAGTTTCTGTACTTTAATGAAATATTTTTTTAAATGTCATACTGCATCTGTTCATCTCAAAGAAGCAGTTTCAACGACAAAAATAAATAATGATATTTTAAATAATCTTAATTGTAAATTGGATTTTTTTAAATTCAAACTTTTCCTGTTTTATTTGATTAAAAAAAATTAATTTAAATTTAAATCGGACCTTTAGATGAGACCTAACAAGGTTACTACTTTTTATAGCTCTTTTGTCAGGATATTTTATTTGAAATGAAAGCAAGTCGAAACAATTGAGAACAAAGCATTCTACTGATCGAGCTGGTATTTTAAATAGGGATTAATTCATAGTCTGCAGTACGATTGGGATTTGCCGACAATTGGTAAGTGACAAGATTTTTGTTTACAACCTGAATTATTAAATTGGAATTTCAACTTGGTGACGGATAGAAAAACGCCATTTTTCAGATAGTGTCCAGTTATACTGCAGGCTAGAAATTGATTCGAAATAGTAATTGAATGGTGGCTTTGTGCACATTATCCAAATAGTTAATACATATCGAAATGGTTAGTGATCCATATAAGTAGTTCTAGAATTTTTAATGCGCAAGATGTTTTTCTTTATAATCTGCAAAATAACATAATTGTAAAGAATTGAAAAGTTTTTTTATCACTATCACAACTTAGATTTATCAAATCAAATCAATCTTTTTTTTTTCCTATGATTTTTTTTTTCCTTTTAAGTAAAAATTGCTTTCAAGATTATACTTTTAAAACTATTAATCCAAATTTCTTGGAAGATTTCCTTCTCGGGCTTTTCATTCTTCTGTAACATTACTATTTTTAACCCTTACAGTATATCTGGTAAAACTGCCAAGTTGAGGCACTGTTCAAGGGCAAACCGCAAGGGTTCAAGTGCTCCAGTCATATATGCATAAAGGTTACAAGTAATGCTGGGAAAGGTCAAGTTAAAAGCGCAAAGACAAATAAAGTTGAGAAATGAAAGGTCAAGTAAAAAGCCCACAAAGAAATAAAGTTCAGAAATGAAGGGTCAAGCTAATATTCATTGCAAGCACTAGCAAAGATCCAAAGTTTCTACAAAGAGCAGGAAGGTAAATCGGTTGTGGATATTTAATCAAAGTGGATTTTAAATAACAAAATTAATTGCTGTCATACTTCGACACCTTTTCACTGTCGATTCTTTTATTAAAACTAGTCATTTTTTACAAAGTTAAAGTACTGTTAAGTAAATTTGTTAAAATTAATTTTAAATTTTGACTATTGTTTTAATGTTTAAATTAAGGAATTTGTTTAATATGCAACTAACTTTTTAATGATTTTGCAAAGTTGCTTTGTTTGACAAATACAAACAAACATTAAAATTTTACAAAATAGCTTTGCTTCAAAATTAACTTTTCTTGAATAGTTGCAATTCGCCTTGGAGTCTGCTAGAATGGCACACAGTTAGTTACCCACTCATTCATGTACCTTCGAGCTGGTCCGCAGCCAGTGTTGGACTAGATAAAATTAAGTTTTCTTATCCTTTTATAATTTAGATCTGAAACTGATTTTCTTGGCTTCTGTGAGAAAAAGTGCAGCCATAGTGTTTGCAGGATTAATCGTTAAGTATAATTTTTTACAGTAAGTGAATTTTTAAATTGGAGTTTGTTGCCCTAAAATGAAGGAATTATATAAAGGGTCAAACACAGAAAATGCCATGTCCAAATTCCCATATAGTCTGAAATTGGATACAAATTCCACTATTGCCATAGAAAAAGTTAATGCCAATTGAATTTGGACATTCCTTTTCTCTTGTTTAGGTGAGATGGGTTGATTTTTCTAATTTTTACAGAAATTTCAATGAAAATTATCATTTTTGTACAATTTTTCCAGCGGAAGCAATTGATCTCGTGCAAATTAAGTAGTTTTCTTTTTAGTTTTTATAGACTTGATTACAGGCTTCAAGTCCATCAAGTTTGGTCTAGACAAAAAAAACTTGGAAGTTCCTTACTTTCCATACTACCTCCCCCCGCCCATCTAATGGCTGTGTGGTTAGCTCTCTGGCCACACATGCCAAAGGTTCTGGGTTCGGATCCCGGATTGGGCATGGATGTTCATTGTAGTTCGGAATCCACATTAAGCTGTTGGTCCCAGCCTGATTAGCTGTCATTGTGCATAAAAATAGGTCTTGGAGCGTATAAACTAATCAACCACATCCCTCACTTAAGGGTTCCTGTTTACACAGGGAGAGTTGTTGGTAAAGTAGGTACAGATCACTCTTCACAGAATAAACTATTTCAGCAGCAGGAAAGAAAAATTATTGAAATAATTAAATACTTAGAAAATTTTTCTCCCATAGAACATATATTACAATCCAATTATGACATTGTTAGAGATCGTCGTATAATACGTAGATTTTGTCCACAGTTATACCATGGTGTTCACGGACATGAGGATTTCCTTTTTATTGTTTAGTTCCGAATGGTTATAAACATGAGATTATTAAATTGAAATTGTACAACTAATACTATCAACTAAGCAATTAATAATAAATATTGAATTACTCCTAACTAATTTTATCTTGACCACGGACATGACGGTATGATCTTAACAGTTGCACCTATTTCCGAGTTCATCCTAGAAATGAAAAAGGGCAATTCCTGTTTACGATGGCACTTTTATGGCAAATTGCAGAAATTTGCATAAGCGTTTTCTGCTACAATTTCAATATTGTTATACTTTTCTGCCACAATATATAATTTTCAATATTCTGAAAAAAAAATAGAAAAAAAATAATGCAAAAACTCGCTCAGAAACTTAAAAGATATCAAAATACTGATAAAATGCTTCAGTCCTAATTCTGCTGGAATGAGACAGAGAAAATAATTAAAATTAAAGTGCAATATACACATTAAAATTTTCATCAAATAGTAATTATGATAAAAATATCAATTCATAATACAGTAAAATTAAGATAAAAATGTGTTAAGATAAGAACTTATCACTCTTTCAAAAATTTCTAAAGTTTGAATGAATCAACCTTAAACTTCATCTCTTAGTTTTGCTATTGTCAGATAGAGAATAGAGTTTCTCCAAATTTAACATTATTCATTGTGGGATATCACAAGGATTTTTTTGCCGTGCATGCCGCTATTATGTAAGCTGTAATAGAAGTTTTATTTTTTAAAAAATCAGAAATAATCTGGGATTTTGATTGCATTCCTATTATGTTTAATTTTAAATATGAAACTGATGTTAAGGAAATGAATTGGCAACAGGTAAACTATCAAAAACACCCCTTAAATTTAACAGGATTACATCGCGATTATGCGTGCCTAGAGTGACTATATGGGGAGAGTGGCGACAAGACACCTTATAATAGCGAGTGCGCATGCGCTAGAAGTCCCAAAATGTCCAACTTGTTTCGTTAGGGTTGCTATACGGAAACTTGCTGTAAGAATTGGCGGGATATCGCTCGAAAAATGATTTACGCAATGTATGTGTACATTGTTACAGCTGTAAGAATCTTAAGAATATAATGAACTATATTATTTTACATTATATTTTCTTTCACTATAATTTTATTATACTTTTTAATTATTACATAATTTAAATAAAAGCAGATTATGTATTATAAGTTCACATAAATTTAAGCAGATTATTTTTGCTATAAAAATAATTTTAATATAGGAAGAATGCAGCTTTCTGTGTCTAATTTACTTTTACATTTTTGCAGTGTATTTTAAAAAAAGAAACTTAATATTGTATTACCATTAGCAGTTTCTTGTATATTAAAAAAGTAATTTTGCAATTGTAATATATATTAATTACCACAATTGTTATAAAGTTTTATTATTAACTTTTCTGTTGCTACTAAACTAAGTTTTACTGGAAATTATTTTTATCAAAGCAAAAGATTTATTCACTAATAAACTTTTATTTCATTTCAAAATTATTTATTAATATATACATTTCTTAAGGATATAGTTAACTATCCCAATTTAAATTATGAAATTTTCTTTCCCCAAAATTTTTTTATACTTCTTATAATTATTACATAATTTAAGTAAATGCAGATTAAGTATTATAGGTTCACATAAATTTAAGCAGATATTAAAAATAATTTTAATAAAGGAAGAATTCAGCTTTCTGTGTCTAATTTACTTTTTTGTAGTGTATTTTAAAAAAAGAAACTAAATATTTTATTACCAATAGCATCAGTTTCTTGTATATTAACAAAGTAATTTTACAATTGTAATTCATATTAATTAGCATAATTATAAAAAAGTTTATTAACTTTTATGTTGCTACTAAACTAAGTTTTGCTGGAAATTATGTTTATCAAAGTAACAGATTAATCCACTAATAAACTTTTATTACATTTAAAATTTTTTTATAAATATAAACATAATAATTTTGCTATTTTTTTGCTTAACTTTAATTCCCTTAAATAAATCTATTATGCTTTCTAAACATTGTATTGTTTCCTTATAAATTTTTGGTTTCGTTTTACTCAATGCCATGAGTAGCTTCGTCAGGGGGTGACTACCGTAATCAACGCCAAAATACGAGAATTTGTCTGTATATGATATGACAAAAGCCTAAATAACATATTGTTATCCCAATTAAATCCATTTTAATACTAAAGAACAAGACAAGAGTTCAAAAGATAATTTATCATGTTAATCCTTTTTAAAATAAGCTGTTATATAAAAAAACTGAATTAGAAATACTAAAAAATCCCGATATAAACATAAGTATCTGCATTGTTAAATATATGAATTTTAAAGGTAACTGAACGTATATGCTGGAATGTATCTACATGGTTCTTGGCGCCATTTACGTCGCCAATATGCGCCAAAGTTCGCAAAACAGCCGGTGTCCGAGATAAATGTTTCCAATTAAAAGAATTGCAACAAATATACAAAAATAACTCGATATATTCATACATTAGACATTTCTACATTGAAATATATTCAAAAAATAGTATTTAAGTAACTTTATATTAGCGATACTTGGGATTTAAAACCAGCTTCTTCGTCGCTCTATGTATTTGCAATGGAGTGAAAACTGAAAACCCCCTCAGGCGGTCATTTTCAACAGGCTACCAATCACCGCGTCGATCCTTGTCGTCACTCTCCCCATATAGTCACTCTATGCGTGCCCAAACGGAAATATTCTTTTTAAATTCTTAGTGTAAACATTTTATGGTTATACACCTTTAACTAAGTTAATCAAGCCTTTCAAATTCCTTCTCGATTTTGAAGGAGGCAGGGTAAAAATCCAGCGAAATACACGTAATCAAAACACGTACGAAATGGACATCAGAGTTTACTAATGAAAACTTGGAAACTGTTAGACGTCTCCCTACAATCCAGCTACTAATGACGCTTCTTATATGGACATCTACGTAATGGTTTCAGTCCCTGATATATACGTTGCGCGTTTGAACATGAATGTGCGACAGGCGATTTCAGTAGGGGTGATCCACATATTGCGTACTGTTGGGGGGGGGGGGGGAAACGAAATTATTCCAATTCTTTCAGGATTAAATTTGTTCTGAAAAAGGGCAGGAAGGGCGCTATTTTTATAGAAAAAGGGCAGGAAGGGCGCTATTTTTATAGAAAAAGGGCAGGAAGGGCGCTATTTTTATAGAAAAAGGGCAGGAAGGGCGCTATTTTTATAGAAAAAGGGCAGGCAGGATGCACCGCCCCTCGAAAAATGCCTAGGATGAACTATGCATATTTTACATGTAAATAATAACATACGGTTCCTGTATTTAAAAATAGAATATACAATTTGTATAGGAGTCAAAATAGCTACATTAAATTTCTTTTCAATATCATAGTTGATTTGTTGTGTCACTTGGTAACTAGAAACTACTTTCCACAGACATTATGTCAGTCTTGCAACAAGGAGTATGACATTGATTGTAATAAAATAACTGCTCATGAAAGCTTTATACCCAAGCATAACATTGCCTAGCATACCTTATAGCTAAACATAATTATTGACATCCAAGGAAATAAGAAGGGAAATTAAGGGCTCTATATTTTGGATGCATGAAAAAAACTTTTTTTTTTTTAAGAATACTGTTATTTTTATTGATATAAAACTTGTTAGGTTTAACAAAAACATTCGTAAATTACAGGGAAAAAAAGTTATTGATTTTAACCAATTTTTTTAGTGTAAAAATGCCTGGTAAACTGGAGTCCTCAAAAAGTAAGTGGGTGTGCACTGTTGATTAAATCTGAACAACGGCCCATCTGAAACAAAAAAAAGCTTAATGGTTTTAGGTTTAGTGTGACAGTGGCTATACATTGTATCTCTAATATTAATTTATATGCAAAAATTACAATTTTGGAATATGAAATTAAAAAACTTTCTTCTTCTTTTTTTTTTTTTGCCAAAAAAAGTAAAAATTAAAATTTTGCAATAATTCTGGTACGGGATATAGCGATAAGTGTGCAGAACACGTGGTTAAAGTTTCATAAGAATCAGTTCAGTATTTTTTGAGATTTTTTCAACAGCGCACACCTACCTACTTTTTGAAGACTCCTGTTTACCTGGCATATTCACACTAAAAAAAGTGGTTAAAATCATTTTTTCTTTTTTTGTAATTTACGAATGTGTTTGTTAAGCCTAACAAGTTTTATACCAATAAACATAACAATATTCTTAAAAAAAATTAATAAAGATAATGTTTTTTCATGCATTCAAAGTAGACAGACCCCTTAAAATACTGATAAAGCAAGCAACCCTATAGTTACAACAGTCCATAGACATTTTTTTATTTTTTTTTTTGAAATTTATATGACTTGTTTTGATTGCATTAAAATATATTCCTTCGTTAACAGAAATATCCAATTTATCTAGTTGGCAAAAAAATTACGACAAAATTTTATGTGTTTTACGGAGAGTAACCCATACTCATATGTACTTGGCTCTATTTTTTCAACCAATCTGCATCATTCACTTTACTGCCATTTGGTGATGTTGAGTGATTACTGAAAGCTTGAATAAATTGAGTACTTGTGCTTTTTTTTTGTTTCGTTAAAATGAAGTTATCAAAAGAGGAAACAAGTAATTTAATCCAAATTTCTTCTCGGGCTTTCCATTCTTCTGTAACATTGCTATTTTTAACCCTTACAGTAAAACTTCCAAGTTGAGGCACTGCTCAAGGGTACAAGAACTCAAGTCATGTAAGCATAAAGGTTGCAAGTAATGCTTGGGAAAGGTCAAGTTAAAAGCACAAAGAGAAATGAGAGGTCAAGTAAAAAGCCACAAAGAAATAAAGTTCAGAAGTGAAGGGTCAAGCTAATATTCATTGCAAGCACTAGCAAAGATCCAAAGTTTCCACAAAGCGCAGGAAGGTAAATCGGTTGTGGATATTTAATCAAAGCTGTAGTTTCTGATAGTGAATTTAAGTAACAAAATTAACTGCTATCGTACCTCAACACCTTTTCATAGTCAATTCTTTTTTTAAGACGAGTCACAAAGTTAACTTAAGTTTTTTTAAATTAATTTTAAATGTTTGCTATTGTTTAAGTTTTTAGTTTAAAGAATTTGTTTAATATGCAACTATTTATATGCGTTTTTTAATGATTTTACAAAGTTGATTTGACAAAATAGCTTTGCTTTAAAATTCACTTTTCATGAATAGTTGTAATTTGTACATAAAATAGTGTGGCAGTAAAAAGAGAAAGTTTTATTTGTCAGCTGAGGAAAATTTAAATTATATTTCAACCTTTAAGTGGGGGCGCATGCGGTCCTGGTGGCTGCTAGAATGTTTCTGAGCTCACTCATTCTTATACCTTCTAGCTGGTCCACAACTAGTGTTGGATTAAATGTTTAGGTTTTCTTATCCTTTTTTAATTTAGATCTGAAACTGATTTTCTTGGCTTCTGTGGGAAAAAGTGCAGCCACAGTATTTGCATGTTTCTGCTGGAGGGATTAATTGGGAAATATATTTTTATAGTAAGCAAATTTCTAAATTAGTGTTTGTCGCCCTAAAACGAAGGAACTGTATATTTAAGCCTTGAGCAATCAGCCTATTTGAGATAGGAATTAATTATCAATTACTGGCTTAAAGGGTAAAATGCTATTTACATTAATGTTAAATTGTATGGTCAAATATGGAACATACCAAGAGAGCAAAAGTGTTCAAATTCCCATATATTCTCAATTCTGAAATTTGTTGTATTAAAAAATGAGAAAAAAATGTTACTATCTCTTCAATTTTAAGCTAGTAGCAAAAACTTTGCAATGTTTTTCTTTGGAAAACCAATTTTTATTAAACGTAATATAAAAAATGTTACTAAATTTATTTTAAAAGTTTTTCTTCTTCAACTTTTTGAACTTAATGTTTTTATAATGATATACTGTCAAAAACTTATTTTAATAACTTTTTAACATCCAATCACTGCCATTGTACTTACTGATACATAAAGGAATTGAAAATAGACATTAATAACGTCACGAATGAATTGGGGTGGGGGGGGGGGGGATCATATTTCAACAGGGTTCCCATGGTCATTAAAAGTGCTTAATATTTTTTAGCTTGTTTTCTAGGCCTTGAAAGTGCTTGAAAATGTTTAGAGGTGCTTAAAAGACCTTGAAAATGTTTAGAGGTCCTTAAAAGTCCTTAATTTTTGCAGATGTTGTGTGCTCAACTGCAAAATTTATAAAATACAACTTGAACTTGCTATTCCCGCCTGACCGCCACTTATGAAAATAATCTGACATATTTGTATTATGCATCCACCAACTTGTAACTTTTTAGTAGAATATATACTTTATTAAAAATTTATACACAGACGATGTCTGAAAACAAATTTTCAAAGGTGCTTAAAATACTTTATTTAGGTCCTTAAAAGTCATTGATTTTCATTCTGTGATTTGAGTGGGAACCCTGTTCAACTGAGGCTACCTATTTCAGCTGATTAAGGCCTAAACGAAAGAAAATCTTTTATATGAGTTCATTACTGTTATTCACATGTTTAAAAAAGCAAACCAAAATTCAGTAGATAATCCAAAACACGATTTTTCAAAGTGCATAAATGCTTGGATAATGTCATTTTCATAAGTATTGTGTCAGAGATCCCTTCACGACAATTGCTTTTGGGATCTGGGTTGCACATATTGATACATGAGGGAATTAAAAATGAACACCCAGTTTCTGGGGCAAGTCGTTGGTAAAGTGGCCTTACTCTTCCCATGTAAATACACTTGGTTAGTGGAAAGGTGTAAAGTAGGTATGCACACATACATAATATTTTTGACTCTTTTCTTCCAACCAATCCACATCTCTCAGTTTGTTGCCATCTGGTGGTGTTTACTATTAAAAACCTTACTAAATTGAGTCATCATTACTTGTATTTTGTTTCATTAAAATGAAGTAGTCAAAAGAGGAAATTAGTAAATTGATCCAAATTTCTTCTCAGACTTTTCATTCTTCTGTAACATTACTATTTTTAACCCTTACAGTAAATCTGGTAAAACTTCCAAGTTGAGGCACTGCTCAAGGGTACAAGAACTCAAGTCATGTAAGCAAAAGGTTACAAGTAATGCTCGGGAAAGGTCAAGTTAAAAGCACGAAGAAAAATACAGTAGAGAAATGACAGGTCAAGTAAAAAGCCCACAAAGAAATAAAGTTCAGAAATGAAAGGTGAAGTAAAAAGCTCACAAAGAAATAAGGTTCAGAAATGAAGGGTCAAGCTTGTATTGCAATCACTAGCAAAGGTCTAAAGTTTCCATCAAGAGCAGGAAGGTAAATCGGTTGTGGATATTAAATCAAAGCAGTAGTTTCTGATAGTGAATTTAAATAGCAAAATTAATTGCTATTGTCCCTCAACACGTATTTTTTAAGACCAATCTTTTTTACAAAGTAAAAGTATTGTTAAGTAAATTTGTTACAGACACACATATATATTTTTGGTTAATTTTGAATGTTTACTATACTAAACTCCAACTTAACTCGACATCACTAGACGGTAGATCTTCACCGTGCTCATAGGCAATTAATCCATTTTAGCGGAGTGAAGACATAATTCCCGCCAAACCTTATAGCCTTTTGTTCTCTACAGGGTTGTGGTTTGGCGAACATAATGCTTTCACTCCCCCAAAATGGATTAAATACCTATGAGCACTGTGATGATCTACCGTCTAGTGATGTCAAGTTACGCTGAAGTTTAGTGTAGTGTGTTTATGTTCAATTTTAGTAATTTGTTTAATATGCAACTATTTTATTAACTTTTTAAGGGTTTTGCAGAATTAATTTGACACAGTAGCTTTTCTTTAAAAATCATTTTTCTGGAGTAGTTGCAATTTGTCTACAAAATGGTGTGGGAATAAAAAAGGGTAAAAGTTTATTTGTCAAGGGGGGGGGGGGGGAGTAAAAATGTATTTTAACCCTTAAGTGGAAACGTGCGGTCTTGGAGACCGTAAGAATGACTCGCAGCTATGAATCCACTCGTATACCTTCATGCTGGTCCTCAACCAGTTTTGGACTAAACATTTAGGTTTTCCTTATCCTTTTATAATTTAGATCAGAAACTGATTTTCTTGGCTTCTGTGGAAAAAATGCAATGTTGTCACAGTGACTGTATGTTTCTGCCGAAGGTATTAGTTGTGAAATATATTTTTATAATAAGCAAATTTCTAAAAATATTAAAATTAAAGATCAAACAAACATATGCCAGTGACCGAACCCCCTTGTATTTTCAATTCTTAAATTTGGTAAAAATTCAACTATTACGATCATAGAAAAAGTTTTCATTTTTGATTCCAATTAAATTTGGATATTTCTCCTGAGTTTATAAGGGATAGGTTTGTTTGTTTTTTAGGTTTTTCTAATTTTTTCGTAAATTTCAACAAGAATCATGTTTTCATACAATTTTTCTTACGGAAGCAATTGATCTTGTGCATAGATAGTTTTTTTTTTTTTTAGAAATACCAATTTGAAGACCAACAACAAGGTTGGTCCAGATAAGAAGTTGTGATGTTCCTTGCTGGCTGTTTCATCTCCCTCCCTTAATGCTTAACAACAAAAATGTTAACTGTGACAAATAGTAGGGTTTAAAAAATAGTTATTGAAAAAGGAAAAAAAATAAAATGTATGTAAAAGCTGCTAAATTGCAGAGAAATATTCAGCTTAAAAGAAAAGATTTCAGGTCTTGATAAGATATTAATTTCTAGTTGCAGACCTGGTTCAGTTTTCGAAAGCTTTTGTCAAACTGAAATGTCAGATACTTTTAATTGACACATAACCTGGAAATCAAGGAAATGTCGGGGTGCTTTCGGATTCTGGTAAAAATCGGAGAAATTTTCTATTGTTTTGATATGTTTCCCTGCTCATCTGTCTTTTGTCACCGTTTAACCGAAGAATTGTGGTGGTAATCATTAGAAGTTTAATGTTATGGAATACTTTAAACTTTTCATTAGTGCTAAACCGTTTTTAAAAAATTGGCATATTATCTCTTCTCACACATTTTCTATTTGATCAGGGTGTTTAGTCATCTGGAAAAATTGGGGAGATTCAAAACAAAGTTTGCCGTAAAATTGGGAAAATTTTCTTCCTAGATTTTGTGGCCATCCTGTAATATCACCAAATCTTACTAAGAACTTATCATAATGTCTTGTTAAGAATCAAATTTTCTTAATGAAAAGAATTTTTATGATTGTGGTGAGCACCTCTTTCCAATGTGCTTACAACAATCGTAAAGCTGTAATTTTAGCACAAAGCTGTTATTTTAGCAAAAGTTGTAGTGAAGTCGAACAAAATCGGAGGATGCCCTAATTAGAAAGACATAATACAATATTGCATCCAGCTATCGAGTAGATTCAAAGTTTCTGTTATGGTGCAGTGGCCAATATTAACAAATTGCATACATTTCTAAATCCTTTATATTAACTTTGATTTTGTGTGGCTGTGTATGGCGATGGCAGGCAAATAGGCCTAATGAACCCCTCTTGCCATCATCCAATCTTAAATGAAACTTGGCAGATAGATCTGATGTCAGTGACAATGCAGTCTTTCAAATTTTGCAGACCGTCACTAAAAGGTCAATTTTACGGAATACTAATAAACCAACTTGCTGTCATCCAATCACACTGAAATAACCTTTAACTGATCATTGAAGAAACTCTTTCCTCGTGCCAAAACTGTTTTAATAAATAAATTATAAAATTGTTCGAATCAAAATAAATTAAAGATATTTGGATGTGAGTGCATAAATTTGCATTCATTTTTAATAAAGTAATTTTAAAAATTATTTTAACGCATATTTTGCTGATAGAGATGTTTTTAATTATATAATTAGATGCCAACACCAAGCACACGCTGACAACAGAAATGTTACTGAATATAAAAATTGGCAATGCACATATGGGATTTATAATAATTTTTTTTTTTGTGGGATTTATTATTTATTGCGCATTTAATAGGATTACTATCTTATCTTGTGCCCTACTCTTACCTTTGCAGTATTCTTGCAACAAGATAAAGCAAGCATTGTAAGTGCATTATTAAAAGTTCCATGTCCACGTACAAGCATCCAAGCAAAAGTGCATGGTTAATAGTCATCTGGTAAAGAAAGAGCAGATTGCTAAAGTTTAAAGCAAGATTATAAAGAAGCTTGTTTGTACTTTATTTGGAAGCAGATTTATCTGGTACAGAAAGGGAAAATATGGTATGTTTGGTTATTACATTGTCTTTTAAGTATATCTCGGGAGTCGCATTCGCTCTAAAATTGCTGATATTTCTTAAATTTTTTGATAATTCCTTAAAAATAAATTTAAAACTAAAAAATTCCCCGATTTTTAACCATAACGTGCGAAATTCGCGGGTATTCCTTCAAAGGAGATAATTAACTATTGGCAAACAATTTTAAATTCTAGCCAAACTCATTAGTTTTAAATTTGAAGCAATATTATTTTTGAACTACTTTGAATTTTGCTTAGAAATTAAATAAGTCAGGGTTTGCATTCACCCTGAAATTCCTAATATTCCTTAAATTTATGTTTCTCCCTAAAATTTTATTTACATTTTTTGATAATTCCTTAAAAAAATTAAAAGACTTCAAACTTGCCGATTTTCTTCCAGAATCTGCGAAAAAACTGATAATCTTCCAGAGGAGAAAATCTTTTCTGTGCGATTTTAATTATTAATTTTTTACAATTTTTTTTTTACAGTTTTTTACCAGTAGTGAAACACACATGCTTAGAAAAGAATGTCTGGGTTTGGAGCCTATGTCAGCTTTAACCCTTTATCTACTGCATTATGAACTACTGAAAATTTCTTCATAAATATATTGTATTTTAGCTGCCATATTGATAATTAAAGAATATACAAGAAAAAAATCTCCTAGGTTCAAAATTTAATTTGTTAGAACTAATTAATTAAAGTGGTACTTAAAAGTACCGTCAGTACACTATGTATAAATTTTCTCATAATAGAAAAGCCTGAAAATTCTTCATCCGATGAATCATCAGTGATATCACTATTTTCTGATGGCATGTCTTTCAACATTTCCAAAGCCTCCTGAATGCAGGGATGAGTTTCTTCCGCCATGTGGCGGTATTCAGCTTTTTTAATTTTTTAGAAAAAGAAGAATTCCGCTTTTTCAATGAAAGTTCCGCTTTTCTAATTCCTGAAAAAAATCCGTGTTTTCCCGATTTTTCTATCCCACGGAAAAATGACTTTTTTTCTAAGGCTGAACCTCGAAGAAGCTTCACTTCCGAAAGATCGGGCAACTTATCGCTCAGGGGTCGCAACACATTCCTGCTGTATTCCAGCTCCAAGTACAAAAATCCACTGAAATGCATTCATTATTTTAGTCAGATTGGCGCTCAAACTCGCATTTTGTATACTTCCAACTGCGTCGAGATTTGAACCTTTTGTGTCATTTTTTTTCTCTGGTCAAAATGTAAATTCCTTCTTACGATTTCACGCGATTAACGTATACTAATAATGCTCTTGCTTCGAAGTCTGACATCCACAGAACTATTGTTTATTTACATTAGTATGTGTTACTTGTTTTCGTTAAGCTTTACGCTGATGTAATGTCCGCTACTGCCGAGATTTGTGTGGCTAGGACATGCGTTATCGCTTTGATTTAGGTTGCTGTGGTGACCATTTTCCCGGAGTATTACGCCGATATAACAGCGTTATTGCTGAGAATTGTTCCGGTATCTTCGGCGCTAACGCTGATATACGTTATGTGATGGTCATTTTCGTTGAGTGCGCTACCCTGTTGTAAAATCTAAAATTAGCATCGCTGTTACCGAAAGAATGTTGGTATTACCATGAAGAATTGCGCTATCGCCGAGATTTTGTGATGGTAATTTTCGTCGAGTGTTCCATCCATACAATAGCGTTATTGTTGATAGTTGCTCTGGTATATTAGGTTCTAACTTTGATATTTCAATTGGCGTAAGAGTTGTTTTTTCGTAGAATGCCGTACTTTGATAACATCCGATATTACCGAAATTTGTTCTAGTATTACCAAGAAAATGTCGATATTACCGAAATTTGTGCAGATATCGTGGACACTATCGCCGATACTCACGTTGTTGCGATTTTCATTTCGGCTGATATTTAGATTTTCGCCGGTATTGCAAGCGCTATTGCTTTCGTTAGAGTGATGGTCATTTTCGCCGAGTTTTACTCTGATACAATAACGGCTATTACCGAGATTTTCAACACCGTTTTGTAGCCATTCGCCTAGACTTCCGTAAATGCGATAGCCGCTATATCCGTGATTAGTGCCTGTTTAAGGATCGATTTATCCGTTTCATGTGAATCTATACTAAAATTTTTATATAATTTTGTATAAAAATATTCTGAAAATTAGTCCTAATTAAAAAAATTCTAAAGAAGCTGTGTTTAAAGTTGTTATTTTAACTGCAATTGTATGTACAATTGTTTGTTGCTTTTTATTTTATTGAACAAGCTGAACGGTAGGAATAAAAATTTAAATATAAAGATTTTAGTACTTAAAATGTTGCTTACAAATTTAGAAAACTAGGTTTAATTATATTCGGCCTGTTTATCAATATGGTATAGTTGCTTAAAGTTGTTTGACTTGTTGAACATTTTAAGTTTTTGCCGGATTGCATCGCTTTAAAAGGATTTTTTTTTTTTTTGAAGCTTTACCATGCCTGATGTCAGCACAAAGTGTATCCCTACATCTAGGTGCCTCTATTTTGAACCATTTTTCTCACGGACAAACAGAGAAGGTGCAGTGTTATAAACACACATGGAAAACCATAATTTTTTAAGTATAGCCTAAAATGTGTTTTACGCATAAAACGTTTGGAGTTTTGTTTTCAGCTTTTTGATTTTTTACGAAACTCATCCCTGTGAATGGTGAGACCTTTCTTTGGGGCATTCTAAAAAAAAGGAAAGAATTTTTTACTATTGCTTGAAAACTTTTTATGTGAAGTACATTACATTTACACACACACTAAAAAATTAAAGTCTAGCTTATTTTTTTATTCGGAATGCAAATTCACATTCAATACTAACATTTTCAAATGTTCTTGACAGTGTTATTAATAAATAATAAAAAAAATAATAATAATAATTGTCAAATAACGTGCACCAAGTCTCGTAAAGCAAACGTGTTTATTGTAACAGAGTAACGACAACACAGGTAACGAACACAAAACAAGTATTTAAATAGGAATATAATACAGTGACGGTTACAGTTAAGTATGAAGTAGGAGTCACTATTACGACACAGTTATTATTTATATGCTGTGACGTCATATACATGACATCCCCTTTTTTTTAAATGAAAGATTAAATTAATTTATACTACTTAAATATGTCACAGATACCAAACTAGCAGATTAAATCTTAACATTCTAAAATCCTAATTTATCAGGTTTTTTAACTACTCTACCACTGCGAGTAACATAAGCATTGGTATTATTATTTACTTTAGGTCTATCACCAGGTATAGCAGGACTAGAACCCGGATCACAATTTCCAGAATTAACATCACTAGAACTGGATAAATTAGTATTAACATTTGGAGATCTCGTGGAACTAGCGTCTTCCTTTAACACAATGTCTTTAGACACACCACTATCGACTGTATTGTTCGTTGAAGGAGATCCTGTAGTCAATTTAGAAGAATCAGCAGTAGTGTCTGGGCGTAGAAACCAAGAGTTTCTGCGGTAAGTCGAACCATTAGATGTTTGAACTATAAATGACCGATCCGTAGGACCTGGAGAAATTATTTGAGCAGGCTTCCAATTTCTTCTCTTCACACGCAAAAGCACTTTCTGTCCAACTGATAAAGGTGGTTGAACTTTAGTTCTTCTATCTCTATACTGCTTGTCATTTCTTCTTTTAGCTTGAAGGTTGAAGTGAACTTTTTTAATGAGTTGAGGTTTCAACAATTTTTCAGCAGTTGGAATTGTTCCTCGAGTTCTTCTTCCCGTTAATCTCTGTGCAGGAGATCCTAAGTTTCCTCTTGGAGTGTTTCTTTGATTCAATAGTGCTAAATGCACATCCGAATTATCAGCACTACACTTGGAAATCAAGTTCTTGGCCTCTTGCACATATCTTTCTACAAAACCATTGGATCTCTTGTGGTAAGGACTCTTAATCGAGAACTTCCATTCTTCGGAAAATCTTCTCATTTCTTTGGAAATCGTACCTTCATCACACATTTCAGGAACTCCATGCAGTGAAAACCATTTTTTAAATGCATTTATCAGACTTGCGGACGACATGTTTGACAAAAGTCAAAAAACCCAGAGTAACTATCAGCAATGACCAAGTAATTCGTTCGATTAAGGTGAAAAATGTCACTACCGACTATTTCCCACGGTCTTTTAGGCACTTGATTTAACAATATAGGCTCTTCTTGCTTATCTCGCTGATGAGTCTGACATATTTTGCATCGTTGGACATAACTGACAATGTCTGAATTCATTCCATGCCAAAATACATACTCTCTGGCACGACTGATTGATCGCTGGATTCCAAGATGTCCTCTATGAATTTCCTTTAGGGTATCTTCTCGAAGTTTCATGGGTATGACGACTCGATCACCTCTAAACAGGATATTTTCAATGCAGGCGAACTCATCTCGGTACGTCCAGTACTTCTGAATGCTCTCGGGAACATTTTCTCAGGAGTCCGGCCAACCATCTAGGATCTGATTCTTTAGCTGAAGCATTTCTGGATCTTCATTAATAGAGACAACTAACTCTGCTGTCTTCTTAACTGTCATGGGAACACATAAATGAACTTCTATTTTATCCAGTTCAGTGTCTTTTTCTACAACATTTTGACAATCTCTGCTTAATGTGTCTGCAACATAAAGTTCTGAACCCTTCTTGTAAACTATTTCAGGTCTGTAAGGTATGATATCAAACAAAATTCTTTGTAATCTGGGTGGTGCAAGATGAAGAGGTTTCTTGTGGATGGAAACGATTGGCTTGTGATCAGTTTCAATCTTTAGGGATCTACAACCATAAACATACTGGTGAAATCTTGTACAACCAAATTTAATCGCAAATGCTTCCTTTTCCAATTGCGAATAATTTTGCTGCGTTTTATCCAATGCCTTAGCTGCATAAGCAATTGGACGTCCTTCTTGCATCATAACTGCACCCACCGCACTCTTGCTCGAATCTACAGACAATACAATTGGCAAGTTAACGTTAAAAATTTTTAAAACTGGCAATTCTTTCAAAAGGTTCTTCAAATGTTCAAATGCAGATTTATGAGCAGTTGTCCAGATGAATGGAACATCTTTCTTGCATAAATTTCTCATTTCAGCTGTAATTTCAGAAAGGTTAGGTAAAAACTTAGCCAGATACGTTACCATACCAAGAAATCTTTGAAGTGTCACTATATCAGTAGGTTCCTTTAGAAAACAGATAGCCTTGACTTTGTCAGGGTCAGCCCTTAAGCCATCTTTTGTTACTATGTGACCTAAAAATTTTAATTCATTTTGACTGAAAATACATTTATCAGAGTTCAGTGATAATCCTGCATCTTTAAAAATCTGCAACACCTTCTTTGTCGTTGCTTCCACCTCTAACTTGGATGATGCATGAATCAAAATGTCATCCATTGCACATTCAACTCCTTTCATCTCACCAACCAGTTGTTCAACAACCTGCTGGAACACTTCTGGAGCCGAGGCAAGTCCCATAGGCATCCTCAAGTACGAGTACCGTCCCCATGGTGTACCCATAGTCAACACGCTACTGCTTCTTTCGGTTACGTATTTGCCAAAAACCTTTCTTGCAATCCAACAGTGTAAACCAACTGGAACCACAAATGCGTGAAGCAATTTCTTCCAGCCTTCTTAAAGGGTAGTGTCTTCTTTTCAAATTCTTGTTGATACTCGAGGGATCCATACAGACTCTAACCTTGCCTTTTTGTTTTACAACGACCATTGGAGATACTGCAGGAGTAGGGTCACTGACGCGTTTGATCACACCCATCGATACCATCCTGTCGAGCTCTTTTTTCACATCATCTCTCAATGCATGAGGTATTCTTCTTGCAGGGAAAATTACTAGCTTGGGATTTTCAATCAAATCAATGTAATATACAAAACTTTTCAAACAACCTAAATATTCTCGGTTACACTAAGACAGTTTATTCTTTGCACTAAATTTAAATCAACACAAGAATCTTTACCTAAAAGGGCTTGTACCTTTTCGTTTACAATTAAGAACTTTAAAATGTACCTGTGTCCTTTGACCTTCACAGCAGCTGTGCATTCACCTATGACACGCAACTGATCATTACTAAATGAAAATAAATTCTTTACCCTTGTGCTTCTTATTCTTAAGTGTGCCCTACAAGCTTGTGCTCTTGACAACACATTACATTGAGCACCAGTGTCCAATTTCATGTTGACCCTGTAGTTATTCGAGAATTCAACCAACTCGAACCATGACTTTTCATTATTTCCTGATGAAAGTGTACTAACAAAAAAATTTTGAGAAGAAACTTCTTCATTAATTGAGTCAACTTTCTTGGTTTTGCAACACTTTGAGAAATGGTTCCTCTTGTGGCACAAGTTACAGGTTTTCATATATGGGGGGCACTTTTTGTATGCATGTTTTGTCCCACACCTACTACAGGACTTTCCAAACGGTCTGGTTTTCATCTGAGGTTTCTCCTTTACAGCATCCACATGAGCAGATTCATTCTTCAGAGAACTCATTTGGTTCCGAGCTTGTTCGCTGGCTCTACAGAACTGTACAGCATTGTCAAGTTTCAAGTCTTTCTAATCTAAATCATGGTAGACACCAATGACAATTCTGTCGAGGATGAGACTGTCTTTTAGCTCACCAAATTCACAAGAGCTGTACTTTTGCAGTAGTTCCGTGTAAAAATCATCAAACTTTTGACCAGAATGCTGAACCACTTGATTAAATATAAAGTGCTCATATGTTAAGTTTATCTTGGGAGTAAAATAGCTTTCAAATTCAGTGACCACGTCTTTCAACGTATTTCTTTTGGCATCCGGAAACGTATTAAAAATTTCCGCAGCTTGTAGGCCAATAGCTGTCAAGAACACCGCGATTTTTACATCTTCCGGCTTCTTTTCCAGGTCTATGACCGTTGCGTACCATTTAAACTGTTGAGACCAGTTCTACCAGGACTTCGGTGCGTCATTCCCAGCAAGCATGAGAGGGTCTGGCATTCGTGGTGACATGACAGAAGCAGGTTCACTCATTGCTAGTGAAATGCACGAAGATACCGGGTGACGTACGCAGAAAATATTTTGGTTGAACTACTTTAAATTAATTTTTAACTTTAGAAACCTCCAGTGACCACTGTTTCTCGGCACCATGTCAAATAACGTGCACTAAGTCTCGTAAAGCAAACGTGTTTATTGTAACAGAGTAACGACGACACAGGTAACGAACACAAAACAAGTATTTAAATAGGAATATAATACAGTGGCGGTTACAGTTAAGTATGAAGTAGGAGTCACTATTACGACACAGTTATTATTTATATGCTGTGACGTCATATACATGACAATAATAATCTATAATTGAAATCTGTAAAAAATACTAAAACCTATTGCTATACTACACTTTTATAATTACATTACAACAAACAGAAATACTATAGATAATTACATGGACAAAATGAAAACAAGTTTTTCTCCAACACTACGTGTACTGGCAGTACTTATAAGTACCACCGAATAATTCGACCGTTAATCACATTGCATAATCTGTTGTCTTATAATGATTGGGCAAATAATATTCTAAGACAATACAGAATGAATAAAAAAAAAATACATCGCTTACCTTTGGTTTGATATTATATATTTATAGAAAAGATAAGAGTGGCAATCCGCACAAAATGGCAGCAAAAGAACACAATGTCCTTTCGAAAATAGCTTTCTTCCTCGCAAAATTCATCAGCCTAGAACAATTACTTCCATCTATCATGAAAAAGTAGAGTTAAAAGACTGTTTCTAAAACGTACCATCAGAATATAAGTAATGGTTGTTGTGCTATAAAGTATTAAAGTGATTGGTACTTATAAGTACCGTCAGTAGATAAAGGGTTAAAAGAAATACCCTTTAATTTTTGGGAATTATTCCCCCTGAATTTTTTTAGAAAACTCGCTGTGCCCTCTGATATCTTGCTTTTAAAAATGCTTGTACCTCGAAATCTCAAAACAAATGGATAATAAGAACTAAGACTATTATAACTAAGGAAATAAAGTTAGCATGTTTAGGTGCCTCATCGAACATCATTCTGAATTTTTTATACAATGTGGAGAAAAGTGAATAGATTTTACGAATCCACTAGTCTGCCATGGCAAAAATAGTCAAACTTGTAAATGACATTGAATCAATTGAACTAAATTGAATTGTCAACTACACCATAACTTGCCAAGTAATGAGCATTCTTTATTTGGTAACCTATCGCTCACTAATTCCCAATTAAAAAGGTTGCGGACAATTCAGATATCTGGTAACTACTTACTTGCATCTTTAAAAAATAAGCCAAGTTGGCAATTATATTACGTCGCCAATTTGGCATACTTTAAAAAAAAAATGCAAGTTTTTCGAGATCTGAAATTGCCTGCTCCTTTCCTCATTGAAAACCTAAGTGCGGTGGGTTACCAGACAAAAAAAAAAGTGTTCACTTTTTGGCACGTTATATATTTTCCAATTAGATTTTATACAACTCATTAAAAGTTGATTTTTGCCACGGCAAACCGGTGGATTTGTTATCTACTCACTTTTGTCTGCATTCTCTTAAAAAATTCAGAATGATGGTTCCATGGGGTACCTAGCCTCTCGGACTAATGTTTATCAGCAACTTAAGCTTATCCTAAATGGTTTATATTTTGTCCTTGAGGATTCCAAATTAAACTAGTAGAGTCAAACAGTGTTTATTGCACTTGTCTATTATCGGATTATAGATATTGGCCTTTGTGGATTATTTTAAGAGCTCGTTTTGAATTGCGAATCCTGTATCTGGCCATTTATTAAAACCCCAGGAACCTGCTTTACCATGAAGATAGATTGAACCATTCTGTACCACCAGTTCAATGATGCAGGCATCGCATAATTTTTTTCCCCGTTAAGTTCCTTTTTTCTGTTTTTCCATATTTCACAGAGAAGATCAAAATTTTTGTTTTTTTCCCTCCCTTTTTTTGCAGCTTGCTGAACTAGGAATATTCTGTTTCTAAAACACATTTTCCCATCACCCCTTAGAAATCAATATTATCTTTGTACAATTGTACACTACATTAATTATATTTACTATTTGGAATAATTATATTGATTTTTTATATAATTATACTTGCAACCAACTAATATTTACAATTTGTATTTCTTTCATGGATCTTAATTTTGAGCTATTCTTCATTGACTCTTTGATGATGACCGAGTATTAAATCTTTCTCCGCATAAAAGTGATTTTCTTTTTACATTTGCTCATTATAATTGTATTACTAAATAAAATATCATCTTGTTTTAAACTGTGTATTTTTTCAAGTCGATTTCATTTTTCTTTGAAGCAATTTTTAAAGTATTGTTTTTTAACTGGGTTAATTTTTTGTTTTCCTTTTTTTTTAATTTTGCAAATGTTTCGAGGAATTTCATATTCTTGTACAATGTCTAAAATATTTTGTAAATCACCTTTTTTTTCTCCTCCCCCCCCCCCCCCCTTCTTTTTCTTCTCCAAATGGCGAAGTACACTCAATCAATTTTTGTTTTTAGCAAATTTATTTCAAAATTTGAGTTTTGCATCTAAATTTCCTGCTACCTCTAATTTTCTTCAAAACATTTGCTGCTTTTTCTAACCTTTTTTTAAAGGCCTAGCAGATGTACACACAGCTGATATTACATTTCATTTATTACAAAAATAAAGTTATGTCACACAAATGGACGTAAAGTTATTGCATGCAAAACCTTGGAATAAAACTTTCAAAAAAATTAATTTTTGAAATTTCATTGTAATTTTAAGATTGAAAGATTTTATTTTCAATTATTCTGTATTGGGTTCAACATTTCAACATCTATTAATATTTCTAATATGTAATAATAGTACATTAGGGGTAGATAGATTAGATATGATTGGAAAGTATAAGCTTATTAGCTTTTAAAAATTAGTGGCATTCTGTTGTAGAACTAAAACCATTAAATATTAGATAAATGTTCTATATTCTTGCTGAGTGTTAAGTAAAAATGTTTAATGGTCTAATAACATTATAAAAAGCTCAAAATTTTCAATTGGGAAATTATCTCTATATGCATATAAAATTCAATATCTGTCTATGTACGGCTGTAACTCGATATCTTCTGAACCAATTTAGATAAACTTTCTGTCAATTTGCAGATTAATTACTGCAGATGGTTTGAAATTACACTTTTATTCTACATTAAAATATAAAGAAAAGTATTTACTAGCAAGGTGCAATTTTTGTTGTATTGCACTCAGTGCTTTATTTATGCTTAGATGGACAATGTGAAAGGTACTAAGGTTATTGGAGAACGACTCCTTCTGAGAGGATACATTAAAAGATGCAGCTGAACTTCCAACTTGTGGGGAAATTATGCACCAAGGCGTTTAACCCACTGACGGTCATGGGAATGGGCAAAATTCCCCATTTGTTTTCTTTGCAGTAATTTCTAAATAATATTTCTCATTCAAATACATAATTTTTTTTTATTTGTTTTGTTTTAGATAGGTTATAGACTATCACCCTAATTAAATATCTAAAATATATTTTATTTTAAATTTAAAAATGTTGTGTATTGCTGGAAAAACTAGGGATCCTATGACGTATATATACGTGCATGACCGTCAATGAGTTAATGCCAATATATTGTAGCAGTCACTAATTTTTTCTAGCAAGTGCAATGTCCAAGATTTGCCATAATTTGATGCTGATTTAATATATATACAAAGCCTTTCTGCAATAACTTAAAAATAAGAACTTTGTTTTTAATCATCCTGATCATGTTGTGCTCTGAAATGTTTGCAAGAAAACATCAAAAGTGCAGCTATGAAAATATTGCCAGTGTTTTCATTTGCTTGTCAGGAATATTTTTTTTTTTTTTTCATTCTTTCGGTGATGCAGGAAAAACATTCCTCATTTAATCTGTTGCTAGTAAAACTGCAATGTGAAGGGTTGGCAACACTTGCTTCTAGAATAGCTGCAACGCCATTGGCTGGTGGACGAATGACATCCTTACAAAGTATTATCTAAGGTTTCCATATTTAACTCTTCAATGTAATTTGCGAATTCCATCTTGGGAGAAAATTGAGTTGACTGCAAATTAAGTCTTTTTTTTGTTGTTGTCATTTTTAAAGAGATTTTCAGTTTTTCTTCCTTGCGACAAAGTTAATTCTCTTAGTAACACACTTGACAGCCCAGCAAGAAAATCAAAACAAGTTAAGTTTTCTGAACATTTTTTATATTTATTGAAGCGTTAGCATTGGCTGATACGGCCAAACTTGAGTTGGAAGGGAAAATAATAGCTCGAAACTAAAGAAGCAGTTCTCTCGAAAGTGCAAGAAACCACTAAGGAACGCTGCTCTTGTAGTTGACACTTTAATCAAAAACTGTGTAGCCCATAGGCAAAAAAATGCAATTTACTTACAGATATTGGAATCAGTAAAGGTAGTTTAAGAGCAGAATTCTAGTACCTTTTTATAACGACTAAATTCAGTCTCCTGATGAAATTTCTGCTTTTTTTTTAATAATGTTTCACTACCTCTTTTACGCTATGCCACAATGGTTAAAATCTTATAAAAATAGCTTGCTGGAGGGGAGTATTCGCACTCAGCCTAGTTTAACATTTGGTTAGCCTTACTTGTTTTGCTTTTGGTTGCTTTAATAGTGTTTGTGTTATAACAGTGATTTGATTCCATAATTTACAGGTACTACAAAAGAAAGATAACTTTGTAACTTCAATCATCTCATATTTTTTCTTCTAATAAATGACATTAATTAAGTATATTTTCATTGTTTTACCTGGCATGTTGTTATACATATTAGAATAAGATAGTCATTTTTATTTCTAGTGTCCAATTCTATTTCCTGTTGGGGCGTGCACCCATTTAAATAAGACCTTTCCTCTCTGGTAGAAACTTCCAAACAGTGTCTCACAAATGATATAGAAAAACACACGGAGTGAAATTTCGACTTTGAATTATGGAACAATATGAAAGCAAACTTGGTTCTTCATACAAAATATAACAGATAATCGACATTCATTGCACAACCTCAGTTATACACTATAATTGAAGGTGTACTTAGCTTTAATTTAAAAACTTAAATCTTGTACAAGAATAATAAAAACAATTTTGACAAGTAGGAAAAACATACATTTTTTTAAGACATGGAGAATTTTTTCAAATGTAGGTCCTAGAATTTAGGGTGGGGAAAGCATATCATTTGCCGAATACACATTCCACAGTTTGAAGAGTGAGTCGGACCTCCGAAGAGCCTACCTACACTGTGCCAGTGCTAAGGTCACAAGTGAATCACAAATAAGGTCATCGGATATGAACATTTCAGCTTCCATACTGCCGAGCCTGCCTTTGATCGCTTCAAAGAAATACCGTTAGACATCCTCGGTTTGCCAGTTTAAGCACATAAATGAAACTAAGAATCCTTCCATATTATTATCTTGAACGACTTGACAGTTGAATGCCATAAATATTTGTTCCATGAGGAGAATCCATGGATTAGATATATATGCCCTGGTCATGTGTCTTGGAAGATTTCCAGTTGTGCATCGTTCATGAAACTCAATGCAAAATCATCTCGTAAAAGGGCACTGAATTTTTCATTAATTTTCCCAGGTTACTTGTACATCAAAAGTGGAGAAAATTCACAGTACACGTTCCTTTCGACTAACACGATGTCCTAAACATGCGGGTCCCAATTTGTACTTCTGGATGGTCTATCGAAATAATTCGAAAATGAACTTTTTGTGGGATATGAGCTGGTACACGCTGAACATTTGTAAAACATACTTAATTTAGCCTTATAGGAATTAGGGTCCTTGTTCAAGTCTTAGCCTGATCAAATAAAACCTCAATATGCGGCGAAGTAGCTCATTTGTATATCTGAGCGTGTTTGTGTTCAACTTCGAAGGTGTCAAAGAGCATAAATTAAAATCAATGAACCTTTTGCACATATAAATAGTAGTAGAGTTGCTAGGGGCGTAGCCAGGATTTTTTTTTTTTTGGGGGGGGGGGGGAGGATATGCTCACCCATATTGAAGAATTGCTTGCAATAGTGGTATATAAAAACTCTAAGATAGTTCTTTTAAATTAAATACCCTTAATTACTTAGTCAATTAAATCTTCGGCACTATTTAGCACCATATAATTTCTTGGTAAATGAAAAAAATTAAATTTTATTAACTCTACTAACAAAATTACCAGAAAATTAAGTTAAGCACATATTTTACCTCGTAATTCATAATGGGAAATCTAACTGTCGGGGCTTTTTGGAAAATTTATCAAAGACTTCTTGGTCAATTTCTCTATGGATGGACATGAAATCCAAAAATTTCAGCAATTTCGAGGAGTAAAATTTCTCTGGTAATTTTTCAATTGCCTTAGATTAGGAGGACCTTTTCGCAGTGGCAATTGTAATAGACAATGTTGCCGTTTACAACCATTAACATATTAGTTATGTTTTCTTTTCCAATAAGCTAATACTTAAAGTTGGTATTTAATACTATTTTCCCAGTACTTACAAACAATAATTAAACAGTGCTGACCAGATACTAATCGATGGTGCATATTTTAAATGGATCATTCGTTTTTAAGAATGATTTCTTTTTTTTTTAAAAAAACGAACTTTCTGAATCGGGTCAGAAGTCAATATGGTGCCAAGTGTCAAACCCAGAGAGAAACGGTACTGCACCACTAGTAGCCTGTAGGCAACGGATAGGAAGGGATAGAATTGTCCGCCAGAAGGGGGGGGTTAGAAGAAGTTTTTCAGTTCCAATTCCTGGAAAGTCTCCCGAAAACCAGGATTCACGACATAGCGCACAATTTCACTACATTTTAGTATTAAAATTTGGGGGGGGGGAGAATTACCCCCTCCCTGGCTACGCACATGCAGTGCCGGAACTAGGGGGGGGCAGGCGGGGCAGCTGCCCCGGGCGCTAACAAGAGGGGGCGCCGAAAAGCCAACAAAGCACTATTTGTTGTATAAATTTTAATATTTGGACAAAAGGATAATTTTTCATTAATACATTTTCATTTTTTCTTAAAATTCTGGATGATCTTTAAGATATCCAACAGAAGAAAAAATCCACTAGAAAAAAAAATAATACATTTCTGTACAAAGAAAGTAATAATCCATCCTTTTACAAAAGAATGACATCGAATTCTCCCTACCCCCTGGTGAAGAATAGGTTTGTGCTACATGGCAGGCAGCCAGAAATGCTAATTTAAAATCGCATTGGTAATATAGTCGCAATGTAGTTAGATAAAATTTAGCGTTACAACAATTTAATGCTGTTGAAATTTTCGTAAATTGAAATATGTCGAAGAAATTATCTGGGGCGCAGAATCGCAGAAAAGCAAAAGAAACTGCAAGAATATCCCAACATTCTTCGCTACTTTTATCATCTTGGTTAGTTCACGAGACTGAAATCAATGAAGGAAAGAATTTTTTTTTAATTTGTAACCTAATAAACTTTGGAAGATGTGTATTAAGGACAAGGGTTACGTTTGGGATATATCTCTTGCCAAATATATTTATTGTTCTCTAGGCGTCAGCAGGAATTTTTACAGGGGGCTGCAAGATGTTGAATTGTTTAGAAATCGTTTACTTTTGTTTTTGAGGTTGATTATCGTTAATTTTAAAGGTTCATTGCGATTCCTAATGAAAATTAATTAGCAAAAAGTTAATTAACAATTGAAATAATTAACGATTGAAACGTTTTCTCTAAGAGAATAATTTAGTATTTCTTCAGCTAAAAACAGATTTTTTTTCATTTTTACACATTTTGAATCGTGTTGAGTTTAAAAAAACTGGGGGTGTTGAACTTTGAACAACTTTCAATTCCCACTGTTTCCTTCATTTAATTTAGCAATTATTTTGGCTGTAAAAAATGACAACTACCCTTTGCGCAAGCACGATTTTGACAAAAACCGTAACGCCAGGTGTAATGGCCAAAGTAGGTCAATCCGTTTGAAAGTAATGCTGACCACAGACAACACACGGACCCACAAACTTTTTTTCTAGAACACTTTTTTGATTCAGAATGTTCTGAAACGTGAAGAAATGCAAAAAAATTATGCGATAAAAAGTTGAAAGATGAATGCCTGCAGCATAAGAATTCCTATTTATCGCAACATATAGATTTTTTAAAAATAAAAACGAAAACAGTAAATTACATCCTATCCAAATCTCAATTTAAATGCACTGACTAAATATGTGACTATATATTTTTAACAATATATTTTACTATATATTTTTAAATCCCTTATATTAACTTCACTTTTGTTTGAGTATGCGTTTGAGCCTGGCGTACAAATCTGCGGATGCTTAATTAACCACCTTCCCATCATCCTGAAACTTGGCCAATTAGCTTAAAGCCCATGACAATACATTGTATTAAATTTTTAGGGATGTAACTGTCACCAAAAGGTCGATTTTACCATCTAATGTCATCACAACACTAGCAAATAAAATCCCATTGTTGGTTAAGACTTTTACCTGATGCCAAACGAAAATATTATAAAAATAAATAAAAAAATAAATTGGCTTGCGTGATAGCACGCATTTACGGCACGTTCCAGAATAAATTAAATCAGTTATAATTTGATTACTGGATGAAGTCTTGTTGCCAGTATTTTTTCAATTAAGATAAATAATTGTTCGGGCATAAATCCCATATTAAGTTTTTTTTTTTTTTTTTTTTTTTTTTTTTTTTAATCGACGCGGCGTTTCGAAAGCATTTTAATAAATCATTTAAAAAAAAATACTTTTATTGTTAATAAATTGATAATTCTTATAAGGGATTTGATTAAAAAATTTGTTTTTTATAGGTTAAATTATTAACACTCCTACTTTTCTTTTTTGATCATATACAAGCATTCAAACATGTTTCGTAAAAAGAGAAAACGGAAGCATAAAAGTGCCTAAAGCTTGGCGTCCACTATAGTTGTGCAGTGCAGAGCAGAGCGGAGTGGATTAGAGCCAAATTAAAAGTCTGTCAACGTTCATTGTAGCACGAGCCTCGTGCTACAGTAGACGTGGGCAGCCTTGTAATTGGCTCTAGTCCACTCCGCTCTGCACTGCTCAACTATAGTGGACGCCAAGCTTGTAACATTTTATCTATTCCTAACTAATGAAAAAATAATAAAACATCAAGGCATGAATTCTAAAAATAGATCTCAAGGCCTTATTTTTCATAAAAAATAACGAAAGAGAAAATATTTTCCAGGAAGTGATAAATAAAATAAAAAGAATCCAGTCTCCATGCTACGAGAAAAAGGCGCAACTTTTGAAATGTCAAAGAACTTATGGCTATAAGAAGGCAAGCTTCGCCAAAGCGTAAGTAAAGATATCACGCGGATTTTCCCAGTTGAGACCACAAAACCCGCCAAATTGTAAGGATTTCTAGGCGTGTGCCATTGCATTTGCACAGAGTTATAGTATCATTTTGACGATGAATTCTAAAAATAGATCTCAAGGCCTTATTTTTCATAAAAAATAACGAAAGAGAAAATATTTTCCAGGAAGTGATAAATAAAATAAAAAGAATCCAGTCTCCATGCTACGAGAAAAAGGCGCAACTTTTGAAATGTCAAAGAACTTATGGCTATAAGAAGGCAAGCTTCGCCAAAGCGTAAGTAAAGATATCACGCGGATTTTCCCAGTTGAGACCACAAAACCCGCCAAATTGTAAGGATTTCTAGGCGTGTGCCATTGCATTTGCACAGAGTTATAGTATCATTTTGACGACATTATTTTTCACCAAACAGATGTCATGTTCGTCAAATTTTGTCCATTGCATTGGTGAGAATTTTAAATTCTCCAAGAAAATGGAGAACTCACACGTAGCACCAGTAAGTAATATATTATTCATTCTATTATTAAAATGAGTTTCAATAAGTTTAAATTAATTGTTCTAAAATTAACATTTATGTGTTTACCAACTATTCAATGATTTTTGAAGACAAGTCATTAAATTAATTTGCTTTTGTGTTCAATGAGTTCTGGTAATATTCGGAAGCTTTTTAAATGTTTGTATTAGTATTTTACAGAAGAAAATATTTTTTGAAATGTAAAACAGCTTAATTGTTTATGATCTAAGACGTTTTGAAACCAGGTTAACCAGATTTTGTGTTAAAAAGTGTTACATATCATTCAACTAAGTTCTTTTATTTCATTGTAACTGACATTATTTGTATTGATTCATTATTTTTTTTTTAATTATTTTTTTGTCTTTATGCAAGCAGAATGAACCCTGGTCATTAATAAGGGCTTGTCAAATATATTTATTTAAAATTTCAATTAATTCTTTTATTGTTTGTTTCAAAACAGAATTTTACAAAGGAAAAACCTTTGTTAATTTTCAATGTATATATAGTTAGCTTCAAATCTAAAAAATTATTGTGTGGGGGCGCCAAAATGAATTCTTGCCCCGGGTAAAAAGTGACCTAGTTCCGTCCCTGCGCACATGGTAATTGCATGTCCTATACAGCAAGAAAAAGCACTTTGACAATCGCGCAAGATTACAACAACACGGTTTATTTTCAAAATATGGTAAAAAATCCAGATTCTGAGGTACGATTTTTTTAAAACCCATATTAGCCTGAAAGTATGTGTACCTTTTCTTAATAAAAAGTTATTTAAAAAAAAGAACACTTTCCTTATAGAACATTTTACTAGTAACTTTCGTAATATCGAATTTTGGAGATCGGGGAGAATACGACAGATCAGAAGTGGTTTTTCTAAATTGCTTGGGAAAATATTAATATATATATTTTTTTTTTGGTAATATTGTGTAAATTTGCGAAAATACCTCGAAAAAGGAAATTACCATTTGGTAAAGGTTATTTGTTTAGTAGACTTAATAGATTATCCAAAGAAGCGGAACGTAATAATATTCTTAAATAATATGCGTACTCATTTGCATTTCTTGCTTCATTTTCAGGATAAGTTAAAAAAAACAAAACTTCAAAGGTAAAACTTTACTGCTTATGTCGTAGCTTATATTTTTTATAAAAACAACAAAGAAGTCTTCAGAATAGAGGTGCTTGTGTTCAACTAGAATTTTAAGTGCCATTTTAAATTTGGCGTTAATCGTACATTTCATGAATGAAGTTTGTTTTTCGATCGGAAATTTCGGAAGGAAAACTTGCCCGATGAATCGTGGCATATTTCCAGAATTATTATAGTTGCAAAAAGAAAGCATAATTTACATACACAATATTCCACACAAGCTATGAGCTCGCATGATCACCTTGATGTAATACAGTAGTTGACTATGACATAATAATTATCAAATTTCATAGTTGGAATTTTGAAGGAGTCCACCACCACCACCGTAACTCCAAAAGTATGACGTCAGTAACATTTCTTCGGTATCGGATTGTAAACAACATGGGGTTAACTAACCTAAGATATGTTTTTAAGGTATTTAAAAAAAAAAAAAAAAAAAGTAATTAAATTTTAAAACAATATCAATTATGTATATTTTTAAATGTTTTCTTTCCTTATTTTAGGTTCCAATAAGGCCAATGCAAAGCATTTTGGGAAACCTGATCAATGTTCGTCAAAAACATAATGTAAGCTTTAAATTACTGGTCACTTTTAGATCAAGGACTATTAATTGAATTTTAGGTTAAGAAGACCAAATATTTATTTGAATCTCGTAAGATGTAGAAAAGGAATGAAACTACCAGTTAGATTTTCTAAGATACTTTTTCCCGAGGCAGCTTTTTCACCACTTGCAATTTAGACATGTTCTAATCATCGATATAGATAAACAACTGGATAGACTTCTCCATTGTCAATGCAAAGAGAAAAACGTGCCGGGGATTGCGAAGCTGGTGGGATGATTAACCAATCACAGTTCACTTTTATAGTTGGATGGAAATGCGAAAAACCTTGTAAAGTGCTAGAGTAGATATTTTTTGCACATTATTACTAATTAGGGTCTACTATTCACATTTTTGCTGTGTACAACCCAAAATTTTATTTTCAATCCTCGGCAATCAGTATTTTTTATCCCACCAACGATATCTGGCCATGGCTTCATTTCCCCAGCTTTAAGAAGTCTATCCAGTTGTTTATCTATATCGATGGTTCTAATACAGTTTGAATACAGTGTATAAACCTCGCATTGTTTCGTTCTAATTTCGTGTTCCTTAAGTTATGGAGTCGCGACTCAGATTCAGAATATTCTTCAAGAAGTCTTGGATTTAATGCTCTGCTTTTCCAAAATCTGATAAAAAAATGAATGGTGAAGGTACTATAAATAAGTATTGTGTCTGGTGGGAGTGTTTTAGAATTAACAAACTTTACTCTACTGAAACTCTATAGATAGACATTATATTAAGTGGGTTGACAAATTGCGGGCTCTACCACACCAGGAGTACTCATAGTCTTTCTTGGATTGTTTTTTTTTATCCAATTTTACCATACAGTATTGATACATTTCTTTTCATGTTTACCAAAAAAGAAAAAATTCTACTCTCTACTTCCATAGGACTAAGAGCCGAAAAAAATGATTTGCTTTAATTACTACACAATCATTACTTATTGTTTACATAAACCTTTTATAATGTTTGCCTTTTGTTTGTAAATGGAGGCTTGTTAGAAAAGCGTCCCTTTTGCTTCAACATGACTAATCTGACATTTTTCTAAGTACAAGCCATAACTCTGCACTAAAAGCACTTTATAAATCAGAAACTTTGACTTGTCTTTACTGTGCAAAATGCAATATCTTCTGAAGCTTTGAAAATTTACTCAATCTTTTTAAAAAGAGCTTTTTCATCGCAAAGTGATAACTTTACATAATTTTATAAAATAAGAAAGTGTCAATATTTTGTTGCATATCCTTTAGAGGGAGTCCTAGATCATTCCCTATACTTGCTATGTTTCAATCTTCTAGTGCATTTAGAATAAGACCTTGACATTTACTGAGTAAGTGCGAAAAGGACCACTTATATGAAGTGACATGATTTGTTTTCATTTAATGTCTATCTATTATGAATGAAAATTAAAATAGTAAAAGACATAACCAGGTGGAGCCACTGCATAGGCATTGACGTAAGGATTTCAACTATAAAATAAAATATATTAGACTCTATTTTCGAGTTTTCAATTTGTCATTTCATTAAGTGATAATTTTCTCCCCAAATGTTAAGGAGGTTTTCTAGAAAGTAGTTTCTAAATGCTCTGGGCTAGAAGATTGTAACACAGCGAGTATAGCAGGGTTCTCACGGTCATTAAAAGTGCTTAATATTTTTGAACTTGTTTCCAAGGCCTTGAAAATGCTTAAAGGTGCTTAAAAGTCCAAAAAATGCTTAGAGGTCCTTAAAAATCCTTAATTTTTGCAGATGTTGTGTGGCCAACTGCAAAATTTATAAAAATACAACCCTTACTTGCTATCCCTGCATTAATGTCAGAATTTTACGACATATTTGTATTACGCTTCTACCAATTTGTAACTTTTTGGCAGAATATACTTTATTAAAAATTTATATATAGACATGATGCCTGAAAATAAATTTTCAAAGGTCCTTAAAAACATTGATTAGGTCCTTAAAAGTCATTGATTTTCATTCTGTGATTTGAGTGGGAACCCTGGTATAGGGAATGATCCTTACTAGGAATTCCTCAAAAACTACACAATAGTTTTACACACAAGTGACTTGGGACTTCACTAAACATTCCAAAACACAGCGATTTTGCGTGATTTTTTTTATATTCTTAGCAAAAAGATTTCTCTCATCGATGCTGTTTTCTCCTTAAGGTGTCATTTTCCACCTAAAACTTTAGTTTAAAGTACAATTAGCATGATATACAGTAGAGTATCTCGAATCCCGAATCGCCGAGACTTCAGCGATTCCGGATTTTGGAAAATTCCAGATTTCAGAACATCATTGTTCATACACAAAGTTAATGAAATAACACATATCAACAGAATAAACTAAGAAGAATCCTTGTATAACGTGATCTGGTTTTTAAAAACAAATGGTTTAAGGTTGTTTAGACTTTTGGCTAAACTTTTCTCTTTGCATCCCCATTATTTCTGATTCTGAAACTGTGTCTTGGCTCTAACCCATTAATTGCAGTGCCTAATATTTCCATCTAATTGCTCCTAGGTAATTTTATCCTTAACCACTTTGTTTTTGCTGTCATCACTTTCGGATACAGAAAACTTCCGTATTTTTTTAAAAAGATAGCAGTGCTGGAAAAGGTCCGTGTCTTGGATATTTCCGGATTTTGGAAGTCCAGATTTCATATATTTTACTGCATTTGAATGCACTCAATGGAGTAACGATAGTGATTAGAATGTATCTTAACATTGAAGTTTTTATAGAAGTAACTAATAGCGCTGGATTATTTTTTAGAAGTGTGTATTTTTAATTTTTTATGGCAAAATTTTTCTGTTTATTTTCTTAGATCTCAGAAATTTTATTTGCGAAATTGTGCAGCTTTGTCATAGCTAATCTAAATGATATAAGATATATGCTTACTCTGTAAAACATTAAATTTGCATAATATTTTTAAGTTTAAGAAATTGCATTTTACTAACTAAGTAATGTCATCTGGAGTATTCTGTTGATGAATTTATTTGAAATGCATTAATTCTTGTTGCTTTGAGATTTGTGGACAGAAAAAATTAGCATTTTTTTATTGCAGCCTGTGCTGTATTGGTAATGTAAATGTTACAGCTAAACTGCATACATCAGTTATTTTACAAATTATCTAGCTAATGTGCAGATTAACTACGTTGATCTGTTAAAGTGCTGAAAATTGTTTCATTTCTCAAATTACCTAGGTAATTTGCAAATTTTCTAGATAATCTGCACATTACCCACTTGTCTCTTGTTAAAGTGAAAATAAAATCTTTTCTGGAACAACAGTAAGGTTTCTATGCGTTTAAATTAACAAAATGTTATTTGTTTTTAGGTATCTAAAGAATCAAGCCTAGAAATTAGTTGATAGAATCAAACAGTCAATTAAAATTTGAACTTAAACTATACAGAAGCTATTAACGTGTGCAATGCATGAAACTCTTGATTACGCACAGTGACAGAGCAAACCGGTTTATCTGTAGATTAGCTAGGGTGCTCGCTAACAGCTTTCGAGCTTTAGCGGCAACATAAATATTTGTTCAAATATCATTAACATTCTTTTGTCTTTAGGATGTAGTCATTGTCTCCGCTGTAAGAACTCCTATTGGATCTTTTCGTAGTTCACTATCTGCTTTAAGTGCTCCTGGACTTGGAAGCATCGCTATTCAAGGTGCAATAGAAAAAGCAGGTATGCTACATTTTGTTCGATAGGTGTTGCTTAACTGATTGTGGAATAATTTTACAAATGTGCATAAACAATATTATTCAGAGTGGCCACAGTACCTGGAAATCAGGGAAATGCCAGGAAGCTTTCTGATTCTGGAAAGAATCGAGGAACTTTTAAAAAATTTCATGGAAATGTTCTGTTATTGTTTTGACGGCATATTTCCCCGTTCATCCTTATTTTAGCACCATTTACACGGAGAATTGCGGCGGTAATCGTTAGAAGTTTAATGTTACGAAAATGTTTAAACTTTTCATTTCCGTCGAACCGTTTTTAAAAAATTGGCCTGTTATCTTCTTAGCGTGTAAATGTTCGATTTGATCAGGGTGTCCTACACATCAGGAAGACTTGGAGAAATTAAAAAAAAAAGTTTGCTGTAAAGTCATTGAATTTTTCAGAAATTTATCAGGGAATTCTTTTCCCCGGATTTTGTGGTCACCCTGTTATTTGAATGTAGAGTATTTCTTGTATTTTATAAAGCTAAAATTATGAATTTTTTAACCTGACAAAGCGTGAATGTCTTTTGGTAGTTAAAATGTACATATGGTCTTTCATTTCTGCTCTGAAATCGATTGTTTTTCAGGAATTTCCAAGGATGCTGTCCAAGAGGTTTATATGGGACAAGTTTTGCAGGGAGGTTCAGGACAAGCTCCTGCCAGACAAGCAGCCCTTAATGCTGGTATATTCAATTCTCTTAAATTTTTATTCTTTTAAAAAAAAAAACATTCTTATTTTTAAAAGCTTTCGAGTTTTTCCACCATTTTTATACCATAAAAATACTACAAAAATGTTTGTACTTAAAAGCTCATATTGGTACTGCTTTTATTTATTTAACTGCTCTTTAAAAATGTTGCTATTCTGATTATTGAACGTTTGGCTCTTTGCGCAGAAAAGTCTGCCAGCCAGGGTCTATGCGTTCAATATAAGCGTTCAATATAATGTAGTTTGTATTGTCATAGTAACTGTCACTAAAATGCCTAAAAAAACTAGTTTTGCTATGAAATTGAAAGTAGCCAATTGTAGACTGTAACTTACGGTCTATTTGCTTGTTTATGTGAAACTTATTTTATAAAACACATGCATCACATAGTTTTATTTAGAGGTTGAACCCTTACAGGTCTGAAGAAATCAACTCCTTGTACAACAGTGAACAAAGTTTGTGCTTCTGGCATGAAGTCCATAATGCTTGCTTCCCAGAGTCTCATGCTTGGGCATCAGGTATTCTGTCATTAAATACAGCTTTGAAAATGTATTTATTACTAATTTCCCCTCTTCATAAAATGGTGATATTTGTATTCTAAGTAGACTGTCTACAGATAATCTCTAAATTTTATAATCTTTCTTGCGCATGATCAAGCTGAATTCCCCCCCCCCCCGTCTTCTTTTTCGACTTCATTGTGGCAGGGTCTTTCCTTTCATTAATTGGAGGCTATTCCTGTGCACTCTGTCAGCTTGTTCTTTTCCTCATATCTAAACACAGTTATCACAGCAAACGTGGATTCTGATTTGGCATCCAACATTTTGATATCAATGGATTTAGACTCTTAAGACAGTAATTTGCAGTATTGCTTTATTTATCTGTTTTGCTTCTTCTGACTAGCATTTGAGTTGTAAAAATTTCACTTCCGAACTCCAGTTAAAATTTGTTCTTCTCAAGCCAATAAGAATGCAGATATAAAAAGATAAAACATTTCTTTATTCTTCCCAAAAATGTTCTTTCTACACAATGATAAATTCACTACCAGGATCTGAGGTGTCCAAAAAATATCCATTTTGCAAACTTTGACCTAACCTTTTTTGTTATACAGTAGAACATCCCAAATCCGGAATCGTCGGGACTTTGGCGATTCCGGATCTCGGAAAATTCCGGATTTCGGAACATTTCCGATTTTGGAAAATTCCCGATTTCGGAAAATTCCGGATTTCGATTATTCACGTTTTTTTACATATTATATTATTCATAAATAAAATAAAAATATATAACTAAATACAATTAATTATGAAACATGCAATTTTATTTGTTTTTGAAAAACATTTGCTTAATGGTGAGTTGTTTTAATAATTTTGGCTTTTGGCTAATCAGCTTTTCTCTGATTTTGTGGATAGCCATTATTTCAGATTCTGAAACAAAATCTCTTTGCTCTAGTCCTTTAATGGCAGTGCCCAAAATGTCTACTAAGTGATCAATAGGGATTTTTTCTTCGATTTCTTCTTCTTCACTGTCCTCACTCTCGGATATGGTTGCACTTCCCGGCATTAGCACCATATCGCGGATTTCGTCATCCGTAAGGGAGCACACGGTTGGAGCGTCATCGTCACAATGGAAAACATCCAAAATGTCTTCTTCGGCCAATTTCGTACCCTGTGATTTCACGTACTCCATCAGCTCAGAAATTTCTTTCTTGTCTTTATTGATTCGAAATCCTTCGAAATCATTTTCCTCTTGATCGTCGTCGGCAAACAGCGTTGCCGGCCACAAATTGTGCCATGCATTCCTTAGCGTTGTTGCTGGCATGGCATCCCAGGATTTTGCTGCGTTCCACACAGCCATTTTAAGGTTGTAGGATTTCAAAAAATCCTGCATCGTCTCTTTTCCGTTCAGACAGTTCAGCATATTCCTCAAAAAGTCCGACTTGTATCGGCATTTCAATGCGCGAATTATTCCCATGTCCATTGGTTGAAGGATTGATGTACAGTTGGGAGGGAGAAATAACACCGAAACGTTATCTTTCACCAACAGTTCCGGAGAGAGATGCGCGGTACAATTATCCAGTATGAGCACTATCTTCGCATCATCAGGAAAACCAACGGAAGATAAGTGTTGGCGGGCTTCAGGAATGAAATGGTTTTCAAACCATTCATTCATAAGAACTTGCGTCATCCAAGCTTTTTTGTTCGCTCGATAAATCACGGGAAACACTTTAACACCTTTGAACGTCCTTGGTTTTGCCGACTTCCCGATGACAAAAAGTTTTGTCTTATGGGTTCCAGCCGCATTACCGCATGCCAGAATTGTTATCCTTTCTTTCGAATCTTTTAATCCGGTAGGGTTCTTTTCGTCCGCCGTCGTTAATGTGTCTCGAGGTACATATCGCCAGAACAAGCCAGTTTCATCGACGTTGTAGATTTGTTCTGGCGACAGACTTTCGTCATCCACAAGCTTCAAAAATTCACTCACGAATTCTTCAGCAGCTTCCGTGTCGGCTGAGGCTCTTTCTCCGGAAATCTTCAGATGCCGCAATCCATGCCTCAGCTTGAATTTATCAAGCCAACCTGTTGAATAGATACAGTCGGTTGACAATTCCATTGATTTATGGAATACTTTGGCTTGTTCCATCACAAGTGGTCCGGACAATGGCACTCCTTCGTTGTCGAATCCATTCGATCATAACTTTGTCATGCTCTTCACTTTTAGCGTGACTGATTATTTTTCTCTGGCACATTGCAACAGGCCAGTCCGAATCGGCGAAGAACTCAAACAGTTCTTGTTTCTGCTTTTTAATATCGTAAACAGTAGATTTTCCCAATCCGTACTCTTCGCACAAGTTAACAACCGATGTTCCGCTCTCCAGCTTCTTAATCAAGTTGACTTTGTCCTTAATTGACAAAGTCACGTGTTTTCGTTTGGCTTTTCCGCCACTGGACCCACTCGAAATGCTACGTTTTGGCATATCGTCGATGAAAAATATTTAAAGTTAATTGGATAAAGTAAATTTAAGTTAGTTAGATAAAGCTAATAAAAATTAAATTTAATAAAAAAAGATGAATAAAACTTAAGATGATTTGGGAAATTTTCAAAAGCAGAGATCAGAATAAAGCAGTGTGAAATTCGCAAAAGCTAGTCCGGAATTGAAATTTTTACTCCAGTTCGTACTTCTAAACTGACCAGGGTTTGCAGCATAACCGGTTTGCTGGCATTCCATAAGATCCAATGTTGTCCAGAACACAAAGAGCCGGAGAAAATTCGCGACCTTTCAATTCCTCATAACAAAGGATGCCCTTCTGAAGGTCGCGACAGGGTTTCCGGAATTTCTTAACATCCCCCCCCCCCCCCTTCGCGCGCGACTTGACTATCTTCTTCGGTGTTCGCGTGAGAAAACGAATTGGAGTTTTTTTTTTTTTTTTTTTTTTTTTTTTTTTTTTAGAAATCGTAAAAAGGTCCGGATTTTAGATGTTTCCGGATTACGGAAGTCCGGATTTCGGATGTTTTACTGTATATAACTGTTGCACTCCATTCTCAAGGTTGTACTTATTTCTGCTAATACAAAAATATAAGACTAGATATTATGAAGTACAGTCTAACTCTATTAATATCTAGTCAATTGGGCTGACAAAATTGTTTGTGTTAACCGAATTTCATGTTAAACAAATAAATTAGCATTGAGTTTTAAGTTCAGAGAACTGTTTTTGCATCACGTTGTGACAGTTTCCGTTGGCGTGCGCCGATTTCTGCACATCTTTGCCATTATTGGTTAATCCACACTATCGGCATGGCTCGTGTGCCAAATGTTTCATAAAAGCACTTTCAAGTTCGGACTCATTCTGTCTTAGCTCCGAGTTGTTGGTTTTAAGAGTGCCGTTTTAGTTCAGTTGTCAAGTCGACATTTGGGTTACCGCATGGTTTTATAAGTGCCCGCGAAGCTACCCACTGACCCAGATGAGGTGTTAGCCCATCACAATTCTTACCTGCCGACAATGATCCCAAAGGATACTGTTCTACCTGTCCCGGTGAGCTGTATTTTTCCTGTAGTTACCCTCCACTGGTGTAGCCTGTTTATTAATGCTGGGCTGTATCAAGTAAAATTCTGTGTGCAATCTTCTAAAACCACCTTGTGTCGTTCTTTAATTACCAGGGTGTGTTACAATGTTAAACGGGATTTCATGTTGATCGATTTCGTGTTAATGGGGTTTGACTGAATGTGCAATTACATATTAAATAATTATGCATCTTTTCATTTGTCTCTCAGCTTTGTAGGTCTTATACTTCTAAATAATGTTTTCAAATTGATTTCATTTGAGTAATTTATGCTAGAGAGGCTGGTTCAATATTAATTGAAAATTAAGTGGGAGCATAGGGAAACTTTCAATTAAAACTTGAGTCTTTCCTGTAATTTTCATATTACAGAATGGTTATAGAACCTAGAAATTGGAAAAATTTCAGGGAGCTTTCTGATTCTGGAAAAAATTGGGGAATTTTATAAAATTTCATGAAAATCAGGAAATTTTCATCTTTGTTTTGAAGGTACGCTTCCTCATGTATCCATATTTTGGCACCATTTACCTTAAGAGTTATGATAATCGTTATAAGTTTCTTATTATGGAATAATTTTAACTTTTCATTACTGCCAAAACTATTTAAAAAAAATTGGCAATTTCTCTTTGGCTTACATGTTCTATTATTTGATAAAGGCTGTACAATGGTTTTCTTATGAATACTAATATTTAATTAATAATAAATTAATATTAATAAATTATTATTAATAAATTATTATTAATACATTATTATTAATAAGTTATTAATAAATTACTAATACATTATTTTAAGATTTAACACTTTTTGTAGATTCTTTAAATTACTTAGTGACATTGAAATAAATGTCCAGTGTTAGATAGTTAATATACTGTTTTACTTTTTGTTATGAATACCATTTATTATATAATAGATTATGCCATTTTTAATTGTATCTTGAAAATATTTGTTTAACACTTTTGTTGTTTGATGGTAGGAAATAATGGTGGCTGGTGGGATGGAGAGCATGTCAAACACACCTTATTATTTAGCCCGAGGTGAAACTCCCTATGGTGGTGTAAATCTTTTGGTTAGTTTGAAATTTCTACATTTGTTATTTTTGAGAAAATATCTTCAAAAATAAAAATCCCAATGTGTTATAGTGTAATAAACTTATCTAATTAAAAAATAAAAATGGGTAATTCCATGGTAATAGATTAATACCAAAAATTAAAAAAAAATTGGATGTAAATTTCTGCCAGTGGATCAAAATTTGTTCTAATTTGGCAACGGACTAACATTAGTTCGGAACAAAAGGAAAATAAGAAAGAACTTTACTTGCTAATGATTTATGCTTCAATTACTTCTTAAAAGTCACTTATTAAATTTAATATTACAAAATGGAACTGATTTTAACAAAGCACCAGTGGTTACATTTGACAGTCGCTATTTTCATGTTTACAAGCTTAATATTTTTACAGTTAGATGGTTGAAACTTAAAATAAACTATTATTAAAATATAGTGCTAAATTATGAAAACATGGAACATTATCTAAAAAAAATTTATTCAATTTAGCAATTTATTGAAGATATTTTTTAGATATATTTGTCTCTTTTACTATGGAATTGCCCAAATATGTTTTAAAAATATCTATATCTTTTCACAATAAACTAAAAAGTATTTTGCTATAACTTGTATTTTAAAATTAATGCTCTTTTCATATTTACATTATGATATGTTTTCAATTTCTTTTATTGTTTTCAGTATACACAGCATTTATTTCTACTTAATCTTTTATAAACTAATCAGTAATATACACCTTTCAAACATGTTGAGATTGCTGCCTATAAATAACAAAATATATTACATTTGATTTCAAAACTACTGCCAAGTCGATAAATTCAAAACTAAATCTGATTACTAGTAAGAGAAGTGTTTTTACTTTCTACCTATATGTTTACTTAGGGTAATAAAAGTATGCATTCGGTTAAAAAAAAAAAATTTTTTTTTTGCATTTCTTTACATTTTGGAACATTCTGGTCTAGAAAAAATTTCTGCCTGTGTCTACACGGCCAGCATTACTTCTAAACAAATTGATCTACGATGTTAAAAATTGGTGTGCTGGTTAGTGGTGACGATGGGATGTACCATTAAGGTTTTCATCAAAATTGCCCATGCGCTTAAAGTTGAAATCGTGAAAAATCATGTTTTTTAGTAATTTCTAAAAAACGGTTCGAAATATTTTGATTAAAATATCTGTGTTAAGGCCTCTTAAGGTGTTCTAATTATCCTCACCTTTGAAATTCCCATAGAAATGTGATAAAAGGGTAAAGAGTTGAAAAACGAGTACCTTTAACACAGAATTCTCTCCCCTTGTGCATCGCCCATCAATGTTTGATTGTTTTTTGTTTCACGCACAAGAAAGAACAATGTAATGTCTATTGAATAACATAACCAATTTCGCTACCTTGGTGTTTTTTTTTTGTTCATGTAAAAATTATTGCCAAAAATATCGCCGAACTGCCCCTTTTTATTTAAATGAATAAAAAATATGAAAACTGTAAATTACACTATACATTTGCCCAATATTGTAGCGTAATTGAAATTAATGTAATTGTAATTGAATAGTGTTACAAGTGTTTTATAAGTAGAATCATAAAATAGCCATTATTTTTCTGTTTGATTTAGTAAGACACTAATGATGTTCAAATTCTTCATTCTGTGAATAAATGGAGATTTGTTATGTTTGAGATCAAAATGTTCAATGCCATTAACTTTTCAACAAATTTATGAGTTGATTCCTTTATTCGACTTAGTATTACTCATGTGGAATTTTTTAATGTATAGGATAGTCTTGTATACGATGGTCTGACTGACGCTTACGGAAAGTTTCATATGGTATAGTATTACTTTTTATTGAATTTTCAGTTATTAACCTTTAAACTACATAAAATGTAATTTTAAATCAAATGTAATTTAGCAATTTTAGATTTTCTAAAAGGTGTTAAATATTATGATTGATCATAAATATTTTATCAAGAAAATGTCTTTTTTAAAATATATATGTGTGTGTGTCCATGTGTACGTACAATTTTGTCATAGGAAAGATACCTATTGTTTTAATACATATAAATACATTTTGCTTTTTTAATTCTTGTAGTAATTTCCTCACAAACAAATTAGTAATACTGACATACTTGCTCTTGTATACTGATAGGACAGCATTGATCGCTGAGCTAAGGTTAAAGTTTGAGGAAAAAAAGCTTAATAATAATTAGTCTTATTTTTAAGTTAAGGTATCGAATTATTTTATGTTTGCTTTTTACTAGTCTAGTCTTTTTACTTTATTAAAATGTTCGATTGCATTCATTTTATTCTTAATCTCTCTTTTCTTTTTTTTTTTTTAATTTATATTGAATGTTCCCCCATTTTTTGGAGACAACATAAAATATTTATTTACTAATTTTTTATTTTTTTTTGTAATTCATTGCAGGGTGTTTGTGGAGAAAATTCAGCCAAGAAATTAAACATATCTCGACAGGAACAGGATGAATTTGCTATCAACAGTTATAAGAAAACTGCCAGTTCTTCTGAAGTATGTAAAGAAATGCTCTTGTAATTCAATTTAATGTTGCAATAGAATTTATTTTAAAATTAAAACGTTACAGTAGGAAGTTTTTAGTTTGATGTCATTGTAATGTATTTGCATTTTGAAGATTTTTTCTTGACATATGCATAAATTTGATTTGAAGTATTCTTTCTAAGGCAGTGGTTCTTAACCAAACTAAAAGTGTGTGTTGGGTTCGAAGTTAACTACAAAACTTTCCCGAAATAAAAGTGTTAGTAGGGGTTCCACTCTCTGACATTTACTCTTTTATATGTACAGGGTTTCCACGCTTATTGAAAGTCAGAAAATGTCACGAAAAGTTATGACATTGAGTACATCTTGTCATGGAAAGTCGTGATTTTCAGTAAAATACGACCATGTCATGGAAAAATAGTGAATTTGATGAATTCATAAACATTGTAAGTGAAATCATGCGACTGTGACATCATAAACATCATGATCGGTATTCATTTAATTTTACATTTTGACAGAAACGGCAGTCACTGTTAAAAAACGCGACCAATGAAAACAATTCAGAACTTGTGACATTACATGAGTAAGGTCTCATAAGGGAAAAAAATCATATTATAAGAAGAAAACTGTTTTGATAAGCTTGTGTTTACATTTTGATTTTTTTCCCTTCTTAGTGTTGTGCCCTACCATTTTGCTTTGTTAATATCGAAACATTTGATTTTTGATCAAATAATTTAATTTATTATTATTGGCTTATTCCTTATTATAGATTGATTAGATTTTTTGACATTGAATATCAAAGAATTGAAAATTGTTTCTCCCTTTTTCTTCTGATTTCGAAGGGTCTTCGTTACTGAAACAAGGATATTTACTATGTTTGTATTAGTAAAATTCGTATTGGCAACTTTTTTTATTTATTTTATTTTTATCACCGTGATTTCTTGAGTTATGGACATTTTTTTGTTCTTGCCTTAGAAAGTCATGTATTTGGGACATTCATTTTGACATAAACCCTGTATATAGCCAAGTTCTGGCTGTCTACTTCTGCCACATTTACGAATTCAACACAGCCAATATGCTTTTAAATTTGGTTTGATGACAATGACAACACCCTTAATGTTCACTCTTAATTCTACAAGCCAGTGTGATGGAAGCACACTGATTCAATTTCAAGACCTCCCTGTCTTTAGACTATTGCCTTAGGTAACCAAGCCACTAAGCATTACTATTTTAATTTGTCTCACAATTTCTGTTGTATAAATTCTCAAAGTATCTATTTGTATCATCTCAAACACATAATGGTATTAATGAAAATTAAATAAGGCTGCTTAAATTAGCAATTTTGTTTCTCCCATAAGGTAAATTGTGTGATGGTTTTAGTAAGTGTTTACACATTAAACTTTATTTGCGTATGAACAAAATCGGCAAATTATGTAAGCAAATTTAAAAAGTTATGAACGTTAATATTCGTTATAAAGTGTTTTACAATACAACTACTTGGATGCTTTTTTTATCAATTCTAGTAAGTTTTAAACTTTTGCTAGATGTTCAAAATCACCTTGCGTACTCCCTAAGAAGTACTTGTGTTTTATTAAGTGTAGAAAAATGACACCATTTTGAAAATAATGAAATTTATTTATACTGCTTTGAGGTGCAATTTTAATGTCACTTGTTTAGTTGTTGGAATGTAGCCAGAAAAGTATTTTGGAACGGATTAAGAAATCAAATTAGGTGAAGATATAAAATTTAATTTGATATTGATGGGGGAAGGTATTTAATTATAGGGTTATTTACAATTGTGTGTGTGTGCATAGGGTTTCGTTTTTAACTACAGTACTGTAAAAAACAGCTTTTAATAGAAAATATTTGTAAAAATTGAAATTACTTTTTTGCTATCAAACAGTTACAGGTAATGGGGTCAATTCATTTGACGTCCAAGGTCACGTGATAAATGATTGTTTACATCCAGAAATTGACTTTGGTGCAAAGGACAATTCCCTCATTTTTTAAAAAAGAGTGAAATGAGTTTATATTTATGAAGAATTTCTTTCCGATTCCAAGTATTCAACCAAAAGCCTCGTCCGATTGCAGTCCGATCAAAACGCTACGTTATAGATGTGATGTCATGACATCCTTCCGTTCTCTATAGTTATCATGAGGTTTCTGCCAAATAGTTGGTGTGGGTTTGGCAGACAATTGCTATATCCCACACCGGTTGGCACAATTTGTGAGAAACTTGCAAAATTGGTTTCTGCTGATGTGTTTGAAGCCGAGTTGTTTCAGAAGAAGTGACGTCACATTCAACTCTGGCCGAATGTGTCAAGATCTAACAAGAGAACTTAGGTTGCAAATTAAAAAAAAAAAAAAAACACAGTGAGCAAAAATTGTGTATTTATGGCCTTTTCAAAACATTTAGAATTGAATTAAAAAAAAAAAAATGCGGGAATTGTCCATTGATAGGGTGATTATAGTTTTTAATGTAGTAATGTTCTTAGTTGTTACCACGAACATGCATCCTTTTTATCCATATTTTTTATAATTCATTGCGTATTATGTCTTATTTAATTAATTATTTGGACATATGTTACATTTTTAGTAGTTGCTTAGTTTTTATGACCTTTTAAATCAGCCGCCATCTTGACTTGGCAACAACCGAAAACTACGTAATTTTAGACTTATCGCCACATTTTCCAAAATCACCCAGATTTCCCATGTTAACTTGGAATTTATGAATTTCAAAATAACTCATTTATATTTACAATAAAATTTGATTCAAAAAGAAATATTAAATTTAATAAACAATCAGTGATAATCAAAATTAAGTTGAACTGTGTTGTGTATACTCGAGTGACAAACACTGGAAAAGCCACGTGATAAGGGAGCAAGCTACAAGAGCCCCCTGCTGGGGAATTGATCCCATTGAAATGTATTAAGATATTTTTCTGCAAATATAGCTTCATATCTATCATTCATTGATAATTTATTGCATTCATCTGTTACAAATTTCAGTCTGGAATATTTGCTAAAGAAATTGTCGAAGTGACGATCCCAGGAAAGAAAGGAAAACCACCGACAGTTGTCGCTCGAGACGAAGAATTCACAAGAGTCAATTTCGAGAAGGTGCCCAAACTGCCCACAGTTTTCCAAAAGGAGAATGGTATATTTGTTTAATTTGAGTTGCTATTTAAAAGTTCATTTTTCTATGTAAACGTTTGCCAGCACCTTTAATTAAAAATTCACTGGCCTCAGGGTTTTAAAGCTGCAACTCTTAAAATTAACCCATAAAAGACGACTTTGAAATGGATAAAAAATCATTGTTTTTAACTTTTACCTGTTTATAAAGATCATTTAAAGTATAGTTTGAATTTTTCATATTTTTTGGAAATTGTTTTTTAAAAAACACAGTAAGTGGACCACAATCACATTTTATTAGCAAAGAAAAAAACTACAATGTTGATTGGCAAACTTTCTTACCAACCGTTGTCAATGGGTTAAAAGCAGTATGCAAATAGCTGACAAAAATAAACCGTTGCTGTTGAAATTCGTATTCAGGAATTGATTAGAGCATTTTTAGAACCAAATAAAAAGCAATTCAATATAGTCTTCATATTTGATTTTGCAACATGAAAGGCTGCATTAAGTTTCATTTCAGTTCCTCATTGTCAATTTTGTTTACTTTGGAAGAGATCAAATGCATCATTTAATGTTTCAATGTTAAGTATCATTGACAGTAAAACTACACTTTTTGTCTATGATTACTGTCGGCAATGACTGGTGCCCATTTTGAAACGATGTTTTGTAACATCATGGGTGGTGGCAGGATTATTTTCGGGTGGGGAAGGGGGCTGCAGATCGTTCTCTAAGGTGATTACATTTTGTTCAAACCTTGAGTTTTTTAATTGGATTTCCTAATGAAATGTTAAAAAATATTTATGTAATAAACTTCTGTCCTATGGAATATTTGGTTGGTTTGTGCAACTACTTCTAAGAACAATGATGGCTAATCAGGCCGGGACCTACAGCTTATAACATATGAAATTCCTTAAAAACTTTTTCATTCCCCTATTCTCCAGTGGTTTGTACGACCTTGCATTTAATTTTCAAATTCCAGTGGGGTGCAAGTGCACTTCCCTGGCACCTGTGCAACATTACAACTAGAACAATTTTGTGTCTATTTATTACAAGAATAATTCCTAAAGTCTAACTACTGTCTATTTATCACAAAAATAAGTCCTACTCTCTAACTAGTGTCTTTTTATCACAAAAATGTCTACTGTTTATTTATCATAAGAATAAATATCTACAAGTTGACTATGGTTATTTGTTTCTATGGAAACAAGACTAGTGCCATTTTCAATATAGGATCAATGCCGATCAAACGGTTTAGTGGTTATCGTGCTAGCTTCTAGACCGCGAGGTTGCGGGTTCCGAGTCCCATGTAAGGCATGGGTGTTTGTAAATGTATGTTAGCTTGTCTAATGACGAATGTTTCGGCGCATTACAGCCCTTGTGTTGCTGACGGCGCCAGATAATCTGAAAACAACCAACCAATATAGGATCAAGACATCTATATTTGTTGTATTGTAACCTTTTTGGATGCCAATTTCTGGCAGGTATCACCCCTATTCTGAATCAATGAGCCTTGTTTCTACATTCTGACTGTCTGATGGCAGCTATTCTAATGATACACTTATACCTTTGTTTGTAAATTGTTTTCAACTTTCAAAAAGAAATCAATTTCCATTTTCTTAAAAAAAAAAAAAAAAAGATTTATTATTTATTGTCAATATCTTTTTTATTTGATGATTTATTGAGGAGACTTAGTACTTCTTGTTTTGACAAAAAGTTATAAAAATATCAATTTTCTATTTTTTTGTGTGTTTATAAACTTTGAAACCTTCTCCTTATTTTGGCAAGTTTTTAAACTGATTCGATAACTAACAATTAAATAAAAACTATGTTTTCATAGAGGACTAATCATAACTGCAATAGCCCCTTCAAAAATTCGAGCACATTTTTCTCAGTTCGAGTTTTTCGGAATTCCCAACTTACTCAAAACGTAAAAACTTCAGTTAATATAAATGAAATAACGCGAAAATTTTTGTAAATCTACTTGACAAAATTAAGTATAGATTTTTGAATAAAATATTTTTTTTTTACTAATTTAAAATTTTTAAAAATATCCTTTGTTTGTGTTATTCTTTTATCTATAGGTATAGTTTTCATTGTTTTTTTCCAAAACTATTTTATTTATTCAAAATTCGATGCCTTAAAATTTAGAGGGTGTAATTAGTAACAGATTTTTTTAATTTAGGAAAAAATACTGAATAATGAAAAAGATAGAATTTGAAGTTTTCTGAATTTTTTAAAAAATGTACATTGTTTCTAAGTTTAGAGCACTCTTTTAAATAAATTGTAAAAAATATAATTTTAAAGGCCTATACTAAAAAAAATAGTTTTAAGGGTTTCAAGTCCCCTTGAATATCTATTATAACTCTAAAGCTTGCAATGTTTGATTATACCACATCACTGTAGAAATTGTTATGTTTTATAATATATGTTGTTGGTTTTAATCCAGTATTCTCTTAGGAACCATTACTGCTGCAAATGCCAGTACAATAAATGATGGTGCTGCAGCTTGCGTATTGATGACAGCCTCTGCAGCAGAAAAACTGAATGTGAAACCCTTGGCCAGAGTTGTTGGTAAGTTTTCGTCATAAATTGTATTGGAAGAGAGGGCTAATCAAAAAGAATTTAATCACACAAGAATTTTCAGCAACAGACAAAAACTGTTACACCATAAAATTGCATAAATTAATGAATGTTTTAAAGAAGTTATTGCAATCTAAGAACCTTTATAGAAAGCTACTTAAAATAAGCATAGAGCTCTAAAATTTTCAACATAAGTAATTTTGGAAAAAATGAAAAACCTCGGATATTCCTCAAACACCCATTAAAAAAACCTAGATATTCCTCTAGAAGAGAAAACATTTTCTGAAATATTAATTATTAAAATTTTATTTATTGTTTAGATGCATCGATGTATTGTTTAGCGTGTAATGAAAGAGTGATTTGATTTCTTGTGGTCCCTTTTCTGACAGCTCAAATTAAGATTTTTTTTGTTATTAATAGGCTTTGCTGATGCAGCGGTGGATCCGATCGATTTTCCTATTGCACCAGCTTTTGCAATTCCTAAAGTAAGTTCCCATTGTTGTATCAGACAAGAAAATCCAAGTCATCAAATTTGATGTATGCTTTGTTAACAAATTCATTTTTTCAACAATTTCAAGTTATAGAAGGTTTTGCATAACTATGGCGAATTGCACTTATCGAAAATTTCATGCAAATGAGACACATTGTATAAATTCTTAATAGGATATTTTTTTTATTTAAAAATATAAATAAACTTGTTTATATTTGAAATCATTAGATCTTACACAAGTCTATAATTTATTTTGATGGTTTAAATAGTTTCTTGTAAATGAAGAGTTCAAAGGCAATTAATTATGAAACGTTGCATAGTTAGGTTATTTTATAGTAACAGAAATCTGGATTTCTGATTTTTTGGCCAAAATTTTTATCATTCTGGAGATCAATGCAAATTTAGATCAAAGTTTCGTGAAGGGCGAACCATGTGCTTACGAGTCCGACAACCACAGAATCGATGTCATAACCTGACTGCGACTCTAGTATACCTAAATTTCAAGTCTTTTTTTTTCAACACAACGGCACGGACACGTCTGATTAGGGTTGAGGGGAGATATAGCGCACATTGAAAAGTCTGTGTTTCCTTCTCCGTACCTCGCCACAATTGCCACTGTGCTAGTATTTTTGTTGTTGTCATTTTTGGGAGATATTATTGATGTTTGGGTGTTGTGTTCATTAGTAGTTACTGTGTATAGTATTAAATTTATAAATTGAATTTAAGTTGTAAGATACCTTTGATCAATATTTTGCGTTATTGCCGTCGGTATTTACTTGGTATAGGTTCAGGCAGGGGAATGTTGTACATGGTACACGGCATATTAGGAGTACTGAAAGGCCAGAGGTGGTATTTTCTGGTATGCCTGGTGAAAATGTATTTAATTTCATTTCAAATATCGAGGGTATTACGGGTTGGTTAACTGAGAAAGACCGAGTTGATTTTGCCGTTTCTCGGCTACATGACAACGCTGTTCAATGGTTTAGTTTTCGTAATCTTTATATTGAGTTTGTAAGTTGGGAAAAGCTCGAAAGCGAATTGTTGAGGCAGTATGGTAGAATCTACAGTAGAGCGGATTTGGGAGGTAAGCTAGTTGTGTGTTGTTCAGAGTGTGTGGAACAGTGTGATTCGAAAGCTTATATGCAGCTTGCTTTGCAGAAAATGGCAGTTAAGTCCATGGGAATTCTAAGAGGCGGTATGCAAGAAATCCGTTCGTTAAAGGACATGAGAGTCCGAGAGTATAGGTTAGTTGGCTCGAACAATTCGAACTCTTGTAAGAGACCTGAAGTTCCTGGTTTTGGAAGAGGACGAAGTGGTGGTCTAAATGCTCGACTAAACATTGGTAACAGACGTGGTGGCCCTGATGGTAGAAATACTCGAAACACTGAACATAGCATTCATCTGAGAGGTTTGCCTTTCAAAGTTGTGGAAAAGGATATACTTGAATTCTTTGCGCCAGTGAAACCTATTGCAGTAAGGATCAAGTATGGGCGTAATGGTCGTTCTTCGGGTTATGCTGATGCTGTTTTTGCTACTTACAACGATGCAATGAGAGGAATGATAAAGGACGGGGGAAAGATTCAGCACCGCTATATTGAACTCTTCTTGAAATCTTGTCCAGTTCCTAGAGTGGATTATTGGAAATTGGCAGGTTTGCGTGATAAGAAAGTTAATAATTAATTGGGGTTTTGAGTTTTTGTTGGGATTAGAAGTTTTGTGGGATAGGGCGTCGTTTCGGGCTTTGTGGATTTCAATTTTTGTATAAATAAGGTATTTTTGAGATAATAAAGGTTGTAAGGTTTTAATTAGGGTTTGGGACTACGTTTCGGGAAAATGGTTGTAAAAATTTTGCTGAGTTCATTGTGTATAGCAATACTGGAATATGGTACAGTGTTGTGTTAGGTTATTAGTTATTTTTGTGTCAGATTTAATTGTTGTTGAAAGTGTTGTGTAATTGTGTTTGTTTTGCATGGATTGTTTAAGTGTGTGTGATTGGAATTTACAGTATTCGGTGTAGTTAGGTTCGAGTCGGGTAGTGTTTGTCTCTTGTACTGCGCAGAAGATTTTAGGGACTTGTACTCGACGTTGGCTGATAGAATTACTGGGTGTTCATCTTTTAAGTATTTGTGTTTGTTTGCTGGAAATTTTTTTCTGGATATGTTGGTAGCTGAAAAAAAAAAAAAAATTGTTGCTAATTGGTAGGGGTACATGTTTTCTGGGCAGGTTACTTTGGCACAGTGGCAGGTTTTGTGTGTGACAGGGGGAGAGGGGGCTCAGTGAAGCTCGCTCACCAAGGAGTACCTCATTGTCTGTGTGCTTCGTCGTCTGTGCGCCTCATCCTCTGTGTGTTTCGCCTGTTTACCTCGTCTGTGTGCAGAGGGATTGGAAGTGCGACTGCATATTCGTCTGTGCACCGGACATTCCAGACGCTTTGGACATTCTGCTCGAGTCACGAATTTTGAGTATCATGCATTTTTTTGTATTTATATTATGTATCTATTTTCAGCTGGTGCCTTATCGATGATGGGAACGGGGACTTACGTATATAATAGGGTTGAATTTAAATTTTTGGAATTATTGAAATAATAGTTAAAGAAATGTTTTTTTTAGAAATTTATGCACTGAGTCGACGCAGTGTATTCTACGGAGCTTTTGGTGACGTTTTGTTTAGTTGCTAGTTATTCTTACTTATGCAATGTTTTCCTGTGTTTCCTTTTTAGCTTTATTGTTTGTCGCCTCAAGTCTCTGCTGTGGAGACTTTCTATGCAAACACCATAGGGGTGTCAACTGTATTAATTAAGTAATTAGATTTTCTTTATATACAGACTGGACCTGAGTTTTTGAAAAATTTGTAACCCCCAGTTTTAGCATAAGGGAGCGGAGAGGAGATGTGACGGTGCATCGCACGTCACTCTTCCCAATGTGCATGTTTTTAACGCATTCACCTGTAGTTAGTCTTTTGACCGGTAGGAGAGGCACGGCACGGCGCATGTGCGGACCTGCGACCGGCGCTATAAAACCGGCAACTTGAGTTGTAATCCTCAGTTTCGTAATGTTATAGTTTCGCGTTAGTTAATTTTACCTTAGTGTTCGTCTCGTCTAATTTTTGTGCAGTTATGTTTACCACGTTGCAGTACCTGATATAGCGGTGCCATGCTGGACGCTGCCCATGCGGCACTTTTTGATGCTCTCGTCTACCGACGTCTTAATCCAGCTGCCACGGTGAGCGGTATTGTTTTTATTTAATTGTGCTTGTATATTTTCCCCATCCTCCCCAGGTACCAGTCTGTGTGTTTTGTTGACGTAACTATAAATGTGTTGAAGGTAAAAATAAAAAGATATTCAAGCGCTACTAAAAAGTCTTCTCATTTAGTGGACATATTTTGGAGCGTCATAACTTATCTATACCGCATCAAAATTTTCCGGCATATTTGTATTATGTGTGCATTAACTTGTAAATCATTTGGTGATTGGTGGAGTAGAAGTCGAGTGTTTTTAGTTACACACTGTACCTTGTGAAATGAATAGGTGAAGATTAGTGGTTACGTTTTTAAATGTAAATTGTGCTTGAAAGATTTTAGTATTAACCCTCTGGGCAAAGTTGCTGTTAAATCAGGCATTAAAGACATGATGCATGAAAAAAAATGTAAAGGTCCTTAAAAAATATTATTTAGGTTCTTAAATGTCCTTGAAAAGTCATTGATTTTCATTCTACGATTTCAGTGGGAACCCTGTATAATAAACCATAAAAATTTAGGCTTAGCGATACATTTGTACATCATTTTGTAAACATTCAGGTTTAGTGCCAACTAGTACCCATCTATGGAAGATTATTAAAAAAAAATTATTCAATAAATGATTAAAAATACTTGAAATGTTTATCTTTAAGTCACATCCTATGCCTTCTTTCAGTTGCTCGAACTGACAGGAATCAAGAAAGAAGACGTTGCCATGTGGGAAATAAATGAAGCTTTCAGTGTCGTTGTTCTTGCAAATATCAAAATGTTGGACTTGGATTCTTCGAAGGTGAATGTGCACGGAGGGGCTGTCAGTCTTGGGCACCCTATTGGGTAAGAGGATTTTTTGTTGTTGCATTTTTATATATATATGTTGCTATTTATTATGTTATTTATTATTATGTTATGTTGTTATTTATTATATATATGTTACAGACATAACCCGATTTAAGGACTAACCTTGAATTGATTAAGGACCAGCCTTGAAATACGGTTTACTGGTTAGGAACATATTCTTAATCCCAGAAAATTTGTCCTCAGGGACGACTTAAAAATTTGGGGGCAATGGACAAAATAACATTCGGGGGAACTTACCTTAAAATAAAACTGCAACAACTTAAACTAACATAATCAGTATCAACTTTAAAACAAGTGTTAAATGGTGCGAAAAGATTATATTAAAAAATTCATAATTTTTTTTTAAATGTACTTAACTTTAAGTTGAGATTATCATTAGTGGTCTGACCTCACATGCCAAAGGTGCTGGGTTTGAATCCCAAGGTTAGGCATGGATGTTCATTGTGGTTTGGAATCCACATTAAGTTGTAGGTCCCAACCTGATTAGCCGTCATTGTGCATAAAAATAGGTCGATGCATGTACAAACCAAACAACATCATTATAAGAATTGACGTTAATGGTTTCTTTCTTGTCCATTTTTATACCTATTTAGCTACACTAAAAGGAAGTTGAAAGGTATGTCCTGCCCATTTTATAACAAATGATTAGAAAATGTGGAATAGGCAAAAAGTAATTCATAAATAACAAATACAGGTGTGCACTACCTACAGTTACAAGTTTGTGGCTGTGATTATGCAAAGAATGGCATGCATCATGAACATAAAATTGATTTCATTGGATAAAACAATAGAAATTTTTGATAAAAAGTTACTAAAAAATGATTGATTAAAAAATGTGTTAATGCCCAACCGTAAATCAATCTATGTTTGTCCATTGTTTTGGAAACTTTGCTGTTGGCTTTCTTTCAAGTGACTCTGTCCGTGTGTCTAGTGTTAACCTTAACCGTACAATTTAATTTTGACTTATTTCTTAATGTTTAAAATGGGACAAGCATATGTCAATACGATTCTCATTCATAATAATTAAAATTTTAACAGGTTGAGCGCCATGCATATTTTTGAGGAGAGTTGGTACCTTAAAATTTATAAATAATCGATCTTGAAGTTTATTATTGTCAATCTGTTTTTTCAGTATTTAGGAAAGATTGATTGAATAATCGATCTTGGAGTTTATTATTGTTTATCAAAATATAAATTCTCCCCTTTAAAACTATATCTCATTTGTAATTTTCCCAAACTAGAAGTATTTTGGAAGCCAAAATTGCTAACTATTAGTGTGAGTAAAGTTTTCTTAAAAATTAGCTTTTCTCAAAACTAAGTTTTCATTATTCATGTACCTTTTTCTCAGAAACTGCACCGTCTTCCTAAAATTTTTACCTTCCTTTTATGTATCTTTTTATACACTGAAGTGAGACTTTGTTTTTATTTTAAAAACATTTTTTGCTTTGGCTTATTTCGGTAAAAAAAAACCTTGGTGCTTTTTAACAAATTTGCGTGATTATCATGGTAATTCATTTTTTAAAAAAGTAAATGAATTACAATCAAAAGTTAACTTCAGTAGAATAATAAGTGTCTGCTAAATGCACTGAAAAAAAAAAAAAACTTAGAAAGTAATTGACAAAGTAGCCTGAGAAAATGGTACACGAAATATGCCTAATTATTATTACTGGTATAGAGGGTAGCAACTCCTCGTAAGGAAATCCCTGTCAGGTTAAAAGCGCTCATATTGTGGTATAGCAATACGAAAAGTGCACTACTAACAGATTGAAATTTACTTGATACAGGTATGTAAATATATTAGGGCCATTGTTTTTTTTATCGTAGTAGATTATTTCGGGTGTGCACAATATATATGAGTGACCCATTGACAATTGCATTGAAATATATTGTGCTTTGCCTAATTCGAGTTGATAAACTTGTATAGCTATTTCAACTACAATTTTTGGTAAACCATCAAGCACGTTTGGTGCTGCATCAGTCACTGACGCTGTTCTCAACGTGTTAATAGGATTCAAAATCTTGGTGCGGTGAATTGAATCTATACACTTGGTGGCTATTTATCAGTCGCTGACAGTGGACTGGGTTCGAATCATCCCCCAAATAATTAGGGTCATACTATAGACATAACATGTCACCCATTAATTACAGGTTTCTTTTTATCGATAAATTTTCTAACTGTAATTGTATAAATAGTGTGAGATTTATTTTCAAATCAACTTTATAATTGACATAGACTTGTTAAAAGGACACACTGGCCCTTTTTGCTAAATGAATGATGAAAATATAAAAACGGTAAAGGACACAAATCCACGTCAGTTGAATCTGTCAAATTGAAAGTTGTGCGATGTTCTACATCCCTAGTTTAAGCCTTGAAAATGCTTAGAGGTATTTGAAAGTCCTTAATTTTTGAGGATATTGTGTAACTGACTGCAAAATTTATAAAAATGCAACTCTGGCTTGCTATCCCCGAGTGATCGCCAATTATCCTCTCTGTATCAGAATTTTCTGACATTTGTATTACGCATGTGTCAACTTGTTTGTATTTGCGTGGAGGACCCAGCACTGAGTTATACACACTGTACTTTATGAAGTGAGAGTAGTTTTTGTTATGCGAGTCATGAGAGTTTTATCACCGCAGCGAGTGTTCCTTTAAATTTCAGTGGGAACTCTGTGATGTGATTTTGAAAAGCGTGTAATGCAGAGTTACTTTATGATATCTGACATAAAATAGTTAATTTAATTTTTATTCTTAAGTTTCTTCATTATTGCTCTTTTCTTTAGATTAAACATTGAGAGTGACACAACTGGTAATTATTTTAGAATTTTGCTTCAAAAAAATACTAGTTTAATCTAAAGAAAAGAGCAATAATGAAGAAACTTGAGAATAAAAATTAAATTAACTATTTTATGTCAGATATCATAAAGTACCTTTTCACTAAAGAAATTTAACTTTCTAGCATAAGCATTGGTGTGTTATGAAAAACTATGTAGTACATTGTCTAAAATGCTCTGTTAAATTATGATTGGACTCGCATTTTACAAATTAGTGACATTTATTTTATTTAACTTCTTTGCAGAATGTCTGGAGCGAGGATTGTGAATCATCTAGTCCATTCATTATCAAGCAACCAGTATGGATTAGCATCTATTTGCAATGGAGGAGGTGGAGCCTCAGCAATATTGATACAAAAACTATAAGCTAAAACAATCAAATTCAAAGTGTATTTTTTATTATATTGTGTGCTAAATAAAAAGTGTATTTTTGCAAATTGGAGTTATATTTATACAAATAGAAAGGAGTTTTTCTTGTTGAAAAAGTAAAGGAAGCAATTCTCTTAATTATTAATGTTGTTAATAGTTTCCAAAATTTGAGGTGACATTATTTTTAATTGTAAATTTAAGAAGGTATTTTTTTTAATACTTTTTCTATATCGCAATAAACCTTACTATAGTGCTTTAGTAAGTTACTTACTTTTCCAGTGCCAATTGATAGCAAAATTGTGATCTGAAGTAAAGGGTTGCATTTAATATTACCTAAAACTGTACTTACATTTTTCGATAATTCCTAAAAAAAAAAAATTTAAACCCCAAAAATTTCCCCGATTTTCCTCTAAAACTTGCGGGGGAAAGTAAGTAAGTTTATAGTAAGGTTTATTGCGATATAGAAAAAGTATTAAACATTCTTTACTCTTAAAACTCATTAGTCATAGAAGTTCTTTATCAATTATTATTCCATAAGTTTAAGATGTACTCCAAGTAAGAATTATTCTATACACTCACTACATTACAATCTTCTAGTACAAAACTACTTTGAATAAAATCATGATGTTTGGCGCATTGGTACAAAAATGATCACTTAATGAATGACAAATAAAAAACTCAAAAATTGCGTCCAATATATTTTGTTTTATAACCGAAATCCTTTCGTCAATGCCTATGCAGTGACACCACCCGCAATAGTCTTTTTTTTAATTTTCATTTATAAAATGAAATATACTAGACGCTATTTTTGAGTTTTAAAATTTTTGTCATTTCATCAAGTGCTCATTTTAGGTACCTACTCGCCAAATGTCAAGGTTTTAAACAGAGTAGTTTCTAAGTGAACTGGGCTAGAAAATTGTGACATAGCGAGTATTGAGAACGATTCTAGGAGTTCTTAAATTGTTATTAGCATCGAAATTTTTTTCTTCTCAACAATAGATCCGTTTTACAGAATACACAATTACATACACAAATTTGAGATTTTTGAAGTTTTCAAAACATTTTTAGAGATGAAAAGGAGGGATGGCTTAAGCCATTATAATTTATGAACTTTTAATAATCTCCAACAAAATCTTTTAAAATTTCCTGTTCGCCTTCTCTTATACATGTGCTTTTTGTCAGCTAATTGTCTTCAATGTTTGCCGAACCAATTTAATACTTATACAAATATGGTTCAATCTTTTTATATTATATCATAAAATTGGGAGAGAAATACAATGAATGATTTCACCAATAATAGAATAAGCACACATTAATATAAAATAAGCTTTCAGTATCAATCGGCTATTGTATTTTATCAACAACTAATAACCACATTAATGTATCATATTTTTCTTAGTTTGTTTTCTTTAATTCAAATTAAGTTATTGTGAATAGTCGGTGAAATATGTCAAGAAAAGTTAAATAAATTTATCTCTGAACACGGTGAATGATATATTTGTAATCTCCTCGCAAAGGGTACCAGTGTTTTGGAACTCCTCAGCGAAATATTTTTTTCCACATTCAATGTTTGGAATCAAACAGCCTAATCAATTGTGTTTTACTTTAAAAAAGGGAGCAGTGAGTTTTTTTTTTTAAAAATCTGGTCAAAATTTTAGAAATAATTCCAAAAAATTTAAGGATACTACTTTTTTTTAAAGCTGACTTATACATATTCTTTCCAAAGATTGGTTTAATAAGGAGAAAGTACAATTTTTCAACAATTGAATGTCAAACAACTTTTTGGCAAAACAGTTACACTATAATCAAATAATTAAAACTATTTTGACAAACATGCAAATTTAATTAAATCCACTTATTTAATTTTTAGGCAACATTCAAAGTACTTCAAAAAGAATATTGTTTTAACTTTAAAACTTAAACTATCATGAGTTTGGCTACAATTCAAAATTGGTTGTCAATAATTAAAATTTCAGAAAAGATGTTTTCCCCGCAGGTTTTGAAACAAAATCGGGGAAATGTTCGGGACTAAAATCTTACGGACTTTTTTTTTTTAGAAATTATCGAAAAATTTAAGTACAATTTTAGGTAAAAGCAGAAATTTAAGTAATATTTAGGCAAATACAACCCCTTACTTTAGATCACAATTTTGCTATCAATTGGCCCTGGAAAACTAATCTAAGTATTCTGCAAATCCTAATTTCATTTCTGTGAAACTAAAACCTTCAACTAATAAAATCCACTTAATCACTGAAAAATCAAATAAGGGGAGATATTTGGAGTTTGTTTCGAGCAGTTTAATTTTGAAAAAAAATTCCTTTTTGTACCACAGAATTTTAAGATATAATGCCGTGAACATTAAATGGGAAAATTTCCATCACAAACTTTACCTTCGTCGCTCGCTCTAGTCTCCTTTCAAGTTATCAGACAAGCTGATTATTGTGACAGTTCTTCAGAGTGGTTACAGTACCTGGAAATCGAGGAAATGTCGGAGAACTTTCAGACTCTGGAAAAAAAAAAAAAATTGAATTTTTTAAAATTTCACAAAAAGCAGGGACATTTTCCATTGATGTGAAGGTGCGTTTCCTCACTTATTCGTATTTTGGCGCCATTTACCTGAAGAATAGTGGCGGTAATCACTAGAAGTTTGTTACAGAATAATTTAAACTATTCACTACTGTCAAAACTGTTCAACGTGTCTAAACATCTGGAAAAGTTGGAGAAATTCGAAAAACAGTTAGGCGTAAAATCAGGGAGTTTTTTAAAAAAATCTATCGAAAATCAGGAAACTTTTTTCCCTGAATTTCGTGGCCATCCTGTTCTTGGGTCATTTGTCAGGCTGCTTGAGTGAGGAATTTTAATTTAAGGATGTTCTGGAGTAATATAGCCCTCGTTCAATTCTTGCACCAGAGAATCTGCAATATAATCAGTCAACTAAAGCGTCTCATCAGAAAATCTGGTACTCATTTCAGCTATGCAAGCATATAAAGAAAAGAAGAATCTCGTTTCCACACGGAAGAAGGATGCAGAGACTCCCAAAATTAATCGCAATACTGTCAAACTAAGGGAGATCGTACAGCTATCTCCAATCATTTAATAAAATTAAAAGATTTTGCCAGTTGAAGAAGGTTATTTTATTACTTCAACTCGGGGCGGTGGGAGCTTCTATAAAAAAATGCTTGAGAACTTATTTGAAATGTTAAAATCAGAAAGTTTGGTTTAGCTCTTTTGCTAAAACATTTTAGCACAAAATTTGCAAAATCACCATTTTTGTTATCCCAAGGTTTGCCGTCAACCTAGAAAGATTAAGCATGCAATGTATTTTCCCCTTTGATATTCAGTAAAAAAAAAAATTAAGTTAAGAATGATATTATAGTTACAAAGTTAATTGCTTTAAATTAAACATCAACAGTGGTGAAGCTTGTAATCATTTTAGCATTTTGCTAAAATGCAACTTCAGCTTAAATACCGCTTCAACTACAATTTGCAAATGGGTTAAAAAGAATTTTTTTTAACATAGCTAAACAACACAAAATGTTTCAAAACTGGCTACAAAATTTTTTTTGAAGTTAGAACAAGTAAAATTTTGTTTATAGACAATCAACTAAATAAAAAAACAATGAAAAAATATAAAAATGGATTCTATACATGATTGAGAATAATACGAAGTGAAATATATAAAATGTTGGACATTTCTTTGGATTACAAAATCTTCTGTTTACAAATATAATTTATTGTAACCAAATCAGATTTTTTTAATGTAGTGATTGTTTTTATATTATAACATATAGAAACTCTATTTTTAAACCCTTTGAGATTTTGTTGTTTTCTTTAACAGGTAGTGTTATAAATTCGACTAATAAATCCTAATATTATAAATAAAAAAGCTGCCTTTTGATCTTTCAATTTCATTGATAAGTTTGTGTTGTTTTTTATCGACGATGCAAAATAGAAATTGCTTTGGAGCAATATTTTGACTGATAAGGTTTTCAAGAAAATTTTTATACTATGCGGAAGACTGACAAATACTTCTAAGTTGCACAAAGTTAAAGGAGCTCACACAAGAATTGACATCACTACTTTTTTTAGACAACTCTAGTTTTTTTGTTTTATTAGACAGGTACCAGTTAGTGCCGTTGTCGCCAAACCTAAATATTTATAGGGTTTATATAGGGTTGCTATAGCAATTGTTTAATGGTTTGTTATAGGAAATATAAATGATTTGAAGGTTGTTAGTTTGGATGAGTTATTGCTGCAATTTGGTGGTTTTTATCTGGTATTCGCCTAACGGAAGAGTACCTTGTAGTTCGTAACATTTAATAATGTTGACAAACGTTCTCAAATAAAGGAAGGCACTTGTTAGAGATATAAAAAGTTTACTAAACGTATTACCATAGACCTTTGTAACAGTCAGGCAGGTCAGATATCTGGTCAGCCAAGCCATTCCACAGGAAGCCAAACTGGACTACAGAGTAGGCCAGGCAGTTTAAGCTTTTTATCACTAACAAAAAGTTTGTCAACAATAGATGGGATCATGTGCAAGTGAACCATTTCACGGAAACAGGACGTAGTGTGTCCTGCATATGACAGGATTATATAATAAATGTGGAATTCAAAAGGTTTACAAAAAAAAAATCTTTGTGCTTATAAACTCACTCTACTCAAGTGCTATCATCAGACTTCAACATATTGTAAAACTTTGCTAATACGAAAAAGGTAAAATCTTAGATGGGCCCACATCTTGGCGACTTATTTGAAATCTCGCCAAGTTGACTACTAATTGAATATTTATTATTATTTTTCTATTAAAAAACGATACTTGAAGGCCAGAAATAATATTTTTAAAAAAATTAACACTTACCATAAATAGCTTGGAATAGCGCTCCATAATTGAAGCTATATTAGATCAACTTAAAAATATTAGCCAGATAGAACATTCCAGATACAGAAGTATACCCAATTTTCTAGTCCATCTAATAGCTGGAATTGTAGCTTATGGACTGAAAGAGAAAAAAACCTTCTATAACTAATATACATATGTCTGGAAGATTCTAAACAGTTTTCCAGAATCCGTCTAGGTTGCCACATTGGCGACGTTATCGCTTTTCATTTGGCGAGAATTCAAAAAGAAGCCAAGAGGTGAGCTGTGCTAAGATCCACCCAAGATCTACAAGCAAATAAAGTTTAAAATGTAGACTGAATGTCCCGCAAGTGATGGTGGAATGGCCCAAGTATTGAAAGGAATATGTAGTATTTTAAAGGCTTAGTTTTGTTTCTAAATCTTTTTTTATAAAATCTGATTTATAAAAGAATGAGCAGATTAGTTCTCATTACAAACAGCTTTTTTTAATAAAAAGAGATTTGAAGACACTGAAGTTTTTTTATGGCTAAAATATTAAATTTCAGTTTGAAAATTTTAGTTATTACCTTTCAGAAATTCAGTAAAATCAACAATTGTCAAGTCAACATGTATTGTAATTTGGTCACAAATAAATTTCTTACGGAAAAGATTTAGCAAAAACTTATACATCTTATAAATTTAAAAATGGTATGATTGACAAAAATGTAACCTGTTAAGTAGGTATTCAATCCAAGATATTTAAAAGAACTAGTTTCTACAATTACTAGCTATCCATAGATTTTCTTATCTGTTTGAAGAACATCGACAGATGGTGCATGTTGTGAACCATCAACAAAATTTGAGCTAACAATTCAGAAGTGACCAAAAGGTGGTGGATGTAAGCCCTTGTATAATGTTTACAAGTATAGCAACTGCATGACTCCAATATGGGGTCCAAGTCTTCTTTGTACAAACTCTCCTTAAGCATCAGTTTTGAACTGTACTTGGTGCGCTTTGGTGCACTGTCTAAAATATCTGCAACAAAGTAACCAGGGACTGTATCAATGGGGAAAACAGTGGCTGCACCAGATTCTGTAAGTTTGTCGGCGAACGAAGAGTCGAATACGTCGATCCCGCATTTGATCGCTTTAAGCATCGTCTCCGGATCGAAGGCGCCGTGCAAAATCCTTGGCTTGCCTTCTGGAAGAATGGAAAATATCTCTTGGAGGATTTTTTCCATCTCGAAGATGTCGACTTTCTCCACATCTGGGCCATATAAGTGAAAGCCGTCGATCACGTATCCGTCGACGTCTCTCGTCGAAACGTCCTTTGCGGATTTCTGTCGGAGAAAAGAGTCGTATCCACCTTGTACTGTAGCAAAAATAGCAACTCCATCCAACTCCCTACAGTTCTTGTGTTCTTCTATGCACTCGTCCAAAAACCGCAGCGAATTGTCGACGGCTTTGTTCAGCCGCTTCTTTGAACAATTCATCGGAGTGTCGCTGTCGGTCAGAGCCTGGTAGGACACTGGTCGGAATGCTTTGATCGTTTGCATAAATTCAGAAACAGTCAGCAGTTTTTTTCCCATCTGGCACCACACAGACACACCCTTGCTGACGTTGTACCCGGTCGGGGTAAGATTACCCGGGTCCTGCATTGACAGATGGAATGGATATTCGGGTAAACCGACGAAAGAATTGAGTCCTTTACCTTGCGCTTCAACGGCCTCTTTGTATTCTGCGACGGAGGGAAGGGTTTGCAGCAGGAGCATGTCCTGGTCCTCTAATCTTTGAAGTGTGTCGAAAGTCAGGTGGGGTACAGTACCACCTCGTGTGTACGTCATTAGTGCTGGAGTCTTGAATTTCGTGTTGTTCCACGGTTTTGGAAGTTCGGACAAGAAACCGATTCTTCCGAAATTGGATGTTTTCGCGAAGAATTTCATTTTTTGATGAGATGAGAAGACAGATAACACGCCGGCCGACCACGTTTGCAGTTGTTTGTTTACAATCAAAGATAAGAAACGTGGTTGCAGTTTGTGATTTAAAAATCCAAATATTATCAGAGTAAGTCGAATGTAGGTGACGTCATATAGTTCATCGTTCCACTTTTAAATTTGTAAAAGGGCGACTGCATATTTGTTGCACTAATTCGAAAGCCACAGATTTTTGTTTAATACGATTTATTCAATATTGCAATTAAAATTATTATGTGTTTTAATAATTTTTGTATTGAATGAAAATTGTATCAACCCATTAACGACGGATGGCAAGAAAATTTGCCAATCGAAATTTTAGTTTTTTCTTTGCTAATAAATTTCGATTGTGGTTCCACCTAGTGTTTTTTAAAAATCATAAAAATAATTTTCCAAAAAATCTGAAAAATTCAAAATATACCTTAAATGATCTAAATAGACAAGGTAGAAGTTAAAAACGATAACTGTTTATTTCTGTTTTATAATGACTGTTTTTGTGTGTATTTTTTAACTCGATGAGGATTTTCCAACTCTAACAAGGGCGGATCCAGAGTTTTATTACGGAGGGGGCTGTTGAATAGCTTAGGTATATTTTGTTGCTTTTAAGTTGCAAACCATGGGATGACTTTGATTATACAGAATATGTTACAAAGAGGTAAAAAAGTCCCAATAACATAAAGGCTACACAATTGTTGGTTACGTGCGAATTTACGACAATAAATTAGAGTTGTCAACAACTATTTGATTCAGGATAGATTATTGTTAAATATGATTCTGAACCACAGAACGGCGAATACATATACACATTGAACATTTTCAAACTATAATTTTTGCTATGTTGTCTTGCATCTTCCTCGGCCTTTTAATATAATTTTTCGGAATGAGAACATTTATATTAAAAATGTTCATTGATGTTTCGTTAAATCTTGATTGATTTTATCCAAAGAGCAGAGCACTTTAAAATGTGAGCAGTCCATGAATAACGGCCGCCCATCACTGTATTCGCCGATGATAGATTGATTAGACGTGTGTCAGTTAAGCTATTTTGATATACAAAGCATGCTAACCGTTTTAACAGTGTTTGTGTCCACAAACATTGTTAAAATGGTTAGTGCTTGTGAATTGAGGTTAGTAATTTTCGAGTAGTAATTTCGGATGACTTTGAGAGATTGTCTTTTCTAAAAACATTAAAATTTATCTTTCAGTTGCTGGAAATAACACTGTTCCACTGAATGAAATTCCACAATTGCACATGAATGTAATGTTTAAATATTTCGTTAAACAGCAGCCTCCTCAGTTTTTTTTTTTTATAAGCTCAAAGTACATTGCAGGCGCGTAGTCAAGGGGAGGGTTGGTTAATTGTATTCAGATTATCTGGCGCCGTCAGCAACACGAGGGCTATAATGCGCCGAAACATTCGTCATTAGACAAGCCAGCATACATTTACAAACACCCATGTCAAACACGGGACTCGAACCCGCAACCTCGCGGTCTAGAAGCCAGCACGCTAACCACTATACCGTTTGGTCGGCAGTCAAGGGGAGGGATATGAGGATATATCCCCTCCTGAAAATTTTCAGTTTGCTATCAGAACAAAATTATCAATTATCATGCTCAAACACTGATTTTAAACATTGTCGTGCAAAGAATATGATGTCGGTAAAAATTTAAAGGTTTGGAAGAGATGTCTGTTAAGCATTTTCCGGTAATATATAGACCAACAGAGGACTGAATATCCAAATATGAATATAAAATGACTGAATATAAAAATATAAAAACGGTAAATGACACAAATTGACATTAGTATTTTAGTGTAAATGAAAGTTGTGCGATGTTCCACAACCCTAGTTTTTGTTGTTGTTTAACATGCATGAGATGGAAAAAAAAAAAGGGAAATGAAATAAAATGTAAAATATCAAAAACAGGTCCCTTAATATGAGGATGTCTGTGTTGTTAATTTAAGTGTATTTTGGGAATGGTTTAAATTGAATAAAAATCAGATTTATATGAGAGCATATTATTAAATAACCAGTTATGATGTCAAATATTATGAAATCTTTGTATAGCCACTTAAAATAACCAGAACTTTGAAAGAGGGGATTTTCATTTCTAATACAGTAGTTTAAAAATTCACCTTTGCGATTGTCACACATTTTCCGTATTTAATCGTAAATCATGACGTATTTCTTTTAAAATTCTATTTTATTAAATTTATTTTCTAACAGCGATTAGACTGGCTAGAAAAAGTTGGTAGCACCTGAAGCAGTTCTGGGAGTCGAGAATGTTTTGCACACGCGTATATGACTGCGGTTTGAAGTTGGAGTTCAGTCAATTTCGGACGTTGCTTCGAAAGGAGTTGAGCTCTTGTTTACTTTCGTTGTGCCTGAATTATTGATGTATCCGAAGTTGTATTCACATCGAAGCATTTGTTGAAGTTCGATAGTGATTTTACTATTGTTCTGAAAAGTTTAATGAACATTTTGAAACGAAGAGCAAATTGTTTATTTTTTTAAGTTGAAAATACGTTTGTGTGAAGTAATAATTTAACTTTTGCAGGGAAATGTAATAATCGCTTTAAAAAAAAAAAAATTAAAATATATATATTATTGACAAAATTTTATTACTAAAAAATCTCATTAATTAAAGTTAATCTGCAATAAGATGAGTTTATTCCAAAACTAAGCAAATATGCATTTTTAAATTTGATGAACAGAAGGTAACATTAACTTTTATGGGAAGGGCATCAACCCAGCAAAGTGAAGTAATTTTAGGGAAAGGGGTGAATTAATTAGGGTAGGAATTAAAAAAAAAAAGTCAATTCGGCGTAACGTAATTTATTTATGTACCCAGGTGGGTGAAAATACTTTTCAACCTTTCAAAAAAACGTTCTAAACAGGTAAATCTATATTTTAATAAGGCAGGTCAATAAGCATTAACTCTGAGAAATGACGATAGAGGGAGACACTAAAAAAGAGGTTCTCATTGTAGTACTATATTTTTGCGCTGCCATTAGAGAACGAATTCGTGGACTTCAGTTAATAAAGTTTGTATAAAACTTTGACAGTTGGTGAGTCGGTACAAAAAACGATCACTAAATGAAATGATATTGACTGTTTTCATTTAATGTCTATGTATGATGAATAAAAATTAGAAGAAAAAAAAAGAGCAGATTATAGCAGGTGGCGCAGCTGCATAGACATTGACGTAAGGATTTCAAACAAACAATAAAATATATTAGACTCTACTTTTGAGTTTTTAATTTATGTCATTTCATAAAGGTTATCCTTTTCGTACCTACTCACCAAATACTTCTTTGTATAAACAAAGTAGTTTCCAAATGAACCGAGTTAAAAGATATACATAGCGAGTATATGGAATCATCCTTACTAGTACGCCGACCAAACGGTATATAGTGGTTAGCGTGCTAGCTTCTAGACCGCGATGTTGCGGGTTCCGAGTCCCGTGTTAGGTGTTTATAAATGTATGTTGGCTTGTCTAATGACGAATGTTTCGGCGCATTATAGCCCTCGTGTAGCTGACGGCGCCAGATAATCTGAAAACAACCAACCTTACTAGTACTATTTCTCAATGTAAAGATACGATCGTGTTTCCATCGAGTCTTGTGATGTAAATAGGGATAATTCTTCTATCATCTAATACATGTTTTGGTGTGTCTAGGGGGAGGATTTGTGGTCAAGAATGTGGCAGTTTGCCTTTGCATTGTTCGTTTTATGAACGTATTAGTGGTAGGCCTTGATTAAAAATCTCGCGTTCATTTTCAGATCCGAAAAGGTCCTGGCAGCATCCGAAGTCTGAATCTTGGCATATGCGCTGCTCTTACATAAAGCTAGGTGGCGCCACTGTCTCTGCGGGTGTTGCTGCTGTGTACTGATAGAGTGTTATACAACAGACATAAATAAATTCCCCCCCCCCCCCCATGTGCATTTCATTTACTCTAGCATCCACACTTGCAATCCCTAAGAACATATAACTCGAGGACTTCTAACCGGTCAAGGTATTATTTTCGATCTCCAAAACTTGATAGAATACATTATCATTGACAATGAGGCTATCTGCCAAGTTTAAGTAAGGCAAGTGATTTAATTAGCCCTCCGAAGATTTTGACCGCCACAAGCACAATCGGAAATTAAGTATAAAGGATCTAAAAATGAACGAAAAGATTCTTTACATTTTTCTTAGATAATCCTATTCTGGTTCTGGATAAATCTAATCGCAAGTATTATGTTTATAAATTTGTATTAGAAAGTTTTTGACATGTGTTACTATTAGGATTCATAATTTTTGCTAACAAGTGCGAATTTCATAGAAAAAACTAGAGGTGTGGAAAATTGCAAAAGTTTCAATTACGCTATAATACTGGTCATTACATTTAAATTTGACTTACCATTTTTAATATTTTCATTCATTTGAAAAAATGGCCAGTTTGGCGATATTTTCGGCAATAATTCTTAGGTAGGGAGGGGGGGGGGGGGAAGAAAGGCGAATTAGGTGATATAGGTTTTGATAATTCTCACAAATGCATGTGAAACAGAGAAGCGGAGATCATAGCAATTTTGATCAAAATCGGTAGAGCCGTTTTTTAGGAATTGTTGAAAAACATGACTTTTTTTCATGTTTTGCGCTTGCGCAATATTGACGAAAACCTGAATGACAGGTCCCATGGTCACCGCTTAGACAAATACCTATTCATCGTTGGTCAATTCGTTCAGGAGTTATGCTGACCACTTACACACAGACATACATGTTTTCCCAATATTACTTTTTTTGACATTAAGATGTTCCAAAACGTAGAGAAATGCACAGAAATCGAATTTTTTTCCTTGACCGAAAACAATATTTTCATTACCTTATGTTAACATACATCAGTTAATTGAAAGTAATATCAATATTTATGAGTTCATTGTATCGTACGTTTAAGGTATACATATACATTAGGTTGGTTGGTTATATTCAGATTATCTGGCGCCGTCAGTAACACGAGGGCTGTAATGCGCCGAAACATTCGTCATTAGACAAGCCAACATACATTTACAAACACCCATGCCTAACACGGGACTCGGAACCCACAACCTCGCGGTCTAGAAGCTAGCACGCTAACCACTATACCGTTTGATCGGCCATATACATTAGGAGTTTCAAAACTTGACTCAAGTCCGCATTTTTGTTTTAAAATATTCCCGAATTCATTACCTTTAAAATAATACCGTTTTCTTTATGAGACTCAATTTACTTTTTAAATTACAGTGGGTTTGGTGAACCTGTTTTGTATCACCTTCATTAGTGTAGTAAACTTTAAACGCGTTTTCTGAAGAATGACATTTTGGTGTTATGTGACTTTACGCCAACGGTCATAACTTCATAATAAATTGTCCGATTTACAAGATTCTAATTTTGTTCTGAAGACACAAGTTGTGAATGTGTTTTCTATGGAGAATCTAACATATATTGTAATAAACACATTTTTTATGAATACTTTAATCTTAATTTTTTGTTAAGAACTATGTATTTTTTAAAACTTTTTATTAAAAAATTTATAATTAAATAAATATTGCAGCCAAATTCAAAATTCTTCATAGGAACATGCGTCAATATAATATCTTTTACTTGCAGTAAAAATCATACCTCTAAGTTAATTAAAAGTTTTTTTTTATGTATGTTCTAATAATGTCCTAATTAGTCACTTTAATTGCAATTAGCTGATAAAAAAATAGGCGGAAAAATAAAGTTTATATATATAAATCCATCATTTTTAATACTGATATACTGCCAAAAAGTTTGAAATTCTTAACTAAAAGTTAAAGAAAATCATCTCAATTGTATATGTATACCTTAAATGAACAAATATGTCCACACCACAACCCAAATGTTTAGTTTTGCTTATTGACTTCACAATTTCACTTTCATTGTTCGAAATCATTTAAAACCGGAAACAGGGTATCAAAAAGAAAAAAAAGAAAAAAAAAAAAAAAAACTGGGACAATACAAAATGCTCCATTACCATTTTGCAAAATATCCGAAACAAATTTTTATGCATTTTTTTTTTATATATCGACAAAAAAAAAAAGTTCAAAACCCAAACATATCCATTGTCTGATGTGTCATTTGCATAAATATCGAATCGAGAAAAACGGCGAATCTTTGACCTTCAGCTAAGTATTGGTATTTCCGGAATAGCTCGCTTGGAAAGCACGCAATTTCAAAGGTCGACGAAATTCGAGCAAGAACCAGGGCAGTCTGCTAGCAGATTATTTTTTTGTCTTTGTTTCCTTCGTAAAGATTCCGACTCCTTTTGGTTTCTTGAGTTTCCAAGTATTCATATTGTTACGAATTTTTGTATATTTGTAAATATTTCGTAGTGTTAATTTTGTAAATAGTAAAATTTTATGTACATTTCGCATAAGGCAGTGCAATAGTTCGCCTTTAATTTGTTACCCTGCAATGAATCTCTTGATGCTTGATAACGAGTTTTACAGAGGTAACTCTGGGAAGCGAGTTTTGAGGAGCAGGGCATTTGGCATTATGGTAATGACAATCTCGCCAAATTGGCGACGATTTTGGAGTCTAATTTTTGTCGCCAAATTTGGCGACCATTTGGCGACATTTTCGGTACATGTATCCCATGTACATGTAATAGGACTTTTCGACTACGATCTGGAAAGTTCTCCAAATATCTTCCTCTAGTAGTTTCAAGAAGGTTCACGTATGTTCACCTCCCCTATAAGAGCTCAGGGAGCGGGTGATGAAGTTAGAAAGTTAGTTGACTGATTTTGAGTCACTGAGTTAATTAGTTGTTAGCTGAGTCCATTAGTTGACTGGAGTCTGTAGGACTGAGTCTCAGTGAACATTCCGAGTAGTTCTAAAGCGAACTGTATTGCATTGTCTTTTGCAGCGATTTGAGCAGTTGTGCTGTCAAGTTTTTAACTGCTGTTTTGTGCTCTATTGTTGTGTATAGAGCTGTATTCTGTCTACTAGAATGAGAAGATATGGAGTTGTAAAGGAATCTGCGAAGAGTTATATCGGAATAAATTTCTGCAAGTTTTGATCTGCTTTGGCTTCAAATCTTTCGAACCCATCCACGTAACAATATGTTGCTTACGATATGTAAACACTTTGATTTGATTTTTCAAAAACATTAAGACCCCAGGAACACTTACCAGTTTTCTCTGCTAGCAGACAAGATAGTTCCTGAGTAAAATTAATAATTTATTTGAATTTTGTTAGAACTATCCTCTGTTACTCAAAAGAATCAGTTGTGGTGCAAGCAGTTCCTGATAAAGGAACTCCTATGTACTCTTCAAAAAGTAAATTCCCCCCCCCCCCCCCGTTGATTTTAATATTTTATAACTTTAGAATAGGCTCCTTATAATGAAAATTTAGATTTATGAAATCGAAAATTACTAAGAAAAGTTTGGAAATTAAATTTCAAATGTAAGGATGTAAGTTTCAATTTTTTTTTTTTAAGAAATATAGCATACATAATCACAGTTGGGTGTATTTTTTTTTTTTTTTTTAAATATCAAAAACACACTCTTAAGAAGTCCTAGTAAGGATCTTTCCTCATACTCTTTGATGTTGAATAATTCATAAAATAGTGAAGACAAACTTATGGCATTTATACATATAGTCCGAGAGGCGACTGCAATTTTTAGACCTCATCGAACATCATTCTGAATTTTTTATAGAAATTGGAGAAAAGTGAGTAGATTACGAATCCACTGGTCTGCCGTAGTAAAAATGGCCGAAACTGGTCCAAAATCGACTTGGAATGAGTTGAACTAAAATCCGATTGCCAAATATGTCATAACTTGCCAAAAAGAGAACAACCTTTTTCGTCTGGCAACCCACTGTATGTTGATTTTCAATGAAAAAAAGCGAAAACGATTTCTGATCTCTGGCTCGGTAAAACTTGCATCTTTTAAAAGTAAGCCAAATTGGCGACATCAGTTACGTCATCAGTGGCGTAATGTTTATTGCCAACTTGGCTCCCTTTTAATAGATGCAAGTTTTACCGAGCCAGATATCTGAGTCGTCTGCAACCTTCTTAATTGAAAATTAAAAAGTGAAGGTTACTAAATAAAAAAAAAATGCTCATTATTTGGCAAATGGATTTAGTTCAACTTATTAAAAGTCGATTTTTGACCAGTTTCGGCCATTTTTGCCACGGCAGACCAGTAGATTCGTAATCTACTCACTTTTCTCCAATTTCTATAAAAAAAAAAATTCAGAATGATGTTCGATGGGGTCCTAAAATTGCAGTCGCCTCTCAGTCTAATAGAATAACTCATATATTGTCATTTATAGTGAATGTTGCCATAGCAAATCTCCTTTTCCCATTTGAATATCATTTCTTTTGCAAATATCGTGCGTTTTTCCTTCTTGGCCCTCCAAATCGCCACTGGATTTTTTCCTTTGGGAATTCGTAAAGGACATCGTTTACCAGGAGGAAAGTGTCGGGATTACAGCCGCGGATGCTTGCTCGTTAATTGGCGCGAAATTGACTACACTCTTGATATTCGTGCGCGCCGAACGGTGCACATGTGGAAGTCCATTTGACCACAAAACTTTTTGAGTCTATCTAACTACTAGTGTTATGAATTTAAATTTATTATTTTATGAATTATTCAACATCAAAATATGTCCAACATTTTATAGGCACCCTCCTCATGACATGACTTTGTCAAAACGGGAAAAATTGGGAATTTAAGAAAGAATGGACTGAAATGTATGAAATATTTCCAAATAAAAAATGAACTAGTCTCATCGGTGTCGATTTTTCATACCATAAAAACTGTATAAAAAATATCCGGAATTGAGAACCGGCTCTCTAAAAAATTTGCGATTCTGATTATTGAGCGTTTGACTCTTTAGCGCAGAAAAATCTGCCTGATCTAGTTGATGATCTAATCCACAAACATCCAATGCGATAATTATGCTACAACTGAGGTCACTCACAAAACACAACAGTGCCACAGTTGTTGTCATTTGGCAACAAAAGCAGTCATTCAACGGCTTTTCTGCCCTTGCTTCTTTCACAAAATGCACACAGACGATAAAAAACTTTTGTCGGATTAACAAACATTTTCAATAAAAGTGCCGGAATGAAAGAAAGGGTTTAACTTGCCGGATCCAAAAAATGATATAACAGTTTTTTAAACAGAAATCCTTGAAAGTGCGTGTGTTTCTCACGTTAAGGCATGGACACGAGGGATAATTTCTATTATTATGGGGATTTTTATGGAGCTGCCTCGGCGTGAGAAGGTTGCTTTTTTCAGCGGATTGACAGATGTCTGTCTTTGTTGCTTCAGAGGAGGTGCTGGATTGTTGCTTCAAATAGATGTCAGTGCGAAGTGTATTAATTAGCTAATGAGCAGGCTCTTTTGTGTATTTGTTATGTCAATTAGCAGGACGGTTCGTGTGTTTCAACCATTTCGATTATGGAAAATGTACCATTTCTATAATCGCTTTGGAATAGTAATAAATCCCATTTGACCGATCATTGTTGAAACTCTTTCCTGTTGCCAACATTGTTTTGATAAGAGTAAATAAAACAAATATTTAGACGTGAATGCATAAATTCCCATTAATTTTTAATAAATAAATTTTGAAAAGTAGTTTGCCGCATACTTTTCTAGATAGAGATGTTTTTTATATTTAATATTAAACATCAAGCACACGCTAACAACAGAATTGTCGCAATGTCATGAATATAAAAATTGACAATGCATATAAAAGGATTTATATTAAAAATTTTGTTTTTATATGTTACATTTTTAAAAGCATGAATTTCGACAACGGAGTGTGCGGAAGATTGGTAATTGTGGAGAAAAAGGAATGTTTTATAGGTGTCTGCGAGTTAACTTTTTTGAAGAGGTAGGTACCTTGTTGAGAAACACCTTTTACAATGGATTTATTAATAAGACGTTTTGGGTTCATTTTAAGAATGTCCTATTCAAAACAACTTCTGAACAGATTTTTCTGCATAGCCCCTACAGGACCTTAAAGTTGCTAAAAGCTATTTTTTTTTTAGTTAGTTCAGACATAGAATATATATAATAAAAATCGTAAGAAAAATACAAAACAAATGTGTAGTTTCTTTTTTTGGAATTTTATGGGAAATATTGTTCCAAATACAATTATTTTTCCAAATACAATAATAGTAACACAAATTATAGTTAGGGTTATCATGCAATATCATTTGTTCAAATATATTTTATTATTGCACAAAATTATACTACTGAAATAATAACAGTGTACAGCTCTCGAATGTTTTATCAATGGCGCCAATTGATTTGACAGTTCTTTTTTTCTAAATGTTCCCGCTTACGTAATTGCGTTCGACATACGTTTTATTTTGACATTCTGTATATAATAATAAGGTAGTAATTAAATACGACAATCACCAAAATAGAAGGAAATGTTTCCTTTAGTCATGAAAATACGACTAAAGGAATAATTTCGACCCACTTTTACATGATTAAAATTTAAATATGTAAAGTGGTTTAATTTAGTTTTCAACAATATGGTCTGACTACTGAAACTACGGGAATTAATGTCTATTTGATTCACTGATTGAAGATAATTTTAGAAATATTATCTAGTAGTTATAAAACTGATACAAAGAGATTTTCTAAGAACCCCATGGATACAGCCAAATTCTATGTACAGCAATACCATCGGCATCCTATGACTCTAACAATGCATAAAACGCTGTTATATGGTCCCATAGTTGTAAAAAGAGCCTTATCGCTGATTGGGAGGTTATAATAAGAAATTGAGGAGGAAAGGAATACACATTTAAGGTTATATCTCTTAAATTAGTTTAAAAAAATTTCGAGTAAAGAATGCAATACAGATGTGCGGATTTGGCTGCTATTCAGCTCTGATCCGTTCATAATAAATATGAGATGTATTCCCTTAAAAAGAGTAAAGCCTTTCATAAGAACACACTGGCCCTGTATTTCTGGGGTATTTTATATCATAACCAAATAAAACCAGATTAGAATCTGAATAAAATCTTCGAATAAGAAGTCATCAGATGAAGAGCCAAGATAAGCTATTTGTTGTAAAACTAGCAATATTAAAATGACAAATAGTTATGGGATTAATAATGAATTCAATGCACATTTTGCAAAGGCAATAAAATCTTTTTTATAACATGGAACATATATAGCGATAAATCATAAATGAATGATAAGTCAAGTACAGAATAGTTAAGCATAAAATTACCAATTAATGTTTTCCAATGATAATGATATTAGTGTAATTAAAAAAAAACAAAAAAAAAAAAAAACATTATGTGATATATTGACGTTTATCAATTTGTCTTGAAATATTTACCACTGCTAATATAAAAGTGTTTTTTTAAAGTTTATAAACAAAATGGAGTTTTCAACTCAATGATTATTTACTAAACGCAGATTCTGTGCAACGCTCCAAACAACCCAGGAGGTAACTGAAGCTGAGGTACCTCAATGCAGCTGTCGTGGAAGAGTTTCTTCCACTGAAATACTCTGGGATGCTGGCCGGAAGACCAGAAGAGATGTCCACTTTTATCGCCAACCCGTCAGTCCAACTCAGCTGCTATTCCAGTCATTAAGCTGGTCTGAAAGGACACTGCTAATAAGAACGGTAAAATCCTAGTATACGTTACACTCTTGGCGCGATTTTGCAAAATGTCGCGTTGACGCTTGTCGCCAAACAGTGGTCAACGTCGAAATAACGTTTTTCCGATTGTTGCCAAGAATTAGCGTATGCAAAAACATAACATATCATGAAATCCACCATGCCAATGTCGCCAAATCCACCGTGTCACTTATACTAGGATTAAGCAAATAACGGGAAATGGAAACGCTTCAAGCGCTTTGTTTCCAAACGAATTTTTTTGCTGTCTGACTGTCAAAGAACGACTATTATGCTTTGTGACTTTACCGACCTGTAACTTCTTGACTATGACTTTCTAAGAGTTCCCAATTATGATCTCGATTTTAACTTTCCAACTGCGACTATCTGACTAAGACTTATATATCACTTGACTTGAAACATACAGTCGATGACCTCCTGACTTTAGCTGTATGTTACGATTTTTCAACATGACTCGCGAATGAGTGAATTTTAAAAGTAATAAAGGAAATAGGCCTACTGGGGAACCCGCCTTAATGGGATTCACGAACCATCATACCTCCTCGGTGAAAGTGGAAATTGGTTTAAGAAAAATATATTATTTAAAGAACTAAATAATAATATACACCATACACTCACGACTAAAAACTATGAATGGTTTATGACTTTGTATTATACTTGTAACGAAAGTTTTCTAGTGTTCCATGGAAATGTTTGTTTCCAAATTAAAGGAGAGCAACTATTATTAAATTACCTGACAATTTTGTTGCATCTTTTCTGGGTTATCAATTTATCCCTTAATCTACATACGGTATTATCTACAGAATTTTTAACATATTCATTCACTCATATTGCGGCAGAAAATATCTGTATTTATATATTTGTATATTTTGTGCGTGGATGGGTTCGAAAGATTTGAAGCCAAAGCAGATCAACACTTGCAGAAAATTATTCCGATATAACTCTTCACAGATTCCTGTACAACTCCAGAACATCTCGTTCTAGTAGACTCAATACAGCTCTATACACAACAATAGAGCACAAAACAGCAGTTAAACTTGACACACAACTGCTAAATCACCGCAGAAGACAATGCAATACAGTTCGCTTTCGGTACTCTCTGAACGCTCACTGAGACTCAGTATCTCAACTCAGTAATTCCAGTAAACTCACTGACTAACCAACCAACTCCACTCACGGCAGGTCTTATAGAGGAGTCAATACTTCGTGAATCTTCTAGAGGTAGATATTTGGAGAACTTTCCAGATCGTAGTCGAAAAGTCCTATACATGTACATGGGGACCGAAAATGTCGCCAAGTTTGGCGACATTTGGCTATTTATCGCCAAATTTGGAGACAAAGATTAGTCGCCAAAACCGTCTCCAACTTGGCTCTATCTCGCCAATTTGGCGAGATTGTCATTACCATAATGTTAAATGCCCTGCTCCTTGTAAAACTCGCTTCCCAGCGTTATCTCTGTAAAACTCGTTATCAAGCATTAAGACCCATATTGCAGGGAAGCCAACTTAAGACGCACTATTACACTGCCTTATGCAAAATGTACATAAATTTTCCTATTTATAAAATTAACATTACGAAATATTTAGAAATATACAAAAATTCGTAACAATATATATATATAATTCCATTGGATAACTACAGGTGGGTTAGTTAGCGCCTACCACCCCGATTCAGTCATATACCGGTGCTTCGCCACGAAATTTTACCATGTGCATTATTTTAGCCAGCTGTGAGGCAACGCTTTGCGGATATCAGTCATTGGTGTATAGACCCCAATTTTTGGCGCATCACACGTAGAAAGTTTCATCGCAACGCAAAATCGAGCTCGCTTTGCTCGCTGAAAAAGTCATTGACACATAAGCACAGGCTTACTTAACTCATTGAAAGGTTCATTGCTACTTAAGCGTAAGGTCGCCTCACACACTAAAAATTAATTGCTAAGTAAAGCCTTAATATTAGAAATCCCTCCCTTGTCGAGAAACATAAAAAAATTCCCCTTTAAAAACTATAATACAACACCCCTTTAAGAATATTTTAACACATGATATTTGTAAAAAGCAAAATTTGAAAGTCAAAACTACTTATGCTGAAACTTTCAGCGCTCTAGGCCTATTAGAAGTCACTTTTTGTGGAAATATTAATTAAAAATTCATTTAAAACAAATTAAAATTTTTACGTTCTTTTTGTCAAAAGTCCAATTAGAAGGCTAAAAATATTTGTGTTGAAAATTTCAGAAATGTAGCCTTATTAGAAATCATTTTGTAAACTATTAATTAATTAAAAAAATTAATTAAAAAAGAACTAAATAAAAAATTTAAATTCTGTTTTTCAAAAGACCAATTAGAAGGCCGAAACTACTTATGTTGAAAATTTCAGAACTGTAGCCCTATTGGAAATCGTTTTGTAAAATATTTATTAATTAATTAAAAAAATTAATTAAAAAAGAACTAAATCAAAATTAAAAATTCTGTTTTTCAAAAGATCAACTAGAGGGCCGAAACTATTTATGTTGAAAATTTCAGAACTGTAGCTTTATTAAAAGTCGTTTTGTAAATTTTTTTTTAATTAATTAAGAAAATTAAAAAATAACTAAATAAAATTTTAACGTTCTGTTTTTCAAAAGTCCAATTAGAAGGCTAAAACTACTTATGTTCAAAATATCAGAGCTGTATCTCTATTTCAAGTCACTTTGTAAAAAATAAATTAATTAAAAAAGAACTAATTAAAATTTTAACATTCTGTTTGACATACATGAAATTAGAAAGCCAAAACTTCCTATGTTGAAAATTTCAGAGCTCTACTCCAATTTTAAGTAGGTTTCTATAGATTCTCAGAGCCACAGACAGACAGATAGTTTTATTACTATAGATTAATAAAATTATTATTAATTCGTTATTAATATCCAATGTACCGTGGTATTAAATCGTTTTTGTATAAGAAAATTATTTAAAAAAGTTTTTTACGAAGTATCCGTATACATAAAAACTTTCCAATAATCATTTCGTAACTAAATAATAATAATAATAATAAAACAATAATATAAAAAAAAAAAAAAAAAAAAAAAAAAATTAAAAAAAAAAAAAAAAAAAAAAGGCGGGAAAAAAAGAAGAGAGAGAGAGAGGGAGAAGGTATTGAAAATCGACTCAAAACTCTAAATTTCAGCAATCCAAAATGTGCGAATGAAATCTTCCTATTTATCAGCATGAGTGGTCGCCGCGCAGTGGTATAGTGGCTAGCGTAACTCTCCGCAGTTCCTCTGTGTCCCGGTTCGAATCCGGGCAAAGTAAGAGCATGGTTGGGACGGAGGCCAAGGCCTCCGTTTACACGCGCCCCCATTTTCGGGGGCCAACGTGTGAGGCCGCCCTCGCACACAAGATGCTGGGGCGGTTCCCTCATTCATTACAATGCATTAGAAAAAGGGGTTTTGTTGCCTTAAACTGAGATTTTTCTGTTTTATTTGACCTTGGTTTGGGGAAGATATAATATTTTTTTTTTTACATCAATTGGTAGCCGTTCGATGACTAAGATAAAGAAGACATAAATAAAATAAAACATTATTTGTAAACTCTTCATTTGAATCGTTTTCATTCTATAAGAAAAATACGGTTAGGAAAAATGTTGATGGCGGGCGACTCTCAAAGGCTTAATTAACTCTTTTGCTATTGTGAAATTGAGCTGAAATTTGGCAGATAGATTCGAAGTCGATGACAATTAATTCTATCGAATTTGTAACGGTAACTGTCACTAAAAGGTCGCTTTAACGGAATACTAATAAATCTTTTTTTCCAGAACCAATCGCGCTAGAATAGTATTTAATCGATCATTGAAGAATTTTTAATAAATGAATAATAAAAATGTTTTAATCAGCAAAAATAAAAGATTGAGTGCATTTTGATATTCTGTTACTAATAAATATTTAATATAAATATTTATGAATAAATAGGAAACGAATAAATATTTATGAATAAATAGGAAACGAATAAATATTTACCTGGAAATAAAAAAAAATTAACAAACGTCGTAATGACTTGAAAGTTTTCAATGAATTTCAATAATGTGTTTACACTAGCTGAATACCCGTGCTGCGCTACGAAATTTTACCATTAGCATTTTAGCGATCAAAAGACATTCATGTATTCTACATACACTTCAGACGTTTGCTCCCATTTCAATCCCGACAAATTGATTTATCAAAATAGGAACTTTCCTTTGTTGACATTTTAAACGAAATTTATAATTGGGAATAGTAAATTGGAATAGTTTATTGTGTTTATCTTTGCTCTTAGTTCTAAATTTCAAAGTAGTAGCTGTATTGAAATTGAGACATTAAGTTAATCCTCGTATAGTTTCAATATTGCGTCGACTTTTCATCCCTTAAAAATTCGTTAATCGATATTGGAATAACTTATTTTTTTAACATTTGCACCAAATATCGGAACTATGACTACATTGGAAGAAGAACATTCGGATATCCCTCGCTTGGAACATTTAACCCCTTTTCGACCTCTTAAAGGGGGTTGACCGAGATCGGATTAGCATGCTTTTTCTATGTTTAACATTGTTGGTATTTAAACCAATTTTCAAAATTGTGGCCATGTCGGAAGTGGGACATTCGAATATTCCTCGCTTGGAACGTTTAACCCTTTTTCCACCCCTTAAAGTGGGGTAATCGAGATCGGAATAGCTTAGTTTTTCTTCGTTTGACTTTATTGATATTCGCACCAATTTTTAGAGTTGTGACCAAATGGGAAGTAGGATATTCGAATATCCCTTGTTTGGAACGTTTAACCCCTTTTCGACCCCTTAAAGTGGGTTAATCGAGATCGGAATAGCTTACTTTTTCTATTTTTACCATTGTTGATATTTGTGCCGATTTTCAGAGTTGTGACTATGTGGGAAGTGGGAGAATTAGTGATGAGTGAGTGAGGGCTTTGCCTTATATATAGAGAGATTGTACCTGTTAAAATTTAACTTGGTAGCTGAATAATGCAAAGTGAGTAAGATCTGATAAGTCTGACGTGAGGAAATAGAAACACTTGTAAAAGCGGCCTTTTAATAACAACTCCAAACTTGTTAGAAAACATTGCCATCAACGACGAGTGAACAGTGGCGGCTCGTGCATTACAGCCCGGTGTAGCCGGGTTGATTCAAAATTTATAAGTTCAAAACTAAAATTGTACATTTTACAATTTTCTAAAATGAAGATCTCATTTCTACGGCAAATGTAAAAAAAATCCGATAAACTTCTTGCCTCAATACTCAATCCACGAGGAAAAAGTAGAGTTTCTAATCAAGGTGATCTTCCTCCGAACTGCAGTCATGTGTTCCTGAAACGCGTTTTGGCTGCGACGTTGCCATGCTATTAGTAACTATTGGAATCCAATAGAGCCTTCCCTCCACATAATGTGCAGAGTGTCTGTCAGATGAGCGATTTTCAGACTTCGGCTGCCCTTGAGGACTTCTGGTTTAAAATAATCTGTATATGGATTTTTTTCAAGATAATGGTATCATCTGAAGGCTAGAGAGTTATTTTATTAGTTTGAAGCACTATATTGTTCTGAAAATAAATTTGTTAATTTAAACTCATTATCTGAAAAATTGTGTTTTTGGCAAGTGAAATTTCAACAGTGATAACTGAAGTTTGATGTAATCTTTTCGAAAATTGATTTGAGAATTCAAATCTGCATTAACTATTAGATGTTTTGAGCCTCAGTCAAATTGTTTGTAAAATAAAATGAATTTTGTTAGATTTTTAAGTGCAAATTTTTTCTACTTTAAGTGTTAAAAAAATTCTATTAAAAATACTGTACATACTAAAAACTAGATGAAGGTTCAAAACATTAAGAATGATATTACGAACCATAATTTCCAACCATAATTTCTTTGGCACCATAAAACTCGAGTAATCACTGTTAAAAAATATGCTAATTATAACGAGTGAAAACGAGGGGGATTGTTGAGGAGTTTCTGGCTGCAGTATCATTTTCGACCACGGGCTGCCATTGCAGGCTGGCCACAAAATTCAGGAAAAAAAGTTCCCTGATAATTCCCTGATTTCCCTGACAGATTTCTAAAAATTCCCCGATTTTAGGGCAAACTTTTTTTCAAATTTCCTCAATTTTCCAGATGTCGAGCACCCTGATCAAATAGAACATGTATGCTAAAGAGATAATATGCAATTTTTCAAAAATAGTTTTGCTGGTAATGAAGAATTCAAATTATTCCGTAACATTAAACTTGTAATGGCTTACCACTACAAATCTCCATGCAAATAGCCCCAAAATAGGGATGAACGAGCCTGAAACAATACTAAATTTTCCTGATTTTCATGAAATTTTAAAAAGTTCCCTGACATTTTCCAGAATCAGAAAGCTCCCTGATATTTCCCTGATTTCCAGGTTTTCCCGGTTCTGTGGCAACTCTGCATTGGATTTATTGCATGTTATCAGACGAAACGGTCGTTTCGCCACCAACCTTAAAAAAGGCAGAAACGACAGTAAGTATCTATTCTCTGCATAACTTCCAGCGAAAAAGCCGAAATTGACTATTTTCTAGCGCGCTTACGAAACTTCACATAATTATACAAAAAATACCATAGATTTGTCTCGGTGATATCTTTCAAAGAAAAAAAAATTGAGTACCTAGGACAAAAGACAACGAAGAAAAAAAATATTGAAAATTCCAAAACGAAATAAAAAAACGAGTTCTAGCCCGATTTTGATGTAAAAATTTAGACAAAAGTACAGCCCTAACTAATCTATAGATCTTCAAACGGATTGAATTATAGGATGCGGAATGTTTCAACTTAAAATCCTACGCTGGTTTGAACTTCATTAAATAATTATTTCTATTTTTAATTAATTTAAAACCACTTTTTTTCATTTCATAATTTGGCGACAGATAAAGGCGATCAGCTTGTAATTGAGGTTCAGATATATATGCCAAAAGTTGCCAAACAGGTTTGCTATCATTTGGAAGTTAGTTTTTCCGACATGTTAGGCTTAAGTGAGTTTTAACGTAATGTTAAAGTATAGGAGAACGAATTGGACTATAATTATATGGCTTATAACATCTTTAAAATTTAAATAATTTAATTTTTGAAGAGACAGAATTAAAGAGAAATATTTGTTCTTAAAGTTGCATGTGTTATTTGAACTGTATGACAATTTAGAGAGAGTTAACTTTCAAAAACATTTTAATTTTGGGAAATCTCCATTGAAAAATGAAAACAATCACATTTTGTTGCAAGATACTATGGGCAAAGTATAAATGTGGGGGTTATACGAGCTGACGTCCCAGTCAACTCATTACAGAGGACTAAATGAACCACGCATTGCGATTGGCTAATGGAATTTGCAAAAATGTCATTCTTTTTTAAAGATGTGTTGATTTTTACTTTCCTTTGTAAAATGAAATTGTAGAATCATATATCATCAAAATTGTAATTTCATAGTGAATTTTAAAATTGTTGTTAAGAAAATATTTTAAATTTTGTCAAATATCAATGGGTTATTATGTGAACCAAAATAATGCTTTGTATAATAAAAATAATTTATACTGCAATATTTATTAGACTGTAAAAAACTTGTAATATTTATTTGTAACAATTTATTAGTATAAACTTTCAATGGGATGCACGCTCTGGCCTTGTAAGTTAAAGGTGCCGGATTTGATTCCTGTGTTAGGTGTGGATGTTCGTTGTGATTCGGAATCCACGTTAAGCTGTGGGTCCCGGACTGATTAGTCGTTATTATGCACCAAAATAGGTCGTTGTGCTTACAAACTAACCAATCGAGCTGAAACTTGGCAGACAGGATCTTTGTCAATGGCAACGTATTTCTTTAAGTTTTGGGAGTTGAGTTGCCATACACAAGTTTCTAGTACTCGTTCGTGGTAGATTTTGATGGTTACTGCCGTCCGCATTCAACCAATTTGTCAATTTTCAAGTAGATTTTGGCATGCAAGATATCATTGAACTCAACTTGAAGAATTATGAATATTCATGGTACCAGGTGTACCATAGGTGGTACTACTTCTGGTTTATCAATTTTGAAGATAAATATGGCATGTTGGGTGCCGTTAGACTTGTCTTGAAAAATTATGAATGTTTAAGGTACCAGGTCTAGCATAGGTAGTACCACTTTCGGTTTATCATTTTCCAAGATAAATATGGCATGTTGGACTTTTGTTTTGATGAATTATGAATGTTTAAAGTACCAGGTATGCTATTGATACCACTTTCGATTTATCAATTTTAAAGATAATTATTGCATGTAAGGTATCGTCGAACTCAGTTTGAAGAATTATGAATATCCCTGGTACCAGGTTTACCATAGGGGATAAATAGAAAAACGATGAAACGGACAAATTCAAAAAAGAGAAGTCGTCAGTTTTTAAAAAAAATTTATGATATCCCCCAAAAAACACTTTTGAAAAGTAGAAGAACCACCAACCTCAAAAACACAAAAAACTTTCTTACAATAAAAAAATCATAAACATGATGAAAATTTTCAGCCACTAACACAGTGATATAAAAAAATGGCCAACCTCTTATTAGAACTCTCGGTTGTGACTCGCTTACGAATGTATGCTTACTTAATTTATTTTTAACATTTAAGTTCCGCTCCCATAAAAATTTACGCTGCTTGAGGTTGGCGCCCGTCATAGGAATATTAACAATGCTTGCGTTTAAACTAATTTATGGATGTTTGCACGAATATTTGAGTTTATGATTTCATTTGGATGGGTAGGAAATACAAAGTGGTGTAAATATTCATGCTCGTGTAATTTTCAAAATAGTATAGAGAAACTGTGCTCAAACGCTTGCATTTGACGCTTTAAAACCCCCCACACATAAAAACTTTCCAAAATGTATGTATCAACCAAACAAAAGCTTACCAGAAACACTTTAGTTTCCTACTTAAAAAATTCTTAATAACGATTCAAATGCAAGCGTTTGAGCACAGTTTCTTTATACTATTTTGAAAATTACACGAGCATGAATATTTACACCACTTTGTATTTCCTACCCATCCAAATGAAATCATAAACTCAAATATTCGTGTAAACATCCATAAATTAGTTTAAACGCAAGCATTGTTAATATTCCTATGACGGGCGCCAACCTCAAGCAGCGTAAATTTTTATGGGAGCGGAACTTAAATGTTAAAAATAAATTAAGTAAGCATACATTCGTAAGCGAGTCACAACCGAGAGTTCTAATAAGAGGTTGGCCATTTTTTTATATCACTGTGTTTGTGGCTGAAAATTTTCATCATGTTTATGATTTTTTTATTGTAAGAAAGTTTTTTGTGTTTTTGAGGTTGGTGGTTCTTCTACTTTTCAAAAGTGTTTTTTTGGGGTTCTATTGTTATTTATATCATTACGGGTACTAGTTATTTATCGTAACGAAATGTACTAGAACTCTAAATCAAAAGGCTCTTTTCAGCCACACACAAAATCGAAGCTTAATACAAAGGATTTAAAAATATCAGCTACAGTTGGGGTTACCGCCACGATCGGGAAGCTTGCTTTTTATCACTACAACCCTGATCTTATAGTTGTCCGGTGTCAAATCTGCCCGCTCTCTTTTACGCCACTTTTAGAAGGCCGTTGTAGCCATCAATGCATATTTCAAAAGCAAGTCACTTGGAAGTACACAATGGTGTTCTTCTACACATGTCGTAAGTAAGTGGTCTTTGGTTATGAAATGGTTTTGTTCCATTGAAAGAAAAGTCTTTGAGTGACAGCGGAAGTCTTGAAAGTGATTTTTTCTTCGAGATGTTCTTTTTATATGTTTCGAGTCATGAGTTATTTCAGTGGTGTTCCCTTTTTGCTTTTAATTATCCATATGTTTCCAAAAAGTGATTTAGAAAAAAAAAATATGTTTGAGTGTACGTGGTCAGAGTAGCTTCCGAACAAATTGACTTGCGATTTTCAAATTTGGTATGCGCCGGGTTAGTGGTGGTCATGGGAAAAAATGAAAAGTGCATGGACAAATAATTATTTTAATTATGTCAAATATGCATCTTATAAACACGGGACATGTTCGTTTGCTGTAGGTGGGTGACTTATAAATGTGAATTTGATCTTGTAAAAATAATGTTCTTTCCGTGTAATTTTTCCACAAAATAATTTTATATAAAACGAAAAATAATTACTATACTAAACTCCAACTTAACTTGTGTCACAGTGCTCATAAGTATTTAATCTAATTTTGCGGAGTGAAGACATAATTCTCGCCAAACCCTAAAGCCTTTTGTTCTGTACAGGGTTGTGGTTTGGCGAACATTATGCTTTCACGCCGCCAAAATGGATTAAATACCTATGAGCACTGTGACGATCTACCGTCTAGTGATGTCAAGTTAAGTTGAAGTTTAGTATAGATTTATCATAATTTTGCGATTCTAATCCACTTACTAGAAGAAAGAAGAACGAAAAGGAGCTGTGCGTCATTCAGAGAATTGCCCATATATAATAAAAAGCTGTAATTGAATTATGATTTTACAAGAAGACTCGAGTTAGTTCTTTTCTAATCAACAACAAAGCCCTTTCCCTTCAACAAGAAAACCCATAAAAAGAACCTCATTCCAGGACACTTTCAACACGACCCCAATCCTTAAAAAAAGAAGAAAAAAAACCTCATCATCTTTTAATTTCCTACTTTTCCCAACGAGGTCCGGAACCGTCAAATTCCTTCTTCTTGTCAACTCCGTATCGGATGCAACATCGAAAAACGTATCGTTCCGGAACGCGAGGTTTTGTTGATTTTCTCTTCTTTTTTTTTAAATCTAAACAAAGAACTTACAAGGTAGTTTCTGGTACTTGCTCTGTTGCGTTCTTCTTCTGTGTGTTGTTGTGGTCCTTTGTGGAAGGGTTTTGTTTTTCTACTGTGGAAAGTTGAGTAATTTGACTTGCAGGTGTTTTGTATCGTTTTTTTTTTTTTTCTTCTTTTTTTTTTCTTCAGTTGTGGAGGTGCTTTTGATGTGTGCATAAAGCATTTTAGAGACACTCAAAGTTGAAACCAGAAGTGGCGTTTTGAAACATATTTGCTTTTGCTCGATATGCCATGGGAGTTTTTTTATATTAAAATATTTATGGACTTGTTCACTTAACCCTTTGCACTCCAGGCCTTTTTCGCGCGGAGGAATCAGCGACTCGAGACATTTTAGGTTCGGCTGGTGTTTATGGATTTGCTTCATAGAAACTAAACACAGTCATTGGCCTTGCATCGAATTTCCGCATCACACCTAATGGTCCTCTCGTGGTTTGGCATCCAATCGTGTGGCGCCTGAGAGGCGCCACTGGAGTGCAAAGAGTTAAATATCATTTGGGAAACAAACCAATAGTTTCTTTTAACCTCATGAAATTCGTTTTTAAATTATAGCCTATGATACTTAAATAATATATTTTTTACGTGTATAATATGTTGTAATTAATGTTTATCGTCCCGTTATAAAATGTAACTAGGGGTGTGGAACATCGCACAACTTTCAATTACACTATAAAATTGGTCATTACATTACAATTTGAAATGGTGTTATTTACCGTTTTCATATTTTCACTCATTTAGATAAAAATGGCCAGTTTGGCAATAATTTTCATGTGGGAAAAAAACCGCTAGGATTGTGAAATTGGCGATGTTATTCCATAAACATTACATTGTCCTTACGAGTGCGTGAAACAGAATAAAATCCATCGTTGATGGGCGATGCTCAAGGTCGGAGAGCTCTGTGTTAAAGGCACTCGTTTTCAGCTTTTCCTCAGTGGTCTTTAACTTTCTCTCTTCGTCACATTGCAAATGGTTTTAAAAGACCCGCTGCATTTTTAATTCTCATTTTGGGAGAGTGGATAGTGTCAGTGGGCTTACAAACATTATGTTTACTTTCCATTTTTACAGGATTTATTCAAAATTTTTATATTGGAAAGACATTTTTTACAGATTTTTAGACTGGGGACGATGTTGGGAGGGACACGATCGACCCCTTTGTGCAGTTGACGGCTATGGTTGGATGACATTCGTTTTTTAACTTTTTATGCCTTTATTGCATTTTTACGGGATTTTCTTAGTTTCGAACAACTTAAGAGGCATTACCACAGCGATTTTGATCAAAATCGTTTCAGCCATTTTTTACCAATTACTGAAAAACATGATTTTTTTTTTTTAATAACCACTACCTTGTGCGCATGATTGATTTTGACGAAAACCTTAATGGTAGATCCCATGGCCACCATTAACCCATACACCAATTTGAACATCATAGATCAATTCTTTCTAGAGTTATGCTGACCACGTACACACAGATAGACTATTTTTCTAGACCACTGTTTTTAAGTCAGGACGTTCCAAAACGTGCAGAAATAATAATAATTGAAAAAGAAAAAAAGATGATTTTTTTTAATGTAAACAATTCTTTCCTTACCCTATGGTAATCGAAAGGCCTAAATTGACTTGGAGAGAGACGGTTGAAGATGGAAGGGTGGATGGGTTTTGGCGTAAGTGGGTCTTAATGGAGCGAAGGATACTAAGTAAATAATGAAAAAATTAGTGAAATAAGTGAAAGTAGAAAGGAAGCATTTCACAAAATTTTAATACGCATTTCGATTTTTTTTTCTTTAAAAAGACGCAAATAAGAATTATTGAAAAATATATCGCTTAGCTGGCCATTTTTTCTAAGCAAATAATGAAAATATAAAAACGATAAATAACGCAAATCCACATCAGTAACATAGTGTAATTGAAAGACGTGCGGTGTTCAGCACCCCTAGCTTTACTTTCAATTACCTGTATGTGCATAGGATAACGAAAGTATAGCATTCGGTCAAAAGGGGGGGATTGCATTCTCCATGGTTTTGGAACATCCTGATTTCAAAAAAGGGGCCGAGAAAAAATGTCTACCTGTGGTCAGCATAGCTCCCGAACAAATTGACCGACAATGTTTAAATTTGGTATGAGCGTTAGTGGTGGCCATAGGACCTACCATTAAGGTTTTCGTCAAGCGCATGCGCATAAAGTAGTTGCCATTGAAAAAATCATGTTTTTCAATGATTGCCAAGAAACGGCTCTAACGAGTTTGATAAATATAGCTGTGGTAATGCCTCTTAAGTTGTTCTAAACATTCTTACCTCCGAAATTCCCGTAAAAATGTTTCAATGGCGTAAAAAGTTGAAAAACGGATGCTTTCAACACAAAGATATTTTTCCTTGACTTCTCTTTCCCATCAACGATCGTTTTTTCTTCTCCCCTCAGTTTCGCTTATAATAAAGGATAATATAAGGATTATATCAATCTATAATATAAGGAAAAGTATATTGCCAAAATCACCATTTTTGGGGGAGGTTTTATTATTATTATTATAATTTTTTTTTTTTTTTTTTAGACCCATTCGAGAATTATCGCAAAAATATTGCCAAAATGGCCATTTTTTCTAAATGAATGATGAAAAAATAAAAACGGTAAGTGACATAAATCCACGTCAGTATATTAATGTAATTGAAAGCAGTGCGACGTTCCATACCCCTAGTTTAAAGTTGCATCATTTTAAATTTTCATGACGCGCAAACATTAACAGCGCTCAATTTATACAGTTATTACCTTTAAGCTTTGAAGGCTACCTCAAAGTATAAAATTTCGCCACTTAAGTATAATTCTATACTCTCTATGATTCAGGATACGCAAGATGATTCTGGTGATGTCATGTTTTTGCATCAATTAAGCCACATCAATTGGAAGCTTTAAGGGAGTTTTCATTTTTGCACGAAATACTATTCAACTAAAATTTCGTAACGATATTCAAAAATGCGTGAAGCGGTTGTTATTTGAATGAAAATTATTTTCTCCGATTTTTGATTGATGTTCTCTTAAGAAATCTTTTTTTCAGTCAGCGTGTGATATTATGTTTTTTCGTCACGTTTTACTTTAATCGACTATTATTAAGCCAACCTTCAATTTCAAAAACATATATAAATGATATTTTCTATGCTTAAGGAAGAATTGAGATCTCGGCGATTTTACTTTTCCGTTATTCATTTCAATTCCAAAGGAAAACCTTCGTAATTTAAAGAAAAAATAATCCAAGTTTGAAACTACATTAAAGTTATCCCATTAAACTTGAACAATAGATTTCTACATATCGAATACAGAACACATTTGATCACAATTATTTCTACCGAGCATAACCTTTAAGGGTTAATAACAAAAATTGAACCGTTAATTTATCACTTCTTTTTCAATTGTCCATATGTTTACTTAGGTTAAGTATTGTTTTGGGTTAAGAAAATAATATTTTTTTGCGCTTCTCCCCATTTTGGAGCATCCTTATTGGTGGGATTTATTGGCTTCACGTCGGCCATACAGAGCGGATTGGAACATCCTGACATAAAAAAAGTAATACAGAAAAAAAATGTATGTGTGTTTGTGGTCAGCATAACTCTCGATTTCTATAATTTGAACATCGTAGGTCAATTATTGCGGGTTAGTGATGGCCATGGATTTTAAGGAATTGTCCTGGCCATTAAAGTTTTCGTCAAAATTGCGCAAGCGCATAAGGTAGATTCCATTGAAATTATCACGTGTTTCAGTTATTACTAAAAAACGGCTCTAATTATTTCATTCAAAATCGGTATGGTAATGCCTCTCATCACGTAGACTGCCAAGAGATTTTGGCACGATTGCAGTCTAAAGAGCCAGTTTGATTTGACCTTTAACTGCTGTATCGTGGTCTGACAGACCGCGAGTCATTTTTTGTGAAATGCTTCCACCAACTGAAATATTTCAACTTGACTTTTCCGATACTTTGTTTCTAAAATTTTAAATTGATGTCCACTAATTTTTTTGGAGCAGTATGAACCCCGTGTTGCCCTCGGGTCAAAATTATTAAACCTAAAAACCACAGCATTCGTTGATTGGAGAAGAGAGTGGTGTGAGTTGAATGCGGCAGTCAACACATTAACTGCCACGCGGTTTACAGTGAAATCTCCTTCAAACCACGAGTACCGCTGTACAAAGCGTATTCTGATGAGTACCCACACCGATATTTTAATAATGGCGAATAGCTGGTGGTCGCAAGATTAATTTCTCGCTCCGTTTGTTTCCACGGTGTCATGTCTGTTTATTTGTGTTCATTACTTGGCATCTGTTACTCATTTCGCCACTTTATATGATCAGTTTGAATCTTCGCCGAGTAAAGAGGACATAACTTAAAATATTTACCCTAATTCATTGAAATATCGAAAAGAAAAATATAAAACTTATTTCCCTAGTGAGTCAAATAGCAGTCAACAAAAACGCTTTTACGAGACCTACAATAATTTTCTTAATAAACCATTTTCGTATTAATTTATAACAATTCAATAGTTTTGTTACTTCCTGTGACTAATTTTGATCACCAAATTTGGCGAGAAATCGACAAATGTCGCCAAACTTGGCGATCATTTGGCGACACTTTAGGTCCCCATGTACCTGTATAGGGCTTTTTGACTGCGATTTGGAAAATTCTCCAAATTTCAATCACTAGAAGATTCGCTAAGGATTAACTTTCCTATATAAGGCCAAGAGAGCGGGTGATCGAGTGAGTTAGTTGTCTCTCAGCGAGCATTCAGAGTAGTTCCGAAAGTGAACTGTATTGCATTGTCTTTTGCGTCGATTTTAGCAGTTGTGCATCAAGTTTTCTAACTGCTGTTTTTGCTCCATTGTTGTGTAAAGAGCTGTATTGAATCTATTTGAATGGGAAGTTCTGGAGTTGTAAAAGAATGTGCGAAGAGTTACATCGGAATAAATTTCTTCAAGTTTTAATCTGCTTTGGCTTCGAGTCTTTCGAAAGCAATCACGCAACAGTACGAATATCCTTCGCAAAATAGTCAAATAAGCGTCACCCCATTACGGGTGACGCGACCCGATCAGAAACTTTGCTGCCACCCGAATATGGGAGACGACTTGTTAAGGTGTTCTAAACATACTCATCTCCGAAATTCCCTAAAAAAAATGCTATAAAAGTGTAAACAGTTGAAAAACGAATGTCTTCCGCATCCAACTACCGTTTTCTCCTCCTGTTTCAAAATTACAAGAAAGGATAATGTAAGAATTGTCGGAGCAAAATATCGTCAAACCTGTCATTTTTTTTCTAAATGAATGATGAAAATATAAAAATGGTAAATAACATCTATCCACACGTCAGTAAAGCAGTGTAATTGAAAGTTGTGCGATGTTTCTCACCCCTAGCTTAAAAACCTTTAAAGAAAACCTTTCTACAAAACAATACTGCTAGATTTCTGAAAAATTATTCATTAGAGATTATTCAACAAGGATGTTATTGGTCGTGTGAGTCTTATTATTCTTACAAAAATTCTCTATAAATATAGATGTTATTTCCTTTGTGGCACACAATAATTGAAGTAAAAATGGAAGCAATCTCATTTATATTTGAAGCCTCTTAGGTATATGAACATTTAGTTGGTTGGTTTGTACGTTGAATGACGTATTTTTTTGTACAATAGCGGCTAATCAGGCCGAACCTACAGCTTAACTTGTATTACGAATCACAACAAGCATCCATGCCTTACTCCAGTATTCAACCTTTGACATGCAGAGCGCTAACCACACAGCCGTCAGGTGGGCAATGAACAAATAGATTTTAATAGACAAAATTTTCTAAGAACATTGTAAAAAAAAAAAAAAAATGTGTAGAAAAGTACCATTATGTTTTACTCTACAAAAAGTACATTTTCTCATGATGATTTTAAGGTTTTTCAATTACCCATACGTATACGGGTAATAAAAGTACAGCAGCTCAGCCCTAGTGTTGCCCTTGCGCCAGTAAATTTCAATAAACCCAACCATCGACAAACTCTCCTTATCGCTCCTTTCAAGTGGCGCAGAAAAGTGCTCGGACCGTTGTGAACTAACACTTCTCTCGTTCTCTTTTGACACAAAACCCCACTGAAATGTTTTTTTTTATATAAATCTTGGTAATTTTACCATATTTTGATTTGATTTTTTGTGCCATTTCAAGAGAAAACTTCAGGGAAATAAATATTTCTCAAAAAGTTGTGCTGGGAAAGTTAATTCTCCGTAATCACTGATAAACTTTAATGTCCCCTGAGAGGGCACATCCGAGTGATTGATATGCTAGATTACGATGTCCCCTGAGAGGGGACAGCGGAATGCAAAGGGTCAGTGCGGTGTAGTGTAATTTACTTAAGTATTCTTTGTAGTTTCAATAAATTATTTTGACTCGTTGAAAAATAAAATATTATGTGGCCACATTCCCATCCTAGGTCAAGGGTTGTATTCAGATGCTATATTTTTAAATTTTTGATTTAAGGATAGTAAACCTTCTACTTAAATTGGAACACATTTCCATAAAAAAAAAAATTCATCTTGATTGAACATGAAAATAAATTCCCAGTTATTTGCTAACTTTCTAAAACAGAATTACGAGTGCAAAGGGTTAAATATAATTGACTTTGATAATGCGAAGCAAACCAAAAGGATTGGGTTACTAACCCTCAAACCTAGCAAGTCTAGGAAAAAAACCTCCTTGAATGGGGAAAAAAAAAAATTGTTGTAACCATAAAAAAAGGTTGGTTGGTTGTTTTCAGATTATCTGGCGCCGTCAGGAACACGAGGGCTATAATGCACCGAAACATTCGTCATTAGACAAGCCAACATACATTTACAAACACCCATGCCTAACACGGGACTCGGAACCCGCAACCTCGAGGTCTAGAAGCTAGCACGCTAACCACTATACCGTTTGGTCGGCCCATAAAAAAAGGATTCACAGGAATTTTCATAAAATATCATAGCAGATAAGTGTCATTGCCTGGAACTAACATTGTATTTGGAACTAAGATTTTTATTTTTGATACTTTGAATCGGTGAATTATTTTTAAATCTAACGTTTAAATGTGACTGATTGATCTTTGACCTATTTAATAACTATTACGTAAAAATTAAGGACTTTTTCAACGGCTCATTTACGGGAGGATATCCTTTACGTTTTCGGACACTCAACTTTCCTTTTTTCTGCAAAATAGAAATTACCGGCGACAATTTCCGCTCCCCTTTTTTTTCTATCTTTGTCTGGATTTTTCATCGGTGACGCATAAATTCCCTTTAGCACACACATTCATGTCCATTAGAGACCTCAATCTGATTCTTCAATGATTCATTCAACAACGAGAGAGAGTTGGGAATATTTGTGTTGTGTCGGGGTACGGAGGATCACAATGGACAATTCCCGCATTTTTTAAAAAACGAATGAAATTAGTGCATATTGTTGCGTGGACGGGTTCGAAAGATTTGAAGCCAAAGCAGATCAAAACTTGCAGAAATTTATTCCAATATCACACTTCACAGATTCCTTTACAACTCCAGAACTTCTCGTTCTAGTAGACTCAATACAGCTCTTTTCACAACAATACAGCACAAAACAGCAGTTAAAAACTTGACAACACAACTGCTCAAATCGCTGCACAAGACAATGCAATACAGTTCACTTTAGAACTACTCTGAATGCTCACTGAGACTCAGTAATTCCAGTCAACTAATGGACTCAGCTAACAACTAACTCAGTGACTTAAAATCAGTCAACTAACTAACTAACTAACTAACTAACTTCAGTCAACTAACTGAATTCAGCTAACAACTCACTTCCCCGCTCTCTTGGTCGGCCTTATATAGGACAGGTGAATCTTCGTGAATCTTCTAGAGGTAGATATTTGGAGAACTTTCCAGATCGTAGTCGAAAAGTCCTATACATGGGGACCGAAAATGTCGCCAAATTTGGCAACAAAATTAGTCGCCAAAACCGTCGCCAACTTGGCTCTATCTCGCCAATTTGGCGAGATTGCCATTACCATAATGTTAAATGCCCTGGTCCTTGTAAAACTCGTTTCCTAGCGTTACCTCTGTAAAACTCGTTATCAAGCATCAAGAGACTCATTGCAGGGAAACAAACTATTGCATTGCCTTATGCGACATGTACATAAACTTTACTATTTACAAAATTAACACTACGAAATATTTACAAATATACAAAAAATCGTAACAATATTTATAAAGAATTTCTTCCTGATTCCAAGTATTTAAACAAAAGTTCTTAAAAAAAATTAGTTATTTAAATATTAAGAAAAGAAAATGCCCCCAAACCCAACTAAAACCAGTCTGATCAAAACAGTCAACAAAATTCATTACGTAAACAGATCCCTGCGTTTCTATATGGTTATCGTGAGGTTTCTGCCAAATAGCTATCGTTAAAAAAAGTTGGAGTTGGTAAACCATTGCCACATTCCGTACAGGTTGGTGTGATTTGCGAGAAACTTGCAAATCTGGTTTCCGCTGCGATATTTCAAGCCAAGATGTTAAGAGATCTCTTTACGTCGCGTTCAATGCCAAAGAAATGAGATGTTTTCTCGCCAACCTCTAACAAGGTAATTTTGATCGCAAATTAAAAAAAGAAAAAGTGCATTGAGCAAACATTTTTATGTTTATGGCCTTTTCGAAACATTTAGAATTAAATAAAAAAAAAAAACTATGCAAGAATTGTCTATTGTCAGTACTCTTTTGTTACAAGGGTGCCAGACAAAAATCGCCAAATTGCAGCGAGAATTCATCCAAACTAACAATCTTCAAATCATTTATAGTTCTTATAACAAAGACAAACCGTTATTGGCTTGCTATAGCAACCTTATAGCAAACCTTGGTACTCTTCCGTTAGACGGGTACCAGATAAAAATCGCCAAATTTCAGCGATAAATCATTCAAACTAATAACCATCTGATCCGTGATAAGAAGGTTGTTCTAGCAGTCTTACTACTAATGAAGAAAAATAAAAGGCAGCGAGATTAAAATATTATTTTCGTGTTAAGATAACTGTTTTTTCGTTGGCGATTACTGCGCCAAATTTCAGTTTTTTGGTACCAGTCTAATGTAAAAGTACTCGAACCGTAAACATGTAGACTTAGCAATACATTCATGTGTAACTTAAAAGTGTAAACATTTAGACTTGGCGCCAACTGGTACCCGTCTAACTGAAGAGAGTATCCGATTGTCACCCCTGAATTTGTCTCTTGCATTCGAAATACAATATATTCTGTTGTGGACCATGCTTTTGTACCTGCCTTGTCAGCTATCATGTCAAATATGAAGGATCTATCTAACATATTCGATCCAACAATCAATGTTTATGGAGTCACTGGGGAACCGAGAAAGCGTGCAAAATGTTAAAGCTTTAATAAATAAATGCTAAGTAATGTATGTATTGAAGGTATATTTTATTGCCTGTTTCTTACGCACTTACTTCAACTCTGCATACTTCACTAAAATCGTCTTTTTTTTTTTATCAATATCTTTTACTTTTTTTTAACATGAGCTCGTGCATCTAATTATAAGTGATGCCAACAAAAGGTAAAAATAAAATTAGACTGACGCAAAGTTTTTTAAGTATGGTTCCTTTTAGGAGAATATATATTAAAAATTTCTACAACAATCATTTGGAAAAAGATTGAATGGGGCTTTTCTTTGTAGTTTCATAGTGTGGTTCTGTTATTTTGCGGAGGTTTGGTCAAATGGTTTGACCCAGTTGCTGAGTTCGACCCGTTTTTAAGCAATTACTGAAAAATATGATTTTTTTCAATGGCATCTACCTTATGTGCATGCGTAATTTTGACCTTAATGGTAGTTCCGATAACCACCATTGACCCATACACCTCATTTGAACGTCGTAGGACGATTCGGTCGAGAGTTATGCTGACCACGTGCTGCACACAGACAATTTTTCTAGACTCCATGTCTATACTAAACTCCAACTTAACCCCTTGGGTACAGATTTATTTGGGAAAATTCTTGCGTTTTGAACGTTTGGTTCAAAATAATAAAGGAACTTTAAAGGAACACAGCCAAACAAATTATTTTTTTAAAGTATAGGTAATACCAGTAAAGTAAAGTATAGTAAACCAACCGATGTTTGACTTAACCAATCATGGCTCTTGTGACATTAAAATCCATTCAATCAACCTAGTTTGAATGACGAAATAGGTTCGTCATTATTAACAAGCAAAACAAGTGCATGACGAATCTCAGCCGTCAAATGTATCCAAAGGGTTAACTTGACATCACTAGACGATAGATCTTCACCGTGCTCATAGGCAGTTAATCCATTTTAGAGGAGTGAAGACATAATTCTCGCCATACCTTATAGCCTTTTGTTCTCTATACTAAACTTCAACTTAACTAGACATCACTTAGACGGTAGATCGTCACAGTGCTCATAGGTATTTAATCCATTTTGGCGGTGTGAAAGCATAATGTTCGCCAAACCACAACCCTGTAGGAGAACAAAAGGCTATAAGGTTTGGCGAGAATTATGTCATCACTCCGCCAAAATGGATTAAATACCTATGAGCACTGTGACGATCTACCGTCTAAGTAATGTCTAGTTAAGTTGAAGCTTACTATAGTCAGGATGTCGTGTAAGTCTTGTCAGGATGTTCAAAAACGTGGAAAAAGGCGCAAAAAAAAAAAGAAGTTTTTTGACCGAAAATAATACTTTCATTAACCTAAGTAAACAAATGGGTTATTGAAAGTAAAAAAAAAAAGCAATTACCAACTCAATCTGATTCGTTTCATAAAAACACCTTTAGGAACTTTCACTCCCTTGTCGCAACTCGTTTCCTCTAACCAATGGCCGCCAAGGACAATCTCGAATCAAGCCAAGCGTTTGTAGAACCTTTTCCCATCACAAAAGAACCGCACCGCAGAAAGTCTTGTAGCAACCAATGACTTCCCGCATCCAGCAAATGCCATCCAATATAACTGTTATCCTTTGTTGGACCACAAGAATGCCTCTTTACCCCAATTAACTAATATCAAAAGGGATCTTTGTTCTGGAAGCCTAATAACTCAAAGCCGGTCACAAAGATTGACCTGTTGAGGTCGGATAAGACAGTGGCCGTTATTTGTCCTGTCTCTCTCTCTCTTTCTCAAAAGAAATAATATAAATCATAAATCTTTAATAGTTCGCATTCGATTCTGGAATGTGTGCTTATCGGGGTTCTTTGTCGGACTCCGAAAGTTTGTCTTTCAGAGCAAGAATGGGAAAAAAGATTAATTAAATTTGCCAAAACGAAACCGAGGAGTGTCTATTTGTTGTATTTGTTTGGAGCTATCAATGACGAAAACTGTTGCTGCAAGACAAACAGTCTAAAAGAGAATCCACAAGCAAAAGTGGCAAAAATACAAAATGGCAAAAAAAAAAATCGAATCTTGAATGTGCGTTGTTTGTGGTTACCTCGGGGTCCTTTGTCGTACTTCTAAAGTATCTTTTGATGAAAAGGCAGTTTGAAAAGCAAGAGTAGAAAACGTGATAAAAGATTAATTAAATTTGCCGAAACGAAAGCCGAGGGGGATATACTTTTTGTTGCGTTTGTTTGGAGCTATCCACGACAAAAACTATTGCTGCAAGACAAACTGTCTGAAACCCGAGTTGTAGTGCTAAAAAAAAATGTTTATCGGCACGCATGCTTCCCAGATCGTGGCGGTAAACCTAATTGTAGCTGGGATTTTTTTGATTATAAGATGCAAATTCACAACATTTTAGGTTATTTACCCTACTAAAGAAAGAAAGCAAAAACCCTCTTAATTTACGTATTATTAATTATTATTAATCAGTTAAAAAAAAATACCAGCTCTCGAAAAAGTACCGTTACGCCACACCCCACTACACGAGAGAAATTCTACAAAAAAAAAATAGTAAAAAAAAAATCCTATCTGGAATGTCTGCTGTGTTTGGTTTATCCTTAGAGCAGGAATAGTAGGTAGAGAGATCAGTCCCATTGAAATTTCTCCCCGACCTGGTGCAAGGACTGTACCACGTGACTGCCGTCAAAGAGCAGCTATATTTGGCGGGATATCTTTGTTCGCTGTTATTTGGCGATTTCGTATCCTTAATTTACGCAATTTATAACTTCTTTAAAAGTTTCGTTATTTTGCTTTTTAAAATGTACTATTTTGTCTTAACAAGCAGAAAAATTTCAAGTAAAGTTATTAGAATTATCATTTGAATAGGGAATATTTTTAATAAATTTATTTTGATCCTTATTAGCCCAGCAAATAAAGTTTTTTTTATCGGAATAATTCTAAACTAGCTAAATTTTGGAGGATAGCTTTTAAATATCATTAGAAATAAAATATCAAAAGTCGTCATCAGTCAGACTTACGCTTCATTCAAAATGGCGGATCAAAGATAGCCGCCATAAGGTGCCCATAGTTGCACTTTCCCCTCATAACTTCTAAACTAATGAAGATATTTGAATAAAACAAATGCCAAATTACTTCTTAAGATTTATCCCTTAAATTTATGGCAATGATTGAGACATAAATCTGAAGAAAATGTGTAACTAAACTTCAAAAAATAAATTTTTGATTTTTTTAAATAGCCATTAACTTAGTGTTTTTGGCTATTTTGTATGTATTTGAAAACCTTTAAAATGTTCCTGTTATTTAAATATTCATTAAAATAATTTTTATTCTTAAATGTTGGCGGGTGATGTTTTTATGACTTCAATAAACTTGGGATAGTACTTCAAATGACACTACATTTAATTAGTAAATAGTTATTTCTATACATGCTTTAATTTAACAAATTAAACCATAAAACACTTATAAAAAGAAATTTTTATTGCATTTCACAGAAAATATTCATTCAAAGAAATTTTTATTGCATTTTACAGAAAATATTTATTTAAATTGTATAATTTATTTATATGTTCTATTTGTTAATAAATATGACAAGCCATATGAACCCATTTACTTGACTTAATTAACCATAAACATTTAAAATAATATTTCTTAATAATAGAAATATTTATATCAAATTCATATATTGTAAATTAACACACATATGTAAAAAATTGCGTAATACTTGAATTAAGTATTAGTACATTTCCAGAAAAATAGAAAATAACTGTATTATTACAGATAATTTTAATTTCTGTATTAATAAAAATAATTTTGCTGCATAAAAAGAAATTTTTATTGCATTTTACCGAAAATATTCATTTAAATTGTATAATTTATTTATATGTTCTATTTGTTAATAAACATGACAAGCCATATGAACCCATTTACTTGACATAAACATTATAAACATTTAAAATAATATTTCTTAATAGAAATATTTATATCAAATTTATATACTGTAAATAAACACCTTCTCTGCGAATATTCCTTTCCCATAATTTTCTTCGGTTCTCATCTTTTGGAAAGCTAAAATAAAAGGTCAATAAATAATACACTTTCATCCAAATAATAATAAACATTAAAAAAAACACATATTATAATTTTAACTTTTTTTAAACTTCATTCGATATCTTTATTTAATAATTTGTTACATATTTAATTAAAGTAAATTTAATAAACTTAAGATAATCTAAAAATGTTTTTCATTAAGGTGTCAAAATGTTTTAAAATATTCATATTAATGTTTTGTAATCAGCGTCGAAAGTTGAGAAATATTAGTATATTGGTTGTTTTTATAGGATTTACTGGAAAAATATTTGGGAAGCTAACAAATAAATTTAACAATTTGTTTTATTTTGCAATTCAAAAATATTCCTTACGCGCGCGACTTAGAGCAGACATGCTCGTTTCGCTGACCTGCTTTACCATTTGGCGAAAACTGAATATCGCCAAGAGATTACGGCGTATGCCAATTAAAACTTAACTAAAAGAATTATTTCTGACATATTTTTTTCAAACGATTACGAAATACGTAGATATGATGATTAATAAAAATGTTTGAACGGAGATTTCATAAAAATCAACTCCTTTTTTTTTTGTGATAACACAGTTTTACCATAGGTCTTTACATAACACGACATAAAAAGCTTCAAATATAAACTGAAATAATAATCAGTGAACTTACCTATGAAAGGAAATTAGTCCTCCTTTAACTTGTCTTTCGGAGCAGCCAAAGGCACAACATGCAGACACCATTTTGCAGCTTAAAACACTATTCGAATATCAGCACGTTCTTCGTAGAACGAAAGGCAGCCATTGAAATAACATTAGAAGAAGTGGAAAGGGGGAAGGGGTGATTCAGAAGACTGACGGTAGTCACGTGATTACAACCAGAGAACAGGGAGAATAGGGTTTCCCTCTCTCTACCCACTATTCCTGCTCTAAGGGTTTATCGGACTATTTGTCGGGGTTCAAATTCGGAGGTCTGTCTTTTCATGAAAAAGCAGTTTGAAGAGTAAGAATGCAAAATGTTAAAAATTTAATTAGATTTTTCAAAACGAAAGGGTGTATTTTTGTTGTACTTGTTTGGAGCTATCCATGACAAAAACTGTTATTGTCAGATAAACCGTCTGAAAAAGATCCCTCAAGCAAAAATGGTAAAAAAATTCGAATCTAGAATGTTTGCTGTGGTTTTGCTTTTTGTCTTTCTTAATTGTGTTTTCTTAAATATTTATTCATTTCTTATTCTACTTTTATTTTAACCTCTATTAATAAAGCACCCCCCCCCCCCTATCTCTTTTTGGATAAGCAACTGCTCTAAAAATCTTTCATTTATTAAATTTTTGCTACTATACGAGATATCCTCGTTCCTCAAACAACAAAAAATGAAAATTAGTAAAAAATTTACTTTATAAAATTATTTGAAAAAACCCTATTTAAAAATACCCTTACTAAACTTTGCCACAGTAGTGTAATTTTTTTTTTAAATCAAAAGGTACTCTACTCTGTCTAAATCTAGTTGCATTTTAATTTTACAAAAGTTGGATGTACGTAAAATGCATCAAATATTCAATTTCTCTCCCCATCAAATAAACCAATAGTTTGTGAGAGCGTTCATTTTCAGATGAGCCATTCAAACCGTGAAATAATTAATAATCGCTGATTTCGGTTCTTTTCCGTTAAAGGGGACCGTTGGCAATATTCAAATATGGTATGGATTTTACGCCAAGATTATTTTCGCAAATAAATGACAGCAAACACCATTTTTTTAATAACAACTGAACTGCCTATGGTTGTCATAATTTGGCGTGGTTTTACTTGGATATTTCCAAAGGGACCCTTTTAACAGAAAAGTACCCTGATTTCTATAGTATGGTACTTGTCAGGTTTGGAAAACAAAGTTAAAACGGTTTTTTTTTTTTTTTTTTTTAAAACTAGGTTTTTTTAAAAAAAAAAAAGAATCTTTTTTAATTACATGTATACATATTTATAAATAAATCAATGATCAAATAACAATTAATATTCCTTTTGAAAATAATTTAAACGAAGTAAATAAACAATTTTTTCTACTTATGTGGACATTCAAATCATATTAAATTTTATATTTTATATAGTTGGTTGGTTGTATTCAGATTATCTGGCGCCGTCAGCAACACGAGGTCTATAATGCGCCGAAACATTTCGTCATTAGACAAGCCAACATACATTTACAAACACCCATGCCTAACACGGGACTCGGAACCTCGCGGTCTAGAAGCCAGCACGCTAACCACTATACCGTTTGGTCGGCTAATATTTTATATAGATATACTATTTTTAAATTCAATGCACACAATACAATACAATAGTAATTGTTTACTACATAATACATGGAATATTGCTCTTTAGATTAATGGTTTAATTGTAATAATAGTGATAAGTTGTTCAAAATATTATTTTTAAGGTTTAAAAATAACACAAAACCTCTATTTTAAAAACAAATTTAAAATACAGGTATAATTTAGTATCCATTAATAATTTTGAATAATTATCATAATTAAAATGAATAAATTTGAAAATATTTAAAGGGGAAAAAAATCACATTTGGTTTAAACCGCCGTTTAAACTACCTGGTTTAACCATTAAACCACGCCAATCTTGGTACTTGTTATTAAAAAAACATTGAAAACAATGGAGCAAAAATATTAAATACTTCATTATATTAACTGCTTGTTATTCAATTTTCCTCCAAAACAAAATCGATTTAATCTTCGATCTTTTTTTTTTTTTTTTAGAAGAGATCGAATTCAACTTCCGAAAAGATCGAATTTTAATTAAGGTTTTCCAGTATCGATTTAGAATTAAACCGGATGCCGTGCAAAGAGTCGCCTTTGGTTCGATTATAGCGAAGTCTATATATAGCCCCTTCAAATCGAATTGCGCGTAGGACAAATCAACTACAAAGAGGCTTTGCTCGAGGATTTCCTACTCAGCAGATAAAAGGTGCCGACAGCTACAGTTTACGAAGAAAATTGATGTAGGAGTGGTATCTTAATTTTATTTAGGGGGTCATAAGTATTATATGTTACCGGCAATGCACCCGACATTCTATAGAATACCTAGGCATTTTATATAATGCCCAGAGATTTAAGGCAATTTGGTTGTTTTCAGATTATCTGGCGCCGTTAGCTACACGAGGGCTATAATGCGCCGAAACATTCGTCATTAGACAAGCCAACATACATTTACAAACACCCATGCCTTACACGGGACTCGGAACCCGCAACCTCGCGGTCTAGAAGCTAGCACGCTAACCACTATACCGTTTGGTCAGCTATAATGCCTAGGTATTCTATAGAATGATAAACGCTCTTTCGGCAAACTAGAAAAAAAGGGTCATGATAAGGCATTTTATAGAATGCCTAGGTATTTTATACAATGCCTAGGTAAAGTATAAATAATTCTAATATTTCATACTTTTAACACAATAGAATAGCATTCTGTAGGGTGCCTTGGTATTCTATACAATGTCTATTTAAAGTATGTAATAATTTTCACGTTTCATACTTTGCCTAAAAACACCGGGCCGAAACGAGACGCATTTCATACTTTTCCGGTTTGTCATTTGGCATTCTACAGAAAGCAATGAAGGCAATAGGCAATGATTAAAATGTTTAATCGTTTCACAGTTTGGCGGCCAGTATTTGGCCTTATATAAAATGCCAGGTGTTCTATAGAATTCCGGCCTTAATACTGTTACGAATTTCTGTATATTTGTAAATATTTCGTAGTGTTATTATGTAAAAAGGAAAATTTATGTACATTTCGCATAAGGCAGTGCAAGAGTTGACTTTTCTTCGCTTTCCTGCAATGCGTCTCTTAATGCTTGAAAACAAGTTCTACAGGGATCATGCTGGAAAACGAGTTTTACAAGGAGCAGGCCATTTAGCAATATGGTTAATGGCAATATCACCAAATTGGCGAGATAGAGCCATTTGGTAGCTAATTTTGATCGCCAAATTTGGCGATAAATCGGCAAATGTCGCCAAACTTGGCGACCATTTGGCGACATTTTCGGTCCCCATGTACCTGTAAAGGGCTTTTCGATTGCGATCTAGAAAATTCTCCAAATTTCTATCTCTAGAAGATTCGCAAAATAATTAACTTTCCTACATAAGGCCAAGCGAGCGTTGCCGAGCAAACGGTATAGTGGTTAGCGTGCTAGCTTCTAGACCGCGAGGTTGAGGGTTTCGGGTCCCGTGTTGGCATGGGTGTTTGAAAATGTATGTTGGCTTGTCAAATGACGAATGTTTCGGCGCATTATAGCCCTCGTGTTGCTGACGGTGCCAGATAATCTGAAAACAACCAACCGACCAAGCGAGCGTTAGTTGAGTTGAGTTACTGAGTTAGTTGTCTCTCAGTGAGCATTCAGAGAGCTGTATTGCGAAAGTGAACTGTATGGCATTGTCTTTTGCGTCGATCTTAGCAGTTGTGTATCTAGTTTTTAACTGCTATTTGAGCTCCATTGTTGTGTAAAGATCTGTATTGAATCTATTAGAACGGGAAGTTCTGAAGTTGTAAAGGAATCTGCGAAGAGTTACATATCGGAATAGATTTCTTCCAAGTTTTTATCTGCTTTGTCTTCAAGTCTTTTCGAACCCATCCACGCAACAATACATTGCCGGTAACATATAATTATAGGCTCGTTTGAGGATTCAGTTGTGTGATTGAGTATTCGTATTCCTGGTGGTTGTTTTTAAATTCAGTACAGGGAACACATATTATCCGATTTAAGCGGAAGACCTAGTAAGTATACCTGCTATGTTAACAACCGTCTAGCACAGTTCATTTAGAAACTACTTTTTTATGAAAGCTTGACATTTGGTGAGTGAGTACGAAAGTGATCACCTTCATGAAATGACATAAATTAAAAATAGTGTCCGATTTATTTTCTTTTATATTTGAAATCCTTACGTCAGTGCATATACAGTGGCTCCACCTGTAATACTCTTTTGCTTGTTTCTAATTTTCATTTATAATAGATAGACATTAAATAAAAACAATTTGTCATTTCATTAAATGATTACTTGTGTACCTATTTACCAAATGTCAAGGGGTATTATAGAAAGTAGTTTCTTAATGCACTGGGCTAGAAGATCGTAACATAGCGAGTATAGGGGAATGATCCTTACTAGGACTTCCTCTCAACTGGCCGGAAAATTATGAAACAATTAAACATATTTCACTCATTGCCTATACTAAACTTCAACTTAACTTGACATCACTAGACGATAGATCTTCACCCTGCTCATAGGCAATTAATCCACTTTAGCGGAGTGAAGACATAATTCTCGCCAAATGCCTTTTGTTCTCTACAGGGTTGTGGTTTGGCGAACATTTTGCTTTCACGCCGCCAAAATGGATTAAATATCTATGAGCACTGTGACGATCTAACGTCTAGTGATGTCAAGTTAAGTTGAAGTTTAGTATAGTTCTGTAGAATGACAAATGATAAATTGGTAAAAAATGCAAAAAAACAAATTTATTTTTTGTAAAGTTCCCATTTTTTTTTTAGAAGAAATAAAATTAAGTGGAATTGAAAAAAAGTAAATTATTAACTTTCTTGGTGCAACAAGCAGATTTATATTTTATTTTGTTTCAGTAATAAGAAAAGCATTCATTTTGTTTTCTACATACATAAATTTGTATAACATAATTTTTTTTTAATGATCGTCTTCCATTATTTTTCAAATTAACATGCATTCTAAGGGTGGACGTCCTTAAACAAAAGTGCCTTGTTTCCATATTTGCCTAATGAGTATTTCTTATTCTATAGAATGCCTAGGTATTATATAAAATACCCCTAGGTAGAGTATATTATAATTCTCATATTTCATACTTTACCTAAAAATTCCAGGCATAATATAAAATGCTTAAGTATTTTATAAAAAAAACCCGGCTTTTTATGCATTGACGGTAACATATATATTCTACGCATTGTTTGATTCATTACTGGGGGTCTTTCAATAAACTTAAATGATTTACAATTTGCTGTTATGTTGTTAAACTGAGCTTTAAGTCCAAAGGTATTGTTTTCAATTGGGAAAAAATGTGGTTCGGTGTCCGCCTCCTCTGAACCCTCCGTCGGGCCCAACCGGCCTGACAGGCACAGCTCTGACGCTTTCGTTTCCCCCTCCCCTCAGAGCGAGGTAGGTTGGTTGCTTTCAGGTTATCTGGCGCCGTCAGCAACACGAGGGCTATAATGCGCCGAAACATTTGTCATTAGACAAGCCAACATACATTTACAAACACCCATGCCTAACACGGGACTCGGAACCCGCAACCTCGCGGTTTAGAAGGTAGCACGCTAACCACTATACCGTTTGGTCGGCCATAGAGAGGTAGGAATCTGCATCGCCTATAGTCCGAGAGGCGACTGCAATTTTTGGACCCCATCGAACATCATTCTGAATTTTTTTATATAGAAATTGGAGAAAAGTGAGTAGATAACGAATCCACTGGTCTGCCGTAACAAAAATGGCCGAAACTGATCCAAAATCAACTTGGAATGAGTTGAATTAAAATCCGATTGCCAGATATGTCATAACTTGTCAAAAAGAGAAACTTTTTCGTCTGGCAACCCACTGTATTTTGATTTTCAGAGTGAATATCGGCTTCTGAACTATGCACTACAATGTATAAATTTTATCAAATTTTTTTGTCTTTGTTACCCTGATACTAAGACACTTTAGTTTAAAGCTGAAAATTTCTTGTAATGTTTTCTAAACATAAAATGTGTTCTTTTTTTTTAAACAAATTTCATATTTTTTTTCTTTCAATATTCCCTATAGTAATCATTGATTACTTTAAGAATACTGAAATTAAAAATAATGATTATAAATTTGCGATTCTTTTTTATGCGCCTGTCAAGCATATTGCTCCCGACTTAGGGTTAATGTTTGGGCATGTGCACGAAAAGCAGTGTGTGGGCATTCACCTGTTTGTATAATAATTAAAAGTTTAAAAAACACGCTTTAATAGAAAACCAAACTAAAAAGTAGAAAATAATTTTAAATAAGTTTGAAATAAGAATAGAGTGATTAACAAGAAATATTTATTTTATCGTAAAAAAGCGTGGGGTGCTTGATGTCAATTGTTGTATATATATTGGTAAAACTAGAGCCATTATGAAAATATTTTAAAAAGCACCCCACCCTTTTTTACGATAAAATAAATATTTCTTGTTAATCACTCTATTCTTATTTCAAACTTATTTAAAATTATTTTCTACTTTTTAGTTCACTTTTCTATTAAAGCGTGTTTTTTAGTTTTTTAAACTATTCATTATTTTCTACTTTTTAGTTTGGTTTTCTATTAAAGCGTGTTTTTTAGTTTTTTAAACTATTAATTATTTTTTCTGTAAACTATAAATTTTTTTTAGTTAATTTTTTTAGTTAAGTGTACAAAACTCTCCAGTTGTTCTTGCCAATAGTCACATGCTTGTCTCAAATTTAAGTCATGTGTATGCCTTAGTACACGCCGTATTACTAGGCACAAAACACTACCTTGTATCTGAATATGAAAAATCACTAATCCTGAAGATCCTGGTAAGGATAATGCGACTAAAAAAAACACGCTTTGGATAATCGTCATTCCCACGACAAATCTTTCAAATGTCTGCCTTATCAATTGTCGATGTAGGTTCTGTGATTACTGGGATTGTAATGGGTAACGGCACACCAGGGTTCGATTCCGGAGAAGGTTGGTTGGTTGGAATTTAACGGCGCAAAGGCAACACGTTGGTTGTATTCAGATTATCTGGCGCCGTCAGCAACACGAGGGCTATAATGCGCCGAAACATTCGTCATTAGACAAGCCAACATACATTTACAAACACCCATGCCTAACACGGGACTCGGAACCCGCAACCTCGCGGTCTAGAGACTAGCACGCTAACCACTATACCGTTTGGTCGGCCAAAGGCAACACGAGCTAATCCTTGTGATAAAGCGACAAACTTATTGAATTGTCATCGGTCCTTAATAAGTATGCCAAATTTCGAGTTAATCCGAAGTTTTGAAGGGGGTCAAAATCATGTTCAAAGATTCCGTTACATACTAACATACGTCTGAAGCTAATAAAAGCGTGTTAAAAAGAGATGTATGCTGACGGTGTATTGATGTATCCATGTTTTATAATACTCAAGTAAAAAAAAAAAAAAAAAAAAAAACTTTGCAATGATCTTGGACTTAAGGCCCAGGATAAATATATCGACCTTAAGTCAATTATTTATTTTTACGTATTTTTACGTTTAATTATTATAACTATAATACTTTTATATTGAAATTTAGATCATGTTCACGCTCTGGCCTGGCATGCCAAAGGTGACGGGTTTGAATCCCGTGTTGGGCACGGATATTCGTTGTGGTTTGGTTGGTTGGTTGTATTCAGATTATCTGGCGCCGTCAGCAACACGAGGGCTATAATGCGCCGAAACATTCCTCATTAGACAAGCCAACATACATTTACAAACACCCATGCCAACACGGGACTCGAACCCGCAACCTCGTGGTCTAGAAGCTAGCACGCTAACCACTATACCGTTTGGTCGGCAAAAAGTCGAAATCGCCTACGGGTGAGCTCGAACTACCAACCTTTTGGTTAAATGCCGAACGCGCTAGCCAATTGCGCCACGGAGGCTTCGTTGTGGTTTGGAATCCACGTTAAGCTGCAAGTTCCGGTCTGATTAGCCGTCATCGCTCATAAAAATAGGTCGTTGAGCGTACAAACCAACCAATTTCACTCAGTATGTTAATATTTCAAATACGCAACCAATTCAGAAGTAGCATCGTTAACGTCTGACATTGCAGCTTTTTTTATTTTTAGAATTTTACTGGATAAATTTATAAGTTATGATTTTAAGTATGGTTAGTTTTCTTGATTTTCAAATTGATTCTTTAAATCTCGAAAAATTTTCCAATTAATCTATGTCCAATTACCAGCCACGCCGGGCTACACAGTTATAGATAATAGCAGAGAAAGTAGACTACATGTATGTAAGGAAATACATATTGAATTACTCGTGGTTGGTTGTTTTCAGATTATCTGGTTCCGTCAGCAACACGAGGGCTATAAGGCGTCGAAACATTCGTCATTAGACAAGCCAACATACATTTACAAACACCCATGCCTTACATGGGACTCGAACTCGTAACCTCGCGGTCTAGAAGCCAGCACGCTAACCACTATACCGTTTGGTCGGCGAATTACTCATGAAGAGAATGCTAATGCACACACATTAAGGCTTCAGTAAGAAATGCAATTAACATTTTCGAAAAATCTGTAGTTTGAATAAAAACTTAAACAGTTTTGTAAATAATTGAAGAACTCTTAAAAAGATAAATGTGTAAACAGACAAGAAGATGCCTAATAAATGAATGGACAACCTCGTATTGTATAAAAATGCATACAAATATGTTTAACCCCGCGGTTGACAAATGTCCCCCACAATCAATTCACCCGTGATCAAAGTCTTCTTAGATTTTTTTTTTTCAAGTTATTTTTAAAAATATTTTTTAATTTTTACTTTATTTTGTTCAATAATGTTATGTTTTTAATCAAAATATCCACTTTGAAATTTGGTCACGAACTTAATGGTGTACACAAAAATTTGGATTTGTGCTACTAACCGCTAGACAAAAGGTCGCGCGCCTAACCAAGGGTTAATTTGGAAAATCGTTGTCATTAAAAAATGAAATTAAATGTAATCGTTTCCGCGGTACGGTTTTATCGTGAAAATTGTGCATAAAATAAAAATTTAATTCATAATTATTTTAAAGTTTCTTTTTCCAATCCATACATAATGTTTATTCAAATCATATTATTGATTAACATATAATTTTAATTCATTGTGGAATATCATAATCAATAAATAAATAGAAAAAAAAAAAAAAAAGTAAACATCAAATTATTTTATACTTATCACTTCATAATCGCTTCTATAATCTTTATCTTCAAAGTTTGTTCTCAAGCTTTTCACTATACGTTTTTTCTTAAGTAAAACATCGTATTGATCTTATATTCACACTGTTTAAAAGAATAAAATTCCACTACCCAAATGTGAGTGTGACATCTACTCAGTAGTTATAAAAATGGTAAACAACATCTGTGATTTGGTTTGGAAGTTTCGACTGTCTATTTCTGCCACAACCAAATAAGTCTCTTAATTTTGAGCACCAAGAGGAATACGAGATCGAAATCTTCTGGTGTAAACTCCTCTTTCCGACACCACCACACCAACGAGAGGACATTGAAGCCACGACAGATTTAAATGTGCACCACTGGTATAAACCGATATTTGATGGCCATCGCGAAATGAACCCACAATCTTTTGATCATGAGCTCGATACTCTAATCACCAGGATTTCGGAGCCAGCGTTGCCAGACCTCTGACTTAAAATTCTTAGGTAAGTAATTTTTTACAAGGGCATTTTGAACATAGTATATTTAATCATATTTTTTGCCGACCAAACGGTATAGTGGTTAGCGTGCTAGCTTCTAGACCGCGAGGTTGCGGGTTCCGAGTCCCGTGGTAGGCATGGGTGTTTGTAAATGTATGTTGGCTTGTCTAATGACGAATGTTTCGACCCTCGTGTTGCTGACGGCGCCAGATAATCTGAAAACAACCAACCAACTAATCATATTTTTTACCTATTGAAATATCAATAGTACTTCAAAAACTAATACTTCTTTCTGTGTCGAAACTTCTTATAACGAAATTTAGGTGTGGGAAAAACAATAGCGTAGTATTAAAAATACTACGTCGGGCAACTCTAATCGGATGCTTACTTAGTAGTTCTAACGGTAAACAAGCTAGTTGGTCCACGTTCTCACCCGGAGAAAGCATTGAAATGGCAACATCACAAAATTCCTTCTGCACCGAAAGGATTTGACACCCCCCCCCCCCTTTTTTTTTTTTTAAGTTTTTTTTTTTTTTACCTCAACCTGTTCCAGAGAATTGGTTCTCTCACATATGTACGCGGAGGCAGGTGCTAGTTCACAAAGTCCTTCCCTTCCACTCCCAGCCGGGAGTTCAACAAACCAACCAACCTACCATATTTGTCATGTGACATAAATATCGGATACATCTTGTCTTCCACCATAAGGTTAGCTTGTTTTTAAAACAAAGTTTAAACTTTATATTTCAGTGTGTGTCCACCCGATCGGAGTTGCCGTTCTTTGCTTGAATTACCTGAAACTGTGTTTTAAAAACACAAGCTTCTAGCAAACCTTATGGAGGAAAACAAGTTGTATCTTTATGTCGGATGACGAATATTATTTTGTTACCTTCAGTTAATTCCAGCATGAACGGATACTCCGATCGGGTGCAGTCTGATCAGGACAGGCTACTGGGGAACAACCCGACATTCCACGCATGCGCGCGATTGGCAACGAACGTGTTAATCTTAGCCACATGACGAGTCTAGCTCGCCATTGTGTACGGTCAAGTATGGTTGGTTGTTTTCAGATTATCTTGCGCCGTCAGCAACACGAGGGCTATAATGCGCCGAAACATTCGTCATTAGACAAGCCAACATACATTTACAAACACCCATGCTTAATACGGGACTCGGAACCCGCAACCTCGCGGTCTAGAAGCTAGCACGTTAACCACTATACCATTCCGGTCAAGTATGAAAAGCCAATGACGAGCTATTCCCGTTATTTTACCGCAAAAGGTTAGTTATCAAATGGATATCAGCTGGGGTTTCTTCCATGCAGTTTTCAAATTTTACTAATTAAAAAAAACAGTGTTTAGTTGGTTGGTTTGTATGCTCAACGACATATTTTTTATGCACTGCAACGGCCAATCAGGCCGGGACCTAAAGCTTAACGTGGATTCCGAACCACAACGAACATCCATGTCTAACCAGGGATTCAAACCCTGCACCTTTGGCATGCTAAGCTAGAGCGCTAACCCCACAGGCATCAGGTGGTAGTGTTTAGTTGGTGAATATAAACCCGGGTTATTTTCGGAGGGGAAATTAGGTTGAGATTTTTGGTGAATACGATCTTTAGATTGATAATAAATCATAAGAATGCGATTCATCCAAACCAAGTGGAAATGCAAGGCACAACTCGTTTCGTCCCTTTAGAGATTGTAAAAGGGAAAGGTGTGGTTTTTCAAAATGTATTTATTTAACCAATGACCGTCCTCTAAAACTGCAAATTTCTAGTTGGTTGGTTGTATTCAGATTATCTGGCGCTGTCAGCAACACGAGGGCTATAATGCGCCGAAACATTCGTCATTAGACGAGCCAACATACATTTACAAACACCCCCATGCCTAACACGGGATTCGGAACCCGCAACCTCGCGGTCTAGAAGCTAGCACGCTAACCACTGTACCGTTTGGTCGGCTGCAAATTTCTAGAGGGGAAAATCCCTCCAAAAAGACCATAAATAAGCTGGTAGATTAACAGGAATCACTTATGTGTATCGGGTATAATAAATGTGACTACAATGTATCGGCAAGTTTTTTTTTTAAAATGTAATCTTTCACGATCTGGAACGGTGATTTTTGGTTCTAGCGTGGCGTAAATATTCCCTCTAAAAAAACCTGTTATCGCGTTTCTTATTTTAGTCCTATCGATTTCTACTTGTAGGACATATTTAAAACCCCAAAATACCACACCGTGTGTCTCTTTGTGAATTCTTAATGAAGTCTTTTTTTCCAAAATAATCTCCACTTCCTATCGAAAGGGCTTCTTTTGATGTTTAGAACGTGCATGCAGCGCACAGTGACACGCGAACACGCACACCATTGAGGGCACACACGTGTCTCGATTATGCAAGGCGGAAGATTTGTTGTTGTTCTTTTGGAGTCAATATTCCAAAGGGTGTCCAAAATAAAACAGGATCGGAAAAACCCAAAGAAAGCACAAGTGTTAAGAAGAAGTTCTAGCAAGGACTGTACTCGCTATATTACAATCTTCAAGCCCCCCCCCCCCCCTCATTGCATTGAGAAACTATACTTTCAACAGGGTTCATACTCATTGTCAGAAAGAAAAAAAAAATCTCTGAGTTTTCTAGAGTCGTGTTTTTCATCGCAGTTAATTATTTTTAGCCATATAAATATAGGAAAAACGTCGATTACACACATTTTTCTGATGACTCGAAAAAAAGTCGATTTTCTTTAAGAATAACTTTCTGCAAGTCTATGTTATCAAATAATTCTGTAATTTCAATTCTCCGAGTTAAGGTTAAACAAATGAGTAAGATTTTTTTTTCCCCCCCCCAGAGAAACAACAATTTTTTCCAGGTTTTGAGTGGGAATTTTTCTTTCTTTCCCTGAGAATTCCCTGAGATTTTAAGGCTGATTTATTTCCCTGAATTTCGAACCAACCACCCCTTGTTCTCCCTGAGGCTTACGAACCCTGTTTCTATAACCGCCTTGAAATTTGGTGGGTAGGTAAGAAAAAGATCACTTAATGAAATGACAAGTTGTATTCATTTAATGTCTGTCTGTCTATTATAAATGAAAATTCAAAAAGCAACAGACTACACCAGATAGCGCCAATGCATAGGCCAATGAATTCCATATCTATAATAATAAAACAAGCTGTGTGTCTGTCTGTGAATCAATAGAAAGCTACTTAAAATTGGGGTAGAGCTCTGAAATTTTCAACATAAGTAGTTTTGCTCTTCTAATTGAAATTTTGGAAAATAGAATTTTGAAATTTTGATTACTTTATTTTAATTAATGAACTAATATTTCACAAAACGATTTCTATTAGGGCTACAGCTCTGAAATTTTCAACGTAAGTAATTTTGGCCTTCTAATTGGACTTTTGACAAAAAATATGTTAACATTTAAAGTTGTTTTTAATTAATTTTTTTAATTAATATTAAAAAAAAAGCGACTTCTAATAGGCCTAGAGCTCTGAAAGTGTCGACATAAGTAGTTGTGGCTTTCTAATTTTACTTTTCACAAACGCGTGTTAAAATACAGTCAAAGGGGTGTTGTATTATTGTTTTAACGGGAAATTTTGTTTTGCTTATAAACGGGCGAGGGGCTTATAATATTAAGGGTTTACGCAGTAATTAGTTTTTAGTGAGTGAAGCGAGCTTATGCCTACTCAGCAATGAACCTTTAAGCGAGCAAAGCGAGCCCATGCTTGCATAGTAATGACTCTTTCAACGAGTGAAGTAAGCCTGTGCTTATTATGAACTTTTCAGAAAAGCGAAGCGAACTTGATCTTGCGTAGCAACGAACCTTCCTGTGAGCGAAGCGATAAGAGCTGGAACCTATAACACCAATGACTATACACCAATGAAAAATATTGTTGAAAATCACTTTTTCAAACTCGACGAATTATTTGCTATCGTATTCGCCAATTAAGCGTTTTACCTAGTTTGAAAAAGTATTACTTTCCCAACTAGTTGCAAGACCGCATGGTTGCGGGTTCCGAGTCCCGTGTAAGGCATGGGTGTTTGTAAATGTATGTTGGCTTGTCGAATGACGAATGTTTCGGCGCGCCGTCGTGTTGCTGACGGCGCCAGATAATCTGAATACAACCAACCAACCAACTCAACTAGTTGCATAAATAACTATGATTGCACATTTCACTGAATCTATAGTACCTGTCCACGTCTTCTCAAGAAAAAAAATAAATTATATTTTACGAAGGCATTGGCACCCACCCAAGGCCATCCTTCAGGATAACTTAGCCACCGGAAAAAGTTCCATCATAAACCGGCGCAACCTTTCGTCTTGCCGGTTGACTGACTCCGACAGTCAACAAAGCGCATTGTTCAAACAACGTCCTGCTGACGACAACGATGCGAAACGTCATAAAATGCCTCTTGGACATCAACGAACAGATGTCATTAACGCTCTCGACAAAACGAACAAAATCCTTGGTGTGGACATTTGGACGTCTGAAACGAAGATGGAATATCTCCAGAAAAGAAAAAAAAGGGTTTTGCTGGTTACTGTATCCAACTTACTGTGGCAACACTTTTGATTATGTTTGAATTTGGTCAATGCCGTACTGGCACAAAGGTATATTATGGAATGGATAGCTCATTGGGAAACACGTCTAAGGTGTTTCGTTTTAATGCCGTACTGGCACAAAAGTACGTGTGTCTGTTATGGAATTTGGAATGATGGTTCATTGGGTAACGTGTCTTTAGGTGTCTTGTTGTTACAAGTTGACTTTCCGTGTAGGTAGTCCGTGGATGTCCGTGGCATAACTCGACTCTGTTCTTAAGGATGACGGACACTATGAACTAAGGAGGACGCTAGGAATGTCTTTAGTGTTTATGATTTTGAGACTGTTTCCGGTATTAGACTACCGGTTACAAGAGCGAAATACGCCGACTTACGGACATCGCGATATTAGAGTATAGATTAATGCCGTACTGGCACAAAAGTATATTATGGAATTTGGAATGATGGCTCATTGGGTAATATGTCTGAAGTGTGGTTTAGTAGTTTTGTTAGATAGTAGTTGAACGTAAGTTCGTAGTTGTAGAACTCGACTCTGTTCTTAAGGATGACGAACACTATTAACCAATAATCCGAGAGGCGATTGCAAGTTTAGGTAACCCCATCGAATATCACTCAGAAATTCATATGGAATTTAGATATATGCCAGTTGACCACCTATCACGTGGTCTGCCGGAGCGCATTTGGCTGCAGTGCTCGGTAAACCAAACCGAAAGTGCAGTTTATAGGTATCGAACATCACTCTAGAATTCACAGAGAACTTCAGAGTGATGTTCGATGCCGTATTTAGGTGCAAAAATTGCAGTTCCGGTCACGCTTTTCGGACACTTCCGGTCAAATGAGTTCCGGCAGACCACGCGATTGGCGATCAATTAGCTTTTAGTTTCTACTTTCCATACGAATTTCAGAGTAATGTTCGGTGGGTTCGATTAAAAATTTTAGAATATTTTTAAAAAACCATACTAAAATATAATTTTGAGCTCAAGTTATGTTTCATTGTAGTAATTCAATAAAAAATGTTTAACATGATAACTTCTTTCGTGAAAGTTAGAAGAGGTTGAACTTTGGTTGTGGAATGGTTCGGCTCCCGGAGCGAATTTGAAGTCAAAAAGTTAACATGTCTTAGACTTGCAGTTCCCGAATTTATAAAAGTAGAAAACACCTCTTCAGCGGCGAAATTATAAATTTGTTTGTAAAAGTGAACTTTGGGAAAAAATTTATTTAAATTATTAACAATTTTTAAAAGAAAATTACATGCCAGGAAAAAAGAGATATTTACGCAAATTTTCTATAAATTCAAAGAAATTTCACAGAGAAAAAAAAAAAAGGGGGGGGGGGGGGGAACGAAAAAAAAAAACAAAAAAAAAAAAAAAACCATTAACAATAATGATAAGAATAATAGTAATAAATTATGAAACATAAAGAAATAAAAAGCCTATTTTTACGAATTTTTTTTTAAAAATTTGGCCTACAGTGCAGTATTTCACTCAAAAGTTAGCAACAGTCTACGATAATACCTTTTTTTTCAAAAATTCAAAAAGTTGGGCATTGGGGGAAAAATGCACTTTTAGGGATTTTTAGTCAAAAAGTTAACAATTCGGTAATGCGATTTGTGCATACTAAATATATATAAAACCTCTTCAAAGAATAAATTATAAAATTTTCTGAAAATGTAAATTACGAAAAAAAAATTCAAAAATATGTTTTAAATTATAATTATTAAAAATAAGAAGGACTAGGATTCTATAATTTCGAGCTGAAGTTATGTTACATTGCAATAGATCAATAAAATAAAAAATTAGAAATTCCACGATGATAATTTCTCTTGTAAAAATTCAAAGATATTGAACTGCTGTAAAAAAAAAAAAAAAAAAAAAAAAAAAAAAAAAATGCTCATTGAGCTAATTTCACCAATTAATTTTCACAATTAATAAGTCACCTTGCAACTCCTGGAAAATCTTACAATTTCAGACATATATAAAGGTATATAACAACCCTTTATGGACGAAATTATAACATTTTTTAAAAAAAGGGAACGTCGATAAAAAAATGTAAAAATATTTTTAAAAAATAACTAAAAAAAAAATAAAAATTAAAATACTAAAAAACTTCTAAATACACAAGGAATCTATAATTTCGGGCTAAAGTTATATTTAATTACAGTTGTTCACGAAGGAAATGTCTATAATCTACGATGATATCTTCTCTCGCGAAAATTCAAAGAAGTTGAAATTTGGGTGTGAAAAAATGCACAATGAACGAATTTTAAGTCAAAAACAAATTTCCAGATCTTGCAGTTTTGCCCATATATACAGGCATATGAAATCTCTTCACGGCCAAAATTGTTACATTTTTTGAAACACTGAGTCTTGAGAAAAAAATTTGGGGGAAAAAAAAAAAAAAATTATAAAAATATATACTTTCATACAAGTTTAGCTATCTAATAATTCTATATATGTTGTTTAACAGCAGCAGTTTTCTCACAACTGCAATCCTTTGTTATTCGAAATCCTCGTTTTTGCTTGACGTGTGTCAGCCATCTTGCGAGCCATGATAGGATGATCCTACATTTCACCTAATTTTGGTGTGAAAGTCATCAAATCGAGAAAGTATATCTTGAATTGAGTTGAACCACTTTTTCGGCGAAATCTCACAACTTCGCTAGATTAATACAGAAAAGTGGTGAAATGTTGAACTAATAGTTTTAATATTGTAGATTTCGATTACAAAACATTCCGTATGACAAGTTGGCAGATTTACGAAAAGAAAATATTCTACAAATAAGTCAACACAACGGAATTGAGAAATCTCACAACTTCGCTAGATTAATACAGAAAAGTGGTGAAATGTTGAACTAATAGTTTTAATATTGTAGATTTCGATTACAAAACATTCCGTATGACAAGTTGGCAGATTTACGAAAAGAAAATATTCTACAAATAAGTCAACACAACGGAATTGAGAACCTTCAAAGAAATGGCAAAAACATAGCGCTGAAAAACATCGTAATGATGAACAAATCTCGCAAGAAATAACTTTTAGTCTGCATTTCCTGGGTGATCAAATGTTGATAAAGTCAATTTGAACTGTCGAATATATTTGATATCGCTAATCCTCGAAACCACATTAATTAATTTGCTCCGTTAATGTGCAAAATCAAGAGTT